>JASDFA010000010.1:177397500-178647500 GCA_035772735.1 Datura wrightii | reverse complement strand
GAGAGGGGTTGTTAAGATTAATTAATTGATTAGTTGAATACTCTAGTATCATGTTTGCATTAATTAATTTGTTAGTGACAGCTTTGTGATTACCTTTAATTAGTTTAGTAGTTAAGAATTAATTAAGATGGTTAGATATTTTTCTTTCTTGTACGCGTGCATATATGCTATATAATAGAAGAAATGAAGGTTCAATCTCATTCTCAGAACCAGTCTCTTCATCTCTAAATCTCAAATCTCAATAGTTAGAAAAAGGGAGAACTGTTAGAAGTGAAATGAACAGAGAAAGCAGATACATGAAGATATTTTTTAGATGAAATAAATAAAGTGCGACCCATTACTTTCTTTCTCAATTCTAAATGTTTTACCCTCCTTTGCCCAACATGACACGTTACTAAGATTACTTTGCAAAGTACTACTTTTCCCACTGAGGAATTCATCCAGCTTAGTAATTAATTTCTATACTGGTTAAGAAGAAATTAAATATAACGACATGATTAATCATAATTCATATATCTAATGACTGATTTCAACTTATTTGAATTTCAAATTTAATTGTTGTAAATAATTCTAGGCTGAAGTTACACTATGATTGACGATAACAAGTTACACTTGATTTATTCTCTATATTGCCAAATCAAAATTACTGTGAAAAGTTTTCGAATAAGCTTTGATAAGAAGAGTAATGTGAACCAAGAGTTATACAGTAATGTGATATTTTATACAGTAATGTGAACCAAGAGTTAAAAACCGTCTAAAGTGAGAGCTCGCATACTTAAAACTGTGGATGCTCCAAATATAACAACATATATGCAGAACCTTACTGCTGTCTAGAGGTTATTTTTAATAAATCCTCAGTTCACGAAATGAAATAATTGCACCAATGATAGGATCACAACTTATAATAGATAACTAAGTCCAATTAAATAGAGAGTCCACCATCAGTGACAATAATACCATTGATGATGATAATACAGTATACTAATAGTAAGATAGACGTAGCTAGGAATATAATGTTGAGGACGACTATATATTTGATTTGATGATACTAACAGTGAAAAAGACAAGAGACAAGACTAATGGTGAGGACAGAAAGTGAGCAAGTAGTTGCCGCCAGTGCAAGTGGCAATACTAGTGGGATCATCGTAGGCATATGAGTAAGCTTTGGGGCAAGCAGTCTTGAATATCCTTGAGTAAGCAGTGGGCTTGCAAGATTGTGGGTTCCCAAAAGTTCCAGTGCAACAATATCTTGGAGAATTGAAAGCTGAACAGGCACTTTTGCAAGCCACCACTTGCCTCTTGTCATGAGACCTCACTTGTAGACCTGCTGGACACATTGTGTTCAAGTCACTCACACACCCAGCATAGCTGCATTTCCCTGCAAACAATTCAATCCTTAATTCTTTTTTATGACAATGGTGATCTCGAATAAACAAACGTTTAAAGCAATTTAGAGATCAAAAATTTTCTCATTGACACATCACTGATTTTGGACAGGAATTCCGTATAGGTTCCTCATTGACAATAAGTGAGATTGTTTTTAAATTCGTGTTCAACTAGAGGTCGCTGTTAAGGTGGTAAACGAGGAGGAGCAGGTCAAAACAGAAAAATCAATAAATGCTTTAACTCTAAAATCTAAATTGAATTAAAATAAGCCAGTCACTATCCAACAAACACATTCAATATGACCCGACCTTTGCTCCTTTTTAAATTCTCAATGCCTAAATTTTGATTTTCTTCTTCCACTCCATATATGGTATCTGCTTTGGTTTTTCCCCACTAGATATTTGGTACTCGGCTTGGGTACTGGTTAATCCAAATTGAAGCAAAGAAGTCTCACTTTGAGGTAACGCACACTCCAAATTGTGTATCATTCATATCACAATTTTCAAGTATGTTCAAATCTGATTTTGTATGTTTGGATTTATGTTATATTTTGGCATATGGGCTTACACTATTTTCACCCTTTCAGACGAATTACTAAAAGATGAATTGGTTTTTCTACCTCTAATCTGCTACTAATGTTACTTGTAAATACGAAATCAAAGGTGACCGTGGAAACTCCTCGAAAAGGCTCAGCCATAGATTCTTAGATCTAAAACTACTTGCCTAATCCTAGAGAAAGGGAGAAAAAAAGAGGGGGTAAAATTGACATAATGACGAAAGTACCCCTGCTACGAAACCAACACAACTTGAATAATAGGCAGCATAGAAGCACTAATTTCAAGGACAAATAAGTCATCAAACACTTATAGATACGATTTTCTCACCTTTGCCTCGGACTGGAGTTACGGAGATGGCGAGATTGTAGCCATCTACGAGGCTAACATCGTAGAAATCCTGCTCATTGCCCAGAGTAATCTCAGCGAGTGTAGCCGGAGGGGTCCCACCAATACCGTTGCAAAAAAGGGCACCGCCACAGTCCCCAGTTGCACAGCGCCCACGTCCAGAAGCATCGAAAGAGCAGCCATGACGGCCCCAAACTCGACCGGACCACCCAGCCGGCATACGAAGGCTGTAAGCCTTGTTCGGTAGAAGCTTGAACCCTCCACGAGCCAGAACCGGCTTGCCTGCACTTGGCTGGATCCCTGGCCACACTGCATGGCTACATTTGTTGTACAATGTCATTGTTGTAGCTGAGACTCAAAAAAAAAAAAAACACAGACATTAGTAAAAAGAAAACAAAAAAATTAAAGCACATAACAAGTTATTTCTGTAAGTAATGGGTGTGTACCTGAAATGTGGGAGATAAAGATGGTGAAAAAGGCCAAAATTAGGAAGGGTCTAAGAAATCGATCTGCCATGGCTAAAATTATGGAGAAAGCTGCAGCAAAGCGGTAGTAAGAGGAGTGTACCTGTTGTTCCCCCTTAGGTAATGGCAAATAGAAATGGGCTTTATATAGAAAAAACCAATAAGAAACAAAGGAAAAAAAGGGGAGATACTAGTTATGTAGGGTTACCATGGATAGTGATTGAATAAAAATTGGGAGAGTGAGCATAACCAAAGGTGGTGAACGGTAATAAGTGGGCCTTAATGAGAACTTGCTACTTGCTAGCTGTAAAAGTTAAAAAACGGAAAAAGATCAAAAGGAGTTTGTAACTCTGGAGACAGGAGGTCCTCGCCCTCTTTTCCTCCCTGCTCCAGCGCTTTCAAAATATGTGGTATTTTTAATTTAGATATGTATATTAAAAAAATAATTTATTTTTAATAAAAAATATATTTTTTATTCATAATAAATATGTTTGTAAATAAATATAAATTTTTAATATTTTCTTCACTATGTAAAACTCACTCCATTTAAATAAGAATAAAATTAAAAAAATATTATTAATATTTTTTTGATTATATAAAATAAAATTTAATGACTAAAACACCACTTATTTTAAAACGGAGAAATCCTCTTTACTCTTTTTCTTTCTTTTTTGGTTATAACAAAACTAACAATTTTTGAATTGATAATTCAAATTTATTATTCAAATTTCGAAAGTAGAATGAATTTTTATTTTTATTTTTTCAGTAAATTTTTTATATATTTTTAAATATTTTAAATAATTAATTATTATGACTTATTATTTTATTTATGTATGTTTTAAATATATAAATTTTATTTTTTCTAAAAAATTAAATTTTTATGTCCTGCTTTATGATTAAAATAAAAAACAAAATTAGCACTCAAAAAATTGATTACTTCCAACTATCACACAAACATATATAATCCATAAATAAATAAGATATTATTTGTAATTAGAATTTGTGATTTAGTTATCGCTTAGACTAAACTATTATCAAGCTATTTATTTAAGAGTGTCAACAAAAAGTGATTATTTATTAATAAAAATTATTGCAGCAAAGTAATTTGTAAGTAGATTAATTGATTGTTCTAAAACTTCAAGAATAATTCAATAAGAGATAAAACTTTAGGGTTATGTTTTATTTTACTTGCTCTCATATTTAAAATAGATTATTTATTTATTTTAATAAATGAAAAAATTTATTATTATTTCAATATTATTTTATTAATCAAATAACTATACAAAATATTAATAATTAAACTTAAAATTTTAAAATGTAAATTAATAAAATCCTGGGTAGGGGAGGAGACCCTCACCAAATAGGGGGAGAGTGATAAAGATGTACTAGATACCTGCATGTAATGTCAATTGTAAGTGGGTTCCACGTGCAATTTAAATTTGGAAAAATTACAGAATTATCTCTTCCAAGCAAATAATTTATAGCTAGCTATTTTCTTACTTCTATATTTTCTTAACTAATTACGTAAAATATCTCATATCACAATTTTTTATGATAGCATCATAATATATTCATATATCATCATGTTATTATTGAAGAAGAGCGATCCTTCAAAAATATATCATATTGTTCAATTTACCTCTTTCAACTTAGATTGTATGAGGTAAACTTTGAAAATTTCAACATAAGTAGGAGAGATTCACAGATTTTTCAAATGTAGAGTGTGCAGGACTTCACAATCATTCATGATATTATCATAGTATATTCATATACTGTCATGGTATCACCAAAGAATGAGCAGTCCTTCAGAGATATATTGTTTAGCCATGCATGATATCATCACAATATATTTATATACTGACATGATATACTTCATGATACCATTATAATATATTCATATATTGTCATGATATCTTACGTGCGAAAGCCTTCAAACTCATATTGAAGCACGAATTGTAATTAATTTGAGCCAATTTGATATTTAGGAAATTCGTATGAAGAAGTCCATTTTGATTTAATTAGTTTAGTTTTATAATCTATTTTATGTACTTTTTCTTTTAAATTTTGACTAAAAACATGTTCACAAATGATGAGATGAAAAGTTTAGATGCAGGTAGTCCGCATCTTTGCAGATATATTTATTTTACCGAATTTCTCTCTAAGATAATGTCTTGAATTTATTATTATTATTATTTTATTGCATTTAATAAGTTAAGTTATTTTCCAATTTAAGGGATGTTATAATTGAGTCACTTTCATGTACTATATTATTTATCCTATATTAGTGTTTGGTATGACATTTGGCTCCTTTCAAATTTATCTTTCCGTAGCCTAATCCAAGGGTCTCTACAAAAACTTGAATCAACTTTCTCTATCAGCGAAATCCTTCGCACAATATTTGGGATGTGTCTCCCCTTTCTTTTGAGTTGTCTTCTTCTATTTTGCACCTCCTTTTGCATACGCAGCTTCACCACTCTAATCTCCAATCTGACACTGACGCCTGATTTCCATTTCCGAGGGGTCTTTTTACTACGCAGTCTGTATATTCATTATATCATAATATTATACAATATTGCTCATCTTCTCCCTCATGGAAATGTCTTTGGAACCTTAAGATTACGAACAAATTTAAGATGTTTCTCCGGTTGTTAATTCTCGAACGACTTCCCACAACCTCTTATCTCCACAATCAAAATATCATATCAAATCCTCAATGCCATCCGTGCCCTGGAAAAGTTGGAAGGATTCAGCATTTATTTTTCGGGTGCACTTGTATCCAATTTATCTGAGACTACTTTGGTATTATACCCTTGTTACTGTCCTCTGATCTTTCTACTTATTTGTATCTCTATTGTACCACTTCTTAGGCCATATACTCCTAGCAGAGTATTGATGTTCCTGCCGACCTCCTGGTTCCCTTCATCCTTTGGCATACTTGGCTCAATTGGAACCATAATTTTTTCAATAAACTTCATCACTCTCTAGCCCCTTCTTGTATTCTCACCTCCCTCATCGGATACCATTTTCTCTCCCTCATTCCATCTCAATCCCTTCCTCCCCCACATTTAATACATCAAATGGCATCCATCCGATGTGACCTTTTATAAACTTAATACCGATGGTGATTTTAATTCTCTTACTTATGTTGCTGCTGTCGCTGGTGTTTTTTGTAATCACACTGGTGCATGGATAAAGGGATATACATCCTCGCTTTGATTGCACCATCGCTATTGAAGTTGACATTGTCTCCCTCTTACATGGGCTTCAGATTGCTAAACACGCACGCATGTATCCCCTCCGAATCGAAATTGATTTTCAGGTATTGTGCGATGTTTTAAACAATGGACATTCCCCTTTCCTTACATATCCTCTCTCATTGCAGATACTTGATTTAAGAGATGATAGTCTCACCTCTGCAGCACATCTAACATGAAGCTAACTTAGTTGTGGACTCCTTGCCAAAGTATGTCCTGACATTGGCCCCTTTTCTTGACCAAACGCCCAAATCGCTAATCTTTAATGTACTGTCATCTTATAGTGTAAACGCTTTTAATAATAATTGTTCTGCTTACTGTTAGCTAGAACACTCCCTGCTTATAATCGCTTCCATTGACATAGTGTTTTCTTGTTTTCTCAATCTAATTAATAAATAAAACGCAAGGGTTACCAAAAAAAAAAAAAAAAAAAGAAGAAGGAGAAGGAGAAATCTCGAGTATGTATTTCTTGAATCATATAATTAAGAAGACAAAATAATATTATTACTTTAAATCAGTTATTAATCAACATTAGGAAACAACTATATTATCATATTCATATTTTGTAAATATTTCAATTACTTCTTGAATATACTTTTTCAAACTAAAAACTATCATTAAAATTAAACAAAGTAAAGTAGATTGGTTAATTTTTTTACAATAAATGATGAGTTCTTCGTAAAAAAATTTATATTTATGAATTAAATTTTAAACTAAAAACATAATTTATATATATATTATATAAATAAATATTAATTTCAAATTAAAACTTTCATATTCGAATACAAACTCCATGAGCAAAGGCCTCCTTAAAATAAAAAGTGAACCGGCTAGGGGGTTAATCCTTGCGTTGGAGGGTAGTAGGCATACAAGTGATCTGGTAAAAAAATTTCCAAATCATTAAAATTCATTATAATTTTTTTAATTACATAGTTATTATTATTTTTAAATATAAATAATTATAACTATATTATTTTATTAATTAGACATATACACCCAGAATAAATATTTTTCTAAGTGCCGCAGTAAGTGAAGAGCGAGTGGGGTGGGGGCTGACAAAAAGTGCACGGTGATCGAGGGGGCGGGGGCGTTGTCAGAGTTGCCCGCACCCTTAGAAAAAGTTCACATGCTTCAAGGAATCATAATACTCCTTATGTTTCTTTTTATTTATTATGCATATTATAAATAATTATTTTAAAATATTTATTAAATTATTTTTAGTATTTAAATTATCTTAAAATGTAAATATTATATAATTTTAAAAAATATATCTATCAATTAATTAAATTAAAAATTTTTTAATAAGTATATAAATTTTACTCAAAACTATTAAAATAAAAGGAGAGGAAGTATATATTCTTCTGCTTCTTTCACCACTTATTTCTACTTCCCCACTTTTCCAACTTTCCTTCTTCACAGTTTGTTTTCCTGTACATATGCAATTGCACACTGACAAGTCACAACTCATAACCACAACCATCCATTAATATGGCAAATCAAATCCCAAGAAGCTACTATATACTTCCTCCTTTTTACTTTTGTCCGAAAAATTAAATTATATATATTTTAAAATATAATATTTTATTATATTAATATTAAAAACTATAATTTATAATATTATTTATATAAGTTTAAAAATAATTAAATTTTATATTTTATATGAAACATTAATTTAATTTAATATATAAAAATTAATTAAATTAATTTTCATAAAAATATGACTAAGTAAAAGAGATATACTACTGCACTGTATATAAAATCTACTGATGGAAACATAATGAACGTGATCAATACTGTACTCTACTTTTTTAGATAAAAGACATAAAAACATTTTTTTTTAGTCATAAAAAAAATAGAAAATTCATGGTTCATTAAAATATATACTATAAAGAATAAAGTGAAAATTCAATCACCAATAAAATAGTAGAAACTTTAGATATACTGAGATTAAATTAATTTAAATTTGAAAGAATTAAATGAAATAAAACATTAAAACTCCTCATTTTTTATTTAACCAGTCTACATGTACGCGTCTCGCGCGTGTTTGTCATATTAATAAGAATAATTGATATGAGGCTTTGTACTTTAAATATTTAATAATAACTTAATTTTAAACTTTTCATTTTACCCTTTATGAATTTCAACTCAATTTTCTTTCTTTTTCTCTTTCTCTTAATGTTACACCCCGTGAGTTTCTAAAGTTTAGTCGGCCTATTCGTATGTTGGTTGAGAGTTTTAGAGTGTCATACGTACGAGGAAAGGGCTCGAGGAAAGGCCGAACGAGTGTAAAGTCGGAATTTCAGTTATTTAATGTTACTGTCTTACATATTCAGCACCTGTGGTACTGACGCCCTCTTCTGAGGAGCTGCATTACTTGCCTGCAGGTACAGATAGACGAGGAGCAGGTCCCTCGTAGTTTCAGTCAGCCATACAGAACCATCAGCTCCCTTCTTTTGGAGCTTGTGTGATAGAGGTTTATTCCTTCTGTTTGTACATTATGGGTAGGTCGTGGCCCTGTCCCGACCATCTTATTACTCCTAGAGGCTTGCAGATTGTGTTACTTCCCTGTGGTTAGATGATATCGGTCTTGTGGGGCCCATATGTGTTTTAGATTATGTGTGTTGGCCGCGTGAGGCCCTGTTTAGCTGTTGATTGGTGGCCTTGTCGGTAATAGTTCAGTTTAGCATCTGATTTTTACTTTTCAGTTATAACTAGATATCATGGTGGCCTTGTCGGCCCCCATAAGACTCCCTATGATTGTTTATCTCTGGTTAGCTGTTTATTTTCGCAAGTGGCTATAGGCCTTGTCGACCGAGGGTTGTATTTACAGCCGCTATATAGCCCGTTGTTTTCTTGATTCGAGAATTAGGGTCAGTCCTGCACCAGAGGTGCTTAGGCTCAGTCAGCTCAGCAGTTCAGGTTCTAGTAGGGCACCAAGTGTCAGTCATGCCTCCTAAGGTGGGGCGTGACACTTAATCTATGTGTTTAGTCAAACACTTCACATAAATTGAAACGAAAAAGGATAATGCAGATTAACTAAAGAAAGTGAATAACAAACTTAAAGTATGTTGTGTTTCTATGTTACTATTTTTTTTATTACACAATTTTTTTTAAAAGAAGAAGAAGAAGGAACTCATGTATTAATACATAATAAAATTACAATCTTTAATTTCTTTTTTTTTTGTATTAAAATATAGTGATGGAATGGATTGATATATAAGTTAACAAAATTGTAATTGATTTTAAAGTATTAAATGTTAGAACTTCTAATATAGTTCAAATAAGGAAAGATTTAAGAATTTCGTTTATGAAATCCTTTTCAGATTTCATTGCAAGATTGTCTAAAATAAATTGTGTACAAGAGTTATAATTATAATAATTTATAATTTTATAGAAAAAAAATTCATGAGATGAAGAGATTGATTTACCTGAATAGATAAAAGTTGTGAATGTATAAGTAGATGAAGAATGTCAGTTGCAAATAACACAAAATTTAAATTACATATAATATCAATATAAGAATTAATTAGAGGAG
Organism: Datura wrightii; assembly: GCA_035772735.1. Classification (NCBI taxonomy): domain Eukaryota; kingdom Viridiplantae; phylum Streptophyta; class Magnoliopsida; order Solanales; family Solanaceae; genus Datura; species Datura wrightii. Next base: position 178,637,959 of record JASDFA010000010.1, on the reverse strand, counting down.
ATAACATAATATTAATATTAGTCTGATAATCTAAATTAAATTATTTTGAATATGAATAACCTGAGCTGACATAGAATTCGCAACATAAAAAAAATCTCATAACATGAAAAAAAGAAGAAGAAGATAGATTAACACCAAAACACACATGGTTGAAGGTTGAATCAAAAGTATTAATGTAGAAGAGTTGATGAATTAAATTATATAATTATAAATCTTTTTATAGAAGTGGAAAGATTTATAAATTAAAAAGAATTTGAAAATATAAAAACATTAGGACATTACTATTAAAAAAAAATTATCAAGAAAAGGAAAAAAAATATACGTGAGTATGCAAAAGGAAAAAAAATCAAAAAGAAAAAAAAAGAAAAAGAACTAAAAATAATTTCCAAATCTAAAAGGAAAAACTTCCGTGCAAGATATTTTATATATTTTTTCTAAGATTTACACTACAAATAGAGTTATGTCACAAATAAAAAATCTAACATAATAAAATAAGATAGAAATTTTTTTCCCGATTATCAAAAAGGAAACAAAATTGATGTAAATTTTTATTTTTTTGGGTTTACACTTAAATAGAATTTATGCCACAAATAAAAAACCTAATATGACAAAATAAGGCGATAAAAATAATTTTAAATAATAATTATGTAAAAATAGCAAATGACTATTTTGTCTATTGTGATGTCTTTTAATGAAGGATAAAAAGTTCAAACAATATTTATAAGGACATTCACACTTTTAATATAACTAGTCTATATGTACGCATTTCGCGCGTGTTCCTTATATTAATAAGAATTTATAAGAATATCATAAAAATATTTAAAAGATGTGTTTGTGTAACAATATAAAATTTTAGAAAGAAAACATATATATGAAAATATAAAATATAATAAGAATAGATAAGAACTCAAACATATATGTAAAATATAATACAGAATATACTACGAAAAAGAATGATTACATATCTTTTCATCAACTATTGTTATAGTCATTCGTGTGTCATCCTTTATTGATTTTTTATACTCTTTTACTAATCCATCTCCAATTACTTAGACATTTATATATTATCCAATGAAAATCATATCACGTTAAGTTGTTTATTAAAAAAAATTTGCTCACGAAATTTTTTTCGGATTTCATTGCAATATTATCTAAAATAAATTGCGCGAAAGAGTTATAATTATAATAATTTATAATTTTATAAAAAAATATATTTTATAAGATGAAAGATTATTTTACCCGAATAAATGAAACCTTTGAATGTATGAGTACATGAAGAATGTCAGTTATAAATAACACAAAATTTATATCACATAATATTAATATAAGACCGAACTAAAGAAAATAATATAATATCAATATTAGAATTAACTAAAGGAGACAACTTCAGTTAAATTATATATAAACAAGTTAGCATAACAATTACTATTGTGTTTTTCAAATCTACAACATTAAAAAAAATTCATAACACAAAAAAAAGAAGATGAATTAACATCAAAACATACAAAGTTGGAGATTGAATCAAATATATTAATAAATTAAATTATGTAAATATATATTCTTTTATAAAATTGGAGAAATTTATAAATTAAAAAAAATTAAACGTATAAAAATATTAGGGCATTGCTATTAAAAAGAATTTTCTTATAATCAGAAAAAGGAAAAAAATAAAAATTAACGCCTATGAAAAAAGACAAAAAAAAGAAAAACAAAGAAATTTGTAAAATTCCTATCTTCAAAACGGAAGAAAGAAAGAAGAAAAAGTTTCCAAATCAAAAATAAAAAAAACTTCGTGGAGATACTTCTTCGTATTCTTTTTATTTTAACTTTTTTAAAAATTTGATGGAACTTTTTAAAATTTTTTTAGATTTGCATCAAAAATAAAGCTATATCATAAATAAAAAATTTAATATGATAAAATAAAGTGATAGAAATAATTAAAAATAATAATTTCAAATAATAATTGTATAAAAATAGTAAATGACAATTTTGTCTATTTTGATGTCTTTTAATGAAGGACAAAAAGTTTCAATCAATATTTTTAAAGGCTTTCACACTTTTAATATAATATCGACTAATTTTAATGTACGCACCTCACGCGTGTCTCTTATATTAATAAGAATAAAATTTTTAAAATAGTATAAATAATATTTAAAAGATGTATTTATATAACATGGACATTTAGATTTGATTGAAGAAATTTCAGAGGTTGAAATTTTGCTGTGGAAGACTCGGACTTGGTTAAAGGAGTTTCGAAATTTCAAGTTTAATTAGATCTTATTTAAAGAGATTAATTCAAAATTATTGAAAAATTTTATAGGTTCACAATTTAGCCACAAATGTAAAAAGATTTTATTAGTCATTTCCTTTCAAAGTAAACTTCGGTAATTATTAATAATAATTAATAAATAAATTTAAAAAAGAAATTTAATTATTTTTAAAAAAGAGTAAAAAATAAAAACAAATCAATTCATAGTATAAATAGAGAATTATAATTATTGTTGCCATAATTCTTGTGATCATTTAAATTTTTCCCAATATTATACATCATCATTATTATTTTTTGGTTAAATATACATCAGTATTTAGTATTATACAAAAACATCATTATTGTAAAATATCAAGTTTGAGTTTGATTGAACGTAACTTGCAAGTTTATTCCACCAAATAAATGAAGGAAATCTATGTGATAACAATTTTACAAGTATGATAACTTCATAAATAATGAAAAATAATAAGTGCATTTTTTAGTTATAAAATAATATCATCTTAACAATTAAGTTCAGGAGAGAATAAAAATCTCGCGTAATTTAGATATAATAGAAATTTCACGTAAGTTTAGAGATGTCAATAATATGAAAAATTTAAATTAAAATAATAATATCACTCATATTATTTAAAACTATAACTGATAATTTTGTCATATTTAAAAAATTCTTACACCTTATTTACTTTTTAACCGCTTAAATTTTGAATAGAATGAACAAATAATCTATTTAAGTCTCACAATTGAAATTCGAAAAAAAAAAAAAAAGGGGGAAAAAGAACAGCAGCAGTAAAGAAAGAAAGCATGAAGTCACGTAGACGGATTCAAATTTTATTTTATTGAATTTAATTTCTAAAATTTTCAATATTATATTTATTATATTTTAAAAATTATAAATTTATATATATTACTTACTACAAATTTTATAAAGTTTTATATATAAATTTATACTCAGCATTAAAAATATTAAATTTAGATAAATGTGATATTTTTTCAATACATCCGCCTCAGCATAGATGTATTAACCTTTGCACATTAGGAAGTTGTAAATGAAGAGCAGTCGACATGTGGAGCACTGCGCAATGGGCACTATTACAATATATTTGCATGTATTCGGTGGCGATGTAATTTTGTCCGCTCTCAAAGTCTGAGCTTCCCAGAGATTCTCTATAGGAATTGTTGTCTTATTGTATCAGTGATCTAATCACTTAATTAAATAGTATAATTAATGGATTATTAATTATGTCTGCAACAAAACTAGTCTTAATTAAAATATTATTGACATAGATCTCTGTCCACGGACCCACTATAAGTATATATTTACAGGGAAACCAAAAGCTGCACCGCCCAACAATGCGAAATTGCTCATTTACCACATTTATTATTAAAAAAAGAAAAAGTCGCACGATAATTTTGAAAAATGCTTATTTGATCTGAATTATCAAAATTTCGAGAGTAGAAATGGAGAAGTTCCACTCGGAGCAAAGACTGAATTTATTCTGAAAATATTTACCTCCTCTTGATCCTGAGGCCGTAACTAAGATTTGAAGATTGTGTTGATTTTATAACATGAATCAAATTTGACTTTTTATGGATATAGAGTTCAATTTTCGTATGCTGAATAATTTTTGTTTCTTTATTGAGTAAGAAAGACATCCTTTCTTTTGGAGAGTTTTATGCGGTTTAATCAATAGAGTCTATTATTAATAAATATATTTGTGTGGATGATTTTCATCATAAGTCTGTAAGCAATCATCAGCCACCGTTATTAACTACCACCACCATTATCATAGTCAACCACCATGACCAATCATCTTTGCCACCATTGTTAACCATTATTAGTGTCATCAACGACCCCTATTATCACAACAACCATTAACAACATCACTGCTGTCAATCACTACTGTCAGTCAATATCATATATAGCACCTCCATCATTATAATATTATCTACTGCCCCCACGACCGCATAACCGTCGCCACCACCTCAGCTACCACTATTACTCATTAACACCACTCCAACAAATTCCTACTACCAACCACCTTCACCATTATAATTAGCACCGCCACCAACTACCACCAACACATTATAATTATCACACAGTACTTCGATCGGTTTTTTCAAACTTCGGTTCGGTACTTTGGTTTTCGATTTTTCAAAAGTGTGTACCAAATATCGTACCAAACTAATTTGGTTTGGTTCGATTTTTTTAAATTTCAGTTCGATTTATTCAATTTTTTAAATTCGATTCTTCGATATTTTTTTAAATGAAAGTTGGAACAACTAAAATTAAGTATAATGTCTATTATTTGATGCGATAATATTCTCCAAATATGCAAATGCTAATTGCTAAAAGAGTAATTGACTGCAAATGAAATAAAGAGGCTTAGTATGTTGAATCGGTGAATCTACCAGCATATTGTTTTGTCAGAACCTAAATAAATATTCAGATCATCAGATGTAATCAACTGATCATCTGAACATTAACAAGTTGATCACAACCTCACACAAAGACACAATGACATAAAGAAATAAAATGTAATCTGCATTCTGCTTACAGCTTAAAACACTACATATAGTCACATTCACTTTCCTTGACAATCAATCAATCAATCAGATGTAGCATTTGACATTAAAAGTAAATGTGCAGAGCCTACTCAAACCATTTAAGCTCAATTTCTTCAACAATTAACCATATTACCTACAATTCTAACTTGATTTAACAATACTTCTCTTCACATGTAAAATTGGAATTGGAAATGGTCCAATGAATTGGGTCGGTTGCCTATTAAAATTTTAATATTTGAATTAAAATATTAAATAATTTATATTATTAAACTTCGATACTACCAAAGTATCGGGCCATAATATCAAGTAACGAAGTATTACAAAAATTATATCAAATCCGAACTGAAGTACCGAAATCTAAGAATCAAACTAGTTTGGTTCGGTTCTGTTTTTCAGTATTTTGATATTTATGTCCACTCCTATTACTATCACAACCACCACTACCAACCGTCACCATTACATCAGTCACTACAACACCAATGACCCCCACTATCACAACTATCACTAATCACTACGACAACCACCATTACAGACCATCTCCACCATCACTGATTAACATAAATATTTTATTTTTTTACCAGATAATAAATTTATTTTATTGAATTAATATGTTTTCTAATAGTTAACTACTTTTTTATTTAAATTGTATATTCAAATATATTTATAACTAAATAATGTATGCACATTTAGATGTTGAAAAACAAACAGTTTTAATTATTCAATGCTCATACCTATAGATAATATCTTAATTATTTAATCATCCATTCAGATTCAGACGTCTTAATTTTAATGAAAATAAATTAGCTTTTAGTGTCTCCTATTTGGTTTCTTAATTCTTTTATAACTATCATATGAAAATTCAAGATAAATAGTTGAGCAATTTTCATATTTAGCACTAGATACTAAGATAATTACAGAAAATAGCATGATTTATCTTATTTGCATAAAATAGCAATTTTTTTCCTTTTTGATACAGTTTACAGAAATACATAATTAGTGTATTTAAAATTTGAACCCTAACTAACTTTCTATAATTGTGCTAATTATTAAGTAATTAACAGATCCAGCGTGATTTGGGGGAATTAATGATTCTCTAATTTGATTTCGGCCTTTTCTTTTTTTACCATATCTAAAAATTTGAAACAATTAATCAATATCAGAAAAGATTATCTCCTTAAAAAAGGCGCAGATCTTGAGGAGAAATTATTTTATTTTTTGTTCTATCATTGCTATTTATGAAAAAATTGAAATAATTAATCCATATCTGAAAAAATTATCATCTTCGAAAAATCGTAGATATTGGGGAGTATTTTTTTTTTTGAGTGTATCGTCATTGCGAGTTTGGTAAATTTTTTTTGGTGTATCATCGTCACTATCGTTTGAAAAGTATATCATTGTTTATGGATGTATCAACAATATACAAAGATGTCACTGTGCATCATTTTTGTATTGTAAAAATTAAATTGATACTTATACATGTATCAAAAGATATTGAAAGATATTTTACTGGGTATGTTTCATATATTGACAAGTATCATTAGTAAAACGTCAACTACCATTTTTAAAATTGATATAAAACAATACTATTATAATGTGTTTAATGTATATATGTATCAGAAATAAATTAAAACAGTTCTTTGTGTATCAATCTATTATCGATTGATACATTTAATATTGAATCATTAATATGAAAGTGATATTGTTCAAGTAGTTAGTTGTACCAAAAAAAAAAAGAGACTGATATATTGTATCATTAATATAAAAATAAAATTTGTATCGTAGAATGTTATCACACAGATACAAGATAAACAATGTCTATATCATTCTTAATTACTCTATTGTCGATTATACGTATCATTAATATGAAAACAAATTCTGTATCAATTGTGTATCACTTTGAGGTTAAATTTTTAAGAATCTTGAAGGAGAATATTTTGTAAGAAAAAAGAAATAGCAAGTTCCATGAAAAATAATTCTTGGGATACTATTTTTCTGTGCAATTTCAGATGTTCATGGCAACTTCATGTCATAAATTATGCAGTTTGGCTTGGGATTGAGAGAAAGAGAGAGAAAGCTGAAGGAAACTTACCGTAGAATTTCGCTGGAGAAAATAGACGAAGAGGAAGCAATTTCCAGAAGAAGATCGGATGAAATTTTGAGAGATTTGGGAGAAAAATATTTGGGCAGTTACAATGAGACAAAAAAGAGATTAATTGGAGAGAGAACACAGTAAATTAAAAAGAGAATATACAAAATTTGATACAATAGTAGTTATTTTAAAAAAATTGGTATTCGCTATTTCTATAATTATTTTGCTATTTTTTTATAATTCTTTTAAAGTATTATTATATAATTATATTATCTAATAAAATTTACTTAATTACGTAATTTTCTCCAAATAGTAAGCTAGCGTCATCAAGGAGTTGTAAAAGAAAAAATATTCGAGTCTTAGCTAAAGCGATAAAATAGTTCAAACTATTGGGCCAAGCACATAAAATGAGCCCACCTAATTATTCTTAACCCATTCTTTGTAGTTCAGTTTGTATTTTTCTGTTTTTGCTTTTCAGTTGGAAGTTAGCGAGGATGGTTTCACACTATAGGCCGTTATTCATTGAACAATTGATTTTGGGCTGAGAAAACAAGGCCCAAGATCTTACTTTCTTTTCTCTATCATACCGAGAGTCCTTTGCATAAGAGCCTATAGGATGTTTCAAAGTAGGCCCGTGAACCATTTTCCCAGCTGTTGACAAAAGAAGGCACAGAAATTGACATGTAGATACAATAAAATTGACATTAATATAGTGTAAAAATATTTAGCAAAAGTAAGGCCTAAAAAAAATTGATACAAATTAGCCAAAAAAAAAAAAAAGAAGAAGAAGAAGAAGAAGTTGCGTCTGAATTTAAGGGTTGAAAATTTTTTTTATCAACCAACACTAATTAGCTAATTCATTTAGCATATTTGCACTAATTAGACCATGAAAAAAAACTGCCGCGACTTTCAAGGAAGAAAAATATTCCATCTGTTTCATTTTAATTAGTAGGATAAGATTTGTATAAAAAAATTAATAGGAGTGACAATTTGACCAATATAACCTTATTAATTATTTTTTAGAAACATACAATAATATTTTTTTTTTTGCATTTTGGAATGCTTTAAGTACCAAGGGTAGAATTGCAAAAACATGATCACTTATCTCTTGAATTTTAAAACTAGCAAGTATTTTGAAATAATTATTTTTAATATACATAATAATTAAAATGGAACGGGAGGAGTACTAATTAACTCATTCAAAAAGGCTGCGGCTAGTTTTAAGGAAGGAAAATACTTTATCCCTTAATTAACGTGTACTAATTATCAAATATATGCAAGGTGTGTATATGTTAAATTAAATGTATACCAATCTATGATATATACTTGTTTAGTTTATACATAACGATAAATTTATTTGTGTATTCAATTGAATACATTTGATCAAGCATATAATCGCACTATAACATATTCCAAATTTATTTTGTACATTTTATTTGTGTACTAGTAATAATCTATGCTTTGTATTAGACATTCAATATATGTTTATGTATATATTTAGTATGTGATGAATTTTGAAATCTGTTGAAAAATAGACATTTTCCTCTCATTAACATTTGTGGATTAATAAAGAGAATATATTTTTAGAGAAAAAAAAGGGAGAAATTAAAATATTTTAGAGAAAGTAAAATTCTGAACTTTTCTCGTAAAAAATTTTAGTTTTCTAAAAAAGAAAATTTATGCCTGTTTTAGACTTCGGGTGTAATAGGTTATGAGTTATGACCCAATGTTCAATAACTTAACTTCACCAAGTTAATCTTGTGTAATGTTAAACCATGTGCTATCAATCAGTAGTGTAAATAATTTTTACATCGTTAATATGACAAATTAAAAATTTTAGGTACAAATTTATGAGAATTCAATAGTTTTGCTTATATTTTATATATGTTATTGAAAAATTCAATTAAAAAAATTATAAACATTTAATTATGATTTATGAATTCAATTACAATTGTTATTTAATTTAAAATTATTACACTTTAAACTTTAAATCCGCTTTTAATCATCGGGCCATTGTTAATATACTCCCTCCGGTTCAAAATAAGTGATATTTTGGCCTTTTGATTATATTTCAAAAATAAGTGGTGTTTTGCATAATCAAGAAGACATTAATGATATTCTTTCAATTTTTAGCGTTTATTTAAGTAGAGAGAGTTTTACATAAAATTTAAAAAATATTAAAAAGTTATATCATTTTCAAAATATTTATTAGGGGTAAGTCGGTAAAAACTATATAGGTGAGGTATCTTGAAAATGGAAGGGAGTAATATATTTGTATTGGTACGAAGGGAAGAATTTGTTGGCGGCGAAAATGTGTTGGAGGAGGGAGGAGGTGATTGAGTGGTGGAGGAGGAAAGAAAACAGTGTGGTCTATCGTTTTCAGATAATGTGGCTGGCAATTTCATACAGCTATTAAGCTACCTAGCTAGAGAGAGAGACAGAATGAGTGCTCACATGATGATCTCATGATAGATGAATTGAGAGAGAGACAAGACGTGATCGCTTGTTTTAACTACAATAGAGAAACTTCTGCAACCCTTTGCCTGCCTTATTTATGCCTTTGCCAGTTGGCCCCCCTCCCCCTTTGTATTGTCCCTCTCCTTCCCCCACTTTTGTTTCTTTCCTCCATTTATTCTACTCCCTCCACATGTTTTTAGTTTATGCATATTTTTTAAGAATATTAACCCGTTATAAATATTTTTAAAAAAATTATAAATTTTTAATTTTTTTGAGGTAATTGAAAAAATATCATTAATTTTTTTTTGATTACGTAAAATATCACTGAGTATTATTTACCCCCTCCTTCCTCTTTATCTATTCTTTCTTCCTAAAATAATAACTACTCCTTTCATTAGTATTCTACTACTACTATTTATTCAAAAAACACATACTCCAAACTGAGTGTACAATATTTTTATATTTAATCACAAGTTTTAAATTTGAATTTTAAGATAATAATAATAACAACAACAAATAGAATGTGTCCATAAACAGGAACTTAAGAATGAGGGTGTCGGTATGTATCAAAAGAATAGGGACGAAAGTTAACCATTGCAAACTTTATAAACAAAAAAAAAAAAAAAAAAAGTATATAAATCCAGTCGATTTTTGCAATTTTCTAAAAAAGAAACCGATCAAAGTATTCTATCACGACACAGACGGAATTTAAACAACGGATGCTACATTTTATTATTGTGTAATTTTTTAGCCTTTCTTTAGTAGTACATATAAAAAAAAGAAATATTTTTTCTTGAAATAAAATATAATTATGGTCAAGTTTAAATAAGTGAGAAAATTTAGGATTAATTTTAACAAAAAAATAAAAATACTTTCTCTTTTAATAGATTTTATATGGCACAAATTCAAATAAATAGTCAAAAGGAAACAAATAAAACTTACATATAGACTTAAATACAAACTTAAAGAATATCTATTTTATCTGTGTACTGTTGCAATAAAATTGCTATGTAGGTTGTTAATTTCAATTTTTATGAAAGGTTGTACGTAAGTAGTTATCATTTTATGAACTCTAATTTTGTTATGCGCCAAGTCGAGAAAACAATGGCTGAAACGACTGTCAAGCAGACCCAACGTGTCCATAGATGAATCTTTGACATTAATGCAAATAATTCAATTGATTTGTTTTCAAATAACTGATAAGGACACTTGTTTGGTATTTGAAATAAAGGATAATAACTATTACATTGAATTTGAAATTTATTAATCTGCTTATATTTGATTAAGAATATTACTTAATTCATGAGAAATGTATTTTTACATTAAAGTTGTGAGATTAGCTATTCAAGTTTTGTATAATAGATGGAACAGCTAAAAAAAAGCTCACTCATATTTGAAAATTAGTCGGTACGTATTATTTTTTTCGCTAAACATATTTATTTTTAGAAGGAAAGGACTTGATGTGACTATTATTAGACCTCCGATCGCAAAAGACTTTATAATCATTATTCATTGTATCAAACTTAGGTTTGTTGCCCGGAATGCCTACGAAAATGAACATTGAGCAAGAATTTGAAAACTAAATCAACAATCAAGAAAATGATCTTAGCTTCCATGGCCATTTACAACTTAAAATAAATTTGTAAGAAATATATAAAACCAATTGACCTTGGACGATTACAAAGCAAAAGGAGACGTATACAGAGAATAAAATATTAAGCGGAGAAATTATATAGTAATTAAAAGGATAATTTATGGACAAAAATAATTTGGGTAGTGTCAAACTTTTTGAAGAAAAAGATGTGTTCCTTTTTTATCCCAAGTCAAGTTAAAAAGTTGAGGGGTAAGAAGGAGAGGCAAAAAGTACACTTTGGCATGGACAAGATTCTCTCCAGACTCCTCTATGCACCCTGCAACACTTCTTTTACTATTTTTTTTTTTTTTTTTTGCAGTTGTAAATTTATTATTATTATTTTTTAATTTAAATTTTTGGCTAGCAGCTTCCTAGGCAAATGTGTTTTCTTTGCCTGAAATATGATTAGAATGCAGATGAGATGAGATGAATAAAGTCACCTAGAATTTAGTACAAAAAAGAAAGTAAAAAAATCACGACAGTACTGTCTTGTAAAATCTCATTATAATAATATTAATAATATTGTGACGACTGCAATCCGATCTCTCTTCTCTATATATAACCAGATCGAATCAAATCTCTAAAAGTTTAGGTAAGTGGTCGATCTTTGAAACCTTATGATGAGTAGTATTTGTTAATTACATCATGACTTAACGCATACCTTAAATAGAAAATAGGATTTTTCATATTTACACGTAAACTAAGTAGGTGGTTAGTAATAGATTTCAAATATTTTCTTATTTTATTTAAAATTTATAAAGTTAAAGTTGAAGATGGAGATGAAATTGTGTTTGATTTTTAAAAGAATGTTTAAAATAATGTTTCTACTTGAATATACTTAAATACAACTTCAAACGTAAAAAGTAATAAGTTGGAAAATAAGTTAATGTTTATTTTTCAAATTTTAAATACATTTTGGAAATTCTTTTAAAAAAAAGAAGGAGGGGGGTGGGGGGGGGGGGGGAGGCGTGGTGCCAGCCCTTTAGTTCAACATATATAATTCAATAGCTTTGACTATAATCTAGAGGAAATTAACCTCTGGTTGGTCATATATATTGAAAAGTTTTCTTTTTAGAAAAAATAAATATTATAAATATTATTTGTTCATGAAATTTGAAAAGTTTTTGAAAACAAACTTCATTTTGTGTGTGTCAGTTAGTTTCAATTAGACCAGATTACCTTAGAAAGAAACGATCCACACGAGGGCTACTAGTTTTAGATGATATTTTTCTTCCACGCACAAAACATTATTTAGTTTACTAATAAATATATAAAATGCATATTCAAACCCAAGTTTTGACTTTCAAAAACCTTTTCTCCCCCCAAATTTAAACCAAATATATACCTCCAAATTAAAGGATACATGTACGAACTATTAAGGAAATATTACCTTCGTACGTACGTTAAGACTATTATCAAAATTAGCAAGTACAATAAGCAACAGATAAAACGGATTACCAACTCCCATATCGCACCAACAATTAGAAAACAAAGAAAGAAAGAGGAAAACAGTACTGATAATAATGCTGATCAACTCAAAAAAAAAAAAAAAAAAGGACTTGCATGCATAGTGTATGAAATAAGACAGCATGGTATTTTGTAATACAGGATAGTACAAAGTGTTCATAAGCTACATAAACACTCAGAAAAAAAGTCAAAAAAGTTATTTACCAAACCAAAAAAAAGAAAAAGGGGGAAGCAATAATTCGGTGTAGGTTAGAAAATCCAGAGTTTTTTGTCTCCTTTAGTTTCCAAGGAGATTCACGAATTGTCTTAGACAAGCAAAAAGGTACTAACCATTGCTGCCAAAAGGATTTAAAAATGAAATAAAATAAAATTGTACGACCAAAGAAAAGTAGGACCGCAAAAAATAAAAACCCTAGCAGCTGCTCGAACAAAACTTACAGGCTTTAAATTTTGCCTTTTTCCTTTCTTGCTTTTTCTTCATTGCTCACTTCGAGTTTAATTCTAAAGTTATCCCTCTCATTCTCATTCTATAATTCTTTTTGTCAAAATGTAATGCCCACGTCCTGTGTAAATGTTGAAAATTACATTATACAGAGAGTTAATTTTAAAATCTTCTTTGAAAACTTATTTCTATATTTACTTTCTAATATTTTAAAATTTTTTAGTAAAAAATTCTGACACTGACATTGCTAATTGTAGCTTTTTGATTTCTTTTAAGACTGATGTGAATGTAAATTAATGAAGAAGCTGAGGGTGGACGTGTCAACTTCTTTTTAATTAGTAATGACCCATTTGTGCTGCTATTTCTAACTTTGCATAGAAAGCAACTGCACATATATATACATTTATTGGAAAATTATGGCGCTTCCATGCGTTAATTACCTCTCAAAGACTACGTGGAATGAATCTCCTCTTGATGAAATTAATAGTACTCAGGTTCAAAGTTCTAAATGATGGCGTGGGTAAATTAATAGGTTTAACTTTGAGTGAATTTGTTAATATTAAATAAATGTAAATAATTTTAGTGACTAATTTGCTATACTGACATAATTAGATATAGAAAAATACAAGTCTTGCAAGCTTAATTCTCATGTAAATGAGATTATTTTTTTTTATTGTCTCTTTACCTCGAACGAGGACAATTTAATATAAGGAGGAGAAAAATCTTTCCACAAACAATATAGGACTAAACGCGTCCTTCACATAAGAAGGAAAAAGAGTTCACAACAATATAAAGAGGAACAAGAAATATCAAATACAAAAGATAAAGAATAATTTCAACATAATCCTATTTCAACATTTTCACAAAAATTAACTTTGATCCATATATTCGATCATCCGATATGGCCTAATTAAAATTAATGTGTTGCATCTTCTGTTTAATTGGTCTTACGACTCGCTCCCGGTACAGTCACATTTATTCATAAACTAATGTTTAAAGTGTCATTTTTTTTTTAAATTTTATAATTTATGAATATAATGTATATACTCAACATATTCTATTGTAATCAGTATTTTCAAAGACTGTTTTTTTGACGAATTTTGGTGTGAGGCGTAAGAAAATACTTCGGGGCACAAATGAAAGACGCGGATCTATAAGACGTATCCTCAGAAATTTGGGACATAAGCCGCGAGCATAAAAACGTAAGCCCCAAGCATAAAGTGTATATTCCCCGAGTTAAATTTGTATGTAATTATTTTAAAAAGTATTTTTGCTACAAATTTATTATTGGTGTAATAATATGTTATAGAGATTTTTCCTAAAGTATATGAATAAAGAAAAAAATCTCATGGAAAATAACGCTTTCATACGTAAATTTTTATGATGATTATGCATCAAATTGATAGATTAGATAATTCATAGCACTATATTGTAGAAACAACTTCATTCATTTTTTTTTTATCATTGCTCTTACACTTTTTTTTAAATTCCTCTCCTTTTTTGAAATACATAAAAATTAATTAGGGCAAACATTAGTAGAGGGAAGAAAGGACAAGTAGACGTGAATATCAATGGAATTGGATGATAATTTCATTTTAAAGATTATCTTAGCTATTATTTTTTTCAAATAACAATTATAATATTTTTCTATATATTATTGGTGATTTATTTGAAATTATTTACAGAATTACTGAAAATTTTATTTTCATTTATTTTCTTAATAATAAAATTATAAAATTAAAGATATATGAGATATATCAGATAAATCCATGAAACTATACACTTCCTATAAGTTTCACTTATGTACACCTCACTCCGTTCTACTAAAAAACGTCTCACCCTCTGATTTCACACCCGTGCCTTTTAAAACACTGGTACTAATGTACTAATCACTTCAACATTCTAATCTCTTATCCATATAAATTTCAAGTTTCAGCATCTTTAAATCCGCTCATCTTTGTCAGTCTCATTATCTGGGAGCCCCCTTACAAGATAAAACTTTATAAGTGTCACATTAATTTGAAAAGAAAAATAAAAATAAAAAACAGATTGATTTGAAGGAGCAATGACATATCTGGCTAAACAAGAGACCAACTGATGATCTCTCAACATCTGAATTTTTCTGATAGCTACAACATATTACTAAAAATAACTAGTAATAAAAACGTTTCATTTGATTTTACCTAGCTACATGGTCCACAATTCATTTGAAGGCAATCTTTGATTTCCCGAAACGACAAATCATGGAACCACATCAAGAATTACAACTACTTATAGGGGGAAAAAATCCCTACATTAATTTTAAGTTACATAAATAGCCAACAGCCATAACTAATTAGTAATTTCTTAGTTCTTGAGTGGAAGGAACTCAAAAAACTGGTAATGACTGCCGCTAAAGTTGTTGTTCGAGTTTGCAGCCGCCCCTATTTCGTCCTTCTCTGAAAAATTATTGTCGTGGTTGTTGTTGCTACTGCTGCTACGGAGAGGAAACAGTTCAAGGGTCTGCGAATCACCATGATCTTCTTCTTCGTCGTCGTCTCCGAGGATGTTTTCGATATATTGGTGTTTTTGATCACCTGCTGATCTGAAGGGTGCTATAAAGATGTTAAAATGATCTTTGGTCATTAGGAGTTGCTTTGGCTGATGATCCATTGTTCTTGGTGTTGATGGACAGCTGCTTATAATTGGAGAACTAGTTGCAGTGATAATATTGCTACTAATTACTGTTGCAGTAGCAGCATTGTTATTCATGAGATGGTTGGTGTTAGTGTTGGTGTTGGTGGGAGGTGAACAAGACAAATGCATCATCTGCCACGTGGCATTCCTTTCTGCTAATAGGTTCCTTCTTTGTTCTCCTTCATCGAATGGTATCCATCTTTCTGCTGCTCTACATGATTCTGCCACTCCTGTTGCTGCCTTTGTTGTTGCTGCAGTTTTCTGCATTAATATTTATTGCAATATTTCAAAAAGATTATCAACTTCCTTGTCACCACTATTGCATGAAATCTAGTCTAGTGAAAAAGTAACAACCCTAGTTTGACCAAATGTTCATCATATAGACCCGGCCAGCACAGCAAAATTGTTTATATGATTTGATTACTTACATGATTTGATAGAGCATATACCTACGACTAAATGGAAAGTCAAATTTCACTGAAGAGGTCCGGCAAACGTCTTTTCGTGATATGACCACAGAGGATCGGATCAATATGGGTGCCCATATCCATCACTTTTCTAATGAAATCTAAAGCACAAAATCCCAAAACCCTATTCTACCTGCGTTACACCTACAACAGAAAGGAAGAATCACCAGCTTTTTTATCCTCCTTTTATATTTTCCAAGAAATACTAAGTATGCTTTTCTTGCTCCTTTTATTTTTCAAATCATAACAACATAATGACATGTTTAAGGGATTCTAATTACTTTTTTGGTTATGAAAAAGAGAATGGAAGAGTCTAAGGAGAGAGAGAAAAGTGAAAAAAATAAAATAAAATAGAGGAAGGACGAGGACCTCTGCAAGAGTACTGCAGTTTGTTGGGGATGGCCAGTGCTTGGTCTGTTCAATTTCAAAAACTGTCCTATTTGCCCCTGCCCCTGCGCGGACAAACATAAAAACAAAAAAGAGTAAAGAAACTTTTTCATCTCAGTAAGCAACAATCGGAATGGAAGAAAAAGCATATCTCAAATCCAAACAGCAGAATTCAACTTTACAATATATCTTAAATAACAACAAAATACTAGTGGGCATCGTTGGAGAAAAAAGAGAATATTTAGTGTATCATCACACGCTATCAAACAAATTTCTCTCTTTCATGCATCATTCTCACCCCATGTCGTCTTTTCTTAACTTTGCATGCTCATGTGATTCTCAGTGAGACAAGAAAATCATTCTGGTGAATTCCTCAACAAAAAGTTCAAAAAAAAAATAATTCAAAGCGTAATATTTATACTGGTAATTTCCAAAGATTTATCACACATATTTAATCTAAATAAAAAATTGTGAGTTCAATTAAATTAAACTCATCCCTTTAACCAGCGGCGGAGCCAGGTTTACTGAATGATTACTGAATCCCTTTCAACGGAAAAGTACAACTAGTAGAAAATATATAAAATTGTTGAATGTTCTAAAGGCAAAAGAGTGGGATTCATGTACCGCACCTGATTCTTTCCTTTCGGCATTTTCAGCGTTACAATTACTATGAGACTGATCATCGCCAGCAGCAGCATTAGCAGCGGATTCAAGTTGACGGCGTCGTTTTTGGCGTTCTCTAGCCTTGTGATTCTGAAACCAGTAAAACACATTCTTGCCTTCAATTTTCCCATAACGTCGAAGCTGTGCAGTGATGTGCTGAATCTGTTCAGCTGACGGAGTTCTCGTGCCACGTCGATACAACTCCTCCAGCGTTTGCAGTTGTTCTGGAGTTGGATTCCAACGTGAGCTCACAACTAACTGTTGCGTATTGAAATCTCTCTTGTTTTGCTCGCTCATAGCTGCGTCAAAGAAATAAAAAAAAAATTGCAGACAGTAAATTAAGAAATATGGCTAGTCGTTAGATCTGTCGATAAAATGTGTTTTCAATGTACGAAGTATCAGTGTCACGCATGCAGAAAAGGGAAGGAAAGGCAGAAAAGAGAAAAGTAGAAAGACATCTCTATATGCTACTCCATATATATATATATAATACATATGAAAAAAAAAGTTAATATATGTAGCATGAATTTACCAAGTTGATGATGATTAAGTGCAATAAAGTTTTCTCCATGGATGCTTCTTAAGCAATTAGCAGGATTAGTAGCAGTAGGAGAAGCATGAGGTACTCTTGGCATGAGCGGACGGAGCTTTCTGCCATTGAATGAATCCGGCATGTTAAAATCTCCCCCATCGTTGTAACCCATCATCCACATTTTTTTATAATTTTTTGTCTTTACTGGGAAAATTAAGAAATTGAGTACCAAAAAAGGGGAAAAGATATGGAGGTGATTTTTTTGAGTAAGTTCAAGGCTATTAGTTGTTCATTCAAGGTTAAAAGGGAGAAAAGGGCATAATGTTTGGTAATGGTAAAAAAAAAAGTAAGAGATAGAGAGAGATAGGGGAGGAGAATGAAATGGGGTGACTTTTAAGGGAGGGGGAGCTGAACACAAGGAATTTGGCAAGATTCAGGAGAAAGAGATGGAACAATAGAGACAGAAAGAGAGAGAGAGAAAGAAGAAGGAACGGTGTTGGTTTAAATTGAAACAAATTGATGAGCAAAAAACATGAGGGAGGTTGACAAGGCTTATTGAATAGTAGTATATAATTTATATATATATATATATATTTGAGTAGTAGCTTAGCTATAGTAATAGTATAGGAATGTAAAGTATGATATCTCAATTCTCAAGGCGTGAGTGAGAGAGAGAGAGAGAAAGAGAGAGGAGACAAATTAGACAGAGAGAATTGGAAGAAAAGCAAAATGGAAGGAAGGAAAGGAAAAGGGGGCGGGGTGAAAGAAACAAAAAGAAAGAAAGAGAAAAGGAGAGAGGGGGGGAAGGAAGGCGTGGAATTCTGGGAGAAGAGAGGGGTTATCGATAGATGTGAATTAAAAACGACGTGACGATGATGAGGGTTATCATAACCCTCATCACCCCTCATTTATTGTTCTTCCCTTGTCCTCTCCCTTTCACACTTATTCTCAATCCGAACTGCCCCCCTCCCCCTCTCTCTATATTTTACCCCATACTCTCTTTTCTTTTTTCCACTTCCAAGTTTATTTACGGTGAGATCAAATTAATATCGTGTAAGATTTAATTAAGAAGAGAAGTATTATCTTACAAAAAAATTTTCATATTAAGAAATTCTATATACATCGCACTGTAACCTTATTAATCCCCACCTATTCTACTACCACCTTCCTATCACCCGAAAAGTAGATCAAAATACTTTCTCAACATAATTAATCGAGCGTAAGAATTTTTTTTTCTTCTTTTTTTAGAATATTACGAGAAAAATCATAGATTTCCAGATAGAAAGAGCATTTGAAGCTTTCAATCACCTCATATTTTATCAGAATTTATGAATTATTATGCGAGTATTTTATTGAGAATGAGACAACAAAAAAAATATAATACATCGTTAGCTTTAGAGATACTTGAATTAGGATATGTTTCAAGTGATTAAATGACATTTTTATGCGTCATAATATGTTCCTTGTTGTAATATATCTTAGATTGACTGTCTTTTTTTTTTGTGAATTCTTAAGAGACTCTTGCTTGTAGGCATAAAGAAGATTTTTAATTCATCGATTCGAAGTTTTATTCGATTGAAAAAGTCAAATCTCTTATAAATCAACTTGATATATAAAGGATAGTGATGTCCTTAAGCATCAATTATATAAACAAATTAGCCATTTAAAATATATCATATTTTTTGACTATATATAGCGTGTTCTAATTGAGACCGATCAAACGAAAAACATTAGTTAAAGTCTGAAGCCGTTAATTAGGAGCAATAGAGTGGGTAGGTTAACATGTTATTAACTTGCAATGAAAATGACTGTCCCTAAAACGGAATCTTGTCTGTGTACTCACTTATAGCTCTCTTATTCATCCTTGAGACTGTGTCCTTAACTGTGCCTGTATGACTTTGTCCCAATTGCAATTCCATCTAATTCATTGCTCCTATTATAGTCCACTTGATTCCTATACTGTGCCCAAACATCACCCCACACCCCACCTGCATTCACCTGCATGCCCATTATTGTGAAATGATATGAGCATATCCTTACATCTAATATATTTTACAAATATTTCCTAACAATAGATAAAAATACACGTGATCAAGTATTATGTTTACTTTTGTTATTTGAACTATTATGTTTATGTTTATTATCAATAATTTATCAAAATACATATCGACTAGCATATGACGATTGCATGTGTGTACTAGACTCTTCTTCTTTATTTTAAAAATGATGTTGAGTGACAGTTCATGTGGATAATTAAAAGAATTAATTGATAAAATCTTTAAGTAAAAAATTAAATCACTCGTGAAATATCATTTTTTTTGTGAATTTCCGACCTGAATAGGTGTTCGCGGTTCCTACTTGAACTATCAACAATTATTTATCAAAATACACCTCGAAATTAATGAGTCAACCTGTCATGTGGACGGAATTTTATGGACAAATAAAGTTGTCGCGCGCGTTTTGACGGTTGTATTCAAACACTTGATCTAATCAGTTTCAAGCGTGTAATTATAAATAGTTGGTGTAATTTCAAATACCTAACCGTTCGAATATAAAGCTTAAAAGAAAATGATATTTCGAGTGTAATTTTTTTAGACATCAGCTCTTTTATTAAATGGTGAGTAGTATTCTCGAGTTTAGCATCGTCATGAGAAATCAGTATCGGGCAACTGTTTGCAGAATTTGTAATTTATTAAATTAACCACTGAATTTTTGCATGCCCAAAAAGGGTCAACCTCTATAGCTGTGGATATTTCATGTATACCACTACTATATAGATTAGAGGTGGCAGTCATAGGCTTTACATATATCTCTTAGCTACTACACTACTTTCCTTTTTTCTTCTTCCCCTTTCCCAAAGCACAAACCTCTTCATTCCCCATAGGTCATAGGCTAGAGCTAGTAGTTTTTTCTTTAATTTTTTTTAAAGGGGCTGCACAAACGGTTTGATTGTCCTTGGAGTAGACACAACTAAAGTGAAGAGTAAAAGAGGAAGGAGATTGGATAGTTGATACACAAACAAGTTGGTAACAAAGACAGAGCAGGAGCTCTGGTAGACTGTATGAAGACTATTCCAGGCTCGCCCAGCTACTGCTTAATATGGTCCCAGTTAAATATTCGATACTGTTTGCCGAGACCATTCTACTTTGTAAAATATGTATAAATTTAGAATTAACCCGAAATGAGTAGACTTGCGAGAATTATTTAAAAAAAAAGAAGAACAAACTACACAATATTGTCGTTTTTTTTTTTCTTCTTCTTTTTACACAATATTGGTATCCAAATAGGATATTACCGTGAAATTTTTACCTTGGTGTATATAAAGCTATCAATATAGGATCTTGAAATTTGACCGGCAAAGCTCGACCGGCCAACCATTTTGATCGGTCTTGAAATGGTCGGCCCATTTTACGTTGACCACGGTCTGGGGCGAGCCGGTTCACCATTTAAAAAAGATACTTTTTATTATTTTTTTTGTAATCCAAATTCTAACATAAATGTTAAAATATAAATATTTACAAAATAATTAAATCCCAATAGAAAAGAAAGACGAGAGTGCAATATTGGAAAGAACGGCCCTTCTTTTTAGGATTAAATTTTTTTTTTACATTTTGTTATTTACTTATTTTTTAATTTTATTTAATATAATTTTGTGTTTAAATTTAAAAACTTTAGTATTTAAAATAGGATGAATTGAGTAGATTTTGAGTTTGAAAAGCGTTATTTTTAGTTTTCTAATTTTATTTTATTTTATTTTTTGTTAATTGATCCATGCGCTAGTCCAGGCCAACATCGATCAAGCTTCACATGTCACAAAACCTTATTTACCTCTAATAACATTAGCCCAGCCCTATCAATTGACGGGCTAGGCTGGGCCGGCTCTATTTTTCAGCTGGGCCACATCACAGCTTAATGGACTCTCCCAATTTCTATGCGAAAAACAAGTGCTGCCCAGTCTAAAGTGCGAAAGTCCCCCAAAATTAACCCATACAAGAGAGCTTGAGTCTTCATCACTTTGTACAGGAGAAAACAATAAAGAAGTTTGTTGCAGGTTGCACTGTATACTCTCAGGCCTCAAAGGGCAAAACCAAATTAAAAAGGAAAATTAAAACTAATATTATTACTATTATAAATATTATTAATATTTATTGATAATATTAAGAATTACTCATTTTATCAAATATTAAAATTTTTACTATTTCCTCCCTCCCCTTCCCCCTCTTTTTATTCTTATTAAATACTGATAGATTACCTTTAATAATATTAGGGTGGCACCCACAGGTCTTTTCAGTTTCGAAATTATACTTCAACTTTACTAATTTTTTCCTTTTTTCTCTTTCTCCGGAAAGTATATATAGAAGTGTTTTGTATTACTATGATTTATATATATATATATATATATATATATATATATATATATATATATATATATATATATATATATATATATCAAAGAGTTTACCTATATAAGTATATATCACGTGTGTATTTTGTATCATTGTATTTTTTATGTTGTATTTTTCTTTATATAATAAAGGTAACTATGCTTCATATACAATGTTAATGGCTATGATTTTGTATTTACATTGTATCATTTGTCTTTTTTTATTTTATATATTCTTTGTATGTTTATTGTATATTATGATAATGAGTTTTTCTTTTTATTATATATTTTTATGTTATAGCTACTGATAGAAGTTTCTTATCTCAATTTTTGAGTATATCAAGTGTATATTTGTATCATTATTTTTTTTATATGTAATGATGATAGGTAAATAAATTTTGCATAACAATATATCTAAAATTGTTTATATACATATATATATATATATATATATATATATATATATGTGTGTGTGTGTCTATATTATATTAAAAGTGTGAAGAGCCTTAGCCTTAGAAATGTTGATTGAACTTTTTGCCCTTTATTAAAAGATTTCACAATAGACAAAATTATCATTTGCTATTTTTCTTAAATTATTATTAAAATTATTACATTTAATTATTATTTCAAAAATTTCCATAAAGTTAAAAAATATTTCATACCGAAAAATTTCATAAAAATTTTCCACGCCTACCTTTTTTTTAACTGAAAATTTCCATACTAAAATTTTCCTACCTACTATTTGAAAAGAATTGCATACCAAAACTTCCTTAAAAGAAAATTTCATACCAAAAATTTTGTTAAAGTATTTCCACGCCAATATTTTTCAACTATTTTTTTTTTAGTGAAAATTTTCAAAAGTTAAAATATTTCCATTCCATGCCTACTATTACGAAAAATTTATACTAAAGTTTTCATGCCTACTATTTGAAAATCATAAAGTTATTTCAATCCTCGATTTATTTTTTCTTATATTAGATTTTCTATTTTAGCATAACTTTATTTGTGGTTGTAAATCTAGAAAAAAAATTCCCCTAAATTTCCATCTTCTTTCCTTAACTGTTTTTTTTCCTTTTTAATAGTAGGTTTCACGCCTATAAAATGATTTATAATTTCATAATTTAATTCATCAATTCTTTTGCATCAACACCCTTAATTCAATCTCCAACTTTTATATATTTTTATATTTTTATAGTTGTCTTAAAATCTATCCTTTGTCATTTTTAATTTTTTTTCCCATATTCATGTTTTGGTTTTGAAGAAAACAATAGTAATTGTTATGCCAACTCAAGTTGTTTATATTTATAATAATTTAACTTAGATTATCTCCTTTAATTCAGTCTAATATTGATATTATGTAATTTAAAATTTGTGTTATTTCCAACTAACATTCTTCATCTACTCATATAGTCATAAGTTTCAGCGATTCAGGTAGAGTAATCTTCTTATATTACAAAATTAATTTTTTTTAAATAAATTTATAGATTATTATATTTATAGTGCTTGTGCACAATTAATTTTAGATAATCTTGCAATGAAATCTGAAAAAGAATTTTGTGAATAAAATTGTGTCAATTAAGAACTTAAGGAAATAGAATTCGCATTTGTATATTTTTATTCTTTTGTGGAAGGAAAATTTTTAAGTAGACGTACGTCGTATTTTTAATACATTTTTATTAACAAATGCATGATAAACGTTTAAAAACATGAAAACCCTTAACAATATTGATTGAACTTTTTACCCTTTATTTAAAAAATGCACTTACAAATAAAAAAAATGAAGCAAGTTCAAATAATAAATTTGCACTCAGTTATAAAACATGAAATTCACTTTGCTAGAAATTAGAAGAAGCTGAGATTATTTTCTTAATCTATATTTTTACCCAAACAAGTATAAAAAAATTTTCTTGAATGATGAATTTTATGATAAAACTAGCAATGAATTATCAAAAGAAAAAAAAAAACTTAGATACGAGCAATTTAGCGACAAAATTTGTAACTAATTTTATTTTTAGAAATATTTATATTGAAATAAGGTACACACTTTTGTCACGCGCAAAACGCGTACAATTAGATTAGTATATATATATATATAGTGAAGAGTCTATATGCAGTACGTTTGTGAAAATAGCAATTGTATGTTATAAAAAATTATGAAGGAAGGAAGATAAAGTAGTAATTAAAGACCCCTTAAATTTAGACATTAAATAAGAGATTCTATTAACAGTAAATTTATATAACAAAAATATTCACTTTGTTTTGTTTTATTTTAATAATAAAAATATGATAATTTTAATTTTATAATATTATAGATAACTAATTTAATAATATCACGTGACCACATAATTTTCTAAATTAAAAATCAATCTATTTAAAAGAAAAATAGTGTAATTAATTATAAGTACGGTTTCCTTTTACCAGTTCAATGGATAGTCCATAATTAAGAATCTTTTATAAGCAATAGAATGGAAAATTTGCAAATAGCTACTTTTTAATTCGTAACTAAAAAAATAGTTATTATTTTGCAATTTTAAGTTTTATAAGTAAAACGACAGCAACTAAAATATTTCTTTAGGATGTCCAAAGACCACAAAATCCTTTTTGTCGTTGATTATTCTTTTTGATAACTAAATATTGTTGATTTTTACTTGTAATAGACTTTGTAATGAGAATTAGTTTCACTCGAGGGAAAAAAAAAAAAGAAAAGAGAGGATGGAGGAATGAGTTAATTGTTCTTGTTTTTTTTTTCCCACATATCAAATTATTTTTATTTGTTCTTTGATCACAACTAATATTTTCTTCATTCATTTTTACTTGTTCATGACTTGGTATACTCCTTAAAAAGTAATAAATAAAATGATAATTTTACTATATCATTCTTTGAATATAATAAATTTAATGTTTTGAGAAATAACTATAGTTAATAATAGAGACAAATTATGAACTAAGTGATAAATTATGTTTTGATTTTCTAAAGTGGACAAGTAAAAATATACATCTATTTTTAGTATAATAGACAAGTAAAAATGAAAGATATTTGTTTTTTTAACCGCATTAATCTCTCTCGACATTTATTGAGTAAAAATAAAAATAAAAATTAATAATTAATTATATCATAATTTTTTAAAATAATAATTATTTTGAACCGTCTATTTTTAAGTGAGATGAGATGAGATAATTGAGGAAATCCACTAAATTTATCTTACAGTATGCAATCAGCGAGATGAGATGAGATAATTGAGATTTCTCGATTCATAATTAGAGATCTTGAGTTTTGAATCTAAGAATAAATAATATTCTTTACCATTTAATATGAATCTAAATTAATTGAATCAGTAAATTTTAAATATCTTATGATTTAAATTTTATATATATATATTTTAAAAAAAGCATTACGCAAGGACGGCACATCTCAAGAGAAAGAGTCACAAATGGCAAACTTTTGGTCATGAGAAGCCACCCATAAAATATCCATGGCTATATTTCAACAGGACGGACAGTTTATAACCGTTGGATCAAACCTATGAAAACTTTAATCCTCTCCCTTCATTAGTTGTATATATATGTCATTGTCTCTAATAAAAACTTGTAGTGATTGAAAAAGAAAAATGCGTGAGATTCTTCATATTCAAGCAGGACAATGTGGGAATCAAATAGGATCAAAATTCTGGGAAGTAGTATGTGAAGAACATGGTATTGATCCAACTGGAAAATACTGTGGGGATTCTGAATTGCAGGTTGAAAGAGTGAATGTTTATTACAATGAAACTGGAAATGGGCGTTACGTGCCACGGGCAGTGCTCATGGACCTTGAACCTGGTACTATGGACAGCATCAAATCCGGTCCTTTTCGACACATTTTTCGCCCCGATAACTATGTTTTCGGACAGTCTGGTGCTGGAAACAATTGGGCTAAAGGACATTATACTGAGGGTGCTGAACTTATTGACTCTGTTCTTGATGTTGTCCGAAAAGAAGCTGAAAACTCCGACTGCTTACAAGGTAATTAGTAGTAATACTCTCAAACCTACTCTTTTAATAAAGTGAAATATCTAAAACTTATCGTCCCTTATATTTGAACGTGAACTCAATACAGGATTTCAGGTGTGTCACTCACTTGGAGGAGGGACAGGATCAGGAATGGGGACACTGCTGATATCAAAGATAAGAGAAGAGTATCCAGACAGAATGATGCTTACCTTCTCTGTATTCCCATCTCCAAAGGTTTCAGACACAGTGGTGGAGCCTTACAATGCCACACTTTCTGTCCATCAACTGGTTGAAAATGCTGATGAGTGTATGGTTCTTGACAATGAAGCTCTCTATGACATCTGCTTCAGGACTCTCAAACTCTCCACACCAAGTTGTAAGAACAAACTAAACACCCATATAAATTCTTTTATCAGCATGATTAATCTCCTGTCCTTTTTATCCCAACTGTCCTTTTTACTCTCATAAATTTCAGTTATTTTAACGTGACTAAAAATAATTCTATGACTTTACTATTATACTGAAAAAAAAAATCATGGACCGCATGTGAAATTAGCCCGTTATAATTTGATTGAAAATCTAAGTTATCTTGCTTTTTTATTGTGATCAGTTGGAGACCTGAATCATCTGATTTCAGCAACAATGAGTGGGGTTACATGTTGCCTGCGATTCCCAGGCCAGCTGAATTCTGATCTTAGAAAACTAGCTGTGAACTTAATCCCTTTCCCAAGACTTCACTTTTTCATGGTGGGATTTGCACCTCTGACATCAAGAGGATCTCAGCAATATCGAGCACTAACAGTCCCTGAACTGACACAACAAATGTGGGATTCCAAGAACATGATGTGCGCTGCTGATCCGCGACATGGCCGGTATCTCACAGCCTCAGCACTGTTTAGAGGCAAAATGAGCACAAAAGAAGTAGATGAGCAAATGATGAATGTGCAGAACA
The DNA here is from genome assembly GCA_035772735.1 of Datura wrightii. NCBI lineage: Eukaryota > Viridiplantae > Streptophyta > Magnoliopsida > Solanales > Solanaceae > Datura > Datura wrightii. The sequence continues at coordinate 178,610,986 of JASDFA010000010.1, read as the reverse complement.
AGAACTCTTCGTATTTTGTGGAGTGGATTCCGAACAATGTCAAGTCCAGTGTCTGTGACGTACCACCTAAAGGGCTTGCGATGTCTTCGACGTTTATTGGGAATTCAACTTCAATTCAAGAAATGTTTAGGAGAGTGAGTGAGCAGTTCACTGCTATGTTTAGGAGAAAGGCATTCTTGCATTGGTACACTGGAGAAGGGATGGATGAAATGGAATTTACTGAAGCAGAGAGTAATATGAATGATCTTGTAGCTGAGTATCAGCAGTACCAAGATGCCACAGTTGAAGAAAACAGTGTTTATGAAGATGAAGCTGGAGAAGATTAAAGGTGTTCCACCAATTTGCTATTACGTATGTTGTGTGCTGCAATGAACCTGAAACTCCATTAGGTTTTATGTTTCTCTGCAATATTTGTACTGTGTTTATGCATTGCTGAACGAGTTGTGTTCTTGTCCTCACTTTGTACTAAAAGGATTCTACTCATAGTTAGTAGAATCTACTACCAAATTTACCTGATATATGTTGAAGATACTTCTTAAGATAGTGTCGTGAATCTCACTCGGGGATGTTAATCCAAAATTAAGACTAAAGCCACTTTCTGCAAAAAATTTACCTTTAGTATGAAATTGGATCATGTCACATGAACTTTTTCCATCCTCCCTTCCTTAATGGATGTTAATGGAAGGTGAGCTTGCAACAATACTAAAGGCTTTAATATTAAATTGAATATAAATGTTTAAGGAGGAAGTTATATTGTGATTTCTGTCACTTAACTAATATTTATTATCGCAGAAAGTCACTTTCTTGACAATAACTGATAATAACTATTAGTTGATTGATCATCTAAGAAATCAACGCGAGTTACATTCTTCCATAAAATTGCATTCCAAGAAAGATTAGGTAGAAATAAAGGCACGCATACAAAAAGCCAACAATTCCTACTAATTCACTCTACACTGGTTAAACATGGAGTGACAACACATAATGAAATATGGTACTCATAACGGATGTGACATGCATCAAAATCTGGGGCATAATGACAGCAAAAGAAGAACAAATTCGTCCAAGACGAGGGAAGGCAGTACACTAATATTTTTTATCCTAAATATCGCAGGTAAAACAACCAGATTATTGCATTGGGACTGGAAGGAATGTTTCATCTTCTGGTACATAAACGGGAATGGATCCACCACGCGTTGGCATAAATCAGTTCTTCTTGGCAATGAACAAGCCCCATCTCTGCTCGCCAGATGAACTCCTGATTAGCTTGGCCTTCCAACCTCCAACTATTTCATTATAGTCTTGCTGCATATTAAAATAAGAACAGAAGTAAGGAAATCAGTTCACAAAAAGAGAAATCGTATGATGAAGTGTACCATATAATGAAGCACTCACTTCAGAGAACTCATGGATAAATGACTCTCTTCCCTTCTCCACAGTATCTAACTCCTTTTGCAGGACCTCAATGAACTGCAATGCAAGTACAGAAATTAGGTTGTATCAATATATTGCTAGCCTTGCACATAAGTTTAAAACAGGATCTGTAAAAAAACATACCTGTTTAGTACGATCCTCAGCCACAACTTCATGAAAACCTGCGTCTCTGAGCATCTATATGGCCGGAACAAATAATAAATTCAAAGAAGCTGTGTCAAAGGATAAATACGAGACGGATAAGAGAAGGGAACCTATTACATGGAATGAGTATATACCTGCCCATATGCTTCAACATCATGTAAATCATACCCCCTTTGCTTAATATAACCTGAAAATTCTTCTGATGCTGGTCCGGCTCTTTTGCAGTAATCACTTATAAGGACTTTGCCTCCTGGTCTCAGCCACTTGTAGAAAGATCTGAACAGTGCAGGTTTGTCCTGACATCACAATATTGAAACAACAAATAAACCATGAAACAATGCACTACAAAGAAATTGACATCAACAGTGAATAATGGTAAAGGACAGAAGCGAGGGATAATCTGGGCAGTGTAAGGCCCTTCCATCACTAAAGATAGAAACAAAATACATTGATTTCAGGAGTCATAAGATGACCAAGAAGATGAGATGACATGACAGTGTGCCTAAGTTGGCTGCAGAAGAAAATATACAGAAAGGACAACTTTCACCACAGAAATTGCAATTAAATAAATAGTATAGCAATTGAAGAAGGAACCAAGAGGAATGAAAAAGAAGTAGAATAAAGAAGATAATTAGTTGATAAGGATTTTGAAGCTCCACACATGAGGTAAATTACCTGGATGTGAAGGATAGTATCCCGACTGTATATGACATCAAATGTACCATCAGGATATGTTTTCTTGGTGCAATCAGCGACATCAAATTCAACAGCACACTTGAGACCAATAGCACGCTCAAGAGCAAAAGATATCATGTTGATAGACAGGTCAATGCCAACAACGTGAACATCAAACTTTTCAGCCATGTAGAAGTCACCTCCTCCAATGCCACAGCCAACATCAAGGACTTTTTGGCCAGGCTGAAGATCCAACATGGCTACAAATTCTTTTGTAGTTTCTGCTCGAGAACAAGTACTGCTCAGAAACTAAATAATTGGAAAAGAATAAAATAGAATTGCATCGAGCAAGAAGAGACACTTGCAAGCAGATATCTCCACAGAACCAAGTGCACATTTTACATAAGTCCTCACCACAATCACAGTGAAACAAAAGAAACTTAGTAAACATAACCTTGAAGGTCTAAGGACTTTTTTTTGATAAGGTAAAGATTTAAGGTCTGAGGACATTATTGGAGAACCAATAAATTGCAAGGGGTGACATTCATGGAGCCTCTGGACACTTAGAGGTTGATTGGGTTTTCCCATTTAGTTTAAATCACAAAGGCGCCTATGGAAACAAGCTCCTGTCTAGTGCCAAACGCATGGTTGATAGAGTAAACAAGACTAGAGTAAGAAATGCAATCTGAGAGGCATACCAAGTCCTCCTGTGCTCACAAAACCTTGTCCAAAAACTCGTTCATAGCGTAGTATGCCACTACACTTGTACTGAACAGTATCCAAGAAACGCTGAAATTCCATGTCGTCCTTAGAACCAACCTTCTGCCATGTCCAGCAAATCTGCAAGGTGCAAGCAGCAACACAACATTGATTGGATAATCGGGTTAATTTTTACTAAATAAAGGGTTGACGAGATAAGCATAATTCTACCTGATTTTGATTCTTTTTGTTCCTCACATAAGCTCCGATGCACTTGCAACCAGCAAGAGAAAGTTCAAATGATTTTCCATCACCAGCATTTGCATGACATTCTCTGAAAACCTGCGTTTGACAGCTATTTTTCAGCTCTTACTATGCTTTCTTGGTAACAATTAAGAATGGGGACCAGAAATGTTCGGTGACAACCGATTGATGCATCAACTCATGCTATTTTCAGAGTGACAACTGATAAATGCATCAATTCAATCTATTTTAAACTTCCATTGTGTAAAGTAAGGATTTTTGGTAAAATTATCTAACAGACACAGTGGTCATTTAGAGCGCACAATCAAGTTTCAAAGCACTTTATTTTTTGATAAGGTAGAGATTCAGCACTTTATGACAGAGAGGCAATCACTTTAGGAGAACATAACAAAACTGCAGAGAAGAGAAAATGCCTTGTCTAGGGTTTACCAAAGAGAACCACTTAACGGTGAAGAAACAAGACAGTATTATACACGCAGAAGCGTGTAAAAAATTTACTGCGTGAAGACAAATAGTTGGTAAATGCAGTAACATACTTCAGCCACTGTGTTGAATTGAACTCCAAGGATATAATAAATGGTCCTTAAAAATGCAGTTCTCAATAAAATCATGTGGGACAAGAAAACAGTTGAAATCAAAGCTAAGACCTTTGTATAAAAGCTAGGCTCTCGATAGTGGGTTGGGTTGTTCTTTCGCTTGTGGTCTCCTGATTGATGGAAGCATGACTCTCTGAAAAATATGTAACCACCGACTTTCAACCATTTAACCATTCTCTGGGCAAGATCCTGAACCTGCAGCAAGGGTAAAAACAAATTCAAATGTTAAAGCTGCAGAAAGTACAGCAATTCAAGTCATACAAAGGTTTGGTATGTAAGGAAGATCTCAGACAGAGACATTTCGGCAGAAAGCTATACAAAGTGAGGGAGATTTCTAACAGTCGTTATACCAGTAAGCTAACACCCATAGTGGACACTAATATCTAGTGGTAAATAAATCATATGAAGTATGCCGGTTGAAAAACAATAGTAAAACCTGATATTTAGCACTCAGCATATCATTCAAAATACGGTTGTCGAAGAGGTGGGCAAATTATAAATTTCCATATAGGGCTGAATGCAACGCTTTCAACCTAAAACCATTATGGAAATAAAGGTTACGTACGTATGGCATTAAGTTCTTATTTTCAGCAATTCGTGCTGTAAACCATGTTCTTCCAAGAAAATGCTTCATTTTTCAGCTGAGGATCTTGGTGCGTCACTTGTTGGAGAAAGACAATAACCCGCAGAATTTGATTTGACCTCTAAGTGAAAAATCATATTAGTTTAACTATGCGCCTGTATATTTCAAGATTTGCCTAACCGTGATCTCTCCACACCACCATTAAAATAGACATTTTTAAAGGAAATTGCATTAAACACTCAAAAATAACTAACCAACATGATAAATATTAGCTAAAATAGTAACTGTCTCATAGCCAGTCTTGCGTAGTTCTATATCCAAATTTGACACAATTAACTGGCGACCCATTCTTTGTATAGATGCAACTACAGTGATTTTCTATGTGGAAGATAAGGCAAAATAAAAGAGAGAATTTACCTCTCCATCAGAAAGATACATCAGTAGCCAGTTAGAAAAAATCAAGTCCACTGATTCCGGTGAAAAATTCAAATCTGGAGAAGTCACATCAGCACACATGAACTTGACATTCTTATGGGACCCATTTATGCTTTCATTCTGCAAGGAAGCACATTAAAAGATAAGGATACGCACAAACCTATTCTGTGAGTTTATCGTTACTTATCAATTATGAAGAATGACAAATGAATCTTCTAAACCAGTTCTTCTTTTCTTCTTAATCCTAGTAACCCTCCTTATTGACATCACATGTTGGATGGAGACTGAAAATGCAAATATCTGAAGGGTAAAACAGCCAAAAACCTTCTTGATTGCGCCTTCAATGAAGTCCAATGCTATAAGCTGCCCGGCTTTGTTTGCTAATTCGCCAGTGAAACGGCCAATACCAGCACCCAGTTCCAACACAGTTTTCCCTTCATACGGTGGAAGCAGAGAGAGCACCTATATGACCATCCAAAAGTTTCAGATTTTGGGGAGATAGGCAAATTGTCATATATGTAATCATGCCAACTCACAAAACAAAACAATATGAAGGTGAGTTTCTGAAACAAAATTAAGAACTAAAAAAGATCTGTGTGAGAAAGTTTTACACCCAATCTCACCCTTAGGTACTGAATTTCACAACCAATTAAGTTACATACCAAATGCTGGATCAGAAATACAGCTTCACGTTAGACTTCAACAAAGACAATATATACATAGAAAAATGCCTGGGAAATGCCCCAAAAATAATGAGTTGAAGATAACTACAGGGGAAATCATCGTATTTAGCCCGTCTATCAGTTCCAGCTCCATCAGTCACTAGGGACCGACGATATTACTCATTGTGATTATTCTATATTGTTACTAATCCCACAAAAGATCTGATGCTTTTTTTTTTTTCCATCAGTCCTCACCAACTACAATCTCTTGTGCCTGCATTTTATTGAAATGGGATGGAACCGTTTTAAATCTGTACCAGATGTGTGCGGATTTTAACTCCGCAAGTAAAACGAGTATTTAATTATGACAGAAGTTCCATATTTAAGGATAATTGTCATTTCAGATGACAAGCATGAGATTTCAAAGGCTGATTACGTGATGAACCACGCCTAATATGTTGTAGGGACTAGTTACCAGTAAGACTTTCCAAACAAAATTAAGCACTATTTTTTTTTTTTTTTTTGCTTTTGGCAAAAGAAAAGGGTATATTCCAAAATGGGATATCAGTGAAAATGACTTGCAGAAGAGTATTTCTTAATCAACACGATCTTATAAATAATTAGTACTCACTAATTTATATATCCAACCAAGATAAAGCTAATAAAGTAATGGAGGAGAAGACTTGTGGGAACTGGAGACAATGAGTGATAAAGTAATATATACCTCAGGCCTCTCTTCTTTGTCGAGATCCGCAGCTTTAGAATCGAGCATCATGGCCTCGACAGTGAGTTCCGCAGTGTGTTCTATCCAATAACTCTTTTGAATCTCACGCTCTTGTCCTAGACACACCACATTCATTATCAAAACTTGAACAACTGTCCAATTCAAACCAAGATCCACGAAGAAACAAACAAACAAAAAAAAACCTGAAAGCGCAGCCATGGTTGTGTACGTGATGATAGACGAAACGGCAATGTGATGATTGGAATGGTTGAAGAAGACAATGGGTAATTAATATGGGAGAGAAAGAAAATGCTAAAAACCCTCAATGGCAAGGCGAGATCTAGAGAAGCTCCTTGATCTACGGTTATTGTTTCTACCTTTCTGCTGCATCAGCTAGACGTACAATGTTTTCTTTTGTGAGAATTGCAATGGGTTATGGCTGGCTATAGAACGAAATGGCATTGAAAATGGGAAAACATGCGGCTAAGTATGTCTGATATTACAAGGGCGTGACTCGCAGAAACGGAGAAACGTTTAGGGCCTGGTGGCTTGCGAAGGTGAAGATGAAGATGGGCCTGTGACACGTGAAGTTACTGAAGATTCTCGGGGACAAGTGCACAGAGACTCGTGCTTACTAAATATAATAAATCCTATGCATTATCTCGGTTAACTTTTATTTGTCATTTTTAATATATTAAAAAAAATTAATTTTATCTTTAATATTAATTGTTTATTTTTTAAATTATTTCTCAAAATTTATAATTATATTGTGATATATTACTCATATTAATCATTTATTTTTTAAGAGACGTGCAAAATTCATAGTAGGAGTGTTCACGATTTGGTGAAAAACCAAATCAAATTGCAAACTGAATCAAGCTGACTAAAAAAATTAATATTTGATTTGAATTGATTTGGTTTGATTTTACATTTTAAAAATCAATAATATTTAATTAGGTTTTGGTTTTACTAAAAAAATAAAGAAATAACCAAATCGAGTCGATAAATTTTACAATTATTTAGATATATGATATTAGTTTTTCATAAATAATTATAAATATTTTATACGTTTTAATCATTAATTTATTTTTAGTGTACATATTTAACATGCACTACAACTTATTCTATTTCTTAAAAAATAAGTCCATGTTTGGTAGAGTGTATTGGAAAAAATAATACAAACATTAACTTTGAGTATTACTAACACTTTGTTTGGTGCACTTTTTCAACCTATGAATTATACATTCTATTTGGTATTAAGCTATATATAACTAATGCATTAAGGGATGGTTTGGTACGAAGACAAGTAATACAAGAATTAGTAATACATGGATTAGTAATGCACGGATTGCTAATACAAGGATTGTAATATTGAGATTATTTTTTATCAAGTGTTTGGTTAGTTGTGTTAAAAATTAGATATACCATTATTGTGTTTAGTTTAAAACTATACAAAAATCTTCTTTACAATTATACCCTTAAATTTTTATATATAGAAATTTAGATAAAGGAATTGAGGGGTAGTCTAATCATTTAGGGGTCTTATCCATGTATTGTCAATACATGGATTAGTAATCCCTTTGTTTCCTTGGTATAAAATAATTCACCCTATGGTGTATAAGTAATTCATGTATTAGGTGTGATTAATTTCAATTGAGTAACCAAACAATGTATTGGCTTGGACTAAATTTTAATCCAAGGACTATTCTAATTAGTACGGCCTACCAACCGACCCTTAAAAACCATGCTATTAGTAATGCAATGGTTGCTAATGCATTCATTAGCATGGTTAAAGATATAATTGTCCCTCAAAACCTTTCCACATTCTTTCTGTCTTATTTGTGGAGGGTATTTTTATAAATAAATAATTTTATTTGATAAATTATTCATTGAATGTTATTCTTAACACACTAAACCAAACATTGCATAAAAAATAATCCCAGCATAACTATTAACAATATTATCAATGCAAGCATTACTAATACATCTTATTCAGCATTATTCTTATACACTCTACCAAATAACCATTAAGTCTAATTATATATAGGTGGTGTGACTTATCACCGATTTTTAATTTTCTTTGCTAAGACATCCATCTACTCTTCAATTATTTGCCTCTTTGATTTTTGAATGGTTGACCATTTGATTTTAAATTGTATATTATTTCTGCGTAAATATTAGACATGTGGAAGAACCTCTACAGTTATGAAACTTAAACATGCTAAAACTTTGAAATAGTGTTGAAAAATAATACAAGATTCAGATACCTTCATCTTGTGACAGTAGAGAGAAAGTGTTGATTCCTAATGTTCTTTATTGTTTTACAATTATCAATATCATTAGCTAGTTATAAATCGAGAAATCGAACCAAACCAACAAGAACCAACCTTTGATTTGATTTTAAAAATTTAAAAAACAATTTTTGATTTTAATTTTGATTAAAAAAAATCGATCTAAATCAAACCACGAAATACGAAATTTCCCATGTTTTTGTTAACAATGCTCACTAAAATAATTTTAGAAGTAACCACCATTATATCCCATGGGCCTACCTTCAACAGTGAAAACAGGTGGTAATTTTCTAAATGGTTCAAATTGGCCTGGTTTAACATGCATTAGCAGATCAAGACAGCAATACTTAGTTTTCATTCAACTATTCTGCTAATTCTTTGTGTTCGCAATGGCTTATTTTGAATGCTTTCCGGGGCACTGCGAGCTTTCCTCCTCTCCTCTCTCCGCCTCTCAGCTTCGGTCATCTAACGTATTTGTTTAGTTGCCTTGTAGATTGGTTTTGGCAAGTGCCTGTGTCTGCAAAATCATAATTAAGGGAATGAAGATTAACCTCTTTTGGGCTCACTGAGAGTCTTTATCAGATATTCAACCTCCAAAGTAGCAGGATTGCAAATGTAACAAATATAGTATAGGTCTTCTCAACTTCTCAATTTAGCTTAACACCATGCAGCTTTTGTTCAGGCTTGTGAGTTAGCATAATATAGGTCTTGGTCTAACAAGCTTTTCACACTGGGGGACATGATCTTGCACGCCAGTTAACAAAATGACCAACTCCGATTTTGCTACCAATGGCCTAAGGCCCTAAGACAAGCATATTAGTCATAGTTGAATGTTTACCTGATAATGCGCTCAACTTCAGGAAGATGTTTGTAACGATTCTTGACAGCCTCCAAATATTCATGTCTTTTCCGCTATCTGGGCAAAATCTGCAAGAACATGATTTTCGGCTTTTACATCCAGATTGATGTGAAGAAAAACAGAAACAGAATTATAGAACAGTTAAGGAAGTTTACATCAAATGACATTCTCTTTCCCATGTTCTTTCAACACATAGAATGATATTCGCCCTCCAGAAATAGTTAGGACCAGATTATTTTGTTCATTAATGAAGGCAAAAGTACTACAGTAATGCGCATTAAGAAACTTCAAAGGGAAAGGTGGATAGGAGACAATTGGCCAATTGTCCTTAAACACTGTCACAAACCAAACTTGCAAGAAAAGAATTTGAGACAATCAGAATTAAAGCTATACCTGAACAATTCAATATAAAGGCAACAGAATATATCAAAAAGTCATTCTTTCAAGGAAAGTTCCAAGACAATCGTATCTTTCTTTTCTTTTGCACAACAGTTCCTGCACAATCAAATGTGTAATCATTTCACAGGTAATATCTTTCTCCCCTTTTCCTTTCCAAACATTTTATTTACTGACAATGATTTATATATCTTCATGTTTGTGTGTTCTAAGAATCTCCTTTTCATATATGCACTTACAGCTATATCTCTTTCCCTTCTTTTCCTTTTTTAATACTCATCATACTATTAACTTGTGCAACAATATTAATGAGGAACCATAAGGTTTTTTCTAGTTTGGAATCTCCTTTTCATATACATGTTCGCAGCATTCTAATTAACAAACTCTAATAACTCATTATTATACGTGTCTAAGAGTTCTACTGAAGAAATGTGAAGTTTTTCTTTGTTTGTTTCCAAAAACTAAAACCAGAAATCTCACCACGCTAAGCAGCCCAAGAAACTAGAATGGATTGGGTATAAGAACTTGCGACCTCTTGATCTCTTTTTTTTTTCAATCATAACGACATTGTTGAAACCAAATCCACAATTAAAGAGGAACAAAAGAGAGAGGATTAAGAAAAATCTCCGATAGACTCAAACCGAAAATGCATCAAAAAACAGAAATGAAACGTGTACACAGATTCCCAGAAAACAGTATATAAACCAAAAGAATCAAGCAGTGTAGGTACATACAACTCCCAATTGTTCAGATGCTTTTGCTTTCCATAGATGAAGGTTGGTATCATCACTTCCTGAGATAATATAACTTGCATCGCAACTGAATTTGACACAGAATACCCTGAGTTGATGACAGATGTCAGGAAACACATTCAGTTAAACGTGAAAGTACACTATATAAGCAGCCAAGACGGTCAATTGTTGTTGGGGATAACTACATGATAACTAATAATAAAACAGAAAAGATGCTTCTTTATCAAGATATGGAATGAAACCTCTGCATCCTCTGAGCGTGATACACTTTCCTGCTGTGACCACCACTATATTGGAATATTCTCACCTACAAAGTATGGTAATTCGGTCAAAGTGCCGAGAACACTAGGTGAACAAATAAACCTGACATGAACTTACTGATCTATCATAAGATCCAGTCACAAATTCTCAACCGGTTGGTGAATAATCTATATCCGTCCTGCAAATAAACTACAAATATTAGCAACAAACCCCGCTTGTCAAATCCAACACATAAACTGCAGTAAATAAAGAGAAAATGTCTTACACAGAAGAGACGTGATCTTCATGCACACATTTGGCACCGTTTAACTTTCTAACATCATAACTGTAGCAATTACCATCGTTATTAGCCTACATCGACCGCACAAGTGAGGAGTGATTGCAAAGAAAGCACCTAATATATAAAATCCATACTGAAAAGTGAAAACAACCACTAAAGATTAAGAAAATCAACACCATGTGAGACTGAAGCCTTTGTATTATGATTAATGCACTCAACCCCGCGACCTCCAAAAATACAGCTAAACTGCATTCATTACTAAGTGTTCAGGCAGCTCCTTAATATCTCTATCATGGTAAAACGTGAAATACTGAAGCAAAGCAAATGGTGCACCAGATACACCTCACAGTTTGATAAAAACTAGGTTAAACACACCTATGGAAACATTTTACACAAAGGCAATGAGTTAATGAGAGAGCTACATTGCTCTACTTAAGCTGCACAAACTTCTAGCAATAATGTTGGGGTGGTGTTAGACAAGTAACTAGATTATTCTCACTAAGAAAAGACCTTCCAAAGAACAGGTCACCTCTTGGTCCTATCTAATTTTGCAAGTCTCTGTTCATATTTAAGATGATTACATTCTACATTCATATAACAATCAAAATTGTTTTATCAATCGGAAAAAGACGGGAAGCAGGCTACTATTATCTACCTTTCCATGTTATGTTTAAACCATCATCAAAATTTGGGCATATACTTTTCCTTTTAAGGTTTTTCCTTCGAGGAACTATCACAGAATTTGCTAGACACTTAGAATGGAGTCTCTAGTTTCTTTTAATTACCTTAACTAAAATTTCTAAAAATTATAAAGGTATATTTTAAGAATTCAGATACAGAAAATCAGGTCTTAAATATTTTTTCTCAAAAGTAACTTAATCCCCTCCGCCAGAAGTCCTTCCTCAAAGGAAAATATAGTGTGAACGAGATGTCAACTAGAAGAATCCTTTTTTTAGATGAACGTCATAGAACTATAGGTCTCTAGATATGACTTCATAAGGGACGCAGTTCTGTTCACGCTCAGCTTCAAGTTCCTAACCTCAATTCTAACCAGGACAAAGTAGCCAAACAGTGATTGTGAGCTAGAGTTATATCAACAGAAGAAAAGAAGAGATTTCTAGTTTTTTGTTGATCAGGCGACACCCGGATTTTAACTGGGGAAAAAAGGATTTGCAGTCCTCTGCCTTACCACTCGGCCATGTCGCCAAAATGCTACAAATACAAAATAGATGAAAACTTTCCCGGATTACTGAACTGCTTTTTATTGTACTTGCACCTTGAGTTCTTCCCTTTTGATTGGGTTTGATTCATTCTTTCAATTTCGATTGAGTCTATCTCAAAGGGAAAAGAAATCCAGTGATCCAGTAGCTTTCAATAATCTTAGTTAATCCAGACAGATGTAAATTTTCAACTTACACTACAAAATACAGAGTTAAACAATTTTTACATAGATATCTATACTACGTTTGCATTCACTACCACAGAGAAGTCATGGATGCAGCGATACACTGCATCCATGATTTTCTTCACATTTCTTTTTCAATAAGCACTTAAATCATAACCCTCTTAGTTAATCAGGCCCCTGGGAGGACTTCCGGTACAGACCAATCTCCCTTGATTTTCTTCACATTTGTAATGTCAAAGTCCAGTTTCGGATTAGGACATCATTGCTGTAGCAGTAGTAGTAATAGTAATGTCAAAGACTGTTTCCGGGGCAAGAATTTTAGCCAAATTAAGTGGCTTTAGCACTAAATGGAATAGTCCATCCTCTAGGAATCAAAACTCTCATCTTATTGAACCTTTAGCATGACCTGCCACTTGTTCAGGTGATGATATAAATTACATTATTATTTATAATATAATTATCTTAAAAAAGTAACACGCTAATATAAAAACGTAGTCATGTCAATTCTATATCAATATGTAAGCAAACATCAACTAAAGGGAAATACACAAAATTAAAAGTTGATTATGACTAACAAGTTGTTCCTCCTATTTCTTGTTAGTTCCAGTTAAAATCAAATCTCATAGTACCTTATCCAAGAAAAAAATCAATATTCAAATTCATGTTTTAAAATGGCTAAGACCTGACACCTGTAATCTACATTTAGGTTACAGGTAACAACATAATATAATAGCAAAACTATTTCTTGGTAACAGGAATCAGGAAGGGGTGATGAAGGAACTGAAAGCAAAAGTATTATGACGAGCAACACAAGATAAAGGAAAGGAGACCAAAGTTCGGAAATACACAAAATTAAAAGTTGAATATGACTAACAAGTTCCTCCTATTTCTTGTTAGTTCCAGTTAAAATCAAATCTCATAGTACCTTATCCAAGAAAAAAATCAATATTCAAATTCATGTTTTAAAATGGCTAAGACCTGACACCTGTAATCTACATTTAGGTTACAGGTAACAGCATAATATAATAACAAAACTATTTCTTGGTAACAGGAATCAAGAAGGGGTGATGAAGGAACTGAAAGCAAAAGAATTATGACGAGCAACACAAGATAAAGGAAAGGAGACCAAAGTTCTCTTGTTGCACTCACAGCAGTAAAATTCATTGGCTCCATGGGATTCTATGCTATAGAATTAGTTTTTGTCTGCAGAAAATAGAATTAAGTCAGAAATACCTTTTTGAAAAAGTACAAAGCAGATATATATTACAATTGTTATCAAAGATATTCGGCTTAAACATACTAAGGCTTCCCTCTTCCCATCCCTAATATGGCAGATATTTATCTTTGCTCTAGCAAAAGATGCTCTCAGTGCAAGTGTCCTAAAATGCAAAAAACAAGAAAAATGACAAGGCCACCAGACCTTGCAGTGACAAGGGACAAGGTTAAGTGCAAGCCTATTAGTTTGCTTATTGATTAGTAACATGGGCTTGTTTTTTACATCAGCTGAATTACTCAAATGCCAATCACTAAAAAGATATTCAAAGCCTAAAAGAAATGGATCGTCTCAATCACTCAACACATTATCAAAATAAGTAGTTTATGACCAGCATTTTACCAAAACAAAACCACTTATTCGTTAGCAGTAATTTTACAGAGACAATTGCGCTGCTTACCGTCATAATAACCTTTCTAGATGGTGTAGAGAGCCGTAAATCAAAGTTGCTTATGCTACAATCACTGCAAGAAAGATCAAATACCACTCAATAAGTAGCTGCAGGCCAAAAAAAGGATGACACTTGGAAATATTGCGAGCATCAATTCTAATGCAGTCACTGAGCAGCTACTGAAATTTCAATAACATTTTAGAACTAACAAGCATGGCATCTGCTATTCTAAAAGACCATTCATAAGTATCAGAAAAAGAGCACAAAGCTTGAACTAATCAAGCACTCAAAGAAAAACCATCTAACACAATTTTATTTTTCAGAACACCTTTACAGATGCAATATTTTATTGATTTTATCATAAATGTTGGGAAGATTCATGTACTGTCACTAATTAATTTTTTTAAGTTCAATTTGACGATATAGAAGCTGCAACTACTGCATAGATGTTTCTCCAAGTCATTAATAACACAGATGCACATAATAGTGAATTTTCAAAAGGATAAGAGACATTTAATATGAGAAAGGTTATATCCAAAAGAAGGGTTATATTTAAACATGTATTATTGGAAGACGCAGATACCGGCACAAGTATCAAAACAAAAGATCATGGAAACACCCTAGGCTTTAATCATCTTAAAGAAAAGTAGCATCACAAATGAAAATATGAACTACAACAATAGACTGATTACCTTGAGTAAAAAGTAATTTGCGATAAGTTAAAACAAAAGAGTCAGATATGCATCTGGGCAGGAAACTTAAAAGGTCTTCAATCCTTTCACAACAAACAATAAAGAAAAAGAAGAAAAGAAGGCTTCAGGGTCTTAAGGAATGAAAACCTAGCGGATGTTGCCAAAAGATTGGGTTCCCCTGGATTAAACCGAACAGATGTAACTGTATCTTTCCCCCATTCAAAACTATTGACCGGCTGAGACCTGATTCACAAGATGAGTAAAATGTGTTAAAAACTGCACATATATGGCAGCAGAAAAGATAAGAGAAATAAGTGAGCAAACCTGTTATGGTTCCAAATGTCAACTTGAGCACCAGCTGTGGCAAAAAGATCACCATCCCATTGGTGATCAACACCCCTGAGAAACGACAACATCAATAGCAGTTTGAAGATATGAAGCTAGAGAAAAACAAATAAGGTTTTGCAAGTGCAATGATACCAAATAACATACCAGAATGCATTCTTCCAAACATGAACAGCCAATGGCTGAGAATAAAAGAATTCAGTTTGTTAGACAATATGGCACAAGAAGTTCATGCTTGGAAAAGAATAGAAAGCTTAAAATGCATGTACCTGGGATGAGTCATCAGATCCATCATCTGACTCCATTAGAGTAGCAACAGGAACTTTCAGAGCCTAACACTATAGCAAAGTAGCCCAAAGCACAATGAGGTCAGATATAGTACAGGAATATTTTCAATAATAAATTTTGTATCCACGCGTGCAATAGTTCCGGTGAAGCCTTACGTGCTCAGTTCCACATGATACAAGTATACCGCCATCCGTGGACACTGTGTCAAACCACGTACTGCACCTTGGTGACCAGGAAACTGATGTACTGTCCGCCTATTGTTTGCCCAAAAAAATTAGGCACACAATCATTATAAGGTTCATGACATGGATCAAAAGAACACTCACGAGCCATTCATCAAGTAATGGGAACTGAAAAAACAGAGCCTTCCAAAAATCCACTAGCATGCTTCTATTTGCTGGTTACAGATGAAAAACTGCATATAAGTTCAAGTTAAGAAGTTAAATAGCCTACTAACGTAGCCCTCAAAGATAAAAGAAAACAAAACAAAATGCAAACGGCGAAGAATCTCCAATCAGATTGATCTAAAGCCAAAAAAGAGAGTTTCCGTATTTCAACCCCTTATACTCCAAGGATGAAACATTTAAAAGAAGTGCAAAACGTGAGAAAATTGGAGATATAGATATCCCATATCAGAGGTAACATGGAATTAAAAAATCCGTAGTGCATTGTGGATCGGTAAAAGTAATGGGAAAAGAAATACTTACAATTTAGTAATCCAAAATAATTAACCTTCTCAGGATCAGAATTTCAAGTATGTCACATCAATACTTCATGGTAATGTAATTAAAAGATATTTTCGAGTTCCAAATGTGTTTTAACTGAAAACATTGCTATTGGTCTGAGAGATTCTTACTTACAAAACTACATAAAAGGTGATATAAGATCACACTTGTTGTAATAAAATGCTTGACAGCCAAGTAATAAAATACCAAGTAGCAACTAAAACAATTGTATTGGATATCTACCTGGTCGCCAAATCCCAAAGGCGAACATCTGCAAGAACACAAGATTTTCAGAAGCCATACGTAATTAACAACTATAATTTTAATATTTTCCGCAAGCATTGCCTCGATGCATTATTTGTCAAGGTTAAAGTTTTAATATTTATTTAACTGAATGAATCATCAAAATGCAACACGATTTGAAGCTATGCAAGAACATAAACAAAAGACGTTGAAAAAATCATACCACCGTCCATGGAGCCAGAAAATATTCCTTTCAAGTGATTAGGATTCTTTGCCATGCAAGAGACAGCATCAGTGTGCCCATCCATTGCTCCAATACATTGTCTTGCAAATATCTAAAAGAAACAAAACTTAATTGACACACTCAAACAAAATAAAACAATAAAAATTAAACATAGAAACAGGAATAACCTTCTCTAGTTTTGCTGCATTCATGGCACGAACGTATTCTACTGCCTTCTCTTGAGGTCGAAGGTTGGGATCGAAGTTCCGGAAAACTCTCTGACCAGCGTAGATCACTATATGAGTTAGTATTTTCAAGACAGTGAGGACATGCACGATGCATGGTGTGAAAGCACAATTCCCCAACATAAACTAAAAAAATGATATGTAAGAGAAAAGAGTGGCCAAACCTGGAGGTCCTGACTACGTTCACGAATAAATTCATC
This sequence comes from Datura wrightii, assembly GCA_035772735.1. Lineage (NCBI taxonomy): Eukaryota > Viridiplantae > Streptophyta > Magnoliopsida > Solanales > Solanaceae > Datura > Datura wrightii. Next base: position 178,593,901 of record JASDFA010000010.1, on the reverse strand, counting down.
TGTAGACTGAGATATCACATTCAACCGCATATTGATCTCTTCACCTGCAGCTCTAGGATTGAGCTCAGTCCACCCTCTGACGATTTATAATCTTTAAACAGCCCAAAACATATAATTAAGTAGTGGAGACATGGACTATCACTAACATACTAACCTTGAGCACAACCATTGTCACACCCTTTTTTTCCCCGATAAGGTTTTATTTATTAAAAGGATTTTTCCATTGAAGTGACTATTTGGAATAGGGATTATTTATTTACCATAGTTGTTTTTGGAATTGTATTATAGTGTTCCAAGTCACCTTATTGAATTCTGTTGGCCAGGAAGGTGTTAGTCACCCTAGAGTCCCGTGATTTTAACTCAGTCACTTTATCGACTCGTATCTCGCTTATATTAATCTGGAATAAATTGTATTTATTAGTTATGCCTATGATTCGCTTAATATTGTTGAATGTTAATTAGTCTTAAGTAAGGCGCGTAACTATGACCTTAGCTTTGACATACACTGATCAAGACGTGTGAGTGAGTAGTAACTGCGACCTTGACTTGCGTATCGCACCTAAAGATTAAGCCTTCTCGTCTTGTTTAATCCATGATGACTATTTTACTAGAGTGACTAGATCAAGATGTATAACCTCGATCCTGTCATTCTATTTACATGTCATTATCTGAGACCAAGATTCTTAGCCACAACTTCAGTCAATATGCTTGTTCGCCCCAAGCTCATATGAGAGAACGGGTTATTTGTTCACTCGTTAGGGCTTATCATTTGAAGTAAATCACCTTTTTACTACTTCGGGGCAATTATTTTTGTCTCCTTTCTTTTTTCTTCAATGAGATTTGAACTAAATTCATGTCCCATCTTGCTCCCTTACATTATTCTTTGCAACGGGGTTTGAAATAAATTTGCACCCAATGTCGCTCTTTCACACATTTGATTATTAATTTGGGTCTTAAGAGTTTTTATGTAGATCCAAATCAATTCCACTAATAGGCCTCAACATACGTGTTGGAAATATAATACGCTAAATTTGCATTACAGCGTTCATTAAACCAAACAACTAAGAAGCATTAATCAATTTAAACATCATTTAATCTAACAAATTCTTCTCATCCCCAAACTCATCTAATCAATAACTTGTTATTATTTTATTAATTGGGTATGCTCCTGCAACCCAACGCATTTATACTCGAGCACAATAGATTCTACGGCACATGTCACGTTTAAGACCCAGATTGATAAGCATGGAAAAAAGGAGATAATAAGAGAGATAAAATAAAAGATTGGATCTTTATGGAGTAAAACTTACTTCACCGTGTTAATAAAGAATCTCCAATGTTGGATTACAGAAAACAAAAAGCACGCCGACCGAACTTGAAAACAGGACTGTTCACCGGAGCTCGAATAACCTCGCCGGAAAACTCGAATCTCTTCGGAAAGGAAAACTGGTGTTTTCAAGATTAGGTATGGGGGTAAAAGGATGGGTTCAGGTGGTATTTTAATGGAATTTTTGTGGTGGTTGAGAGGAAGGTGTTCATGGCTGGTTTACATGGAGGAAAGAGACGAACAGGGACTGTTTTGACGTCGGAGATAATGGATGTGACTGTGGTTAATGGAGGAGGAGCAGTCGTGTTAAAAAGGAGGTTGTTTTCCGGCGGCTGCGATTACTCTGCGGCGCTGCTGCTGCCGTTTCCTTGGTGTCGGTTCTTTTTTGTAAATGAAAATAAATATTATTTTAAAATGTGACCTTTTTTAAAAAAAAAATTTCCAACAAAATCTATTAGAAAGAAAATAAAAATTAAACTTAAAAGAAAATATTTAACGATAATAATAAAAAATTACTTCTTCTCCTTATTTAGCTTTCAAGTGGGAGAGGACTTCTAGTGGACCGCAGATGGTAGTCGTGGTTGATTTTGATTCGAGGATCTTACGCGGCGGAGCGAACTCTTCTATCGTGTTGCATTTTCTCTGGCGGACCCCCCCCAGCTTTCAAGTGGGAGAGGACTTCTAGAGAGTCATTTATGTTAATCCCTACTTTGTAGTACTATCTCAGTCTAAGGCTTTGGGAGCCTGCATTTGCAGGAGCTGAGAAAGAAAATGAACCACTTCTATTCTCGGAGCGGGGGTATATGAAGAATGGTTTTTTGGTCCCTTTCATGACCAGGCTTTTTGGACGTTCCATGATTAAACCGACTAGCGGCACTTTCGAGATACCACCTTGAAATATCAAAAAAGTCTTTTCTTGCAATACCTGAATCAATTTGACTCAATGTTTGCACTTGGATCTTTCTCCCCAGCTTCTTTCTACGATTCTAGTCAAGCCCTGCTAATTGCAATAGAAGGGTCCAGGTCAGAATTTGCAGGTAGTTAGCCGCTTTCTCTGTAGGAAAAGACCTTAGGTTGTACAACAACTCCGCTATGCTCCCTTTCAAGTAGGGGTCTAACGGAGCTTTAATTGCTTGGGTTCATTGACATTCCTGGTATAGTAGATGCTATCATACATACAATCATACTCAATTCGATGGAATTGGTTGATCTTAAAGGGGATAGCCCGGTAACCCAGACAAGTGGGAGGCTTCGCACTTTCCCTATCATACAATTCTGTCAGACTATTCTATTGAAGAAAAGAAGGAAGCATTACGAACAGATAGCCAAAGCATTTAGCATTAGGATTCCACACTTGTACAGGTCCCTTTCAATACCACGGAAAGCATCCCTATTAATCAGGTAAACCTAGGTTAACACTGCTTCAGACCATAAAGACTTTTGAAGATTCATCTCAAAGGAAGGATAAAACTAACTTGATGCGGGAGAGGCATGAGTGCAGTTCAATCTTGTGGTGTACTCATTTGTAGTAAGTAGAGCCTCTTTCCGGGAGTCTTACATTCGAGCAAGAGGACAGATCAATCCCATTTATCCTGGTCTGATCCGAACAAATCTTGTTGAGAATTGATTCATTGTTGTATGCCGTAAGTATTCACAATCATCACCTTAATCTAAGGACATTTAGACAAACTTGATTTCATGAGGTACTATACATTATTTGATTTCTAACACTAAAATTAAGATAATTATAAATTGAAATCATTTATTTAGATAATTCAAAAAAAACAAAAACAGTAAATCAATTATGTTTGAATCTCAAACTATATGTTTGCATTATGATTCGTTTAAAACCATTTTGCTCTATTTAGTTCCCTACTAAAAGTTCAATAAAACTTAGAATAAAGAAGCTCTGAGGGAAATTTGAAGCTATTACTGTGAGGAGCTCTTTAGAATTTAGGGGTGAACTACATATGTATTAAACTTTACCTGAGGAATATCACGTTTGATAACTAGTTAGAAGGTAAATTTTATGGATAAAATTAATATGATATTTTACAATTTAAAAATCTGCATAGTTAATACATGAATAAGTTATGAGGAAATCTTTTTTAATATTTACAGAAAATCAATCTTCCCAAATGTGATTATACTTCGATCTTTTAAAACTCAGTTTATACATTGTGTGAGAAAGTATGTATATCATGTTGTTTAGTATTGTCACGCTCCGTCTTGGGGGGTATGACTGGCACCTGGTGCCCTAGAAGGACCTGGACTACTAATTGGTGGGCCGAGGCACATCTGGTGTCTGGTTAGCTCTATCTCAGGTTCCTGGAAACAAAGGGCTATATAACGGCTGTAAACACAGCCTCCGGCCACCTGGGCCTATAGCCACCTGTACCTGTATAACAGCTGACCAGAACATACTCATAAACAGGAACCTATGCGGGCCGACAAGGCCACCATGCTGTCTAGTCATCTAAAACTTAAACAAGGAAATACTAGAAAGCTACGTGACCGGCAAGGTCACCACTACTGTCAAGTTATGGCCCCACACGGCCAACATAAAAGAAACATGAGTACTAAACAGCTATACAACTGCACGGCCTCACACGACCGGCTCAACTGACCACGGGAAGATAATATACAATCTGCAAGCTTCTAAGAGTAACAATAGAAATGATCGGGACAGGGCCCCGACCTACCCGTACTGTACATAAAAGGAAAAGAGCTACACCTATGGAAATCAGACTCCGGATGACAGGATCTAAATACTCAGTAGCTGGCTGGAATCACGAGGGATCGCCTTCTCGTCTATGAGTACCTGCAGGCAAGTAATGCAGTGCCCCACTGGGCGTCACTACCGCTAGTACTGAGTATGCAAAGCAACTGAAATAATACAACTGAAAACAACTGAGTATAAATAGCATAACTAGTATTTCTGTATAGCAGGAGACAGCTGAAACTGAGGAAAACTGATACGAATGAATCAAGCTTTCTGTATTGATAAGGCAGAGCGTACCTGTAGACACGATGGCCTGCTGTCTAGTAACTAATATATATATATAACACATAAATAGATATACAAGTAACAAGAAAGAGCCAATACCAACCCCCATAAGCCGGATGACACCAAGCAAGCAAACAATCTATATACCCCTACCTGGGTCAAAACCTGCCAAAAATAAGTCACTCCACTCATCTGCTTACTCGGAGCTCCTCTACCGGCCCCCTAGGTCTCCGGCTCGGGCCTTGGCCTCCGATATAAGTAACCGTGTCTGGGTCCGGAGGACTCCTGTGTAGACAGTAACAGATAGGGTCTGATTCCCCTGACACAACTCAACAGGGCTATCTGAAACCGGAGCTACACCTGTAATAACTGTAATGCTGATCAGACTGATATGGGGAAAGCTTCATCCCATCTTCGTCCAAGCTGGGGACGGCATGCCACTCCTTGGAGTGACGTAAACCCACCCGCTCAGTGGGCGACATGATTACCAACCCAGGGGCAGCGAGGACGCTCAATAAGGGGCCCTCACGCCACAACAAGTCTCAACAAGCAAATAGCACATATAAATAGCAAGCATGTATAACAGGAAAGACTATCTGAAAACTGATTTCTTATTCTGATCTGATTCTGTACTAAACTGATTCTTTACTGATTATACTGATTCTGAAATCTTTCTTTAACTGTTGGCTAATCTGTAGCCAGGATGCTATTTGTCTGAATGGCTAATCTGTAGCCAATATCTCATTTGTCTATCTGGTTTAACTTTACTAACTTTTATTCTGAAAATCTGTTTCTTTTTATTCTACAACATGTTTGCTAATCATATAATAGACTGTACTGAATCTGGAATGCTAACTCGCCCTTCGACGTATGCTTTACTAACTTTCGAACTGAATACGATACGACAGCGCAACTTAGATTTACAAACTTACTCAATTCTCAACATTCAACTCCGAGAGTTTCGAATACGGAGTTTACTATGATTCATATAGCTAAAGCTTACTAACTTGCCGAAGAACAACTTCACATACCTTAACCTCGAGTTTACCGACTGTCGGGCGAGGCTCGGTCAGTACTCCAGCTATTTCTCCCTACTGCATTCATATACGCGTCAATTAGTACCAAATACAATATTATTCTGAAGAATAACGGCACTTTCGATATAATTATAGACTAAATTTAGGCTTATCGAAAGACAGTCGAAAACTTGTTATTTTTCAGAGGTCCAAAAGGGAGAAGTATTCACTTTACGGCTAGGAGCACATTGACACTAATTTGGAGCAATTCTACTTATCTTGGTCCGGTAGCTTGACGATTCGTCGGCCGTATTTCGCGAAACAAAAACCGTAGGAATGCTCCCTGCTGCTAAATACCTCGGTACCTGAGGTTAATTTGAGTTTAGACTTCGTTTGGCAGTGTAATCAAACGGATATATATTACTCTCCTTCGTCTCTCCCTGTTTCACATTTGCTGGAAGTTGTTTTATGAAGATGATGACTAATTTAAAGGAACCTATTCACTACTTAAAGGGAACAATTATTAATTAAAGGAAATTATTGTTAATTAAAAGAAATTATTATTAATTAAAGGAAATTACATCACAAACTGAGCTCTATATACTTGGACATTATAAATCGCATTTTGCCTTGCGACGCGTCGACTTGGCGCTTGTCCGATCTTTCCCCGGGCCTTTTTCTAGCATGCATGGCTTTTAAATATTCTTAACCAACACGTGAATAGACCATCTATGTGCCGGAAATTTACGGGGTGTAACAAGTATGTTGATATATAATTATCTATGCAAGTTTCACGAGATATATACATGTACGGGGAAAACTCACAAAGCTATACACATTCAAAAAAAGACAAACACAACTTATGTATATCATACACAAAATTCTATTAAATAATTTATATACAACCAATTATATAAGTTTTCATAATAGATATAACTTTTGATATACAATCCGTAAAGGATATTTTAAATGATAAAATTATGTTAAATAGTATATCGATATACAATTATCCTTATAAGTTTTACGAAAGATATACATGTATGGAGGAGAACTTATAGAGTTATACATATTTAAAAATGACAAACGCAGTTTATATATATCATGCTTAAAATTCTATTAAATAACCTATAAACATAATTTTAACAAATTCTTATAATAGATATATCTTTTGATATACATTTCACAAAGGGCATCTTATATAATTACTAAACGTATCTCATCACATACTTTATGTTAGCCTGTGATTGTAATTTTTTTTCGAAAAAACTTTATGAACAAGAACTGTGTTGTAGTTATATTAATAGTGTTACTAATTGATACAAATTATGGAGCATGAAATAAGAAGGAGAATTTTCACCTTCTAATTAAAATGCACAATAATCTTTTTATTTTATTATTACTGTTATTATTATTATATAATACTAATACTGTAGACTTTTATTTGCTAAACTTAATTCAGAATTATAGATATGCCAATAATTTCAAAAATTCATAATTACGTATAGCAAAAATTTTGTATGAGTCAAAAAACACAATAATTTCGGAAGCATAACTATCCAAATTCCCAAATTAACATATTAATGATTTTTGACTATTTGAAAATATTGAAGGATCCACATGTCAGATAATTGTAAAATATATGGATGAGTAAAAGTAAGATATAGGTAGAAGAGTGCAAGGAAGTCCTTAGAAAATTAAGGGTAAGAAATATTTTTTTCAAATTTTGGTATATGAAAAATTTTCTTATTTGAATTTCTAGGCTCGCCGTCGTAATTACCAACAATTTTTTTTGCCAGTGACAAACGATTACGTGACCACTTGGCTTCAAGTGTAAATCTCAAATTCCCGTAATACTAACACTTTGCTTCGTCGTACGGCCATATATAACAACATTCCTTAATTTCATGTTTTTTCATAACCTTCCTAGCTACCAACAAATGGTAGAACTTATGGTAAAAACTTATTTACATATAATGTTTATATTATGTCAGTAAATATATGACATGTATTTTTGATACTTAAACATGATTATTAATAACATTCATTTTCACTTCTTAAATCACTTACCTGAAATTATAAGTTTACATGATTCTATATAAACACTCACTACGGATGAGTATTTACCATATAGTACTTCTAGCTACAGTAGGATAAAAAATGATAGATAATCTGTCAGAAAAATAACTAAAAAACAAATTCAATTAACTTACTACTAGATACACAACTAACAATAACTATTAAAGTTTAGTACTAATTAACTAAATTTTGCTAATAATAAGGATTTCATTAGACTTTATTTCTAAGCCTAAAGCCAATGTACATCACATTTCCTTTGCCAGCTACAGTGTGTAAATCTCTATTATGTCAAATAACTTCTATTTTTAAAACAACAAACAAACAAACATACTCCCATTATTACCTCTAGTATAGAAACTGGTCGAACATAATCCACATTCGTTCTTTCCCATACTTTTTTTTTCAGCCTCCTAGCATTTTGAAACCTTAACTTTTTCCAAAGGATTTTTTTAAAAGTACATCTTTTCTATATGAAATATCTAAAATTATAGTTTTGTTATTTACTCTTGAATTTGTTGGAAAAAATTAGTGTATATCTCAAAAAGGTCTGTCTATCTCATTTTTTAGGAAGAAGTCATTTTCTACTTTAGCAAAGAGTAAGAGAAAGGGATTGGGCTTGCGCGCATAACAGAGTTGGACAACAAGACAAATTGGATCAATTTCCTTCTCTCCCCCATGCGCGAAATGGATTTATCTTTTTTTATTTTTTATTTTTTTATATGTACATATAAAAAAAATTCTGTTATTTCTGTTGTCATCACACGTGAAATGGGTTTATCTTTCTTTAAATACTGTTATTTTTATTTTATAATTACTTAAGCTAAGCTCAAAGAATTTCATAAAAACACGCCAAATAATTTTATATATTGAATAAATAAAATATTTTTAAAGGTAAACATGTTTTAACACGTCTCCGTCTCAATCTAAATAATATTCTTCCATTTTTTTCTAAAAAAGTTAAAGGGACAAGTGCATTGGCCAAACGAGTTACCAAATAGTGATGAATGATTTAGATATTTGACAAATGATATAATATCCTCAAACAAATGATGATATATGCGAATTAATTGGGAAGAAAAGAAAAGGAAAAGCCACTATCATACATGATAAGTTTCTCTATATATAAGTTGCAGACTATAGTCGTGTATCTTTGTGCATGGAAAATTAGGCAATTGTACAAGTCTCAATCTACTGTATTATTATTATTATTATTATTGTTTATATAACCACAAATTAAAAGTGAAGGCCATGAACTGCCAACATAATCTTGGTTAAAATTGGGCCATGTCATCATCTACTTCTGAATATAATAAACTATATCTGTCCTTTTTCTTTTTCCCATGGGTCGACAACTTTTTTTTAAAAAAAATAGAATTTATCAAAAATAATATTATTTTTTAAAATTATATTTACAAAATTTTATTAAATATTATTATTATTAAAAAATAATTGATAAATAATAATAGTACGCAGATTAATAACATTCTATGTATTTGGATATAAAATCCGAGTATTACTTGCAAATTGCAATTTTTAATTCACTGCTCACGTGCAAGCACTTTTATTTTCTATTCTTTAAAAAATCTATCTTGATTGGTGAATGAAGTCAAGAAGAAAGAGTACAAGGAACTTTAAAGAATCCCAGAAGAGAAAAAAGGCTGCAAAAATAACCACAAGGGGAGAGAAGGATTTTTCTTTTTTTAATTTTCAAAAAGTGTGTTCGATGGGAATCAAAGACTTAAAAAAAATATAATAAAAGAAGGTAGAAAACAAAAACACGCATGCACGCAATATATAATAATAAAAACATTTAATTTGGTACATATCGACAGGACAAACCCACAAAGGTTTGTCTAGGGAAAGGCCGACCCAACAAAAGATAGTGGCAGACATAGAAAAAATTTAAGTCCTTTTATTTTTTTTTTCCTCCTCACCAGATATCTAATTATTTATATTGAAATTCAATTGTATTTAAATTTACATATTGTTATTATATTTTAATAAAATTTTGTTTATTTATTTTTAAAAGTTTAAATTTAAAAATGTTAAAATAGAGAATTTCACTAATTTCACCGCACTCGATAATGATAATATCTCTTTCCTCAATTCCACAAGTTATAAGTACTAATTTGTTTGCTTATAAAATCTCTTTCTTTCTGAAATTTCTGATGGAACCAATGCGATAACGACAACACTTACGTCGTTGCCATTTCTTTTGGTTTTATTTATGATAATATTTTATAATTAAATAATGATTATATTGAAGATAAATATTATCTATAAATTATTTATTGATATAAATTTATAGCTAATTTTTTGTTTTGTTTTGCTGTGTTAGAGCATAGAGTCCGTCACTGAACCAGAGACGCCTAATTAACCTAATTTAAAACTGCTAATTTAATTCGAATAGATTTTATTTAAATTTTTTAGTGTTAATATTTTCAAAAAATATTTATATTTTTTGAAATTTATATTTAATTAAAATAAGACACGTAACCTGAAATTGATAGAACAATACAATAACTATTTTAGCTTAACACATGATCAACTCTTTAAAATTTATCAAAATATTTCATTTAGATAGTCGATTAAGTCTTATTACAATTGAACATCTCAATTCCTAATAAAATATTTCAATTAGATACCTTCAATAAATTAATTTTTTTATATATTTTTATTCACCTATTAAATAATTAAAATTAATTATATAAAAACTATATGATTTTTTTAATTATATATATTTATTTTAATAAGTCATAAAATCTTAAATATTTTCTATTTAAGATGGATATGTATAATGAGCGTAATAATTTCAAGGGATTTGCTATCTATTAAGGCATGTATTTTCCACCAGCCACTTGGGTTGTGTTTTTTTCTTAAAAGACAAAAAAAAAAATGAAAAGAGATATGGTGCATACAAGTGCGTGCCTAAATTCACTTTCCGTAGTTCATTGATTCGACCATAATAATACTTGCATATAATTCCATTCTATATAATGCATGACAACCCCTCATATAGCACCAGTCTTTTTAATCACTTAGCATTTGTTTTCTAGCCATCACCTTACATTCTTTTCTTCTAAATCTTGCAATGACGTACTTCACTTCTCTCTCTTTTTCTTAAGATTGTTTTTATTTATACGATGTAAACTTAAAATTTTTAATTAATAGAGAGAAATCTCAATTATGATTTATTTCGATAAATAATATGGACTTTAATAGGAATAATTTATAAGCAACTAAGCAAATACTGTAGCAGTTGGGGGCCCATCCTCTTGTTTTCTGGTTTAAAGTTGTGAACACACAAATAAACGATGTAACTAAACACTTAATGCAAGGTTGCAAATCTTAAGTTAAGACTCATAATTTTATTTTTGAGACGGAGGGTTCAAACCTGAACATTAATATTCCCTTTTCCCAAAATATAAAAAGAAAATATTGTAATTTAACTATTTAAATATTTATCTCAAATACGAGAAATAGATATTTAACTCGAAAACAAAAAAAAGGTCACATAGTAGCAGCTAATATAGACCAAAAACTCAAGTAGACCAGCTTTACACCATAGTTGTACTAGTAGATCATTTTTGAAAACGAGGGAAATCAAAGAGGTACGAGGTTTAAATTCCATCAATCCAAAATTTTCCACTTTGACAGTCACATAAAACGGCAGAAATTTAAAAAAGAGCTATTGGAAAGGAAAAGAAAAGAAAAAAGAAAGTCAAATATAACGGAAAAAAAATCAATTGAAGCAAAATTTGATTTATTTTTTCTAGTACTTAGTTCACAGTGGCTGGTTATTTTATGCGAATTATCTTTTCAAAACTTATTTTAATACATCAGGAAGAAGGGAAGAAAAAGAGGAAATAACTGTTAGAGTTTGAACTCTTCATCTTGAAATGTGGAAGGAACGAAACTCATCAAGTGAACTAGATCTCAAACTGGTAAATATATTTTTTCTAAGTTATGACTCGAACTTAATTTCATGAAGTGCTATATCAATGTTTTTCACCAAACAAACTTATAACATCTTTGGTCAAATTGATAACATTAACTTATTTTTTTAAAAAATAATCTATATATATTTTTTAACTTATAAAAAATTAACTCGGAAACAGATAATTAATGTTATTTGATGGGGTATCGGGGCGGTCCCAACAAGTGTGATTGAGGTATAGTTTCTTCCGTTGAGTGAGGAGAGATAATTGAGTGGAAAATAAAAGAAGAGAGGTGAAGCAAATGAGCACGTAATTGATACAATTATGAAGAAAGAGCCAAAAGCAATTTTGAGGTTTTGAAGAAACTGCAGGGCCTTTGGTTTCCTACCAATAAGGCAGAAAGTGAGAAACCAATCCCATCAACAATATTAGAGAAAAATTAAAATATAGGTGGGCAGGGCAGGGCAGGGGAGGGCACACAATAAAGTTGAGAAATAACAATATGTCACAAAATTCATCCTCCATATATGTACGTTGAATTTGCTTTTAGTATTTAGGAATTAACATTAATCATGGAGAGAAAGACTTAAAAAAACATTTTAGGAATTTATGTTTTGTCGATGTGATTCGATCTCTTCAATTTCCTGTCCAAATAGCACGCTGATAAATTAATTATCTGCTTGATTAGACAACAAATTAAATAAACCTGTTTACTTTGATTTATGTTTTCACTTTTTCCTGCTGCTTCCTCTTCTCTACAATTTCATGTCCTCCACTATATTGTCAATAATTGTTATCTATTCAAAATGGAATCATTGTAATCCTTTACGTTAAATATAATATATAATAACAATTCACTTTTAAGTTTCTCTTAGTTTACATTTTTTCAAGAGTTGCACAATCACATAAATAAACAAAATATGGAATATAATAGGTTATGCGACTTTAACTATATTTATTAATATTTTTTATTCAAATTATTAACTACGTATATATTTTTATGAAAAAAGTTAAAAATTATATGAATATTTCATTAACTTTGAATTTACTAACTCTAATAAAATTTTAAATTCACCTCTGATCCCGCCTCTCTCCCCCCCCCCAGAGAAAGAGTGGAGAAGATTACATCTCATGTAGAAAGGATTTCCCATTCTTATCTTTTATTTTAATATAGTCTATCTATGAGAAAACGGAAAGTAGACAAAGTTACCCAATTCTATGACAAAAGCAATTATATATTGCATGCTGACGATTTTTTAATAGGGACAGTACAATATTTCCTCATTGCTTGCTCACTCATTTTACCACTCACCATAAATCCAATATACTCATGATCAGTCCCATTCCTATTACATTTAATTACGAAATTACGATTTTTATTAAGAAAATTCAAAATATAAAAAAATGAATATGTGAAGAAGTCAAGAACGTTTAACGTTTGTATACGATATATATATATAAAAATAACTTTTAATATATATATATATATGTGTGTAATTTTTCGATGAACCCCTTTACGATATCCTAGCTCCACCCGTGAGTACACCTCTGCATAACCTTGTCGAAAATTTATTACAGGACTCAAAAGGTTCATCCATGGGTATCCTATTATTTAGAGTCGGTTATAGATTTACGTGAACTCAATGATTGACTTTGAATCTTATTATTATCGTAGTAAAAACTTGCTAGTCTACGACGTTCAATCAATATTTTGAGTTTTTCTTGACATTAATCACAGTCCAAGGGTTATCCTTATAAACAAGAAGATGGAATCTTGTGAAATTCGAAACTTATATGTAAGTGATGTAAACTAAAGTTAAAGAGTGTGTGCAGTACAAGAAGATAATATTTTAAAACTTTTTCATGGTCATTTAATTAAAGAGTTTGAAAATATATATTTTTTTAGGAAAATAAGTTTCTTAAAAATGAGAAAAATGACCTCCTCAGTGAAATAGGGCAAACAAGTTTCATAAGTGACATTCTACATTATTTAATTGTATCTTTATCACGTTCAACACATCTTATCTTCACCCCACTACGATATTTATATACAAATATTTTTAGAATTGTATTTTTTTACATATACATCAAAAGCAAAATAAATAAATAAATAAATGGCCACTTATTTTTCATGGAATCCATATAGTAATTTAATTGCAAGTTTAATCTCAACTAACATATTAGTCAGTTAGGTAAAATCGCATAATACTCCTTTCATTTTAAAAATTTGTGATAATGGGCTAATTGAAAACATGTTGTTGGCTGTTAAGAAGGCACTGAGGCTGTTAATTCATTAAACATTAGATTAATGTTCCAAAGGTCAAATTAACTGTAGGATTTGGGATGATCATCACGTGCAATGTTTAATTAAACTTTATTTTTGTGCTTTAAAGGGAAATTTAACTACGTTAGAGATTATAGATGCTGTCAGCAAATCAAGGTTAATGGGTTGGTAAAAACGTCGTCTTCCCTTTAATAATCATTATTATATATTACTGTTAATTAAATAGGATAACTTTAATTAGTGGTAGGTGCAAGGCCAGCCTGACTTTGTTAATTATAATTTTAATTACCTTTTTCTTTATTAACAGTGATATGTGTTTGAGATTATACTTTAAAATCATTTAACTACAGAATTTTGTGTCCTAATAAGTTACGTATGGATCGTTACTATCTTAATCATAGGGGTCACATTCAGGCTTGTCCACCGTTGATATTATAAGCTTTAGAAAAAAAAAAGTGAAATAAGATAAGAGATAGAAACAATTATTTTTTTTTATTTTTCATATAACACCTGTACATATTTTGATATATATTAAAAAAAATTTATAATAATTCGATGAAATATGATCAATATGAGAATTACGTGTCACACTATCAAAAATCACGGTGAAATAGAAAGTATTCTTTCATTTGACATCTTTGATTTGAATTTTAAAGATAAAAGTCATTATTGATAAGCAATGCTTTATCCCAAAAAGGAAAAACTATCTAGGTGCTCGATTTGATGTAGACCCCATCAATTTCTTTGTCTCGATTTTAGAATGAATCATACAATATAATGCTTTCTTCGTTTTAAAATAAGTAATTTTTTAATTTTATTTTAAAATATATAACATTTTACATAAGATATTAATAAATTCTTTAAATTTTATCCTTATTTAAATAGAGAGATTTTACATAATCAAAAAAATATTAAAGAGTTACATTTCTTTCAAGATATTTTTTAAGAATAAGTGAGTAAAAATACATTTTTTATTATAAGAATTAATAGTTTTCTTAAAGAGTATGTTCAAACTAAAAATACCACTTATTTTGAAAAGAATGGAGTAAGTCTTAATCATATCCTTGTTTTTTTTCTTTAATATCATTTCATTTTTATTTTCTTTTCTCCATGCAGCATCTAATTTTTTCCTTTTTTTCCCCCTATATATCTTCAATATAGCATCTACTATTTCTTTTCAGGAAAAGAATAAAATCAATACGGTTGTAAAGGGCGAATTTTGCAGCCGTCTATAGCTTTCGTCTTCCTTTAAGCCAAAGCCCTCACAAGTCATTTTTGAAGAATATGCTTCTTGGGAACTTTCCAAAACTTTTATAAGCCACCCAAACTTAGATTCCCTGCTTCCCCAAATATGGATTCACAATTTTATATTTTTAAAGCAATTTTATATCAATTAATATTATAAATTAAATATTAATAAATATTTAGTACAGTTTTTTTCTCTTTGATACAAATTATTGAGTTCACGTGAACTTATAAATCTAACCTCTAAATTCGCATGTTGCCTCACAAGCAAATCTTTTTTTTTAATGTATAACACACTTTATATTGAACCTCTTAAATCTTAATGATAATTTTAACTCCCGCCCCCCAGCCAACAATCAAAACTTTTCTCCATACATACTATAAAACTTAAAAAAGAAAAAAAAAATTATATATACATAAAGAGAGATTAAATTTCTCCCGAAATTTTTCTTTAAAAAGATAAAGAAAACCAACTTTTTCTGTATTGGGTACGCAGGAAGTCATAAATAATGGCAATAATAATAACAGCAGCAATAAATTTCATAAACAAGATGAACTAGGAATTAAAATTTTCTTTTTCCTGCTAATGATCAATAGACTACAAATTAAACATGATTTTACAACTTGACTACGTACGTAACAAAGAGTCTAAACAATCCATTAAGACATTTGAATGAGGGTACAGTTAATTAATTACGTTTCAGCTAAGCACAGATCCTTTTTTTTTTTTCCACCTTCACTCTTCTTGCTTTTTCGTCATCACCTTTTTCATTACAAAAAAGAAAGCTGTGAGCTTTTTCTTTTTCTTTTTTTTTTAATCTCTCGATGAGCCGCTGTCTGCACTAATATTAATTTGCATGGAATTTAAGTCCCTTCTTCAAAGTCCCATACAAATGTAGTACACCAGTGTAATTGGCAAGGCAATCAACATCCCAAAAATGACACTGCAATTTTTATTTAACAAATAAAACGTCAATGTAAAATATGAGACATGAAAATACAATAAATAAACATAATAAAATAAAAAGAATTTATTTATACTTACGCTGTGCTAAGAATATCAGGATGAACGTTGTATTCCTTGGCGAATACAAAGGGAACAATTCCTTGAGGTAGAGCTGCCTGTTATACATTTTTATTTTATTATTTATTAGTAGAGAACATAAAAAAATAAACCATAATATAAATAAATATGACACTATACAGGGATATCCTAATAGCTCACTTGGTTAGCTACGTGAACTTTCACCTTGTGGGTGAAAATTCCATTCTCCATCTTATAATTCCCTCCCCATTTTTCCTCCCACTACCGCGATATAATAATAATATAAAGAAAATATGTCATTATAATACTACGACAACAAGTCCCTTTTTAAAGTAGCTCTAACAATTCAACCGTAAAATAATATACCTGCTGCACCTTATTTAGTTTTTATTTTATTTCATCTATTTATGAAGGAATTATTTTTATATAGAAATACCGAAATTTGTTTAAGGTAGTATTTCTAATACCAAATGCAAGATTAATTTGTGATGGTTATACACTCGTATAAATTCTGAAAGATTGAAACAACCTTTTTATATCTTCCCAAGGTAAAAATAAAACTGCATACAAATTATTTTCTCGAATTTTATTTATTAAAATTATACTGAGTATGTTGTTATTGTTTTCGTGTAAATTCTGAATTCACCCGGTTGCTTGGTTAGCTCAAGCACAACTAGTAATTAAAGTAACGAGTTTTGAAACTGAATGGGCTCGAAGCAGCAGGTTGGTTTAATTTATTTAATTGTGTGTGGAGATTTTAAAATAAAATAATCAAACATAGCCACATATCATTTTTATTATGTTTTTTAATAATTCAACAACATTTGTGAATGATTAAGGAAAAAAAATAAATAAAAACATGTACAAGAATGAAGAGGAAATAAAAGAGCAAAGATTTGAGGATGGACCTGTACAATTGCCACGTGTAAGAGAGTTCCACGAAGACCAACAGCAATGGAAGCAGCTGCCATAACAGCTGGACCTGTAAGGAATCTCACAGCCATAGCAAAAGCTGCAACAGAATTCCCACATGCTATGATCCTTGGTTGCAAAGCCATGAACAGACCTGTCATCCATCAACTATACATTTTCTTACATGCAAAAAATATACACCAACTTTTCTCTAATATGCAATTTATATCATTTATATGTGAAAAAAGGAACGAATGATAAAGTGCCTACAGCCCCTTATCTTTTAAGTGCATGGCATGCACCAAGGGGACCATGAGGTTTCACTTCCAATTTTAAAAGAAAAAATACTTAATGATAGTAGATAATATTAAATATCTCATAGCATATACACAAATTAACTCGAATATCATGGGATTATTAAAAAGATAAGTGCATGGCATCATCACATCCACTAGTGGGGAGTTACTACTACGAGTAGTTATCATGATTGTAGTCATTGAGAAAAAAAGAAGGAAGGTTTGGAGAAATGAGAAGCATAGAGATGGGGTAAAGAAGATTTAATTAAAGAAATAAAGGAGAGAGACATGTTATGATGACCACCAATACACTGTTGGCTAACTTTGCTTTTTTGCACGCTCCCCTTCTAAACAGGTACCAATTTAATAATGTAAAGTTGCATTTCTTGATATCTTAAGAGAGACATTAAAATAAAATAAAAGACATAATGTGTAATATAATGGCCTCCTTGAGGAAATAATGAAAGTACTCACCCAGACTGAACATTGCCATGCCAAGTCCTGCATCTGACAGTATAGATATGGACTGTGCAATTATAGCAGGCATCTTCAAATTCCACCTACATTTTTTTTAATAATCAGAATATATACCAAAATAACCAACCAAAGAAAGTTTTTATTTTTTATTTTTAAAAAAAATCAATCTTTTTCATGAACAGGAATTGGTAAGTTTACCTGAATGAAACTAGAGACCAAGTGAGGCCAAACAAGCTTGAGTAAGTGTTTGGATTCCTAATAAGTTTCCTCCAAACCATGATGAGTATGAGCCTTGTCATTACACTTGTTGGTGGCATGACTTTGGCTTTGTTTTCTCCAGCTTTTTCACCATCATGGTTGTTCATTTGATCAGCTCCATCTCTATTGGCAAAGCTGAAATCATCCCTCTCCATGTAGTTTTCTTGATGATTGTTTCTTTGCCCCTCAACTAATTTAATTAAGCATAAAGAAGGCACTTAGAAAATGTTAACTAAAAGCAAAGTGATAAAATTAGGAACAAAACTAATTGGATTACCTTTTCCAGGAGAGATGGGTACTCTCACATCCTTATTAGCTGCAGGCTGGTCTAAATTAGCTGCATAATCATGGCCTCCAAAAACATCAGAAACAGGAGAGGCACTTGAACTCCAAACAAACATATGAAGATCCTTGCCACCTTCCTCTCCCTTGTTAGCTTTCTTGTGTGCTTTGGTTCCATTACTAGGTGAGAACATGCCAGGATTTGGAGCTGGATAATGAGTGTTATTATTATTATTATTATTATTATTACTCTGTGCTGCTGCTCCACCATGGTAATTGAATCTTGATTTCCCACTTTCTTCCTCATAATTTGAAGGCCTTGGGGTTGGCCCTCTTGAATTATTAGACATCCCATAAACATCATTTGCACCAAAGTTTGAGTTCCTCCCACCAGCAACCATTGAGTAAAAATCAGTGTGGTTGAAACTAGACCCTCTTGGGGTTGGGTTTCTTGAAGACTGCAGAGAGTAAATCTCTGCATTGGTCAGATTTGATGGCCTTGGAGTAGTGGAAGAGAATCCCTGTGACCTCCTTGAGAATATGTCAGACCTTGATGCATTTGATTTTCTTACAGTGACATGAAGCTTTCCATCTTCTTTTAGTTCTGCTTCAGTCTCCAAAACTTGCCTTCCATCTAATGACATGACATCAGAATCAACATGGATAGAGACAATTGAGCCAGCAGTATCTGGAAATTGCTCAGAAATCAGCATCCTTGCACCTCTAAACTCAAACATGAACAGCATCAGAGTGTACCAAATGATACACTGTAGTACAACTATTTGCACCATCAAGCTCCCAGAGAAATCTCCATACATTCCCTTTAACAAAGGAATGCCCATAACCAAAGTATTTGGAAGAGTTGAGAGAGAAAAGAGTGTTATAGTCCATTCTAAACTACCCCTTTTGCTCAGATTAGCCCAAACAGCAAGAATCCCAAGAACAATAAGTTTCTGCAGAGTGTCTGCAGCAATGAATCTTAAGTTCATGGTGTAAGGATCATTAGCAGCTATAAAGTGGAAGGAGAGGAGTGGAACTGCAAAAAGTGCCACAAATCTGTTGATTCCAGAACACTGGTCTGGGGAGAAAATCTTCCACCACTTGACAGAGCCATAAGCTAGTATCATAGCCACATAAAGTGGCACAACGGCAGTCATAACATGGTAGAAATCAGATAAAGTTATCATCTTTGCTTAAGTTTCTTGAAATACCCAAAATCAAGAAAACATACAAGGAATACAGAGAAGTTGGGAAATAGAAGAAAGTTCAGTATGAAGGAGGAAGTGGGGTTGGTAAAAATAAGCAAAGTAATGGAGGAATAAGAAGAGGCGCATGTGTTTTGGTTTATGGGGTTGTGGGGAGTTTGCAGAAAGGAGCAATATTTTTTGGCATTAGAGAATAGAGATACAGAAAGAATACAGCTTTGAGAGTTGCGAGCAAGCTTGCACTTCTTGCAGTCTCCAAAGCAAAGGGGGAGGATTTTTCTAATTATATTTTGCCTATTACCCCCCTTTGTTCTTTTCCTCTTTGTTTTGAGCTGTGTTTGGATTTGAAAGAAAGAGGAAAAATAAAAAATAAAAATGGGGTCCTATAAATTGGTATAATCTGGTCTGGTAATTTGGTGTATGGCTCTATCTTCAATGGCTCACAGAGTTGTGTAGAGAAAAAGCATTTTGGTTGGAGGTGGTGTCCCTATAAGTACTTGTTTGCCGGAGTTCTCTTTTTAAAGTCATTTTCTTCTTGTTTTCGGCTTTTTGGCTCGTGGGCTGTTGATGGGCTACGCCTGTTCCTCTAGTGTTTATTTTTATCCCCTTTTTACTCAATTTTCTAAATTAATATAGCGCGATACACTCACATCTCTCTCTAATAGTTATTCTTTATGATAATATGTTCTTTGAAATCAATGGTTCGTATTATATATATAATAATTTCTCGTTATAACAATAAAGTATTTAAATAAATAATACTATTATAAACGGTATTTCTTTTGCCCTTTTGCCAAGACAAACATTCTCATGCATGTGAAAATTATATAAAGCTGTATTGCCCCACGCTATTAAGGCCTGTATTAATGTAAAAAAATATATCTTCTATTTAGGCTCTAAAAATGGTGAATCTTCAAGCCCTGATTGAGGCCTTGATGGGGCATTGTGACAAGAACAGGAACTAAGGAACAAGGCTATGGTGAAAATAAAGGTGCATTTCTTGGGGTGGGCCGGTTTGGTTTGTCCATTTCTAGTTCGATTTATTGTGGCCATTATTCTCAGGGGTTTTGTTTCAATGATCAAAATGTTAAGGGGTGGTTTGCTTAGATGTATTAAAAACATATTTCGAATATAATATCTCACATAGACTAATTATGTTTAATTAGAAGGGTAAAAATGCGTATAATAAATTTTTATTGGTAAGTTTGTATATAATAAATTTTTATTTTAAAAATATTTAGTTATAATTTAAATAAATACTAAGAGAGAAGTCAGTGAGAATAGGAGTTTGTGTGTGTGGGTGACTACGGCGGTGCAGGAGGGAAGGGGGGAGGGGGAGTGGGGGACTACGGCAGCGAGGGTGAAGACAAAGTGTGTTGGAAGGTAGAGAGGATTTGTTTTTCCTAATTCTTAGATTATAAATTTTGTATTTCAAAAAGACTTATCTATAAATATATTTTTGAGTGATTCATAGTATAATTTTTTCCTTATACTAATATAAAGCTTAAATTTCTAGTCATGTGAATAGTTTTTCATAGTTTTCAAAGAGTTATTAATTACTCCCTCTGTTTTCTTTTAGTTATCATGATAAGATTTGAATAATTCTTAAAAAAAAATAATTAGAAGTGTAATCTAACTAATATATTTTTTTATTAATTTATTAATTTTTATCCACTTACGCGTCTCTTAATTCTAAAATAATTAATATTAAAAATAAAGTTAAAAGAATAATTAATATTTTCTAAATATTTAAAAATAACTATTTTTGATATAAATGATAATGAAGAAAAGGGGAGCAAATAGCATGTAATCCATTGTGAGTACTGCTCCTCTTTAGGTTCTAATTCATAGAAACAATTTAATTAATATAATCATATTAATTAATAAATATTTTTTAAAATTATATAATAATTATTTTTTTAAAATTTTAAAATAATTATTTTTAATATGCATGGAGATTTTGTTACAGGAGTAACAGAATTGTTGAGATGGGTAAGTTTTTAACTCAAAAGGTGATTGGCGGCTATGAAAGGACAAGTAAATGTTATTCTTAGGGGGGATAGAGATAAGAGATATGGTAAAATAATGACCTAGAAGTGATAAAAACAGAAGCATGCGTTGAAATGAATGATGAATAGCACTCCCAAATTAAATAACAAACATTATGTTTAATTTGCACAAACTGCTATATATTTGCTCTTACGAAAAATAATGGTTATGTTTCCCCATTCACTGCAAACACCCCAATGCATTTCTTGACGGGTATTTCGTCATTAGCTATTTTATCGGATATTTATTATTTTTTATAAGTATAAATATTAAATAATTTTAACTCTGTTAATTATTGAGATTTAAATAGATGAGAGAAATTCATATTTATAGGCGTCAAATTATAATATGAAAGTATTAAAGAAAAATAGATAAATTTAAAATTATACGAGAGAAAATTATATACTGTATAAATTTTTGAAAATAATCTAGATAGAAGGGGAGAAAATACACATAATAACATCTACTACTCAATTAGGAATATGTTTTATGTACTTGTTAGAGAATTTCTAATAAGTAGTTGTTACTATTAAATATAAACTTAAATTTTATTTCGTCTGATAACATCAGTTGAAACTTAAATAAAATACTAAAGGGATGTTTGGTCTAAACACAAATTATATTGGAATTAGTTACGTTGAGATTAATTATATTAAAATTACTTAATAATAATGATATTATTTTTTTATTGATTGTTTGATTTATTGTATTAAAAATAACATGCAATGCATAATTTTTAAGAAGAAGTTATTTATTTACAATAATATCCTCCATCTTATTTAGCAAAAGAAAGAAATTGAGGGATCTCAAGGATATTTTTTGTGATTTCAATATATTATAATGAATAATTCTGATTAACTCATCCTATTAACTAATTATTCCTCTTCATATAACTTATCCAAAAATTAAAAATTCAAATAATATTAAATTTTTATCTCAAGATAAAACGATTCATTATAATGGGATTTCAATAAATTATTGAAGGGGGTGGGTGTAATTATTGTTCCTTAATACAGGTCCTTTTGTCTCTTTTTATTCTTTACCGTCACCATTTTCTTAGAGGATTGGTCTGCTGTGGTTCATATAAAACTGCGTGCTCTTAATGGAAAAAGAATCCAGTATCTATGACCAATCTTTTTGGGATTTTTTATACTACTAATTAAGTGAAGATGAATGCTTTGAACTTCCCAAATATTTTGTCCTCTGCCTCTGTCTATTCTTCTCTTTCCTCCTCACAAACACACATTCATTGAAACATACTCATGCATATGTATATGGTTTACTATATACTAGTAAAGAGGGAGGAAAGAGAAACCTATATAAAACTTGAAGCAACATTTAGGGAAGGGTGAAAAAAATATCTAACTGAATGAAAGCCCAAATTCTAATTGTTTGGGCCTGTACAGCTGCAACAGCCAGGGAAAAGCCCTCTTGCAGCATATTATATTAGTAATTGACATGTATGTTAGTGAAAAAAGTAAAAAATTTCAGAGCAGCTTGTTTTTGCACCGTCATTTAGCCTATGTCTATTTTTAAAATTTTTTGCAGCGTGTACCACTTTAGACATGTTGTGTTTGAAGTAAAGCTTAATAAAATTGAACTTCAGACACTACATATGGCTAAAGACCTGAAGTTAAGTAAAAAATTAATGAACTCATATACGAATTTCAACTATATGAAATTTCAAACATAAGTTATCTCGAGGTGGGTACACGTGCAAATAAATTTAAAAATAAGCAGAAATTAAATGGTGGTGTTAATATAAAATATCAGTGTACTTTGCCCATGAAAAAAATTAAATAATGATTCAAAACTTAGGAAATACATTTTGGCTACGATGGCTACAATTATCCATTCACACTATAAATTGTTTTCTTTTTACTTTTACCTTTTCCTCTAAAATTTAATTTCCTCATCAATTTAAGAGTAATTAGGATTAGTGTCAATCATTCCTTGGTCATTATATAATAATATTCCTAAGTTTTAGGGAATGTAAAAAAAGAAAGCATCCAAGTTTATTTGCTACCAAGAGATATTTTTATTTTTGATTTAGTTCATATGCATCGATACTCCTCCTGTTTCAAATTATCTGTCGTGAAAATTCAGTCTGTTAACGAGAAATGATAAATATGCACCATTTATTAGACGATGAGGGTGGATATGCACCCTCATCGTCTAATAAATGGTGCATATCATTTGCTAAACGGGGAGGGTATATATGCCCCATTTTTTAAGGAGGGGTATATTCACTCTAGATTGCAAAGTTGAGGGGTATATTTGCCCCTTCACCCCTTTTTAAAAGGTGTTTATTACTATAGAAATGAGTATATTAGTACCGAAAAAAAAGTCAAATCATGTTTTATTTAATATTAATAATAGTGTGTTAAAATTATTATTAAAAAATCAAACTGACAAAAACAAATGTAATATTGTACACTTCCAATAAGTTTTGTGTTATGAAGCAAACTATTAAGGAATGTTTCTAAAATTATCCTGAATGTAATTAACTTATTTTGGAGTGTTATATCTTATTTTTGATATAATATCAAAATTGAAATGAAATTTCTTTGTAGTTAACTTGATCAAAGTTGAATAACTTTTAAGTAAAGAATAAAAATAAAAATTCTACTTTGTAGATAAATTTTAAAGTTCAATGAAAATTATATTGAGTATGTTTGTTGTTATTATGTCTCGAGGAAAAAGGACATCAGTGCAAATATTAAATACCATAATATGAACTTCTCTGCAAACCAATCTTTTGAGTATTTCTCATACAAGAAAAATTGAAAAGAATATTCAAACCACATATTTCAGTAAGCTAGAAACCTTGCGCAACAGATTGGTGCAGTGTGCAGAGGCAACTTAATTCAACTTCTATATATAACAAACTCCGTTTATCACAACCAGAGATCAATTGTGAGAGCACAAACCAGTTTCATATACTGCAGCCAACTACAACCAGATGTATATACACGCGTTGTATTCTATAAACCCTTGGAGCCAGGAAGGTCGATCCACTGAAGTTGAAGTTCGACCTCTCCACACTCCACATTTCTCAATCTTAGGCACATATCTTGCACAACCTGGCCATCTTTCCAAACCACATTAGACTCTTCGGTCAAACAGTTTGATCTGCATGGTTGTATTCTTGTAATAACGGTGCCATCTGAGAGACTACTTAAGTTCATCTTGAGAGCCTCTAGAAATGGTTTGATGTCAATTTCTGCATCTCCAATTTTGTCATCTTTGTTGAAGCTATCGCGATCGTAGACAGTCTGGAAACAGGTAGAGACAGAAAAATATAAACAAGAAGTATGGACACTGGAAAATGTAGAAAATTAAAAAATATTTATGGACATTTGAGGAATCTCAAAAATGAATAGCGAGAAATGGTTATAGAATTTTCTGCCAAACAGATAGGTCTTATCTCATATGACAACCAGCAAGCATGAAACTTTACCAGCTTAACAGGAAGATTGGCATCTGCAACTGCAAGAGTTAAATCTTCATCCCACTCAGGATTAACATCCTTTTTTATCACTCGGGTCTTCAATTTCTGCGTTCAAGTTGAAAAACAAGCAACTCAGGAAAACTGTCCAATAGCAAATTAATAATATACAGCAAAGAGGGAGAATTCACAATTTACAACACATTTCAAATCTGTGACTTTCCCATCTTCCATGCAGTTAATAACAAAATAAAGAGTACTCAGAGCATTGAACGAAAATAAGAGCTAAGTATTCGAGTCCTTATGTATTTTTTTCCTGCTAATACCATAATAGCTGTCATTTCACCCGCTGATTTGGGAAGCTCAAAGTACCAACCGAGTCATGCATTATAGCAAAGGAAACAGATACTTCCAAGTCACAGAGTATTAAAGACATTGTTATCTTCTGACCTTAACTTAGAACATGAAACAAGCACAAAAGATGATGCTCTTTTTGTATATACTCTGAGCCTCTGAGGAGTACAAAAAGATTACAGTACAAAAAATCAAAAGATTTGGCAACAAGGTCAAAGATATCTTAGAATTTATCTATCTGTTTGCAGCAGCTTTCCAAATCCTAGAAAATACATGGACAAGTCCCAAAAGAATTCTCAGAAACTTTCTGAGTGATGCAATGGTGCAAGCACCTGGGGCATGTAAGTTTCCCCATACCAATCCACCAAAGTCAATAAACTACCACCTACTCCTACCTTCCTTACACCCCAGTCGGGAAGGAGCAGGAACACCCCATCCCCCAAGAGAAAAAAAAAAAAGAAAGAAAACTCACTCTAGCGTATTAATGTACTTTTCCGAACCTTGAAGGCCAATCACTCTGGACCTAGCACTTATCATGGCATAAACTCACAAATCTGCATCATTCAAAATGAAATCTCTAGACTCAACACATAGAATGTCGAAATTCAGAACCTCCGCAAGACAAGAATTACAACTGCATACCTTACACATTCAAAGCCGCCTTAGTATAGACAAAAACCTACTAAAAGCATACGCCTTTTTTGGGCGAGACTACAAACCATCTCAACTCTCAAGAAGCCAAGACTAAAAATATGATAGAATTGTAAAAAATTAAATAAACTTCAACACCCCTTCCGCAGCCCCATTCTGGAAGTCACGACTTAAAAGGACACCTGAAAAGAATATTAATAACAGGAGATAATCAATCGGACTTAGATAATACCATCAGAAGATTTCCAAGAAAAGATTGTAACCAGAACTTCCACGAAATGAAAAATTAAACCCTATAATTTCAATTCTGAACTGGGTAAAGAAAAGGAAAAGGAAGGAGGTGGTGTTCACTGTCAAACATGAACTGGTAACGCTAAAGATGATATCTTTTGAGTTTAATTTCCACATAAAATTTTAGATAGATCCTTCAGATGTCAAACAAACAGATCACAAACCCTGATGAACAAATACTAGAAAAAGATTACAGACGTTAAGATATGACTTCCCTTACATAAAATTTGAAAATTCCTCCATTAATGATTATATCAGACGTTAAAATCACAGTAGTAGACGAAAAACTCAACCAAAAATCCGATTAAAAAAGAAGAAGAACAATATGTGGAATTGAGACCTGTTTATCCATCTCGACGACAAGGTAAGGATCACTGCTGCGAACATCACGAACGGCAAGATTCACACCTTTCTTGACTCGTACTCTCAGAAGACCCAAAAGATTTTCCATTTGGTAGCTGCTTGGCCAATGTTCTTGGTTATTAAAGCCCCTCCTCTGTCCTTTATAAAAACCGCTTTCAGCATACTTGCTAATTCTTTCTCCTCCTCTGTTTTTGACCCCCTTTTTTCTGATCTAACTAATCGTTTGGTCAATGCAATTTTTGTCTAGTAATTTAAAATTATGAGATAAATTAGCATTTAGGTATATAATAAATGTTTGAATATGTCATTTCATTTTGTAAGTTGAAATTACGAGATAAAATTAATATTTGTACATATAATTTTATATTATGATTTTAAATTATAAAATTATATATCAAATTTTCAAAAATTTTAATTGAAAATTTTAAATCATGAGATTTACTTTCTCAAATATAAAATTTGACCTATAATTTATATTTTATTTTTAAAAAATCTCATTGTTTTTTATATATCAACCATATTTATCATTTATTTCAAATTTAAACAAAATTTATGGTTGGTATTAGTACTCTTACTAACCTTTGTCAGCCACGTGGGAGGTTTATATTAAAAAGCAATATGCTACAACTTATGTTCAATTTTATTTTTTATTAAATTATAGTTCGATTAATAAATGTTGTATTTTTTTAGAATAGCTTTGTGATAGTATATTATATTTTGTTATGAACTTTTACTTATTTGATAAGATTATATAAGAATTGAGGAAATTTTAATAGTACTTTTCACAACTTATCAGGTTTCTATGTTCATGAAAAAAATACAACTTAAGAATTTCAAATTGCATGTTCAAACAAAACTTTTAACTTATCTCATATGATTTTATATCATCAATTCATCTCTCATGGCTAAACGGGCTCGTAATTTCATTTTGTGACTTCAAATCATGAGATGAAATCCCAAAATTCTTTCAAGAAAACTTGATTTGAGATTTCAAGTCATGAGATGGACTTTTTCAACTACAAAATTTCACCCACAAGTTTATATTTTGTAAAAATATCCACCATTTTATATTTACCAACCATTTATTTCACATATAAATAAAATTTATTGTTGGTATTATTACTTTACTAACCTTTGCTAATCATTTATATCATATATAAGCTTGCCAACTATGTGGGAAGATTATATTAAAAATAATAGTACACTACAACTTATGTTCAATTTTACTTTTTATTGATTTAGAGTTCAAAATCAATAAATATTATATTTTTTTATAGAATGACTTTGTGATAGTGTATTATAATTTGTTATGAACTTTTACTTAATTTGATAAGATTGTATAAAGAATTGGAGAAATTTTGATAGTTTTCACAACTTATGGGTTTTCTACATTCATGAGAAAAAAATACAACTTACGAATTCTAAATTGCATAGTCAAACAAAACTTCAACTTTATCTCATATGATTTCATATCATGATTTCAAATCATAATTTCATCCCGCATGATGAAATAAGTATTAAAAATAAAAAGAAATTTACTTCAATAAGGAATTCCTAGTATTAAATATTATATTCTCATTTTTTATTAAAAATTATATTTTTATTTTTACTTGTTTTTTTTAGTATATTAAAGAACATATTTTATTCTTAATTTTAGTTATTTATTTTTAAAATGATATTAATTAATATGAATATTATGATAAAATATTTGTATTAATTATTACTTTTAGAAAATATATAAAAATAAATAAATAATGAATAGAGGAAGTGTATAAATTAAAACATTTTCCTTTAAATTAACTCATTTTATTATTATAGGAACGAATCAAAGATTAATTGATGTATTTCGAGATTTGAAAAGTTACGAATTAATTTTATAACTGATTAAATAAAAAATAAATTAAATATATACATATTTGAAATTAACGAAATTCTCACTTGAAATTGAGTTTTTGTTTTTGAAATAATCAATTGTAGATTTCTAATCTAATTGAAGTTTGACTCCTATTAGGTCCGATAAATTCATATTAATTTAAATAAATTTCTTGCAAGTTATTTTAGGTCCCCTTTGCTCTCTTTTTAACATTTTTGCTTGCTATAATTTCATGTGGAAGAACTAATCTGATCTGTAGATCTACAAAGAACATAATCAAATCATATAATATAATCTTCTTTTATTTTATTTTTTAATACATGGTACTTAGTATCTTCTAATGAATATAATTAATTTTAATCTTATTAATAATTCTAATTTTATGTTTTCTTTAGTTTTTTGTCTAATAATGGAGTATTATTTTGGATTGACTTAAATAAAGTAATATAATATGTGAGGGTTCATGTTACACGTAATCTGATTGCGACTAAGACCTAATTGTGTTGTTGTTGATGATTTTTCCTTACAGTCTCCCCACCCAGTCAAATAAATATTTACAAAGGTTAAAATAGTGTCTTAGGAGAAAAACTAGTTCTCCTATATAAGCCAATTTATTGGAGAGAAAAAAAAAAGAATTTCAATATTAATCAAAATTCAAAAGTCTCAAAGAGGCAATTTCAGAAAAAATGCAACTAAAAACGAAATTATCCTTGGCTAAATTATTTTTTCTTTGATAATCAAGCAAGTTCAATAAATAACAGTTCAAATTAGTCATCTTCTCACCATCCGGTCAATGCTCTTAACCTCCGATCTTTGACCATCTCACTTCGCCATTGTCTGCATCCTATCACATTCATCCCATGGTATTTTGTTAATTTACATATAAATATTTTTAAAAATAATATTTTTTTTATTTACTTATGAAACACTAAAAAAAAAATAATAAGAAACACAATAATTTTTCAAAAAATATCTTCCTTTGTACCAAAAACGCCCACAATATTTTGACTTTTACACTTAGGTCCCACTAATATTTGCTTCGTTGTTGGGCCTCTACTTTACAGGGCTACTAGTGTTTAGTAGTTGGTTGAACAAGAGCAATTTGATCTTATTAACTTGTTTATTCAACTACTTAGAGTAAATCACGTTAAGACCTCAAGGTTAGAACATGATAATGTTGGCAATGTCATGACGAGGGTTTGCACATTGCCCCTGACACGGTTGCTTGTGGGTTCCAAAAACAGTGTGCAAAGTTGTGATATGATAGTATTCAATGCAACCTAGATAAGGTGCTTGGGTGTTGACAAAACATCCTTGAATTTGTCGGCAAGGAACAAGCGCATGACAAATTCAAGGATGTTTTGTCAACACCCAAGCACCTTGTCTAGGTTGCATTGAATGCTATCATGTCACAACTTTGCACACTGTTTTTGGAACCCACAAGCAACCGTGTCAGGGGCAATGTGCAAACCCTCGTCATGACATTACCAACATCGATCATGTTCGAACCTTGAGATCTTAACGTGATTTACTCTAACTAGTTGAATAAACAAGTCAATAAGATCAAATTGCTCTTGTTCAACCAACTACTAATCACTAGTAGCCCTGTAAAGTAGAGGCCCAACAACGAAGCAAATATTAGTGGGACCTAAGTGTAAAAGTCAAAATATTGTGAGCGTTCTTGGTACAAAGGAATATATTTTTTGAAAAATTATTGTGTTTCTTATTAATTTTTTTTTAGTGTTTCATAAGTAAATAAAAAAAATATTATTTTTAAAAATATTTATACGTAAATTAATAAAATACCATGGGATGGATGTGATAGGATGCAGACAATGGCGAAGTGAGATGGTCAAAGATCGGAGGTTAAGAGCATTGACCGAACGGTGAGAAGATGATTAATTTGAAATGTTATTTGTTGAACTTGCTTGATTATCAAAGAAAAATTAATTTAGCCAAGGATAATTTCGTTTTTAGTTGCATTTTTTATTTTAGTATAGGATTTCCCAATTTTCTATAGCCGGCATGTATCCGGCACGCCCTTCTCTTTATAACTGCCGATAGACAAAATTATTTATAAACAAAATAGGCTAAGACATTTGATCAGCTTCTATAAGCCATCCAATTTGTCAGTTCCCTTTATACTCTGAGAGATAATAAGGATTATAATTTATTTTTATAATTATCGTGTCCTGCTATTAATAATTACTAGGCTACCACCAATGGCTAGCACGTGGAACTCTCATTAATAGTAAACGAGCCAACTGCATCTTAAATTTTTAATACCCTCAATTACTTATTAAGTTTGAATTCAAAATTTAAATTTTATACATTCACGCCTTTAAAATGTTTATTATTTGAACTCATTATATATTTAAAATTACAATTTGTGTTTACAATTTATCACAAATTTAATAATTTTTTACGCATTATAATTTATAGATGTCTTACGGGTATAGAAAGTATATGTTTAATGATATTATTTCTCGGAGAACAAGGACCAGAGTGCAAATATTAAATACCATAATATGAACTTCTCTGCAAACCAGTATTTTGAGTATTTCCCATACAAGAAAAATTGAAAAGAATATTCAAACCACATATTTCAGTAAGCTAGAAACCTTGCACAACACATTGGTGCAGTGTGCAGAGGTAACTTAATTCAACTTCTATATATAACAAACTCCATTTATCACAACCAGAGATCAATTGTGAGAGCACAAACCAATTTCATAGACTGCAGCCAACTGCAACCAGATGTATATACACGCGCTGTATTCTATAAACCCTTGGAGCCAGGAAGCTTGATCCACTGAAGTTGAAGTTCGACTTCTCCACACTCCACATTTCTCAATCTTAGGCACATATCTTGCACAACCTGGCCATCTTTCCAAATCACATTAGATTCTTCGGCCAGACAGTTTGATCTGCATGGTTGTATTCTTGTAATAATGGTGCCATCTGGGAGACCACTTAAGTTCATCTTGAGAGCCTCTAGAAATGGTCTGATGTCAAATTCTGCATCTCCCATTTTGTCATCTTTGCTGAAGATATCGTGATCATAGACAGTCTGGAAACGGGCAGAAACAAGAAAAAATAAACAAGAAATACAAACACTGGAAAGTGTATATTATTATTTAGGAACATTTGAAAGCTCCCAGGACGTGATCATTAGTGAGAAATGGTTATGTTTCTGCAAAACAGATATGGTCTTATCTCATTTGATAGCCAGCAAACAATAAATTTTACCAGCTTAACAGGAAGATTGGGATCTGCGACAGAAAGTGTTAAATCTTCATTCCACTCAGGATTAACATCCTTTTTTATAACTCGGGTCTTCAATTTCTGTGTTCAAAGTTGAAAAACAGGCAAGTCAAAAAACTGTCCAACGGCAATTAATAACATTACATCAACGAGGAAGAATTCACAATTTACAACACATTTCAAATCTGTGGCTTCCCATCATCCATGCAGTTAATAACAAAATAACACAGTAGTCGGAGCATTGAACGAAAAGAAGAGCTAAGTATTGGAGTCCTTATGGGTTTTTTTCCGCTAGTACGATAATAGCTGTCATTTCACCCACTGATTTGGGAAGCTCAAAGTACCAATTGAGTCATGCATTATGGCAAAGAAAACAGATACAAGTCACAGAGTATTAAAGACATTGCTATCTTCTGACCTTAATTTAGAACATTAAACAGGTAAAAATGCTGCTCTTTTGGTAAATTCTGAGGAGTATTCTTCTCTTAGATTATAGTACTTCAACAAATCAAAAGATATGGTAACAATGTCACAGATATTTAGGAGTTTATCTATCTGTTTGCAGCAGCTTTGCAAATCCTAGAAAATACATGGACAATTTCCAAAAAAAATTCAAAAAAATTTCCGAGTAATGCAATGATGTAAACATCTGGGCATGTAAGTTCTTCCACACCAATCTCAAGTCAATAAATTATCACCAGCTCCTACCTTTCTTATACCCCAGTGGTAAAGGAGAAACAACCACACTCATTCTACCCCATTAATGCACTTTTCAGAACCTAGAAAACCCGAAAGGTCAAGCTCTCTGAACCTAGCACTTATCATGGCGTAAACTTCACAAATCTGCATCACCCAAAAGGGTTTATAGCTCCACAATCAATGCATAGAACAGCGAAATTCAGAACCTCCATAAGACAAGAATTACAACAGCAGACCTTACACATTCAAAGCCTCCTTAATATACATAAAACCGACTAAAAGGATATTCCTTTTTCAGACTACAACCCTATCTAGAAGGATAGACTTGTCTAAAATAAATAAACTTCAACACCCCTTCCCCATCCCCATTCTGGAAATCACGACTTAAAAGGACATCAGAAGAGAATATTAATAACAGGAGATAATCAATCGAACTTAGATAATACCATCAAAAGACTATAACCAGAACTTCCACGAAACGAAAAATTAAAAACTATGATTTTAATTCTGAACGGGTTTTATGAAATGGGAAAAAAGGAAAGGGGCGGTGTCTTTTTTTTCTGATTGCAACATTAATAAATCCCAATAAAACGGAGCCCATTGTCAAACAGTGAACAGGTAACGCTAAAGATGATATCTTTTTAGTGTAATTTCCACATAATATTTTAGATAGATCCTTCATATGTCAGGCAAACTGATTACAAACCCTGATGCGCAAATTCTAGAAAAAAGATACACAGTGGGTCATCGATGCTCATAGACTTAAAGATATGACTTCCCTTACATGAAATTTGAAAATTTCTCCATAAATGATTGCTATATCAGACGTTAAAATCACAGTAGTAGACGAAAAACTCAACCAAAAATCCGAGCCAAAAAAAAAAAAAGGAAAGAGTTAAAAGAAAACAGAAGAATTTGTGGAATTGGGACCTGTTTAGCCATCTTGACAACAACGTAAGGATCACTGCTGCGAACATCACGAACGGCGAGATTCACACCCCTCTTGACTCGTATTCTCAGAAGACCCAAAAGATTTTCCATTTGAGACTTTTGGTCGCTGCTTTGCCAATGTTCTTGATAATTAAACCCCTCCTCTTTCCTTTATAAAACCCCTGTCGCATAGCTAATAATACTGTTCTCCTCTTCAAACTGTTGGTCTAAAAATAAATCATTTCATTCCCAATAAAAAGTAGAATTTTAAAATTAAATTATTTTAATTATAAAAAAATTATATATTTTTTAAAATAAATTTAAAAAATTGTATTACATAAAGTTAAGATAAAAAAATATTCTCAATTTAAAACAAATTGGGATCAATTATATAAATTAATATCCTTTCCATTTAAGTGCTAACTCATTTTATTTTTATATCAAATAAGAATAAAAATAAATTAAATATATAAAAATAATAGTAATAACAATAATTAGATTAGAAGTTCTTTAATGAGCGTAAAAGCCTGTTCGGATTGAATTAAAGCTGGTTAAATAAAATTTAAATTTTTCTTTAATTTTTTAAGTGTTTGAATAAAAATTGCTTAAAACAAGTTAAAAGTTAATAGTTGAGAATTTTTTTTTTAAAAAAATACTTTTACTTAAATAAAGAAACTAATTTAAACGAACTCTAAATTTTATTTTGAAAAGAAAATTCTTTTAAATTACCGAATTATTTGAAATTGAAATTTTATATTTTAAAGTCATCAAATGTAGATTTGTAATAAATAAAAAAAAAGTTGACTCTGATGGTCCTCGAAACGAGAATACTTATTTTGTCCTCCATCAGATAAGTATGCATTACTTTAAAGAATCTATAAGCCTTTCGCGATAACTTTTTCAAAAGGGATTTAGGTTTATCTTATTCTTTTTTTAATGCTTTTTATTTATACAATTTCATATCTATAAATTAGTGTATTTGTAGGTCATTCGAAAATTTAATTAAATAATTTTTTATTTTATTTTATTTTTAATATGTGTTATCTATACCAACTAATATGATCATTAAATCTTGTCAGTATATTTAATTAGGAGTGTAAAATAGGCGGATCGAATGAATCAAAATAGGTTAAGTTAATAAATGAACAAGTTATTGACTCTTTCAGAAGTTATTTATGCTAAAACAGGCTAAAAATGGATCATACATCAATCTGTTCACATTTTATTAAGTTTTAATTCTTTTTATTTGTTCTTTTACAATTTTTAGTACCTAATATAATTATTATTTTTTTTTTAATATGATTATATATAACATATCAAATAAAAAAAAAGTTTTTAAAAATATTTTTATAAAATTTTTTATGGATCAATTAAGATTGCGCTACATGTCACTCCAAATTTTAATAGGCTGGCAAGCTAATGGATGAACGTGTCAAATAATCAATTCAAACTTGTGCAGATTGAGTGAGTCATACTTTCATAAATTAATTTTACCACCTCAACTTTTAATTATATAGTTTTAATTATTTTTTCATAGAATAATGAAGTATTAAATTTAGATTAGTTTAAATATATCATATTACACGTAATCTGATTGTAATTTGCAACTACGACTTTGTTCTTGATTTTTCCTCTTACAACCTCCCCACCAAGTCAAATAATTTCTTCCGTGTCGAATCAACAAAGACGGTATCTGTCCTTTTTTTTTTCTTTTTCTTTTAGGTGGTTGTTTTTTTTTTTTTTTTTATAGAAAAATCAAGTTCTCCTACAGCAAGTCAATTTATTCGAGAAAAATACAAAAATATTCGACAAATCAATTTGGTATTTGAGGTGAGGCCTGCCACTAATGGCCCACCACGCTGAACTCCCTTTAAATAGATACGATACCGAGCCAATTGCATTTTGCTACCTTACTAATCCACATTATATTAAAAGTATGAAGATATTTAAAAATATTAATTAAATTTTTTATTATAATATTTAAAATTTTAAAATTAAAATTATTATATTTATTTATAAATTTATACATTATGTTTGTGAATGTACTTTGTAAATCATATTTGTAGAATGCATTTTGTAAAAAATTTGTGGATTAATACTCGTGTTTGGCGAATGCGAGTTATTTATTAAAAGTCTTTAAAATGAAATAT
The DNA here is from genome assembly GCA_035772735.1 of Datura wrightii. Taxonomy (NCBI): domain Eukaryota; kingdom Viridiplantae; phylum Streptophyta; class Magnoliopsida; order Solanales; family Solanaceae; genus Datura; species Datura wrightii. The sequence goes on along the minus strand of JASDFA010000010.1, from coordinate 178,558,461 downwards.
ATTTTTTTAAAACTTATAGCAATCCTTTCTCCATTAAATGAATTAATTATTCACCACAATTTCTTAAATCATGATACAAAAAAATAAATTAAAGTGTATAACTTCATTTTGCATTAATACATTGAATTCCTCCTTCATCTTCTTCTTCTTTGTTTTAAAGGTTGTATAATCGAAGAAAAAAAAGAAAATATAAAAACACAATATACTTTAAGTTGTTGCAATTAATCAAGTGTATTGTTATTTACTCTCTTTACTTAAATATACGTTATTTTTCCATTTCAATTTATGTAAAGACGTTTTATTAGACACATAGATTAAGAGAAAAAGTATTTTGCTTATTTTGAGCTGAAATCTTCTTATAAAAGGTAAAATAAAAAGTTTCAAATTAATTTATTACTAAATATTTAAAGTGTGAAGCCCCGTTGCAAAATATGATTAACCTTTTTACCCTTTTAAAATAGAGTTCACAATTGATAAAATTATCATTTAATATTTAAAATTAATTAAATTTTATATATTGAATCATTCCTTATTTGAAATATATAGAAAATTTTAATATTTACAAATCTAACAGCGATTAAATTTTACATTTTAATAAATAATTATACGTTGTATAAAATTATATTTATAATGCAAAGCAATCTTATCTTTATGACTTTTGAATATGCAATTTGGAAGGAAAAAGGACTGTCCGGTGTACAAAATAATCGCACCCAAAGAGTGTGATATAGACAATCTACCTTAATTGCAAGTATTAGTGGTTGTTTTCATTAATTTTGATAAATTTTTCTTAGTTCAGTGGCATAGCAATTACTTAACGATCAATTACAAATAAATAATGGGTTTATGATATGATATCAATTTATTAGTTCCAAAACAAGCTAGTAATAAATTACAATATGATTTTATAAGTGCTAATTGTTTAAACGAATAACTTATACTATATGTTCTAACATATTATACAACTTTGTATTCAATGCGCCTTCATAATGATAATATTTATATTAAATGTTAATCCGTTAATAATGTAAAGTAATATAAATTTTGTAATAATATAACGTGAAATATACATATAATACATACATTTGAGTGCTCGTGTAAAAAGGAACGATTATTTTATTTGTCAATTAAACGTTGATTCTACAAAACTTTTATTCAATGAAACAATTATTAGAATAAATTGAAGGAAGAACAACTAGATTGGATTAAACTCTAAAATATGATTATTTATCAATTTAAAATTTATAATTTTTTTAAATTCTTATATTATTATACAAACACATCTTTTAAATATTATTTATATTATTTTAAAATATTTATTCTTATTAATATGAGATATACGCGTAAAATGCGTACGCTATAAAACGAGTGAAGTTAAGTTAAGCATTCAAATGCGATTAAGGTAAAATCTTTAATATGAAAGAAGAAGAAGGAAAGAAAGAGTTGCCATATACCGATAGCATGACAACTTTTTACCCTCTCATTCATTTTCATAAATCTAGTCATAGGTATTCTTGGAGTGTGGTTCATATCGAGAGAAAAATGAAGATATTTGAAATAAGTTGAGAGTGATTTTCGTGATGAATAAAATAAGAAAATTGAGGTTGAGATGATTAAACTTGTGAAAAGGAGATGCATATATTTTTCAGATGGAGATTTGTGCGGAATTGGTCATGAGGCGTCTAAGGATGTAAAGATAGGTCGAAGAAGTATCGTGAAGAGGTAATTACAAAAGACATGACATATCTGTAGCTTACTGAGAACATGACTCAGGATATGAGGATATGAAGGTCGAGAATTAGGGTAGAAGGTTAATAGGTAGTCGAGTATTGTCTAGATTAATTCTCTTTTTTTTGTATCAGTATTATTATTATTACTCCATCTATTATCTTATCCTTCAATTTTATTATTACTTGTCGTTTTCTTTGCATCAGTTGTCATATTATTTATTGTTGATTGTCTTTTCTTCATTATTCTCAGTAGGGGTGAGCATAAATACCGAAAAATTGAAAAATCAGACCGAATCAAACTAATTCAATTTTTCGATTTCGATTTCGATTTTTCGGTTCTTTTTTCTTAAAATTTCAGTTATTCGGTTCGGTTTTCGGTTTTAAAATTTCAGAATTTTAATTTTTCGGTTTAGTCGAAATTTTATATATTTTTTAAAAAATAAATAAATAAAACATAAAATTATAACTTAATTTCGAAAAAATAAAAATATTACACCCAACCCAGATCTCAAAGCCCATTTAGAGAATTATTTATATAATTGACACAATTGCTTAAGTTGTTTTTAACAAATAACAAGTTTTATAATAGTTTTAGCATGTTAAGAAAATTCTTACTATTATTAATATGCTTTGAAAGAAAAATGAAATATATAATATTTATTTAACAAGAAATTAGGGACCATAGATTATTTAAATCTTAAAAGACCCTTAATTTTTTATTGGTTTTGTTATAAGTATATTAAGCATATGAGAAAAATTATTATCAAAAATTCAAATGCTATGTATGTACTACTAAATGTAAATCAATTGATCCCGATATTTTCTTTACTTAAAAAGTTAAAATTAAGCTTAGTTGAATTAAACTTTAGAATTCAAACTTAAAATAATTTATTTTAAATTTAAAAAGATAAAACAACTCATTTTTAATTAAAAAAGTAGTTCATTTTGTAAGTAAAAAAACAGTCCATTAGTTAGGTCCATAACTAAAAAAACCGAATTAGAAAAATTGAAAAAATCGAACCGAATTAGTTTGGTTCGGTGTTCGGTGCACTAAATGAAAAATCGAAAATTGAAAAAATCGAACCGGAAAAACGAATGCCCACCCTTAATTCTCAGCATGACTTGTTCATTATTGTATTTTTCTTTTCATACATGTCTTGAAATATCTTACTTGAATCGAGTGTCTATCAAAAACATTTTCTCCACCTTCACAAGACGGGGATAAGATCTGCATGCACACTACTCTTTTCAAACTTCATTTGTGAAATTTTATAAGATATGTTATTGCTATTTTTACTATCGAGATTGCATTCTGAACTCTCTTTAATAAAGTATTTATTCTACTATGTTTTCCTTATGAATTATGTTCTAAAATTTTAAATTTAATTATTACTGCGCCAAAAAGGATTTGAGAAATGGTTATTTACTGTCTAATAAGAGCGAATGAACCTAAGCAGACAAGAAATTGTTAACATGCCTATTTAGATCATTCCGTGTATATCTCATGTTTTCTTCAAAAGTTTCTTTTTTTAAAAAAAGGTCCAATAAAATTTTGTTATTTTTTTATATAGTTTTCAGAATATTACTATTTAATAAGAGAGAATGAGCCTAAACAGGCAAAAGACCGTCAACATGCCTATTTAGGCCATTCTGTATATCTCTCGTATTTTCTCCATCTTTTAAAAAGAAAAAAAAAAAGAAATAAAGTGGGCCAAAAAAAACTTTATTATTTTTTCATATAATTTCTAGAATATTAGTACAAAAAAGGGGTCATATGAATTTCATTCATTGTTGCCTAAGCAGGGCAGGAGAATTTCATTCAAACCGTCAACGTGCCTGTTTAGGTCATTTCATGTATCTCTCGTGTTTTCTTCAAAAGTAAAAAAAAAAAAAAAAAAACGGTCCAAATAAAACTGTAATTTTTTCATATAACTTTCAAAATATTAGTGCAAAAAAATGAGCCCCACTTGAATTCCATCAGTTGTGGCTTTTAAATATATCTCTTATTTTTTAATTTCACCTTTGCAATATTAATGTAGGTTATGTCTTTTTTAGTTTATATTGTACATGCAAAGTGTACTCGTAATTAAAGTGTCTGTAGTCTTTAAAAAATAATTTAGCAAAAATAATTAATTTTATTCTGAACTTTAAAAATAACAAATAATTTGAGATAACAGTTAGTTTTTTGATCCATTTAAAAAAATATTTTTTCCTTCTTTAACAATTCTTTATTTATAACTTTTCACATGACATGTTTAAAACCATAAGACTAAAGAACATTTTGCTACATTCGACATATCTTTAGTTTAAGATCGCAAAATTTAAAAATCTTCTCACTTCTTAAAATTTCGTGTCAAGACAAAATCAAATAAACAAAGAGAGAGTACCATTTAATTATTTTAGTCTTTCATAAAATTTAAAAGTCAAAAAACAAATAAATTTATTCACTAAATATTATATATAATAAATAATATAACGTCATTTATATTAGGTTCGGACAATGTCTAAATTATTCGGACTTATATAATGATAAGAGTGAAATTAAAAATGTTTATAATTCTTTTTAAAAAAATCTAAAAGTAAAAGAGAAAATTTGGTTTTTGTATATTGGACTATTAAAATATAATAAAGAGAATTATGAATGCAATAAAAATACCCAGTTGGCCACTGGTGATCTCAGAAATTGAAATTTCCTAATGGTTGTTTGGCAGTGGGTTCGGAGTTAAATTATTCATATATTAAATTTGACATAGATAGTGACATCTTTGATAAGATTCTTATGTTATATATAAAGTTCAACACACTTAATATGGTGTAATTAGTTTATAATTTAGGAGCTCGCATAACTAATTAATATTTATATAAATATGAGAAAGTCTATATATTATTTTATGTAAGATAAAAAATAAAATAATCAAAATATGAATAAATAATACAAAAATAATTAGATCTACGTCATGAATCCCTACGTAACATAATATATTAATTTCCTCATGACTAATCAACTTATTACTTTTTTCCACTTTTTTCTCCATGTATTACAAGCCTAGTATGAGGAAAACCAGCTCTAAAAGAAATGCACAACCTGCTACACATGCGCATAATATTGAAAACGTATGAAATACACAACATATAATTCCCGATAAGGGAGTGTGTGCGTGTGTGTATATATATATATATGTATGTGCGCGCACGACATGTTATAAAAAATTGTTCGTAAGATTTCTTTCAATTTTTTTTGAACTTAAGGTTTTAGTCAATCTGTAATGTTATAACAACATAGTAAATATCATAATACACCGTTGCACTTTGTCGTAGAGGCACGAGGTATAATAAATAACCACATAACTCTAACTAGCTACCAATCAATCTCTTAAGGGTCTTTTGATTACCGGCTAGAGAAGAGTTATTCATATATTAAACTAGCATAACATTATACATTGTTTAGTTACAAAAATGGCGAAATATAACTTTCATATAGAATCTAGCATAAGTTATTTAACACATTATTGATTTTTCTTTTTTCAACATAAAACATAACATGGTTAATATAATGTTTGGTTCATGTTTTTCTTTTCACATAACTAATACATGTATAAATTACTAAAAAAAATCTATATATTATTTGATGTGATAAAAGATGAAATTTTCAATACATAAATAACTAAATGTTGCATAACTAATACATGCATAACATTAATCAGCAACCAAACAACCCCTTATGGATGGACGAAAATTTTCATTACGTGCCTCACACAACAGACACTAGTTGTGTGAGATTTTTTTTTTATCTTACATAAAAATGATTATTGTAAAAAATTTACTTTTTTATAAGATAAAAAAAATAATCTAAAATAATTAGTAATATAGTTTTTCTTCGGTGAATAGACTTGCAACCGTCATAGCCTATTGGGCTGTCCTTTTTACCGGGCCAATTAAACTATTTCAATTCCACGGCCAACTCCAATCCAATTCAAGAAAAGGAGGTTATATAAATGTAATTTTTTAAAATTATAATTATAAAATTTATGATAATTTTTTAATTATATAATATGTATTGTTCTCAGTATTACCATTTGCTTTACAAACAGTGCTGAACATTAAAATTTTATGCATCAGCGTATAAATTTGTCTATCGGTATAACCATCAATATTTCATTCATATATCTCATTTCCACCAGAAAAAAGGCATAGTTAGTATTACCTCATTTGAGATGTTTTTGATAAGTACAAAAGATTCTGCAATACAAACATCATTTGTATAAATATAAGCTTTAGGTAATTTATAATTAATACTCATTTTTTGTCCACTAGCATTTCTGAGACTGTGAGTAGTTTTATGAAAATATTTGGAAGGTACTAGCCCTTCCTGTATATAATTTAAATCTGCTCCACTGTCAATTAAAGCAGTAAAATCCTTTTTTAAATTATAATCAATAAGAATAGTAATTTTTGCGATGGGTTTATGAGCTGTAATTAACTCAATAGTTTCTAAAAAAGAACTCTTTTCTTCAGGAGGTATTTCTTGAAAATCATTTTGAAAATTTGAAATGGGAAAGTTTTCATTTAAAACTTGTTTTCCAGGATGTTTATAAACTTCCTGTGCTTCTATTAAAGCAATTCTTTCATCAAGAGCCATATTATGACTTTTAAGAGAAGAAATTTCCTTTTTGAGATTTCCAATCTCATCTGCCAGATCTTGAATTGTAGTAGGCATATCACTCTTTGGAGATCTTCCTTTGAGTTGCCTAATTACCTCAGTCATGGTATAACCTTTATTTGGAGAGGTAATTCCCTTTGAAGTACTGGTATTACTAGTAGAAGCTTGGATATTTCCAATCTTATCAATAATCTGAGATCTTAAATTAGGATCATCAATTGCTTTCAGAATCTCTACCAAGTTATCACTTGTCAGGACATTTATATTCAAATCTTTAAACTGAGAGTATAGTTGATAGAATTCATCCTCCTTGTCCTTATTTTCGCAAGGTTGTCCAACTTGACACGGTAAACATTCTTCTTCTGATGAACTTATATAATCTTCATCATGGAGAACCTTTAAATCTTCACTTGTTGAAGATTCAATATCTGAATGTTCATCCCCAGAATTTTCCGGTGAGGAGTTTAATAAAATCTTACATAAGGAATCTTTGATATTATCTTCTAGGTCAAGACTCTTAATCTTATCCTTGACCTTGCAATCTTTTGCATAGTGGCCAATTCTTCCACATTTATAACAAACATCTGGTTTCTTATTTTTCCAGAAGTTTGATTCCTTATAATTCTTTCTCCTCTTTTTTCCCGTTTCTCCAATCTTTTTTCTTTTCTTCCTGGTCTATAAGACCTGCTTTTGTACCTTTCTTCCTTTTCTTTACTTCCTTTTTGTCTATGAGACTTCTTGGAAGTTCCTGGCATATCAATTGCAAATTGCTCACAAAACTCACCCAATTGGCGCTTTTCATTCAGATGATATCTTTTTATCTGTTGGTTCAACTTTATCTCATTGCAAAGAGATAGTCCTTCCTGTGTACAAACACTTATCAATTTTCCATACGTATAATCTTCATAATTTATACTAATTCTATCTCCCCTAAGGGCTTTCCTAACCCTTTCTGTAAATAAGGTAGGGAGTCCATCTATGAATTTGGATTTCCAATGAGGGTTATTACACTCAGAGAGTTCCATTACTCTTGATAAAAACACATCCTTATACCATCTGAAAGATGTTAAAGTTTTCCACCTTAGGTTTTGGAGCATAGTCCTAATAGTCTCGCTATTATCTGACCACCTTCCAGAAAAATGTTCTATAATTGTAAGGATTAGAGAGTATACTATGTTGGGTTCCGATGTATCTCCCTCTCTTTTGACAGCATTTAGAATTGCCATTCTCTGGGTTTCAGTGAGATAATTATCCCACCATCCTTTAAGTTGACCTGTAAATCCTGCTATAATCATATTAGCAGTCTTGTTCTCAGTATTACCATTTGCTTTACAAACAGTGCTGAACATTAAAATTCTATGCATCAGCATATAAATTTGTCTATCGGTATAACCATCAATATTCCATTCATATATCTCATTTCCACTATAACTGTTAGAGATATATGTTTCTTGTTCTTCTAATAACACATCTTGAGGAGTCGGTCTAGGATAATAGTACATCCTTTGTACTGGCTTCCTAGCATGCTTTTCTGAGATTTTATTAATCTCATCCCTTGGAATATCATTCCATCTTTCTTTAGAAGGTCTTTCTTCTATATTCAAAGGCTGGAGATTTAATCCTTTAAACTTCTTTTCCAATAGGGTTTCTAGATCAGCCATATTACCAAATCTAAAGTCTCTTACCTCTGGAGGGGGTTGGATACTAGGAGTAGCTTTAGGTGCAATCGGTGCAACCTCTTTCCCTTCAGTTATCCTTTCCTTCTTGAATTCTGTATATAAACTGTCAATCTTCTCATGCAGAGAGAGAATATGTTCTCCAAGAATACTTACATAAACATTTGTATAATTATTCTGTCTAATTAAAGTTTGAACATGTCTAGCAGTAATTAAGGCAGTTTCATTTTCTATTAAATCTGCAAAAGCTGTGAAATAAACAACTTTATTCTCTTTTTCAATTTGAAAAAATTGTTGTGGTGGTAAAACTGATTTAGTAGTAGTACCATTTAAAAGTTTATAATCATGTTCTAGCATTTCTATATATTCATAAACATATTTAGTCATAAATCATAGGACAAAAGCTATAGCTTTATTCACTCTTGAAAGATCATTATAAAAATCTTCTTGAAAAAACTTTCTTTGTTTTTTATCAAAACTTTTAAAGAACCAATTTTGAAAAGGCTCCCAATTAGGTTGAAAAAATTCTTGCTGGATCTTTTTCCTTATTAAAGATCCTGGTGAAAAATCAAGTTTAGTCTTTTGATCCATATAAACCAGTGGGAAAATCCATATCAGAAGGAGTAGGCTCCATATCAGGAGTTACTATATGATTTTCAATTTTGATATTATCAACATGATCATTTTTCTGAAAATCAGATCTATCAGATCTAGAAGTATCTTCTTCCCTAATCTGAGAAGTTGATGCTCTAGATGGTAGATCTACAATATAATCAGCCGTAGAAGTATAAAAAGAATTACATCTAGGCATATAAGAACTAGATCTAATCATTCTTGAAGGTAGTGCCATATCATCAACAGAATTATTATGAAAACGTATTTTAACCGTTCCATCCGAGCTTTGTTCAATCTCAGAAATATCCGAAGAAATATTATTTCTAGGCGGGGCCGCTTCTTCAATTATCCATTCTTTTGGAAAATCAATTTCATCCCACTTTATAGGTCTTCTAGTTATGATTTTGGACCTACTAAAGTTGGTTTCAATTAAAATAGTTTCATTTTTGAAATCCATTATTTTACACATAGGATTTAAAGTATATAAATGTTTATAATAAATACGGTAACAAATACATATAACTTCTGTACCAGGCATATAATCATAACCATGTAACTTAATACTTAATATTAAAGTATCTAAAGAATTTTCATCATTCAAAGAAATTTGCAAATTAGGATAAGCATTAAAATAAACAGGACCATAAGCCAAACTGGTCTGAACAGTCCCTATAAGAGATTTCTTCCAATTTTTGTTTCTACCATCTATGAGAGCTGCTATGAAACTCTCTGGCAACCCTCTTAAAGTAAGGGGCTTAAAAGCAACTTGTATCAAACCAATATGCATAAACCTATAATTTTCCCTATAAGGGGCAAAATCACTTTCATTTAATAAGCGAAAAGTTTCATGATCAGAATCAACAGTAATAGTTTCTTCTGTTGTTTTAGCAATTTGTTTAAAACCAAGTTTTTCAAAAGTACCATTTGATATATTAATCTGGGTTGAACTTTAGGAATTGTCCATTTATTAAGGAGATCTAAATTTTGAGGCATATCATACTCATCTTTTCTACTGTTTTTAACAGTAGAATGTTTCTTAATAATATTCATTTAAGAAGAAGTGCTGGACTAATAACACCTATAACCACTCAATAACATGGCTCTGATACCAGAATTTAGATATGATTTCTTCAAAAATAAAGCAAATTGATTTTTTAAAAAATGAGATTTGTAGTATTACTATAGAAGAAACTCTTCAAAACTCTAAAATAAAAGAAAAAATTGAGAATTTAAGAAACCAGTTTTCTTTGCAAATTTGTGGAGAACACCCAAATATATTTTGGGAAAGGAAAAAGCATGTGGTAAGTCTTCCTTATGAGGAAAATTTTTCTGAGGATAATATTCCTACTAAAGCGAGGCCATGCCAAATGAATTCAGAATATCTAGATTTATGTAAAAAAGAAATTGATAATTTGCTTCAAAAGGGTTTAATAAGACCCTCAAAGTCGCAATGGTCATGTACTGTCTTCTATGTTAATAAACAAGCAGAGCAGGAAAGAGGGGTACCAAGATTGGTAATAAATTATAAACCCCTAAATAAAATTTTAAAGTGGATCAGATAACCAATTCCTAATAAAAAGGATTTATTGGATAGATTGCATGATGCTATTATATTTTCAAAATTTGATTTAAAGTCAGGATACTGGCAAATCCAAATTGCTGAAAAAGATAGATACAAAACAGCTTTTAATGTTCCGATGGGACAATACGAATGGAATGTTATGCCATTTGGATTAAAAAATGCCCCATCAGAATTTCAAAAAATCATGAATGATATTTTTAATCCTTTTAACAATTTCATTATCGTTTATATAGACGATATTCTTGTATTTTCTAAAACTTTAGAGATGCATTTCAAACATCTTGATTTATTTAAGAAAATCATTATCCAAAATGGTTTGGTAATATCTAAACCAAAAATGCATATTTTCCAAACAAATGTCAGATTTTTAGGTCACATTATAGAAAAAGGAAAAATTATTCCTATCCATAGAAGCATTGAATTTGCATCAAAATTCCCTGACGAGATTACTGATAAAACCCAGCTTCAAAGATTTCTTGGAAGCTTGAATTATATTTCACCTTTTATAAAGGATTTATCCAAAGATACAGCGATATTATATGATCGCCTAAAGAAAAACCCTAAAGCCTGGACTGCAAATCATACAAAAGCAGTAAAAAATATAAAGGCTAAGGTTAATAACCTTCCATGCCTAACTTTGGCAAACCCAAATTGGGAAAAAATTGTAGAGACAGATGCTTCAGATATTGGATATGGGGGAATTTTAAAACAAATCTCCCCAGACACAAAACAAGAATATCTTGTTCAATTTTATTCTGGAAAATGAACTCATAGTCAGAAAAATTATGCTACGGTAGCTAAAGAAATTTTAGCTATAGTTAAATGTGTATTAAAATTCCAAGGAGATTTATACAATCAAATGTTCATAATAAAAACTGATTGCCAAGCAGCAAAATTTATCTTTAATAAAGATGTTAAACATAATGTTTCCAAACAGATGTTTGCAAGGTGGCAAGCTTTACTAGCCCCTTTTGATTTTGATATACAATACACAAAAGGTTCAGATAATAATCTGCCTGATTTTCTTACTAGAGAATATATTAGCTTATAGCTTTTATTTTGTATCAGGTTATGCGACCACAAGGTGGTTTCCCATCCTCTAATAGAGGAAGAGGAAGAGGCAGAGGAGGAGCTACTCAAATGAGCAGAGATAATATTCTTGCTCAAATTGGAAACCAAAGGCTAATAGCCGCTAATATTACAACCACTGGAGCAAGCACTTCAACTGGAATATCTGGAATAAGTGCAAACAATCGATTATATCAACAATTTATGGATTTCATACAATCCCAACAGCCACAAGGCGATGCTCCACCATCATACTCTGCAATTACAAATGAGGAAGTTAATGAGACAGCAGAGACATATGAAAAGAATGAAAAAACAGAGGTAATATTCCTCATTGAACCAAGAGATCTACAATGGAAAGATGATCCTTGGCAAATAATGCAAAGATATTGTGATACAGCATCATATGCTGTTCCCACATACAAATACCGTATGCATTATGAGAATATACTCTCTACTATGGGGTCAGTTGAATTCCAACATTTTTACCCCGCCAATACTAGAAAAGTTTATAACTTTTCAAAGTTCATTATAAAGAAGATTGTCACCCCAGAAGAATGGGGAATAAGCACAATGAAAGACAGGGAATATACCCACCAAGAACAACAGGTAAAAGTGAAGTTCAATTATTGGGACTATATTGATGGCTTTAATAAAGCTCTGTTATATGAGAATGCTAATAAGAAGCATTCGTGGTTTATAAAAATCTGTTCTAATAATTTCAAAAACCAAATACCAAATTGGTTCGGAAAATGGTGGACTTTATACGATCCTAGTATCAACATTTTACCAGAAGAGTTCAAAAACTTATATGCTGAATGGGTGGATATTTCACCTAAACTAATAAAGTTGCAGCAAGAAGATATATATTTTGAGGGAATATCCTCAATGTATTTCTTTATTGAATTTTCAATTCCGTGGATTATGAAATGGACAATCGAAGTTCAAAACACGGAAAAAGGATTTCCATGCCTAAAAAGAATTTTTTATACAAAATTCTGGAGTAAATTACTCCACAAAGATGCGGAAGGAAAAGTCCCTGGACAGGAGTTAATAGACTCTATCAGAAGTTCCATTGAAACAGGGAAAAAACAATCCCAGAAGATATCTGATAAGGAAGAAATGAGCCCCTTTAAACAGATTTCCAGAAAATTAAAAATGAAAAAGGGAGTGATGTCCAAATCAGAACTAATTGCTTCATATATGCAAGAAGTCAAGAAAGACTTGGCAAAAAATTTAGGGATGGAATTTCCTGATAATATGTCCATAGCTACTTCTTCAAATGAAGACGAAGAAAACTGTTTAGCAGGAGAATCCCAGAGTGTTCATAGCACTGAGGAAATGGACATAGAATCATTTCTCCAGCAATTCAAAAATCATGCGGAAGAATCTTCCACGTCAAAAGAAGGACAAATGAAGAAATAAGAGAAAAAGAAGACAAGGACAATCAACTTTTATAAAAGTTAAAAATATCTGTAGCCTTTAATAAAGCACTAGGACCCCATGTCGGCCCAATAATTTAAAATGATGTAAGCAATGACGAATTTTATTTTGGCTTTTTCTTGTTAATAGGTCTATATAAGGACCAATCTTGTAAAGAAAGAGGCAGGCTTCAGCCAACCCTCAAAAAATTCTCTCTATTGTAAATCTCTATTCTGCAATATAAAGAGTTAAGAAATTTCTCACTTTGGTGTTCATCTTTTAAGGTATTATTTTTTATCATTCAAAGTATTTTATCTTTCTTTTAGTATCTTATTAGCCTAAATGATAGGCTAAACACCTGTGTTGGACTGATAACACACTAGACATCAGTAATATGGAAATGATCTCTTAATTGAGAAAAATTTCGTTCCGGTGATTTCGAGGTCGAGTTTGAGGTTAAGTTACTGTAGCCTCGATAATGATAAAAGCCTGTGCTTTGCACGGTAGCCCCTACTGAGCCCTTGTTAGCCGTGTGGAAGGCGTTGTTAGGGCGTTAAGGGGTGAGTTTAGGCCTTATCATTTTCCTGAGTTGCAGCAACTTGTAAAAGGGCCTCTAAACTGTAAAGGTTCCTGTGGAGTCACCGAAGCGATCCTGCCTCGGTTATGAAAATTAATTATATAATATATAATAATATATATTATATATAATTAAATAAAAACAAAAATTATAAATATGATAAGTTTTTATAAATGACATAAGTATTAATTTTTTTCTTAATTTAAGTAGATTGAATATGATAAAAATAATATTTGCTTAAGAAATCCTTCGAGAAAACCCTTGCAACCGTCATAGTCAATTGGGCTGTCCTTTACCGGGGCAATTAAACTATTTCAATTCGATGGCCAAGTCGAAATCCAATTTAAGAAAACCCATTCCGTTATGCCTCTACTGATTTTCCCTCCAAAAAGAACACACTGCAAAGATGGAGCCTTGGGAAGCACTGGATGTAGACGATTCCGATCTCCACTCTCTACTCCGCCCATGTAAGCGACTCCACCAAAACCCTAATATCTCCACCTTCGCTTCCACTTCATCTTCTACTGATCTTCCCACGCCGCCTTCTCGAACAACCTCACAACTAGAAAATTCTCATCATCAGTTACAATCGCCGCCGCAACGCCTCATTCCCGGACCGGCAGGTGCCGTACAAGCTGCTATGCTCCAACGAACTTACGATCGTCAATTTCATAATGTCATGTCCTCTCAAGGAGACAATCCGATACTAACGCAAGAGTACATTAGGAGAGCAGTCGAAAATTCTACCGATTTCGACTATGATTTCCATTCTAATCCGTGGCTATGCGCTCTTGCATTTGTTGGTATGTATTTAGGGTTTTAGTCTTTGCTTGTAGGTAATACTATCCTTCCGTTTTCTTTTCTTCTTTTTCTTTTTTTCGTTTTTTTCATGGATTAGGTATACATGTATGTTTATTCAGGTGCGGAGAAAGGGAAAATTCCATGTACGCCGTTGAGCTCTGTCAATAAATGCCTAAAAGATGCTAGGGTCGATCAGGTATTTTCACTTCTTTCCTGCTGGATTCATTGAACAAGGAGAATATTAGAAAAGTGAATACAGCAGCGCTGTTTTCCAGAAAGAAATGGGACAATAGTTGAAATACAATGCTCTGTACTGTATCACTACAAAAATATCTGATAATCTACATGAAGTCTTAATTTAAGTAATTTCACTTGAGACAATGCATAACCATGGGAATTACCAAACATAGATGGTCAACTACTTGTGATAGCTTATTTTTTCCTTTTGCAAGTGGCAAAAATATATGATTGGTAAAGAGCTAGTAAATCATAAATAGTCTAGAAGTCTTTTTGGCTTCTACTCTTCAGTATGGGGAACTCTGTTTCTGCAATAGCTCTTATACTCTTGGCAATTATTGTTTTCATAGGTTGTGGCAGTTGTTAAGTCTTGCACACAGAATGGTCTTGGCGGTCTGATGGTAACTTTGAAGGTATAGTTCTTTTGAGCATAATATTGATAACAGCGGAAAGAAGTTTACAAGTTGCAACTGATTTGATTAGTTCCAAATTTAGGATCCTACAGGCTCAATTGGTGCTAGCATTCATCACAGAGTACTTAGTGAAAGTCAGCATGGAAAGGACATTTGCATTGGCTCAGTTTTGATACTGCGAAAGGTTCTTCCTGTTACACCTTTTTTTTTCTTTCTTTGACATGTTCAAACCAGCCTCTAAACTCCTCTTCCCAGGAGTCAACAGTGACCCTTTTCCTACTTGGCTCCCTTTGACACAAAGCTTCAAACTCATGGTTGAAGGTGGAGGAGGGTCCTTCCCACATTATTATATCTCACTTGTCTTCTCCCTGTTATATCTTCAGAGATCTCCGAAACATAATTGATGTGTAATATTTTCACATTACTTAAAAACCTTTGACCGAATTACGGAATCCAGGTTGCAGTGTTTTGCCCTTCAAGCTCAGCATATTATCTTAACATAACACTCGGGAACCTGACAAAGGTGCGCATGCTTAGCGTATTATTTTTTGATAAATCACATGCTTAGCCTACTATTATGAAATAGCAATCATTACACTCATATATTGCTATCATTGAATGCAATCTTTCAGGAACAAGAGCGAATAAATGTGAGATTCTTTTTTCAATTTCTAATTAGCTGAACCAGCTTCTTCCCCTTCATGTATGATGTACCTGGGGAGTTTGTGCTAACTGCTAAGTCAAAAGGTGTGTTTTAGGGATGAAAAAACAATGGTTCCATTAGGAATGCTTTACATTTGGTCATGATGCTCAATTATACACACCAATTAGATGTAAAATGTCCATCTCTTGCATGTTGACTCTTGAATGATCATAGACTTGGTTAATTTCATTTTATGGAACAACAATCACTGCTAAAAATGTTATACAGGTGCTTCTCAGCAGGTCCCTATGTAGCCAATCATTTATTGATCGCTCCACGTGATTTATGTGGATAATGTTTTAAGTTTGGAAATTCAAGTTAAACAAACACTGAAAACTGTATGTTTATAATGTCAATTGACCTCATTTCTTCTTAGTGCAACTCACATAATTGGATACAGCAGATATAGAAAAGGATTTGGCAGAAGTCAGTCCTGAGGACTGTCAGATCAATGATATTATCACCATTTATTTGCTGTAACGTTCATACATATGTGTTGCCTGAATTCTCTGCTTATATGGTTTTGTTACTTTGTCTATGTAATGGATGTAGTTGCCCGAGACATGATTCTGTCAATATGTATGAGTATATCTTCCTTCATACTGAGTTAGCATTCTCTAGTGCTCTCCTCTCCTCTCTACTTTGCTCTTAGATACTACAATAACTCAATATAAAACGATCTGCAAGTAACAAAGGAATTGTATGCAAGAATTTTAGATCTTTCACTTGCACTTAAGGCTATCAGATGAAGACTACTGGAAGTTGGTGTTCTCTGTCTAGTATTCTCTAATTTGATATTGTACAATGAGCATTTAGCCTCGTATGTACTTCCACTAGTTACCACATAAGCTTCATAATTCTGTAAGAACAGAATAACCCTATAAAAATTTGTAAAAGCGTGTATCATAATTAATAACGCTTTGAATATCCTCCTAAGAGCTTTAAGTGGACCTGCAGGTTTTCTGCAAGGAAAGTGGACCTCCATCAGTGAACAGCCTAGCAGCACATGAAGTCAACTACAGTGATCCTGAAAGTGGTGAGGGTTGATATTTCTTTTTATTGTGTACTATGGCAGGTCATTATACTAGGAGGATTTTCTTTAGACAGTTGCACCATCAATGGTTTATAAGAAAGGTTTCTAGTACTCTGGCTAATTAGAGTATCATATAAACTTAGCAGCATCAGCCTCGGCTAGAAAAGTTAGTGCAGTGCAGATCACAGACAAAGAAATGATTGAAGAAATCCTAGATGATAGGACCATAGAGTGCTCCGCAAGTGGAAATTTGTGTAGTCAGATTCAAATTGAGAAGGAAAATCAAGTTCCAGATAGCTACATATGCAACAACAATAGTGGCTTTGAGAAGACCTTAGTTGAAGACGGAGAATGTCTCCAGCAGATACGGAGTAGTTCCAAAGGATTTGAAGGAACACTCGGAAAATGGGACACTTTTAATGAAAATAATAATCAGCAAATGGGAGAGCACTCTCGAGGTCTCCTCACTCCGAGGAACAAAAGTGATGGTCCAATAAAGAACCACTTTGATCCAGGAATTCCGGTTACTAATGAAGTCAAGGATCATAGACAATCAATTGCTTCGAAGGTGTCACTGCCTCAATGGACAGATGATCAACTTGATGAACTATTTGCCTGCGAGGATGATGATGAATGAACTGTACTCAAAATTCTTTTGGTCACTTTTTGTTCACTTTGGTGTTGAGTCTGAAGTAGTTCTCAAGTTTCCTGTAAAGTGTGATCTAGACCTTCCTATTTTTGACATCCCTATTTCTTCATCATCATCAGTTGAAAAGTATAATAAAGTGCTTTATACTATTTTGATGTAACAACGTAGTAAGTTCCTTCAATGATATTCGATTGAACATCGGATCTCGACATTTGGTAGTGACTTGGTCGGTGAGACTGCAATGATAACTAGTTGGGGTCTCACAGTCGATTTTGGTTTCAAGAATGGTTTACTGTACTTTATAATGCTTCATATGCCCTTATTTATGCGTCATATTTTCTTTTTTAAATTATTCCAAAAAAATATCATACTTGAAATAATTTAAATTTCTTATTTTATCCCCCTACACAAATGTCTCTAACTTATTAAAAACCATAAGTTCCGTTTTTTATCTTCTTAAACACCATATCCAATCAAATTTTGCCGCATCAATTGAGACAAATTAGAAAGGTGGCAAGTGGTGAATGCACTGCAGAGCTTTTTCCTGGAATACAGTATATCATTTTTTCCTCAAACAAAGCATAGAAGCCTATTAGAAGTGTCATGTCATAAAATCATTTCATTATGCAACACACAACAATAACGCTGATCCATTTGAATTAACCTTACTTTTCTCCTGAAGACCACAGAATATGTCGTTCTACCCAAAATCCCATCTTTCAGCGCGCTTTATCAACTAGAAGTTCCACGAACGAGAAGATGACCTTCGATTCCCATGCATACCCCAGGTGTGCTTTGATTCGGGTTTGTTCCTTCCAAATAATGATTATTCCAAAAAATTAATTTGGTTATGTTGAACAACAAAGCAATAGCTCGAAAAGTTACAATCTGAATGCAATATCTACTAAACAAAATTGCACTAGACTTCAAAACTCTAGTATATTTTAAGCTGCAGCCACCAAATTATGCCGAGATATAAGGGTTCGCTCCTCATCAAAGTGCCACGTGAAAGAAAGAATTCTGACGCTTGCCTTCATTCCTCGTATTTTCAATTGTTCAATTTTATCATATTCCTGCTGAGATGACCTGCTTCGACACAGAAAGGGTTCTGCGACAGCAATCACTCTAAACATGTTTACCTTCTAAAGATCTACGGAAACAACTTCTTCAGCCTGTCAGCAGACTGAGATGCTCTTTTGTTGGTTGGCTCAAGAACTAGTGCGTATCTGAAATCTGCAAAAGATAAATAAGGAAACTAGAGTGTAAGAGAACATTGCAAACAGAAGTTTTAGGATGGACAGGTCATCTATGAGTTCCGGCCATCAGAGTTGCTCTGACAATTGAGTGCAATTTCTTTCGAGCCAACCCAAGCCTTTAGCACACGTTTTTCTTATTCAGAATCCAACTTTAGTGCTCGAAGTACTGGTCCTAGTTGAAGTATCACAGACCATCTTAGTACTTTTTTCCACAAATGTGCCTCAGGTGATGTGATTCAGCCTGTAAAGTTTGCTTACGAAGGAAATAGGAATTAACAGCTGAAGTTGCTTAGACTCACCTTCAATTGCCTCTTTATAGTAGCCCAGCATTTCTCGTGCCGTGCCCCTTCTTAAGTAAGCCTTGACATTCTGTGGGGAAGAAACAGCATGAATGTTCTCCTCAGAAAAGCATATGAAACGCGAGCAAGACCAAGATATATAGCAATTGAGTATCACAAGCTTTAAAAAGGAGACGTGTATGTCATTACCAGCTTTCGCCAGTCGTCACTTTTTACCATGAAATGTAGAATACTCAAGTCCAAAAATAAACCTCATTTCTCAAACTTAAGCGCAGTGCCCAAAACCTTCTTCCCAGATCCCCCAATAATAAAAACAACACACCCAGTGTAATCCCCACAAGTGGGATAAGAAGATAAAATCGACCAATAATTAACACTGTTTCTACCTCACAACAACCTTTTACAGGATCACCAAAGCAATAGAATTTCTAAAGAGAACTAGAAGACTCAATCACACGATATGCTGAACAAATAAAGGTCGCCATAAAAAAACAAATTGAGTTTTTCCTGTAATATGTGACTAGGTCACAATGGATTACACTGAAACATATGCTAGCTAAACACATGGGAGCTGGTTAGGTAGGAGAACACACCTTCTTATCAAGACCAATGGCTTTACTGCTATCAGCTTCGGCTTGGAGGAAGCTGGACAGAGAATTAAAAAATTAGAAAATAATAATTTGACAAACACGGTAATAGAGAAGGGGGGAAATGGAGAAACAAGTTACTTTCCCATCTCCAAATGAGCTGCAGCCCTGTTGCTAAAGTATGTTGCACTGTTACCATTGAGTTTGATAGCCTCTGTGTAGAAGCCAATGGCTTTCTGCCACTGTTTCTCTTTGAAGGCTTGGTTACCCTGTGAAAATATTATATAGTATAAGGACCAAATCTATGAATATTAAGGGAGCTACAGAATAACCCAAAAAATGACAGGACAAAGCAATAGTGGAGGTGCATTAGCAGAATAGCCAGCTTGTCCCTTTCACTAAATAATTATAAGTTGAGCTCTACTGTTTTTCCAAATTTGTCAATCAAACTCTGATTGCTGGACTCGGAATTTCCCCAAGCTTACCGTCACTAAGCAGTGAGCTCCCACTGTTAGGCTTATGACTCCATACTAAAATTCTTTCACTTGGTCACATCAGCTTATTCCTTTCCAGAATTCTGTCAGATAGGATATACAACACTTATTTGCTAATGTTCCCTAATTGTGGAAGTGGCAATGAAGAGGTCGGATGAACCACCTAACTGATATAGTGTGCTCGGGGGGTCTGTGGTCTGCTACATATTCCTTTTTTTTGTGTGTGTGTTTGCTAAGGATTCACCAATAAATTCTTGTCCTGACAAACAGTTTCAACACTGAAAAAAAAAAAATCTACCGGCTGTCATGTATACACTAATCTTTTGTGTAAGTATCAGCGTATTGCACACTAAATGAGAAAGGCCTGATGTTCAAAAAGAGGTAGAGTTCAGGAAAACAAGTGACAAGCTCAAACGAAAAACATCATGTAAACAAACACAGAAACTTGATCCCAGGTACATTAGTATGCATAGCAGATAAGTTGACTGATGGTTGTGGTGAACTCGACATTTAAGAAATCAACATCGATGTCCTGCGAAAAAATCCACAGCAGGTTATTCTTTTTGTACCTTTTCTTTAGCCATTTCGGCAGATGTTTCCTTGCTCAAGGCATTACCAGATGCTGATGATTTTGTGGCTAATTCTGCCTGTTCCTGGAGAGATGCATACATGGTCTGTATGGTGTCGAGCAAAAATCTGTCACCTCCCTGCCTTGCTACAAAGGACACAGAAATTGGGCATTTATCATGAAATCCCATTGGTACGCAGACCTGCAGTAGGGAAGCATACAAGATTAGAGAAGTCTGATTCAATGTTGAGTTGATCAACTACTTACGGCCAATTTAAATATCTGTGTGCTTGGGGTCCAGAAGAACCAGAAAGAGAGAGCCATTCACCTGACAGCCACCTGACATGCTAGCTACACTTGAAAATGAGCAGGACCTAATCTGGTAGTCCTCAGATTGAATCTCCTTCGCACCAATCTTTGGAGGAAGCTCAGCAACTGTGGGGATGACCAAAATTCCATCATCCTATTGAAACAGTTAATTTCAGCAAGATTAAGATGACAGCATAAGACGGAAGATATCAAGATATTTTATTTAGCAAGACTACATTAATATAATAGTAGCAGAGAAATAACAGCAGCAAGGTACAAGAACTTCATCCAATTAGCTGACAGCAAGGTACAAGAACTTCATCCAATTAGCTGATACCGTGATATTAGTCAGGGTAGATACTAGGCTCTGCCATTTAAAATATGTACTTGATCATGCATGACTCAATGTTATATTCTCAAATAACGTTTCATTAAACAAAAAGCACATGAAACAGTTTTTTCCTAAGGACATGTTGAAATATTTACATTAGGTTCAGCATCAAAAAGCTAAAAAGCAACATTCTGGTAGGTCTATGCTGTAAATGTCACCTATCAATGTAATGATTCTATCGTGTCTAACAGAGATTCAGCCTCATTAATCTACTCCATTTTATATTGTATTCATGTTTTTACGATGAAATAACAAACACTGCGGAAACAATAAATAACAAAGAAACTTTGACCAACTAATGGTCAAAAGGGGTCTTAAATGTTACCAGCTAACCTTAACGGTATGATATGATAAAGTGCTAGCTGAAAGACATAAATCCTTGTAGACAAGCATTTGTGAGAAGGTTCTTCCTCCAAATTAAGGGGTAGATTGGAAGGAAATCAGGCAGTCCCATCATAAGAAACATCAACTAAACAAATACATACTTATTCAAGGGATGGGTTGGACAGAAATCAGACAACGCATTATTAAAAAACGGCATCAACTAAATGAACATTAGTGCTACTTACTTTCAAAAGATCATTTAGAGCTGAGCGCATTTCGTTCCTAATTGCATGGCAGCTATCGATATTTGTATCTGTGATTTCCACCGCTCCTTGCATTGGGGCAGAAATAGCAGGGTCCAGATTGGGCTTTGCAGCATTGATCCACTCTAAATGATTTTGTTTGAACTCGTGTCTGTGAACAAACAATAAAAACTAAATTTAGATAGGTAAATTACCACTCAAAAGAAACATCAGGAAGATCACTTATGTGTAACGTTAGAAGCACCAAATATAGATGAGAAAGCGTATGACTGAAATTCAATAGAAATTTCTTGTGGTCAAAAGCTCATAGCATGTACAGAACCCCCCCCCCCCCCCCAAAGCAATTTAAGCAAGCAGGCACCCAAATATATGTGTGTTAAAATGTGGCCAAAACTAACACAAGCACAAACAAGATAATGTCACTACTACTTTTGCAAGCTTCCATCAGATAAGGTGCTCCAAGCTTCAACTAGCACTAGTGATTTCTGTGGCATAAACCTACATCTCACCTCCTAAGTATATGCATAGCATATGACAGCAAGTTTGTTGATGAAGATTTTCTTTCACCGTTGGACTTTTTGCCAGCAAACAGTTTTAAGCTTGGCACTTTTGAGTCTAAATAGGCTTCCAGATTCTCATGTCTTAGGATTTGTCCTGCAAGAGATGATTTTCAGAAGGTGTGTGAAAAAAATTCTCATAAGATGCACAGACTACAAACACATACTTCCAAACAGATTTTCGACAGCTTTGGTCACTGCTTGACTGACGCGATCACCAGGGAAATTTACTGACTGAAAGCAATCATCAGCTATCACAATAGTCCTTGGATTACGTTGAGCTGCAAATGGAACCTGCAGCAGCACATGCCCGACACGGCGCAATATGCTGGGATCTCTTGCAAACCATCCTGCAGTTGGTCCAAATTCACTAAAAGCTAAATATAGAAGACTAGATAAAACAACACATGGCATTCAACTTAATTATTTTGCAAAATCCATATATACCTAAATTATATTCCAGACTTAACAATAGCAATATAAAATGTTCATCAAGAGAAATTTGACATGATAACCTACATCTCTCCCACCTTCAACCCTATCCCCAGAAGTCAATGGTCCTTCCCATACTGCTCCCTTGGGTTGGAGGTGGAGGGTGTTTTTCATTTGAGCTACCTCTCAAGTCTGATCATAAAGAGAAACTTACGAGAGTATAAAATCAAGTAAAGTACAACATAAAGCAAAAGTACAAGACCAAGTTGTTGGAAACCTTTGCCCCCATTCTCCTTTTTAAAGGCATTTGCTAGCATTCTCATGCTAATGCAATTTACATCCAACCATTACCACCCTTCTAAACCCAAAATAAATCAGCTATGAATTCCTTTCGGTATGAAAGAGACCACAATTGTCGCCTTGTGCTGAGTCATTTTCAGTAGGAAAAAATAAGCTCAGTAATGCTAGACAAACATATGTGCAGCCCAGTAGAGATAAGGTGACCAGCATTAGAGCAATACTGTATGGAACTCCCAGTAAAAGGAAAGAGAATAGCACCAAAAAAGATGATGCAAGAAACTTTAGCCAACTTGAGGTTGAGAAAACCTGATCTGCCTGTGAACAAAATATATCTGCTAGTATCTTTTGGTGTGTATGGTCAGAAAGGAACAACAGATGCTTTGAAGGTTTATCAACTCCAAATCACTCCCTGAAGGCTAGATGTCTTTTGTATTTATATAGTTGGCATAATCTTTCACTTATAGATTCCCTGAGAACTTTTTGAACTTCGTTAGCTCCCTGGAACTAGTTTAGTCTTTTTTGTAATTGAGCTAACGAAGTTTTGTTATCTTCCCATGTTTTGTACTATTCTGCATCTTCGTGATGCCAGTAATGAAACTTCTTATTACTTCATCGAGAAAATATACCTAAATACCCCAATTTCTTCCATTCTTAGAATTTATTTAGCTACAGTTTCGCCAAAGTAAATTATCCTTGGTACCCCATTTCTCAAAAATAAGATTGTTAACTAGGTGACTTCCCCAAACTACTTTCTTGCAAATCTTTGAAACATGGAATTTGCCATGGGTACAGAAACAACGGTTGGGCTCATATTTATGAAAACTTGAAGATTTAGGGACACGGATAGAAATAAGGGTACAAGGATACTACGAAGTACAAGTACAGGTAGAAAAACTAAAATATAGAAAAAGATTTGGAGCAGACATGACTAAATATCTCTCTCTCTCTCTCTTTCTAGATCTCCAATCTTTGTTGTCAGCCTCTTCCCTCTCCGACAATATTTGCCGTTCTCCATCTTACTCTCAGTCAAAGCATCCACTGTTGATCATATCCAGTACAAATCCTGTACTGACCAGTATCGTGCCAGGTTGCTTCCATTATTCCGGGGTTGAAGGATCCAAGTAACATAGATACCAAGTTTACCAACACATCCAAAGGCCAGAAAGAACTAGATATAAAACCTACTGGACTTTTAATATAAGTCACCCATATCGCTTTCTAAATTCTTTTTGTAAAGTAAATGAACAATCAAAATTGAATCATTAACAGTCAATCTCATTGTTTCAACCAAAAATGACTCGAGAACTCATAACTTTCATGTCATTCACTGGTAGCTTATAAAAAATATTAATACAGCAACTAGCACTAGAAGAACCAGAGGAATATATATAAGCCAAAAGACAATCAGATTACTCAAACCCCAAACAAAAAGACTAACTTTTCCTCATATCAGAAGGGTAGGACTCTTACCATCAGTGCCATGATCCCAACATGTCAGGCTCAAAAGACTCAGCAGAAAAAAAAAAGATGAAAATGAAGGTGAAAGATATTAAGCTGAATACATACCAACCGTGTCAAGACTGGCTGAAACAGGAATTATGCCAGTGTGAACAACAGTCCCATGGGATGGCCGAAACCCTAAAACTCCACAGTATGCAGCAGGTACTCTCACACCTCCAACAGCATCAGTACCTGGATAACAGATATTACTGAAACTCAGAAGAGCTTACCACTTATTAGTCTGTATTCATTTCCTATGAACACGATGTGCTAAAGTGAAGAAGAACCTGCCAAAAAAACCAGTGTAATATGTCTACATTCAATATAGCACGCTTTTCTTCTTGATTGTTTCTTTTAAATTTTGGGGCAAAAGATATTAAATGAGGTCATGGAAGTTTGTGCTTATAGTGAACTTACCTTAGCATCACTGGAATTCAAATTCATGGCAGTTTGTCTTTATCACTTAATTACCTAAATCATTCAGTTGCTGCTATACTTTGTCAAAATAGAAGTTAGACCATCTGAATCGAGATTGGGTTAGAAGCTTGACTAGCTACCCTGTCCGCATGAATAGAAAGTAATACTTCTAACAACAACTGCAAGATATTGCAGATTTCAAATGCTCAAGAGGATATATACTAGCCAAAGTCCAAGGGGATCGTTCTTTACATTTCGACTCAAAATTTACCTACAATGCAATGCATGCTCAAGCCACAAAATGACAACAGATGGACAAAGTGATTTTGATATGCAAAAGAACTCACCCAAAGAAAAATCAACAAAATTTGCAGCTACAGCAACAGCAGCCCCACTAGATGACCCTCCAGGCATCCGTGCAGGAGCAGCAGGATTTGTTGGAGTATCAAAATGTCTCTGTTCACCACTAATACTGTACAGTGAAGATGACAAGAATGATCAACAACACGAGAAGGATTCTATAGTGCAGCAGAAATATGTAACACGACATGAATGGGAACCATTACTTGACAGAGAAATATCGAGTAAAAACTAGAACTTCCAGACATACTTTCAAATTTCAAATCCAGGATCCTCTTCATGTGCCTACCAATTTTAGAAAGGAGTTTTAATTTTAACCAGTCTAAAGTTCAGGAACAAACCCAAATGCCATGTCAGCTACAACAGTTCTTCCAGTACATGTGGCTCCTCCCTCCACAAGCGCCGAGACCACGGTAGATGTCTGACTAGCAGGTTCGTGGGTCCTTGACCAGTCTGGGTTCCCAAACCCTGTCACAAATCCATTGATATCGAATCTGGGCAATCAAAATTCAATATGGCTTCAGTAGTTCTATGACATAAACAAATGAATTTCGAATCGAACTCCAATAGCAACGAGACAAGTAAATGAAACATGAGAAAAGAAGTGGGGACAGAAAGTGCTGCTGCAACAACAAGAATCCTACATCATGAACATTCTCTAGATAGAGTTAGCTTTTAAGAAACCTTATCAAGAAATTTCAGAAGACCCCTAATAGGCTCTCCATCCCAACATATAAATCAGCAGTAGTAACTCAAAACTGATAAAGACAAAATTGTCAGCATACAGAACTGTATAATTTCCGGAATCTAGTCGAAACAAGACTATTCATTTCAGCCATCAAAGGCAGAACCAAAACCTCACTCGCAAGGAAGACTGGTTATACAGTTATAAATCAAACATCAACTGCGCGCCTCAATCTCAAATAATGAAACAGTGGACTTCGGCAACCGAAATCCTCTTTATTGATTCTGCTATATTTGAGTATAAAAATTAACTCTTTTTTTTTTTGTTGGGTCGAGTTTTACAACAAGTCTAATAGTAACAAGAGAAAGTTACGGATTAAAGAAACAGTAGCAAGAGCTTTCAGAGCATATCAGTTAATCCTCAGGATTCGCTGGAAATAAGAGGCTTACACATCGGAGATGGCAAAAGAAAGGCCAGTAAGAGGATGAGGAGCTTTAGGTGGAGGGGGCTGAGGGGGTGGCAGAAGCTGTAGCCGTTCCACAAAGGCTCCAAAGTCTGCTTTAACAGCTTTCTTCAGCTTTCTGGTCATTATGAGTATTCCAGCCAATCCTAATCCCAACAAAACCCACAAATTTGCTGACTGCGACGCCATTTATTCACCACTGAAACTCTGTACTGATTTTTCTCTGAGTTTGGGGTTTGTTTCTAATACTTTCTTGGATTGTTCTTCCACCCGGGGGTGGGGGTGGGGGTAGGGGCCGAGGATAGGAGCAGTGGAAACCTAGAAAGTAGGTAACATTGAGCTAGGAATGGGATTCAAGAAGTTGAAGGGGATTGTGAATCTTTTATTATTAGTAAAAAAAAGGTAGGAAATTTTCGCAAAGCTTCCAAAGACGCCCCCCAAAGTTTCGCCTGTTTCCAGACAAACATCATTTCTTTGGAAAATATATCTAAATTACTAATGGG
The DNA here is from genome assembly GCA_035772735.1 of Datura wrightii. Classification (NCBI taxonomy): domain Eukaryota; kingdom Viridiplantae; phylum Streptophyta; class Magnoliopsida; order Solanales; family Solanaceae; genus Datura; species Datura wrightii. Next base: position 178,531,587 of record JASDFA010000010.1, on the reverse strand, counting down.
AAATTGATTAGACAATCTAGTCTTGGTTCAATCGAAATCAAACGCTACCTTTTATTTTCGTTGAGATACCCTTTGTTGCTTATCCAATAATATAATTATTAACGGTTTATTTATTATTTTATTTATTAATGAAATTTTAAATTAAAAGTAATTTATATTACGTAGAAAAAACTTAGTAAAATAATCATTGTAATTTACTCAACAGGATTAAAAGAAGAACTTTATTGAGATTCACATTATTAAAAAATATAATTTAACTTTGGGTAAATACACAATAAAAATTTACTTTGTTTTCTTATGTTATGCTAATTTTGTAAAGTATCATATATCATATATTATTATATAAGTGGAAAGTCTTAAGTGAAAAGTTAGATTATCATTTGTCTTTTATTAAATTAAAATTTAATTAATATATAATTAAATATTAATATTTTATCATATTACATCATATTTATATATTTATTACTATATAAGTGGAAAGTCAAAAAATAAAAATTAAAATAAATAAATAAAATAATAATAAATACTAAAAATGATAATAAATAATAATAATAATTGTTATTAATAATAATAATAATAATATAAATGGAAAACCCTTATCTTAAAAGTTAAATTACCCATTTTGTCCCTGTAGTAAATTAAAATATAATAAATATTTAATTAAATAGTAATATTTTATCACTCAATATATATATATATTATTGAACCGAGTAAGCGAGGGGAATTGTTTCACCTGCCAGTAATTATTGTAGGTTACACTTTTATATTTTTTTAATTATTATTTCATATATTACCTTTTCACCTTCTAATTATTTCATCTTCTAAACTTGTACCGGTTACAATAGTATTTATACACAATCTTCTAATGAAGATCCATACCATACTCAATATGAAAAATATGTGTTTTTGTGTCATGATCATACTCTACACCTTTTACTAGGTGATATGAAGTTGTCGCATTTTTTCTTTTTTCTTTTTTGATAGTTTTTCATATATTTTCGGTTGTTGTCATTTTGGGTTTGTATGAAATGTCCATAAACTTAATAAAAGCAACCTCAAAATTGTAGATTAAATTTACTTTTGGCGCATGACTTATATTTATGTCCGTCATGGTAACTTGTATTTTACGTAATTCTTGCACTTCTCTACATAAATATTGAAAAAAAATTGTTCATTTTATTTAGGTGATCTTGTCACGCTTTATACTTAATCACCATGATTAATAAACTAAGATAGCCAAAATGCTTGTTCATTCATTTTGAATATACACTTATCTTAACTATATATTTAATTATTTAATGTGGATATACACGTGCGAAATACGTATCTAAAAACTAGTAAAATAAAAAACTAAACTCGAGTATGGAGTATATGCTCCAAGGTAGTAGCAGAATTCAAGCAATTCAAACATAAAAGTTACTCAACAAAAACACATTTGAAGTCGAAAACATGAGCCAAAGTTAAGTCGAGCCAAAAAGGAGTCCAAAATAGGACACACTTTAACAGAAACATACTTAAAAACTATTATCGAGTTAGCAATTAATCCGTTGAGAAAAATTTAAGCTATTACTTGATGGATAATCTGATAAAAAGAAAAACTAAATTGTTATTGAACCGTTAAATCAATAACTCATTATTAATAAATTAATAATTTTTTAAATTTTAAATTATCGATTTAAAACATTCCTACCATTACTCTTACAGAAAGAATGGGGTGATCCATTAATTATTATAGTAACTTCGTATAAAAATAATTACTATATAAATTAGTAATAGTTATTGGTATTTATTTCAATCATTACTTCAGATGGTGGAACTATAAATTAAGAATAGTGTTTAGCAATTTGAAGCTACTTGAATCACAAACCAATAATATATCACTAAATGCTCACAAAATTGAAAGGAAAAAAAAATTGTCAATACCTTTATGAAATATTTTAACTAATTTTTAAAGCAATTACTTGATATGATATAGGCCATTTTAAGAAAAAATTAATGAGAGTCATTTTAGGTTATGGGTAGAAAAAGAAAATTTAATCAAAAATTAAATACTGGATTTACTTTAACATTTTAATTTTGTGGATGTTTATTTACCCATATTCTTGTTTGAAGTCTATTAAATATCATTCTCACAATATGAAGTACATTACACACATGCCACGTCATTGCCACATCAGCACCACATCTATTTCACGTTAGAGCCACGTTGAACATTGTCTAAATTTTGAGTATTTTTTTTCGTTTCTTTTTCATTTAACAATATTTTTTTTCTTATTTATATTCTTATACACTAATTAATTTCTAATTATTTAAGAAAACTGAAGATTGTTTTTCTTCATTGGGTGTCTTTATTTTACAAGAAAATCAAAAAAAACTTCAAAAAAAATTGAATCTTGAAACTACAAAGCAAAGAAATTGATAAATAAGTGTAATTTATGTTTGTGTGTGGAGGGGTGGGGGTGGGGGTGGGGGATAGGGGTGGGGAGGGGTTAAAAGAAGGAGAAAATAATGGGGTGAATCGAAGAAGGAGAAAGGGGACGGAGGGGTTTGAAGAAGGAAATTGGGCTGGGAGCACGAGAAAGGGGGTGGGGTGGAGGTGGGGTTCAAAGAAGGAGAAAGGGGTTGAGGAGGTTTGAAGAAGATGTAGAGTTAGGTAGGTGGTGAATGAAAGGGCAGGAGAGTTATTTTTATTTTTTATAATATAATATTCATATCAATGAAACTATTCTTAAAAAAAAAAAACTAAGTGCTATATTTTCTTTTATTCTTTAAGTTAGTCGTTTGATGATATTAAATTCACTCGAAATGAAATTAGAAGGATAAAAAATTATTCATAAATTAAAGTGCTAAATTAAATATGATGTATGAAATTTTATATATTTTCTCAATGCAAATTATTTTTTTATAGCTATGTTATTTCTCAATACCATATAATTACTTTCTTCAATTGATATTTAGACATTATTATTAATCTCTAAAACTCAAAATTTTATCAAAATGTTATATGATTATACAGTATTATTATTATCTTTAATATATACATTTTGAGAAATATTTTTCATCCACTAGACAAACACTCGTAAACATAAAATTGTGGTGTATGAAACATACATAAAAGTTTTCAAAAGGGACCAAGGTGCTTATCTAGTGAATTTCATGGACTGAAGATGCAAATGATTTTGCTGCCACTGTCAGTACCGGCATACTGAAAATTAATCTCATCTGAACACCAAAACCCTATCAAAAACCCTGTTCTTACTTTCTTCAACCTCAGCTTCCAGGGTTTTCTGAAAAACCTTAATCTAACAGTTTCGTAAAATGTCAGCTTGTAGATTGTTCTTTCTCCTCGGAGCCTCTATTGTTCGCAACGGTAACAAGCCTACGAATATCTATTCTCCATTCTCTCAAATTGGCTTCACAAAGCCATTGCCTTCCCCTGTTATACGGTTCCGAAGCTACAATTGTACCTCAGCTACACTCGAGACCAACACCGTCGAACCCTTGGTGAGTCCTAAGAACCATCCGTGGCCAGAATGGGTGGCATTCGTGGACCGCTTGAAAAACAAAGGATACATCACAGGAAATACGAGCATGGTTGAAGACGGTGATGGGAGTATATATACGAATATGCCTTTGGTGAAAGACGCCTGTCTTAACTTCTCTCGTGACCGTTCCGACATTTTCAAGTGAGAAAGCTCCTGCCTTTTTGTAACTTTAGCAGTTATAGTACAAGTTGTTCGTCAATGAAATTAAGCAAAAGGGAAAGGAATAATAGCGTTACAGACTTGAAAGGTCAACCTTTGCAAATTAAGATACTTATGGAATCAAAATTGAAAAATTCTTTGAACGATTAAATGATACTAATATACTTATTGTCTGCTGCAGTTTATACTTATGGCCGTCGGAATAATATGGGAAAGGTCATGAGAATCCATAGTATGCATCCTGGGATTTAGTTTTCAAATTTTCACGAGGCTAGAAACGAAAAGAAAAGAGTGGATAATGATTATAATAAAGCAAAGCCCATGAAATAACCTATTTTGCTGGGAAATTGTCTGTATTGGTTGTCAGAAACTTTCTAAACGTTCGCTTCTTGAGGAAAGCCATAGACCTTAATATCTGCTGAGACTATGTATTGCAATTTCCACCTCACCTGAGATTATGAAAGAATTTGAGCATACTTTGCAGAAAGTTGTCCACCCAAGATATGCGGACAGTTGTGGGAAAGGGTTGTCCTAATCTATTCAGGAAGGTTGTTAACTCTGCAAAAAGGCTAAGGATGCATCTAAACCTCGACGAAGGAGAGGTGAGTTGCCTTTTAAATTATTAGAAGTCCTTGCTTTTGAATTTCTTTTTCCAGGACAAGTTATACTGACTGCAGTTCTAGGGTCATTTGGCTTCTCTCTGTGAACGTATTCTTTGAGGTTTTACTTAAGGAACTTACTTGCAGGTATGTGGTGCTTGCAATCTCCGTGGATCATGTGATAGGGCTTACTTGATATTAAAGGAATCTGAGGGTGTCGCACGTACAGTAGATATTGTGCGAGTCTTGCTTATTTATGCATTCGATTCTGTGGTTACATCAAGTGGAGCAGTGTCTCCTGGTAGTGAGCTTATCGAGGTATCTGCAAGACAATTGCTGTCAGAGTTGGTTGAATTAAGTGAGGCACCTGTTGATCCTGAACATCCAACACCTGCCCCCAAGGCTTCTCCAAGAAAGAAACAGTCTGTTGGCTCAAGAAAAGATGGTCCGGAAGATGTTGAAACGAAAAAAAGAGATTCAATTGGTCTTGAGTAAGTTTTCTTGGAGGTTATAATGATTTTATTTTAAAAGAAAGCATTGGACTTCTTTCAAGGTAGAATGGAACTTATATGCATTGATACTGTAACTTATATGCCTTGATATCAATATTTTAGGAGTCCTTTTGATATTATATAACTTAAACATCTCTTATTCTGGATTACAAAGGTGTTGGCATGACAACATTAATTCTATCTAAACTTGATTAATCATAGCACACCCATTGTTGAAATTTTGTGCTAATATGTGTTGAAAGACTAAGTATTAACTATTGATGGTCAACTTTTTATATGATAACCATAATCAAAAGAAAAACTTAATCCTCCAGTAGAACTTCTTAATGCTTTTCCCGTATTTTTCCCTCCATCCAGAAGCTACAATTTCATCCAAGTATTTAAAAATGCGTGGGCTTTTATGTTCTAAAATATGTATATCAAACTTCGAACGTCTGTGGTACAACTGCAAACTAATACATGCAAATTGGCGCATTCAGCTTAAACTCTAAGCTGACCAAGCATAAGGAGTAGTAAGTTGAGAAAATTAGGACCATACTGGTGTGGAGTGCAGATATGCTGGTTACTATTACTATTGTGTTCAGTTGCTGCTCATACTGTTTCATTCAAGCGAATAATTGCACTTCTCCCTTATAAAAAAAAATTGCACTTGTAAGAGGTTTTGATTTAAAGATTTCATCTTTCCTATTTTATGATTTTTCTTGTTGCTTATATAAGCTGAAATGCATTGGGATGGGATATTCATTTTCAATATTATATTCAAAGATGAATATTTTGATGCTCACTGGATATGTACCATGCTTCTCTGTAGGGGAGAAATGCCCAGAAAAGGTTTTAATGTTGATACGAAGCAAGGAGATTGGGTCTGTTCGCAGTAAGTTCACATTTACTTTCAGCATTCCTGATATTGAAGATGTGTTGCATTGTCTGCATGTGTATTTGTATTTTCCCTGTATAGTTGATATGCACTCTATAATTCTATCAAGTATTATTAGGGACTTCAAAATGAAGCTTTCTCTTCTTCTTTTTTTTTTTTTTGGTAAGTAGATACTTTATTTACCAACTGAGGCATTACAAAGCACAAAACAGCAGCGTTTGGACAGCCCCAAACCTGCTACATCCAGGCACCCTACTCATCTAAGTACTACTAGCAGCCATCATACGAGCTTAGGGCTAGTAATTCAAAATATTTAGCTTACTTCCTAATCTGTCATACTTTGAGCTGCAACAGTGTATCTCCTGAACAACATGTTTCACTAGCGCCTCCACTGCAACTGACTGATTTTGGAATATCCTTCTATTCCTTTCCATCCATATTGTGTAGGAGCAACATGCTAGATATATCATGAAGATTTCAGCACCAGAATTCCTTCCTCTAGCATAGGAGCTAGCCCAGTGTACTTCATCTGCCCAACAAAAGGACCTCTACTAACTCCTTGCAATTGTTATATCTTACCCCATAACTCTGCAGCATAAGGGCATTGAAAGAAGAAATGATCAATGGCTTCCTCCTCTATCTCACATAAAGGACACAACTGATCATCTACGGTTTTCCACTTAGCCGATCTATCTTTAGTAAGCAGTCTACTGTTGATGGCCAGATATAATATAAGCACCATTTAGGTGCTCCCAAGTTATTACAGATCAACTTCCTCCAATGTACTTTAGGAAAATCACCTCTCAGCCTTTTGTATAGATCCTTAACAGTGAAGGAGTGAATCTGCATAACATCATCACCCGAGTATCCAGCAGATTCAAAAGTATCTCTAGCCTTGAGTATTTTCTGCACAAGCCATGAGGCTTGTGGTAATTGAATGTCCCAAACGGCCCTCCCTTTTATATAGTAGCTATGTAGCCACTGGATCCAGAGTGTCTCGTTTTACTGAACAGATTCCACAGCATCTTGGATATGGCATCCTTGTTCCAATGATGGACATTGAGTATATACAAACCACCTGCAACTTTTGGCTTACCAAATACATCCTATACAATGAGAGCTTTCTTTGACATATCTGCCACATCAGTCCATAAGAACCTTCTGCAAAGTGATCCAATCAGTTGAATTATCTTCTTTGGCAATATAAATATTTGAGACCAAAATACTTGTAGCTCCTGTTCGGGCTCACTCAGCAGAAAGCTAACTCTGCATATGAAAGAAACGTGGAAGTCCACCAAATATATGTTCTTTGAGCGTTAAGGCAACTAAATTCTCTTTCCTTTTATGAATGACGGAAATTTCAACTGATGATACATCAGAAAGGGCTCAATGAGTTGACTTCTCTCTCTGTTGGCTTTTTATGCTTTTTTCTAATGCAATAGACTTTTTCTGATGCAAGTAAATGGATTTGGAAAAAGAAAAAGCACTTTTGAGTTTTGACTTGCCTAACTGTGCTTTTCACAAACAGCTGTGTTAGTCTTTGCACTGATTGAATTATCAGTCCCCATTTTCTTTTTCCTTTTCTTTATTTGATTTGGTAATCTTTTTTAAGGACAACCACCAAAACCTGCCATTCTCTGGGGCAACAGTGGTTTTTCCACCTTCCCACCCCCTTTGGTGACTTGAACCCCCAATCTAATGGTTAAAGTCGGGAGCTCTACCATTGGAGCAGCCCTCCGTCGTCCTCCTTTTTTTCCTTCCTTTCTTTAGTGTTACTTCCTTGTGCCTGTGTTCTGATATGTACTGACATTGACTTGCTGCAGGTGCAACTTCATGAACTTCGCCCGCAATGCGCAGTGCCTGAGATGCAAAGCAGAAGGACCTAATCAAGATGCCTGTGTAGTTCAAAAAATGAAAAAGGGAGACTGGAATTGCCCACAGTATGTTGCATCATATGATTTACCAGCTACTAAATATCCCATAGTTTTTTCCTTTTCTTCTTAATGAAAATTAAATATCTCACAGTTTATCAAAAAAAATAAAAAATCCTACAGTTATGAAGCAGATCTATTCTTAAAACCTCAGTTGGTGGACTATATTGTTTCCTAGATTATGACTCCATTATGGATATCAATGGTGCTATCTTTCTTTTCTAACTCTACTATGAGCTATCAAATTCACTGGCATAGTATTATATAACTATAAATATAAACGAGTACTAACAGCTTAAGAAGTGAAATATACTTATCTTTTCTCTTTATAAACTAACGTCAGTTTCCTGTATATATGCATGTATACCTACTGCGGTATTGCATTGTACACTTATGATGAGAAAATACTCACCCTTTTATAATCTACGAACAATATTAAGATATTGTTCCCTTTTAGAACTCGTTTTCCCTTTTCCTTTTCAGTGGTGTTATGTCTCAATTCTCTTCATTTTTTTTTGGGTCTCTGTAGATGTACCTTCATGAATTTTGCTAGCAATACCAAATGTTTACGCTGCCAAGAGCAGCGTCCCAAGAGACAGCTGAATCCTGGAGAATGGGAGTGCCCCTCGTGAGTAACTTTTTGTCGATTCTGCATGGTTTTGTTTTGTGGATTCTACTCATCATACTTTCTGATTCTTGTACAGATGTGACTTCTTGAACTACAGAAAAAACATGGTCTGCAAAAAGTGCACTTGTGAACGTCCCAGGTATGCAAAGACACAGCCAAAATACGAGCAGCAACTTTGGACAAAGCCATACTAACGTAGCTAAATTAAGTTGACACAGTTTTCTGGTGCTTCAGGTGAGTGGATATGGAAACGGGAATAACATACATATGCATACATTACTACCTCTCCATGTTACTTTAGCAAGTAAGAGATGTTTGTTAAGTCTTATTTTATTTTTTTTCCTGTAATAGTTTGTAATAATAACATGCTTGTAGAATCTAAAGTGTTTCATGGCCACTTCCTATTATTGTTTGAAAGTGCAAGAATATATTGGATGGCAGTTAAATTTCCTACATAAAGTTAACAAGTCCTGGTTCATGTGGCCTGTTTAACCTTGTCCGCGTTTCTTTTTAGATTATCCCAGAGATGTTGCTCATTTCTGTTATTCAATTAAAAGCTAAGACGTTTTGAGTGACACACAGTATTTATATGATTCTCTTTTTGTTAATATTATCAGTTGAATCTATTCTCGTTTTCTTTTAATACAAAAGTTAGAAATATAACCCACGTTTTTTTCTCTCTTAATCATCACGGAGAACAAAGTAAACAAACTGAAACACAGCTCAAGTGAAGTCAAACAGCTGATTTCCAGACAAAATTTCCTCCTTACAAATCCTCTAGTCTCCTGGTTACAAGACACCTGAATCCAGAAAGAATTAAAGTGTTAAACACCCTATCTCCCCACATAGGCAACTCAATTCAGAAGGCAAAATAGCTTGTGAATATTCTTTATTGACCAAATAGTAGTTAAAAGGGGAAATACTCGCACAAGCATCCCCGCCCCCAAACAAAACTAGAGAAAACGGATTAAGTCAAAATTTTTTCAATTGTACTGTATATTAGAACGAGCAATACTTAAATAAGCTACAAGAAGGATATAATAAAGTATCGAAAAATCTATACTATAAATGAGCAAAAGCGAAATCATGTTGTGACAATCCTCCACTACATCCTATTAGTCTAGTCAGTGTGTATGACAAATATATAACATTGCCCAAAACAATAGGGCAGCTCTCAATGACCAAAACAAGAAGAAATTTTTACAAAAGAATTTCACTCTTCCATGTGGAGAGGACCCGAGAATGGAATCTATCTGGATACAAAGATTAATTGGCTACAGGCACACCTTGCTCACCAAGTTGATGAGGGAAGGCGACCTCTCCAGCAGCAGCAACATTCCTGCGCTGTCGCTCACGAAGGTATAGCACCGTTAGAAGGCATACAAAGAGGGTGAGAATTGTTGCATTTCCTTCTTCCATTAGAACATCCTCCACCCATGCTTCCACTTTGGGATAAACCTCTGGTAAGGAGTCAATTACGTGAACCTACAAAAATGAAAACCCATAAAAGGGCCCATATCAATCAAAATATCAATTTAAAAAAAAAAAAACGATATAATATTTCTACTCTCTTTTTGTCAAAACTTGAGGATCAGTTATTACAGGTCTACAGCCCCTCCACTTTGCAAGCAAGGGTCTTAGGGAAAAATATATAACTATCCATAATGATCAAACTAATTACTCTAGACTACCCATTTATTTTTCTGTCCATCAAACTAATTATCCTTATCTACCATTAAAGCTATGGTAAATAATTCGATGGGTAGAATAGCAAAATAGCAGGCAAGAGTAATTAGTTTGGGTTTTGTGAGTAGTTATGTATTCTTCCCAATAAAAATTGGAGTATGATGTCAAGCACAAGATACTACTGATTCCTACATCAGCTAAATTTGTTTCTTGCTACACATAATCAAGGAAATAAGATGATAAAACTTGTCTTTAAGGGGCGTTTCCCTTGGTCCAAACAAACTAAGCAGCCAAAGCAGCGCAACTAAAGAAAGCAACTCCCAACAAACCCTCCAAAGGGTAAAACTCCAGCTCTATCTAACATCATTACACAGTCTAGAGACTCCAACTTGCATGATCTAATGGGAGGAAGCATAAACCTGCTGACTCAAAGGCTCTCCAATAAACACTCAAAAAGGGTGTCCGCCTCCAACTCATGTGCTTCTAAACTTCAATATAAGTAGAAGTCCTTCTTACCCTACAGTTGTTTAGGATTTGGACTGTGCTTTGTCTTCTTTCCTCTCTAAATAGTCTCATGTATTACATTCAGTTAGGGTGATTATTAGGGCCACCATTCCCCTGTAAGCAAATATGGAAATGAACTGCATTCGATAGCTCCTGTAGACTCTGGTTCAATACGACTCAAGGTTCTTTTATACTCCTAGAGAATCCAATCATATTCTGCGAAAGCCAAAGGCAAGGTCTCTCAGACAAGCTGAGAAGCCTCAAATTTCTGTGCCTAAGTACTGGTGACCCCTTTAGGACATTAACTTATTAGTCTTCTCTCTTTGTCACTGTTTTGACCAGGGGAACAGGGATCATCTAACGAATGTATGAGCGCAAAGTGGGAAGAGGTACTGAAACATAAAATGAACAATCAACTATCTGTGTGCATGTATTTGTATGTGGGTGAGAGAAACGGAGGAAATATTTACCAGGATACTATTGGCATAGTTTTTCCTTATCCACAAGCTTGCAAGGGCCAATGTTACAGGCAACTTTGCAGCATGATCAACTTCTAATGCTTGGTCGTAGTAACGTTTGGCAAGATGAAGATCAAAAGGCAGACCTTGGCCATGCTCATGCATGTAACCCAGATTAAACATAGCTTGAGCATTTGATTGTGATTTTGCATGCATATATGCCTCAGCTGCACGGTCATAGTCCCGCTCAGTGCCCTATAAAAAGAAACAGATGAATAGTCTTCCATCACTTCATTAATGCACAAGTCAAGCCAAGGAAAGACGAGATTACAATAAAGATAAACAACTTAAGGCTACTAATACGAATGTAAACTTAAATACCCAACCATGGTAATATGTGGAGATTAGAATAAGATAACAACTTAAGGCTACTTCCACTGAATGTAAAGTAACATACCCGACCATAATAATATGCATCTCCAATAAGCAACGCAGCATGTTCATTACCCTGTTCTGAAGCTTGCCACCACAAGGCGTGTGAGCGTTGATGCCTCTCTTCATCACTGCAAATTCCAGATTCTCCCAAACACATGCTTCTTTCTCCATATTTGTCAAGGATCCATGCAGCATTACTTTGTGCAATCTCATAGCCTAACTCTGCCATTCTCGAATATAGAAGGAAAGCCCTGCCCACGTCTCCTCTCAAATACGACTCTAGCGCCCATCTAGACAAAGAACTCCATGGTCCCCGTTCTGCAACTAGTTTGTACAAGGCAGATGCCTGTAACAATGGAGGGCATGTAAAAAGGGTCAAGGACCACAAAAGGGCAAAAAGAAAATAACATCATCCTTTTAAGGTTATTGCAACTTAAGAAGAGAAAAACACTTCTTAGAATTTAACACTGTAAACATAAAAGCTTCAGCAATTACTGTATCATGCTCCTCTCCTTTTTATCAGATATAGGAGAATAGCCTTGAAAGCTATGTGAGGTCGAGCCTTTAAAGAATTTATCCACGACTCTACACAGGGCCATCTCCTCTTTATATGTATAAAAGATAATGACGGAATATTTCTCAGTAGAACATCTAGTAGAGAAAAATTACTCAATACATTCCATTTATATGATAGTTTTGATAGGACATAGACTTTAACAATTTACTTTAATTGTTCGTAATATTAGAGTAGTAGATGAAGAAAATATTAACATAAATGATAAATAGCTAGTTCCATGTAGAATGAAATAAAATTCTCGGAAGTTCACAGTTGTACCAAAACATTATTAATATATTGGTGTCAAATATTTTGGAAGGTCTCAAAATGAGAAATGACATATAAATTGATTGGATAAGATATATTTCAGCTCCACTCTATCAAGCTACTCTCGTCAAAATGATCATGATGAATACGCGGCTAAGAGATTCTACTTCAGGATTTGAAGCCAGTTTTTAAATACAGTCATTTAGCACAACTAGTCACCAAACCTAAGGCAAAGACGTCATTTTATTTTTGGGATAAGTGTCATAAAGCAAACAGGTTCTGAATGGTGTTGCAACTCAAGCAGCGTATGGGAAAGATCAACCAACAACCAAATTCATTCATGAGAAAGTAAAACATAAGATACTGATATAAGGTCGAAAATCTTAGTAAATGTATGAGTAGATGACAAATTGCATTTGACTCACCAGAGGAACATTCTTCTTAAGACCTACACCAGTATGGAACATTTTCGCCAGTTGATAAAATGCTTTTGGTTGACCAGCATCAAAAGCTGTTATAAAATATTTGGACGCTATTTTCACATCCCTCTTCACCCCAATTCCTTTAAGATACATTACTCCGAGGTTGTAGAATCCACCAGCCTCTCCATTGTCTGCAGCCTTCTCAAAATACTCTTTTGCCTGCAACAGAGAGCTAACAGTATGTCAACTGAATCCTACACAACCTTTTCAATAGAGGCTATAGCAAGAATCTAACTAGTGAAGCTTGCTTAAACATAAAAGAGTAATCCCCTTTTTTTATGGAAAAGGTAGAGAAAAAAATCAGTAATCTAAAAAGGTGATAAGATACGAGCAGCAAGAGATGATGAACAAACCAGTGAACTAAGAACAATATAGTGTTAAAAGCTAAAGGCAAACCCATGGATAGAGAAAAAGGAGACCCAAGTTTAAGCTGTTATTCATATTGGGAAGAAAAGATGAAAAAATCTTTGAGCATTTACCTTGTCCAGAAACAGCAATGAAAGAATAGAATTTTACCTTAGTGTAGTTCTTCTCCACTCCATATCCTTTGACATAGAGATAGCCCAAACCATTGTAAGCAGAATAAAGTTGTTGCTTGGATGCAAGAGTAAGCCACTCTAATGCCTTGGTAAAGTTCCTTTCAATTCCAGCTCCTCTTGCATATATTTCCCCAAGAAGTTCCATAGATCTCGCCTCACCCTTCTCCACTGCCTTCAGAAACCATGATAATGCCTTGGTGTGATCACGTCGTACTCCCCTTAATCCAAAGTAGTAGAATATCCCAATTTTATACATCGCACCGGCGTTCCCTTTTTGTGCCTGGTATTCCAAAATCTGGAAGTCCTCATCCTCCTCACCTCGTGACTTCCTCAAGGCTTCCTTATTTTCCTCTGCTCCACTGTGTATCCTCACTGGTTCAATCACTGGCGAGTCCTTTGATATCAAGAAACTGTTAATGGCTACCTCTGCCAATTCGGCATACAACTTTACAGCTTTATCATGCATCTGCGATCAAACAATCAGCATAGATGAGAAAAGATAAACTTTTTTATTAACTAAAACAGCAAATAGAACAACCCAGACTCAAAAATAAGCATGTTATATAAATGCAATTTCATGTCTCCAACAGCACAGCTCCAAATTCGCCAGAACAACCACCCAAAAAGAACCTGCACGTGCTTTGCAAACATCTCTTTTTCTTTCTTTTTTCACACATCACCTTGCAAACAAGAAACCAAACCCAACTATAAGATCTCTCAGCACAAAATTCACAATCGTCCCCCAGGAAAACTACCTCCCTTGACGAGCAAGAACCAAAAACAAATTAGAGCTCTGCAGCTCACTATGCACCAGCAACATAAAATGTTTTAAAAGAGCAAAAGCAGGGTTTTTGCATATTACAGACAAATGTTTACATTCCTAAACGCTTCCAATTATCAGATTGATAATAGTTGAGGGACAAAATCTCACCTCTTGGCGAGAGTAAGTGTAAGCAAGTGCCATTTTGGATTGCATATTGCCGCCTTCGGCAGCAAAATGGTGGTACAGAAAAGACTTAGCTTTGCTCCTCTCTCGTCCAATCCCCATTCCGTACAGAAAGCCTAAAATAGACTGCGCGTGGGGGTGGCCAGCCGAGGCAGCCGCCTCGATCTCAGACGCCGCCTCCTCCATCGCCCTTTCATCGCCTCTACTGTATGCCTTAACAATCTTACTGACGACAGAGTAGTATAAGGCTTCATGTTCAAGGTGATCGTGAGGCGCAATAGCGGGCTCGAAAATCGGGCTCCATGAGCCCGGATCAAGCACGTAATCCGGCTTGGCTTCGGAGTCGATAAAATCATCGAATCCAGAATCCGACGGCTCATCGCCGAGGTTTGTAGAATCAGCGGCTGCTTCTTTGAGGTCTTCTTGAGAGAGGACCAGCACCAATTGACGGCCGAGTGTAGAAATTGGGAGAAGAGCGAGGAGTAGGAGAAGGAAGGTTACCTTTCGGGTTCTTTGATTTCTCATCTCCTTATTGAATTTCTATACTTAATGGAGGCCGGAGATGTTTGTCAGCGTTCGTTAGTTAGATTCCGGTGAAGGAGTCGGAGAAGATGGGAAGGTAAAGCTCTTATCCTGTTTTTCGATTGCCACGTCGGTGGTCGTCAGCTGAACCATTAAGGACCTGCCACGTATTGGAATCTTGAAAAAAATAAGAGAAAGGAAAAAAACAAAGTCTTCGATCTGAAATGTTCAAATTTTTATGAATATCTTGTATAGTTATTTATACATTAATTTGAACAGCAATAAAATCAATTTCTTTCTATTAAATTTTTTACCACACTCCCCGTTTCAAAATAACAAACAACAACTATAACAACTACCCAATATAATTTCGTCAAATAAAATTTAAAAAAGATAAAATATACGCAAATCTTACTGCTATCTCAGAGATATTGAGACTATTTTCGATAGACTCTCGACTTTAAAAGAAACAGAACCAGCAACAAAATAACAGCACAAGAGACAACACAAAATATCAACAGCAGCCAGTGCTCGCACAAAAACATACAACAACAATACACTAAACAATAAATAAGTAGCATCAAGTAAGAACAAATAATGAAAGATAAAAATTATAAAAACAAAAATTAGACCTACCCCTGGAGAGCAAGAAAATCGTGTCACACATAGCTTCCTGCTACCGAACTTTTTTGAAGGAATAATTTTAAAATATTAAATGTATAATTTTTTTAATCAATAACAAATTATTTTTAAATTTAAATTATTGCAAACTATATATGTTGTGTTTTATAAGGAGATCTAGCAGACACAAACAAAGATATTGGGCCGTAATATTTCCATATTTTGGTTCGCCAATTATTCGATGAAGGCGGGAGTCACATTTGTGGGGTTCTCGGGTTTTTGCTGACCCGTCCGGTGGAAAATAAACTCCGGCGACAATTTCGGGGATTTTTTGTGCTCTTAGCAGCTTTGTTCCTTCTCGTCGTTTTCATCATCATGTCAGTAGAGATCAAACTTTCGCGATCCAACCGCATTTATCGCCCTAATGTACTTGAAATCTCAGCTGACTGTATCTCTCTGTTCACCTATATTATGCAAATTACCAAAAAGAGAAAGTATTCTACTGTCGCTCACCCTCACTTATTAGTTACCAATAAATTTCAATTGCAGGAACCGGTGGAAGGCAAAATCGTAACGAAACTCTCTTCTTCCATTTCTCACCAAGGCATTCGACTCAATGTCAACGCTTCAGTCAACTTGCAGGTACTTATTTCTCTCAATAAAATAGGTGTAAAATTTGAAGCAGTCCAATCCTATGCTTTTGCTCACTCGTATGTTTAAAGTCGACATTCAGGTTCGAGGAGGATCGGCCGGTGTTATTGAATCTTTTTATGGTGTTATCAAGCCTATAACAATACTGTAAGCATGCTTGAAATTCAATTTAAACTGCTTTTTATTCCACGCTACGGATAACCTGTATATTTGTGGAAAGTTGTCGGGCAATTTTGGCTCAGGAAGAGCATGAAATTTGCACTGACCTATACAACAAACTCAAATAAGTTCTTTCAATATTAAATCTCCTTGGTTTCATCCTTTATTGCGCCTTCTCTTTTTATACCTGGTGTCTAGAAAAAAGATGCTTCAACAATTCATGCATTAGTTTTAGCCTGTTTGTATATGCCGTCCAAAAAATCAAAAGTTTTTTCTTTCCTTCAACTTGTCCATATCGTTTGTTGTACAAGAATGCAATCATGGACAACCTTCTACGGAACATGTTTTCTCTCCTTTTAAATGATTTTGTTAGTAAGTTTTGCTCAAAAGCATTTTGATTTTTGTAATTTGTTGACACTCTCCTGTTCTTTCTGGGGAAATGTAGGAATAAGACTGTTGAGGTCCTAAAATCAGGTAGGATCAGCTCAGGTACTACAGAGGTACGTTTTTAGAATAAAGGTGTGCTGAAATTTTGGTGTCTTATGCTTCTTCAATTCATGAACATTTTTGCTAAAAGATTTCCTATCCAGTGGCACATGCCAAGATTTGAGTTTTCTCCTCAAATAAAAGACTTTTTTCACTTCCTGCAAATTGCTATATGAGAACCAGTCGAAGAAAGAATCATGCAAAAAAGAGAATAAAAGACAGCATATGTACAAGAGTGCATGAAAATGATTGTGTGGTCCTTGGTTGTGATCTAATCCACTCTATCAAGGCATTTCTTTATTTCTCAAGTAGTTCAGATTTTAAGAATAAACTGCTGGTATCTGGGTGAACTGGAAGATAAAGGAAAGATTCCTCCATCTGTTGATTTGCCCCAACATCCCATCCAGTCCCTTTAATTGTTCCGGTGGTTGAATATCTAGAATTCAGTTGTTTGGATTTCATGTTAAGCCTTTTTACTCAAACAAACTGTTGTCATCCTTAGTTATGTTAAATTATAAGGAGAATATTAGTAAACGGTTGTAGAGAAACAAAACTGTTCCAGGAATCAGGGGAAATCAATCAACTACTCCTCAACCAGCTACGCGAGGCCATAATATTTTACATCATTGCTGATACTTGTTACGTACTGTTTTAGGGAGATTTGGGTTCTCAGAATGAAATAATGCTTCAAAGGTGTCTGTGAAAGGGAAGGAGGAATCTTCAGAATATTACACTTGAGGGACAAAATTAAGAATGACTCTATTTTACGTATAAACTACTCTTCTTGAGCCATTCATAGTGGCTGTTGTTTCTTGCTTTTACTCCTTTTCAGTTCTTGATTACTCTTTTTGTTGCCTAGATTCCGTTTTCCTTCATGTTGAAAGATCCAGGAGAAAAACCTTTGGAAAATTTTTATGAAACATATCATGGTGGGGATATTAGCATTCAGGTACATTCTGACAAGAATTTGCTGTGTCCTACTATCAATCTGTTTCAGTTTTCTTGTTTTTGATGTCTATTTTATATCAATGTAGTATCTGGCATCTGTAGACATTTCGAGAGGATACTTGCACAAGTCTCTATCTGCCACAGTGGAGTTCATAATTGAAAGTGAAAAGGGTCTGGGTCTGATCTCTCTTTCTTCATTCTCTTCTTTATGGGTTGTCTATATGTTCGGTACATGAAAAATACTAAATCTCCCTTCCAATATTCCTAATCCAGAGTATCTTCCAGAGAAACCCATTTCTCCTGAAATGGTCATCTTTTATATGACCCAGGACACGCAAAGGCATTCACTACTACCAGAGCTAAAATCAGGTTCTCACTTTTTTTTTTCTTTCTTTTTTTACCTTTTTCCTGGATAAGTAATCAGATTCACTTGTTACAGATTAATGCATGACTTGGAACAATGTTCAAATTATTCTCCGTCTTTTTCTTTTCTTTTCTTTTCTTTTTTTTTTTTTTTTTTTGACAAGGTAACAAACTTTCTATAAATCATCAACACAAAGTGTTGGAAGCCAAAATGAGGTGTTTACATCAGTGGATCCAAACCCAAAAGATACAACACTAGACAAAACCACACAGGTCCTATATCATCTCATAAGGACCCTAGGATGTCAATCACAGATATTGGATCATCTATATACTCTGATTTGCACCAATAACAAAACATAAAAATACAATTCATCTTAATCCTTTGTAAGGAACTACTAGTATCTTCAAAACACCTAGAGTTTCTTTCCTTCCAAATTGTCCACCAAATTGCTGCAGGGACAATTCTCCATCTATCTTTGTTTGTGCTGCTATTTCCCTCTGAACTCCAGCTCATTAAAGCATCGGATGTTCTACCTGGAATTTCCACCTTATACCTCTAAAGCTTGTGAACAAATTCCCTAGCTGCCCGGTCATCTTGCAATGTAAAAACAGATGGTTGATTGTCTCTAAATTTTTCCCACATAAATAACATCTTGAGCACAAATGAATTCCTTTTCTCCTTAGATTTTCCTGAGTTAACACTGACTCTTTCACCACCAACCAAGTAAAAAATGGCCACTTTATATGGAATTTTTACTTTCCATATTAACTTCCATGGCAGTAAATTCAGCTGTGAACCCACTAAATTCAAATCCTTATAAGCAGAGCTTACTGTAAAAATTCCTTTACTATGAATATTCCACCTGAGCGTATCTTCCCCTTCCTGTACTCCAGTGTATTGATCTAATGTTCCATAGAAATCTGCCAAAGTGTCAATTTCCCAGTCTTGCATCAGTCTTCTAGAAGTCAAATTCCATCCCTGTGTGGACCAGACTTCATTCAAGGTAGCATCCTGTTGTTGGTTCAAGCTAAAAATGTCAGGATATAACTGCTTCAAGCTGCCAATTCCCAATCAGTTGTCTTCCCAAAACATTATCCTCCTGCCATCCTTGACATTAAAGCTGGTCTTTTGTGCAAATCCAGGCCATAGATTCCTAATTGATCTCCACTAACTAGTTCTATAGGGGCTGGTAGTCAAATCCTAAGATAATTTGAAAATCAATCCTGAAGCCTTATTTATTTTATGCTTTGCATCCAGAACTATATCTTGTTATATAGTGTTGTTAATAGAACAGGGACATAACAGTTAGATGGTTGCAAATCTTCAAAAGGGGGATTTAGGGTAAACGGCAAAGTATGTACGCTATGTTCTCTGTCGGATCCTATTCAAGGTGAGCTAACTGTTGAAGCATCTGCTGTTCCTATCCAATCCATTGACATTCACTTGCTCCGAGTGGAGTCAATTTTGGTTGGGGAAAAGATAGCAACTGAATCCTCTCTGATACAGACAACTCAGGTTTGTAACTGCTCCTGTGTTTCCAATAAAAAATTTATACCATATTCCTCCTGCTGATATGTGCGGGAAACTTATCTTGTTTATTAGATAGCAGATGGAGATGTATGTCGAGGCATGACTCTTCCCATCTACATTATTCTTCCCCGTCTCTTGACTTGTCCGTCAATCTTTGCTGGGTAAGTGCTTGATCCATTCAAAATCTTTCTTGTTTACAAACTCTCAAGATTTTGTCTGCTAGTGCCTTTGGCTTCTCAAGAGTTTCTTCTCGTTGGTATGTTGTACATAATTGTAATGCAGAGAGCATGATGGATTCCAAATTATGTTTGCAAATGAGTCAACACCAGATTTATAATTGCTCTTCTAGACCATACAGAGGAAAGAGTGCATTTATTTGTTTATGCACCGGGGAGGAGTTAGATATTTTCCAAGCTCATATTACCCAGTTCTGCCCTCTATCTTATGGGTTCACAGAGAATTTACTGGAACGAGAGCTGTTTTTGGGATATTGGTGAAACTTTGAATAGAATCTAGGGACGAGAGCTAGAAATTAATCTGTTTTGGTTTGTTTTTACATGCTTGCCTTATGTCAACATTTAAAGCGTTTTTCTTTCTCTTGCTATTATACCAGCAGCATAATGGCTGATATAATTATCTGTGCAGTCCATTTTCCATCGAGTTCAAAGTCACCGTCGTAATAACCTTTCAGTCAGAGCAATCAAAGGTGCATTCGAAATCCAGTTTCAAAACTCTCAAATCATGGGTGAGCATCTCCATCTCTGTCAATAGTTGCACATGTGTACTGTGTTTAAAGTTGTCATCCTCATCTGTAGCATGCAGCGGAAAGTGTTCCTCTTGAACTGATTCGGACAAAGTGAGATGCTGAGGTCAGGTTTATCTGAGATTGAATTAGAAATTGGATATCTTGATACAACTTGCATTAGTTGTACACTTTAGTGCTTTGTTGCACTTGTGTTAATAATATGTAAGTATAGCCTTAATAACTCTTTCTGGATACTGAAGTTATTGCATATGTCAAGTTCATCTTGCTCACTGTTATGGCTGTAAAACGATATTCCTGTTGTACAGGTGGGAATTTTCCAGGTGCCTATTTTTTTGGTTTCTTATGCTTATTCCAACGACTAGCCATTTTGACTCTTTACACTGGAGAAAATATTGTACATTCAAGAGAAAAATTACCAAATCTAGTCTCTTGCAAGAGAAGATTAATCTCGTCTTACATGTTAAAAATTGAACCACAAGCTTCAGAGTTCTGAATATCATCGTATATGTCTTCCAATGTTAGAATAATAGTAATTGTGGATGCATTCTTCTTCTGAGGTATGATAATCCTTAAATAATCCGTTACTTTTTCCTCTTTCGAGATACTTCGATAATTCAAGCAATAGCAATACAAACATACTGAATTGCGCGAGCAATATTGCACTTAAAACAAGTGAAGATTGGCATTCTATTAATCAAACTTGTAGTTTTCTATGTGAAAATCCATTCCCACTGACAGTTTATTACGCTAGATCCAAACTTCAACCGCCGCTCTATTACAATTATAGAAGCTTGAGAGGAGCTCACCATTCAGTCAAATATTTGAGAAGGGATTAGTTTTATGTTATTTAGTAGGCGTTTGGACATGAATTGGGTGTCAGTAGAAAAAGGTGCTGTATTTAAAGACCTTAAGCTGGCGAAAGATGGAGTGAAAATTTAACTACAAATGATACAACCAAGCATTATTTGAAAAAAGCAAATATGCCAACAAGTCATTCACTCCTCAAGAAAAACCGAGTCTTCAGAATACAGAGACTCAGACTTGAAAAGTTTTCACCTTAGTTCTAGCAAATAGGACACAGACCAAACGAGCTAAAAAGAAGTACCTTTATTAGTTCATTTACTCTTCAAGAAAATCCTAAAACAATCTATTCAACTGAAAATTCATACACCATGTTGTGTATGTACTTCTCACCAGGCTGAACAATAACAGAGGGGAAATTTGGTGTGTTGACGGCATTTGGAAACCCTTGAGTCTCTAAACAGACTCCAGCATGCTTGTTATACACAGCACCACCTTTACCAACAACTCCATTGACATAGTTTGCAGTGTAAAACTGCATGCCAGGGGCATTGGTCCATAAATTGAGAACTCTCGAGCTCTTAGGATCCTTGATTTTTGCAGCATGCTTCAAGCCGTCTTTCTCGTCTCCACAGTCGAGCACGTAATTATGGTCATACCCTAAGCCTACCTGCTGGATATCACGTCCGATCTGCTTTCCAGCAGTAAAATCAAACGGAGTACCTTTCACAGGCATTATTTCTCCGGTTGGGACCGTGTTCTGATCAACAGGAGTGATATGATTTGCCCATAGTTGGGCTGTGTTGTCGAGAATATCTCCTGAATTATGGCCACCGAGGTTCCAATAGGTGTGCTGGGCTAAACTAACAGGAGTAGGCTTATTTGCAGGCACAGCTTCCATGTCAAGTCTGAGTGTCGTCTTAGAGGTAAGTGTGTAAGTTGCTGTAACAGAAAGATCTCCTGGGTAACCTGTATACGAGGCAAATCAGAAAGTAAGTCTTTTTTTTGTGGTTTTGCCTTAGTTGAGGATGAACGGCCACGGAGAGAGAGAGATATACCTTCCTCTCCGTCGTGACTATGATACTTAAAGGTAACTGATGGATGTTCACCCTCCTTTTGTTCAGCAACCTCCCACACAACCTTGTCAAAACCCTTGACCCCACCTTTAAAAATAGTAGAGCATTAAGAATACAAGCAAAAGCGAGTAAAGCCATTGAATTACCAAAACTTCCATCCACTGACAATAACTGGGAAAAAACATAGCTTTTTGTTTAGCAGGAAGTCTCCAGTACACAGAAAATTATTAGTGCAATACTTACTGAAATTACCAGTCCATTTCTTGTTAGTGCAAGACTAACTGAAATTTCCAGTGCAATATCATAGTAAATCACCATTCCGAAACATTGCACTCAATGATAAAGATTCTTGCCACAATCACCAGATATTTGGATGGAAAAGAGAATAGAAGAGAGGACTATGTCTGTGCCAGCAGTAAAACAATATTCCTTGAGAATTTGTTACCTCACAAGAGTATTTAACTTGCTGAAATTGGTGAAGCTTACAAATGTTCTAATTATGGAAGCAAAGTAGGCCAATTTCCAGGTCAACAACTAATGAAATGTGAATTCTAAACTTTTGACCCAAAAAAGAACTTTTCTCAGCGGCATCATTTACCATAAGCAGATCTAACAGCCCAACATGAGTGAAACAAGTATACTTTATACAATAGACTATTCAGAAATATAGTAACACCCTCACCACAAACCCTTCTTGATGATCTAGCAGGTAAAGATCAAATTTTGGATACAGTGACATCAAATTATAGTAATTTGGACACAACTGATTTAGCCAAAGAGAAAACAGGTACACAGAGTTGAAAACTAAGTCTAACTATGAGATGATTGTGAAAAAAGTATACAAGATCTTACCATGGAGGCTGTTTGGGGGCCTATTGATGGGTAAAGTGTAATCAACTCCATTCAGAGAAAACTTTCCATCTTTAATCCTATTTGCCACTCGACCCACAATGCAGCCAAAATATGGGGCTAAACCTTTCTGATAAGACAATTCAATGAATTCACCCAAAATAAAACTCAAAAGATCAGCAAATTCAGTTCATCTATAACAGAAGCATAAAGATCAAACCACAAAAAAATGGATTTTGATGAAAAGAAAAATTGACATAGAATTCCACTCGCCTGGTACGGCTCGAGGGTATCAAATCCAAGAACCACATCACCCAAATTCCCTTAAAAGAAGTCGATCAAACAAATAATCAAACATCAGTAGAAAGAATTGAAAACAAGAAAGATTCAATTTTGATGTATATATCAAGAAGAATGAAAGATCAAGGGAAAATTAAGAAGAAAAAAAAGGTACCATCTTTGTCTGGTACAGACAAGGAGAGAATGGTGCAACCCAAATTGGAGACTTTGACTTGCATGGTTCCATTGTTGAGTTCGAAGATTTTGGGTTCCCCCATTACTATAAAGATTTTTGAATTTTTGTTGACAACTATAACACTGAAAAAGGCGTGAAGGAACAAGATAGAGACGAAGCAGAAGTTTTAAGGTTGCCGAGGCCCCTGTTTTCCCTTTTTTCTCCTCCGTTTTGCCGGTATGATTAGTGGTGGCAAGAGGACAAGGTAGTAATTTCACTGAACATTAAATACGTCATGTCTTTTGCAAGCGTTTTCGGAAGATAAAGATCAATTTTTGATTTTGTATTTTACTTTCTAGGTGCTGGTATTATCCATTTAAGTCGAGATTTATTTATTTGTTAATATAAATATAACGTCTCATGGATTTTGAGATAAAAAAGAAACCTCCTAATGAAGGATGACCTCTTCAATCATGAAACATTTTGTTTTTATGAATCCTTCTCTAATGTGAATTGTGATCGAAAGGTTGCTTTCTCAAAACATTCATATTACTTATTCGATAATTAAGCCATAACTGGACTTTCTTTAAAAAAAAAAATGTTTTGAGACATAATATTATCAAGTGGATTTATCATACTTTCTACTTAAGAAAGATAGCGCAGTGTTAGGGGTTTGAAAATATAGTCGTTTCTTATTGTGTTCCAAGTTACCCTCGTACAGCCACGTGACAGAAACTTGAGTTAGAAGTTCCAAAATATTGTTCGTCTTGCAAGAAATCAATTTAAATATCAATGTAAAGCTGGTAGAAATAACCCCAAAAAAAAAGGAAAAAAAAAAGTTCTGAGCTTCAAAAACTGAACAAAGAATGATTATTGAACTGCCACTAGTGTTGAGTAGAGGCTGAAAGAGCTCATGATAGAGTAAGGCATCTGGTGTTACAACTTGCACCTTTATTATTCTTACGGGCTAGGGCTGACAGATTTAACAGAATATTCAATTTGCGATAACGAGCGCAGATAATACTCTCTTTACTCGACTCCAAAGCTAAATACCAGATATTTTCATGGACTGGCCCGCGCCTGATCAGGAGACAAGAATGTTAGCAAGCTTTCCCTGATGAGCCAAACAGACGCATCTTTTCAGCAATCACTGCTTTCATGGCTTGTTTTGCAGAAGCCATGACATGGATGAGATCCTTCTTACTGGTGGGGCTACTCAATGCATCCATATAAGCCTTGCGCACTTCAGTATTAACATTGAACTTTCTGACACCTAGCTTTATGCATTCCTGTTCATTATATAGTGAGAGTAAACTGAACATTAATCTCGGATTGTCTACCATCTAATCCTCCTAGCAGTTAAAATAACATTCTGACAAGTTGTCTACCAAAAACGAGATCTTCAAAAGAACTGATAACTGAATTAAATCTCGAAATGAAAGAGCATAGATTGAGGATGGATGTTTTAGGATTTATGTGCCGACCTAAACTAGTTTGTGATTGAAGTGTAGTTATTGTTCTTTTCCATTGCTTTGAGGGTCTCAAATCATCAAATTAGAGGGGCATCACCAAACCCCATTTACCACACATACGACCATACTAAGCTTGCTTAATGATAGGGATAGGACCTTCAACACCGAGAGATTTTCCCCGATTACCCCTTCTAAATTTATGTTGCATCACGATCTAAGGAAATTCCCAATCCATACTTCTATTTGTACTCAGCCTGTTCAACTTCCCTCTAGCCCTTCATCTATTTCATTAAAATGAATCAATACAAAGATGTTAGAATTTGGTATACCTCTATTATTTCCTTTGATAGCCCAGAAGCTCCATGAAGAACAACATGAACTCCTTTCTTTGAACACAAGCCATAGAGGTCCTGTACTCGGAAAAAGGGGAGAAATGAGTGAATTAAAGTATAAAATCGTGACAGGAGTAATCATAGGTCACCAAAATATTTAGCATCATGCATAACTAGGAAGTGGTCATTTTCTCGTAGAAAAAGCAGGAGTCTGACATATGAAGCGTTTTGACCAAATATTGACCTCCCTCATGGTCTATATATTGATTGCCATATATTAAAAGTTCCCCGGTCAGTTATCCCTGATCCTAAGTTAAAAAGATGGAAATGAAACAAAAAGTGGGCGAGAGTATATATGCATTAGACCTTCAGCAAATCAAGTCTAAGATTTGGACCACTTGGAGGATATTTTCCATGAACATTTCCAATGCACACAGCTAAAGCATCTATGGCAGTCGTATCAATGAATTCATGTGCCTGAAAAAGTCATGTGCAAGCAAGTTCAAAAATTGAAAAAAAAATAATTAAATTTTAACCAGGGGGTGGAAGGCTGGGGAAAGAGAAAGAGAGTGAGGGAAAGGGACCTGATTAATATCAGTCAGCTTTGCTTCATAGTCTTCTACAGTCAAATCATCTTCAGTACCTGACAATCTTCCCAATTCAGCTTCTACCAACATCTTTTTCGAGTGTGCCAAGGAAGAAATGTACTTTGTATAGGCAACATTATCATCGAAAGGAAGATGTGAGCCATCTACCATGAGTGAGTCAAATCCCTGTAGGGGTTTGAGGTAAGGAGTTAGCCCACTGACATAAGAAACTTCGACATCAATTTGGTTGAACAAAAAGTTTAACCAAAGGGGAGAGCATAATAGATATGCTAACTACTAGCAAATGAAAGAGCATAATAGATATGCTCACTACTAACAAATGAAACTAACCATCTCAAGAACTTCCAACAAATCTTGCTTGGAATTTCCATGGTCAAAGTGAACTGTTATAGGAACCTGTCATTATAAATATGGTTAATGCTTTCTCCGAGATCAAGCAATATAAAGAACACGCAGAGGAAAAATGATCACTAATCAGATTTTCCAAGTAAAGTTTTCACCCAATCCATGATAGAGGATGACCCTTTTTTGGATCAGAGATTTGGTATCCCACCCAATCCATGATAGAGGACATTTGATGTTTTACCGATTCAAAAGCCTGCGCAAGTTATGCCCAAAAGTACAGGAGCTACTCAATCATTTCTAAGTAAATATTTCTATCTTTTTATGCTGTTTTATCATATTGAAAGATTTAAAAATCTCCTATAATTAGCAAAGAAACATATTTCCTTTTGATTGATCGCTGCTTATATTGATTTTTCACTTATCCACAAAAAATAGCAGGAGTATGCATGGTTAAATCACTTATCAAGCTCACTTAGTCACTGTAGTGCAAACCCATGTTTCTTGTCTAGTAGGAACAGCAGTATGCATGGTTAAATCTAATTCAATTTTTATCCATTTATTTACTCATCATTCAAGGGTACAAGACTCATTATCTAGAATATCACTTACAAATGCTTGTTCTGCAGCTGATATGCAACATGTGACGAGTGGCACTCCTCCTTCCTTTAATGCACTAGGATGGATCTGGAGAATAAAAAGAGGCAAAGAAGTTCATTGTAGCACATGAACCAGACATCAAGTTCAAATAGGAAACATCACCAAAAAAATGGAAAGCAGCAGTAACTTTTGCATACTCTCTCTTCTCTCTCATCGTTTTTCTGCTCCAGTCATCGCTCCGAACTAGGTCGGATGCATCGTACAATGGATCTAATAGTCCCCCAGACCCACCACTATTATTTAATCAAAATAACTCCACATCAGTTTTAAATTTATCCCACCAAATTGAATTCCCAACTACCTTCTCCTCTTTCTAATCCCCTTTCTA
The DNA here is from genome assembly GCA_035772735.1 of Datura wrightii. Classification (NCBI taxonomy): domain Eukaryota; kingdom Viridiplantae; phylum Streptophyta; class Magnoliopsida; order Solanales; family Solanaceae; genus Datura; species Datura wrightii. Next base: position 178,504,491 of record JASDFA010000010.1, on the reverse strand, counting down.
ACCCACCCCCACCCCACCCAGTTCAATAGCTCCCAGAAAGAAACCTTATGGGGGGGTCGATTGAGCTCGAATGCCCAAATAGCTTCTGAGGAAGAGCCCCAAAATTAGTATGTTGGAGGATTAAGCAAAAAAGAGACCACTGGAGCCAACAACAGAGTTCGCCATTTACCCAGATCTTTTGAACTGGTGGATGGCACGCCAGTGGTGATTTTCACTGCAGAGGAAAATGAAATTCTTGCTCAAACATGCAAATGGACATTGATTGGTAAGTTCGCTAGAATTCGCCTCTTGATTGATTATTAGGAAAGACTTCGTTAAAATCATTCCAGGAAAGGTGTTATCACCATTGGAGCGTATGATATGAGATGTGTATTAATTGACTTCGATAATATTGAAGACCACCTCGATGTTGCTTCGAGAAGCTATATTCCACTCAGAGAAGACATTATTATGAAAAACTGAAAAATGGAGCACGAATTTCAAACCTGAATCCAACACCACCACTGTCCCTATCTGGATTACCCTTCCGGATTTACCATGGCACTACTATGAGTGGGATGCAATTTGTCATATTGCTGAACCAATTGGAATCTCACCAGTGGTGGACAAAGCTACTGTATCTAAAACAAGACCCACTACAGCAAAGCTGAGACTAGAAATCGACCTTGCAAAGCCAATTCTAAGAGAAATTACAGTTGAGATAAGAGACAAGGATGGCAACATGGATGTCTTTATACAGAAGGTAGAATATGAAACTCTACCAGCCCTTAGTTGCCATTGTAAAATACAAGGCCACAACGACAAAAATTGTAGAATGCTTCACCCTGAGCTGAGAGAAGATCAAAGAGGGGGGGGGGGGGGGGGGGGGGGGGGGCGCTTGGCGGACAACTGATCTATGAGGCAGGCCCCTCATCCAATGGCAAGACAGAGTTGACAAAAATACCCAGAAAGGATCCACTTCCAAGAAAAGAAAATGTGCAGAACCCACAAAATGAGGCTATTCCTACTAAGTCATCAGACATACAACTTGACTTATATTCAATAACTGTCAAGGATGTTGATGGGTGGAAGACTGTTACAAGAAAAAAAGGAAATGTAGCCAATCCACAATAATAAAAAGAATGGAAAATGTATTAGTGTTGGTGGAGTGGTGACTGAAGATACCAATATACAAACTCGTAGCTCCACAGATGCTCAAAACACAGTGATAGTAACTCATAAAACCACAGAAGAGGTGGAAAATATGGAGGTAGTCACTTTAGAATGCTCTCAGCCTATGCAACAACTCAACACTCAGGTGATTACTAAGCCCACAAGACCTGACCAAAAAAAGGAAACCAAAGGGAAAAAACAAAAGTCAAAAAAGATTACCATCAGAAGAAACTCCAAGAAAAAGAAGTAGAATTCCCCGAGGATGAGGATCAATGGCAGATCATGAACACTGAACTAGTGAATGTCAATATGGAGGAGATCAAAAAAGTTAACAGAAAAGGGAAGTTTTCTGCTAAAATTGCTATACCTGGTGATTTGATTATTGGTAATGAATACATTACTAGGGAGTGCACCAAGTCAGAACATCCTCCCCACTCTGGGCTGGATTCTAAATTAGCTGATAAATATGCAGGCGGGAGAGACAAAGAGGGCGAGAATATCAACTTATTGATGAACCCGATCCACCTAATGTCCAAGATAAAGGTGGAAGTGTTTGCCTTGTTTTTATGAATCACAATGACAATGTAACATCCTTCAGTAATGTTGATCCTGACCAGGTCATGCTTCCCATGGCTACTCTACCAGAAGAAGGGGATCTCTCCAGAACAGATGATGAACAATCTACTAGAACTGGAGAACTAGCTTGCAGAACTACCAAATCCACCCTTATTCAACGTAATGTCATCCTTTTCAACAACCTCTCACCAAGAGGCCCTACTTGCCAGAATGGAGAGGAGGACAGTTGTCTATACAATGGAAGAACTACCATCAATAAAGAAGGTCATAGGATTTTTCTCCTGAAGCTTTCAATGACCAGTACACTTTCGTGGAATATTAGGGGCATAGCCTCCCAGGGTGCTGCTGACAGACTCAAATATATCAAACAACAATAAATCTACCTTTCATCTTCCTTCAAGAACCTATGGTGAGAGCAGGAAAGATAGAGAGATGCAAAAGAAAGTTAGGCTTTCAGTACTGTTTTTGTAATTGTTGCAATAAGATTTGGATCTTCTGGTCCTCTGATATTGTGATTAACATCATTGATGACCAACAGTTCTTCTATATCTTACTCAAGCCCAGGGCCCTATGCATTTTTACATCTCAGTAGTCTATGCCAAATGTGATGAAGCACTCAGGACTAATCTGCGGGATGAAATTTGAGCTTCTTCCAGCGTCATTAATGGCCCTTGGTGGATAATAGGTGATCTTAATGTGGCCTTAAACTGTAGTGAAAAAATTGGAGGAAGACCTTACAGAGTAGAGGAAGGTTTTGATTTCATCTCTTGCCTTACAGACTGTCATCTACAGGATGGAGGTTATCTTGATGCTCCTTTTACTTGGAGTGACAATAAAAACCCTCCAAATACCATTTGGAAAAGGTTGGACAGATCAGCCTATAATGCAGAATGGTTTGACATCTTTGGGGGCACTACTGTTACCCATCTCGCCAAGACATGCTCTGATCATGCCCCCTTCTTATTAACTGTGGATCTACTGTTAGGGATCAAACTAAATATTTCAAATTTTAAATATATGGACAGATCATGAGGATTACTTGAGAGTTATTCAGAAATCTTGGTCCCAAGATGTCCAAGGGAACCCTATATTTATATTGCATCAATAAACCAAGAGAGCGTTCAAAGCACTCAGTGGTTGGTCCAGAACTGCTTTGGAGATATTTATGAAAAACCCAAGAGGTTGGAGAGGTTTATCAAAGATCTTGAAATGACTTCTATTATTGACAATAATCCTGCTAACAGAAAGAACATTTCTAAAGCTAAAGTTGAGTATACTAGATATTTGAAGCTGCAAGTCTCTGTTCTGAGACAGAAAGCAGGGTGAAATAGTTGGAAGATGGAGATGCTAATACTGCATTCTTCCATGGCATCTTCAATGATAGAAGAAGGAATCTTCCATAAAATCAAATATATGGAAGGGAATTGGATTGAAGGGACCAGCAATGTCGCTGATGCAGCCGTACGTTTTTTCCAGAAGCTTTTCGGTGCTGAACAAATTCTTGAGGATTCTCAAATCCTTAGTGTGGTGAAAAGAGTAGTCACTGATGCTGACAACATGCTTCTCACATCACTTCCCATTTTACAGGAAGTGCAAGATTGTGTTTTTTCTATTGACCTCAACAGTTCCCAAGGTCCATCTGGCAAATTCCATCAAAGTGCTTGGAATGTGATTGATGAAGATATCGCAAGGCAGTTTTGGCCTTTTTAAATGGGTACTCTATTCCTAAATTCATTTCTCATACTTGTCTTATCATGCTTCCTAAAGTTGATTCTCCGCAACAACTTTCAGATATTAGAACTATTAGTCTATGCAATGTATCTAGTAAGATAATTGCAAAACTTATGAATGCCAAACTCAGCTCTATCTTGCCAAAAATAATCACCATTAATCAGAGTGGTTTTGTTAAAGGAAGATCCATTGCAGAGAATATCCTACTGACTCAAGAAATAGTTGATGATATTGGTAAACCAAGGGAAAGGAGCAATGTGGTTATCAAGTTTGACATGGACAAGGCCTATGACAGGGTGGCTTGGCCTTTTATGTGCTCCATGCTTAGAAAATAAGGTTTTTGTGAAAACTGGATAGATCTCATCTATAGATTTATCTCCAATAGTTGGTGCTCTTTAATTGTAAATGGTAGCAGACATGGCTTCTTCGAATCCGAAAGGGGAAAGGAGATCCCCTCCACCCATCCCTCTTCATACTATCTACTGAACTACTGTCCCAGATGCTCAACAATCTTAATGATAATCCCAGATTTAGAATCCCAAGGCCCCCAAATTATATTATCCTTTGCAGATGATACTATTATCTTCTGCAGTAGTTTAAAGCATTCTCTGAATTTAGTCCTAGATACTCTTGATACTTGAAAGAATATCTGAACAACTTATCAATATGGCCAAGAGTTGTTATACTATGGCTCCCAAAACTGCCCAAAGTACTATAACTAGAGTTGGTACAATTTTGGGCATGTACTTAACAAGTTTCCTCTAAAATATCTTGGTTGTCCTATTTATAAAGGTAGGAAAAAGATGGAAGTCTTCGCTGAGATAGTGACCAAGGTGATCAACAAGATTAAAGGACGGCATCTTAAGTTCTTTTCCTCGGGGGGAAGGGCTGTCCTGATTAAACATGCACTTCGGGTACTCAATATTCATACTTTAGCAGCTGTACATCCTCCTAAAGGCATTTTGGAGGCGACTGAACTTTTCATAGCTAGATTCTTCTGGTCTGGGCTCGACACTAAAGAGAGACAACATTGGGTTTCCTGGGAAAACCTGTGTTTTCCCTATGAAGAAGGTGGCTCTGGCTTCAGAAGAATTCAAGCCACATGCAAGGCCTCATAGCCAAGTAGTGGTGGAACTTCAGAACAAACAACTCCCTATGGTCCATATTCATGAGCTCCAAGTATCGTCAAGGATCTAATCCTGTTCCCATTGAATGGAAGAAGGGCCAATCTCACAGTTGGAAGGCCATGAGTTCTATAAAAGATAAAATGGAGCAGAATATGTTGTGGAAAGTTGGGAAAGGTGAGTTTAGTTCTATAATGGACCTCTCTATAGTTACTTAGATAAGAACTACAACATCAATGACATCATGCTCAAAGATGTCTTCAGGAATGGGCAATGGGATTGGACTGCATTCCATATCCAACCACCTACTGAACTGAAGAACAGTCTCCTGTCCATTTCCTTCAACTTCAATCAGGAAATGGACGACAATGCTATTTGGACTATCACTAACGATGGAAAATTCTCTGTCTCCCCATGCTTGGAGCTTATTTAGAAAGAAAAGAGTTGTAACTCATTTTGACAAAAGACTCTGGCATAAGTTGATTCCCTTCAAAATGTCTTTCATGACATGACAGAGTTCCTACAGAAGGGAAAATTATCAGATATGGCATAGATGTTCCACTTACTTGCTGTTGTTGTACAGGAACAAATATGACACCGGAATTTGAGTCTACTACTCACTTATTCTACTCCGGCCAATTTGCTAAAGAATTATGGAAATACTTTGCTGGAAGGTTGGGCATAACTTACAGAAACACCAACTCTGAGAGCTCTCTTGATCAACTATTAGAATAAACCAAGTCACAATTCCATAAGCAGCCTTTATTCACAGTATCCTTCCCCTCATTATCATTTAGGAATGTGGAGACCTAGATGCAGTTCAAAATATGATGCAGAAACTCCTTCCATCCAAAGAACAAAAGCTCTCGTCACCTCCAACATCACTCAACTGATTGGTCTACAATTCAAGAAGATCACTATTGGAAACAGATGGGAGAATGTATGCTGTCTATATGAAGCAGTATTCCTGGAAACTTCCTCTATTATGATTAGTTGGATCAAACCTTCTCTACTCTTTGTTGAGCTTAATAGTGATGGATCTTGTATCAATGGAAATTGTGGAGGAGTGATCAGGACTAGTGCAGGTAATCTCGTCATGGCATATTCCATCCCAATAGGCAGAGGCACAAGTAATATTACAGAGGCAGGTGCATTGTTATTTGGCCTTAAGTGGTGCACTGATAATGGCTTCAACATGATCATATGTGAAACCGACTCTCTGATAGTATATAACTCTATAAATGACATCTGGACAGTTCCTTGGAGGATTGAAGATACTATTAAATGTATCAGAAGAACAGTCACTAACTATGACATTATTACCAGACATTGCTTCAGAGAAGCAAACAAAGTTGCTGATAAATTGGCTACTAAAAGCCACAATTGAGAGAGCAATTGTATATACAGTACTTTAGCTGAACTACCTAGGCAAGTTCGGGGCTTGTTAAACACTGATAGATGGCAGTTACCTTCATCCAGAGTCAAGAAGAAGAGACCAAGACACCAAGTATGCTCACCCATGAGCCTCTTTAGATCTACAACTTTATTGTCACTTCAGGTTACTATTTTGCTTAGTTGGTAGGCTTTTCAGCCAAGTTATAATCTCACTTCTTGTAGCAAAAGATTAGCATGGCCTCACTTTTGCAACTTTCTTCTTAGTGGAAATAAAATCATGACTCTGTTAAAAAGAAAAAATCAAATAGGAATGCCCTCTCTTCTTTTCCCCCGTCGACAGATTAACTAGTCAGAAGTACATATACGAAGATGGAAAAAGAAATGGGAAAGTGAAGAACTTCAAATTAAAAAGTAATAACCTAGATAAAATTAATAAATTAAGATAGAGTCCTCAATCAAAGGACCACAAAAAGAATGTCTTAGTGACTACTGTAAACTAACTTATCTAATAACATTAAATACTATGACAATCAGGTTTTCTGAAGTACAATATTAAAAGAGAAAATTAAAACAGATTAGTAGTATGAAAATAACTAAAGGAACACAATGTGCGTTGTCTTTCGTGTTTTTTTAGCAGTACCACAAATTTAAGAAAAATGTTATTCTACAGTGCATGCAAAAGTGTATTAGAAGTTGTAAATATGTCAACTTTTCCAAAGAAAATTTATCAGGGCTAGTAATGACTCTGCTTAAACCTGTAAGATAGCTGGACTATTTTCCTCCTCAGCTGCAGCAACAACTGCCTCAACTCCTTCCAAATTGTAGATGTTAAAGGCACCAACAGCATAATTTCCCCTCTCAGCTTCCTATTGCCAGAACTGATAGCTTAAAGCCCAGATGTAAAAAGAAACGAGAAAATCATTAAAGCAAAGCCATTTTACCAGTAGGAGTTCCTTAGTTGATAATCTGCCAGGATGAGCCCAGCATTTAACTACCTCTGCCAGAGCTTTACTGTCGCCAACATTACCTGATGTTCACGATTGATAGCTAAATATTAGGGATCCAAAGTACAGGTACTCAACAACAGCGATAAGAAACTACCATAAATTACCTGGGAAGACAATATATGGAACCTCTGGATGTCTGCTTTCAGGACCAAGCTGCCACAGTGGAATACCCGCAAGAGCTTGCCCCACTACTTTAGCACGTTTTGCTTCTAAAGCTTTTGTGGCAAGATCTGATGAGGTAATTCCTCCCTATGAATGAAGAACTCAAGCAATTGGTCAAACACTATGACAATTTTTGTTTATTTAAGTTCTCCAAACGTGTTCAGAGAATATGTCAAGACAATGAAGCAACACAGAGCTGCTGTGAAACCTACAAGATTGACAGCAGATGCTACCAAGGAAAAGAGTTTTAAAAAGGTTCCCCTTAAACAAGTGTAACTAGGAAAAGAGGAAGAACAAACCCTGATCAGAAAAGTGGGGCATAAAACAGCGTCCTTAGATTTCTATATCAAAAAAAGGCAGTGTCCTTCGCTCCCCCCACCCCCACCCTCAACCCCACAAAGGTGTTCATTAGTTCTTCAAAATAGTTACATACTGGACTCTGGAGTAAATGTCAAGTTCTATATCTATTGATTCTTGTGTCCACAGTCATTTGTCATAATCATCCTACTTTTTCCTTCCATCCACATCACTAGATGAGCATGAATAATACCCGCCCGTCTTTGGATTAGGCAAGTGTGCATGTTTTTAGGACTCTTAAATAAGAAGGATAGTATTTCTTTACAATTGCAACTTAGACCCGGCCTTTGACTTTAGTCAGACAATCATTAGACTGACAAATCCTTCGAACTCTGTCCCCCTACCTCTCAACAGAAAACTAAGTGAGGGAAAGAAAGAACTATAAAAAAGCAATGAACGTGATCAATGTCCCTTCCACTAGCATGCACATAATATAGAAGAAAGTGATACAAGCATACAGGGATAAAAGAAGTACCTTTGCAAGAATATAACGAGGCCTCGTGGTTATCCGCCTAACTATCTCCACCAGTGCTGAGCTAACCTTGAAATTGATCTCTAAACTCTCAGAGGGAGCTGGGTATAGTAAGATGATCAGCAACCAAAATTAGTTTTTCTTAGGACAGTATGTTAGAAGCACAAAAAAGTGAATGCAAACAAAATCAGGATGGCAAGGAATTAGTGTTCATCAATAGATAATATGAAAACTCACTTTTGCCTGTGATTAGCTCTCTACTAGTCATTATAAGAGTATCTTTATTATTTCTAAGGTACACGTCTGCCATTTCAGCAGCTCGATTGATTTCTTCCTCCCTCCTTTCTGGTGACTCTATGGCAACTTTATTAACTGAAATCTACTTTTCAGAAAAAGGAAATTAAGATATAGCTTCATATTTTCAGCAAAAGTATTACATACAGTATTCAAAATTACCTCTATAGTCTTCAAAACATGACCATATTGCAGTTTTAGTTCTTCAACCTGCAGTGAACTTAAAATATAAGTGTGACGGAAACGCAAAAAAGAAATAGAAATTAAGCTAACAAATCTTGTTATATTTTGACCTGCTTTGTTGTTTTTGGAACGTATGAGCCCACGACAATAAGTCCACCATTTCTTTCTCTATTTATTCCAATATCATTTGGCAAAATGGGAGATTTCTGGATGATTCCAACTCGAGCAGAAACAAAACTGGCAGCAGTACGGCATAAAAAGTGTTTTCCTTTTAGTTCTGCCTGCATTAGAGTAAGGAAAATGAAGATCAACTTACATCTCGCGGACATGAAAAGAACTAATATCAAATGTACAGGAATGCTATAAAACCTGTATCATTCCAGCGGCAAATACAGCCATGTCTCTTTCACTTGCTGCATTGACTATACATGTTGAACCCTGTTTTGCAGAGGAAATGCAATCAGGAGCAACAAAGAATTAAGGTCTAGTTTTTGTGAGGGAGGGAAAAATCAAGTGAGCAAGAAGTTTCCCAAGTCCACAGCAAAGTGCAGGGTTCCTTTTCCCAAGCCCTAAGTAGTTCAAGGACTGACATCAAAAGATTCTGCAAAGCTCTTCAGAAGGAAATATGGGAAGTTTCCAAGATGATTGCTTATGCACTAAATTGTCTAGCACTAGGCTGGTAGTTGTAAATATAGGTGGCTAACTACCATCTATGACTCTGCCTTTCACTTGCAATGTCAAAACATTTCAGCCTCAAGGGTCTTCTGCTTTCGCCAAACACCATCAACTGTGGGTAAACTTCTCTATTAGACTGTGCGCACATGAAAGTAATGTTATGAAAGAGAACCAAGAGAAGTTTGAAGGTTCAGTATGCATAATTCTAAAAAGTTGAGCAAAGTTTTCATCTATAATGAGGGATCTGGGATGGTATGCATCTTATGACTTTGTGAGCTCATATTTCCACTTTTAAGGCAACAAGTTTTATCTGTGTGTGAACCAGAACTCACATACAAAGCTCCAGATGTAGAATATAGTCACCCCAAAAGACATACAAAAAGCAAACTTCAAAAAAAGTCCATTCTCTAAGGAACTCCCTAGGTCATGTTAAGATCTGTAGAAAAGAATAGTACATAGACAAAAGAGGAAATAGTTGCCAAGTATAAGCTAGCTATGTTGAAAAACAGTCAGATGATGGATACTAATGAACTAGTGGAGATAATAAAATGAAAAGGCAATTATGTAAAACACAGAGTAAGGTGGTGATGACGCTTATGTACCTTCTGCAAATTACAGAGATGTTCACAAACAGCATCTGGTCCACCTTTTCTTAAAAGCTGGATGGAAATTGATGAAACGCTGCTAGCAGGTCTGTGGCCCTTTGTTTTTTCTTCTACCCACTAAAATATCAAATTGAAAGGAAAAAAATAGAATAACAACTACATCAGTTTAGCGTGAAACAGTAAACACTGTTTTTCCCTTAGAAAGAGACGAGGCTTGACCTCACGGAGGTTGGAAGATTTGTATCCAAATGCAGCATCTTTAGCAAATTCTGTTTCACCTGCTGGAACAAGCCTATAGACAAGAAGGCATAATTAGTGATTTCCGGCAAGTCCAAACAACAAATATACGTCAAGTTAGAACAGTACCTATCAGAATCTGCAACATAATGTGTATCTCCTATGGTATAACGGCCACCTTGTAAGAAAAAGGGGCAGATAATCCATGCGTCCATCTCACCTAGTACAGAAACAGCTGCATCTGCTTCCTAGGTAGCATAAAAAGATATCTTATGAAGTGTGTCAAGAAAGAATGTCAACAACAATTACAACTCAATCCAAAACAAGTTGGGGAAAGAAAGGCCAACGTAAGGTTTAATTTCTGTCAGCTGATCTCCATCCTTACCTCAGGGAAATGACCTCGTAAGGTTGAATCACCCCTCAGAACCACTGTATAGTCTGCTTTATCCACTGACTTGGCAGCAGAATCAATGTTCCTGCAGATATCTGCTATCAATGCACTAGCCTGTAGTGAGAAGCTTCAGTCAGTGATCTCGCGATCAACGAGACAGCTAACTCAGACAGCAGCTGTTAGACTTTAAACACAAAAATTCCTTGATGGAGTTCGATGTAGAAACTCTTCTTCATCACAAGTCTTTTACCTTCTCAGAAGTCAATGCTCGGGAATTGGTCAAAATGAAAAAGCATTTAGGCCTCTTTTTGAACTCTTCAATGAGTGACTCGATACTCCTGGAAAAAATTATCAAGTTCATGACCAGTAAAAGTAATAAAAATATTTAGACAGATGGAGAGAGAGGATGTTGGGGATTCAAGCTAACAAGAAAGGGTAATTCTATAGTTGTCATCTTTCTATTTTTGTGATTTAATGTGTTAAACAAGATAGATCTCAACTCTCTTTGTGTTGCAGGAACAAGAGAATGAAGGAAGCAGATAAAGAACTGGGCAACCTGTATCTATTGCTAGTTATTTAAGTTTGAATATTAAAAGTATCTAGTTCCACAATAACTGGACTCTACTTTCATTTGTTTGGTTTCTAACACCTGTAATACAAATGATTGGCCTATAGACCACACTTTACGAATGGGATGTCGGTTAATTTTTCCAGTTTCCCTACTTCCGCACCTTGGATATCATGCATAATACACAACACATATTGAATTGGTTACACTAGCTAGGAGTCTATGTTTATAAATCCAGAGAAAATTTTTTGGAAAATGTAACTAAACTGCCTCTTGAAATTTATAGAAGCATCTTACCATTCTGTCAGGACCTCAATATCATGAACAGTTTGAGTGCCAGTTGGATCATCATCCAGAACAATTAAAGTCTTCAAACCATTCTCTGTTAGCGTACGTATTTCATTGATCGGATCTGCTGGCCACTCAGGAGGAAGGGACTGCAATACAGATTCTTTATTGAGAACAGGAAGTTTGCCTTCAACCTTGACTCCACTCAGCGTCTCATAGACCTGCAGAAGTTTGAGATTTGGTAGATGGTAAAAATTAGTTGAACCATCTTCCTTGCAATATATGCCTATCAAATAGATTTTCATGCTGCGGTATATTTAACAGAGAAAAGCTGAATAGTCTTTGTAATAAACTGATTGATACTTGAGCATATTTTCAAATTCAAACCTTAATTAACATGGCATCTTTTATTATATACAGCTGTTTATACCTTCACTACAGCAGCATCATCCAATCTTCCCCATCCAGCAGCAGAACCTAATCCATGAGACAATGTGAACAGTATGAACACAGATTACACAACATGAAAGACACTGTTTATGCAGTACAGCAGTTCAACAACATGCTCAAGCACCATTAATTTAAACATAGGTTAATTAGAAAAAGGAGTAATTTTTGTTGGTTGAAAAAAGGGTTTACAAGGAGGACAGGTCCACGATTTTATCTGGTTAAATCCATGGCTGAGAAGGCACCAAACTGACAAATCTAAGCCATTCAACACTATTTAAATGCTTTATTCGAAGCCATGATTAAATTGACTGGCATAAGGGACCACCTATTCAGCTGTATGTCAGCAATTCCTCGCACTAGGAGAGAAATCTCTCTTTCCTAGTCACCACTTTTCCCACCCCTTGCCCAGTTTAACCACATTTTCTTGATTGCATGTTCATTACAAGCATTGGGCCCGAAATCTTCTACATCTGACGACATTGAAAAGAAAAAATGAAAATATGCTTTGGGAGAATGTCTATTTCGTCCAGTTTTTCACCACAAAAAAAGGGAACAGAGACAAAAATCTCTTTTCAACAGAGACCACCAAGTACTAATTTAGCATGATTTTATATTTTTTGATAATTCTAATTTAGCATGATATTCAGGGATGATTTCCAGCAAAATGGTGAAGTAAGCTGAAATTGAATGTCCATAGACTATAACAAAAAATGAGAAACCCAACTTTACTGTACTTGATGTTTTCTTCTTTTTAATTAGCAACAGTAGACTTGCACTCTTTTGAACATAAATTATTAAAGTTCCACCATATGACAATAATACGCATCAAGAGTTTTCTTCTTTCCAGAGGAGTGACTCAACAAAGAAACCAAATGTTATAGTGACAATGGTAATAAGCAATCCTAGACAGTAGACAGTACCAGTATCTTATCGTTGTAATACTTTTAGGTAAAGCAAAACTTCTAAACTGTCAGTATTGCTACAATCAATGAAACAGCATTTGGATATCATTGAAACAAGTGGGGGATGAAAATGGAAATCTCATTTGCTGGAGTGCAGGACAACTGTAGTGCAGTAAATAATAATTACATAGTTAAAATAGAAAGCAAAAGATCTCTTAACCTCACCTGACAGGAATAATTGGTGTGCAATGTTTGCAACATGAAGCGGTATTCTGCGTGATGAGCCTTCACGAGAAACAATGCCCTGTTAAAACCATAATAATAGCCAAAAGCCAATGTTAACACAGCTACAATATGAAATATGTTCAATGTTTATCAGCCTCACCAGATCCTTCACAAAGATATCAAGTGCAGATAGCGGTGTATAATCATTTTCTATCATGTGCGGCCCACGATTCTCAAACATCCTGCAAAAAGACAATCCAAATAAATTCTGCTGTTCAAACTTTAACACAAATCTCATGCCACAGATTAAACACAATTGTAAAAAGAAGTTAATAGCTCCATGATGAATTAGGATTGAGAGACAGAATGAAAGCAGGCAAAGCAGGTGGAGAACCAGAAATTTCTCAGGCATCAGTTAACATTTTTAGAGTTGTGAGGAAAGCAGAAGATGGATAACTCATGTTTGAACTAGGATATTACAGGAGCTCAGAACCTCATTTTCCTATAGGATGAGAATTAGAGACACCATAAAAGTTAAGCAAGTATGCTGGTATTAGAGCAAATAAGCCCAAGGTCAATCATTCTACATCGTCTCAGTTCCACTAACCAATAGATTAAACAACATGATTTCTTGCTTAATACCATGAGACAAACCAATACATCTGTAAACTCTCTCACAACTCATGCACAGAAGACACAAACCTCCCCCGAAAGAAAAAAAAAATAGGCAAGCATATTTTTACCATGTATTATGAAAATCACAATTTTGGTGGTAAAATAGGTTACAATAAAATAAAAAGGTAAAGCTTTTCCTAGCATAGCTTCGAAAATGACTATTGTTGAAGGTATCAATTATTGATGAACAAAATTAAACAGACAGAAGCATCCACACTCTAACAATAAACATTTTTAGATGAAAAGATACACACAATTCAAAACAGTATAGAACAAGGAACTCTTGATTTGAGTCTTGCAACTGTTAAAGATGTTGACTAAATAAATTTAAGTATCCCTGTTTTACCAATTTATATTTTCAGATGAGGCAGCACATACAATTCAGCAGCTATTTCTACAATGACCAAAGAACCAACCGACAACTCATCATAACACTGTGAGATGATTCCTTGAAGAATAAAAGTTTTGAATGTTTCCTGGTTAAAAACAATCATGAGTGAGCTTCTCGAAAACTCACAAGCATAAAAACCACTTTTACACAGACATATCTAACTATTTTTAGAAGAAAAAAAATTGACTTCTCTTCCAAATACAAATTCAAACAATGTATAGCTTGGACGCACTCTCAATCATAAAGGAGTCCACGATTCCCATCTCTCTAATTATAGGACCGCATTCTGCATTCAACACTAAAGCATTATAATATTCATGTCAACATATCAGAAAGATCAGGTTCTGGATAATATCTAATAAACTAATATAGTGTCATGCACTGTTGCAAACAAAAGTAAAACTGAGCTCTGCACTGCTTCTTTTACCTATACTTGAATGAAAAGAAGGAAATTATTTTCTTCAATTACGGTATAGGGTTACCTACCAAGATGTTCCCCCACTATTTGCGATGACATCAAACAATAATCTTGTATTAAGACCCAATCGAGCACCAAATGCCATTGCCTCAGCAGCTGATGCAATATGGACTCCAGCAAGAAGTTGATTGACCATCTTTACAACACTGGTGGATCCAGCATATATATGAAGTCAATAATTGATGTATTATTTCCAGGACAAATTCATTGAAGAAACAGCAAGGTCATTGATAAGATGAAGAATGATTGGAGGAGTATTTGCATGCCCAAATGAGCTAATTACTATGAAACCAAGTGATACAGTGAGGTCAGGAAAGATGATCTCAGATTAAAGGTACCTGGCAGCTCCACAACTTCCTCTTATAACATAAAGCTTCTCACTTAATGCTGTTTAGGCAAACACACAATGATCAGCACCACCTTAATAGAAACATTTGATAGGGAAAATCACACAGTATAAACTCAAGGATATTTTGAAACCAAATAAAAGATTCAACTTCTTACCAGCAAGAACTGAACCAGTGTGCTTGAGAGCTTCATCAGTACCTGATGCCATTATCTAGAATTGATGTTATAACTTCAGTAAGTCACCAGACAAGGTTCATCCAAACAAAAAATGCTTTTGAAATATCAAAAGCGATCACCAAAATCTAGGATTTGAAAGGTAATTTTTTCATATCCGCACCGTAAGGGTTCCATTAGCAGCCCTTTTGACCCCACCAGAAACAGGAGAATCCACCAATTTTAATTTCTTCGAGTCACCTATCAGATGATAAAGGAGAAGCATATGTGAGTCATAAAGAATGATAATAAGTGAATGATACGAGGATTATGCCCTCAATATTTAGAAAAGAAAGAGCCATTACTACCATACAATTGGAGAAAACTCAAGAGTTCATAATCTCTGATTACAGTTTGGCAGAAAGTGCTGGTGAAGTATCAAGAGATCATTACATTACACTTAGTTCTCTTGAAATTGAGGCTGTCACGTGTTGGAAGAGGCAGTATATTCAATCACAGGGCCAATACATCAGTCTACTCTAAATCAGAAAGGTTATCATATCATCGTACATAGATACCATCCCCCAATATTAAATTAAAAAACAAAACAATGTGCTAGCACACGCATGCACACAACAAATCAGTTTTGCTTGAAGGTGCAATTAGCCCATATCAAGAATAAAAAATGAGTCAAGGTCCTTGACATGGTTTGGTCATGTCCAACGTCAATCTCCAGATGCACCAGTTTGCAGGTGTTAAACGTTAAAAAGGGACAATATAAACGTAAAATCACAGGAAAGAAAGTTTTGTGGAAAGGCTTACAATCTCATGGAATCCATGCAGACTTCGCGAAAGATAGGGCACAATTCAGAAAAAGATTTAAAAGGGCGATAACAATTAGTTAAGAATACGTGTTAATCATGTTAGTACAATTACTTCAGATCCTGCTTTCTAGTAGTCTTTGTCTTGTCAGAGATTTCTACCAGTAGGGAATATAGAAAACTTCAACCTTATTTTATTATTATTTATATTTTGTAAACTTGTTTGGAATTGAGGTTTAATCATTGTTATATATATTTACTCCTTGAACTGGTATATTCAGGAAAGGACTTGCCTCAGAAAGAATGAACAAGCAAATGCCAGGAAATGTATTACAAGAATGAAAGAAAACTTCAATGGAATTTGAGAGGAAATACTTACTTTGCAAGCGCTTCTCAAGCTGGCTAACAAATGATGGAGAAACTGTTGATGAGAGGATAACAGATGCTCCAGATGGAAGGGCTATAAACACCAGGAGAGATGGTTAGTACTTAGTCCTGCCCAAAGATGTAGAAGTGAGAGCATAGTATTTACCTGACACAGCGCCTTGATCACCATAAAGAACACTTTCAGCTTGCAGTTCATTTGTGACCATTACTACAAGTACGTTTACATCTGAAACAATTAAGGTGGAAAAACAAACATTTAAAAGGATCAGTAAACGGCAAGTAGCATATAACTCATAGCATCAAACTTTTGCCATACTGCTCGTCAAAAAGTAAAGAAGCAACTTCCAATTACATATTAGGGAATTGATCTTATAGCTATACTACATTCATTGGACTTGTTGAGCAGAAAACAAAGTATTATCTAACAAATACTTATTCTGAGTTATGCTGTCCAAATCCAAGAATGATGGAAGCGGAAGCCCAAGGCCCTTCTCATTTTCTTCTTGACCGTAGGGAGACAGGTGGCCTTGGCTTTTATAAGATTGTTAGTCAACCTTGTTCTTGCATAGTCGCGTCCAGAGAGTAACTCATAGAACCTCTCTTCCATATGATTAAGAAAATAAACAGAATAGCAGACCCCTAGAACTTAAAGCTCTTTGCCAAACAGACAAGATTTCCGGATAACACAAGACCTGAAGATTCTCATCAGTTTCTTTATGTATGATGCACACTTCAAAAAGCATTTTAATTTACCTCGAGATACTTCTGCAGGAGTACTTCCAGTCAAGCCACCTGCATCTGCAAATTGAGATAGTGATGGTGGATATACCTACAATTTCATGAGAAAAGGACTTACATTACTTTCACTTAGTTTTTCGTTTTAAATAAATCACAACAAATATCTGAAGTCAGCAAATAGAGGACAATACACAACATAAAGCATGTGAATACACTTCAAGGTATTTTGTAAGGAAAGATGTTTATCGATGTAGCAACAACAACAAACCCAGTGTAATCCCACAGGTGGGGTCTGGGGAAGGTAGTGTGTACGCAGACCTTACCCCTACCTTGTAATATAGTGAGGCTGTTTTCAATAGACTTTCGGCTCAAAGAGAGATGAAAAAGAAGCAGTAATAACAAACATTAACAGCAGCCACAAAATGTTGTTAATGTTTATCGATGTAGCAATATGCACAAATGTTGTTAGTGATCGGAATAAATTAAGGAACACAATATTTTCATTAGGTCAATAAAAATCTGTCTTGCAAGTCATTTTCAGCTTCTATTTTCTTGTGGGAATTCTTTGAGGGATCAGCAACAAACAGCCACAAGTGCAGACATAATCTCAGATACTTTACATAATTGAAGGATTTGTTCTACTGTTACTTCCAGTTTTATTCCTCAAAGTATCTCCTCGGATGTAATGGCAGACAAGGGAAGCAATCAAAAGATTAGCTTTTCCATTCTCAGTAGGTGGACAAAAAGATGACCAAGTTTTTCCGACCACTTCCTTACTTTGAACTGTCAAACACGCCCTAAAAGTGAATCACCTTCTCTACATTTTCAAAGGGTAAAAAGATGTTGCTCGAAAGCCATTATCCTAAACTTTGACATTGCTTTATGTGCAGATACTTTATTTTTATCCCAAATTTAAATCTACAGTTGTTCTGATGCACTCCCTGAAATTCAGCCTTAGAATGAGTAGTGTGTATGGAAAAGGCATGTCAAATTAAAATTTTAAATCTCCCACCACTCTTTTAAAACATTTCAAAATTTCTAGAAAATAGAAAATGTATTATTTTCCTTGAGAGTTGGTAGAAAAACAGCTATTCATTGACTTAGGTAGGATATCTACTACTTGGTCATCCAAAATCATATTTTGACATGGAACTAGTCCAGCACCAAATATAAAAGTAGTAAGGTAATACATCATAACCAAGGACGCAGAAATTTGATTTCAGCAGTTGCGTTGCCATGCCAAATCCCATAGCACCAAGGCCAATGAAACCAATTCGCTTCACAGTATCAGATTGGGAAGTAATTTGACTGGCCAGTTCCTCAGGGTTGTAACTTTTAGAATTGACTGCATCAGCTAAATTTGCCCCAAGTAAACTTTCCCAAACCTGTAGCACATCCTACTGTTAGTAGAAGATAGAAGAAGCTCATGCTACATTACGAAAACCTTATGTACTCAAACCTGACCTTGAGCAATGTAGAATCATCATCGTTCTGTTGTTGGGGATGTGACGATCCTGTAAATGAAATGCAAAGCAACTGAGATCACATCTACATGTTATTATTGTCTTCCACGAAACAAAATATGAAGGAATGTGTACTGTGCCTGCTATGAGTTGCTGATGAGCAATTGTTAGAAGTGGAACAGGGAATTTATGTGATTTCGCCATGTCTAGTACACTACCCTGAAGTGCACCAAAAACGAATCAGGGAATAGGCACTCTACAGCAGGTCAAAGAGACAACAAAATTATGATAAGAATTATGTAACATCCTTCACATCACGTCCTTTTAACTAACCATTTTGTTTTTTAAACATTCCAATATCATTTTACGCAATTGTTACCAAATTAATGTAAAGATCTATCAAACATCTTATTCTTGAAATTTACACCAGCTCAAAATGAGTCCATCTCAAAGGTAATATATAATTGAGGGAAAACCCAGGATTCATAATAGAAAAGCGACACTGCGAGGTGCCTTTCTGAAAGAATGTGCATTTAAAACTTATGGTTTTTCCTTCTGAAGATCGAATAATCTGCTCTAACCTGCTATAAGCCATAAAGATATTATGGACAGAGGATTAGAAAGAGCATTTCATCTTACAATGGAATCTGAAGGGTAATGTTAGCTCTCAAAAGAAAAGAACTATGGAAACTCAACACGAGAGTCTTACCAAATTTTGAATGAAAATGTTGAGAAAGAGATGTTTGGTCTGGTTCCCCCTTAAAAGCTGGGGAAGGGAATTCTTGAAAACCCTGCAAAATTGAATATTAAGAAAAATTTGAGAATGACAACATGCATAAATAATAAATCACTACATAAAGAAGTAATGCAAAGCAAACAGAGGACACGAGAAAGAAAGGACATAGTATCACTGTATCAGAGCTAGGCCAACTTACACCTAAACATATGAAGACTTTTATAAATGACTAATAATAGATCTTTCAAAAAAAAAAATAACTTCTCATAGCTCAACAAAAACATAAACAGACCCCAAAGACATATCCATGTGTACACCTAGTTTATGTAGCTCTCAGCATAAGATAACACATTGAGCTGGTCGAATCGGCGATACTTAATCAAATGCCCAACTATAAACTTAAGATCAGAATCGCACACAAGTATTCAACAATGATTTTTAACTTGAACATAAGAGTCGACTCTAAGACTTCTTAACTAATTATCCCTTAAAATTAGCTCAAATACTTTCAAGCATCTTTTTTCTTTCGGCACTAATTTCTGAACTCGTGAAGAGGTAGGATAGGTCTTTTTTTCGTGACATCTTCCAGCAGTAATGTACCTGGAAACTAAGTGACCAAGTGCAAGATAAATTTTAGCAACTTAGTAAGAGATTGAGAAATAACACTGATGCACTAATATCATACTCTTTTAGGAAAAATAAATTATCTAATTTAAGATATTACACGAAACACCTTCATAAAAGCCTTGAGGTGCTTATCTATCAAATGAGACAAATGAAATGTAAATGTAAATGCAGTCACCAAGAATTTCCAGCAGCATTGGATATTATGTCATAAAGTATCCATGGATGAATTCCAGCTTGAGCACCAAGACAGATGGCTTCCACCGAAGCAACAGAATGAATTCCTTCAAGGAGTTCAATCACCATTTTAGCTTTGCTGCAAGCATATTTGTAACAGATAAATAGATTGCCACAAAATCATTATATTGACACAGCTATGCAGATTAAACTCATGATGTTTAAACTAAACATACTACTATTATTTAAACTAAGCATATTATAGTTGCTCGACTTTTCTCAACAATGACATGAAAAACAGAAAATTTGTAGACATGATAGATATACACAACGTACCTTCCGGCACCAAGTTCACCCTCAAAGGTGTATAGCTTTGCGCACATGGCTGTCCACAGGAAAAAGCTGACTCAGAAAAGCAAAGAAACATGAGAGTAACCAATTCTCTCTGGCTCCTATAGTTTTTAAAAATTTTAAGTATCAATGATTTCAATAGTGAATTTCTGCAAAAATAAATCCACAATAGCAAGACAAAGTACTCCACCAGCAAGAATGGGCTGTGCTCTAGCAATTGACTCCGAACTTCCAGAGGAAATAATCTATGATCATAGAAAAGAAAGAACAAATATTCCTGGCATCAGCAAATGATAAAAGTAGAAGATAAATTTCTAATGAACTACTCAGAAATGGGTCTCACGGGCAACTTTTTGTCTTACTATAGTTTTATCATTCAGAACCTCTGATACTGCTTTTGAGACATATATATCAACAATGAAGTTTGTGCCATAACTATCTGCATTAGTCAAAAGAAGAACAGTTTGAAGATTAGCAGATGTCTGTTGAATTTTTACTGGCAGTTACACAAGTGTAAATCCCTATATTTCCATCTTCCTCTATTTTATCCTCATTATGAAAATGCACAAAACAAATAACTCATATCAGATAAACATAAGATGTCACATGTATAAAACAATCCTAGGCATGTGCCCTAGTTAACCTTGATAATTCACCTACCAAAGAGTAAATATAAGAAATCACGAACACTAATGTCCTATAAGTTTTCGCTTATACTCAAGTGGACTAAAATAAAATTCTTGTCACAAATGCTAGTTCATCTTATAGAGTTACATTCAACAAAAGAAAATTTTAATCCTACCTTGTTTTATCTCATTTGTCTAACAAATCATCAAATTTGCTAAGATTGTGCATTAAAATGCCAGTTAAACTCAATTGGACAGAATATTGAAAGGAAACCCTAAAGCACTATAGAGCAAGAAGTTTAAAACCACAAGACAGATATTCTGCACAGTCATTCATCAATTAGACTTCAAACGTCACAAGAAAACTCAATTATACAAGGGGGCACGATAATAAAGGGATGAATTTACTTTCACAAATCTGCAACACTTATTACTTCTAAATATCACAATAAAATATGAAAATTAGCCAGATCAAGATGGTGCCTCTTAGAGTCAACTCCAGCTTCTGAATCTGTGAAGGTAATACATTTGAATGGAAAATGATGACCGTGTCTTTGCTTAATCCTGTAAAGCAAGAAAAAAAATCACTAAGAAGGAAAGAAAAGGCAAAGGCATTGTGCCTTCATAAAACTGATCAGACAGCAACCTAGGGTATATTCTCAGCACATGTCTAGACATTTACCGTTTAAAACGCCCTTGTCACCCAGAATTAAATCGTTTATTTGATCAGCATGAGACAACAATATGACCAGCGCAGCTACACCTGAAAATGGTGAAGTGGATCAGATAGTATTTTGGTACGTAGCAAGAACACCTGGAGCAACTGTAAAGAACTTTCACCATACAATGTCAACCAAGGTAAGCTATAAAGATTGTTGCTCCTCTCCATTGTATTTACTGGAGACAGCAGCATGTTTAAATGATGACCTCAAGCCGTTCATTTTTAAAAGCAATATTAGACAGAAGGGGAGGACCATCTGTATACATCAGAGAGCAGAAACCTAGGAGACATCACCTTCTTTTAGGTCTTCCGGAAAAAAATATTGGTGGAAAATATTTTGAGA
Source organism: Datura wrightii (assembly GCA_035772735.1). Classification (NCBI taxonomy): domain Eukaryota; kingdom Viridiplantae; phylum Streptophyta; class Magnoliopsida; order Solanales; family Solanaceae; genus Datura; species Datura wrightii. The sequence continues at coordinate 178,482,665 of JASDFA010000010.1, read as the reverse complement.
GGCTACAAATAGAGTACATCTAATGTTCCAGATCACCATAATATACTATTTCCATTATATTCCCAAATTCCAACATCTTGGTTGCTCCTTCAAAAACATGGTGTTTTAGAAAATTAGCAATAGTGCGTCAAGAAACATCATTCTATCAGAAAAAAGGAAATAAAGACCAGCCGCATATAGACAAAACAGATGAGAAAGGCCAAACACCATACGGAAAGAAAAAGCTAAAAAATTGTAATGTCAAGATCATTTCCCGCACGAGAGGGCTGAAAATGGGATTTTAAGTCCAATTTTCAGTATCTTAAGATCAACTTCAATCATGATGGCAAATCTATTTAAATTTATGGTTAATTGAGAAAAAACAGAAAATCAATATGTTAGATCAGGAAAAAGACAAGCGTTACGCACATGGTGATGATGGCAGTTTAAACAGTTGGAAGGAAAACGATGAAGGAAGAATGAAACAAGAGGAGGAGGATTCTTCAAACATAAGAACAAGGTTTGATTCACACTAAGTTTTGAGGTGTTCATCAACTCTCTGTACATAGTTTCAACTAGGAATTATAACCAAACATTGCAAGGAAAATCTGAAAGAGAAAGCTGTGGGATAGGAAACATAAAGAAAATTTGAACTCAGATCTCACCTTTCCTTGCCTCAGTAGGGTTGGCACATACTTTACCGCCTAGTTTTAAGAACTTATCAACCAAAGGACTGCCTGCCTGTTGATACCACATATCAAAACCACCAACCATGAAGGGGATTACCAATCTTAAGCAGATGACATTGAGAAAAAGAAGCAGAGGAGTGTAGAAAGAACATAGGTTTCCACTTTCTTTCAGGTTGAACATAGAAACTTTATGGCATATGATGAACCAAGAAAATCATCCTAGCCCCAATTTTAGAGATCAAAGAAAGAAAATTTAACATTTTTTTATAAGTGGAAAGAAGACTTAACATCTTTGATATTCTACAATTCTGTAAAAACAAAATTATCTACAGTTCTGAAACAGAAGCAAACAAATCTTAAAATAAGCTAACAGTGAATGGAAAAAAATTCAAAGCAACTCTTCCCTAACACTGACCAAATATCAGGCGATGAAAACTTAAAGTGCTTTTCTTAAAATCTACTTTCTTAAATCACAGCTTGCTATTTCTTTCTGACGTCATAAAAAACAATGGGGGTCTCCTTGGATCAAAAATGTTTGTTAGTTCCCTCTCCAGGCGAAACAATAAATAAATCACACCAATGCAACAATTTTTTTTGAAATATCTACTAACTCTGCTTGATATGTTTCCTAAACTATGTTGTTGAAAAATCTGCTTCTTGTGCAAGAATGCTTCTCTAGCATATATCCAATATAGACTAATGGTGCAGAGGATGTCCACATAGTCATAAATAGTAAGCAAATTCAAATCAAATCTTTTCCCAATTGTGATAACATCAAGTAAACCACCCATAAAAACTTGCTATTAGAAACCTGAAGTCACTGCATAATGTATCTGCATCCCCACCAACAACACCCCAAAATTCAAAAAAAAAAAAAAAGGTGAAATCATGGAACAATATTTAATTTTTCTTGGATTTTAAATTCAAGATCTTCCGGATGTTGAATAATTATCTTGATGAAAATACACTGTTCGCATCATTATCTATTAGAATCAGAAAAAAAAAGAACAAAAAAAAGACAACCGCTAAGACCTAGAATGATGGAAAATCAAGAAATTAGAATCAGAATAAAAACATGATCAGCAGAAGTGGAATTTATAAAAGGAAATTTGAGTAACAAACCTCGAATGCCTGAACAGAATGACCAGCACGAAGAAGAGAAGTGGCCAATTCCAAGGTGATGTCGTCCAAGCCGACGAATCCAACTACTGTGGGAGTAGCCATTACTGAAACAGAGAGAAACAGTACAAACTACAAAAACCTGTGATGTAAAAAATAAAATATAGAGCAGCGTGGAATGCATTTGTCTATGGTGCCCCTGTCCAATATATAGAAATAATACAGCGTGGTAGTCCTGGTCCTCCCTCTTACTCTCTACGGACAGGATGCTCAAAAGCAAAAGGAAAAAATAGTTAGCTTTTAATTTATTTGTTTCCTTTTCTTTTTATTTTATAGTTTTCAAAAATATCCTCTCTTTTTTTGCATTTTAATTTTTCAAAGAATATGTTCAATTAAAATTCATTTTAATAAATTATACATAACTTTAATTTAAGATTATAAGATTCAAAAAAAATTTAACTTTCTTAAACTCATGTCAAAAAATCAAAAAAAACAAATTAAAATTAAGGGAGTAGTACATATATAACATTTGATTAATATATAGTTGTAAATATTTTTGGTATAGCAATTAACAATAATATATCGGAGTAATCCTACATGTGAGTTCTGGTAGGTTGGAATGTAGACAGATATTACTCCTATTTTTTTTAGATAGAGAACTTATTTCAAAAAAATATAGAGTGTTGACTGGTCAAGAACGTCCATGTTCAAAGAACGAATATAGTGGAGATGAGGATGTTTTGATAGATGTATGAGCATATTAGGAAAAATATGATTAAGAACAAAGTTATATGACACAGTATCCCAAAGACAAACCTTCATTTTATCCATTCCATTTCAATATAACGTGTGACATTATTATCAATTTCTTCATCTTTTTAATTATCAATTTAAAATACTTAAAACTTTCTCTTTTAAATACCACTTGTATATGATCTACGTTTCCACCACTACCTCATACATTACATGGCCGAAGTTGTAGCTAAGTGTGTAACTTTCCCAAAAAAGTATTTATATTATCGAATGTTGCATTTATTACTGCGACCATGTTTAGAATTGTGGATTGGTTACGTGCTAAATCATGGATAGGTGGCAATGACGTGGACACTGTTATTCTATCTATAGTTGTAATAATTGGTGAATATAATAAGGGTCTATAACAGCCGTACAAGAAACATGTCAGCGTCACTCACATAAGACGACTAATATATACTCTCTCCGTTTATTTTAAAATAAATAATATTTTTAATTTAGATATACTTTTTAAAAAATTATTAAATAAAAAAAATATTTTTACTCATTTATTCTTAATAAATATTTTTAAAAAAAATTAATTTTTTAATATTTTTTTAATTATGTAAAACTCTATCCACTTATATAAGAATAAAATTAAAAAAATATCATTAATGTTTTCATTACGTAAAATATCATTTATTTTAAAACTAAAGAAGTATCACTTATGAAATAATTAAAATATAATTTTTTATATTATAAATATTTATATTAACGTGAATATCGCTGCAAAAATGTTATTCATATTATTTTTTTTTATCAATAACTTTGGCTATTTATGTTTATCATGCTTGTTACTCTTATTTTTTATTCATAATTTTAAATGAATTCATATTATATTTTCGATAGTTTCATGGTGATATCGGACATAATATTAATAACACTTAAGAATAAATTTATATTATTTATCTTTTAATTTTTTTTATTTATCATCTAAAAAAAGTAATTATAATTTCATTATAAGAGTGTTTACTTAAATTGTTTATCAACATTTTAAACCTCTTAAAAAATAGTATTAACTTGCTTCACAGATTAAGTTATCTTGAGATTATAGTTTTGAGATTATAATTTTTTAACTAATATATCTCACCTGAGACTGAGAGATGAGATAAAATAACATCAAGTTTAATAGACTAAGATGAGATATCTCATGATTAAGTCTGAAATTAAAGTAATACTTTATTAGATAAAAAGATATGAATTTATTTAAACCGGACAACAAGATTTAAAATTCTTGCTATGAAGAAAAGTCATTTGCTTGTTGTTAACTCGTTGCATTTCTTTAGATTCAAAATAGATTATGGATGTTATAATGTAATTAATCAGGAGAAATAGTTTTGTGATTTGCTTTTTTTTCACTTGCAAGTACATAGAACCGTTTTAATTAGGTCCAAATAATTTTATTCACTTTACTTACTCTTTTTCATTCCACCCCCATAGCAAAATAATTCCAACTATAATTTCTTAATTTTAATAGTTGACGTATTTAATAAAAAATCAAAATAAGTATAATAACGATAATAGAAATATAATTTTAAATGTCTTTTCTTTTCTCAGGAGCAAAGCACTAAACCTCTTTTTTATTCTATTTTAATAGTTTAATAAATTTACTAGTTAAATTTTTATTTTTATTAATAAAATTTTAATTTCTCGTTTTATAATTCTCTCTTCTATATCTTTTTTTTTCTATCTTTATATAATAAAAACAAATTAAGAAAAATCAATTTTTACCTTTAATAATTTATAGGGTGTAAAAGGAAAAAGTAACCTTTCTACCTTTAGAAAAAGATACACACAAGAAAAGAAACAAGAATTTTTTTGTCAAATAGTTATAAGCTAATTTTATCATATATGTTAATAATTTTTTTAAAAAAAATAGTTATAAGCTAATTTTGAACAATTTATAGAAACACGTAAAACAATTCTTATTCTACTTCAAAAGGAGAACAAATGTTATTTTTCCAATATAAATATATTTCGTTTTCTCTTACACCTATAAATAGCAACATAAGCCTGAGGTTAAGTTAGGTAGCATATTGAGAATTAATCACTTAATATTTTACAACAAAAAAATATTTTTAATTATTATATTATAATAAAATATAAGCATTATAAATATTAATAGGATTATTAATTCGATTCCTAAAATTACATTACTTGATTATTATGGTGAAAATCAATTAATATAATCCGTTAAAATCAATGAATTAGTATTGCTACACATGAAGATTGTAAAATTTATTGCAAACCTCACTAATTATGGTGTGATATATTTGAATTTAAACAAGACACTGCTATAAAAAAGTTAATAGAATTTATAATTAAAATTAAAAAATTTCCTATAATACATCAACAACACGTAATTATATAACGTTATATTTGCATTTAACTAATTTAGATTAAGTATAATTATAAGAATTTAATTGCCAAATAAAGATTTCTAAGAATATCTCTCTCTCTATATATATATATAATAAATATTTGAGTAGCAATTACACAATATATATGAAAAGAAAAATCACGTTATCAAGAGTCATTCTAAACGTAAGAAAACCCTACAAAAAATTCTATATATTATTCAGTTTATAGTTCTTATTGAAAAATTCACTACATTTTTAGTTCTCTTATTTTGCACAATGCAATTAGATTTTTTATTTAATTGTATGTCATATATGTATTAGTTATTGTCTGACTTATAAGCATTTTTATATTAATCAAATTTGTTAATAATTATAGTTATAGGCTAATTTTAAATAATTTATAGAAACATGTAAAAAAATCCTTATTCTACCTAAAAAGGAAAAAAAACTATTATCTTTTCAATATAAATATTTTCGTTTCTTCTTACACCTATACATAACGACGTAGTTATTGAATAAATATTTATTATCCGGATAAATTTTTACCATGATTATTGTTCACCTTTAAAAACAAATTATAATTTTTTTATTTTAAAATAAATATTGCTTTAGTAAAATAAATTTATCTCAAGATAAATTTTATTTTTAAAAATTTAAAAATAAAATAATAATTTATTTTTTGTGGGTAACATTGTAAATTACTATTAACAAACCAAAACTTACACCTAATGAGCATCAAATATCACCCCACCTTCATGGTGCAATGATTATCAGGTTTCCAACCAAAACAGCTATTACATTAAAATTGTGCGTAAAAAATCCCTATTCCTATATGCTTTCCTAGATGAATTAAGCAATGTTATTCTACTCATCATTTCACCTTTTAACTGTGTTACAATGTCAGTAGCTTGTATATGTATGTCTCTGTACAGTTTTCAATTTCTCCCCCTCCACGTATGATAAACCATTCCACCATATGCTGCTGCTACTATCTTTTTCTGAAATTGCTTCCACTTCCTCCTCTTAATGTTTAGTGGGACGTTGCCCAAGTTTCCTGCTTTCAATGGAACCCCAAGCCATAGCTCTATACCTCTTCTTATCTCTGAAAATCAGGGACAACTATTCAATAAGTGATTTGTTGATTCTAGCACCCCTAGATCACATAGACAGCATGTCACCACATCGATTTCCATATGCATCTTCAGCATTCTCTCCTTAGTCAACAACCTATTTTGCATAGCTAACCAGAGTATAAATCTTTGTTTAGGCTGTAATACTGCACTCCAAATTAATTCAGCACTCGCTAGCCTCCTTTGTGTTCCCCGTAATGATAAATAGCTTGCTGATATAGAATACTCCCCCTTCTCGGTTAGGTTATACCTCCTGTTTGTGTACCAATATTGCATCCTCACCTTTATAGTATGTAGCTTCCTCCAATACCAACTGCTATCTATAGGCACTCTATGACTCTAAATGTCCTCATCTGGTTTTATATATATACAATGTATCCACTTTACCCACAAAGAGTCTGTTATCACAATCAGTTGCCACAGTAGCTTTCCTACTGCTGCAAAATTTCATGTCCCACAATCTTTGAGGTTAAGGCCTCCCATTTTCTTAGGATGACACACTGTTTCCCAAGACACCAATGTCACTTTTCTCTTCGCCTCTAACCATCCCCATAAGTACTCCCTACACTTTCTATCCACCTCCTTAAGCACACTTTTCGGCAATAGAAACAGTGACCCCCAGAAGTTGTATATTGAGAAAAACACTGAGTTTATGATTTGTAATCTCCCTACATAGGAGAGTTGTTTTGTATATGTCACAGTGATTCTACTGGTAATTTTCTCCACTAGTAATTTACACTCCAACTTACTCCATTTCTTTGATGGAAGTGGCAAGCCCGAGTATCTAATAGGAAATTGTCCCAGAGTAAAACCTATCCTGGTCAAGATATCCTGCTTCACTTGCTCTGTCACACCTGCTATGAAGATATTAGATTTCTCCATATTAGCTACTAGCCCTGAAACATCATTAAAATGGGTCAATGCTTCTAACACTCTTTGCACAGATGCAATATTTTCTTTACGGAAAACCATCAGGTCATCTACAAAGACCAGATGAGTTAACTGGAGACTTTTACACATGGGATAAAACCTGAAGTCTGACAGCTAACTCATAGTTTTCAAGGTCCTTGAAAGGTACTCCATTACCAAAACAAATATTAGTGGAGAGGTTGGATCTCCCTGCCTCAATCCCCTTTTTCCTTCAAAAAAACTATGGATTTCCTCATTTACTTTAACTGAGAAATTTGGAGTGGCAACACAATTTAGCATCTGCAGCACAAACTGCCTTGGAAATCCTAGGTCTTCCATCAACTCCTCTAAGAACTTCCAACTCACCTTATCATAAGCCTTCCGAAGGTCAATCTTCATTAGGCATCTTGGTGATGTTTGCCTATTATAATGCCTTAGCAAATCATGACATATCAACACATTATGTATCATAGATCTGCCCTTAACAAAAGCAGCTTGGTTTGGTGCCACCAACTGTAATACAACCCTCTTCAACCTTGTACATATCATTTTTGAAATGCATTTGTATATCACATTACAATAGGAGATAGGCATGTATTGACTGGCTTTTCAGGTTTATCAACTTTTGGAATGAGTGTTATGACTGTCGCATTCAGCTGCTTTAATAATCTTTCATTTTGAAAAAATTCTAAAACAGCATCTGTAATCTCCTCCCCTATGATATCCCAGGAAGCTTTAAAGAATCCACTACCATATTCATCTGGCCCGGGACTCTTATTACTATCAATTTTAAAAGTAGCCTCCTTCACCTCCTTTCTATCATATGGTTTCATTATATCTATCTGCTGATCAACTGATAACACATGACCATTTTGTATGAAACTCATAGAAGCCTTACTCTAGTTCCTATGCTAGTCCCCAGTAACTCTTGATAGTAGTCAACAAATAACTGAGGATCCATTATCCTTGATTTGAGTGATAGCTTGTTGTAATTTCCTGTGCTTGATAACTGAGTGGAAGTATTTTATTGTCGTCTCCCAACCTAACCCAAATTGCTTTACTCCTCTGCTTCAAATGCATCTCCGCCATATATGAAGTTTGCCTATACCTTTGATACTTACTAACTTCTTCCTGCTGTAGCAACTTGTTATTGGGATCAGTTTGGAGTCTCTCTTGTGCTTCTTTAAGAGCTTCTCTGTCAGTCCTTGCTTCAGCTAAAATATTATGAAATTATTGAAAATGGAACTATTTAAACTCCTACTTCAACAGCTTCAATCTCTTCACCACTTGGAACATTTTGCATCCTTGTATTTGGATATTCCAGCCCTTCTTCACCACCTCTAGAAATTGTGGATGCTGAGCCCACATATTGCAATATTGAAATTGCCTCTTAGTCCTTCTTTCTTCCATAAATGACACCTTGGCTGGGCAATGGTCAATAATCCCTTCAGGTAAGAATACTGACTTACATGAAGGCATAATGTACAGCGACGTATTAATTATAAAGATCCAATCTAACTTTGAAAATATCTTCCCATCATTATGCTTGTCATTCCATGTATAATCTTCCCATCAGTGGGCATTTCTATTAAGACACACTTCTCAATACAAGTGTGAAAATCTTCCACATAAGCCCAAGTCACCTCATTTCCTCCTATTCTATCTTCTGCCCTCAGAATGGCATTGAAATCATCTATTACCATCCAAGGTTTATGCCAGTCTTTTTTCTCTACTAGACTCTCCCACAATTCTTTCCTTTCACTCCTTGTGTTAAACCCATAAAAAATGTAATTATATAAGACATTTGAAGTGGAATATATAACACTTCACAAGCAACATATTGAGCACTCATAGAAATTGTAGTGACTTGATAATAATCAGGCCTCCAAGTAATCCATATTCTTCCATTATAGTGTTCCTTCAGGTTTGTAATATATTGCCATCCATTAGACAAATTTGAAGCAATCTGTTTAATCTTACTACTTTTGATCTTTGTCTCCAATAGCCCCATTAATGCAACCTTTTCTTCATTGCAAGGGAGCTTCACCTCCTTTTGCTTTATTGGGCCATTTAGCCCTTCACATTCTAGCTAAGTAAATTCATCATCCTCAAAATGGTATATGATTTTGGCAGCCCCATTCCCACTCTGACCTCCATTTGTACCTCCCCTTTGTAACCCTTAGGTGAATCCAAACTATTCAATATCTGAAAAGTATTGGACTCTTTTACCTGTTGAATATTTTCTACTTGCAACCTCCCAGCTTTTTGTGGTGTTATCCACCCTATTTCCTCCCCTCCATCAATTGATACCCCTGTATTAGTTCTCTTTCCCTCCTTATCTGAGCTTTTCGGTAACATAGTTCCTTCACTAAGCAGTTCCTGCTGCTCCTTTTTCTGCTCGTCTCCTTGCTTGACTCTTTCCTCTTGTACCTACTGAGTCATTCCCTCAGCCTGAGTTTTTTCCTTCGAAACCCCTTTCTTCTTCCTACATACATCTACTGCATGCCCATATTTATGACAATGTGTACATAAAGTCGATTTCCACTCATATACAATCTTCTGTTCTAGCAATTGTCCCTTTTCATTCCTAAACATAATCACATCAGGTAATTTTCCTCCCATTTCAACCTCAATCAATAATCTAGCATAGTTCAAACCATTCTTCTTCTCAGTGTTATGATCCACCATCATTGGCTTCCCTACAAGACTGCCAATTTTGCTCAGTGCTTTTGAACTCCAGTATTTAAAATCTAGCCCTGAAAATTTGATCTATATTGGAACTGTATTCAGTTCATCCCTTGTAAATTCCATATCTAGACGCCATCCCTTCACTATAAACGGCTTGTTATCAAAGTGATATACTCCTCACTGCACAACATTGTTCTTCCCATCCAAGGTATCAAACCTCACCAGTACTACTCCATTTTTCAACATTGAAATCTTATTGATACCAAATTTTGCCCATTGTCGCAGTATGTAACCCTTAATCACCTCAAATGGCGGATGAGCCCCCAACACATAGCACACAACCGCAGTCCTCCAATACTCAATTTCAGTACTAATATCATCTAATTCGATTTTTACAAAGGATGTCTCACCTTGTTTCGCAGGAGTCACATATTCCAACTTAAAGCCCGCATTTGACACTTTAGAAATGTCAAATGAGTCTCAAACTGTTCTTCTAGGTTGTAGATTTACTTCCTCCTCTTCAACCTGATCTGCTCAGGAATTTTTTACTGGTACTATCTGGATCTGTTTGCCCTTTGTTAGCTGAAACTACTACCACATCATCCCAGATAGCTTGGGCTTGCTTTTGCTGGTCTTTAACTATTTTTACTGTTCCATTGGTCTGATCCACTACACTTTTTGATCTAACAAGTATCTTCTGAGAGTGTTGCATCTGTATATGTCTAAAACCACCACTTCCTCCCTGCCCTGAATTTTCATATCTACGAAGTTTTGATTCTGATGTTTCCTCTGTCAATAGTGGTACTGTCTTCTTCCTTCCTCGTTGCGTCCCTTGTGCTTGCATTTCCTTAGCCAGTATAGCTTTCTGTGAAGGGATGCATGCCCTCTTCCCTATGGAAGCGCATGTTAAGAGTGCTCAGAGAGACGCATCCATAGCAGAGAAAGCTATAAGAGAGGAAAGAGTTTGGCCTTCACTCAAATTATACTTTTATGTTTTTTTATAATAGTACTAATTTGTTTAAAAATATCAGTTAATAAATAAAAATAAAATAAGAAGTTATAAAATTATTTTAATGAACATAAAATAAATTAAAATAATATCTATTTTAAAATGAAGAAAGTAATTTTTTTTTAAATTAAAATGTCTTTGAAATGAGAAAGGATTGAAATATTGAGAACATAATGAGACAAAATTCCGCAAAATAATGAGTCCAAATTCAGGGCATGCGCTTATTTTGTCCTGTTATATAGTACTGTTTCACCAAACAATTATTTTGCATATACTTAAAAGCTTTCCCTCTCAAAATAATGACATATAAATTTGGAGCCTGACTGATTGCTTGATTAAAAATATTTGATAAATATTAATATTACGTGTTTAAAAACTTTTTTAGATATTAAAATTAATTTTTAAAATAAATAATTATATGTTTAAATAAAAATACTAAATTTAATAATAAATATTTAATCTATTTAGTAAAAAAGACACTATTAAGCTTCTTTTTTTTTAAATTGAAATGATTGAATATTCTTAAAATTAATTATAAGATAAATATAAAACTTTAAAAAATGTATGCATAAAAATGATAGAATATGAAAAGGTAATCGAGAAATAATTATAAGTTAATTTGGAGATTTTAAAAGACAGTAGTAATAAAATCATAAGAGGTTTGTTTAATCTAAAAGTACTTATAAATTGTTAAATCACCAGGTGAGAGCTATCAATCATGACATTTGATTAGTTTTGGCTGATAAGCGTTTTTCTTATAATTATATTAATATTTATCTAATGTATAAATAAATCAAATCGTGCTTATGTACTAACTTGATATTTTATTTTTCGCGGTTATTTTGATTGATATTTAGATTAAAATTTGTTAAATTATTTTGAATTATTCTTCACGATAATGTGATTTTTCTAGAAATTAGAATAATAAATAAATAAATATATATATATATGTGTGTGTGTGTGTGTTTCTACTATATAGAAATGGCTTAAAAGAGACGACAAAGGGTATTTTGGTCATTTAAGTTAATTATAATTTTTTATTTATTTACAATTTTTAACCTCTACTATGTTATATTTATACAAAATATCAGTACTGCACGCATATCAATATTAGCCACGTGGTTATACTTTTTTTTCTAAAATATTTCCATCAAATATAAAATGACTCTTTCCTTTCTACAGCTTTACCTTTTCATCTTCTCAGCTTCCTTCAGGTAAGTCTCCTTTGCTCCTCTATTCTAATATTTTTTAAAAAAAAATAAATTGTACTAATCTTGCTTTATTAGAGAGTGAAAGAAGATAAAAAATAATCAGTTTCGTTGAAAGTTTTGAAATTATTTTTTCTTTATTTGGAGAGTGAAAGAAAAGAAAAAGCAGTGAGATATGTTAGAAATTTTGACTTTTTTTCTTCATTATAAAAAGAAAAATGTTGAGATCTGTTAAAAATTTTGAATTTTTTTGTTTGTGCTCTATTTAGATAGTGAAAGAAAATAAAAAACAGTGAGATCTGTTAGAAATTTTAAATTTTTTTGTTTGTTCTTCATTATAATCTTACATATATATTGCTCATTCTTTGTATGAAACAAAAAAAAATCATTTTTATTTATGATTTTTATAAATACTTACAAATATCCATTCTCTAAAACCTAATCTATATAATGTGTCACTTCGCCTTCAAGCTCCATAATATTGAAATCATTCAAATTCATAAATCAACAAAATATACCAAAAAAGTAAGCAATCAAATCGAAGAAAGACAAATCTCACAAGATAAAGAAAATCAAAATTTTCCGAAAATCAAATTTTCCGAAATTAGAACAGATCCAAAAAAAAAATTCCAACATTTAAACTTTGAAATCTACAAGTTTCATATCAGGAGTAGATCAATCTCTGCTTGATTTCAAAATTGAGGTGGACTGCTATATCAAAATCACCTGAAGTTAGCAATTGAAGTACCTTTTTTCACCTCATCCACTATTGCTATCAGTTCCTGAACAAAAAAATAAAATTTATTAAGGTAACTTGTATTATTAACAAAACAGCTCTAAAAAGAGCTGAAATGTATAAAAGTTTCAAGGTCCAAATTTCAATGTCGAAATACCCTGTTTTTTATTTTAATTTTTGAAAACTTTTCTCTTAAAGAATTTGTTTTTAATTATTGTTGCCATAACCTCAAATTACCTATCTTATAATATTTATATTTATTTTCTATCTATCTACTATATAGAAACGCCTTAAAAGGGACAACCAAAGATATTTGATCATTTAACTCAATTATAAATTTTTTACTTCAAATATTCTTTATATTATGGAACACCATATAATTAAATTTTTTATATTTTTATTTTTTTTCAAAAATTTCATAAAAAGATTTGAGTTATAAAAATGTCAAGTAGTGAAATATATATATATAATTATTAATATTAATATTAATATTAATATTTTAATTTAATTTTCATCAGAAAAATCTCATATAAACATATATTTCTACTATATTTGCTTAAACTTCATAGAGGTCATTTCAAAACCTAATGTGCATGTTTAATTTCATACATATATAATATATTTTACCATCAGAAACACCAATCAATGTATTGTAATAAGATCACTAAAAATAAATAACGAATAACTAGTCTTAATGTTGTCTTGTTTTACTTGCATTTGCAGTTTCTGGTCTTCATTGGGATAATTAACTGCTCATGTGTTTTTCTGAGATATTTCAGTCTGTGATAAGTATTGCTCATCTAATTCTTTTTTTAAATTTATTAATTTTTTATTTCTTTTACAGTTGTTGATCTTTACTGTGATAACTGTTGCTTCGTGTGTTTCCATAATATTTCAGTGTGTGGTAATTACAACTCATCTACTCTCTTTCTTTCTTTTTTATTAATTTTTTTAATATTAATTTCTGCTTCATATATTCTTTATATTATGAAACACATATAATTAAACTTTTTTATTTTTTTTATTTTTTTAAAGAATTTCATAAAAATATTTGAGCCATAAAGATGTCAAGTAGTGAATATATTTCTACTATATTTGCTTAAACTTCATAGAGGTCATTTCAAAACCTAATGTGCATGTTTAATTTCATACACATATAACATGTTTTACCATCAGAAACACCAATCAATGTATAGTAATAAGATCAATAAAAAGATAACGAATAACTATTCTTAATGTTATTTTATTTTACTTGCATTTGCAGTTTCTGATCTTCATTTGATAACTAACTGCTTGTGTGTTTTTCTGAGATATTTCAATCTGCGGTAAGTATTGCTCATCTAATCCTTTTTCAAGTAAATTTCTTATTTTCAGTCATAATTTTTTCTTTTCAAATACCATCTATTATCTATAGTACAAAAATTTAATTTCTTCTTTTTAATATATGCTTCTGAGATTTCAATTACATGTCGTTATGATTATATTATTAACCAACTTGAAATTAGTGTTGAAGTCAGAAATTTTGTTAAGGATGTTCGGCTGACCACCTTGTGATATATCTGGCTACGCCACTGCTTGAAATATGTATTTAAACATTTTTATCTATTATTTTCTCCAATTGTTCATAAAAATATTCGAATTACAGAGATGTCAAGTAGTAGAAATCAAAAGAAAAGACAGACTTTTGAAAAAATAAATTTTGATAAAAACGCTAGAAGACGCGAACTACATAAGATTAATGCCACCTGAGGAAAAAGAGGCTCTTTTGGCACGACGGCGAGCAAAAAGAGTTGAATTGAAGACACGACGCTTGTTTAAAAGTTCACCAAATAATGATTCAACTGCATCATCTTCTGTTGCTAATAATGTTTCCGCTGAACAGAATTCTTTTATTACGCAAGATTCAATACTTCTACCAGAAACAGGTCAAAAACTATATTGTCAATTCTCATTACAAAAATATATTTATTTTTTTGAAAAACAAAATACAAAATAAGGATACCATTTAGGATTATTAGTGATTATTACTCAAGATTTATTTAATAATTCAATTAAGAACAAAAAAGCTTACTTTTTTTTCAAGATAGTTAATATAGTGTCTTCATTAGGAAGTTTTGATATGCAGGGCGGCGTTTTCACAAGTACTGGTTGCTCAATTAGTGTGCAATCAGAAATAAATTATGTTAAATTAAAGGACGTACCAAAATACATTTTTTGTAAAGCCAAAAAATTTGAATACGAATCACCTGCATTTTGTTGTAACAATGGTTCTGTCCAATTAACTTCACATGACATTCCAATTGAATTGAAAAATCTATATATGGAAAATACTGATGAATCTAAACACTTTCGAACTTACATTAGAACATACAATAACATATTTGCTTTCACTTCCCTTGGAGTAACTTATGACAAAGAATTAACAAAAAAAAAAAGGTATTTATACCTTTCGGGTTCAAGGACAAATGTATCATTTCATAAATGATCTGATTTTCTTTTAAATTTATTAATGCATCAAATTTAAATTGATGCATTAAATTTAAGTGTAAGAATTGCTATGCTAATTTAATCACATTTCATAATTTAATAGGTGTTTTGGATCAAAGACTACTCAGAAGAAAGCTCATAACAACTTGAGAAATATGTCTGCTATGCTAATTTATAAATAGTATACGAATGTAAATAGTATCTCCTATATGTAAATGTTGAATAAAACAATGTAAATAACGTACTTCAGCATCCAATATTATAATATTTTCATGGCTATGTAAAATATATATTCGACAACTGTATTCATTTGGAATGGCGACATTATTATATATTGCAGTCATTAGTATATAATGTTGGTTATATTCAATTTGATAATTACTTACATTCATTTATTGCAATTTTTATAATATTAGTTGTATTATAATAATGTTGTTAGACTGTGTTATAAGATCCCATGTTGGGCCCATGCTAGTATATATATATCACAGTTATATATTGGCTGGAACTTTGAAAAATTGACACATATGACCTCGACTTTATATGTGTGATTTATTTTTTTCTGTATGATTTACAAATTACTATAATAGAAGGAGATATACCTTATACACACTTGAAAAATAATGATTGCGAATTTGCTTATCAACGGTGCAAAAAGAAAAAAAAAAAGGTAGCCATGACTAATATCTCTTCACTAGTGTTTCAATTTTCATGCATTACAAGACAAATTTTAGACTTTGAACAAATATAAGATACAAAAATACCACAAGGTTCAACATGGAATATGTGGCTCATACATGATAGAATTAGTTATTTTAGAATTATATCATAAACTAGTATATGGACATATGCGTTGCACGTATATTCCTATTTTATTTTAAAGAAAAATAAATTTTTCAAAATGATATAAATTAAAAAAAATATCAAGCTAAATATAATAAACAATGTAAACCATCTGATATTCAGCACAATATAGTTGGATGGTAGATATGTTCTTAAAAAAATATTTTGATGTTATGACTTATGAGACGCCAATATGACACTCATTATAGCTCACTTAATTAAGGGTAAAAGGTAAACCTCAATCCTGTACAGAACAATTTTATAATCATTAAAATTAATATTTCACAAAACATATATATTTAGTCAATCTTAGCTGATTTATATTACCAAAAGCTAAACAAAACAAAATGTATCTATGCGTGGCTACATGCTAATTAATATTGACAATATTCTTTACATAATTTATATCTATTAAATAGTTCAATAAAAATAAAAAAGACAAGAAAATTGTCGGAGTATTATATAGCTGGAAATAAAGGATACTCCTCCTTGGCAAAATTGTCAAAGTTTTGTGTACTTTTGTGGATAAATAAATGTATATTCTCTCTTTTCTTTTTCTTTTTTGTTCAAACAAATGGTACTATTTACATTTATAAGATCATGACAAAGAGATGAATTGTGGACCATCATTAATAATACAAAGAAATTACTATTTTATTTGAATAATATTTTTTATTAAGGAAATTAAAAGGTTATAGTTTTATAATTTAAATAATATTTTTTACTGAGGATAATCAAAATATTGCAGTTTCTTAATGAAGTATATGTATATAGTAGAGAATATTTTAGAATTCCTCGTTCCTCGTAACAGTTGTTATTTTAGTGCACGAACATAAATGATGTATAATTGATGTTAATAATCTATGAACCAACATAAATGATATAATTATAATAGTAGATTCTTTATTTGCTTTAGATTTCATGTAAGGAATAGTTGCAATTTTAAAAGGTATTGTAGTTTCTTAACTTTACAGGGTTATTATGGTATTTTTAATTTTTTTCTTTTAAGTGTCTATTTTAATAACGTGTGTGTGTATAATTAGAACATATACATATATGATCAAAAATTTTATAAGCTGCAACCAACTCTATCTCAATTAGATTTTTCAACTATGATATTATCAATTAAAATTTCTTTCTAGAATATAGAAGCTCATTACTATTAATAACATATAGATGTAAAAGCAAATTTAGAAGGTCAAAAACCTTTTGTATCCAACAAAGTATGCCTTTCATCCCTTCTCTCAAGGGTCTTGCATTTCTTTCCAATTTTGTATTTATACAATTAATTAGTGACTTCTTTTATATTAAGGTTGTTCTTCCTTGCATGATATTAAAAATTTAAGAGAATATTGAAATCTTAATACATAAAATCATTCAGAACAAAGTCTTTTATTTTTCTTTCAAAATAAGAAAAATAAAGTTAAAATGTAATGTAGCAAAAAAGCTATACGTAATGGTACATAATTTTGTATTTTGAAAAAAAAATATTCATTTTTGTATCAGTTTAGATAATAAGATGTGAGTTTTACTAATATATTAATAATTAATATTGCTATAAAAATAATTTTTCACACCCAAATTCAGTACACACTAACTATATATCACCAAAATAACTTTATTAGGCGATAGTCCATATAAATTTGTCAATAAATTATCTTTCACGATTTATTTTCATACAAAAATAAATTATTTTTTGTGTCTTCAAAATCCATCAATAAAGTACTTAGATTAAAGAAATAACATAACTATATAATTAATAATTTATAAAATATTCAACTTAATTATGTAATGATAACCTTTCCCTGAAAACCATCCCCAATATGAATATTGAGTACAAACACACAAATATAAAGAGAATGTGTTTTTTAAGCAACAAAATTATGGAGACATCGATTATAAAGCTAAGCTGGACATCTTCTTTAAAGATTAATTAAAAAGTAAACAAAATATTATTATAGTATTTAAGAGAATTTAAATTTTGTGAAATATTCACTATTAGGTATGAATAAAAGAACCTTAAATTAAGAACTAATCAAACAAAATTACACTCAATCATAAAATTAAAAAAAAATAATCAGAAACCTACCTATAATATTATACTTCTTCAAGTGTTGGACTTAGAAAACACAAACATACCTGATTAGTAAACAACTTAATCAGTAAATTGCTCTGAATTAAAGGAATATAACATGAAGTTGCATTGTTTTTTTAAACCTTATTCTCTTTCTTCCAAATTCATCAATTTTTATTTTTATTTTAATTTTTAACTCACCACCAATAAAAGGTTTTAGGATTAAAGAGTTGCCAAAACGTGAATACATGAATGAGTGGAATATGCACTCTATCCGCCGCCTTTCCAAATAGAGAATTTATATGCAAGTTCTAAACAGTGATTATAAAAAAACGAGAGCTTAATATTAGCATCAGACATATTAGACATTGCAAATTAATTGACTTTTTTTGACCTTTCTCCTAAAGTTCGGGTGTTGGAGTAAATTCATCTTCAGGCAAGATCTTAGTTGTCTAGACAAATCAATCTTTGAATTGAAGAAAAGAGTATCCTCAAAAGATAAACTCAGATCCAGTTAGCGAGTTGGTCAGCAACTTGGTTTCCTTCTCGAAACAATGAACAAAGATATAGAAGCCACTATATATTTACACTGCCACAGAGGTCTACACACCTTGTTGATGGTGTTAATAATAAGCATGGAATCATATTTCACAATAACACCAAGTCGATTGTGATTAAAACATCACTGGAGCCATGTCAAAATAGCTTAAAATTCATTGAAAACAGTAAAAGAAAAAAAAATGAAAGAACGAAACATACCAAAAGTTGCTTATCCGAATATGATAAATTAATATTGATATCTCTAACCTTCTCCTCCCTTTCTCATATATATATATATATATTAGTATTTAGATTAGTAGATGAATGGTCTTGTAAACTGATGTAACTAAAAGTAATCATATTTAGAAGCTAAATAAATAAACAACTAAAGGTTTTTAATTAAGATAATTAAATCCAACATTTATGGAATAAAAAGTAATCATTTAATATTTAATGGGGTTAATTTTGTTGGTCATTCAATATTTAAAGAGTATTTTTGTAATCTAATAGAATATTATATAGAAGATATGATTATTTATTTTTATTTTTATTTATTTATTTATTTTATTTAATGAAAGGGCAAAATGGTAATTCAACTTTGATGTTAGGAGCTTCCCACTTATATAATCATATGATGATGATTTTCACATATTATATTTATTGGAGGGTTAAAATGGTAATGCAACTTTGAAGTTAGAAATTTTTCACTTTTATTATATTTTAATGTAATTTATTTTTATTGTCGTTTATTTATTTTATTTAGTGAGGCTCGTTTAATGATATAGCATTAAATGACATTAATTAAATAAAAAATAATTTTAAAATAGAAAAAAATAAAAAAAAAAACAAGAAAAAAAAAATAAGAATGAAGGTCTTAGTGGCATGCCACATCAGCATGCCTCTAAATCTCCTTTATATATATATATATATATATATATATATATATATATATATATATTGATTGATTGAGTTTTAATTTAATGGTGATCAGAGATGGACAGCTAGTCAAGCTCTAGTTGATGGAGCAAGGGCTGTTGTTTCAAGTCTGGAAACCACACTCAATCTATAAATTCATTATTATTTCTCTTTCTAATTGATGAAAGACAATTGATACATAATAATCGCCCCTTCTTGAGGACAAATAACCTTGTTGATCACATCTCGCATCAGATTCAGGGCACCACTTCTAACACTCTTCTAACCCAGTTAGTCGTTACTACTAATTTATTTTTCTTTTTCTGGGCCTAGTTAGTTGTTATTGGTGTTTTATTTTTTTCTTCTGGAACTAGTTGATCACGGCTGATACTTCTTTTGGATCCAGAACACCACTCTTGACATTTTATCAGGTCATTGTTTCGAGTCGCAACCTCAAATGTTGTAGCTCTGATACCAATATCTATAGGTTGAACAGTGAAAAATTGAGAAAAGTCATTCAGCATTCTAGACAAGCAAAAATAGAGAGATAAGTAGCGACTATGCTTCTGTTTGGATAGCTTTTTACTTATGGTTTATAAGTCAAAAGTCATAAGTTAGAATTTCTAACTTATGACTTTTGACTTATTTTTGTTCTTTTTACCTTAAAAATAAGTGCTTAAAAATACTTTTTAAATTTATCAAAACACTATAAAACTGTTTAAAAGCTATTTTAGCTTAAAAACACTTAAAATAAGTCAATTCAAACGGGCTCTATATCTCAACCCATTCTTAATGGAGTATTTAGCAAGCCCATTTACGAAAGGGTTCATAAGGACAGAGGAGATCTGATTGTGATTGGGTTGTTATCAGTATTAATGTAGCCCAATATTGGGGAGGTCTGATCTAATTACATTGGGCTGCTTTCATATAGTCCGGCCCAATCTTTGCTCTAAGACTTCTTTTCTTGTTAGACGAACCAATATAGACACAACTTACTGTTCCATATACGAAGTATAGCTGTTAAGGATGGTTGTTACCTGTCGAATTGTATTGTTAGTTTAAACATATACACAATGTTAGTTTTGATTATTATGCAAATTTTATCATATCATATCATGAAATTTATTATTTTATTTAACGATCGATTTAGTGTGATCACGCGTTAACTTCTTTTTTCTTTACATTTTATCTTTGTTTATTATGTAATAATTCTATTTTATCTTTTATCCTACCTTTTTATAATAGTTTATCTTGTACCTTATTTTTCTTGCAGGTTTATCCTTTAAATTTTTGATGTGTGATATTATGTAATGAGGAAAAATAATACAATCTATTCAAACGATATATTCATCAAAATAATACAGTATTATATAACAATACAATATAACATGATACATTACTAAACAATACATAAAAATTACCATTCAAACAAAGTGAACTTTCGCCACCAATGAGCATGATTATATAGACCCCCCCCCCCTTCTCTGTCCAAAAAAAGGATTAGTTGGACCAGCACTCATGAACAATTATCATACTGCAAAACAAACAACATACCCACGGTGTTGTACTCAGCAGTCAGCACTTTCTCTTCTGCTTATCGTCAGCCCACTGGTTATAATTTCGTATTTGTGGGGGTGCTAAATTGATTTTAGTGCTGAATTTTAGGGACTTTCGAGAGACAAAAAATAAATAAATTGAGTGATAGTTTAGACAATTAATTCAGGATCTACATTGCAAAAGAGACGGAGGAAAAGGAGATGTGTCAGTAAAGATACAACTAGATTGTCCTCCACGCGGAATTCACGTGAACTCAATATTTTTTATCCATATTTTATATATGTATTAAAAAATTTACTTAATGTCATAAATAAAAAAATTCACTTAATATCATAAATATATCGTCATATACTCATATTATGACGGGTCCGATCGATCAAGCACTCTCTCATCGTAACTCGGTACCATTTTGTGTACCAACAGCTTTAGAAAAATTATGTGATTTATGAAGGTATAATACATATAACTAAAATATAATGATTAAAATGAAAATGAGCTACAGCATGAAGATAGTTAAGACTAAAAGACAAGTTAATGTAAAATGGTTGTGGAGTAACAACGTTATCGAGAGTGGATGTTAATAAGATGAGCAGTCAAATCACTCTATATTAACCGTTTGTTTCAATATATTTTATCTGTTTTAGCAAAATATTATTATAAAGAGTATATAGTATAACAATAATATAAAAGATCAAAATTCATCAGAAAACATAACTGTAATACAAGTGATCCTATAAAAAATGAAGAAACTAAATATTAGCGAAATAAATTTAAAATCGCGTCAAGGTAAAGTCGTTTTTAAAAAGTTTTCAATATGCCATAATTTAATACATACTTGACGAAGAATAGCACACAATGGCTACATGTGATCCATATAGATAATGCCAATTATTTAATTTGAATTAAAAGCATTTGTAATGAGTCTTTGAGTTATTATTAGAAAATTCATGTTTGTATAATGATAAGTGTGAGATTTATAGATTATACAATTTAAAAAAAGACACTTTCGATTTGCCTTATAAGACACATATGGTTTAATCAATGAAACTCACTTTAATAAAGTAGAATAAATAAATAGCAGGCCTAACCTATCTGAGGTTAAATTTCAGTAGAATGATTGAATGATGTTACTCATAGTGATCATAAGCTCCAAATTATTTTCTCTCCACCTAAATCCCGTTTAATAATTTTGAAATTTTCATTGTGTCGGTCATAATGACAATTAATGTCAAAATCATGATTCATTTTTCTTTGTTGTAGAATTAAACAAAAAGATTTAAAAAAGGGAAATCATTTCAACAAAGAGGAACATGGACTTTTTGCCTTTTTGCTCCACTCTTGCACCAAGAAAGTTATGATTGCATAGTGTGCCCCTAATTTACCCCTCACCCCCTCTCCCCCAACCCTGCAGGACCAGTACTGATGCACAAGAATCATATTGATAGATGGTACTGTAATCTTACTCCTTTTGCTTATCCTCAAATTATTTGTTATATTTTTCGACTGATAAGATATTCCTCCAGAGAATTGAAGCCCTAGTTTTGGAACAATGTTGGATCCGGCGAGTGATTTGGTACCGCCACCTTCTTCTCCCACCATTTCATCAGTTTCTTCTTCTGATCTCGACACTGAGGTACTCTGCTTATTCTTCTGTCACTTCTGATTTTTTCCAATTGCATTAATGACATTTACGTTTTGCGGTGCGAACAGTCTACAGGTTCATTTTTCCATGACCGGAGTATAACATTAGGGACGCTCATGGGAGTTACATTCCAGGCGATCACATTCAGAGCTCCATCGATGACTCAGAACCGCCAGTCAAGCGTTGAGAGCTCCGCCGGCGCGGGGAGTTCTAGGAAGACCAGGAAGTCGAAGAAGAGTAGGGTGGCGGCGGTGGCGGCAGCGGAAGAGGAGGAGCGCCGGCATTGCCGACGACGGAGGTGGTGGAAGCTATGCAGAGACGAGTGCGACTCCAAGCCCGCGTCACTGGGAGACTATCTAGAAGTCGAGCGTAGGTTGGGAGACGGAGCGCTTGACGGCGGTGCAGCTGCTGCAGCGGCAGCGGCGGAGCTTGAAGGTGTTGTCATCGACGCGCAGCCGACGAACGGAAGGACGTTATTCGCCGACGGGAGAGTTCTGCCGCCGGTGGAAGTAGAGGAAGAATCATCGTCGGCGGGATCTCTTGGGTTGTGTAGATTCTCGGTGGCGTCGCTTTCGGGAATCTGTAGCCGTGGTGCTGGCTGCGTTGGATAAGCATAAGATAGACTTATCATTAAATTTTTGATTCATCGTTAATTAGTTTAAACTTTGTCATTAAATATAGTCATTAAGAAGATGCATGAACGCAGAAAATCAGAAAAAAGATTACGATAAATCGTCCTTTATTAGCCACTGTCTGTTTATTCTTATTTTATCTTTATTTTCATGATATTTATTTGGATTTATTCTACTATAAAGTAAAGGCAATTTTCTGACACTAGTATTTGTCTTTTGGAAAGGATGTGAGAAAGTGGGCTATGGAAAAAGGAAAGGATCCGTTGGAAGAATAGAAAAAGTGTGGCCCGGCTTAACGGGGTAGCTCTTGCCTGGGTGGTTTTTATATATATATCCATAAGTTATTTTTTAAAATTGACTTAGATTTAAAATATAATTGTTTATATGATATTAGAGTATAATTTATTTCATTTGATATTGAATCTTTTGATTAAATTGTTGGCGCTCCACGAATTAATTTTTAGAGTTAAATTAGGTTCAAAATCAATTTCTTCGTCGAAATAATGTTGGATACATTACAAGTAAAATTTTACTGTTTTCGAACTTTTTCAAATGGTATAGTGTTCTTATAATTCATTTGATGTTGAAGCAATTTTATCTTGAATGCTATGGTGCAAAAATGAAGAAATAACCTTTAGTGGTTATAAGTCACAAGCTGGCGATACTTTTGAAGCAAAAGATATGATCACACGCATATATAATAAACACCGATATTTGAAACAGCAAGCGAACTGTGTTGCTGCAAAAGCTTTTTTCACAAGTTGATTTGAGGTTACATGCTAAAATCTGATAAAAAAGTAATTCAAGTGTAACAATTACTTACTATAAAGATGATATTATAAAAGTTGTTATCTAGTTGTTTATTTAATTACATATTTAATACATAGTGAATTGATTCTTTTATATCTGTCAAACACATTAAATTCATTTTAATAATAATGAAGATTCAACCGTATTAATTTTTCTGATATCATATTAAAATGTATAATCAAATAATTTAAAATTAGTGGATAGATTATAGTAACTATGTAAACCTATTATTTGAGCCCAAAACGATAAGATACTCCTAAAGACTTTTGCTTTATCCCAATCCATTATAATATTTCTAACATATCACATCAAGATATGATAGTGAAAAATATGAATGGTGATAGAATGACTGCAATCTCTTTATTTTAATAGATTTTAACTTTAAATCTTAAGTATAAAAAATTGAGAGTGTCGTTTTTGAAAAATAAAATCTATAACTATAAATACAGATAATAAATACAGAATAAAAAAGAAAGAGATATTAGTGTCGGAGAATTGCAAAAAAGAGTTAAAAGGACAATGACAAAAGGAAAATGGATTTTAGCTACCTCGTTTCTATTTCTGTTTCTGTTTCTGTTTCAATTTGTGCCTTCTTATGCTGAAAACTTTGACCGAGCACGCGATCTGATGAACCAGTCACGTGTATGGTTCGTGCATCTCATGACTGATCGACAGGAACAGCTGGCCCAAGATGATTCTTGCCGTGGGACTTTGGGATCTTGAATATGGGCTTAGACTATTTGTTTTGATGGGCTCAGACTCAACCCACACACACTCCTCCAAATATTTTCCCTTCTAGTTGATGCCATTTTACGTACAACAACGGCATACTGAAAGTATTTTTAGTAGATTTTGGATTTAAGTAAATTATAGTAAAAATAATTAATCTTGATTGATTGTTATTCTACTCCGTATAATATAATTGGCTTGACAGTCACTTTATAAAACTTACCTTTAAGTCTTAGTGATACATTTTTATCACACAAAAATCAGATGCGACCCTAATATATATATATATATATATCCTTAATTATCCTAATATAAATTACAAATATATTTTTAATGTAAGAAGTAGCAGTATTAAAAAACAATCACATTAGTGTTCTGTTCTTTATTATTATTATTATTTTTAAATTAATCACATGTTATGGAAAATGAGTTTATATAGTTAAATATGTAAAACATAAATATGAAGACTAAAAAAGAGAAGGTAGTTTCATTCTTTATTCAGTGGCATCGTTGTACTGTTCAATGGACGGGTTTACTTCTCTTATGTGAATTTTAGTAGTGAACTATTTTATGATTTGTTTTCTATTTGGAAGTGCATAAAAAATGAACAATTTGAAAAAATAAGAAATATATTCCAAGTTGACCATATTATACACACTTTTTTTTTTATTAAAAAAAATTCTTTTATAGTTTGTGAAAATATATAAAAATTAAGGTACAATACTATATTTGGTAGATCACAATAACGAACAACAACTTGATATTAATTATTCTGCCGAACCTAAACATAGAAAATTTCAATTTACTGAAAATACTACTTCGGAAGTACTCATATCTCATTTAAAACAAGTGAATCAAAATAAATGTAGAGGCTTATTCTTTATTCAGTTATAGTACAATTTTAAAAAAAAAATTATTTACCATAATTACTGACTCGATTAATTAAAGCCATATCAACTTTTAAATATTTTTTGGTGAGTTTTATCCATCCATCATATTCTCTTTTTGTTTTAATTATTTATATAGTTTTAATTTGATACAAATTTTAATAAATAATTTTTTTAATTATATGATCTTAAATTAAAAATATATAAAATATATTATAATATTATTTACTTTATATTATATAATTTTTTAAAAAATAAATTTAAAAAATAAAATAAATTAAAGCGAAGAAAATATTATATAGTACAAAATTTCAACCTAACCGTTATAAATTTATAATAAAAGTTTGTTAGCCACATATGGACATGAAAACGAAGAAACATCATTTCTCAGGTTTCAAAAACATCAATTTACAAGTACAAAAAGTCAAAATATGCTGATTCCATAGCTACAAAATTGGCAAGAAATTTCCTCTGATTGAACCACCATGACGTGTGCTGGAAATTTAAATAATGGCTAATTTTAATTTATGTAATATATTTTATTTTTAAAAAATTTATATTTTTATAATTTAAAATCATTTTATTTTATTTTTTATTAAAAATAAAATAATTTATACCTATACAAATATCTAACCTAACATTTAGTTATATATTTTCCAAATTTATTTTCAAATAACTATTTCGCTATAAAATTTGATCAAATTTTGACTTCATATAGTTTCTAAGTTTGCTTTTGGACTTTTAATTACAATTTCTTTTTTAAAAAATAAAATGTATATCTAAATATAATTTTAAATTTATAATTAAATGAGAGCTAAAGTTTATTTTAAATTATATACGCTCTCTGTTCTATTTTAATTGCTTGATATACTAAAAGTAACTGTTTTTAAATACTTGCTAGTTTCACAATTTAAGAGATAATTGATCATGTTTTTTCAATTCTACCCTTAGTGGTTAAAGTCATTCTAAAGGCTTTAGGTTGAGCAGGTCCAAGACAGAGTATCTGGAGTGTAGATTTAACGACGCGCTGCACAGGGAGGATGAGGTAATGATGTTGGGTAGGCAAGTCATACATAAGAGGGAAAGTCTCAGGTACCTTGGGTCTATTATCCAAGGGAGTGGTGAAATAGACGAGGATGTTGTTCACCGTATAGGTGCAGGATGGATGAAATTGAGGTTTGCTTCTAGAGTTATGTGTGATAAGAAGGTGTCGCTAAAACTTATAGGAAGGGTAGGGGTAGACCAAAGAAGCAACGGGGTGAGGTGATTAGAAAGGATATGACACAACTGCAACTTACCGAGGACTCGACCTTAAATAAGAAGATATGGGACGCAAGGATTAGAGTAGTAGGGTAGTAGGCAGCTGTGTGTAACACGGCTGTCTCGTTCTCAGGGATAGACCTAATTTTTGTTCTTATAGTTTCTGTCCTTCATTGTTCGTTCCTGCCTGATGCTACTTGTTTATTGTTTAGTGTATTGGTGTTGTGTGTTTGGTGCGAGCACTGTTGTTGTTATTATGTATTGTCTCTTGTGCTGTTATTTTATTGCTGGTTCTATTTATTTTAAAGTTGAGGGTCTTTCGAAAATAGCCTCTCTACCACTGAGGTAGTGGTAAGATCTGTGTATATTCTATCCTTCCCAAACCCTAATTGACGTGATTATACTGGGTGATTGTTATTGTTATCCTAGTAATTAAAATGAAATCGAAGGAGTATTAAATTGGTGGTACATAAATCGAGGCCGGATTATGAGCATATTAATTACTGAGCTGGACTTAGGGATATGTCCGATAAACGCGTCGTGGTCCCACCCAGACATGCCACGTGTCTCCCAGCTAATTGCTTCGCTAATCCCACCAAGTGACCGGTCTAAACCCAATCATTAACCCGAAACCGGACCCTCTCACAAAGTCGTCATTCTTCCTTACAGAGCGACTCTTCAACAGCCATGGCCGTTTCTCTGCCTTCGATTCCTCCAAAACCCCCTTTTCTCTCGTATTTCGAAATCCTCTAATTACTAGCGGAACCCTAATTCTAAGATGGTGCTTGTTACCGGAGATAGATACTTAGATTCACTCGTGAAATTCGTGGAGAACAATGTGGAGTCATTGATCGAAGGGACGTTGGTGCTCAAATTGAATCCTATTGGGCTTCACTACGTGCACTCTAGGCTTGAATCCCTGTCGGAGCTTGAGAGTCTTCTTTCAGGTGCTCCTGTAGATTATTTGCGTGCTTATGTATCTGATTTGGGTGACCATCGTGCGCTCGAGCGGCTCCGACGGATTCTTCGGCTTCTTACGTCTCTCAAGGTGGTCTCTGTGCTGCCGCCTCCCGCAAGGGACCCTACGCCGTTGTCACTTTTGCCTTTCGGTAGACTCAAGATTTTGGAGCTTAGAGGATGTGATCTGTCGACCTCCGCTGCTAGAGGACTTTTGGAATTAAGGCATACCTTGGAAAAGTTGATATGTCACAATTCCACAGTGAGTTTATATTTTGCATGTGAATTATAAGTGCTATTGCCTTTTGATATCTTTTTATAAATGGCTTTTCTTTTCTTCTGTGTTTGATTTTTCAGGACGCGCTTAAGCATGTATTTGCAAGTAGAATTGCTGATATAAAGAATTCTCCGCACTGGAATCGGTTATCATTTATTTCATGTGCCCGCAATGGCTTGGTTTTGATGGACGAGTCTTTGCAACTTCTTCCTGCTGTAGAAACTCTTGATTTGAGCAGAAACAAGTTTGCCAAGGTGGATAATCTGCGGAAGTGCACCAAATTGAAGCATCTGGATCTTGGGTTCAACCACCTGAGAAACGTTGCTTCCTTTAGTGGGGTAAATATTGCATATTCATCCTGAAAATCAATATAGTGCTTTATGTCTGTTTTAAAGAACAATATTTCCAGTGTGTATCAAAGAACTTCACATCTTGTTGCTGATTACTCTCATAGAACTTCGTGTTTTTGGAACTGTGCTTGACCAAGCTGTGAATCCAATGGAATCTTGTAAAGCATATCAAGTTTTATGGTTCATTCGATTGGCAGGTCAATAATTCATAGATTCTCAAGCATATTCATGCGCAGACTTGTGTTGAGGATCAGTACAAAGCTCTATGAAATTTTTAGCAGTTATGAATACTGTGTCACTGTGAATTGTAAACGATTTAGTAAAATTGTTTTCATGTCTAGTGTCTGACTGGGTACTGGAAACTCCCTCCTTGCTGGAGTGAAGAACAAGGGAAAAAGAAAATGCTTTAACTAAATCAGATTGTGTCCAATAACTATTTACTTTAAAAAAAAACAACTTCTCATGATTACTATTTATCCAATGCTAATTTCGCACTTAGGATATGTGGCCATATTTTAAAATTTTTAGTTGTTCCAGCACCCTTTCTTTTCTGTTGGGTAAGTCGACATGAGCGTGAAATACATGGAACAATGCTTATCAACATGTTGGTTCATGGAGGTTTCGTAACTGCAGGTCTCATCTCACATTGTTAAGCTTGTTCTGAGGAACAATGCTCTAACATCATTGCGTGGAATTGAAAATTTGAAGTCACTTCAGGGGCTTGATATTTCGTACAATATAATCTCCAATCTCTTGGAGATGGAGATTCTTGCTGGCCTGTCTTCTCTTCAAAGCTTGTGGCTTGAGGGAAATCCTCTGTGCTATTCTCGTTGGTATAGAGCTCAAGTCTTCAGTTTCTTTCCGAATCCAGAGAAGGTATCTGTTTCTTTTACTGTAATTAAATTTTCTTTTTGTCCATCCTCTGCTCCAGAGGCTTAGCTGAGGAACGTGTCTCGTAATCTAACCTTTTAATTTTTGGGACTTACCCATTTTTCTCTTCCATGATTGCACACTCCAGATGGAACTTGATGAAAAGAAAATCTGCACAAGTGAGTTATGGCAACGACAGATTATCATTGCCAGTAGGCAAAAGCGACCTGCTAGCTTTGGATTTTATTCGCCAGCAAGAGTTGGGGCCAAAATGGAAGGAATTATTAATACAAAAAGGGTCAGTAACTCCTTAGGTGCTCATTTCTATTTGATCATTCTATATGCAACGGCTGTTACTGAGTTCATCTTGATATGCCTATTGCAGAAGAAGCTCTCACGTGTGGCTAGTATCGAGACCGAAGAACAGAACACTTCCATTTGCTCTGATATAGAATCTGTGTCTGTTGATATCGACAATCAAAGCAAGGAGGAGAATGCCCTTTCTGATGGGGAAGCTGAAATAGTTGAGTTGATGAACCGAATTGAGAATATGAAGAAGGAAAGGTCTGATGTATGGCTGCAGGAGTTCAAAAATTGGATAAATGACTCTGCCGACAATTTTGTTGGTGTTGCTAGAGGCAAAGAAGCTGTTTCCAGTAACTGCAGAGATCACGAAGTTAAGATCCAGGCAAGAGACAAACAGCTAGGTGAGACCTCAAAATATTTATCCGACTCCATGCTGGCTTCTGGAGATGACAGCAGCACAAATATACTAGAATCTGACAACTCATTTGCAGAGATGTCCACTAATATCGGTATGTTTCATTACCCCAACCAAATTGGTGAAGCAGCTTCCAGATTTTCTAGCAACAACACAGGAGAGTCCATTCAGATTAATAGAAGCCGACATCAGGATAGATTTAGCCCTATAAATAATGAAGTGCTTCATCCAACTACAATGTTCCCTCAGTCTGAATCCTTCTCAACCCAAAGGGGTCTTAAAATGAGTGCTAAAATCAATATTCCACCACTTATTGATGCTGATAATATTTTGGATTCTAGATCATCTTTGGCTAGCACAGGATCACCTCCTCACTACAAGGAGGACATTCTGCATAGACGCCAAAACTTGGAAGAAGAATTGCTTCAGATGTCTGCTGAATCATTCTCGATTGCATCTTCTGATAGTGATACAAGCTGTAGCGATGACGGTTGCCCTGAGTTGACCTCAATACTTCTGGTTGATCAGTCTGTTATTGACAATGTCTCAGAAAGGAGTGTGGATAGCGGGTCGCCAGTGCATCTGTCCGTGGATGTATGCCATGAAAAATTGTACCCAATAAAACTAAACTGTAGATTCCCAGCACGTTTAGGCACTGAAGGAAACTGTGATTGCACGGTGGTTAGAGAATTAGGCACTTCCTCCCAGCAAGGGCATTTTTCTACTGACAGAAAAGGTGTAGAAAGTGTACTAGTTGTGAAGCAGGACACTGATTGGTTGGAAAAGAAAAAGCGTAGGAGGAAACCTGCAAGGAGAATAATCTCATTGTCTGAGGAAAATAAAGCAGCAGATGATGATACAGCAGAACCTAAAAAGTCAAATGTGGATATAAATGGTTTTCAAGACAAAGGAGCAGGAACACTGTTTGCTTCAGATAGAGCTTCTTGCCAAAGTGCGATGAGAATATCCGTTGATAGTTGTGGCAGGCAACCTCATGCCGAGAGAAACCAATTATTACGGGGGGCTGAAGAGCTAATTAAGAATTACTTTAACAACAAAGCTGCAGATTCTGGAATTGATGAATCTTGTCAGAGATACATTCTATGCAACTGTTTGCTGGAGAAAGACACTCAGTTCAGTGAAAGGTAGATGTACCATTCCTGAAATCTTTACCCTAGCTGGAGCAGAATTTTGTGCATGATGAACATTTTATTTTCTAATATGTGCGCTTCTGATAAATCGTATGAGTTTGTCATTGAAGTTTTGGCAATTTTGGGTGGCAATTATGAGATTTCCATTTAGTTCCTTTTATTTTTTGCTCAAGGATAATTTAGTTTGCTCACTGAATTCTTGTGTTTAAATAATCAGCCTGCACATTTGGCTGTCTTACTCCTTGAGATTGCATCAACGTATGAACCTAAGTTTGAATCCCTTGTAGCTGCCACTGCTCTAAAAACCATTCTTTATCAGTTGTCACTCTCTTGCTTAAGCATGTTCAGCTATCTCATTGCAATGAGAAGTGATATTTGGATTGGAGACGGTGGTTTCCAGGGTTCATGGCATCTTTAAAGGTGTGAAGGATGGTTCCAAGGTTTTCATGACAAGTCAGGTTTACAAAAGCTGGTGAACTACGTATAGGTCTGCAAGTCTGTCACCTCTGCTATGAAAAGGGCTAAATGGAATTCTTTTAACTCCTGTAGAAGGTCAAATATACTACTAATTTATGTAAAAGGAGGGAAAAACTTATATAAGTTTATGATCAAGGACTAGTTTAATTAGCTCTTTTAATTGGTCTAAGTGGACACAGGCTGAATGCTAAAAAATTTGCAACTTGCATTTATCAAAACAAAGATGTTTTTTTGCAGCTTTTGGCACCATTTCGATGCATATCTTAAGTGAAATGGTTCTTTGATTCATCAGAAAAAAATTTGGTCTATGTGGAAAGAGTTCTTTAATGTGTGTCTTGTATATGCATGCCTCTGTACAGTTTCCAGTTTCTCCCCCTCCATGTATGGTAAACCATTCCACCATATGCTGCTGCTACTACCTCTTTCTGAAATTGCTTCCATTTCCTCCTCTTAATGTTTAGCAAGACGTTGCCCAAGTTTCCTGCTTTCAATGGAACTCCAAGCCATAGCTCTATACCTCTTCTTATCTCTGAAAACCAGGGACAACTATTGAATAAGTGATCTGTTGATTCTAGCACCCCTAGATCAGATAGACAGCATGTCACCACCTCGATTTCCATATGCATCTTCAGCAATCTAGGGATTGTTGTTGCTACTTGGTGTAGTTTATTTTCCTGAGCACTATCATGCTTTTACTTTTCCGAGCCTTAGTTATTTAAGCTACTGTTTTCTTCCACTATTATTTACTGTAATTCTATTGATTGTACAGCGAGGTAGCTGTAACCTTGAGCAGCGAGCATAAGTTACATGTGTTACTCCTTGGGAACTCATGTGGTGGGTCAGGTTAGCTTTACTGTGGTATGAACTTTTTACGAGATGTGAAGTTTTAATTCTTTCTATTACTAGTTTAGAGACAAGAAATTATGCTGCATGCTTACAAGCACTATTCCTCTGTTGGTTTTTAGCAGGTTCAAGCTTTAAATTAGTTGGTTGTCATGCTATTCAACAGATGAGGGAGATTTTTGTGGGTTTGGGACTTCAGATTGTAAGGTTTGTGGGTTCTGTGTCACTTCTTTTCGTTTGCATGCCTTTTACTTTTCTGAAGACCTTATTCTCTTCCATCTTTTTCAAGTAGAGTGTGCTTTGAATGGGACACAACCTACCTCTTCGTGACCAGAAATATAGACGCGTCCAGAGAACTATTATCGATATTGGGGTTTGCTGATTCACATGTGATGGAAAATAACTGTTCTCTGCGAAGGTGATCTACCTTGGCTCTGCATGTCTAAATTGGTTTTGTGGGAGAACTTCGCGCATTTGATTACCGTTTCCTAATGTGCTGGTTTTTGCAATTTGAATGTCAGTTTGGAGAAAGTTCAGGTTGATCTGTTCGAAAGGCATGTCTGTGGAGGTTTGAAGATGAGCATTCTTCAGTATTCAATGGTGATGCTCTGGTGCAACAATTCGAAAGGTATTTCTAGTTGTTCTTGCAATCTTCTATATGGTTCATCCTTATACTGATGTCAAGAAAAAGTTAATAGCTGTATTTGTCTATGTTAAGAGCTTGTTCTCTCAGTAGTCCATCATTTTAAGATGTTGCTGCTTCATTGTTTTTAGTTGGAGTGGAGTATTCTAGGTGTAGAGGAAGGGTGGCATATTTGCAAGCATTTCCTTTAGCAATAAGTTTAGCTGCTGCTTTTTTATCCAAAGAAGTTTCTAGTTGGTTGACAGAGCAAATAAGATTGCTAGACCAACATGAAACAGAAGGAGTGATGTAAGTGATATAAGACATAGAACTTAAGATTGTCTAGGTCTTTGGTCTCAAGTTCTTTTTCTTTTCTGCTGCTTTTCTGGTTTCTTTCTTTTTGTTTTGAGTGGGGTTAGGAGGTGAAGGAGACTTTGAGGTTTTTGGACAAAGAGAACAGTTGTCCAGCTGTCCTACGAGGAATACATTATTACTGTTTGTTAAAATTGTCCAATTTTGTTAGGTCGATAAAATACGTCAGTTGCAAACATCCCGTTGGATGTAGGGTGATTATAATGAAACTTCTTTTTAATTGACAGAGGGTTCATGGCTGGGGAGATCACTATTTGTGCTTGGGAGTCATCTACTTCTGTGCATGGAAGATGTAATCCGGCTTGGTTCCGTTTCTGAGAGCACATCTTGCTCTTCCTATTTCTCATTGGACTCTTGTTGTTCCATTGTCAGTGTGTCAGAAGTGGTAATACTTTTGTTTTTAAGCATTTGTTTCTTATCAATCTAGTATCATGTTTTGCTTTTCATTAAATCAATCTAGCTACGTCTTGTACACGGTATATGTCACTAGTTCACCCCTAGGTTGTTGAACTACTTGCATATCTTATGATTCATTTTTTTATACGGTTCACCTTTCCTTAACATCTGGTATTAAATATAACTTCGTTTTACTGGCGTGCTTGTGTACACAGATTTTTGTATCAATGTGATCTTGCTGACTAAATGTAGAAAAATTATCTTTTGGAATATAAAAAACTATTAAAGTTGTATCATATAATTAATCACAAAATTGGAATAGTATTTTGAGTGCCTGGAAATTAGATACTTTAAAGTCGATTTTAGTTTATTATCCAGATTTATTGACTTAGCACATCACTGATCAAGATGAGATAGGATGATCGAGACAAAATTGATCTTGTAGAATCAGTAATCTATTCTCCTGACAATAGTTAGGGTGTAGAAGTCTTGAATTCAGGATCTGCTGCTGCACTCATTTCTTAAACCTTCTCTAACCATTTCCTTTTCAACAGATGCTAGTAAGGTATATAAGATGACTCTTTTTATTCAAATTAGAGTAGCAGATTGTGACAGACTCTGGGTTGGGTTTGTAAATTTCTTTTCTATTAACCAGAAAAGCTGATACATTGTCGAGATTACTTAGGTGCACACCTCTTTATCTTGTACGGAAAACCAAATTGTCTCTGTGAATCAACTGTAAGGTCTAGATTTGCCCATGGATTTTAGAGCCAACCAAATATAGCTTTCACTAGTTGACATGAACCAAGAATCCTAATTAGTTCAGATTAAGGCTCTGGAACTGTTTAAATTCTTTGTATTTTACATTGGCTAGCAAGTATTAATCCTATTTTGGGTCTATCGCAGACTGTTCTTTAATTTTTTTGGGTATAAGAAATCATTTTTCTGACGCTTTCCCCATGTCTGATTTGGGTGTTTAGGCAATGCTGGTTGATTTGTAAGGATCTTATCGGTTGTGGATTTTCCAACATAGAAATCGACTCAGAAATGCACGTTAGCTAGTGTTTTACTTTTCTTTCATGTGCAGCACAGAGCTGATGGTATGGGATTTCCTTTTTAACTTTCAGGTAATTGAAACCGCAGATAGCTATTGCGTGACCCTGACATTGGAAGGTGTCATGTCAGAGTTCCCCCTTTCACTGAAGGAGGGCAAGGTAGTCGAGGATACAAAACTCGTAAAAAGAAAACCTGTCTCAGGTCCCCAGAAATGGAAGCTGAAGTGGTTTTCGGAAGAAAGTCTCTTCAAGTTTGTGGCTTTATTGAAAGCATTGCATGGTGAAGCAACTACAAGTGCCCTACTTGTATAACGGCGCGAGCAAGATTCTATATTCATTCCGCTGTTCTGTTCTATATTCATTTCATTCTTTGGTTCTGATATACTCTTCCTGTGCCGCTGGTCAGTGTTGTATTTGCTTTCCTTTTTTTTCTTTGGGTTGATGTGTTTTTCATTCTTTGATTTATTGTGTAGGCAGTGATTTGTAAAAAAGCGCACGGAAAGGAAATTAGTGTATTCTAGTGTCAGTTTAGTTTGGAGATTCTTTTTACTTGAAAGTTTGACGGTTTAGTTTTACCTTGGTAAAAAAAGTACTTTTGGTTTGACCTGGTTTTACTAAATCAATACTTGTGGTAATCCTCTGTATACCCAAATGTACAATCACAGTCCTTTGTAGTCTGTTTAGGCCTAATTGAGCAATTGGGTCGTCTGGTATTTGGAATAAGAAATAATAATTTTGGAATAAAATTTGAGGTTTAGCTAGTCCCGGAATTATCTTATCCAGCAACTTTTATATGGAGGTATGGAAGGTGGGCTAAAATGATTTTATGGGGTATGGTTACTTATCGCATTCCCTGAACCAAACGACCCAAGAGAAACCATGTGTTTCCCTTTGTGATTGAACTCCTCCATTATCTGGAATACAAACTAAATGATCTTACAACATGGGCATAAAAAATGTGAAGGGCGGCACATGCATTACGTTAGATTGATTGTGGCGGGTGGCAAATGCTGATGAGCAGTTTTCTTCTTCTCCATTGGATAGATGCAGAACTACGTGCTGTAATTCAGCTAAAACTCTACTAAAAAGGCAGGGAAAATGCATTGGAAAGAATTTTTATCAAAACAAAATTTTACTTATCAAACAACTCTTTGCTGATGATGCAATCATTAGCAAACAGAACCTCAAGAATATTACAACATCGACATTTATTGGGTTGTACCATTTTGAAAAATGGGTTGCATTTGCCTGTAGAAATTGGAAGGAGAACAAAAGGATTTAAGGTGTATGACGAGTTGAGCTTTTCTTTCCTTAGAAATGGTCAGTGTCGCGAAAGCTATTGTGCTATATCGTCAAGTGCCCTGAAGTGCAAATTAGCAGCAGCATTGCCTCTACAACTAGTTGCTCTTACATTGCCAAATACCCTCAAAGGAAACCGATACAAGGTTTGCTATCTCCGGCTTTTCTTTGACTGTAGCCTCTTAAAAGCCATGAATGTCACAGCAGCTGACAGAGAATACCTAGCAAAATAATTGAGAATAAGTTCAGAAGAAACACAGAGAGAACAAATAAAAAGAGGAAATCCAGATCATTCGATATTCTTTTCGTTGAGAGGGTTATGTCCTAATTTATTCAAGTCTGCAGCATGGATCAAGCAAACATCCCCCTTCCCTCTATTTGCAGCATTGTCAACAACAGCACAAGGTTTTGTAGGTGTCATCCAATTGAATGCTAATTCTGAGTTATAAACTTCTAAATGATTAGTCTTAGTAGTCTGTAACATCATAAATATTAATGAAACTATTTCATGTATGTGAAGTCTTGAAAAAACAAGACATGATGCTTGCTAATATACTTTCATCTTAACAGAAAATTAACTTGCTGACTTGTCGGGAATCCAATATTAGCACATCAAAACGTGACGAGAAAAGACATGACAATCAACCTAGATGTAAAAAAGTTGGCAAAAGGAAACAAAATACTTTTGATCAAGTTTAGGTGCACAATTTTCCGGGAGAATGTGTACCTCCGATAAAACCATTAGCACTAGACAGAGACAAGAAGGGGTCTCTATAAGATAAGAGGAATAACCAATATATAAAAAGGGCAGCCCGGTGCACTAAAGCTCCCGCAATGCGCGGGGTCCCGGGAAGGGCCGGACCACAAGGATCTATTTTACGCAGCCTTACCTTCCCATGACCTCCTCGTCACATAGCAACAACTTTACCAGTTACTTCAAGGCTCCCCCTCGAATAACCAATATATCAACGGTAAAAAACTCAGAAGCATGTATCAGAACATATATCAAACAGGGAATACCATGTAAATGTATAGTTAAGATGATCTTGCGGCATTACAGAACTTCGGACCAGTGTGTTTGTATCCTTTGGAATTGGATAAGGATTGCTTGGGTCAACATTATCATTGATGCCTTCAATGTAGAGTGTGTTCTCCGGGAATCCACATGCACGAGCAATGGCTGAAACATCAACATAGAACCACTGGAAGGATCTGGGATCATTTGCTGGAACAAATATACTGGGCTTCTCGCTTCCTCTGATAACTCCAATTACTTCTGTGGGTTTAACCGTTGGAGCTTGATCCTGTCGATTGAATGTAATTCCATCAAGTGTCATGTACACACAACTTTACTCAGGAAATTAAATAAAAGGGAACAACCTCTTGTACTTCCTTCTTTTTTGAAGAAAACATCCACCAGGAGCTCTTTCCACTCTCTTGAGATGGAGGCGCAATACTTGAAGGTTGGTCATCAGCTGCAGCCACTTCCAGAGACTTGTCTCTCCAATTCCGGGGGACCCATCCCCTATTGACAAGAATTGGCGCCTGTACACTGAAAGGAATTTGACACGATTAGACAGAATTAATCACTCACGTTGCTGCCAGACATGAAGTTGAAGTGATTTTTCTAGTATCATTCAGAATCCAAATGAAAAGGTGTCAAAATTGTAAGTGCATACAGAAAATTTAATCTTGGAGAGAAACTTGATGATTGTATGATGGTTGGGTTAATGCCTACAAAGCTGAGGAGTGTAAAAATGGTAGTAGATGGTGTAAAAAATTAGTTGCATAACACTCTAGAAACCAAGACAGTCAATAAAACCACTCACCTCGATCCTAAACCAATCCGAAGAGAATTTAAATAAATTAAAAAGAAAAGAGAGACTAAAATTTTCATTGAATCATGAGACATGCAGTAAGAAAGCTAGATTGTATTGTAGTTGGACTAATACATACATTATACATAGGTGATACAAGTGGAGTTATGAGAGGTACACACTCGAGTTAAGTCACACACAGAGAGAAAAGATACACCAGACTTAGAGACCTTATAAACGACTATATTGACTTTTACATGTGCAGCGAAGTACAAAAATCTTTGATCATAACTACACCCAAATCTTTCTGTGCACTCTGTATTAACTCAAGATCGTAATCAGTGACATCTCAACTACTATTTGATAACATCCTTTTAACATATATAGCTGGTGACCAGATATAGCAAACAAATTTTTTGGTGACTAGATGTAGCCTAAATCCTGTTTAACCTTTTTATTTCCTTCCTGGAATCCCGTATAACCTTAACTTAGATGATTAACAAAGTTTGAGCAAGAAGTACATACCCAAAACAAACTAATGCAACTATGTTGAGTTAGTCTTATTTACATGTACCTCTTAGGATCATTTGCCAAAGGCATGAGAGGAGTGATAACATAGTAACCATTTTCTGTCACCCCTGAAATGCTTCTGGAGCGGGGCCCTATAAAAATGGACTTTTTCTCATCAAACACTCCTCTACAAAGTACCCTGCAGAACTCCAGAGAATCCACATTTTCACTTGAAGGGGAAACCTCATTGCAGTTTAAAGGATCCATTCGCAATCGATTTTGTCTGTACTCAAGCATTTCGATCTGCAAATAGTGATCAATGTTACAATTTCTTTCTCAAGTAATCTTGCATTAGCAGTCAAACTAACTGAAACAATGTTATAATGAACTAACCGCACTCCAGGATTTAGATACAGTGATTGATCAAACCAAGTAACAAAAAGTATCCATCAGAAACAAAATTGCATCAACATCAATTTTTTACAACGCTTCCTTTAGCCAACTAAAAAACACAATATATTGCACCACAGAGAAATGATAAATCTTCCGCGATACCAAAAGAAAATGGTAGTTCTCGGAAAGAAGTATTAACCTTATCTTGCCTTCTGATGATTTGCCAAGTGCCAAGGCCAAAGGTGATGACCCCTGGTACGAAAAGCAGTAACTTTGACCATCTTGAAGGTCCGCCTTTCTCTGAGGAATACAAACAAACAGGCAGTGATTCAGATCACCTGAATTCCGGAAGAAAGACCAAAATGATACAAGTTTACAACGGAAACGAATTGCGGAAAATATTTGCTTGATGAAGAAAGGAGAAGCCGGTGACCTGGAGGTTGAGTTTCAGTCACAGAGATGGCAGGAGCTGAAGTAGAGACGGAGGAGAACCGGAGCTGCAATGCTTGTGTAGCGTCACCAGTTCGCCGGAGAAGATTTCTGGTTAGGGTTTTAGAAATGGAAGCTGCCATGATCGTACTGAAGCTACCATTCGAAATGTCGTCGTTTTGATTGAAATTCGATTTAGAGGCAAAAAGTTTACGAGCGAATATAAAAATTACAGAACACACCGGGGGTTTTGTGGTAATTACACCTTAACTGTGGATGAGAC
This sequence comes from Datura wrightii, assembly GCA_035772735.1. NCBI lineage: Eukaryota > Viridiplantae > Streptophyta > Magnoliopsida > Solanales > Solanaceae > Datura > Datura wrightii. Next base: position 178,442,848 of record JASDFA010000010.1, on the reverse strand, counting down.
TAAAAGGCCCATTCCCTTGACTGGGCTACAAGTCCAACTTGGCCCAAATACCAAATAAAAACTAGGGCTCTTTTCACTTACACTTCACCCTTTATAAAATCTCAGATCCCCTTATTATTCCTGTAATTTGGTCTTCTTCTGCCGCCGCGCCGGTCATCATCTCCATTCTGTTTTAGCCGGAAAATAGCCGGAGATCTTGTGTTTGCAAATTATTTTTATATGGTGTTATTGAAAAGGCAATGAGTGTGCAAACTGCGCTTTGATAAAAGAGTAGCGCAATCAGCCCTTTACGTTGCCAATAGCACGCCGTTCCGGCGCGAGTTTATATGCTTGCATGTGTCGTTCTTACTTACGGCTTGTGCACTAATAAGCTCGTAAATCCTCTTCTTTTTCTTTTTTAAATTTTAATTTTTACATCCAGATTTATGTAGCTATTTTATGATGTTTTTCACTTAAATTTACAAAATAGGCGATTAATTTACTTGTGCTGCTTGTGGTTGAGAACTATGAGCTCTGGTTCAATTGTTATGCATAGATAACTTGAAAACTGCAGTGATGCAGGAGTCTAGTATTCAGCGAGCCTGATGTTGATGATGAAGTTCAATTTCAGGATTGATCAGTCTAGTTCATAGAATTATACGATCACTTGATCGATACACAACAAAGCGCTCTCTGAAGCAACAAATTGTCTTGAAATTCGAAAAGGTAAATCCATAAAATCATTAAAAATGATTGTGAAAATTTATCCCTACACCAAAAGTAGAAGGAGATCTAAATTGATAACCCCGTAACCTAATGTAATAAAAGAACATAAATGGCACTGCTTGAAATTGAACACAATAATATTTCCAGAACTCCGAAAATACGTTTTACAGTGAATAACATCTTTATTCTTATTCATCAGTGGATGATAAACAAGTTGCAACCAGTGAATATTTGAAACAAAGGGACAAAATGTTTAAGCCTCTTTCTAGTGTTAAGAGAGACCAAAAGGAGTAGCAATTAAACAAAGATCATCCTTTTTTCTTGCAGTTACTCCACCTGTTTCTGTCATATCAAAATTTTTTAGAGGGGCTTCACAAGGAGTCTTCCAGTCGAAGTGACAAAGCAACTCAGCTAAAGGATGTTCTATGTTCACTGACCCGAATAACAATCCCGGACACATTCTTTTTCCTGTGCCAAAGGAAATTAATTCAAAATGAAATAAATAGAATTATCGTCAAATCTCTCCAGGATATAGCTTTTTGCATTATGCCAATATTTAGGATCTCTGCCCATTGCCCATGCATTCACTAGGACTCTGGTTTTAATAGGTATTCTATATTTCCCTATCCTTGTTTCTTCTCTAATTTTAATTACTTCAACTCTTCGAGATCATTATCCTCAAATATTTTCTTTCCTTTAGGACTTCTCTAACTTCAAGTTGTGCTTTAGCCATGATACTTGGATTTCTCGTCATTTCTGCCAATGACCAAATAATTACTGCAGATGATGTTTCAGCTCCAGCTATGAACATGTTCTGCATATAATTAAATATATTGGGATATTTCCAAATTTGAATGTTCCAATATAATATTATACTCTAAAACAAAAAAAAAAAAAACCTCAAATTTTTAATACTAATATAATGGAAAAAGAAATGGGAAGGAAATGTTTTATATCACACTAAACTTACAAAAATAACTGCTTTGATATTCTTATTTGTGATTGAAGTTCCCAATTCCCCACTCTCCATGACTCGCAGCAGAACATCGATTAAATCTTCACCTCCAGACCTATTCTGCTCGATTTTCCCTATGTTCATTAATGATATTCTCCAAAATTACATCTGCTTCTTTGTGAACCTTCTAACATTTTTGACTTCAAGCCATAAATCCGCCAAGTCAAACCCGCCGGCTAATAATGTGATATCCTTCATCAACATTATCAACTTGTCTTGACCATGGATTATTTTTCCAAAAGCCGACCTACAAGTTACAGAACTTGTAAACCAAAAAATTTTGTCCGACAAGTTGATTAATGAGTTGGGCATGGAATTAATTGATGAAATAAGACTTGACATCTCTGCTTGTCGAATTGAACTAAATGATTTGACCATCTTTGCGCTGAGAAGTTCCAGAATGCACACTTTGCGCATGTTTCTCCACTAATCACCGTATGGACATGTTCCAATGTCCGAGTAATTGTACATAATAATTTCTCCGACCATCAATTGAGGCTTAGTAGCATAATTAAGGTCTTGAATTTTAAGGTGAAGATACAACAACCTGCGATACTTCTCCAAGACGTAAATGAAAGATCGGCCCATACCTTTGCGATAGATCTCTTAAAGTATGATGTGGCAGGCGGCCATTCATTAACTGATGCAAGTTCCCGATGAAAGGTAGACTCCATGGCCCTGGAGGCAATTTCTTGTTAAAGGTTTTTGATTGCTTCCATATATGAAGGATGAAAGAAAGGAATAACAAAAGGGAAGTGAAGATGAAAAATAAGTGTTGTGTCTCCATAGATATATATCTCAGAGAGTTAAAGTTTTGAACAGGAAAGCTACTAGTCTGTATATTTCTTTTTTCCCCCTTTTGAGAAGATTATAGTACTGAAGTGATAAGAACACATGCACTCGTGAATTAATATAAAGCGACAAAATTTGATCCAATCGAGAGGGACAGTTGTGATATTTTCAAATAGGCGTGCCATGTGTTTTTTATGGTTTTTAGGTTGGATGCGTCTCTTTGAAAAATTATACATTTTAAAAAATATATATATAATTTTTATTAATTTATTTTAATAAATAAATTTTCTATTCAATTATATTTAAAATAAAATAAAAAAATAAAAAATCACTTATTTTAAAATAATAAAATAATTTTTTTTTTAAGTTTCCTTTTTGTCATTGTTCATTTTTTCCAGACATTTAATAGGTGTCTGTGGGGGCGGATCCACGTAAAGGAATGGATGAACGTGCATTCACTAAAGTATTTGTGCACCAGTCCTATATTTAGAGATGAATTTAAGATTTAAAGTTTTCGGGTGTCAAGGTGATGAAATATTAAATTTTTTGGCTTCTACTCGAATTATTTATTTTTTAATTATATAAAAAATTAATTAATAAAGAAAATAAACAGTAATAAAATGACGATTTATGTATTATATATACTATAATAGAGCAAGAAATGAAGAAACTATTATGATCAATTTGAAATTATAGCAATAAATATAAGCATCACAACACACATTCAATAAAGATCATGAAGTGAACCAAACATATAATTTTCAATAATATTTCAAAGATTGATAAATTAAATTAGTCAGTTATAATTATTATAATTAAAACCAGATAATAAACAGAAATATAAAAAATAAAAATAAAAAAGTTAGACGGAGAATTGGAGATGCTGCAGCCCGCTAGTTTATAATGCAGCAGGCAACAGCAAGTGACCTTTTTTTTCAAAAAATATCCACAATGTTGGACAGCAAGGTTTGATCCTAGCCACTGTAACCTCAGCTCGAATCCAGTCCGCTGCATTTTTATTGTTATTTTTTTAAAAAAATAAATGCTTTTATATAAATAAAATGCCAGCACATTTCAAACAAGGAACCTCACTGTGTAAAGTGAGGTTCAAGATCATCAAATCACATAGTAGGATAGTGTTAAATTTTTTCTATTAATTTATATTTATCTGAGAAAACTATAATTTGCTCGCACTTTTTCTGTCGCAATTGTTTGGTTGACTCAATTTTGGGATTTTTCCAATTTGTTTGCGGAACAGAGAGAGATGATCAGTTGATTTATTTTGCTTAGAAAATTATTACTCTCTCCGTCTCATTTTAATCGTTAGGTATACTAAAAATAGTTTTTTCAAAATAATTGTTAGTTTCAAATTTCAAGAGATAATTTTACCATATTTTTTCAATTCTGCCCTTAGTACTTAAAGTAATTCTAAAATATGCAAGGAATTATTATTGTATGTTTCCAAAAAATTAATAGGGATCTATTAATCAAATTACCATCCCTATTAATTTTTTCTTAATGAGAGTACAAACCTTATCCTACCAATTAAAATGGAATAGAGGAAGTATTTCTTTAAAGATTTTCTGTCGCAATTGTTGATTGAATCAATTTGGTTTTTTTTTACATTTATTTGCAGAGGAGTGAGAGATACAATGTTACAATAACCGTATGTATTATTGTATTTCAGAGAGATATAGTGATATGGTAATTATATGTATTTAAGTGTATGATACATGTATCTCATAAAATACAAGTTTGATACACTGAAATACAGTAACATACAAGTTTATATGGTATTTCTCCTCAAGAGCAGACAACTGTTTGTTGTATGTATGTATAGATCTGGATCTTCTTTTTCTTTTCTTTTAGTATGTATTTTTACTATATTTCATTGTATTAGATAGAGAATACAATTTGTTGAGTGAACGTATACAACCTATCGTGATTGTATGCATTGATATAACGAAATTAAGTGTTACCTATACGAGCTAATAATAATTGAACAGTAGCTATAATTGAATACAAGTGAAATTAGAGCAAATGAATAGAAGTGATACAAGCTGGTAACAATTGATATAGTAGTTGTGAATGAATAAAAGTGAAATTAGAGCAAATGAATACAAGTGATACTTTATACCGATGAATACAAGTGATACAAGCTGATAGCAATTGATACAGTAGAGAGAATAAATACAAGTGAAATTAGAGCAAATGAATACAAGTGATACAAGTTGGTAACAATTAATACAATAGAATGAATGAATACAATCCTCTGTATTTTTGTTATTTATATTCTTGTATATACCCCTGTATTTTCTATATTTCACTTTAGTTATATTCGTTGCGCAGACGAATACAGTTGATACAAGTTAGGAGTGGACATAATAGGATAGATATCGAAATACCATATTAAGATTAAAATTTTCAATAGTAATTTTGATATTACGGTATATGATATGATATTAGTATGCATTTTAACTTTTTCAATATTCGATACTTTAAAAAAAAATTAAATACCAAATAACATACTAAAAATTATAATTACTTGTACAATCTCTCTCTATATTTTAAATATATAAGCTGGTTTAGTACAAAACAGCATCACATCTCATTCTAATAATGCTAATTTGTATCTCTTATTAAACACAAACATTTTTTTTCTTTTGAAATCAAGAATTGAGGATTTATTTTCTTTCCAAATACTAAATCCATAAAACTGTTAGTTGGCAAGTGCAACAAGTTATTTGTAAACTCTTTTGAGTTTTAATAGAGCTACATTTTGTCAAGTTAGATTTTGAACGTCAGTAAATAAAATTTTTGGTGCAAAATTGTGCACTTAGAATACTCTTAATTTTAGTTAATGTTATTTAGACTTTAAAACTTTGGCTACTCTATCGTGATTGAAATGTCCTTTTTGAGTAATTGATTAAAGAAGTAAATTATTTGTATTTTCTTTTAAATATTTGTACATGTGTATGGTGTTAGTCTATTATATCGAGACGTTTCTTGAAAAACCGAAGTCATAATTCTTTATTATATAAATATATGTAAGTCGAAGTCAACCAAACTATGGTTACCGATTTATTGAATCGTAAAGTATCAAATCGAACTTAAAAATACTGAACCATACCAAGTTAATTTGATATGACAACAGTATAATATTTTTAAAATTAAAAAAACAAAGTTACCAAATTAAAATTTTAAAATATAGCACCATACTATACCATGCCCATCCCTAATAAAAGTTGTATTCGTTCTGCGAACAAATACAATTGACACAAATTGTATTTATAGCATGAACAAATACAGTAAATACATGTGTCCACAATAGAAGATTTGCTATAATGATAAATATTAAAACAATAGCTGCATTTAGTAATTAGCTCTTAAACTGTAGTAATTTCTTCAATATGACCAATAGTAAATAGAGATACCCGACCCATTGAAGAGTCCACCACAAGATGTAAATGAAAGATCAGTCCATGTCTTGTGGTCTAAGAATAGTTTGCGGCACTACAAATGTGATATAATGATTAATGAAGTAAATTGAGAATTATGAGCTTTCAATTTAATCTGTTCAGAGTTTTCGCGTGAACAAAATTATTCAATATTTATGCTAGTACTGACGGTAAATAACAACTATTTTACTGAAATTAAAACTTATCGAGTGCGTACAAGCTAGTAACATCATCTTTTGTGTTAATAACTTGAAAGTTGCAGTAGGTTTGTTGAGGGACACAAAAGTGAGCAAAAATAGTTATGAAATTTCAAGAAACTAAATAATCCACAAAATATTTTAAAATGATTGTGAAAGTTTATCAATTATCTATACACCAAAAGAAAATTTCACCATATTATAAGAGGGATCCAAACATAATATAATAAAAGAAGATGAATGTTATGAAATTGTTATATAGCTAATCTTTTTGTTCCTTGAGGTATCAAGTTATTGTAAAATAAGTACTATTATCTTCTTATTCATCACTGGATGATAAACCAGTGAAATGCACAATTACTTAAAACAAAATTCTTAAGTTTATTTCAAGTATTAAGAGAGACCAAAAGGCGTAGCAATTAAACAAAGATCATCCTTTCTTCTTGCAGTTACTCCATCTGATTCTGTCATATCAAAATTCTCTAGAGGAATTTCATAAGGAGTCTTCCAATGAAGTGATAAAGCAACTCAGCTAAAGGATATTCTACGTTTACTAAGCCGAATAATATACCTGGACATATTCTTTTTCCTGCGCCAAATGGAATAAATTCAAAATAATTTCCTCGAAAAGCAATAGAATTATTGTCAAATCTTTCAGAGATAAAGCTTTCTGCATTATGCCAATATTCAGAATTTCTTCCCATTGCCCGTGCATTTACTAGGACTCTGGTTTTGACAGGTATGGTGTATTTTCCAATTCTTGTTTCTTCTCTGCATTCTCTTGGGAGTGATAAAGGAAATGGAGGGTGCAATCGTAATGTTTCTTTAACAACTAATTTTAGATACTTCAATTTTTCTAGATCAGTATCCTCACATATTTTCTTTCCCTTGAGGACTTCTCTAACTTCAAATTGTATTTTACCCATGATACTTGGATTTCTTATCATATCCGTCAATGTCCAAATAATTACTGCAGATGATGTTTCAACACCTCCTGTGAACATGTCCTACATAAAATTAAAAATATTAAGATATTTCTAATTTTTAAAGTTCCAAAATAATATAAAAAAAGAAATGAAAATATTGAAATGTTTTAAATGACAGTAAACTTGCAAAAATAACTGCTTTGATATCCTTATTTGTGATGGTAGTTCCCAATTCACCACTCTCCTGACCGGCAATAGAACATCGATTAAATCTTTACCTCCGGACTCACTATTACCCTTCTTATCATTTGCTCGATTTTTCCGATATTCATTAATGATATTCTCTAAAATTACATCTGTTACTTTGTGAACCTTCAATATTTTATATTTCAATCCACTAAATAATATGTTGATATCGACGATCCTTCTAGATTTATCCCGTCTTATTTTAATTGTTTTTTAGTTAGCGTTGGCCTAACGACTTATTTTGAGAAAATAATCCTTGGCAACGGCCAAATGCTCTCCTTACCCCCTCAAATTTTTATTTCAATCCCCAAATTTATTAAACTACAATTTTTTTTTAAAAAAAATTCTGCCTTTTCTCCTTTTAATCCTTTTAAAAACATCAAAAATATCTTTAAATTATGCAAAATTGAATTAAAATATTCTTCATTAATAGTTTGGTCCAAAAATATTTCTCCGTCAATAATTTGATCCAAAAATACCCCTATTGTTAATAATTTTAATTAAAAATACTCCTATTATTACTTTTGGATTTAAAATACCTTTTTCTAATAAACATTTTTTTCTTTTAAACACATTTTTTAAAAATAAAATAATATTTTAAAGAACCTTTTTGTAATTTCTTTTCTTTTAAAATCTCTTTAACTAATAAACAAGTGAGAAGTAATCTTTTTCCTTTTTAATCTCATTTTATTAATAAAAATAAAATAACCATGTGTACTTTTAAAACTGATAATCTATACATAAATTATAGTAATCTCATCATTAATATTTATTTAAATAGTGAAAAAGAATCCTAATAAAATAAAAAATATTTTATTTCTTAATCTTTTTTGAATTGAAGTAGGATAAGCATTTGGTGATATATTTGTTGTTATAAAGTTAAAATAAAAAAAATTAATCAACAATAACTCTATCGATGATGTTTTAAAAATATTTTGTGATTTGAAGCAATGTAATAAATTTTCTCTTTTGTCTTTTGCATTTAGTAAATTATATAATTTTAAACTGATACTGATCCTTTTGAATCTTTTTTAAGAACTCAAATGGTGAATTAATACGAATATATAAATTAACTCAAATATACATTGTTATAAATTATTTTCTTTCTTATAAAACAGCTGCTTCCCTTATAGTCGTCAGCTCGTTCTTGACTGATCCGATCATATGTTCATAATTTGAAGTAAAAGAATTCGAAAGATAAATTAAATAATATCTAAACTAATTATTAAATTGTTGATCATTTGATAGATTAATAATAATATATTCTTAGACCAACATTATCAACTTGTCTTGATCATGAATCACTTCTCCGAAAGCTGATGTACTATAAAATTAATTTCGCAATGCATACTTTGCGCATATTTCTCCGAATAATTTCTCAGTTTGCAAATGCTATTATATATTTATATAATTCTATTTATATCATCTATAATAATATTTTAGTATATAGCTTTTATAATTACAGGTGAAATGTTTTGAATCAATTACTCTACGAAAATAAAGTAGTGTTAACAATCATAACAAGAATAAATCAAAAACACAACACTACTAAACATCACAGATCTCATTAATAATAATAATAATAATAATAATAATAATAATAATAATAATAATAATAATAATAATAATAATAATAATAATAATAATTGGAGAAAAGAAAGAAATTGGTGATGTAAACTAAAAACACTGAAATGATTGAGGCACAATGTTGAGCCATTGTCTACCCGAATTAAATAAGCAAATTAATTAATATTAATAATTAATCCTTAATTAAAATGCTAACAACATTAATACTAAACTCATAAAAGATGCAACGGCAACAAATCCTCCAAATTGGGATGCCACACTAGATGTGCTTTCTGCTGGTGGACTTGCAGTTTTGTTACTGGAACTCGAACCTGAAAAAACGACGACGTTATATTAATTAACTATTAGAAGTGCTGAAATTATTACTGAGTTGAGCGCGACCAATTTATGACTTTTCGTTAATTTAGAGGTACATTTAAACACTTGGCTTATTAGTACTCTTGAGATTAACGTTCATTAAGAATACTCCTTCCGTCAAAATAAATAGTGTTTTTAGCTTAAGAAACATACTCATTTCTACAAAGTAAAATGCAATTTTCCCAATTTACTCTTAAAATATGTCTTAAATAAGACGTAGTTCTTTAATAGTTTATAAATCTCTCTTTATTTAAATAAGAATAAAATTAAAAAAGCATTATTAATATCTTTTTGATAATGTGAAACACCATTTATTTTAAAATAAAATAAAAAGAATAAAACACGCTTATTTTGAAAGGAAGGGAGTACTTACTATTAGCCTCTGTGGGAACAGATGGGGCTGAAGCTGAACCAGGTGATGCAGCGGCTGTATTAGTCACAAGAAAAATTAATACTCATTAGTGCTAATATTATCATCAAACCCAATAAGATTTTTTTAAAATTTAAAGATCTGACAACTAAAAAGAAACAACTATTTTTATTATTATACCTAACAAAAATAGGTATAATAATTCGTTCCTTTTTAGTTGTCACGTACACTAAAAATAATTGTTCGATTTAATATTGTTAATTTAAAAATTTAAAGTAAGAATTAATTATATTTTTTCAACTTTGCCCTTAGCATTAATTATTCTAAAATTAAGAAGCACATAAATAGACAAAGATTAAAAAATTAATAAGAGTTATACTAGTCAAATTATACCCCTAATCAATTTTTTTCTCAAAGGTTGTGCAAAAATCTATCTCAACGGAGGAAGTAATATTTTTTTTAAAACCCACATAAAAGACAAGCATAACAAGTAAAATGGACGGAAAGGATAGAAAGGAGAACTATCATTCGCATGTACTATGATGAGGCGAATTCAAAATTTAAAGTTATAGTTTGAATCCAATTGAACACATAGAATAATTGGAAAAAAGAAAAATAGTAGTAGTTACCATTTTTGCAAAGGTTAAGATCAGGATTAGCACCACAAGATTTAGCAAAATTTATTGCTTCATCTACAGTAACATTCAAAGTGTTCATGAGATTAGTATTAGTGAAAACAGCACAAAGGCAGTGTGTATCATTTGTAATCATTTCCTTCAACGGCGCACAGCAACTGGGTGGAGGATTTTTCGTATGCGATGCCAATGCTGGTTGACATGTTATTAGTTTTTCCACACATGGCATTGCAGAAATGCCTCCTGTTGCACCACCATCAACACCACTAGCCAAAAACGCGCCCAGCAAAGTCTTATCGAGATCAATGCCATGGGATAAACCCACAAAAAAACATGAGAAAACTACTACAACAAACAATTTGGAATATGCCATTGGTTAATTCTTTTCGATGGGAATATGAATTTGTGATGATTGTCCATATATATAGAGGAAAATGTAACTGCTATTTTTATTTGGAACCGTATTTTCAGGCAGTTACAAAATCTTTTTAATCATTCAATTCAAAAGTACTTTGTTTGTAACTACTTCCTATTTTTGAATCTATTCTACGTCCTAGAATATTCCCATTATTTTCGTTTAATTACAGGTGACTAAGTCCTCGTATTAAATTACTAAAACTTATCTGAACCTAAAATTTAGGCAATTCTCAGCTTATATCAAAGCATTCATTAGTGTAGTGCAAACACCGAATGCGAAAGATGACCTTAATTTTGCACCAAATATATTTCACCTATTTCATCTAACCACACATTATATTTGTAGAAGTCGGTACAACTAATACATTGTTGTTTGCTTCAAGATGTAGTCTTTGGCTACGGATCATATGAAGACAGTATTTTCGACATAAAGAGTATAACTATATAATCGAAAAATCACTAAAACACCTATAAATATCAAATCTGAACACCTAACTTTAAAATTATAATGAGTTAAAGTGATAAAACCTACAAAGGTTGAACATCAAGTTTCTTCCCAAAAGAGCCACTGTGATGAAAATGTTGCAGCATTAGTAATGGACACCGCCTTTCAAGTGAAATTGTTTCTGCCAATCTCATATCAAGAGAACGCCGTTATAAGCTAGAACTAGAATGAAGCAAAACCCGGAGACTATCTGCCAAGCATAACTCGGTTTACAACATCAACAGGCAAGGCATAAGCAGGATCGATAGGCTTTATGCCTGGATATTCAAGAAGTGAAAGCCCTGGATTGCAGAAAAAAATCAAAGGAATAAGTAAAAACGCTTGGATCGTTAAAGCTCAAATCTAGATTGTCATCATCAATAGAAAACAACTGCAGTGGAGCTCAGAAAAAGTTCCCAGGAACATCCCTTAAAAATGCTTCTAGTTTCATTACTTGATATAGTTTTATCACTTCAATATTCAGCATATTAAAAAGGGCAAGAGGGATCATGCTTCCTGCAACCATGATTTTGGAACATAATTAACATTGAAGCACTGCTTCTGCAGGATTGTCTCTAAAACGTGAAAAAACTTGTTCAAGGACATAAATTAGGAATGCAGCAGCCTACACCAGTAGACACAACACAGTTCGGATGATAGATCCTTTTCAACAGTCATATGGACCATCATATCATCGGAAGAAAAACACACATTAGACATTTCACAATACAAAAATGTCATATGTCCCTTACCAGCGACTCCAAAGTAAGTATGGAAGACATCAACTGCATCATCTGGCCTATCTGAAATTCCACCATTCTCCTTATCCTACATTCGTGAAAGGAATATAACTCAGGCTTTACAAAAATATCAGACAACTACACAAAGATATAGTATTCAATGCCAAGCTTCAAGTGAAAGAGAGTTATTATATTTGGATGAAACCTGACAATCCAAAATAAATTTTACAAGCTTTTCCTTGTCAATCCAATGAACCCTGTCGATCATAATTAAGCTGGAAAGAACCCACCAAGAGTAGCAGACCTGAGAAGCAACAACATGACTATCAGTAAAACTCAAAACTGACTTATCGATAGAAATTTTAGTGTAGCAAGAGTAACAAACATCAGGAAGCTTCTCTGGGCGCCCATTTAAACCCCCAGATTTGACTTGTCTTTCACATAACCACCAACCAAGGAGGTCCTTATCAACATGATGTAGAGACCCTGTAATTGCGAGAGCTGCCACGCAACAGAAAACTGCAATGGTAGCATAGGCAAAATTGTTTTCAGTAACGCAACAATACACAAGTCAAATAATAAGAAGACTGCTGGAAATATGGATGGTAAGTGGAACACACAGGTTGAAAACCAACAAAGGGCCAAACCCTCTGCTCCTTTTCACTAACAAATATGACATTAACTGTCATAAAACTGTATCACGGCAAAGAAACATATTCCTCCTTCAAGACCTGTTCCTTACTTCCTTTCATGTGAAAGAAAGAAAAAAGCAAAGAAGGATTTTTTTTTTTTTTTTTATAAAGGTAATGTTGTATTCCTCAGCATTAAGGCCATGCAGGCTACCAGCCAAAAATGTACATCTTCTACCACAAACTACCAACAAAAATTCTTTACAATGGCTATAGAGAGCCTATGAACTCTACAATCTGTTAATATCTTCTCCAAAAGCATTCCAGGATTATGCCCATTAGCTGTTCATCAAATCTAGGACCAGAAACTGATAACTTCTCTTGATATGTTTATCTGACATGCAGATCTTGCCCACTGAAGGAAGAAATTATTCTTCATCCCCTCATGACTATGTCAAAGCTGCTGACAACTTGGTGTATATTCTACATCAGTATGGCATTATCTTTTAACTTGTCATTTCTCTTTCTGGTTTTTGCCAAGTATCCCAGGTTACCGATGCGAGCTTATTGTCTTGGTTGGTGATAATGATCTCATGTACTCTGGTTTTGGTGATAGTCCAGCTTTGATATTTTTTCAAGATAACTGAGAAATCCCCGAGGACCAGTGGCACACGGTTCAAAACTAAGTAGATAATTGGCTGCCCGGTGTTGATATTATAGGAATTATATAGAACAATTAGGGAATGGAATCCTTTGGTAGCAGTAAAGTCAAAAAAGAAAAAACAACAGTGTGTATGTTTTCCAACGCTGAAATCAATAAACTTAGACCTTTCATTAGAATAGACTCTCTCGTTTGTCTTTCAGTTTAGAAGCCATTGTTAGTATGATAAAATGCATGATTTCTCTATGTGACGTACTTTGCCCCGCATGAGATTCTGCTCCTGGTGTGCACCCAAATCCACCATCCACATTCTTGCAACTTAAAATATATTTCACTGCTTTTCCAACGTCAATCTTATCTAACTGATGCAGCAATGCAAGTGAAAGGATCGCAATGTAAGAGAACCTACACAAAGTATATTTAGGTCATTAAATTTTCAATTCCCGAAAGAAGGATCTTACGTTCCAAAAGAAAACACATGTATCTAAAGATACATAGATTTCTTCTTCTTTTAAAAAAAAAAAAATAAATAAATATATATATATATATATATATATATATATGGCTTAATCCTTGGCATTCATTATAGTAAATTTTAAAACAAGAAACCAAATAAAGGATCCTAAATTTATAATAGCAAACAAAATAAGAAGCTTCTACCGTGTATCGACTTCACCCCATATGTCACCAGAAAATGATCCATCTTCATTTTGCAGGCCTGCAATATCTAGCTGAAAAGTTAAGTTCACCACTTAGCAACACCTAAATTTCTTAATAGTATACTCCAAACTGCCAATGTTGTGATGAGTACTCTCCATGTTAATTTGAACAAATTTTTTGATTTTGTGAGGTTAGAATTGTAAACTCAGTAAATGCTAGCATTGCAGCAGAGTTCACGGATGTAATACATAGATCTAAAAGATATATACACAGAACCACCATAACAATTGTAAATGTCAGAAGACATGAAGTAGGATACAATTTGACACCTTATCAATGTCAAGGACATGTAATTTATCAAATAAAGCCAAGACTTGAATAGCACTAAGTGTATACAGCACATGCGGATCATGTCCGATATTACCACCAAATCCACCTGCATATTATACAAATAGAGAAGTAAGCCTATACATATAGAACAAGTAGATCAAATCATTAAAGTTACTACCTCTCAAAGGAAAAAGAAAAGAGAAAAGCAACATCCATTAAAAAAGCAGTAGGCATAGTATAGCTGCAATATTTGGAAATACTAACAAAAGAATCATTGTGAGATAGCAAGAAAGAAGTGCAAGATACAAACCAGATTCATGTTGGCACTGCATGACCCATGAAATAACTTCATCTTGATCCACAGCAGCAAGCTTGCCCATGATAGCCAGAGTTGTCAATCCCCAGTATGCCCCATTTAATCTCAAATGCTCCATCACCACAGATTCAAAATCATCTTTCCTCTGAAGGCATACAGGAACATATTAGAGAAAGCAAATGATAGAGTAACAAGAAATGTACTGTAGTGGGTGGTGGAAAAGAAAGGAACTCCATAAAGTACTTAAATGCCATGAAGAAATTGTACAAAGGAATCATCTCACAAGTATGAGGATAGGAGGAGATATATGGGGCATTTGCACAACGTCACATTTCTTCTGTTTTTGATGTAAGATGAAACCATAACAGTAGAAATGCTAGTCCTAATATCCCCACTCAAACAAGTGAAATCCCACTATTTTCAGGTATCAAGGGGACAACTAACAGAGAGGGATTAAATCTCAAGGATCGATCCCGCAGTCAATCATATTATAAAGTCTATAACGCCAACCCATACCAGAACAAAAGAGGGAATCCAGAGCCATTACTAAAGTTCCAAACAGCTCCATGGTCCACTTCTTTAAGAATGGCTATGATATCCTTCCAAATATGACAACCATAATTTTGAACTTGACAATTGAGACAATCCAGACGCCAGAAGTTCCTAAAATACTTGTCTGGAGGACTCTAACCCAAATGATAGAATGCTTAAGAAGGATCCATCATAGTTTAGTAAGTAGAGAAGAATTAGTATTGCGATAGTAGCTAATGCCTACAAACCATTTTGTTTCTGCTTCACAACTGTCTTCCAACCATCCGGGTGTACTTTCCGGGCTTCAAGAGTATCTCCCTTCAGGAACATCTTATTTAACTTGTCCAAAGTATTAAACACATTGAAAGGAGCCTAGTTGTTTGCTTAGAGTACACAGGTATATGAGTAACAAATCGGATCAGGGTGGCCCAACCCCCTAACCTCAGATTTCTAGATATCAAATCAGAGAGTCTATTCCTCACTTGCTCAATGATATAGCCCTTAAGCAGATTTTGGGAATCCATTGCAAAAAGACAGACACCCTAGGGCAGTTTTCAAGGTTGGTAGTTTGGTTGACGCAAAAAGTTTGCTGAATTATACTCATTGGGTGCCAAGTCAAAGATGCATGCCAAAAAGAAAATTCCTAGTGAAAAAAAAATATTGGATGAAAGGCAGAGGAAAATCAGTAGACATGAAACAAATGAGTACCTTCTCAACTGTTATGATGTACTTAACATGCTTATCCACCAGCAGCTCCCCCATCCTGCAGTCATCATGGCTCAGAACTCAAATTATCAAAACTGGCCAAAGTGGGAGAGAAAAGAATATAATCATATATTGCAGTAATATTCCATCTTGAAGCCACATCTCTTGTCTTTATTTCCCTCACTCAAAGAGATTAGGGACTGATCGCGAAAACTCAAACATCTCTTTCTGTCTTTCATTCAAGTCTATCCCAAACTCGTCGAATCCAATTTGTAACAGGTGGTTTTCTGTCAAAATTCTCTATCAGATTACTATTCTTCTTAATTCTTAAGATTAACTGTTTGCTCGAATTTTCATTGAGTTGCATGTTGATTTTTAGGAAAATCTCTTCGTTTTAGTCTTCAGAATCTCAATCTAACTGAAAATTATATCTAGTAATAGTAATTGAGATCAGAACTGCAAATTATATTACTAGATACAATTTTCAGTTAGATTGAGATTCTGAAGACTAAAACAAAGAGATTTTCCTAAAAATCAACATGCAACTCAATGAAAATTCGAGCAAACAGTTAATCTTAAGAATTAAGAAGAATAGTAATCTGAAAGAGAATTTTGACACAAAAAAACCTGTTACAAATTGGATTCAACGAGTTTGTGTTTGGGGTAGACTTGAATGAAAGACAGAAAGAGATGTTTGAGTTTTCGCGATCAGTCCCTAATCTCTTTATTTCCATCTTGAAGCCACATCTCTTGCCTCATCAATATCAGCCTTTAAAAATGCAGCTTTTGGATATTTTCCGAGCAGGCTTGTATAAAATGGAGAAATAAAACGACATGGTCCACATGATGTTGCAGTAAAGTAAAGGATGGCTAGACGCGATGCTCTTGAAGCAGCACTTAACTTTGTCTCTAGTTCGCTCACAGAATGGATGCCAACAACTTTTCCTGTATATGATAAACAAGATAAATTATTGCATAAAATGTAGACCTGTCTCTCATTCTAGACCTCTCAAATGAAAACCGCACTACTTTGCAGCATAAGACATTCTTTTATTCATCTTATTGTTAATGAAAACCCAAATAACAAATAGAACATGGAAAATGAGAAACAAGTTTTCTAGAAGAAATCAACATAACAAAGTTCTGGAAAGCAAAGATTGCACGCCCTGTAGCTTCAATATATAACCAAAACAATGTCTTGCTGCCACCAGCAGCCTCCCCCTCACTTTTCACTTCACACAGCATAAAACTACACCAACATATCCCAAATCCTAACCCCCCCCCCACCCCCCACCCCCTGCTCCCAAAAGGTCGACAACTACCAACCTCTTAATACTGGTCCAATCTCCTTCATATGATAAAATATCACGCAATTCCCAGAAGGTACCTAGAAAACCAGCGACACCATCTCACCACGCAATTGGGTGCATGTAGCACAAATATCTGCATATCATCAATATTTACGTACCGGGGTTTAAGCTATCTATTTTTACTATACCCTGAGGTGGTCATTTACCAGTTCACTTGGTATAATATGATAGTTTTTACAAATTACAGCTGATTATAGATAGCAGCTGACTGGCTCAATAAAGAAGGATGACTATGGTGGTGATGCTAGGTATTGTAATTTTCATCAGTTGAGATTGTACATATCAGTCTTGATATTCTTATCACTTCAGCTTACATTGTTCTTATACCAGTAGGTAAAACAAAACCTGGATAACCGCAGGAAGAAACTGATGGATACGTTAATTATGATCATCTGCCTACTGGCAAAAGAATGATGCCCAATTTCCAAAGTCAATATTATAATAACAAATGCTGGGCACTACTATAACCATAAGGACTACTGTCAAGAATGACATATCAGTCATGACCGGTAAAAAAGAATCCTAGATACACTTAAATGCAACCATCTAAATGTCAAATGAGTAGTGAACTCGAAAAACGAAGATCATACCATCATTCAAATCAGAAGCAGAGTCAGGATCCTGCATCATATTTTGGAAAAAGAGTAACTCGTTATAAGAAGAAATGAATCTATAAACAGCGTAAATAAAGGGGCTGCAGAAAGGGAAGTTAAAAATTAGAAATAGCAGGCCAACTCAATAATCCAGATTTATTCCCTAGTCACGTTTTGCTACTTAACTTAAAGCATGGATTAAACCATAAAGATCAAAGAATCCCACGTAAATGGTGTGTAGCAAATTGGGTAAACAAGTATCATACTTTATGTCAACAATATTACTCCACCCCACCCCTTCACCAATGCCCTACCTCAAAGAAAAGAGACATGAGGTAACAGGTCAATTAGGAATATGGATCCAACTGGATGCTAGCTGAAACTAGGTAGGAGGATATAACACAGGCTGAACAAGACAAACAGAAAACTAAAACACAAACGAACAAAGTTGAAGACGACAGACAGAAGTCAATTGAGCTCTTTATTTTCCAAGTCTACACCTTTAGAGTGGGGGACTAAGCAGGGAAGTTGGAGCTTGGAAATGAATAGTAAATAATCAATCAAAGGATGTCTCTATAACAAGGATGTCAGCTTTAGGTACAAGCTAAATTATGAATAGACGCCACTGGCTGAAACTCTTGGAAGAGCACAAACAATAGACATAATTCTTACTTTAGAAAATCACACCGTGTGACAGCGGGAACACAAAAGTATACCCAAGAAAACTTACAGAAGCTTCATGTTCAGATTGCTGTTCTTTCGCTTTACTCTTTTCATAAGCGGCCTGCAGTGCAAACTGTAATGTCAAGAACAAAGAAAAGCAGCCAGTTAGTGGCTAAATACTTTCAATAAACTTAAAACCACCTTTGCTTCTGCCTGACGCCACTGCCGGTCACGCTTAATTTTCCTCGACTTCCCTTCTCGCAGTCGTTGATACTTTAGACAGTGCTCTTCAATTTTGTGAGCATTAGGTTCAACCTGCCACATTTCCAGGCGAAAGAACTTCCATTTTAAAGTTTGTAGACTTTTTTTCCTTCTTACTCTTAAGTTAAGTAAAAACAATAAAATTGAACTACATATACTAGAAATCATGTGAACCATCAATACAATATTTGATTGGGATGGTTCAGGTACATCAGAGAGAAGGCGTAATGAACAAGGAGAAGTTTGAGTTTGACCTTTTTAAGTATCTCGGCAATCTCCTCATCAAAATCTATCATGGATGCCACACGAAGATCGCTAGCTGCCTCTTTCCATAAGCCCAACATTGCTCTAGCCATACCCCTTACTTTGTATCCTTTTGCTGAGTCAGGGTTGACCTTTAATGAAATGATGTAAGTGTCATTAGGACTTAGGACTAAAAAATACAGTCACAAGCATAAATGAATCTAAAAATTTCTTTCTAGCTAATGTAAGCATGTCTGGAAATAGCTTCTGAAACACCTTTAAAGCAGCATCAGCATCACGGATCGCAGCATTGGGTTTTTTCAGCTTAATGAAGACATTAGCTGCATAGATATTAGTATTTGTCAAAAGACTACACGAAGAACATGATAGCAATCCAAAATAACTAACATTAAGATGGTAAATAGGCCAGATACTAACCTCTTGTTGCGTATAATATTGCAGAATTTGGATTCAACAAAATAGCTTCAGTTAAATGATCTATGGCTTCATTAAGCTTGCCTGCCAGGAATGTGCAGTTCTAATAAGGTGTAACTTCCCTAATCAATACTCTAAAAAAAAGGGATATTCATTACACAACTAGGTAAAGATTAGCATGCCTTCAGATATTGCATCCAGTGCTTTAGCTTTTGATATTTGAGCAGCATCTCGATTTTCATCTGTTACTTCACTTGAAGAATCTCCCATCTGCAATTAGACAACAAGGAAAAACTCATTAAATACAAAAAACAATGCCTAAGTTGCATCCACCTAACCACTTCATGAAGACCTGTTGTGGGGGATCATTGTCAGGTTCCACAGTATCAGTGTTATCCAACTCAACATCAGACTCTATAATGTCCTCATCCGGTTCATCAAGATGTTCCTCTCCACCTTGCTCCTGTAAAATTCATCACTCGGTATCAACAACAACATAACTACTGTAATCCCACAAGTGGGTTCTGGGAGTGTGGGTGTACGAGACCTGCCCCTACCTTTGTGGGGCAGAGAGGCTGTTCTTGATAGACTCTCGGTATCAATACATGAAAATACAAAATTTCCCCATTTCACATTGAATGTCATGTTTGTAAATCTTTAATTTGGCTCATGCCAAAAAGATAACCACTTCTTTAAAATATCTTACATGTATCAAATATCACAAAGAATAATGATCCTGCGACTTTACTTCTTACAAAATAAAAACTAATCCCACCCCACGCTGATCAACTAATAGTAAAATTTATTTGCACACACTAAACTAAATCACGATTTAACTCTTTGGCAATGTCAAAACTAAGTTTATGTTGTTCAAAGCAGAAAGAACTGAACATTCAGCAATCACAAAAATATTCAAGCCCAATACGAGATGGTCTGCGCATAGTTCTCAATAACATATACGGTAAAGTAATATTGTATATAAGAAAGAAAGAAAAAAAAACAAGGGCATGAAAATAAAATATTGCAGAAACAAGTAGAAAGGCGAATTGCTGGCGGGGCTTACAGATTTAACCGATGAAGGAACTCGAGCACCCAAGCTGAAATCAATTCATTCAACAACGAAAAACAGTTAATCAATTGTTGGTTCGTTCAAGCAAAACCCAAGAGTCCACAAAATGAAAGTTCTTGAAAACAAGATTAGTACTAGTACCTTTCGAGAAAGCTCTTGAAAAAAGAAAGGGAAGGATTTTGTAAAATTAAAGGGTTCGTTTCGCAAAGCTCCACAAAATGCTTTAGGTCTTGAAGCTTCTCATTATCCATGATCGTCCCCACGAGTCCACTCTCTTTCTCTGTGTCTTAGCAGTCAATTTCCACAACTTTGTCCGCAGGATAGCGAGGGTTTTCTTTTTCCTGTTTGTCTTTCATTTTCTCAGTGTTCGACATTTAGGGTTCACTCCGTTCAATTTTGAAAGTTATATATTTTATCTAATGAATTATCAGTATATACATATATTAAATAATTAAAATATCAGTTATTTAATTACTAATTAAATTTTAATTATCGATTGTTAAAGGATTAATAGTAAAGATTTTAGACGAAAATTTTCATAAGTCATAACAATGTTTAGCTAGAAAAAAATAGATAAAAAAAGAAATAATATGTGGATCTAGCCGGGCTAAAGAAATCAACCTTAATTTAAATTTGAATAATATCCTCTTCACTTGTCATCGACACCACATTCATCTTTCTTATTACGATACTTTATAGGCTAATATTATAATTTAATAAATTATTATCAGGTTCTTGGTTCAGCCGTTAATGATGGTCAAACTGATAATCGAACCAATAACTCAATAACTTGGGACAGTAATCTAATAATCAAACCGTTAAATTAATAATCTGAATCATTAATCCAATAATTCAATTGTCAGTTCGGGTTGTTGATTTAATCGTTAATTTGTACAACCCTATTTTTGAGCATGAAATTGCTTTTAATAAAGAATATTTTATCTTTTAAAATAATTTTTTTTCATATAAATTTAAATTAATTGAAATTTTAAATAAATATCAAATAATGAATAAAAACAAAATCAAGAAAAAAAAGTAACGTTTGCATTAGAAAAAATTATCTTTTAAAACTTTGAAATTTTGAAAAATGATTTTATAAGATTTTACAAAGGCTGTTTGTACAGAAAACCCTTTTTTTTTCGAAAATATTTTCAAAACATCGTATGATTGATTATATACCAGAATGAGTTTCTGGTCAGTGTTTGAATTTGAGTTTTCAAAACTAATTTTTCAAGCAAAAGATTTTTCTCATTTGATAAAACTATAACTTTTTCATCAATTAAAATACATATATAAATACAATTTTGACTTTCAAAAATCATATTTCAAATACTAATTTTTTTACAAATAGCCAATACATGTCTAAAAACATAACTATTTTTGTGCAAATAGTCAATCCATTAATCTTAATTATTTTCGATAGGCCCTCAACTTAAATAAAGCTCACTAAATAGTATGCAAACGGGGATACGGATGTGAAAGAGGAGAAAGAATAACGACAAAACAATGCAAGATAATGTAAAACGGAAAGTATCAGATAACAAATAGGAAAAAGAACGATAACGATAACAGAAGCATGCCACAATCAAAGCACATAAGCACACGTGATACCCCCAATCGAAGATCAAGAAATTATGAGAACATTTACTATTGATAAGAAGGAAGATTCAAGTACGGTCACCAAATCTATCCCGCAGAGATCACTTAATTACCACCTATCCGTCTATATTTTAATGTGCAATCTCTTGTAACCTCTCCTACGTAAGGCGTAAGGTCATATAGTACAAAGGAAAAAATAAAATTGACATATATACGGCGAACTATCCATTTCAGGTTACAATTAAAATGGTTTGTTTACATCTGAAAATAAAAAAAGTGAACTAGACGCATTATTTGAAATCAGAAAAAAATTACATGTATATCTGAAATTCTTTCAGTATTATTTGATACTCTCCTATAGTTTCACTTGAAATGCAAACAACCAAAAATGTTGCCAGAATTGTCTTTATTTGACAAATTGGAGTTCCTGTGACCTGAAAATTCAAGATCTCGGGAACACAAATTCTACTCTACTCATCAAACAAAAAACAAATACTACGTTATCATCATCTTGTCCCTTTACTAAAAAAAGTAAAAAAATAAAAATACTCCCATCTGTATTTTGTCTTGCCTTTGAAATTCTTCACTCTGATACAAAATGGACTGAATTTACACGAACCAATCTTTCCCAGCTTCCACATTTGTACTAACCACCTCATTTATACCCAACCCAAGACCAAAACCATTTGTTGTTTCACTGTAACAAAGTTATCCTTAACAATAAACAATCTTGTTCCCATATTCCAACTTGGTGCTCATCCAAACACAAAACACTGATGGCACTTGGCAGTAAGAAAACGCCAGCCAAAAGCATCAGATGTACAAAGTAATGAACAGAAGAATGTAAAAACATAACTTTGGGAAGAAAAGAATGCTTCTTTACATTGGCAAAAATGGAAAACCTACAAAAAGCTTGTAGTATTTTCAACGGAGAAAAGGCTCCGATCACTATTACAAGAAAAGAGACCTAGAACAATCGTATGTAATAAAAAAACATAACTATTGAGGTCGAAACAAACCCAATTTAATAGTAGCTTAAAATAATATTTCTGGTACAGTCTTCAGTCTGTGTCTACATTATTTTGCCGCCTTTGGCATTTCACGTCTACTTGACCAAATTGATTATGTGGGGAGGACAAGAGCCTGAAGAATTCATAGAGAGGCTTCTGCTACCAAGTCCAGGAGTGCTACATTCTGGGGATTGCTTGCTGTTGGGAGGATAAGGTGATGCACTTATTACCCTGGATTCAAGTACACAACAAGCTTTTAACAAAAAATGTACTCTTTTCACACTTAAAAAGGAAATACCGAAAAAAAGGGGTGTGTGTGTGTGGTGGGGGTTCTCTCACACTTGAATAAAACAGCAAAATTTAACTCTAACTCAATAAAAAGAAACCCCAAATTACCTTTCCTTGCGCTTCTCCAAGAACCGAGCCAATGATGCCTTGCGTGCCTGTGGCACAGCTGCAAATGAGAAATGCCCAATCATTATGCTGACATAATTTGTATGAGTGAAAAAATTGGTCAAGAATCTCTGTGATTAGCAATTTAGTTAGGAAAGCACGAGGATATACCTGATGGAACCAGGGTGGCAGGGAAAGATCCTAAGGGACTAGAAACTTTGGAAGGCTCTGCTTTAAGAGAAGGAGATGGCAGGACTCCTATTGATTTGACAATAGTTACTCCATTTGTATTACTAGACACTCCAGCAGATTGCGAGCCACCATGGGATGTTATAGAAATGGGGCTGGCAAGAGTAGGTGTTGTATTGTGGCACTGATTTACAACAAAAGAGTCAACACCAGATGACTTAGGTATAGGCGCCTGAACTGGAGATAGAGTAGATGTTACATTTGGTGTAACAGGTGGTGCATTTCCAGCAAGCAACATAATAGCTTGGGCCTAATCCAAAAGAAGAAATAATTGCTAAGATAATAGTCAACATAAGATAAATTCATAAGACCAACATCAAAGAGAACCTGAAGGTCTAGAGCATTTACCTTCTCTGGTGAAACATTGTCATAAACGCAGACAGAACCAGCATAAAAGATGGTCAACTGGGCAGGACCTGGGGGAGTCCTGGGAGCACCCCTGCCAATAAAAATCGACAACGAACTCAGCATCAACCTTCAGTAAAAGTTTTCTCAATAGACACTTTATATCAATGTTAGCTAATATACCTTAAATCAGTGGAGCCCACAACAGTGCTGCTAGTAGGAACAGCTGAAATGCGGCTAGCAACCAAAGCTCCCGCACCAGGGAGTTGATTTACAGTTGTTATCAGGTTATTTCCAGCATGAGAAATAAAAGACTTATGACCAGGCATAGTCATAGATACAGAAATCTGATTTGTTGGGTTCGCAACTGGGAGCACTCTGACTCCATGAGATTGATGCATGGAGAGTGCATCAAAGTGATGAGGAGGGAAAGTTGGCGTTGTGTAGTGTGTTCCACCTTGCTTTTCAAGCATCATATTTTTCTGACATTTTCAGGAACAACTAATGAAAAGACAGCAAGTGTGATAGTATGCATACAAGATCTCTGGTACCATTTGGCAATCCCATCTAGGCATTTTAGGAGGTAATTAGAATATAGGTTATGAAGATCCATAACAAACCTGAGTGACACCAGAGTATGTCCGGTGACTCGAATCGACAGCTTCAGTTGTGGTTATAGTCACCAATCCAGTTGATGCAAGGGAATCAAAACCAATTTTGGGTTTATCCTCTTGAGCACCCTTGAAAGAGAGGTATTGAGGATGACCAGAGCTGTTGTTCGAGAATGACCACTGCACCGATGAACTTCTCGCAGGTGCTGCAAAATCATAAGAAAAGAGAAGATAATACCATCTTAGTTGCATCCAACATTATACTTACTAGGTGTATAAACAGGCTTCTGATATAAAAGAAATACCTAATTCAACTTTTTTAACTCTACAAATACACAAATGCAATTAAGTAGTTACCTAATTAATAAACAACTCCTTGGTAAAATTGCTCAAGTATATATATATATTATATATATATATATATATATATATTCAGAAAAGACAGAAGAGACGCCGACCCACGAACCTATATATTGTCATAACCTCTATGCTCTTCCCTAGACCTTCTTTTTCCCCTCATGATCAAATAAATAATTAAAAGTTCTTCACTAGTGCAGCTGAAAAAGGGGATGCACATGTTCTAGCCATCCCGGAATTTAAATACAGGCCACTGAGCATCTCATGTGCAATATAAAAGTATACAATATTGTATTACCAATGCAAGATGAAGTAAAGAACATGGAAAACCATCTGGTCAAAATAATATTATATATACAGCCATACCAGTTGGGCTTTCTTTAATAGTACTACATTATTCTAATGGAAGAGCAAAAGTACTTTGTTCATTACTTTAATCATGTTCTTGGTAATATCCCACCATAATTTATTCATGAAAGAAGAAGACTTGTGGGGTTTCACAACTCATCAAAATAGTAAACTAATCAGGTGCACGTTAATAATCTATATCCAGCTCACACAATGCATTTGAAAAGGTGCATGGACTACCTTAAAAGTTTCCAACTCAATTTTAAAAAATCAAACCCTACAGTTGCAGAATCCACTCCACAACAAATATGAGCCCTTTTTTAATTTCCCCATTTGAAGTATTCCCACTCAACGTGGACCACACTACGTTGCTCACGGCTCATAAAAGATAATATAGATGTCAAACCCACAATAAATCAAGATAAAAAAAATTATAAAAAAATTGTTTTGACGAATAGGAAACAATACCCTTTCTCTGTTTGGGGCTAAGGAAAAACAGAAAGGCAATTTTGAAAAATGAAACTAAAAATCTCTGGAACTTCTCGTTGTTAAATCGCGACCCAATTCGATTCTTGAGCACCCATATGAGCTTCAATACTATCAGGCTGGTTTTACAATCAAACTAGACTAAATAAATGGAAAAAGGAGGATTGAAACAGAAGAATAGTTCCATAGAAACATGAATAACATGTACTAACTGTCAAAAGATTCATGCTTGGAAGAAGGGGAAGAGAAAATATGAAACAACGTAAAGAAAACAATATGGTACCTGGATCTGTAGGTTCTTCAATGACTTCTTGCTTCACAGTCAAACCCATGAAATCTCTTTCCATTTTTCTTCACTTAAGCTCCACCTTCAGGAACTTGAAGATCGCTAACGGTAGTTAAAAGTATTGAGAATTGCAAGAGATAATAGAGCTCTGTTTTTTCTTCTTTCTGCTTGGAGGGAGGTTGGTTTGTTTATTGTGAAAGGAGAAATGTGAGGGAAATAGGACAGAAAGGTTTTAAATGAAGTCACAGCTTTTTTGTTTTTTTATCAGATTTCATCACCGCCGTTGATTCCGTATTTCATTTCTCACAGTGGCTGATATCAATATTAAATTTAAACGAAAATTTGGTAGGTTTATTCGATATGAATATTAAATTTTTAAATATTTAATATGGTATTCAGTATTTATTAATATTAATTTATATTTAATAGAGAAATTTTATTATCAAAATTATTTTTTATTTTAAAAATTAAAATTATAATTTATTATTATATATTATTGATTATATATAAATGAAAGTCAAATAAAATATTATATTAATTTATCGTACCATAGAATATCAATACTAAAATTAAAATTACTATACTCCAAACTAATTTAATATAACGATGATATAAAAATTTTAAATACTAAAAATTAAAGTTATTAAACTAAAATTTTCAATGCTAATACTGTACCCGCCCATAACAAAAATTATATGATGAAAAATCTAATTTTTTTCCTAAATAATTAATTGTTTAAGCTATTAAAATTTTCCAATGTCAATTTTAAATTGAAAAGCATTATCTATTATAAAAAAATTTATTCACCAGATTTAATTCAAAACCTTTTTCAATACAATATAAATCCAAAATGACGGGATTCACCTTATTATTTTATTATAATAATATCATGATGTTTAACCCTCTAGTTCTAAGACGCCAAAAATTATTAGAATAACAATATATTCACTATACTTTTACAAAATAGAATATAAAAAACGTTAAAAAAATATAATTAAAATTAAATATTTAATCATATTACTTAATTTTGATTAATAATATTTATCTATAAAAACAATTCATTAAACTCTATGTCAAAATAAATCAACTTAAAATGGCAGATTCAATTAAAATTATAATTTTATTAAAGTTAAATAAAATTTGAAATTTAACATTGATTACAAATTAAAATTTAGATCAAATGCCTACTAAATCACGTTGTCCATGACAGGAGGAGGAGGACTCCTGCAATGACACGTATCAAAACACGTGAGTATTCATTTCTATACATACGTCATATGATGTTCCTTTCCTCTTTTTTTTTTTTTCTTTTCTTCTTTTTTCTGTCGTAATTATTAATTCATTAATGTTTCACATCTCTGGCTAGCGTTTTGGATCGTACAAAGTTTCTCGGTAACAGGCTGGCTCTGCAAGCCCTCGCTACAAAACAACAACGCACGGGACATGTGGCACCATCTCATTTGACCTTCTTTATATTACTTAAACGCACTAAAAATAATTAACATATATATTTCTTTTATCGAAAAAGCATATGCCTTAAGAAATTTACTTATTTCTAAAAAGAAAAAATTATTTTTATCAATTTATTTTTAATAAATATTTTTAAAAATATAATTCTTTAATATTTATTTAATTATATAAAATTTTCTCTTTTTAAATAAAGTTAAAATTAAAAAAATATTATTAATAATATAAAACATTATTTATTTTAAAATAAAATTAAAAAGCTAAATACTACTAAAAGAGTGAGTACTCTTCTCTCCTCAATTTATACTGCACTTATTTTTTTTGATAATTAAATTAATTAACTTTTTAATAAATTAAATTAGATAATTTATGATTTAGCGTGTATTATAACTTATAATTTAACTTAGTTATGAATTTTGTCATTAAGTGGACGATAGTAAGATAACTTTTCTTTTAACATATCATGCTGTTTTTATATTAATCAAATTCTATGATTGACCAAAAGTTAAATTACATTATTAGAAAATAAATGCTTTTTAAAAATAAAAATAAATTAATAGCTACAATAAGTTATATGTCCAAATGGACGCAGTATGTTTTCATTTGCAATGTACTGTACTATTTCGAGATTACAACCAATAATAAAAGGGAAAAAACTATTTCGACAGAAGTAATCTGAAAGATTAGTTGTCCTTAGTTATGAAAGATTTTAAATCACTAATTAAATATTAAATTCTCATACATACTAAAAATTATAATAAAATATTGATTGTCCTTCCACCCTTCAACGGGGTTATATTTAGGGGTGGTACGATATTCATTCAAACTCTTTTGTTAAAAAAATATACTGTATAGATAAAGTAATATTTTTATATTGATATCTAACAATCGAGTAGAGCTTGACTTAGTGATTTAGGCAAATTTCAAGTACTATGTTATTATTTTCTCATGTTAGTAAAAATTCTGAATCCTACAAGCAAATTGAAATTCACTTATTTTTCTAAGAGATCATATTTCATGCACACATTAGATATTTTAATCCATATACCTAATTACATATAAAGACTTTTTTTTAATGTCTATATTACTTGTATAGTTATGATAATAATTTCTTTAATGATTGTAAACGCGAAAATAATTTTTAAAAAAATTAAAATTAATAAAATCTTATTCAATATCAATAACAAAATATTTAAAAGAGATCGAATAGATTAGTGTTCTTTCTATATATTAAATAGATGTTTAGGTCAAAATTTATCTTTATACCATTAATTTTATTGAACCAATTTCTTGTCTCAAAAATAAAATTACGAGTCTCAATAAAAAATTAATACAATAAATGATTATAGTGTTTTAGAAATATGAAATTATGATAAACTCATCTTATAAAAATGATGCTGATAAGAATAATGATAATTTTTCAAAATAAAAAACTTCACATTTTTTTTGTTGTTGTTGAATACTCCAACCCATCAAAAGAAAAACGAAAATATGGTAATATCGTTGAATATTCCACCACATCAAAAGTTTATTTAATTATGATTATAATATTATTAGAAAAGAAAAAAAAAAGCAAGGAATCTTGAAAATTTTGAATTCAAACGAGATCCACGAATTAATAATTCAGCGAAGCACAAAAATGGAAATAAACTTTTTTTTTGCACATATACAGGGTGGATAATATTTATTTAATATAGTAAAAGTAATAAAATAATAAGAAAATGAATACTTGTTCTTCCCAAAATGGAAGGACAAGCTACAAAAGTAGAAATCATCATATATTTTAACAAATAAATTCACATGACAACGTGACCACTAACTAACAAATTATTTTTTTATAAAAAATATTTTAGATCTCATACACGCCAACCATGACTTTGCTTTAAACTCATCCATGTCAAGAAGATATGAGAAGATTCTATTTTTATAACAATTTAGAAATACGTATTAATAAATAAAATAGAAAAGATAAGTCTAAGCACATATAATATAATATTAACGAATAATTCAAGGTTATGACTTATCAGTGCTCGACGTACTCGAAAGATTTTGTTAAGAACGTCATTTTCATAAATAGATCTAAAATATATAAAATTAAATTTTTTTTAAATTTTAATATAAATATTAAATATTAAGTGAGAAAAAAAATATATTAAACTATTTTAATTTTTTCGAATTTTAATGTAAATATAAAACGTCTTCAATGTTTTTAGTACTTCATTTGTTTTCATCGTGGTAGTTGGGTGACCACAAGCACGTATTATAATAATCAAATTAGTTTTCGACTACAATATCTTAATCAGATACAAACTTACTAATGGAATTTCCTAACTCTATTCTCAATAATGGGACATATTTTACTAAATATATTGATTCTCAAGGCAATATTGTTTTATTTATTTTAATGAAAAAATCGTGGCAATATTCGTTAAGATGCTTTAGTTGGCGACACAATTATTTGAGGAAGGAAGTTTTTAACTATGGGAAGCAACAATCAATTATGCCTCATTTATTCTTAATTGTTTTTTTATTTCAATCCTTTTGATACTGCACATTTTTAACTTTCAACTAATCAAATATTTGTGTTTGATCCCTATTAACTTGAAGGTAAATGAGAAACTAAAGCTTTAGTTCGGTTTTTTTTTTTTTGGTATTCAAAATTCGTTATTAAAATTCAACTAATTTAGATTTATGTGTTGTATAATCTATTCAAATAAAGTATTTTAAATTTTGTCATCAATTAGACATAATATCTAAATAGATAGATTCTTTAACTCGTCCTTAATTAACAACTAAACATTTTAATTTTGAGATATTAAAGCCTTGGACTCATAATTTTTCTTTTATTCTTTCGAAAATTCGTATTAGAGTCCGAATAATTCACATTCGCGTCGTGTAGAATTATAGGTGGCAAATGGGCGGGTTTGATTGAATTTGGCGGGTTAAAATGAGCTGAGTTAATAAATGGACGAGTTATTAACCTGCCCAAAAGTTACTTGGTTTGGAACAGGATGGGCTGAGTTGGCCTAAAATGCGGGTCATAACACAAACCACCAAACTCTAATTAAGTTTTAATTGTTTTATTTGTTCTTTTATAATCTTTTGATAATTTATAAAATTAATATTTTTCTTTATAATGATTAAGTATAAAATATTAAATAAAATAAAAAATCTTTTTAAAAATATTTTGACAAGATTTCTCATGAATCAATTGGAGTCAGATATAGCAAAGCTTTGATAAACTAAAATTAACTAAGATAATAAATAAATGAGTCAATTATCAATCTAAATTTAAATAAATTAGACAACTTATAATCTCATAACTGATATTTTCACCTTTACCTAAAATTAATTTTAAAAAAATATTCACTATCAAACACTTCAATCTGAAGATACATATTTAAATAGTTTAACTCATCTCCACTGTATTATTTAAACCCCTCCAATCATCTAGACCCCTAGAAACTTTATTAAATAAAAAGAAATTCTACAAAATTTGTGTCAATTACGAGAGAAAAAAATAAAAAAAATTCTGTCTATTATATTTTTTTGTTGGCAGGCTATATTATTCTATTGAAGGCATGTGAAAGGTGGTTTAGTGTAATAAAATCACGTTGTTGCTCCATTGGGACCCGCAGTCATGGACCCCACAGATCCACCATTTGTGGGCCCAAAGTTTTGCCCGGACGTCACTTCGTGCGTAATTGTGCCCCCAATCCAAATTTTTTAATCATTCCGTACTTTCTAGCGCTCATTTAATATTTTTTTATTTTTATAGCCTCCCACTTTTCAACAGCCACATGGGGATTTTTAATTCAAGTGTTGATTTTCCCTTCTTTTTAATGTCGAAATTAATTTTATAAATTAGTATTGATAGATTAATTTTTTTTTATTAAAATAACCTTTATATTTTTAGAGTTGTCCAAAAGTTATAAATTATAAAAACTACGAGTACACGAATAAGAAGGAACTATAAAAATTGAATGAAAAGAGAACGAGGCGTGAGTTGCATGTATTTTTTTTTAATGATTAGGATAATATTAAAAAAATTAATAAAAATTATAATTTTGATATATTTAAATTAATTGATTTATAAAAAACTTTAAATTTTATTTTTTATTATTTTTTAATTCATATTACCTTTATCTTCCACGCTTAATATTTGAAAATTTTCATTGAAAAGTTACGATACAATATATTTATAATAATTTTTACTTTTAACCCAATCTTTTATTATACTTCTTTTTTTTAAATAGTAATTTATCCTCTTCTCTCCTCGAAACACACGTCCTTTAAACAATTGCTTTACCAGAAACAAAAAGTGTACAAAATAATTGAAAACTGCCTTAGAAAACGTGGTCCAGAACTCACATGGCACCCGAAACTATGGGCGTTTGTTACAATGGAATTAATTAACTTATTATATTTGTAATACCTTCCACAAACAACTCAACTTGCTCCCCACATTTCGTCTTCTTGGTGAAATATTAATAAAAGAAATTAGTTAATACTGTTAAAAATATATTTATATTATAATAAATATCTATAAAAATATTATTTTATAGTGGATACATGTGTTTATATTATAGTGAAAGTCTATCTTTTGAAGAAAAGTTATGAGAAATTATATATATAAATAGAGGGGTTCTCCTTCACTATATTTCATCCTATCAAGAGAAATAAGAACTTCTCTCTTTCTTTACAATATTCTTGTTCTATCTTTATTATTTTATAACACGTTATCAGCACTCACTTTGAAAGATTTGAGGTAAGAAAAATTATTCCTTTGGTGATATTGTTGTTCTATGACTCTATTGTCTCAAAATTGGAAGGCCAAAATATTATTTTTGTTTTTCTTTTAATATGGCTAATCTTACGAAATTTGATTTCGTTGCCCTTCAAAGTTCGGGCAAGAACTACCTTTCATGCGTGTTGGATATTGAAATCCATAATGATTCAATGGGTCTTGGAGACACCATTAAAAGTGAAAATAAAGCATCAAATCAAGATCATGCTAAGGCTATGATATTCTTGCGTCATCATCTTGACGAAATTCTTAAAATTGAATATCTCACGATTAAGGATCAACTTTGTTTTGTGGAATAGCCTAAAAGAAAGGTATGACCACTTGAAGATGGTTATCCACCCAAAGGCACGATATGATGGGATCCATCAAGACTATAAGTTTGTTCATGAGTATAGCTCATCAATATTCAAAATTATTTCTAAGTTGAAATTATGTGGAGAAACTATTAATGATGTTAATATAATTGAATATGTGGTAGTACACAAAATTTATTGAGAGCTCTGGAAGAGCTAATGTATTACTACTTGGAGTAATGAAAAAAATTTGAGACTATAAATTATGGGAAGATCTAATATTTTCATGCTACTACAATTGAAGCGGGTTATAAATATTTATGTAAAAGATTACCCGCCGGTTTTTTTATTTGTAGTACATAAATATGGGTATGATAATGAACTCACATACGAAAGTAAACTAGAAGTTTACTGAAATAAGTTGGCATAACCGGTTGGCCATCCCGGTTCAAATGTGATGCAAAAATAATTGAGAATTCAAGTAGCTATATGTTGAAGAAATAAAAGATTCTTCAAGAATTATCTTGTGTTGCTTGTTCTCGTGATAGAATGATAAAAGGGTGAATATGGGCCCATTCGCCTACTATGTGAACCATTTGCTAATAGATGCATCTATGGTATGGTCACATGTGTTTTAATATCAACTTGCAATTGATTTTTGTAAGGTTGTTGCTCGAATTATTAAATTAAGAGCGTAGTTTCAAATTATAAAATCATGTTGATAATGCTGATTTATATCTATGTTGGTTTAACAAAAATTGTATGCCTCCAATTATAGCTAAATCATTGGTTATGAGAATAAAACTCCCAAATAAAATTTGGTATGAGATATGTTTATTTAACATATAACAACACTTAAATGCATCAAGCCGACAAGGTTCCCCTATCACAATTGATTCAGGGTCAAGAACAAATAATTCCATCTAAAAATTTGAATATGCGATATATGATTCAATTGCTCCACCACAACGCACAAAGATGGGTCCCCAAATGAACTTGGGGGATAGATGTTAGTTTTTCTAACATTAGGGGGAGAAGTGATTAGCAGCTGAAAATTGAGTGTGGGATGAATTATCTAGATCCTCGGAAAAAAAAAGTGAACTTAAAGTTTAATAGATAATTCACTTGCAAAATATTACAAATCAATTTCCAGATATATTTGCTAACTATTTTTTATAATTCAGTTGCAAATGCTCCAATGAAAGGTCCTTGAAGGACAGGGTCTATGATACGCCTAAAGCGTGATAGACCAAATGGTTCCAAATAAGAACTTCTTGAAGAAGGAGAGGAGCAAATGATCAAGATGGTCATAATGATGAGGCAAGTTGTTACACCCCGTAAATTTTCGGCATATAGATGGCCTATTCGCGTGTTGGTTAAGAGTATTTGAAAGCCATACATGCTAGAAAAAGGCCCGGGAAAAGCAAAATGCGACTTATAAATTGCATTCCAGGAATGCGACTTATAAATCGCATTCCTTGAATGCGACTTATAAGTCCCAATTATATATAAGCCTCCAACTTCGGTTTTTGCTCCATTTCACTAATGATTTCCAGTAAACAAACAAAAAACAGAGAGGGCGAAGTGATTTGAGGTATTTCCTTCTGATTACGCCGTCAAACACGGTCCAAACTCGAATTAACCTCAGGTACCGAGGTATTTAGCAGCAGGGAGCGTTCCTACGGATTTTGTTTCACGAAATACGGCCGATGAATCGTCGAGCTACCGGACTAAGTTGGGAGAAATAGCTGGAATATTGGCCGAGCCTCGTCCGACAGTCGAATAACTCAAGGTTGAGGTATGTGAAGTTGTTCTTCGGCAAGTTAGTAAGTCTTAGCTTTGTGAATCATAGTAAACTCCGTATTTGAAACTCTCGGAGTTGAATGTTGAGAATTGAATAAGTTTAATAAATTCTGGTTTGCGTTGCCGTATCGTATTTTAGTTCGAAAGATAGAAAAGCATGCGCCAAAGGGCGAGTTAGCATTCCAGATTCAGTATAGCTTATTGTTCGATTAGCAAGCATGTTATAGAATAAAAAGAAACAGATTTTCAAAATAAAGTCAGTAAAGTAAAATCAGATAGACAGACAGTTTTGTGGCTACAGATTAGCCATTCAGACAAATAGTATCCCGGCTACAGATTAGCCAAACAGTTAAATAAAGATTTCAGAATCAGTATAATTAGTAAAGAGTCAGTATAATACAGAAAGAGATCAGAATAAGAAATCGGATTTCAGATAGTCTTTTTCAGTTATACATGCTTGCTATTTGTTTGTTGAGACTTGTTGTGGCGTGAGGGCACCTTATTGAGCGTCCTCACCGCCCCTGGGTTGGTAATCGTGTCGCCCACCGAGCGGGTGGGTTATACGTCACTCCGAGGAGTGACATGCCGTCCCCAGCTTGGACGAAGATGGGATGAAGCTTTCCCCATAGCAGTCTGATCAGCATTACAGGTGCAGCTCCGGTTTCAGATAGCCCTGTTGAGTTTTGTGTCCAGGGATCCAGACCCTATCTGTTACTGTCTGTACATTCAGTTATTATAGGTGTAGCTCCGGTTTCAGATAGCCCTGTCGAGTTTTGTGTCCAGGGATCCAGACTCTGTCTGTTACTGTCTACACAGGAGTCCTCCGGACCCAGACACGGTTGCTTATATCGGAGGCTATGGCACGAGCCGGAGACCCAGGGGGCCGGTAGAAGAGCTCCGGTGAGCAGATGAGTGGAGTGACTTATTTTTGGTAGGTTTTGACCCGGGTAGGGGTATATAGATTGTTTGATTGCTTGGCGCCATCCGGCTTATGGGGGTTGGTATTGGCTCTTGCTTGCTAAATGTATATGTATTTATGTGCCTTATATATATTAGTTAATAGACAGCAGGCCGCCGTGACTACAGACACGCTCCTGCCTATCAGTGCCGAAAGGTTTGATCTAGTTCCTATCAGCTCTTCAGATTCAGTTATCTTCTGCTTCCAGACTTGTTAGTTATATTATCTGTATTCAGTTGTATTATTTCAGTTGCTTTTCATGTTCAGTACCAGCGGTATTGACGCCTGGTGGGTCGCTGCATTACTTGCCTGCAGGTACTCATAGACGAGGAGGCGATCCCTCGTGATTTCAGTCAGCTATTAAGTCATAGGTTCCTGTCATCCGGAGTCTGCTATCCAGAGGTGTAGCTCTTTTCCTTTTGACGTACAGTTTGGGTAGGTCGGGGCCCTATCCCGATCATTTCTATTGTTACTCATAGAGGCTTGCAGATTGTATATATTATCTCCCTGTGGTCAGTTGAGCCGGTCGTGTGAGGCCGTGCAGTTGTATAGCTGTTTAGTATCTCTGTTTTTGTGTTGGCTGCGTGGGGACATAGTTTGATAGTAGTGGTGACCTTGCCGGTCACATAGCTGTTCAGTATTCCCTTTGTTGAGTCTCAGATGATTAGACAGCATGGTGGCCTTGTCGGCCCACATAGGTTCCTTTTTATGAGTATGTTTCTGGTTACTTGTTATTACAGGTACAGGTGTCTATAGTCCAGTTGGCCGGAGGCTGTGTTTACAGCCGTTATATAGCCCTTTGTTTCCATAAATCTGAGTTAGAGCTAGTGTTACACCCCATAAATTTTAAATAAATAAATAACCTAAAATCATGTTGGTTAAGGGATTTAGAAAAAAAAAAATTTAAATAGCAAAGTCGGCTTCTTCAGCCAAAATCAACATATTTCCAGCAAAGAAACAGGGGAACAAGTAGTAGAGAAGACCCACGACAAATATATATAATTTCCTTCCAATTACGCGACGAAACGCGGTCTAAACTCCGTTCCGGCTTAGGTACAGGTGTATAAAGCTGCAGAGAGCAATCCTACGGAGTTGGTTTTGTGAAATTTGGCCGATGAAACGTCGTGCTACCGAGGTAAAGTAAATAGAATTACTTTAAATTAGTACCAATGTGTTCCTAGCGTTGCAGTGAGCATTTATCCCTTCTGGACTATCGAGAAATAATGAGTTTTTGTGCGTTTTCCAAAAGGTTGAAGTTGGGATAAATATATATATCAAAAGTGATAATTTCTCCCGAATATTAATGTATTTAGTTCTAATTGACGTGTATATGAATGTAGTTGGGAGAAACAGCAGAAGTACCGCCGGAAATCACACCGGTCAGTCGGGTACTCAGAAACCAGGTATGTAAAGTTATTCCTTCGGCAAGCCAGGAAGTACAGGGTAGAAAATAAATAGAATAAACGCTATTAACCGATACCCAGCGTACAGGAACGATTTTAGTATAATTTCCAGCAAGCATGCTAGTATATTAATTACGTATCATGCGATAATCAGAATAGTAAATAATCAGGCAATACGTATTACATCTGTTGAGATTGTATCCAGTAGTAGGTGGTACATTTTATGTTATTGAGCTATATCCAGATATAATCAGATAGACAGATAAAGGCCAGGTGGCAGTTAGTCCAGCAATCAGGAATAGTGTAACACATAATATAGTTCAGTTATTTAATACAAACTGGCCTTGAGATACAAGAAGAGAATATGGTTAGTGTTTTGCATTGAGCATGCTTGCTGTGTATGTGTTTTGTATGTTGAGACTTGTTGTGGCATGTGGGCACCCTTTAGCATCCCCACCGCCCCTGGGTTATAGCTGTGTCGATACCAGATTCAGATACCGCCACCAGCTGGGTGATGCCGTCCGACTAAAGGACGATGATGGCCGACCACCATGATAATACGGTCCAGACCACCCTGCTTGCAGGGGTAGTCCAGTTTACTCTGCGCAGAGCTAGCACACCCTGTTTACAGGGGCAGACCACTCTGTGTGCACACCTGTGCCCAGAGGCAGGAGTCTTCGGACTCAGACACAGTTTATTGTCAGAGGCCAAGGCCTGAGCTACGTACCCAAGGGGGCCGGTAGGAGGAGCTCACAGTTATCAGATGAGTGGAGTGACTTGTTTTTGGTTGGTTTAGACTCGGGTAGGGGTAAATAGATTGCTTGCTTGGTTGGCACCTTCCGGCTTATGGGGGTCGGTCAGGTATTGTGTGTATTATTATATATATTGATATGTGCTAATAGATACTGATAGACAGAAGGACAACACGTCTTCAGGTACGCTCAGTTAGTTACAGAATGTATAAACTCTCCCCAGTTATCCTCAGCTAGATAGACTCAGCTACTTCTTGCTTAAATGTCATGTTATTGTGCTATTCGTTTCAGTTGCATATTTCAGTTTGCTTTACCTGCTCAGTACCTGTGGTACTGACGCCCAGCGGGGCGCTGTATTGCTTGCCTACAAGTACTCACGGACGAGGAGCCGATCCCTCGTGATTCCAGCCAGCCAGTGAGTCATCAGCTCCTGTCATCCGGAGTCTGATTCCCAGAGGTGTAGCTCCTTTTCTTTTGTTGTGCAGTATGGGTAGGTCGGGGCCCTGTCCCGATCATTTCTATTAAGTTCTTACAGTATTCGTAGAGGCTTACAGTTTGTATATATTCCCTGTGGTTAGTTGAGCCGGTCGTGTGAGGCCGTGCGGTCTGCTGTAGCCGTTTAGTATGTCAGTTTATGTTGGTCGTGTGGGGCCGTAATTTGACAGTAGTGGTGACCTTGCCGGTCACGTAGTTTTACAGCAGTCTTGTGTTGAGTTATAGATAACTAGACAGCATGGTGGCCTTGTCGGCCCGCATAGGTTCCTTGTTATAAGTCTGTTTCTGGTTAGCTGTTGTTGCAGGTACAGATGGCTACAGGCCAGTTGGTCGGAGGCTGTATTTACAGCCGTTATATAGCCGATTTGTTTCTTGAAATAGAGCCAAAGCCAGCCAAAGCACCAGATGTGCTCAAGCTGGACCATTTAGTAGTCTAGAGTCTAGCAGGCACCAGGTGCCCGTCATACCCCCCAAGGTGGGGTGTGACAGCTAGCCAGGCGCCAGTTGTGCTTAGGCTCCCCAGTTAGCAGTCCAGGTCTTACTAGGGCACCAGGTGCCAGTCATACCCCCCAAGGCGGGGCGTGACACAAGTGCTTTAAGAAAGCACCATGACAGAACACTTCATAAAACCTTGGCAAAGGTTCAGTTACCTGAAAATGACGAAAAATGAAGAGATCTCAATAAGTTATGTCGTATTGGAACTGATTTCAAAATGATCGTCGACGATACCTTTGATATAATGTAGCGCCCAATATTATAAATATTGATGAGGATCTTGAATTCAAATCTGTCAAAAAGTATGGACAGATAAATGATTGACCAATTAAAAATACACAATTCAAGTATAATGTCGGTGGATATAAATGGATTCTTGTGGCATAAAGATTTTTTGTAACTTCTGACATTATTATATGGAGAGGTTCTCTTGTGGTGGATACAATTATTTTGAGGTTCCTCATAAGTCTGGCAATATATGAAAAACTTGGTATGCGCATAATGAAATTATTTTTATGTCTAGAGAGACTGAAGGATATATGAAAATCGTTGAAGGACTTAAAATGCCTGAAACATATCGTTCAAAGTCTCGAAAAATGTATTCAGTTAGATTGCAAAGATCATTGTATGGTTTGAAGCAATCTGGATGCATGTGGTATAACCGTCTTAGTGAATATTTATCTAAGGAAGGTTATACAAATGATGAAATTTGCCCATGTATTTTTATAAAGAAAACAACATCGGAGTTTGTCATACTTGCTGTTTATGTAGATGACATAAACCTTATTGGAACTCCAATAGAGTTTCAAAAGGCAATTGATTATTTAAAGAAGGAATTTGAGATGAAAGACCTTGGAAAGACAAAATTATGTCTCGGTCTGCAAATTGAGCATTTGAAAAAATGGTGTCTTTATTCGTCAATCTGCCTATACAGAAAAAGTGTTGAAAAGATTTTATATGGACGGTGTACATCCATTAAGTACTCCGATGGTTGTTCGATCACTTGATGTGAATAAAGATCCATTCCGACCTCAAGAAAGGAATGAGGAAATTCTTGGTCCTGAAGTACCATATCTTAGTGCAATTGGTGCATTAATGTATCTTGCTAACACTACAAGACCTGACATAGCCTTTTCGGTTAATTTGTTAGCAAGGTTCTGCTCCTACTAGGAGGCATTGGAGTGGTATAAAACACATAATGCGGTATCTAAAAAGGACTACCGATATGAACTTATTTTATTCTAACAATTGCAGTCCCGATCTTGTTGGTTATGCCGATGCAGGGTATTTATCTGACCCACACAAAGCTCGATATCAAAGTGGCTACGTGTTTATATGTGGAGGTACTGTCATATCTTGGAGATCTATAAAGCAGTCTCTCGTAGCTACTTCATCAAATCATGTTGAGATAATAGCTATTAATGAAGCAACCCGAGAATGTGTGCGGTTAAGGTCCATGATACATCCCATTAGAGAAAAATATGTTTTGAAATGTGACAAAGTACCCATAATTTTGTATGAAGATAATGCAGCATGCATAGCACAACTAAAGGGAGGATTCATAAAAGGAGATAGAATGAAGCACATCTCGCTAAAGTTTTTCTACACACATGAGCTCCAAAAGAATGGTGATATCAATGTGCAACAGATTTGTTCAAGTGACAATGTGGTTGATTTATTCACCAAATCTCTACCAACTGCAATTTTCAAGAAGATGGTGCAGAAGATCGGGATGCAAAGATTCAAGGATGTTCTCATTAGGGGGAGTTAATACGCGCTGTACTCTTTTTTCCTTACGAGGTTTTGTCCCACTGGGTTTTCCTTGTAAGGTTTTTAATGAGGCAGCCAAAATGTGTATTATTAGATATGTGTACTCTTTTTCCTTCATTAGATTTTTTCCCACTGAGTTTTTTCTAGTAAGGTTTTAACGAGGCATATTATCTATCAAATAGACATTCAAGGGGGAGTGTTAAAAACATATTTGTATTATAGTGAATGTCTATAAGGTATTTGTATTGTAGTGGATACACGTGTTTATATCATAGTGAAAGTCTATCTTTTGGAGAAAAGTTAGCAGAAATTATCCCTATAAATAGAGGAGTTCTCCTTCATTGTATTTCATCCTATCAAGAGAAATAAGAATTTCTCTCCTTCTCTCTTTCTTTACAATATTCTTGTTTTATCTTTATTATTTTATAACAAATACGCTTTTTTTTACTTGACTCATATTAACATAAGATTTTTCTTAAATACTTTTGAGGATTTTTTTTATAAATTTAAATTTGGGTGAAATAGCACGGTAGAAATCTCTCAAAAAGAAAAATAAGAACACTTTACAGTTTATACTGATGAATAAAAATCCCACCAAATCAACTACTTCATAAACAAAATAGAGGCACCAAAACAATAATTATAAAATACAAAAGAAGTTAAACCAATAACATAATATAATACACACAAAAAGATAAAATAAAATAAGTAAAAATCCTATCCATAAGGAGCATAGGTCCTAACCAGTTGGTTGTGGGAAAGTTTTATAAGCATAGAGAATCCACTTTTGTCACTTGATTTCAACCATGATTAATTTATATAAAAATTCGTATTGTTATGGAGTCGAATTTTAGAATTTCTTAACATGGTTGACATCATTTTTATTCTTTGTTCAATTTTATAAATAAAAATTTTTATACTAAAAAGTATTCTAATGTGTGCATACATAATTAAAATATTTTAAAGTTATCATTTGGATTTTAATCACGTCTGACTCATAAAAAAAAATTTCAAAGAATAATCTAATAATTCATAGTTCATTTTGTATCATTATGAGATCAAATTTTCAAATTGCTTAATATAGTGACATTCTCTGTATTTTCTATCGAACTATATATATACACATAAAATTTATACTAAAATCCTCATAAAATGGGCATCAAAGAGTTATCATTTGATTTCACTCATGGCTGACTAATATAAAAGAATTTCAAATGACAACCCAATGGTTCATAGTTAAATTTGTTTTTCCATGGGATCGAATTTTAGAATTCCATGTACATAATTTTTATTTTTTATTGAACTCTATAGATGAAAACTTTATACTAAAAGATTCTCCATCAATGCGTGTACAAGATTAAATATTTTAAAAATGAATCACTCGATTTCAACCACGAATGACTCTTATAAAATTTTTTAAAGGACAATCTAATGGTTTAAAGTTCAATTTGTATTTTCATGGGCCGAATTCATTAACATGTTTACATCCTCTTTGGTTTCTATTGAACTTTATGTATAAAAATTTTATATTAAAAAGTTCCCTATCGTGGGCGTACAAAATTAAATATCTTAAAGTTATGTATAAAAACTTTATACTAAACAGTTCCCTATCGTGGGCATACAAAATTAAATATCTTAAAGTTATCACTCGATTTCAATCATGATTGATTCGTAACAACTTTTTTCAATAGACAATCTAATGATTTCGTTTAATTTGTATCATTATGAGCTCGAATTTTCAAATTTCTTAACATGTTGACATCTCCTATGTTTTCGTAACAACTTTTTTCAATAGACTATCTTCGATTTCTGTTACTATATATTATTTCTATTATTTTATTGTAAAATTCTTCTCTTCTTTTTTTTTTCAGAATTTTTTGTCCAACTATTTTTAGTATTTTGTTGTGGCATATTTTGTAGAAGTTGGAAAACGAAACAATTTTTGTACAAGGCATCCTATATTTCTTAGCTTATTTGGTATTGAGTTGGGCCTTTTAGCACATGGAGCCCATATCTGTATGGATCAATAGAATGGCCCATATCTTCTATACTTCCGGTTCTGGAACTGGAAAAGTTTGATAGTAGTCACATGATATATGATATATGATATATGATATAATTTTCTTTTTATCCGCTAAAGCCCTCAAGTTTATGTGGAAGTTTAGTTAACCACCTCATCCCGCCCCCTCCCAAACCCAGGAAAAGTTCATTGGGCCAGAAATTGGAAGCTATCATTTTTACACCGCTAATTAAATTTTGGCAAATGCGTATTAAAATCATTCGGTGTTTAGTTATTTTTCCCTAATTTAAAATATGAAATTTTTTAAAGAAATTCTTACTCGAGTTAAACTATTTATCAATTTGAACTCCATGAATTATTTGAAAAAAAAAAAGATTTGAACTTCATAAATTATTAATCGAATTTGAAATTCTAGAAAATTTTCATGCTTATACTGAAAGTTTAAACTTCAATCTCCACTTATCAAGGCTGTAAACTCCAACATTGTATGCAGAGTTGTTCCATTTTCAGTGGAAGATATTTTTAGTTTTCATAGGTTATTTTCATCTTTGAAAATAGTTATTTTTCAGTTATATATATTCAAAAAGTGGCTAAATTTAGGTGATCAACACTAGTTTGACGTCTATATTCAGGTTTGTAATTTCTCCGACAAAGAATATTACATATACATATTGTGTATATCGATATATATACACAGAAATTTTCATAACATATATAAATGTGATACTAGTGTTAATGATACATATTGTGTATATCGATATTAGCAATGATGGATTTCTAGGTCATTTTCTAATTTTAATGAGTTTTTGATGACATTCCAATGATTAAATGTGATA
This sequence comes from Datura wrightii, assembly GCA_035772735.1. Taxonomy (NCBI): domain Eukaryota; kingdom Viridiplantae; phylum Streptophyta; class Magnoliopsida; order Solanales; family Solanaceae; genus Datura; species Datura wrightii. Next base: position 178,399,670 of record JASDFA010000010.1, on the reverse strand, counting down.
CTAGTGTTAATGATGGTTGGTGTGGTGTTACTATTACATGGTGGAGGAATGAGAACTCTTTTTGTACTTGACCACTGTGTTATAAAAATTATTAAATCCAATAAATAACTAATGATTAGGCCAAAATTGAAAACAATTTTATTGGACTAACATATGTGTATGTTTTCCAAATTTACTTCTTTTCATAACGAAATGACTTATGATCATGCATTAAATATCACTTCATTGCAAGATAAAAGAAAATTAATAAATGACTTTTATATTGTAAATTGGAAAAAAGATTTTTCTACGGAGGAAAGGAATACTAAAATTATAATGATTTAATAAAAAAAATTTAACCTAAATCAAATTAAAGATTCTCTGAGTAAGAATTTTCGGATCATCACTTATTCGCTAGAGTATTTTTGGTTAAAAAATAACAGCAGTAGTATTTTTGCTATTAATAATAAGTATAATTTTGGATCAAAATATTAACAATAAAGATATTTTTAGACAAAATTATTACTCCCTTTGTTTTCAAAATAAATGACGTTTTAACCTCTTGATTTTATTTTAAAATAAATGACGTTTTACGTAATCAAGAAGACGTTAATGATGTTTTTTCAATTTTATCTTTATTTAAATGGAGAGATTTTAACATAATCAAAAAGATATTAAAGAGCTACATTTTTTTAAAGATGTTTATTCGGGGTAAGCGAATAAAAATATATTTTTCTTTCTAGGAATGTATAGTCTTCTTAAGGGATGTGGTCAAACTAAAATCACTACTTATTTTGAAACGGAGAAAATAATAAAATATATTTTTATTCAATTCCGGCGTAACTTAGCAATATTTTAAACTCTTTTCTCAATTAAAAATAAACTACAAAATACTAATATAAATAAACATCTTTCTCTATATCTAACCACTTGACTACTTTGGACCTTATCCATACAGATACAGAAGTACATCCATTATTTTCTATTCCATTCTAATCTTTCTATTCTAAGAAAACTCCAAATGGAAAAAACTCAAATGCAAAAATGAGAGCTTTCCACAACTTGTCAAAGTGCTTCAATTCAGCCCCACTTCTCTATCCATCAAATCCGGCGTCCCTAAAATTCCATTCAGTTTTTCCTCTGTCTGAATAAAAGAAGAAGAAGACGACACCAAGAATTGTTCAGTCTCTTTCGGTTCAAATTTAACCATTCGGTCCTCATTCATGCTTTAGTCCAACAGCGCAGCCCCCGCATGCATCTTTTTTAGCTGCTGGGGCTGTGATTTCTTCATAAAAGAACAAGAAAAAGTAGCGTAGAAACCCTAGCCATCTGAATCAGTTTGAAAGTATACTAAGATGGTGTTCAAAGGTCGATTTTTTTCATCGAAGAAATCGGATACCTCTAGCCCAGATGGATCCTACAATAGTCCAAGATCCAGTGGTTCCAACTCCCCAATCCGATCTGATACTAAGAAGAAAGGCAAGTCTACTTCCAAGGACAACTCTCCAAGCACCCCCACTTCATTGTCGAGTTTTGCTAGTTTCAGGGACAAGAAAAAGGATGCTAAAGGCAAAGAAAGTCAGAGTTCGACTCCGACCAAGAATCTAGGAGTGGAAGTTAAGGAAACGTCTCCGTCCAAGTTGAAGAAAGGTGTAACGGACCCTAAAGAAGCTGGGGCTACTTCTTTTCCATTGTCACCGATAATGGCATCATCGTTGGGGCTGAATAAGATTAAGACTCGATCAGGGCCGTTGCCGCAGGAGAGCTTCTTTGGATATGGGAGTAGAGATAAAGGGAATGGTTTGGGTGCCAGCAACTTGTCTAAGACTGGCGGCAATGGACCATTGAGTTCTGCTTGGGGAAAGAAGGGTTCAGGGAAGAAGGATGAGAAGAAGTCACTATTGGGGTCTACCGAGAATGCTGGTCGGGTAGATAATGTCAGCAATTCAGATGGTATGTCTGCCGAGAGTGCTGCATTGAGGGATCGAAGCCCACATATACCTGGACTATCAAGGCTGCAGAGTGGTGAATCATCTTCGGGAGCAGGTTAGACTCTTCTTTTTCCTTGATCGCAGACAAACAGCATTTGTATAACTCTGCAGATTCAACAGCAAAAATTGAAGAGTTATAAAGCCGAGTCACGTGAGGCATCATTATGTTTCTTGGCCAATCATGTTGCTAAAACATAGAAGTATATATCGCTACAACTGAAGAGGTATAAATGAGGCATTATATAATCTTGCGAGGGTTTTAGTTAGGAATCAGATGTGTACTTGTAGGGGTTTTAACTGCTTCCCATGGTTGAATGTTCAATTCTAGTTATTAAAATGGGGAAATGATTCCTTTTTTTTGGGCGATATTGAGAAGAAGAAATGGATACTTTTTTGTTGTGGTGAGAACTGACTACAACCACCATCCATTTTTTCATATATAGCTATGAATTCTTCAATTACCTCTGATAAGTACATTTTGCCTACCGTTTCTTAATATATATGTCCTGCTTTCAAGTATCTAGTGTCAAGTTCTGCAATTTCTTTGCAGCAATTTAATTGGATGTGCTTTAAAAATTTCAGGAAAAAAAAGCAAGAACTCCTTTGCTAGAGGGAATAAAATTCATCTAATTTGTTTTAAACTTGACAACCTTTCTCATTGAAGCATCTTTTATGATAGATAAATGTAGAACTTGCTTTAAAATGTACGCGGAGATAACCCATTTATAAGAAAATTCACACCCCCTCAAAATGGGATTTCCCTGGAAAGATAAGATGTTTTGTAGGTGGACATGGTTGGCCACTTGTTTTAGGGCTGTGAAAGGTGTGATTTGAGTGGAAGTTGGTTTTGTGTAGATAGCGTATGATTTTTTCCCAATATAGAGGGTTTGTTGGCCCATATACTTAACAAAAGTTAAGTCTTTCATGTCTAATACATCTCAGTGCATGAGTTTGTTTAATGTCTGGTCGACAGTTGTTGGTATGTATAAATTGTTGTCTAAAAATGCTTCTTTTAAGGTTTATTTAAAAGGAAAAATAAGCTCTGGGTTTTCAATTTCATGTTGAGGTACTTGAAGCAATCTATCTGTAGATTTAGCATTAGGTAGAAAATTCTGTGTGTTTGTGCCATACAATTTAATTAAATTGGATATAAATGTATATAAATTTGTCAAATTTGTAGTGTTTTGTTTTTCCTGTATTTTTTCATTTGATAGGTTAAATGATTGTCTTTAACATGCTTGAAAAGTATTCGGAATGAACATTTTAAATGGTCATTGCATCTACGTTCTTTGCTTGTATGTAAATGATGGGTGGAAGGTGAGTGGCAGAGCATTGTTTGAGTTTTGTTGTTAATTTTTCTTTTGGTGGATTCTCTTTGGTTATGGTGGAGTAGTGACAATGGCATCTCCCATCTGTTTAAGCTTTTACTAGTGCTAAGGTTTTCAAGGAAACTTGTGTAAGATTGAAGACTTTGTTGGTAATTGAGTCAAACTCTGAAACATTATAATGAATTCTTTTGGTTTGTTTTGATTTCTAAAGAAAAAAAGGAAACTCAAGTCAAGGAAATATCTAGGAACAGCTTTTAAAATGATAAAAATCTGAGCTATCTACTAACAAACACTAAATGCACTCTGTATTCCAAAAATGATACAACAGAGAATTTGTAAACTAGATTTTGCAATCCAAATTATTGCGCTTTTATTTTGCGATTTAGTAGCAATTTTGTCTTTTAAATCCTGATCACCGAATGGAGAATGTGGTTATGATAATCTATTTTAGAAATTTTACAATTTCAAGCTTTCAATTCTCTCTAACATGAGAGACATTTTAATTTTTATCATGGGTTGTTTAACATCACGCCCCAAACTGGGTGGGCCGTGATTGGCGCCCAACACCAACGACCTGTCGAGTGAATCCTGAACTAGTTAATATGATAGATAATATTACTAAATTGGCTGATTTAATTGAAATGGCCAACGTAATTTAACAACACTGAAATAATCGAGTCTGAAACTAATGTTGAAAACGAAGAATGAAAATCCATAAATTACACTAAGATCAGTCATGATCCTCTAAGAATAATAAAAACATATCGTCCTTGGGGTGTTTCCCGGAATACTAAAAGTCTGAAATAACATGATAAAGTCTAGGGTCCCTCCAGTCACGGAAATGAGCTAAGATGATTCCTAAACCTATCTGATCGAGCTTGCAACGTGATCCACAATATCTGCATGCTAGAAATAAAAGTAGGTCCTCAGGTGCTAAGTATCTATGATAGAATAACAGGAAGTGACATAACTTAATGAAAGGGCGGCGAGACTATCTGGGGTTAAAGCACAAATAACAAGGAAAGAAGAAAATCATATAAGACTGGAAACTGATATATGCAGATAGTTGGGGTGGTAACCTGATAACTGGAAACTACTGAATATTGTATTAATTTGAAAACAAATGTCGTTTTCGTGAAAAAGGTTTTCATGTAATGAGTCTGTGTATGTGAGATCTGGCAACACGCACGAGGGAGTGTTGGCCTATCTCCTCAACAAACAATGCAATAGCCCCTGCGAGCAATATCTTTAGAGTTAAGTTATGAACAAAATATGTGCTCCTAAAGACACGGGGAAGGGGTGTGTGTGTGTGTGTGTGTGGTGGGGGACTTAATAAGTAATTTGATTTTGGATGGAAGACGAAGGCATCTGATTAGTAAAAAACAAGCCATGAGAATTGCATCACCCAAAAATGCAGTGGAACATGGGACTAAATGAGAAGTGTGCAACTAGTCTCAATGAGGTGCCTATTCTTTCTTTCCGCTACACTATTCTGTTGAGGGGTATGCAGACAAGACGTCAATGAATAATTGCTTGAGACGTCATAAACTGTTGAAACTTAGAGGATCCAAGACATTATCACTGCAAAAAATGCGAATAGAAACACCTAGTTAATTTTCTATTTCAGCGCAAAAACTCTAAAATATATGAAACAACTTAGAACGATCTTTCATTAAGTAAAACCAAGTACATCTTGAATAATCATTAATAAAACTAATTTGAAATAGTGAAATCCTAAGGTTGAATTGTCTCTACTAAGACCCCATATATTAAAATGAATGAAAGAAAAAATAGACTCCACATGACTCTTAGCACTATGTGGAAAGGTGATTTGGGTATGTTTCCCAAGCCTATACGACTCACAATCTAATGTAGACGAATTGAGCATCATTTTCTGAAGCTTGGATAAACTTGGATGTCCCAAAGGTATGTGAAATAAGTCTGGAGGATCTGTAATTGGATATGTTGGGGAGGAATTCATAGAGTTAAGGTAGTAAAGGCCTTGTGATTCACTCCCTACGCCAATTGTCTGTCCCGTATTGGGGTCCTACATGACAAAAGAATCATCAAGAAATATTATGACACAATCGAGGGTGCAAGTTAAACGACCAACAAATACAAGACTAAAAGGATAGCTAGAGACATAAAGAACCTAATTTAGAGTGACAAAGGATAGGGGATTAGCGTGTTTAACTCCTTTTGCTTTTGTTTGGAATCTATTTGCTAGAGTAACAATGGAAAGAGAACGTGAATAAACAATGTTAGACAAAAGTGATTTATCACTAGAAATATGATCAAAAGTACCTGAACCCATGACCCACAGTCCCAGAGTATTAGATTTGTGAAACACAAGCAATAGTTACCAACAACAAATTTACCAGTCTGAACAACAAAGGTTACTTGTGGGGATATCTGCTTATTAGCGTGATAGTAAAGGAATTCATGTCGGTTTTGAGCAACATGAACATTTTTGAGGGAGTCGACCATGCAAAAAGAAAATCCTAGAATTTAAAGGTTTTATGTAAAGTAGGACTAAAATAGAGTACCTAAAGTGCACATTCAATGATGTTACGTGTGAGGCGAAGTGTGATGAAGCTCTATGCACAAGTCATATTCAAGGGAGGAAGTTTCAAGTATCTTAGGTCTATAATTCAAGAAAATGAGAAGATGGATGAGGATGTTTAACATCATATTGGAGCTGAGTGGATGAAGTGAAGGCTTATGTCAAGGCTGCTTTGTGATAAGCATGCGTCACCAAGACTTAGGTAAGTTCTGCAGAGTAGTGGTTTGACCTATTTTATTATATGGGGTAGAGTGCAGCCCAGTCAATAATGTACGTGTCCAGAAGATGAAAGTGGTGGAGATGAGAATATTCAAGTGGATGTGTGGGCATATTAGGGGAGATAAAATTAAGAATAAAGTTATACAGGACAAGGCGGTAGTGATCTTTGTGGCAGACAAGAGGAGGGAAACAAGGCTAAGATGATTTGGTCATGTTAAGAGGAGGTGCACGAACGCACCAGTGAGGAGGTGTGGAAGGTTGGTTATAGTAGGTTTAGAGGTAGGCCAAAAAAGAAACAGGGGAGGTGATTAGACAGGACATGCCACGTCTTCAGCTTACTGAGACACGACCCTAGACAAGAAAGAGGTATGCAGGTCGAGAATTAGGGTAGAAGGGTAATAGGTAACCAATTCTTGTCGTACTTGTATGTGGGAGAGGCATGGGGCTAGTCTCCCCTGCTTATCTTCTACCTATTTAGTAATGTTATTTAATATTCACATAATTATTCTTCATTTCTTGCTACTGCTATTGTTTTATTTGCTCTGTTTATCTTGCCGCTTTGCTGTTGTTATTTCCCTTATTCTTGCTTTGATTATTTTCTTTGAGATGAGGGTCTATCCGAAATAGTCTCTCTATCCAAAAGATAGGGGTTTATGCGTACATCCTAGCCTTTCCGAGTTTCACTTGTGGGACTACATTGCGCATGTTGTTGTTGTTGACCATGTAAAAATAGCATACTTCACGAGTGTGTCCAAGCTATATAATAACCACTCTTGGGTCGAGATTTTCCAAAATGACCTCTTCCTCGTCAATTCTCCATAGTCTAAGATGTCCTATTTTTCATTGTCTAAGACGGGAGAACTGATGAGTCAATGGGTGACGTAGCAAGGCGAAGCAGTGTAGAGAATAGTTCATCAACTGAAGGAACATTAGGACTAGCCAAATTCTGGTCATGCGCTGAATCAAGATCATTAGGAAGTCCAACAAGTGTAGTAACTAGAAACATCTTCTGCCATTCCTATTGTTTTTCAACACTTGCTGTAACTGACATCAACTTCTCAAAATTCTTCATGACTGCATGTACATATTCTAAGTACATATATCCAATTCCTGTTTCTTTAAAATTGTCATCCGAGATATCAAATCATAAAAACAAGATATGTCATTAGTCTATAAAGTGTGAGCCTTTTTCCAAATTGACTAACATGTTTGGAATGGATGAAACAAAGGCTTCAATTTGGAATCAATAGATCGCCACAGGAAACTACATAATGAGCATCAACCTTCTCTCGCTATGCTCGGGCCGTTTCATCTCCCTCACTAGTCTTTTTGGTTAAATGATCTTGAACTCCTTGACCCTTGCACTACAACTCAACTGAGAAAGCCCAAGCTAAGTAGTTTAAACTTCGTTCTGAAATAATCATAATCCGATGGACCATGCCGGAACAAGCATCAGACCTCCTTAGTTGCTGGATCAAGAGAGGGGGTAGCAAGTCCCAGAGAGATGGTGGAGAGTAATTCTTTCATGTATCTGGTGGACAGTTTGGAAGGAAAAGAATGAGAGATGTTTTGAGGAAAGATTTAACTCAATACAGAAGATTATAGGGAAATGAATTGCAAATTTTCATTTTTGGTGTAAAGAAGAAAATATAGAAGATGTAGTTCAGTTGGTAGATTGTTTAGGATCCCTGTGATTAGCTTACTTTGAGCACTTAATGCTGAGGAATACAAATTACCAATTCTTCAAAACAAAAGTAATCACAACACTTTGAATTTTCAGAAAAGCATCAATCTAGGAGACATGGTTGGATTGAAGAGATTCCCAAGTCTTCAAGAAATGGTTAAGAACCCTAATATACTTCTGAACAATGAAAGTGGCCTGAAATATGGTTGGTACGCAAAAATATGACTGTAAATGGCCTGAAAAACTACTGAAAGTGGCCTGAAAACTTATTGGTATGCAGAAACCCTAGTTCTGCTTGTCGAAAAATTTGGAAAATAGGATGTGGTATCACAACAGGCAGGCAACCTCCAAGGAGTTAGAATTAGTCTTAAAAGGTTGTTGAAAATATCTTCACGTGCCGGTGTGTGAGACAGATGTGCCACCGTAGTGGGAGTTTCTGATGGCGTGTCGAGGCGCGCATAAGGGTTTATGCCATAGAGGGTGGCTGGAGTTTGGTCGTCGGTGATAGCGGAACCTTGTGGTGTTGTTGGATTACATTGAGCCTTATGTATACTTCTACTAGTGAATTTGACTGCGCTTCGCGCGACTAGTTCGTAGAAAGATATCAATGCATTTATGATTTAATTTTTGTTAAATTTAATCAAAATAGAAGAAGAAAAAGAATCATGAGAAATATTAAATTGCATTCTCATTATAAAAATCAAGTCTATTCATAAAACACTAACAATAATTTGGGCAAGTACAATATTGAAAGAAAAAACCACAAAATTTGTTGCATCTATTCCTTCATGCATGACATATCTCAAAAATTCAGATAAATCTCAATTTCTCATCGTACGGTATCGATATATCACCATTCATACTTCTAAAGTTCTCTATAAAAAGTACTTGGAAGAGATTTAGTGAGAACTAACACACATTCACTGAATAGAAGGGGAAAATAATAAGAACTGAAGAAAAAATATGTAAGAAAAGTAAATAACTGAACGCTTACAGAATTGAGAAAGTTAAAACCTCGAGTACTAATTCCTCACAAGCCTGTAGCTATTTATCGTAAACACACAATTTTTGTTCTTTTATTAAATAGTCAATTCTAACTAAATATACTTTTATATATGAAGAAGAGTTAGATTTCAATTTTACTTTAGTTTCTTCTCTGTCTAGGAGAAGATAAATTACAAAGAAAATTATTTTCCACTAATTTTATAACTCCATTAAATGCTTTTAGAAATTTTGGAATTCTTTGATAACTTTTTCTTATTATCAGATGTATTTAATTATATTTTTGTAAGATTACTTTTATTTTCTATAATTCTATAAGCATTTAAGTAAATGATATTTTGTTTTGCATTTAGTATTTATTTGTTTTTTTTTCTTTGTTAGGAAGTCAAATTTTTATACATGTATATAAAATGTAATTTTTGTATGTTATTCCTCTATTATAGTCCGTTTTAGTTTTCAAAGTTTTCTTCTTTATTTCCTTTCTCTTCCCTCCTCCCCTTACACAATTCTTCTTTTCCTTTCCCTCTTCTCCTCTTATTCGTTTCTTCCTTTTTCTTGATTCTCTCCTTCAATTCCACTCTTAGTTGTTACTTGACTATGAACAGTTAGGATTTATTATCTCTTCTAAAATAATCAAAGTTATTCTTTTCTTTTTTTTTGATAATTGGTAACTTAATCAAAGTTATTCTTCTTTCCCTCCTGTTAGGACTTATTATCCATTCTAAATAATCAAATTTATTCTTCTTTCCCTCACTCTAATTTTTCGTAAAATTTTAAAAATACACTTTTACCTTTAAATAGCTTCTCTTACCATTAACACTCCCTTCATGTATAGATATCTTTGCTCCCACCAGTGTTCGCCAATAATCGCCTTTCTTATTTTTATTAAAATTACATAGCACTGATACAACAAAAATTTTGTTGGATAAATATACAAAAACCCACAATAATAAATATAGGAGGTCAGAAAATGCATCATAAACATACTTTAAAAGTCTTCATATACCATTTTCCACCTACTTTTAATAACAACAAAGGAAGAAAAATTCAAGAACAAAATGTAAGAGGTCAGAAAATTGATGATAAACATACTTTAGATTCTTTACCTGTCACTCTCCACCGATCTTTAATGACAAAAAGGAAGAAAAAACATTTCTCCACAAGGCACAAGAAAATTTACCACAATTAATAGGAAGGAATTCTTCAAAAAGAAAAAAAAACAAACTAAATTACGCCTTACTCAAAACTTTATTTTATATAGACAAAACTTTACCAACTTTTGGAAACCAAGTAAGAAAGGGAGAAGGATTAAGAAAAAAATGTAGGAGATATTTGGAGATTTTTGGTACTCGAATCCTTGTTATGGTTTAAATCTAAAGAAGATTAATAGACATAAATGATAAAAACCTAAATCTATTTGAACTTTGTTTCTTTTTCACGTGAAATTGAATATGTTGGCGCACATATTTCTTCTTTTGATTGAAGAAATTTGTTGGAGCAGACAATATTTTAATCAACCAAAACTTTTATCAAAAAGGTACGATGCATCATTACCATTTTCATTGATGTTAAACATCCTTTAAATAACCACTACTCTAGAAAATGCCAATTAAAAGATGACTTAACGATATTCGTAGAAATTAAAAGAATCAAAATACTGCAACTACACACACCAATGAACCTGTAGAGTGGCAGGGAGCCTCGAGCATGAAGGACTATAGACCCATTAGTCTGGTGGGAAGCATCTATAAGATCATCTCTAAGATGTTTTTCTTTAGACTTAAACAAGACGGTTTCTTTTCACAAAAAGCTTTTGTGGAGGGTAGATATATTTTGGATGCAACTTTGGTAGTAAATGAAGTGGTGGATTCTTGGAGAAAGCAAGGAGTGCCAGGCGTGTCGTGTAAACTAGATATTGAGAAGGCTTATGATTACGTGAATTGGAACTTCCTAGATTTTGGATTTTGGGGTTACATGAAGAAAGTGGGTTAGATTTTTATCTCTTTAGTGAGGTTATCGGTGTTGGTGAATGACAATCCTTGTTGTTTCCTTGGGAGTTCGAGGGGTCTGTGATCAGGGGATCCTCTATCTCTATTCTTATACATTTTGTAATGGAAATGTTGAGTAGGATGATGAATAGAGCTTTCTTGGGAGGTTTCTTAAAGGATTTTAATGCAACAGTTGGGGTGTCGGGACAGTCTCAGTTTCTCACTTGTTGTTCGTGGATGATACGTTGTTTTTTTTTGGATGCAGATGAGTCCCAATTGTATTATTTAGGCCAAGTGCTCACTTTGTTGCAGGCGGTGGCAGGTCTTAAAATCAATTTAAGAAAGTGAGATTATACCCGTCTATGTGGTAGACAACATTGTTTCCCTCTCTCGGGTTTTGAGTTGCAGGGTTGGGACTCTCCCGACTACCTATCCTGGATTGCTGTTAGGTGCTTCAAACAAGGATCAAAGGGTGTGGAATCTGATTCTTGACAGGGTCGAGAAAAGATTAGCAGGGTGGCAAAAGAGGTATTTGTCCTAAAGGGGGGAAAGAAATGCTTATAAGTGTATGTTGTCAAGCATTCCCACTTACTTTTTGTCTTTGTTTCACGCTCTAGCTTCAGTCACATAAAAGTTGGAAAAGATCCACAACAATTTTCTTTGGGACGCAGCTAATAGGGCAAGGAAGTTCCACTTGGTTCGTTGAGAGACTATCACATCTCCAAAAAAATGGGAAGCCCTTGGTATTAAAGACTTAAAGGTGTTTAATAAGGCCTTGTTTGGTAAATGTTTGTGGCGATTTGGGGGGGGGGGAGGTTAATGCTTTTTGGAGAAGGGTGATATTTGACAAATACGAGGCAGTGGAAGGCGATTGGAGAACTAGAGATGCAACTATGCCTTTTGGGTATGATTTGTGGAGAAATATTATAAAGGAATGGGATGATCTCGAAGTAAACATTCAAGATAGGGATGGGAGGAGGGTTGACTTTTGGGGACACAAGTGGTGCGGAGAAATTTTACTGAAAGAGGACTTTCCAAGCTTACTCAGAATATCTTGCTAGAGCGTCTTGACGATTCAAGAAATTAGGGGTCACAAGGTGGAGAGAATTTTGGGACTTGAGATTTAGGAGGGACTTCCACGATTGGAAGATGATTGAGTTGCAAAAATTGTTGGCTGTACTCGACAAGCAAGTAATGGCGGTTGATATTCCCGATGCTTTGTGCTGGGGGCTAGGGAAGAGGAAGGTTTTCCTTGTAAAGCAGTTTGGTTATTCAAGGTGCTAAGGAAGGTGTGCTCTTTCACTTGGCTAATTACTAGAGGGATGATCTTGACGGCGGAAAATCTTAGAAAGTGAAAGGTTTTCTGCATCAGCTGGTGTTGTATGTACAAGGAGGCGAGAGAGGCGGTAGATCATCTACTTCTTCATTGTGGTCTTTCCATGAGGTTATGGTTGGATACGCTTGAATGGTTTGGTACTCCTTGGGCTATGCCAAGAACTAGGAAAGAATTGATCTTTAGTTGGAAGAGTGGAAGAAGGAAGAAAAGGCGTAGAGCATGGAACTTGGTTCCATCAGCATTAATGTGGGTGGTGCGGAGAGAGAGAAATAGGAAAGCTTTTAAGGGATAGGAGCGAACTTTTTTCAATCCTTTATTTTCATTTGGTGCACCCATAGAGTTCCCAATTGTATAGAAGAATGGGTGGTGTTTGCAGAGAATTCATCTTTTGTGGTAGATTCTTTACCTTTTGGTATATTTCTTGTATAGGCCAGACCTTTGCCTATGTTTATGTGTGAATATATATTTACTTGATAAAAAAATAAATCAACCTGTAGAAAAACACAAATCTGAAATCAATGAAACCAAAAAGAAGAGAAAATCAGAAACTAACACACTAAGCACAATTGATATTTGAATTTCTTGTAAGTAAAGCAAAATGGTATATTTCTTGTATAGGCCAGACCTTTGCCTATGTTTATGTGTGAATATACATTTACTTGATAAAAAAATAAATCAACCTGTAGAAAAACACAAATCTGAAATCAATGAAACCAAAAAGAAGAGAAAATCAGAAACTAACACACTAAGCACAATTGATATTTGAATGTCTTGTAAGTAAAGCAAAATAAAGGCTTCAAACACAATTCAGAAGCACAATATTCCCAACTAAGATCGATGAAAATAGAAAAAGAAAATAAAGAAATGAATAAAAACAATAGCTATTATAGCTCTCGTCTTTTTCAACTAAAGAAGTCTCAAGCACACATTTAAAACTCAAAATCCATCTACAATGAAGAAAGTAGGAAAGAAGAAGGAAAAACATCTGAAGCACGAGAAAGGAGTGACAAAGTGCTCGAATATTTAGAAGGAAGAGTGGAGTTTTAGGAGAATAATTAATTAGAAATGAAACAAAGAGAGGAATTTTAGAAGAATAATTAATTAGTAATAATGAGGGAATAAATAAATAAGGTAATTATGTAAAAATAATTTGATACGATTGTTGGGAAGGCAGTGAGAAAGAAGAAGAAACAGAGGCGATTCTGGAATTTTTTAAAGCACCGACTGAAATGAACTGTACGAAGGAAGAGAGGAATTTATGAGAATAATTAATTAGCAATAATCTATGATGAAGGAAATAAATTTGGCAATTATGTAAATATTAATTTCCAGAAAGATGTGAGAAAACTCTTGGACTTTAAAGAAGTGGCATTGTAACTGTTCAGAGAAAAGATACTTGACATGCTAAAATAATGGGAAAATAAGGATAGTTACATGCAGAAACAAAGGAAAAAGGAAACAATCTGAGAAAATTAGAAAACAGAATTCTTGGCCTATGAAGCCTGCCATGTCATATATATATGAGAGAGATGGATTGATTTTACATGGTATATAATACACCTTTTTTCAATGTGGGACACTAACTCTACTATGTGCATTAACTATCTAACAGGAAGTAAAGTGCTCTCTACCAAAGACAAGTCCCTGAATTTTTTTTTTGAGAAAGTAACAGTTCAAGTCCCTGAATTATATATATATGTGTGTGTGTGTGTGAGAGAGAGAGAGAGAGAGAGAGATTTTGATTCTATATAGTATATAATACACCTTTTTCCAATGTGGGCCACTAAGTCTACTATGTGCATTAATATCTAACAGGAGGTAAAATGCTCTCTACCAAAGACAACTCCATTTCCAGAGCTCGAACTAAATAAAGGTTCATCACATTACCAACAACAACAACTTACCCAGTATAGTCCCACAAAGTGGTTCATCACATCACCAGTTTCAAAAAAAAGGTCTACTCCTTACTCAAGTTCCCAGTGAAGACAAAACAAGATTTCAGTGTTTTCGTCGAGCGCAATTGCTAGAGCACGGGAGAATTAAGAGTAATGATTTCAGCAAGAGCAGCCAGACGGACTATTATAGTGAGTCTAGTGACTACTAGAGTAGAGTTAAGTTAAAAGAAAAGGTTCATGAAGATGAAATTGGTTGGCTTGCCAGCCTTATACTATCAAGATTCAACAATAAACTGTTCAAATCATGTGGATTACTAAACCATTATGTGCTAGTGGAGGTAGGGAAACTTTGAGGAAAGAAATAGGCATTATTAGTATGTCAAAGGAAATGCAGCCAAGTTTCTAAGTCCATTAAATATTTTGTAACTAATTCGTTTTCACTACATTCAGTAATTAAACCTTATGCAACCCTGCTCCCTTTTTTGATGCTTTAGTTTTGGTGTCCTTTTATCCTGCTACAAATTAACACTGGAAGAAAGATGTAAATTGGCAGTAATGCATTTGGATGACAGTAATTATTAGCATTTTCTTAGACTGCCCACAACCTTATATGTTAAATTCTAGTCAACATGTTCTTTTTCTTTCCCTTCATTTTTCTCCCACTTGGAAAGGAGGTGTTTCTGTTCTTGCTGAAAATTCTCTGGCATACTTAATTTGTTGTAAAAACCACTTAATAAGCTTAAGAAAAAGATTGGTAGCCTATTTGTTATTTGACCTCTGGATAATGGTGAACATCATCTGAGAGTTCAGAAACTTTTATATGATCCAAAATTTCATATACTTTATTCCCATTAAGTAATACATGTATAACATCAACTATAGAGTTTGTGTGGTTCATGACAAGTATTTTCTTTTGTCTTTTGCATTTTAATTATAGGGCAATTCAATCCATCTTGGAGCCATTCTGGAGGTCTCAGGGGCATGGATGTGTATACTCCCGAATTGAAGGTAAATGGGTTCAACGAGTACCTGTTGCATTTAGTAATTCTTTTCTTGCTGTGGCGTTATCCTTGGTCTAATGAAGTGCTTTCTAGACATCTTATGAATGGGAAAATCCTAAGGAGTCCGAATCGCCTCGCGTTCAAGCTATACTGCGAGTAACCAGTGCACCTAGGAAAAGATTCCCAGCAGATATAAAAAGTTTTTCCCATGAACTTAATTCCAAAGGTGTACGGCCTTATCCATTCTGGAAGCCTCGAGGTTTAAATAATTTGGAGGTACTTTAATCTTTTTGCTAGGTTCTATAATTTAGTAATAAGATCAGCATATTGGTTTCAATTATAACCATTTCTTTTGCAATTTTAACAGGAAGTCTTAACGATGATTAGAGCAAAGTTCGACAAAGCAAAGGAGGAAGTGGACTCTGATCTGCGCATTTTTGCTGCAGATCTGGTTGGAGTTCTAGAAAAAAATGCAGAAACTCATCCAGAATGGCAGGAAACTATTGAAGATTTGTTGGTTTTGGCTCGGAGCTGTGCAATGACATCACCAGGGGAATTTTGGCTTCAGTGTGAGGGGATTGTTCAGGAGCTGGATGATAGACGCCAGGAACTTCCAATGGGTACGCTGAAGCAGCTGCATACTAGGATGCTTTTTATACTTACAAGGTGTACACGGTTGCTTCAATTCCACAAGGAAAGTGCGTTTGCTGAGGATGAACCTGTAGTTCAACTTCGTCAATCGTTGCAGCCTGTGGAAAAACGCATTCCTCCAGGCATGGGAAGAAATGGTATGATGTCTGGTCCCATGCAATTCCCGAAGGTGCCGGCCCCAAGAAAATCTTATAGTCAGGAACAGCATGGGTTAGAGTGGAAGAGAGACCAGGCTGTACATCAAGGAGACTCTCAGGTCGCGCAAGCTGAAAATCCAAAAAAATTGGAGTCTCCTGGTGGAAGGGATCGTATGACATCCTGGAAGAAATTTCAAACTCCAGCAGTAAAAAGTCCCGAAGAAGCTTCTCCACCCAAGGAGGACACAATTGATAGCAATATTGAACCTTCAAAGCTATTAATGAATAGAAAAGAAAGTCCTGATGTAAATCTAGCTGCTGCCAAGCATCCTGAGCTTCTTTTTGCTAAAGATTCTCAATCACACTCTTCAATTCCTTCCAAGCACCAGCATAAAATTTCCTGGGGATACTGGGGTGATCAACCAAGTGTTGCAGATGAAAATTCAATAATTTGTCGCATTTGTGAGGAGGAGGTTCCCACTTTGCATGTAGAAGATCACTCCAGAATTTGTGCTATTGCCGATCGTTCTGATCAAAAGGGTCTTAGTGTTAATGAGCGCTTGATAAGAATTGCAGATACTCTTGAGAAGCTCATGGAGTCATTTTCACAGAAAGACTTCCAGCCCATTGTTGGAAGTCCAGATGTCACAAAAGTATCAAACTCTAGTGTGACCGAGGAATCTGAACCCCTCTCTCCAAAACTTAGTGATTGGTCACGCCGAGGGTCAGAAGACATGCTGGATTGTTTTCCTGAAGCAGATAACTCTGTGTTCATGGATGAATTTAAAGGTGTACCTACTATGTCATGTAAAACCCGCTTTGGACCAAAGTCTGATCAAGGAATGACGACGTCATCTGCAGGCAGCATGACTCCTAGGTCCCCCTTGCAGACACCAAGGACCAGCCAGATAGACCTGCTATTGGCAGGTAAAGGTGGTTTCTCTGAGCATGATGATCTTCCTCAGGTAGTTGCCAGTACATATCTCTGCCTACTTTTTTAATTTCGTTTTTTTCATTGGTTTATTGATACGTGTAATCGCTTAGCAAATATTATTTGAAGTGGACGCATGATATTCATTTTCAATGCGAGCTGTATTTTCTGTCTTCTTTCTGGGATTTGCTCGGTTTGAAGTTTGAGAAGCTTGTGTTTCTTGCAACATATTGATTTGAATAGAGGTTATAATGATATTTTCCTATCTTAGTGTGAAGCTTCAGTATAGTAATATTTATGTTATGTCCTATCATTGCTCGTGTTAGTATAGTTTTTTTTTTGAGAAAAGTAACAATTGTATTAAGTATAAAGCTTAGCCACCCCCAAAAAAATGGTGCCAACCTGGAGATTTTACAAGCAGCAAAAGGTGCTTGCTTAAGCCCCTTCCCAGAACCATACACACACTTATACATTGCCTATTAAATCTACAAACTCTCCCACTTCCCTCCACATATTCTGTTTACACCAAAAAAAAGAACTAGCTAAAACAATTCATCCTAATTTTCTCGATAGAACTGTTGGTGCCTTCAAAATGTGTAGCATTCCTTTCTTTCCACACTGTCCACCAAATGCAAGCAGGAATGATCTTCTACCAGTCTTCCTCCCCACCTCTGCTCCCAATATTCTACCAATTGTAGTATATTTGGTATTGACTTCTTTCAGGAGTTCTGAATTGACATTTTGATGTTATATTTCTTGATGGTGCAGATGAATGAACTGGCAGATATTGCTCGATGTGTGGCGAACACACCTTTAGATGATGATCGGTCTCTATCTTATTTGCTCTCTTGCCTTGAAGATCTGAAAGTTGTGACAGAACGCAGAAAGTTGGATGCACTTACGGTTGAAACATTTGGAACCCGCATAGAAAAGCTTATAAGGTAAGTTAGTTTCTTACTTGTGATTTATACCTTGCTGTGCTTTCTGAGGGAAAAAGAAGAAGATAATTGAAAGAATTTTGAAAGGAGGGGGTTGACTATGGAGGAAATAAAACAGAAAGATTATATACCTTTTCTTTTGTACTCCAGGGAGAAGTATTTGCAACTATGTGAACTAGTTGATGATGACAAGGTTGATATCAGTAGCACTGTCATTGATGAAGATGCTCCCTTGGAAGATGATGTTGTACGTAGCTTGAGAACCAGCCCCATTCATTCGAAAGATCGTACCTCTATAGATGACTTTGAGATAATAAAGCCAATCAGTCGTGGGGCATTTGGCCGTGTTTTCTTGGCAAAAAAGAGAACCACTGGAGATTTCTTTGCAATTAAGGTACGCAAACAGTTTGGTGTAGGAGTTTCTTTTTTGGTTGATCAACTCTCCTCCTGGCAATTGTTAAAGGAGCCTTTATTTTTTTGTTGTTGGTCAACTCTGGGGCATTTTTTCCCTTGCTCTTAAGATTACATTCATGTGACATGTGAGCAAACTTCGTCTCTCTGAACCCCAGCCAAAAGAAAACTGAGACGAGAACTCCATGGCATCACTTTATATTGTATGCATTTGTTCATCCCTAGCGGAAGAATTTATGATGAATTTGGGGATTTTTCTGGAAGGTTACAACAGCAAGATGTTCTTCATCACTAGGCTAACACAATAACCTCAGGAAGATGAAAGGAAAGAGATTCATGAGAGAACTTTTAGAGTCAAAAGAATACATATCCGAGTATATTAGAAATATTTAAAACCTTCCTTTTCCTATTTCCTTTTGGCAATTCAAGGGGAGTTGCGTAATTAATTTATTTTTTATTTGAAAAAATGAAAAGTAAACAGTTGCACCACGTGGGTCCATGCAGGTCTTGAACCTGCGACCTTCGCAATGGAAGTTGCTTAATTAACTTTATGATATATATGTGTGTACTGCTTTTACTTATCAAAAAAATTGTCTGCACGTGTATATCTTTTCAAGGTCTTGAGCAGGGAGGTGTGATTCTTCATTTGTTTAACTGAGATCTCCCATTTGTATTTTGCTGTATATATGTTGTTTGCATGTCTGTTGGACTTTCTGATGATATGATTTCTACTTCTAAGAAGCTTCTGGTCTGTGGAACCAAGATTTAGGATGAGAACCATTCTGCTATTCTTTGATCAGTTACTGTGTCGTTCAATTGAATTTGAATTTGGTTTTATGATTTATGATTTATTTGTGCTTTATACATATTTGAGTAGACATGAACTTGTTTCTCCACTCAAAGTGAGAAAGATCTTGTCCTTCCATCAGTGCAGGTGGATAGAGTATGTTGCTTTTGTGATCCTACTTCTTCTTAGCCTTAATGGTCAATATGTTAATTCTACAGGTGTTAACTTTTGTGTACCAATAGACGATGTTCTTTGTGGTGTTCCAACTTACTTGTTTAGTCTACAGGTTTTGAAGAAAGCGGATATGATACGCAAAAATGCTGTTGAGAGTATTTTGGCGGAACGTGATATTTTAATATCAGTTCGCAATCCCTTTGTGGTGAGCATGTGAACTGAGAAAACTTTTACTTCTAGATTTGATAAACTCTTTTACTAATTTTATTACATATTAGGTTCGCTTCTTCTACTCATTTACTTGCCGCGAGAACTTGTACCTTGTGATGGAATACTTGAATGGCGGGGACCTTTATTCATTGTTGAGAAATCTTGGCTGCTTGGATGAAGATGTTGCTCGTGTATATATCGCTGAAGTAGTGAGTATCTTTATCTCCTTTACAAATGTTGTGCATAACATGGCTAAACATAATCTGGTATTTTGAGCTGGTCAGGTGCTTGCGCTGGAATATCTGCACTCTTTGCGAGTGGTTCATCGTGATTTAAAGCCAGACAATTTGTTGATTGCTCATGATGGTCATATCAAGGTAATTGTTTCTCTTATCTTTTGATTTTGTGAAGTGCTACCAGTGCGGACTTAGCTAGACCAGAGCATAGTTGAAGCAAAGAATCTGCATAGGCAAATCATCTTTTCATGTTTGCTAGGTTGGTTGGCGACCTGTATATTGGTGTAGGAATAATTATTGAGAGTTACAAGAACTTCTAGTTGTAGTGAACCCCCTAAATTACTCTAAAAGACAACTTATTTAGTATTAATACAATGGGCCACGATAAAGCAGATATTAGTTGGAATCATGTAGTGGACACAACAATTTGGGATTGAGGTGCAATTGATTGATTGTGTGAAGTGTTGTTACTTGACTGTTTTGCTGGACTTATATTCCAGATATGTTAGTTTCTAGATTTCAACTGTTTGGGAATTTTGGGGGTGGCAGGGGGGTGGGCGATAAAGTGGGCAATTTATCCACTTTAAGGTATGAAGAAAATTCTCTTATATCCTCCAGCTTGCTTTTATTCCTAGCAAGTGCAAGTTTGGTAGCCATGTTGCCCTCCCGTGCTTTGGTTTAGTGGTAAGGGTATAACAAACAATGTTTGGGTTAGGCATACGTCACGTGTTCAAGCCCAGCGCGGACAAAACCTGGTATTAAATGCACAAGGATAAAGGTGTGGAGCCATTATTTACAAAGTTCCGAACTGTGTGCCAACTTTCCTTTAGGGATTTCTCGGTCATAAGTCATAACAGGAGGTGGCAGGTATCCCATGGAATTAGTCGAGGTGCACTCAAGCTGGCCCAGATGCCACGGTTGTCAAAAAAAAAAAAAAAGATATAGCTTGCTAGCATGTCATGTGAATGTCGAGCAGTAATTCATAGTCCTACCATCGAGTTGGGGAATTTCATGAGTGGACTTGGGCTAGGCTTGTCACATCAATCTAGTATTCTGCATTTCAATCTTGACCAAATAAATGCCCAGATCTGGAGTATAAAAAATATTAAGGCAACTTTTATATTGAGTTTAAAAAATTTAGGGAGCACGTAATTCAATGAAACATGATAAAGCATATATAGGTTGTCAATAGTTGGTCACCATGAACGTAACTATTTGCAAAGTGAGTCTAACAGCTTACGTTGAAATGCTATGTAACAGCAGATCTTTTAGCCAAAACACCCTTAGGTTCTTTAATGTAATATAATATGATAAGTACTAATAAATAAAAGTGGTTGAGGGTTTTAATGAAGGAGTATACCCTTTAGTTCATTAGTGTTATGCCAAGTATTTCTATGCTCGTTTTATCCTATATCATTTGTTGTCTTTTTGAGCTCGGGGCTTGGGTTGAGTACACTTATTTAGCATATCCCTTCTCAAGCGCAAATCACTGAAGTGTAATTTCGTAGTTTTTGCTGATGTAAGCAGGTCTTGTCAACTGATATCCAGATGTTTGCTATTTTCGAAAAGCAGTTCATCTTTGGATAAAATTGCTTGAACTGCACTAAGTTCTTTCTCTTAGTGAGGTTGAAGTTCTATTATTCTGCTCTTTTGCATGTAGATCTTGATAATATTTATGCTCAAATGTAAAGGTTGTTGATAGAACTGTTTCTTTTGTGGTTTCTGGTTTGAAATTTATTATGTATAATTATGCAGTTTTTTGTGCTGATGAGTCAGCTTTAATGGTGGTATTGTCTACAGTTGACAGACTTTGGGCTTTCTAAAGTTGGTCTTATCAATAGCACAGATGACTTGTCTGGTCCGGCAGTCAGTGGAACATCCATGATGGAAGATGATGAATCTCAGTTATTGGCACCTCAACATCAGCAGGAGAGGCGCGAGAAACGCTCTGCTGTTGGCACACCAGATTATTTGGCACCCGAAATCCTTCTAGGAACAGGGCATGGTTTGTATATCTGTTATTTGTTGTTCTTCCTTCAACGACAATGAATTCCTGATTTATATTTTGAGAAGTGTCAGATGAAGTAATCAGATATAAAATCAACCTGTTGCCAGTCCAAATTACCTTTCCCGTTCTTACTTACCCTTATGGGGTAATTACATTAATCTCTTCTTGCTGGTTTAGGGGAATTACTTCTACATATAATAAAAAATTGGATATGCATGACCTGGCTGTTACCACACTCCTGTAGAACCAAAGGTAGGGTGGGGGCTGGGGGGGTTATTGTCGAAATTGTTGCTTGTTTTTAGAGATCTTCAAATCTTCATATGAGTTATTTGTTTAAGTTGTCATATCATTATTTATATTGAACCTATAAGAAAACAATTTGGATGTGACAACATTCTTCTTTTGTGCCATTCTATTTCTTGTTAAATGGTTACCGCAGCTTGACTTTTTTCAGGTTTCACGGCTGATTGGTGGTCTGTAGGTGTTATTCTCTTTGAGTTGATTGTTGGCATTCCACCTTTCAATGCGGAGCATCCTCAGGTTAATATTTTATAATACTTTTTTCTTCATTCTTTAATGTGACTTTATGAATGTATGTCATTGATCAGTTTTATATTTTTTAATATAGAAGTATGACTAGCTATTGTTCTATATGCGTTATATTAGGTTCAGAACTTCTCTTCTATGTGGCCTAAGCAATTTTTTCAATTATGTGAAAAAGATGGTATAGTTGGGAATACTTTAAATGTCTCTTTAGCGACATCCTATAAAATTGGAATCATAAGCTTGGAATACTTGAAAGAATGCTAGTTTTTATAGGAAAATATACTCAATTCCTTACAGCTTGTTTCATTTGGAATATGAAATTGATTTTAATTGCTCCTATGTACCTTAAATAACTGATTTCGTTCTAACCATTTGTTTTAGAGAAATATATAGTAAAAAAAAAAAAAAGACTTCTACAAAGGATAAACCATTTTATAAATAGAACTGATTTAGTAATAAAATCAGGTGGGAAAAAAAATAAATCAAACAGGATCCAAGTGCATTTATGAGAAACAATTTAGATCTTCACTTGTAAAGAGAATAATGTGTTCCTGAGATCTTTGCGTTTTTTTCACAATTGTGACACTTATGACATTCTTTGCCCTAACAATGACTCTTCATATTTACTGATTTTATTTCTAGGTTTTGAGTGTTATCCAGACTTTAAGTTACTTTTCTAGAGTAGATATGTATCATTTGGTGAGAACTAGTTTAGTTAGAATAGCTTAGAGTTGTTGACAGAGGGCTGCTCTAGTAGCAGAGCCTATTTCCAATCATTTGGTTGGGATAACGAGTAACCCGGGGAGAAAGACTATAGGGGTTGCAGGGTTGGAGGGGGTAGGGTAAGTAGAAAAAAAAGCATTATTTAGTATTAGAGTTTCTTTCTTTTTCTTTTTTCTATTAAATGAATTTAATCAAATAAAAGTAACGATAAAAAAGGAAGTCCCAGTAAATTTTTTGGACTTTGTTACTAAATGGTTTTTGGATCTATTACTAATAGCATCCCTTATAGGTTTTGTGAAATGCTATTTCATGTTATGAGTTACCAATCAATGAACTGTCTCAATCCTAAACTAGTCGGGTCAATTAAATATATCCTTAGTATATTCATGACAATTTTATGAATTTGTCTTCAAGTTATACTCTTACCAGAAAAAGTTAGATTTGACCACTTTATTGATTTTCTTTCTTAAATCAATAAACTTAGATTTGAACACATTAATTTATTACCTTCTTATCGGTTACTCCATCTCAATTATATGTCATACTTCCTTTTTAAATCTTAAATATCTCATCTTTACCCTTAATGAGATAATTTGTAGCCACACAAATGTCTATGGCTGGTTTAGACCACAAGTTTCAAATTTCCTTCTTAAACTCCGTGCCTAATCAATCGCTGCTACATCAATTGGGACAGTTGGAGTATTATTGTTTCTTTTAATGAATCATACATTTTTAAATTTTTTTTTGGTTATTTACAGATAACAATTTTAGACGCTAATTTTTGAATAAAAACATGAATGTAGCTTACAAATATCGAACTTGATCGAAACAGTTAATTGCTGGCAGTAGCACTCTTTGAGGGCGTTTTTTGAATATATATGTTCTTGCATTAGTACTTCTAAATTTTGTATTAACCTTTTCATGTGTGCAGAAAATATTCGACAATATTCTCAATCGTAACATACCTTGGCCCGGAGTTCCTGAGGAAATGAGTCCTGAGGCATATGATCTGATTGACCGGTAAGAGAATCTCTGGCTGTGTTTTCACTGCAGAAAATCACTCTAGGGGCTGTTTGGTTACCGAGTTAGGATTCTAATCTCGGTGTATAAAATTTAGGATTACATTTATCCGGTGTTTGGTTCCTGGTATTAGCTAATGTCTAGTACCAGCATAAATCTTATTCCAAAATCTTGGTATTATTTATCCCACATTGGGGATGGGATATTGCCCCTCAGACCTTTTATAATTTCCATATATCAAAGGTTAAAATTGGAAACAGAACTTTATTCAAGTTTATCCACATTCAAACCAAACACATGTTGTGGATTATACACCATGTATCTAATTTTTAATTCAATGAACCAAACAAAGCACTAGTACTAAATAATCCAGGGATTATTGATCCTAGTAGTATAATCCCTGCGTAACTTTGTCCCGAAACCAAATAACCCCCAAGTAAATCTGCTCTGATTAATGAGAATGAGTTAGGGTTTTGAACCTACTATTTGACATGTTCAATGAATCAAATATGCCTGATCAAAACAGGTTCTGGTTGGCTACATGAATCCACTGTATCCGTTCAGCTCTATTTGGGCTCAATCATCCCAGTGCTATTATCTAGTTGAGTTAATTCTTTAATCTTCGAAACATTAATAAAATTTATTTACTTGATCCAAAAAATATTCCATAATGTTCGAGTGCAAGTCCTCAGATTTTACTAGATTTGCCTATGTCTTAGTGCTTTGAATTAGGACGACCAAGCTTTAGAAAACATTAAACACAACTACTTGCTAAAAAAATTATAAATACAACATGACTTCTCAAATTAAACAAAATCACAAATCAAAGTGCAGCCCGGTACACTAAGCTCTCGCCATGCGCAGGATCCGAGGAAGGCTGCATTTGTGCCTTCTTAAACATTAAACATGACTTTTTTCTCAGATCAAAACAATAAAATTTAACATGACTTTTTTCTGTCTAATAGATGTATCATAGATATGTTATCCGTTTCTTAAATTTCTGGTTGCTGTCATTGTAAATTTCAGGTTACTTACAGAAGATCCCAACCAGAGGCTTGGAGCTGGAGGAGCCTCAGAGGTAACAGTCATTTTTCAATTGTACCATTGATATGAACATACTTCTATTCGTTCTTTAAAGTTCAAATCTCTGGATTTCATCTGGAAATGAATATTATTCTTACGCAGGTGAAGCAGCATCCTTTTTTTAGGGATATTAACTGGGACACACTTGCTAGGCAGAAGGTTTGACTGCTATCTTTATTTCATTTTTACTCTATCTATAGTAGGTAGCTGATAGGTAAATGATGTCCCCTATAAGCTAATTGCTGTTGCACCAAAATGCTTGTATGTCTCTCAGGCTGCATTTGTGCCTGCTTCAGAAAATGCACTGGATACAAGTTACTTCACGAGTCGCTTCTCTTGGAATACTTCAGATGAACGTGTATACGCTGCTAGTGAGTTTGAGGATTCTAGCGACGATGGTAGTGTTAGTGGTAGTAGCAGTTGTTTAAGTAATCGCCATGATGAGCTGGTATGATTATAATGATGTATTTAAGGTTTATTTGTGGATCTAGATTTTTTTGTTGAGCGGGTTTCTCAATGCATTGCTGAACAGGTTGATGAGTGTGGCGGTCTTGCAGAATTTGAGTCAGGCTCTTCCATCAATTACTCTTTTAGTAATTTTTCATTTAAGGTGGTTTTTTGTTCGACTACACTTGATTCATGATTGTTTGCTTTTCATTATTATCACTTTTAGTCATTTTGGCATACTAAGCTATTCCTTGTTATAAGAAGGAGTGGAAAGATGCTAAACAAGAAAAGAGTTTCTTGATTCTGGTATATAACCATCATGGTATAGAACCTATGATACATACCTGTCATTTGATTAATCCAAAATAAATCTTTTAGTTTTGATCAACCAATTATTAGTTTTTGTTATATGTGATGTTCTCTTTTGGCGCCAAGGAGCCATTCCATACTTACAATGACTGGTCTAATTATATTGACTTCTCTTCCTGCAGAATCTCTCCCAGCTTGCATCAATCAACTATGATTTGCTTACAAAAGGCTGGAAAGATGATCAGGGAACAAATCCTAATGCATAGCCAAAGACCCCTTGCATCAGATTTGATTTTTTCTGCCGGGCTGACATAATGAAAAGAATGGCGAGCCAATCATCTCCTGTTTGAATAGCTTGTAAATGTATGTGCTTTCCTAATAGTGTTACTATTCTGTAAAAGTTTATGCTTGACTAATGGCTGTTCTATTCTGTAGCACTATTATTATGCTTCTGAAGATCATTGAAACCGTTTGTTTTCCCTGTTGCAGATATATATATAAGCAGCTTAAAGACTGTGACTTGAGTACCGTGGGATGTGTTTTTTTCTTTTTTTTTGTTGGGTGGGGGTGGGGTGGGGTGGGGGGTTTAATGCTGTGAGGTTTCATTTGTCTTGTGTTGTCGTCATGAACAGCCGCGAGAGGCCCTCCAGTCATTGGCGTTGAGGCCTTTGATTGTACTTATAATTTTCCTCCACAGCAATGAAAACACATCTCATGTGCAAAGGGTGACATACCTGACTTTGCATCTCAATTTCTGGCCAGTCTGTACAATGCAAGTAAATGCCTAACCTGTTGTTGGCACTCCAGGCAAATCAACTTCTGATCCGTCTGTTTGAAGTTTTAAAGTTTCAGTTTGAAGTCGATTCTGAAATGGCTAACATTATAAATAAGTACTTATGAACTTCGGCTATGTTTTAAATAGGGATCCTATCGGCCCCATCTTAGTGGTAAACCAGCCCAGTAACTCTCAATAAGCCAAGAGCCCCATTTATCATTCGGTCATTTGCACAAATGTGGGTGATTTTTAATTTTTGTTCTTTGGCACTTTAAGTGATAAGAAGGTGGTTGAAAATTGCAAATCCAAAAAAAAGTTTGAAGGTATAAGTTTTGACACAAGTTTTGTCTCGGAGCGTAAGTTCACACAGGTTATGCTTCAGGGCATAAATTCAGTAGCATAAATTTCTGTCTTGGGGCATAAGTATCTAACAAGATTAAATCATAATTAAAGGTAATATAGATAATATATTTTTATTAAATAAGCAGTAATGATAAAAATTAAAGGCCACTTTTTGAAGTTGCAAACATTAAAGACTTCCAAAATAAACAGTCCATGCAAGAGCTTATTTATCATCGCCCCTCTATAATTTGTAACCCCGTTGAGCAATCTAAGGATTATGAATTAAGGATTATGTTTGGAAAGGATATTATGGAGATCACAAAAAATATGATGGATAAAATCTTATATAAATTAAGGGTGCTTATAATATAAAATCAACCATCAACTTATGACTTCTGATTAATTTCCATTTATAATGCTTGGTTTGTATGCACTCTTTTTTGTTTATCAAAATATCTTAGTAAGCCGAAAAGTATTTATATTATTGGTGTTTAACAAAAATGTATATATTATAAACTATAAAGTGCTCATAAATTTAC
This sequence comes from Datura wrightii, assembly GCA_035772735.1. Classification (NCBI taxonomy): domain Eukaryota; kingdom Viridiplantae; phylum Streptophyta; class Magnoliopsida; order Solanales; family Solanaceae; genus Datura; species Datura wrightii. The sequence goes on along the minus strand of JASDFA010000010.1, from coordinate 178,372,417 downwards.
TCGGACATCCTCTTTAACTTCTATTTTCATGTTAACAGTTTAATATTAGAAAAGAAATAACTAAAATCATCTCACGTATCCAGCTAGCTTTTGAACATAAATTTTAAAAATTTATCATCGAATAATTACTCAACCCAAAGGGAAAAAGAAGTAGTCCAATTAAAATAGTATCTTTTCATACAGCATTACTAACGGCACACTCTTCGAGTTTGTCCTATTGGTAATTGGTTAATGTTATTAAAATCCTTAACATTTTGTCCTCTTGTCCACCCTTAATCCAGAACTGGAGCACAAAGGCCAAAGTAATAAAACAGCTACCTACCTATATGTTATTTTATTAGAGTACTTAGATTGACACTTTAGGTATAACAAGCAATAATAGCATTTTATAAAAAAATGGTGAGTACATTTATTTTATGTGTATCAGAACTAAATAAGACAAATGCCTATATATGTATCTTGAATTATTTTTTGTCATCATCTTAGGTTGATTCAACCTAACTTACAAATTTTATTTGCTAACAGCCTTTAATTAGGTGGATTAGGTTCTTACAGTACCAGATAGATGCAGAATTATATATTATAATGCTCCATTTTATACCTTAAATCTAAGCCTTATAATCGTATTAAGCAATATAGCCTTTTTATAAAAAAATAAAATTAAATTATTAGTTCTTATGATTATTTGGTAGTTTCTTGGTATCAATATTTTTATTTCGAGTATTGGAAAAAAATGAATGTATTAGCATTTTGATTTCTAAAGTGACATTGCACATGAAGTAGGATGGGGTGGGTGAAAATTTTCTTATGTCTACCACCTACACTAGCTTGTATTTTGTATATGTAGATAATAAACTCTCGCGCCGAGAAAATAATAATCAAGACGGAAAAAATATCGCAACAATCGTAGTATTTATTGTGAATATGAGTGTTTCAATCTCTATTAATCCTCTGATTCTTCTTTTCTAATATAAATTCAAGGGCTTTTGAGCTTGATCTTGAACTTGATGGATTTGATCTTGACTTGTACTTGAATTCAAGGGCTTTTGAGCTTGATCTTGAATCTAGTGGTCTCGATATTGATTCGTGTTTAAATTCAAGAGTTGAAGCTTGTTCTTGAATCTTCATCTTGATCTCTGAATCTTGTAAAGAAAAACTAGAGTACTTGAATGCTTATAGCTTGTAGAGAAATCTGCAGCGTTTGATCCACGAGCTCTCTCTGGCTTGTTGTTGGAACTCAGGTCTGAATTATGAGATCCCTATTTATAGTTGTAGGATGGAAGAGTTGCGACAAGGACGAACTTCTTTCAACCAATCAGATTTAAGTTGACATGTCGATATTTGATTGGTCAGAACATGTCACTTATACACGTGGCACATTTTCGCCTTTGATTTGACTAGGCATGTTGTGTCATTTTTGACATGTGGCATGACCCTATTGGCTCTTTTATTTGACTTGGCGTAATACGTCATTTGACGTAGCACCACTTTGGGCCTCCAGGAAGATGACATCTTGGGCTCCTTAAAATGGGCTTATCATTTGTAGCCCAATTCGATGGACTAACCCAATGAAATTGGACCATTAACTAAATCCATATTTATTGGACTCAAATGATTAATCCAATTATATTAATTCATAATATTTATTTGGATTAGTATATTTTGAATTTAAAATAATTCAAATTTCTTACGTATTTAAATTTGATAAAATTTAACCGTCTACGGTATGTTTATGCAAAGCTAAAATATGATGTGTGGATTTGGAAACCATTTCGAATTCTTTTGGTGAAGTAGTGTCGGGATTGGCTTGTGCGCATCTCTTGACTATTCTGTTGTATATATATTGTCTTTCCTTAATCTATGTATTGAGTAACTCTTTCTGTCAAAACTTAAATATACATAAAGAAATCATGCATCTAACGTCTTTTTTTTTTTAATTCTTTACTTCTAAAGATGGATAATAAAGAATGAAATGACCGTCCATCCGAGACCAAATATGTAATAGAATCATTTTTAGCTAATGCCAATGTTAGGTGGGCGTCAGCCAATTTTTCAACCAGATCCCCCTATAAACCATACATGCGAATCTCTTCGCAGCGGCTCACACCATTCGAGGTGGTGCAGCGTAACATTCATTCGCGAATCCTATAGTGAAATTGAGACTGCTTAACCTCGGAAGCTAATTCACGTGTGAACCGAAGGTCCTAATTGTACGACTATGGCATGATGTCCTTCGAACATGGATTCACGTAGAACATCGCGCCACCAGACGAATATGGTATATAGAAGAAATATAAGATCTAAACTGAGAAGCGCAATTTACTTCGATTTTTACCGACTACATGAACAGTTAGGCCCTGTGTTGGGAGGATAAGAGTATGATAATGGTGATTGGGGTAAAGGCATGCTGAGAAGTGTTGGGTGGTCCACCCCAAGCCCCAAGGGAAGAAACCTTATAAGTGATAGCACATGCCTAGGCATTCAATTGTATAAACACTGGGGTAAAGAACAGCTCCACAACAATTTCAAATCAAAATGCCAGTGAGGACAGAGCAAGCCAATACATAATGGAAATATCACCCAAAAAGGGTTACAGAAGATTGAAATAAGTTACTTTACAATTTTGTTTCTTGTCTATTTATTTTGGTTGTTTTGGCTATTATCAGCTTGTCATTGGCCCAATTCCAAGAAACATCTAAGGATGATGACACCTTTGAGAGGTATGTAAAAATCCTTTTAATGCTTTGGATGCTAACAAATTGTAAATGGACCACTTAAAAGTTTCAGTGTCTGCTCACTCTCCTTATGTGACCCACAATTTTGTATTCAGAAGATGTGGGCCACTAGTGCAACTATGTTACACTTTTCTAACAGTAAATAATAGCGATGGATTCAGAATATAATGTAAGTTTTGAATTGGGATAATGGATTTTGAAATATATATTATTTTCGTGCATATATGTCGAGTTTGACCTCAAGCATCGAGTTCTAATCCGTGAACCCATGATTTGATTATAGACAGCTCTTTTCATGTATCTTTCCCTTTCAGTCTCACAATCTCTTTAACTATTTTTCAGACTTTCTTTGAGTGTTACAATAAATTTTCCAACTGTGATTCAACAATATTGCACCTCTGATGTAACAATGACAAAACTTGAAGACCTTAAAAAATTTATTAGCTTCAACAATATCCAGAATCAATATGTCTTGCCTAGTCAATAGCCGGTGGATGAAAATTTACCTGGAAAGGGTGTTTACACCAAATTATACTAAATGTACCGTGGTTAAGTAATAAATTAAGGTGGAAATACATACATTAATTAACTATGGTTTGATGATAATCAGATTTGTTACAACAAGTGCTATGTATTTATTAGATTGGTGTAACTACTAGTGCTGGCAACGAAGCAAAATAAAAGGGTACCTAAACCCCAAGGCATATTATTTCTTTATGTCATCATCCAACTCCCAAGAAGTACAACAAAAAGTAACCAACTTCCAAGAAAGAGAACTAATTTCTTTAATTAGCACCTAGATAAAGTGATGAGAGGTAATAAAAAAGACGAAGTAAAGAGGGGGTACACAATCCGTGAAACCAAAGAAATATTGTCCTGATCCACCAACAAAGCAATGCAAATTCACTAATTTACTAGCACTACTACTTACTACCAAACAACAAACCTCCTAAATGAAAATACAAAGGAGAGGCAGATATTAAGTTGTCAACAAAGTTGGTTAAAGTAAAAGCAAAGTAAAGGCTGAAAAGTAATAATTACAGCAACCATTATCCACCCAAAAAGAACAAATGGTACAGAGGTTGGGCCCTCCACACAAAGGAAAATGATAAGGGCTCTAGCTCTACTACAATGAAGAACTGGGAAAAAGAAAGGGGCATAAATTGTTAAATTTAAATGAAAGAAGATAGGTCCTAACCAACAGATAACATGAAAGTTTAATATGCTCAAATGGGGTTCTGTAAATTGGTGATGGTGCTTCTTTAGTTCAAGTGCTGCACATGTAAAAGGACTAAGGACCACCTCAATCAGATTCATTGACAGGGTCAGACTGTTCTTGAGTAACCCGCAAGCTTGAGCGACGGAGCTCTTGAATCCGCTCACAGACCTCGGACATCGAAGGTCTGTGGTCGGGATATTGAGCCGCACAATCTATTGCAAGCTGCAAGAGTTGCACCATTTCTTCTTCAACACTCTGGTACCTGAGGAGCTCGAGATCAAAAACTTCTGAGGTCCATTGCTCTCGAACGATGGACTGCACCCATCTTGGCAAGTCAACACCTTCCTCGTTCAGGAGGGCATGAGTGGGTGCCTTCCCAGTAAGAAGCTCTAGAAGCAATACTCCAAAGCTATAAACATCTGCCTTTTGGGAAACTCTTCGTGGGTCAGTTACCTCTGGAGCACGATATCCAGCAACTCGAGTTGGGGAAGTTGGAGGCCCAACCAGCTGGGCTAGGCCAAAATCTGAGACTCGTGCATCATATGATTTGGTGAGAAGAACATTGGATGATTTAATGTTCCCATGGGAGATACTTGAACCTCGAGAGTGTAAATATTCAACGCCCCGGGCAGTACCAAGGGCAATGCCTGACCTGACTTCCCAATTTAGTGGTGTCCTGCCAGCCCCCTTGTTTCCTGGAAAATAACAGAGCTTGGTAGTGAATAGCAAAAATGAAATTGTAGCAAACAGCTTATGATCTATTTGCTCAATTTAACAAGTTTCCTGAGTTTCACAGGCTATAATAGCAACATTTCACAGATGCACCTCTAGCAAATCTAGAGAAATGAGAGGAGATTATCAATAATCCAAATCATGCTTTCGGAATTTGTAGAAAAGAAATGTTCAAATTCATTCAAGATGCACAATTATGAAGACTACACACCAGTCAAATAGATGCCTTTTAGTTTTCGAAAGATATGTAGTACCCCAGCAATAACGCTCTAGAAGGTCTACATATGATAGATTCATTTAGTGCAGATTAAGGATATTATAGGATTAAGGATATGATCTGACAACCAGGAACAGAAAAAACAGAGTTCTGCTTATGCAACGTTTCTGCTTATAAGAGAACAGTAACAATCCTTGAAATAGAGTGAAATGTAACAAAAGGCATCAGGCACATAGAGTTGCACATAGCATCACATTAGGCATTCTAAAACAAGACATTTATCTTTTTTGTTCAGTTGCATATTCTCCCTCAAAAAGAGGCATTGCATGTAGCACAGCAAGCAACAAGTCCAACTAACCAATCCACAGACTAAAACAAGAAAAGCTAGAGAGACTGCAGTCAGGTAATTGCATGGTCCATAATAGAAAATTATCAATTTATAAGGAAAGAGTATAACTTTGACTCACCATGAAGAAGTGCAGACAAGCTTCCCATTGGCATGTAGTCATAGACAAGAAGTTTTTCCTCCCTGCTGTAATAATATGCCCTAAGAGGCACCAAATTCTCGTGATCCATTTCTCCAACCCTATCGATTTTCTCCCGGAACTCCATCTCAGATATGGTCACATCCTTCAATCTCTTAACAGCTACAACTGTGCCCATCTCCAAAACCGCCTTGTAAGCTGTTCCAAACGTCCCCTTTCCTAAAACCTCCGCAGAAGCTCTCAACAAATCCTCCAAATTGAATAGTCTATCAGACCCGAAAAAGATAAGCTTTTTAATGCCATTTCCGCCGCTTTCTCCGCCCCTTCCAGTAGCCGTCATTGCAGCAGCAGCAGCTGCCGCTACCGAATACCCATCATTTACACCACCATTTTCAGCGTCAACATTGGGCTTCTCCACAGCAACTTCTGTTTCCGGATGCTTATATGTAGCCACATCAACAGACCTCGCGTTGTTACCAGTCCTCTTTCTACATAACACAAACAAAATCAACAACAGCAGAAGGAATCCCACTACAGATCCAACAACAATGCCAGCAATTGCACCACCAGACAGCTTCTTTTTCTTATGCGCATTCCCAATTGCAATCCCATCAGTAGCTATAGCAGGCTGAGTCGCATCTCCGGGGCAAACATGAAGCGGCTTCCCGCAGAGTGAATTCCCAGCAAAAGCATCAACAGGCATTCCTTCAAGACTCTTCGGAATAGACCCATTTAAGTTATTGGCAGAGACATTAAATTGTTCAAGTTTTGGAAGCTTTAGCTCCGGAACCGACCCAGAAAACTGGTTGTTTTCAAGCAAAAGCGACCTCAGACGAGTCAAATTGTTAAACCCAGGTGGTATTTCTCCAGAGAAATTGTTGTTAGAAAGATCTAAACGAACCATTAAATGAAGCGTGAAAAAGGAAGAAGGAATAGAACCAGTGAAGTGGTTATCCTGAAGGTAAAGATTGCGGAGCTCAACAAGTTGGGAAAAATCAGAGGGAAGAGGACCCGAAAGCCGGTTAAAACGAAGACTGATCGTACGAAGGCGAGTAAGGTTCGAAATGGTGTTAGACGGAAGCTCACCGGAAAGTGACGAGGCCGGTAGCCGGAGAACAGTAACACGATTGTTCTCACATGAAACACCCGCCCAGTTACATGGGGTTGCGTTAGAGGTGTTCCAGAAAAAAGTACGTCCACCCACGGCGGCGCGTAACGCCAGTAAGGCGTTACGGTCGGAGTTCAGATCTGAAGAAGTAGTTACAGAGAAAAGACTGTAAAAAAGAACAAAAAACAGCAGCATTGACAACCTCAGCATCATAAACGAGCGAGAAAAACCCAACATTGTGTCTGGAAAACTATACGTTCATACCAGAAAACGAAGGGTTGAAAAGAAGAGACAAATTTTTTCAAGAAAGCTGCTGTAGCTTAAGCGTTTTCCTTTTGTTGTTGGCTGATATTGGAAAGGGGATGAAGTGACACTGGTTTGTTCTTGTTGTTTTTTAATTATTTTTGTGGGGGGAAAGTAGAGAAATTAGAAATCCAGGGTGTAAAATGGAATAATTGAAAAAGAAAAGAGTAAAATATAGAAGCAACCCTAGCTGTTTGTTTTTCTGATTTATGGTCAACAGCCACCAGAATAATAGGTCCAACAAGTATTAAAGAAAGTGGACTGTTTTATTAATCCTAAAATAAAACGGAAGAAATACTAAGGAAGGATGAGTCCAATACTCTTTATTTTTTTTAGAATTTCTCTTTTTCATTTACTCTTTTCTATTCATATTATAATTTTTTTAAAAGGTAATATTTTGTAAATTAAAAAGAAAATTATTTAAGTAAGTGATGTATTAATAAAATTCAAGAAATTATATTTATTTTTAATATTATTTTTATAAATTATTTAATTTTGTAAAACATGCGTTCAAATTAAAAATAACATATAATATAAGATGAAGTGTAACGTATGGGGCTTTCTTTTTGGGGTTGTTCAGCTTTGTTGTAGAATTTCTTGAATGGATAAAAAGCTTTAATGATTTACTTGATTTTTCTTTATGAAAAAAAGCAGTTACCTGCAACTTGGACTATCTGTTCTTTGAATTTCTTGAATTGGGGTTCTCTTTTTCTTCTTTTCTTTTTTTATCTCCACCTTTTTAAGGTTGTTGCCAATAAATATTTTATATGAGACAAGAACTAATGTGAAAGGGAAAAAAATAAGAATGTAGTTCATGTGTTCTTTTCTTCTTCTTTTTTTTTTTTTAATAATAACATCATTGCTTTAAAAATGGATAGTTCAGTATAATATAAAAGGTTATAATTATCCTTAATTTTTTTTAAAATAATCTAATTTAATTTCATTAAGTAGGGTCGGAAGAAGGTAAAATATATGCAGATTTTACCATTATCTCAGATGTAGAAAAAGTATTTACTAATTTTATCTTTGACGTGTCTTTTTTCATGAAGAAAAATTCTTTATAAGTTATCTAATTATGTTCAACCTGGTATAAAATAATACTGAAATTATTATATAAGACTATAGATATTACTTAACAGTTAAAAACGAAATGTCAATCAAAACACTGTATAAACAATACCAAATTTTATTCCAAAATTTTTTAAAAAGTGTTCACGATACGATATGATTTAACAATATTCTGATTCGATATTCTTAATTTTTAGTTTTTAGTTTTTTAAATGTCATATTATTATAAAAGTAATTCATATGCTACAATATTTTTTAGGTGCAGTTTCGATCTGCCTGATATGACAAGTTGTTATATAATTTGTTGAATTTTAACTTACATATAATGAATAATTATAATTTCTATAATAATAAAAGCAACTTCACACTTCAAAATAATAGAATTATTTAGTGATTGTTGTAGAACACACTTCATATTGTTACTAAAGTAATTCATATTTTACCTCTAGCGTGTAGGTATCATCTAACCTATATATAATGTTTTTAATTAGTGATAAAATTAAAATTTTCATTGAAAATATTTTAAATATTTTTTAAATTTTAAAATAAGTGGTGTTTTTAGTTTGAAATACCTTTTAAAAAACTATTCGTTCTTATAGAATAAAATGTATTTTGACCCACTTACCTTGATAAAATGTAACTCTTTAATATTATTTTTGTTTATGTAAAACTCTTTCAATTTAAATAAGGATAAAATTGAAAGAACATCATTAGTGTCTTATTGATTATGTAAAACATCACTTATTTTGAAATGATGAAAATATAAAAAAAAAAATTATACACAAAAGTCAAAAACATTAAATATCTATTATACACACATAAAAAAAAATTAATAATATAAATCGTGTAATTTTCGATGAATCTCCTTCCAATACTCTGAATCATCTTTAACATTGCATGATGAGAACTCAAATAGTCACTCGATTAATAAATATTAACTCAGAATAACACTTATTTTAATTAAAAAAATTAAAATTATAATAACAATTAGATGCTATAAAAATAAACCCAACAAGTTGGGAAGGAGAGATTTGACATGAGATGAAAGAGATAGGCGGGTCCGAACGTTCACAATTTGTCATTTTCATTTTTGAGGGGCCAACCAAATCCAAAAGCTGCCTCACTTTTTCTTTTCAACTTGTAATATAATCAATTCCCTCAACATCAATTACTAATAATAATATTATTTTCTCCTATTTAAAATAAAAATAATATTTTTAATTTAAATGTACCTTTTAAAAAAAATTACTCACTTTTAAAAAATAAATATATTTTTATTCATTCACCTTTAATAAATATCTTAAAAAATATATCACTCTTTAGTATTTTTTTTATTTATAAAAAACTCTCTCCATTAATATCTTCTTGATTGTGTAAAATATCATTTATTTTAAAATAAAATTAAAAAATTAAAATACTATTTATTTTAAAACGGAGAAAATATTATTAAACAATAGAAACTTAATTTTAGTCTTGCCAGAAAAAGAAGTTAAATTTCAAATCAAGAAACAATATTTTCTTTAAATGATCTCAAAGTCAACAAATAATAATAGAAATTAAGTTGTAGTTAGTTGGAGTAATTAATGAGACTTCAGCTAGCGGCAGTGACATATTCTTCAACTATCTAAATTTTAAAAAAAGTTAATTATTTTATTTATATTTATATTTATATATTAAAATACTGTAATATCTTTTAATTAAATATTTATTGAATTTATGTGTTATAACTTATAATTGGAATGTTTATGATCTTCAAAAATAATTAGTATTAAGATATATTAAAAGATTTAAATATTAAAAAAATATTTTGAGATATACATGTTTTAATAAGGATCACAAATATTTTGAGACCGAGGAAGTAATCCTTTTGTCCCATATTAATTATCAAAAATATTTATTCAAATTGCTTATCATTTTACAAAATCAAAATGAAATTAATTATTTTTGTTTCCATTTTATTCTGAATATTAAATGTTCAATAAGATTGATTTAATTTTATTCTAAAATATTATTTACTTATGATTTTTGTAAAAATATGACAAAAATGTGATAACTAAAATGAAATGGGAAGGAGTATGTCTGACCAAATCATAAACTAAACACATATGGTGCTAAGTTGGTGATTTTGGTGCCGATTTAAGTATAAATACTCTAGATTTTTTAGAAAAGAATAGTCAACTTTCATTAATACCAATAAAATGAAGGTTAGCGGGGTGATGTTACATTTTATTTAAAGCTAATAAATAAGCGAATGATTCTAAAATAATAATTTCTTAAAGGATGTATAAAATATGACAACTAATATGAAACGAAAAAGTATATCTGACCAAATCATAATTGACATATATGATGTTAAATTGGCGATTTTGGTGTTGATTTAAGTGTAAATATTCTAGATTTCTTAGAAGAAAAAAAACTTTAATTAATGGCAGTAAAATAAAGGCGAGCAATGTGACATTATATTTTTAAATATTTAAAAATAATAAATAAGAATATGATAATCAAAATATATAATTTCTGAAATGAGGTGTAAATAAAAAATATGACAATTGATATGAAATGAAGGAGTATATCTAAAGAAATCATAAACTGACATATATGATGCTAAGTGTTATACCCCGTAAATTTCCGACATATAGATGGCCTATTCGCGTATTGGTTAAGAGTATTTGAAAGCCATACATGCTAAAAAAAGGCCCGGGGAAAGATCGGACAAGCGCCAAGTCGGCGCGTCGCAAGGCAAAATGCGACTTATAAATTGCATTCCAAGAATGCAACTTATAAATAGCATTCCAGAAATGCGACTTATAAATCGCATTCCAGGAATGCGATTTATAGTGTCCATTATATATATAAGCCCAACTTCGTTTTTTTATTAAAATTCCTTATAATTTCCAGTAGAAAACAGAGAGTAATTAGAGAGAAGGGGAAAACGAAGATCTCCTACTAAAATTCGTCCGATTACGCCGCCAAACGCGGTCCAAACTCGAATTAACCTCAGGCACCGAGGTATTTAGCAACAGGGAGCATTCCTACGGATTTTGTTTCGCGAAATACGGCCGACGAATTGTCGAGCTACCGGACTAAGGTAAGTAGAATTGCTCCAAACTAGTGTCTATGTGCTCCTAGCCGTAAAGTGAATACTTCTCCCTTCTGGGCTTCTGAAAAATAGCAAGTTTTTGATCGTTTTTCGATAAGCCTAAGTTTAGGCTATAATTATATCGAAAGTGACGTCGTCCTTCAGAATAGTGTTGTATTTAGTACTAATTGACGTGTATATGAATGCAGTTGGGAGAAATAGTTGGAGTACTGACCGAGCCTCGTCCGACAGACGGATAACTCGAGGTTAAGGTATGTAAAGCTAGTTCCTTCGGCAAGTTAGTAGCTTTAGCCTTGTATAGTACCGTAAACTCCGTAGTAGAATTCTCGGAAGTTGAATGTTAAGTATTGTGCAAGTTCAGTAAACCTAGTTCGCATTGTGATATCATATTCAGTCTGAAAGTTAGAAAAGCATGTGCCCAAGGGCAAGTTAGTAGTTCAGATTCAGTACAGCCTATTATGTTAATAGCAAGCATGTTGTAGAATAAAAAGGAACAGATTTTCATAATAACAGTCAGTAAAGAAAGATCAGATAGACAGACAGTTTTGGCTACAGATTAGACATTCAGACAGATAGTATCTTGGCTACAGATTAGCCGTACAGTTAAATAGAGAGTACAGAATCAGTATAGTCAGTAAAGAATCAGTTCGGTATAGAAATAGATCAGAATAAGAAGTTAGATTCCAGACAGTCTTTTTAGTTATACATGCTTGCTATTTCTATGTGCTATTTGTTTGTTGAGACTTGTTGTGGCATGTGGGCACCCTTTTAGCATCCCCACCGCCCCTGGGTTATAGCTGTGTCGATGCCAGATTCAGATACCGCCACCAGCTGGGCGATGCCGTCCGCCTAGAGGACGATGATGGCCGACCACCATGATAATACGGTCCAGACCACCCTGCTTGCAGGGATAGTTCAGTTTACTCTGCGCAGAGCCAGTCCACCCTGTTTACAGGGGCAGAACACTCTGTGTGCGCTTGTGGCCGGGGGCAGTTTTAGATACAGATTTTATAAAATTACCCTATTGCGTGCTTGCACCCAGGGGCAGTTTTTTTTACACACCTCGTGTACACTTGCGCCCAGAGGCAGGAGTCTTCGGACTCAGACACAGTTTATTGTCAGAGGCCAAGTCCTGAGCTGCGTACCCAAGGGGACCGGTAGGAGGAGCTCACAATTGTCAGATGAATGGAGTGACTTATTTTTGGTTGGTTTAGACCCGGGTAGGGGTAAATAGATTGTGTGTTGGTTGGCACCTTCCGGCTTATGGGGGTCGGTCAGGTATTGTGTGTATTTATATGTATACCTATATGTGCTATTAGATACTGATAGACAGGAGGACGACACGTCATCAGGTACGCTCAGTTTAGTTATAGAATAAATAAACTCTCCCCAGTTATTCTCAGCTAGATAGACTCAGCTACTTTCTGCTTATATGTCATGTTACTGTTGTTATTCATTTCAGTTGCTTTACATGCTCAGTACCTGTGGTACTGACGCCCAGTGGGGCGCTGCATTACTTGCCTGCAGGTACTCATAGTCGAGGAGGCGATCCCTCGTGATTCCTGTCAGCTATTGAGTATTCAGCTCCTGTCATCCGGAGTCTGAATTCCAAAGATGTATTTCGTTTTCTTTTGTTGTACAGTACGGGTAGGTCGGGGCCCTGTCCCGATCATTTCTATTGTTATTCTTAGAGGCTTGCAGTCTGTATATATTTCCCTGTGGTCAGTCGAGCCGGTCATGTGAGGCCGTGCAGCTTGTTATAGTTATTTGTTATTTCTGTTCCTATTGGCCGTGTGTGGCCATAATCAGTCAGTAGTGGTGACCTTGCCGGTCACGTAATTAGTTAGCATGTTATTGTTGAGTTACAGAGAACTAGACAGCATGGTGGCCTTGTCGGCCCGCATACGTTCCCCTATAGTAGTATGTTTCTGGTTAGCTGTCATTACAGGTACAGGTGGCTATAGGCCAATGGGCCGGGGGCTGTGTTTACAGCCGTTATATAGCCCTTTGTTTCCAGAAATTTGAGTTAGAGCCAGCCAGGCACCAGATGTGCTTAGGCTCACCAGATAGCACTCTAGGTCCTACTAGGGCACCAGGTGCCAGTCATACCCCCCAAGGCGGGGCGTGACAAACTTGGTATCAGAGCAGGTCGTGTCCTAGGGAGTCTGCAAGCCGTGCTAAGTAGATTATTGTCTATGGATGTGTTGTGCACCACATACAATAGGCAGGAGGCTGCGAGGCATGATAGGATGGTTACCCTTCCTTCTCAGTCAGTCGTGCTTTAGAGCGGTACAGTATAAGGTTGAGTCCCTAAAACTTACCGTATTCTTTGATTACAGATATAAAGGCGGATCAGCATTACTCTATCACAGGCAGAAGATCAGATATAGCAACAGAAGAGGGCATCAGCCAGTTACATGATAACTACAGCAGCAGGAGGAGGTACCAGAGACCTCCCAGCGTGATACCTTTATCGGTACTATTCCCAGTATACGTTGATAACGTCAGAATAGGAAGTCAGAAGTATAATGTACATACAAGTTGACTTATTTATTAGATATATAAGATCTGGTTAAGATATCAGACAATATCAGACTATCAGATAAGAAAAAAAAAAGGAAAAGAAAGAGAGGAAAATGCAGGGTTCCCACCTCCATCCTTTCAGATGTGGTACAGTTCCATGTTTTGTTTCGCTGCAGTAAGTTCCTACCTCTTAGTTTTGATTTCAGTATAGCAAAGGGCATAAGGATTGAGGCGATGTTGCCCAAAGTAAGCAGTAAGTGAAGATTGATTGGTTGATTCCATAAAGTGTTAGAAGGAGTAAGGAGTCCCTGTGATTACGTAAGTTGCGCAGACCCTCACGGTAATAAGTCAGAAGAGCAAGTAAGACTACTAGCTTACTCAAAGTGGGCGTAGAAGATCCAATAATAGTCAAGTTCGAGTCAGAAAAAGGCCAAGTCCGCCATAACACGCTAACAAGAGCAAGATATACCTGCAAGATAATAGTTATAATTTCAGCTGTGATACCGAAAGGTAAGGGGGTCATGTGAACCAGATGGGTCTAATTGCAAGTCAGAAGAAGTATAAGCTGGATACTTGACCAGTAATCTTATTAACAATGAAAAGCAGGTACCTTGAACCCCAGAGTTCAGCTTAAGCAAGATGAGGGGAAGAAGCAGGAATGTCAGATTTTGTGGGGAAATTAGGATTATCCCCGGATTGATAGAATATCATTTTAAGGATTAAGCCTCGGGCTGACAGTAAGATTGTGGTCCAGAATGCTGCAGTATGTTCGCTTATGGGGAAGTTAAGAAATTACCGATACAGCGAATTTAATCTAGTGTGGCCTAGAGATAAGGCCCAGCAGACAGTCATGGGCTCTCAATATATGACAAGTAAGGCCACAAGATTCGAACGTTGACCCCACATCGCAAGAGTGGCGGAACTTCAAACAGCAGATAGTAATGAAAGTGTTTATGTTTGTTACTTTCAGAATGGGGTGACAATACAATGAAATGTTAAGAGAAGGCAGGAGGTATTATTAGACCATAGAAGCAGTATATCATGTACAATAGGAAATTTAGCAAAGTGTGTCAGAGATTACGTATCACTACAGAATTCAGTATGTATTGTACGTATTTATTAATATATATCTGTGCAGATAGTAAATATGCTGTGAGCAGCTGCTAATAGGGGTTACAATCACACAGATGCATATTAGTGCTGGGAAGTATATACAAATTGCATTGCAGGACCCTTTGCCAAAAATAAAAAGAGAAAAGAGAGAGAAGAAAAAGAGAAAAGCGAAAAGAAAGGGCAAGTTAAGTGTGATTTACGTATGAATCCATAGAAACTGTCTCAGCTCTTAGTTATTAAGTTAATAGACTTATATGTTGTTTCCAGATCTAGGTTTTAGAAGCTTATAAGAGTTAGTAACCTGAATCAGGTAATTAGATGATAAGGGCGCAGTTAGACGGTCTACCGACCAGCTGGCGCCTGTATTAGCAGGGAAGCATCTCTAAAGATCAATAACACTAGCGCATGTTCCAGAACCAGAATTAAAGACTGAATAGGTATACTTCAGAGATTAGCAATACTAGAATTGTTCCAGTATGTTAAGTGGCCATACATCATTTTCCCAGCCTTGTAGGTGAGAGTCGACCTTAGTCAACCTAGTAGTTATTACAAGGAATACCCCGCAAGTTAGACAAGCCCGTCGGCACCCTAAGAAAGGGGTCCACATCAGTAGTCAGTGATAGACTAGTACTTCAGCTGGTTCTCGTAAGATATTCAGATACAGAGCCCTAGCAGAAGGCCAGTATTTACAGAATAGCTCATAAGACCGAGAATTCCCCAGAATAGCAGTATAAATCCAAGTGGATACACACAAGGCGTAAGAAATAGATAGTACCCTGCTAGCACAGTGTTTATTAAGACCAGGAGATCAGTAGACTCCCCGTGAAGATCCAGAGATTGATCGCCTGGGAGTAAGTTTGATTAAGCCCAGCCTTACAGTGGTTCAAGCAAAATAACAAAGCAATTAGATGCCCACAAGTCTGCAGTTATGCATGAACTATAAGTACTCAAGTAGAACAGTTAGAACATTGTTAGACTACTGCCACATTCGGGTCATTCAACCCGACTATTCAGTTATTTAAGGTTATGCAGCCAGATCATTAGAGGTCATGATCAATATCAGGATCCTCTGATCAGATAAAGGCACAAGGTGCGCAGACGGTCGTTCAGGTTATCCCAGCAACAAGTAGCCTTAGCATGTGGCCGGAAGGCCAGATAAGCTCTAGCTACGCCTGTAAACTACCTGTCGATCTCTTCGGCAAGACAAGCCAGTATGATCGTCAATTATATGCCAAGCTCTCTAAGTATGAAAATGTTATTTCAGTCAAGAAGAGGTAATGGAGCAGCAAACGCTCTTAGCTATAGATCTATTAGGAATGTGGCATATGAGCAACCTGAGCAACGGGAGTTGGTCAGGGAGATACATCAATTGGTCAATTTAGCCATTCGTGTGATAGAAATGAAGGACAACAGAGCGGTAATCTAGAACCCCGCCGTGTCATCCTTAGTTGTGGAGGTAAGAGAACGGCAGTATGCAGATCCTGACCTGGTCTAGCTTAAGGACAGAATCCTGCAAAGGAAGCGCCAGATTCACAAATAACAGAGGATGGAGTGCTGCGTTGTAAAGACTGTCTATGTGTTCCAGATGTTTCAGGCCTCCGCCATCAGATCATGAACGAGGTGCACTGCGCCAGCAACTATTTTCTCCCCCTGGCGCGACAAAAAAATGTACCATGATATCAAAGAAAACTACTGGTGGCTAGAAAAAAAAAAGGAAATTGCTGAATTTGTAGCCCGGTGTCCTAACTGCCAGCAGGTGAAAGCAGAACATCAGAAACCAGGCGGTTTGACTCAGGACATAGTTGTGCCTCTCTGGAAGTGGGAAGCAGTAAATATGGATTTTGTGGCAGGATTACCCCGTACTAAACATGGACATGACTCTATATGGGTGATAGTTGACAGATTAACCGAATCAGCTCATTTCCTGCCAGTGAAAACTACTTTCTCGACCAGATTATGCGGAGTTGTATATCCGAGAAATAGTCAGGTTGCACGGAGTACCAGTATCCATTATTTCAAACAGAGGAGCACAATTTACGGCTAGATTCTGGCAGTCGTTTCAGAAAGGTCTGGGAACGCAGATTAATCTGAGCACAACTTTCCACCCTCAGACAGACGGACAGGCTGAGCGCACTATTCAGACGCTCGAGGATATGCTGCGAGCGTGTGTGCTAGACTTTGGTGGTAGCTGGGACGAGCATTTGCCGCTGATAGAATTTGCTTATAATAATAGCTATCACTCGGCTATTCAGATGGCACCTTTTGAGGCTTTATACGGACGAAAGTGCAGATCGCCGGTTGGCTGGTTCGAAGTAGGGGAATCAGCGATAATTGGGCCAGACATTGTTCAGAAGTCAGAAGAGAAAGTAAAGCTTATCAGAGAACGCCTATTGACTGCACAGAGTCGCCAAAAGTCATATGCAGATGTACGGCGCAGAGACCTGGAGTTTAATGTGAATGACTGGGTATTTCTGAAAGTATCTCCGATGAAAGGGGTGATCAGATTCGGTAAGAAGGGTAAGCTCAGTCCGAGGTTTGTTGGGCCTTATCAGATTCGTCGAAGGATAGGCCGAGTAGCATATGAGTTGAACTTACCTTCAGAATTGGAATTCGTTCATCCGGTCTTTCATGTATCTATGCTGAGGAAATGCATACGAGACCCGTCCAGGGCAGTCCCAGTCCAGGATATCCAGGTTACAGAAGAACTGACCTATGAAGAGGTTCCAGTGGCTATCCTAGACAGACAGATTTGCAAATTAAGAACTAAAGATATTGCGTCTGTCAAGGTATTGTGGCGTACAGAAACCGAGAGGAGATGACATGGGAGGCGGAGGAAGATATAAAAACTAGATATCCTCACTTATTTCAGGCCTAGTCAGGCGACAGGTATGTCCGTATTATTATTTATGCAGCACCTTATAGTTGTGTATGTATGAAATGAGAAAGACTGAAGTTAGCTATTAAGTGAACTTATAGCATTGTGTGGAGTACCTGTATTGGGCTTTTATGCTTTTCAGGAATTTTGAGATAGTCCATAATACAGGGGAAACTCTACCGAAATTTTTCTAGAAACAAGTTGAGTAAATTGAGAAGTCCTCTAGACAGAATGTCATTCGAGGACGAATGTTCTTAAGGGGGGGAGAATGTTATACCCCGTAAATTTCCGACATATAGATGGCCTATTCGCGTATTGGTTAAGAGTATTTGAAAGCCATACATGCTAAAAAAAGGCCCGGGGAAAGATCGGACAAGCGCCAAGTCGGCGCGTCGCAAGGCAAAATGCGACTTATAAATTGCATTCCAAGAATGCAACTTATAAATAGCATTCCAGAAATGCGACTTATAAATCGCATTCCAGGAATGCGATTTATAGTGTCCATTATATATATAAGCCCAACTTCGTTTTTTTATTAAAATTCCTTATAATTTCCAGTAGAAAACAGAGAGTAATTAGAGAGAAGGGGAAAACGAAGATCTCCTACTAAAATTCGTCCGATTACGCCGCCAAACGCGGTCCAAACTCGAATTAACCTCAGGCACCGAGGTATTTAGCAACAGGGAGCATTCCTACGGATTTTGTTTCGCGAAATACGGCCGACGAATTGTCGAGCTACCGGACTAAGGTAAGTAGAATTGCTCCAAACTAGTGTCTATGTGCTCCTAGCCGTAAAGTGAATACTTCTCCCTTCTGGGCTTCTGAAAAATAGCAAGTTTTTGATCGTTTTTCGATAAGCCTAAGTTTAGGCTATAATTATATCGAAAGTGACGTCGTCCTTCAGAATAGTGTTGTATTTAGTACTAATTGACGTGTATATGAATGCAGTTGGGAGAAATAGTTGGAGTACTGACCGAGCCTCGTCCGACAGACGGATAACTCGAGGTTAAGGTATGTAAAGCTAGTTCCTTCGGCAAGTTAGTAGCTTTAGCCTTGTATAGTACCGTAAACTCCGTAGTAGAATTCTCGGAAGTTGAATGTTAAGTATTGTGCAAGTTCAGTAAACCTAGTTCGCATTGTGATATCATATTCAGTCTGAAAGTTAGAAAAGCATGTGCCCAAGGGCAAGTTAGTAGTTCAGATTCAGTACAGCCTATTATGTTAATAGCAAGCATGTTGTAGAATAAAAAGGAACAGATTTTCATAATAACAGTCAGTAAAGAAAGATCAGATAGACAGACAGTTTTGGCTACAGATTAGACATTCAGACAGATAGTATCTTGGCTACAGATTAGCCGTACAGTTAAATAGAGAGTACAGAATCAGTATAGTCAGTAAAGAATCAGTTCGGTATAGAAATAGATCAGAATAAGAAGTTAGATTCCAGACAGTCTTTTTAGTTATACATGCTTGCTATTTCTATGTGCTATTTGTTTGTTGAGACTTGTTGTGGCATGTGGGCACCCTTTTAGCATCCCCACCGCCCCTGGGTTATAGCTGTGTCGATGCCAGATTCAGATACCGCCACCAGCTGGGCGATGCCGTCCGCCTAGAGGACGATGATGGCCGACCACCATGATAATACGGTCCAGACCACCCTGCTTGCAGGGATAGTTCAGTTTACTCTGCGCAGAGCCAGTCCACCCTGTTTACAGGGGCAGAACACTCTGTGTGCGCTTGTGGCCGGGGGCAGTTTTAGATACAGATTTTATAAAATTACCCTGTTGCGTGCTTGCACCCAGGGGCAGTTTTTTTTACACACCTCGTGTACACTTGCGCCCAGAGGCAGGAGTCTTCGGACTCAGACACAGTTTATTGTCAGAGGCCAAGTCCTGAGCTGCGTACCCAAGGGGACCGGTAGGAGGAGCTCACAATTGTCAGATGAATGGAGTGACTTATTTTTGGTTGGTTTAGACCCGGGTAGGGGTAAATAGATTGTGTGTTGGTTGGCACCTTCCGGCTTATGGGGGTCGGTCAGGTATTGTGTGTATTTATATGTATACCTATATGTGCTATTAGATACTGATAGACAGGAGGACGACACGTCATCAGGTACGCTCAGTTTAGTTATAGAATAAATAAACTCTCCCCAGTTATTCTCAGCTAGATAGACTCAGCTACTTTCTGCTTATATGTCATGTTACTGTTGTTATTCATTTCAGTTGCTTTACATGCTCAGTACCTGTGGTACTGACGCCCAGTGGGGCGCTGCATTACTTGCCTGCAGGTACTCATAGTCGAGGAGGCGATCCCTCGTGATTCCTGTCAGCTATTGAGTATTCAGCTCCTGTCATCCGGAGTCTGAATTCCAAAGATGTATTTCGTTTTCTTTTGTTGTACAGTACGGGTAGGTCGGGGCCCTGTCCCGATCATTTCTATTGTTATTCTTAGAGGCTTGCAGTCTGTATATATTTCCCTGTGGTCAGTCGAGCCGGTCATGTGAGGCCGTGCAGCTTGTTATAGTTATTTGTTATTTCTGTTCCTATTGGCCGTGTGTGGCCATAATCAGTCAGTAGTGGTGACCTTGCCGGTCACGTAATTAGTTAGCATGTTATTGTTGAGTTACAGAGAACTAGACAGCATGGTGGCCTTGTCGGCCCGCATACGTTCCCCTATAGTAGTATGTTTCTGGTTAGCTGTCATTACAGGTACAGGTGGCTATAGGCCAATGGGCCGGGGGCTGTGTTTACAGCCGTTATATAGCCCTTTGTTTCCAGAAATTTGAGTTAGAGCCAGCCAGGCACCAGATGTGCTTAGGCTCACCAGATAGCACTCTAGGTCCTACTAGGGCACCAGGTGCCAGTCATACCCCCCAAGGCGGGGCGTGACACTAAGTTGGTGATTTTGGCTTAGATAAATTTTTAAATTTTTGGGACTTTTACTCTTAAATTTAATTTTTTTTTAAATAAAATGTATATTCAAATACAACTTTAAATTTCAATTATCACAATTTCAAATACTTAAATTTTTAAAAAATATTATATATAAATACCTTTTGAATAACTTTTGATAGTATAAAAAATTATATATATTAACCATGTATAAAACTTAAACTCTTAGTTATGTCCTCGCCTAAATGAAAACTTCAAAAGTCATTCTTATTTTCTGGACTAATCACTTGATTACAGGCCATACTTATTAATTGATTAAAATTTTAAGCCTACGTAAGAATACCCTACTAGCTACTTAAAAGAAAGAAGTGTATTTTTCAAGTGGCATAGAAGAAAGGCAGTATATATGCAAATTTTACCATTATCTTACAAAGTAGAGAAATAAAAAAAAAAGCATAAAAAAGCAGTCTGAGAAAAAAATATCAAAATGAAGAAGTCATGATAAAATGTTAAAAATAACATGACAAAATGTTTTGAAATGAGAACAGTAACTATAATAAAATAATATTATAATCTAAGTAGAGAAAAGAACAGATTATAACAGAAATCGAAAACCAAGAAACTAACACTACTACTAGTATGGAAAGGTAACTGAGATAGTGATCAACTATTTACTAGCGCTCTACCTTAATCTGTGTCATCCATAGTCTTCTATTTAATGTCATGTCCTCGGTAAATTGAAATTGCTCTATCTCTCCTATCTAATTATTTCTGCCCAATATTTTTTTCCTCTACCTCTACTCCTCCTGAAACCATTCATAGGTCATAGCCATACATCCGCAATAGAGCATTGTGCATCTCCTCTTCACATGCCCGAAACATCTCAACTTTGCTTTCTGCACCTTGTCCTCCATTGAGACCGCTCCCACCTTATTTTAGATATCTTAATTTCTAATCTATCTCTCATAGTAAGCCCATACATCAATCTCAACAACCTCATTTATGTAACTAAGTCTTGACTGGGCAATACTTCATTTATATAATATAGTTGGTCTAACGACCACTCTGTGGAACTCGCCTTTAATTTTTGGTGACACCTTCTTATCATACTAGACTCCAGATGGGAACTTCTATCTCATTCATGCTATACCAATGCGATGTGTGCCATCATCATCAATCTCCTCACTACCTTGAATAATATTCTCAAGACACTTGAAACTTTCTCTCTTTTGGATGGTCTGGGTATCAAGCCTCACTTCCTCACCAACCTCATATATCTCATCATTGAATTTGCACTCCAAGTATTCGGTCTTGGTCCTGCTCAACCTGAACTCTTTAGACTCCAAAATCTGCTGAAAACCTTCAATTCAGCGTCAACTCTGTCAGGAGTCTCATCAATCAAAACTACGTCAGCTATACACCTCATATTAAATTTATCGATCAAATCAATACATTCATCATCGAAACAAAAATAAAAGGGTCCTAATACAATTCCACCACAAATAAAAAGTGGGCAAACTGCTAGAGAGTATTTATCCCACTCTATCCATCATTTTCCTTCTTTTCTTACTCTCATAGTTCATTTTTATTGATTCACCATGATAAAAATAAATTTCTATTTTAATTTATTCATTATTATATATCAAGGGAAAACTAATCCTTTTTTTATTTTATTCTTGATATTAACCACTAGTCTCTCAAATTATTTTTTAAGATCTTATAAAATGTTAATAATCGTGAATATTATAATAAAATATAACTTTATTTATTATTTTCGAAAATGTAAACTTTATTATGAAGAAATAAAAATAAAAGGAGAGAGTATTTACTCCGCATAATTTATTTATTTATTGAGATTTTTACATCAATAGTCAATCGGATTATTGATTAATTTTTTCTAGTGGATATATATATATAATGAATTTTTTGATTATTATAAATTGATACGATTAAATAAAAAACTATTATTATTATTATTATTATTATTTTTTTTTTATTATTTTATTTTGTGTGGAGTTGGGGGTAGGGACCGGAGAGAGGGGTGAGTTGGAGTGGGGCCATCTCATTTTTTGGGATGGGATGGCAACATGATTTTAGTTAGAGACATAAATCATGTACATCAAAATTTCATAATAGCATGATGCAGGTGAATAAAGTTAGACATAAACTAAAGTGTAATTATATCAACAAATACTTCTAAACACTATATAGGTGTGTTTGGTAATAATGAAAAAAATAATAAATAATTTTAGAAAATATTATTTAAAAGCATATATATATTATTATAATTTAATCAAACACTGTTGAAATTGAGGATTAAAGGTAATAGGGAAGTGGGCTATGGGGTTTGGGGCGGAGTGAAGTATGTTTGAAGGATGAAAATTAGACAATTAGCATAGAATATTAATTATAAAATTTGTATTTGATTTTTTGTTGAGAAAGTTAATTTTTTTAAAAAATATTTTAAAATTCTGTTGGCCAAGGCATTTTAAAACTGGCTTCTCATGGTGATCCTCTTCAATAGTGTCGACACAGAGGAAGTAAATTCAGTAAAATTCTTGAGCAATCAAGGAATGCTAAATAAGATTAAAGGCTACATTTCTATAATTAAACTATATATATATATATATATATTATGCCGGTTTGGGTTGGGTATGTTTTTTGGTTAATACCTAACCAAATAAAAAATGATCGATTTATTTTTTAACGCCAAACCAATTAAATCAAACTACAAATTAATTTTTTTTCTTGATTAAATTTAATTTATCGATTCGATTTGTTTTGACGATTTGGACCATATACCCTCATGCCCTATATATAAAACATTTTGTAAGGAGTTGTTAAGAGTGACAAAAATGACAATATTAAGTTAATTAAGAAAGCTAATGTTCTGTTAAGGGGAAGGAATCTGGATTAGGGGAAAAGAAATTGATTGGATTAGATGAAAGTATCTTAGTTACCAACCAAAGATAGAGGTGGATTTTAATAAAGCTAATAATTGAGGAACAAAAACTTAGGATGAAACATGCAAGTATGAAAATAAATTTGTTAAACCTTGACAAACTGCCTCGCCTTGTCATTAGCGCATGACGCGGTGGGATACGATATTGAAAGTTTAAAATTGATAATTTTAATTTTTGATTTTTAAAAATATTATATTAATTTAATTTTATATTAATTTGTATTAAAAGTTTTAATTTTAGTATTTTATGATATGGTAAATTGATAATCAATAATCATAGTTTGTTCGTCAATTAATATATACTCATATAATAAAAAATTATAATTTTGACTTTTCAAGAAATATCTAATTATAATATTTTAATACCTTATACATATATATATTTAAAAGAAATATGAGTATGTAATTTTCTTCCATAATTAACAACTCAAAAAATATTTTAATCAAGATAGAATAATAAAATTTTTAATATTTAAATAATTAATTTACAAAAATATTATTTTAAATACTTATTAATATTATATATTTATAAACTAAATATTAAAAATTCATATTATATATTTTATTAAATATTACAATACGAAAATTATAATATCAAAATATTAATTTTAATATGATATTTGATATTTATCAGAGCAATCCCATCCTACTTGTCACAGACAACTGTGTCAAGCTGTTAATTTTCTGCCTTGTTATGATTACTTGTTCTTTAATCATATGGATAAGCTGTTAAGGTTAAACTTTACAGTAAGCTTCCTTATATTTTTGCAGCCTTTGTTTCTATTCACTGTCGGCCAACCTCATCCAATATCCATTATACCCAACTGAAAAGTACATGGAACACCTTTCCATGTTCACTCATACATCGTTATAATAATAGTATTTGTTTAAAATTTTATAATTATTATAATAAAATATTATATATATATATATATATATTAATATTTAAATTTTATTTAATTATTACAGAAAAATATATAAAAATTTAATTTAATAATTTTATATACCCAGAAGAAGAAATGTACTCGTGAGCCAATTTAACTAAAACAGTGAAAAAATATGAAGACAACAAATGCAAATACTAATAGCTTTTTCTTTTTTTCAAGTAACCGGCAGACACTATTTTAATATATTTGTATTTTAAATTTGCAATGTATATGATATCAATAATGATTATTATAAATATTTTAATATTTATTTTTATACATAATTTTTTTAATAAATATTATTGAACAATATTTAATTATGACCGTTATAGAGAGATAATTTTACAAGAAATGTATCACTATATCGAACGTCATTATCATTATAAGTAAGAATATTATTATAGAAAAATAAAATATAATATAAAAAAGTAATTTAAAAATACTACTATAACAGAGATTTGACACTACTAACCACTCGATTAACTCCCCAGATTAGCCATTTATAAGAGCTAACTAATTATGTTGCACAATAATTTTTGTTACATTACTTCCAGAACTTGTACTAGATTACATTTTTTCTTGATTGATAAGAGAGCATTTCTATTGCACAAGTACACAGAAGCAGTAAAACAAATACTCCCTCCGTTCTATTTTAATTGTCGTTTTATGCTTATTAAAAAGATAATTAATATAAAATAGAATTTGCTAACTCATTTTTATTTATTAAATATTTTTGAGAATTGATTAGTATGAACAACGACTATTTCTTTAAGATGGGACAAGAGACACATGGGCTAAGAAAAACTCAGGTACAAATAAGAGATGGAGAGACCCTCAAAATAGACAAAGAAATCTTTTTGATAACAGACAAAGAAATCTATTTTTCTAATTTTTTTTGGATAAGGAATAGACAAAGAAATCTTATTGGAACAGTCCTTCAGCACCTACCATTAATTCTGCCTCGAGCAAACATTTACTAAGAAACAGAAACCAGCTGCTGTATAATTTATACAATCTTCTCACTTCATCAAAGATGAAATTCGAGACTTTCTACACCATAAAAATTCATCATGCTTAGATGGTGTGAATACCACGTGGAAATATTTTTTAACAAAACTTAGCCTTCTTTGGTTACAATGATAGTGAATTATGAAGGTCAAATAAGAGATCGGGTTGAGATGAATTGCTTTCTAGATAAGGATTTAAGCCATCTCAAAACTTGAAAAATCTAGCAATCCAGATCGTTTACATAAACAGCAAACATCAATGCCATCTATATATCTCAATCTCAAGGGAATTCACTAACCTCGGGTGCTAACCATTAAGCAGTCTGATCAGTCAGTGGCCTGTATATCTGCTATGGCGAGAAGTTATACACAGCATAGAGACATAAGGACAAACGAAACAGTGAAAAATGCGTGACATATAAAATGAAGATTTTCCCACATCATGTCAAATTCATAAGCATTAGATAATCAGCACGATATCCCAACTATTGCTCTTTAATTTCCCTGTGAAGAAGAAATTTTGGTTTTACTAGTTGTTTCGGCTGCAAAATTTTACAACAAAAAACTTTAACCAAGGCAAAAATACATGTCCCATATAAAACAGCAGAAAGTGATGTCATTGTAGGAAAACTAGGTAATGGTCTGTTCAAACTCCACAATGCTGTTGTCTCCGTGCCAATTGATGCAAATCTTCTACCAGATCGTCCAATTCTACAAGTGGACGTAAAGGCCATAAGTAAACAAATAAAAGTATAGATGGATAAATTTTCAGGATGCACTCTTGAGTGGAATAGGTTTTGTATTCCTTCTCAAGCTTCCATATCTTCGACTTGATTCTCATCTGGTTGCTTTTACTTTTTCTTCTTACTTCTCATGTATGTCGATTCATAAATATTAGTTCAGCAGAGTAACAAGGAGAAACTAATTAATTTTTCAAAATTAGGCTCACAGTTATAATGTTGAAATGAGATTCGATTGCAGCAGATAGTGCACCTCAGAAAGTTTTTGATCGGTTTCCACAAACGTGCAACACCTCTACTTTCACCTGCAGAAGCAAGATTATCATCTGGATTATTTCTTGGTACCCCTTTTAATAAAGTTAAAAGGTAAAGAATGAAGAAACTAGCGAACATGGTGTAATGTGACATACTAGAAATAAATAACTTCGGTAACTTAAATGCATCAAACAGCATAAAAGTCAAGGTTTGATGCCATGCTTTGACACATTGCACACTTGAGTGTGTTACAGAAATGAGCTAGTTTGCTTTTTGATATCACATGTGAAATTATTTCTGAAGGGTTCAATCTAGCACGATTCCCTATTTTCAGGTTTAAATGGTAGAAAACACAGATTCAAGCTTGCCAGTCCCAATTCCTTCTCATAAATCATCACTGTTATATGTACGAGATTGTTCATTGAACAAAATAATAATCTACAAGATTGCTGGGAGAGTTTTAGAGAACAGTCTACCTTTGAAGGAGTGGATGAGGTGTATTTGGCGCACCCAGTAAGTAGATTATATGAGAGAGAGAGAAAGAGAACTAAAGGCTTTGCTAGAACCAGAAGTTGTCGGTACTAAAATTCGTCTAGAATGTTCACTTCCTTGAAAACCTCCTTACACCAGTCGTCATAATTGTTTCTCGCATAACCTTCATTTGGGTCATGCCTGCAGAGCTGATCTGTGATCAAACTTGCTAAAGGTGACTGCCTTCAACACACTGAGTCACACTCTCTGAGTGAAATTTTTTCCTTCTATTTTATAATATGGGTTATCTGACTGAAAGTCTTCCTCTTATCAAACAAAGATTTTGAACTCTTTATGAAGAGGGAAAAAAGAATAAGAAGATATACCGGCAGATGAGACTGAATGCTGTTTGGATGTTGCTCTAAGTGAAGCCAACTTCTCAACTAAGGTGCGCTCTGCATCACTGACATAGAAGAAGAGAACACACACATTATTGAACTCCACACATCAGCAAACTATTTTAAATGAAAACAACAAAATAGTGAAGATGCTCAGCGAAAAACTATGTTTCACCTGCTCAAGAGAATTATCCAACTCAGACTCTTATGTTACTTCATAAAATAAGGTTGACCACACGAACCTGGTTCTCTAACAGATATGCTTAGAGCCAATTATCTTAATGCAGATTTGATCATATCCTACCCAATTACTATATCACAAGTTATAGTAATTAAGCAAAAGAGATGCACTAAATTTAAGGAGTAGAGAGTAGTAACTTAGTCAGCCCCAATTATCTAGCAGATCAATGTTAAACTGAATAATTTTTGTTTTCTTTTTAAGAAAATACAAGCAGAAAATGAAGAACATTTCAGGTTGGTGGCCATAAAATATTTCAGGTGAAAAGGGAAAATACTATCACAAACTAAGCATGATCACATAAGATGCTTGTGAAAGTGGGAACATTTGACAGAAAAATTCAACACTTTGAAACAGGTAAGGCAACAAATTAAAACATCTTTCCTACCTTTTTGTTCAGATAAGATAGATCCGGATTGACCAGATTAAACAAATTTAGAATGTAATTCAAGGTGTATATTTTGTCTCATAAGCAAGACCACTTTTCACATTAACTTACCAAAGGAACATTGCAGTTTCATTCCAACCTCAAAATTGTGCTACTTATGTTGATTAATCACATAGGAAAATTAATGGCTCATATAGGACCTCGTATTGACGAGACTTTAGCCAATAGCTTGAGGAGAGGACAAATGAGACAAAATCCATAGAAAAAATTGCTACAAAAGAAAACTCATCAACCTAAGGAGCCCTTACATGAAAACAGAAGTGCAATTTATCCACACCAAACTGATCAAATTGAAATATGGGTGTATCTGAAAGCTTATACGAACAAATTCAAACCTGAGATTCTTCGGGATCTGAACATTTATCAGAAAAATATGATCTCCTCTCACTGAAGATCTATTCATGTCTGGCACTCCCTTTTTTGACATTTTAATCTTTTCTCCAGGCTGACATCCAGGAGGAATCTGAAGATCTTTTATACCATCTACAGTTGTCACCTGTAGGAGTCAAAACAGGAGTTTATATGAGGAAAATAAAGACAACCATAAGTCATAATTCAGGTGATATGATTCTTTTAAGAAGTAATATCGCTATTATGCCTACATGGAACCATCTACAAGCACTTCAAAGCTAAATTTAAATGCCAGAAACACACAATGTCATGACAGGGAGTTGTTTGGGGGAAGGGAAGGGGAGGAAAGGGAAACAGATATAGGGAACGACTGAAAGGAGAATAAAAAGCTGCTAACAATCAATTCAAATTTAATTGTCTTTCAATTGTGCTTTTTGAAAGAATATAAAAGCAATTCTCTTTTTGTAATGCTTTTATTACCTTCTTGACTGTCCCCAGAATGGCCTCAGTAAAATCAACATCTAATTTTGAGTACAGGTTAAGACCATCCCTCCAAATATCACGTTTTTCTTGGACATGGATGACCAAATAGAGGTCACCAGATATACTACTGCAAAGACGACCAAGTTAAGCTGTGAAGATGATTATAAAAAGGAGAAAAGCATATCCACATATATCTCAATGAGGCCATTCGAACACCCAACTTACCCCCCAAAAGAACCATAAACATTTGCAAAGAGAAACGGAATACGAGAAGGAACAGAAAAGGTTAAGTTGCATTACCTAACCTAGGAGAAGTAAAACCTTAGGAAGTTTGGGCATATCAATAAACAAAACAACTAAGCTAGCTCCTCAAGCCATGTTCCCTTGGACTACTTCTTACTTTTGCTTAAAGAAGTTCATAGCTACTACAATGAGGACATGCTTCATTTTGTGACTCAGACTTCCTCAAATTCTTCTGCACTCTTATGATCTAATGCACTTGTTTCACAATACAGAATGAAACAGAAGACACTAACAGCAAATCAGAAGAATAGCACGCACAACCTAGAAAGTATCCACATAAGATCAAAGACTAGGAGATAAGAATCTAGGACATACATCAAAATCCTTAGTGCTGCAAAATTCTAGCATTTTGTTGCTATAGATCAATAGAAGTCTTGTTTACTTGTGCGGCAAAAGAAAAGGAAGGAAAATCCAAGGACCGACCCCATCATCTCCACCCCGTAGGAACTACGAGATCACCCCAAGGACGCCTTCGGCATCCAGGGGTCACGGAAGTATTAGAACGGAACGATCCATTAGATAATGAACTATTGGTTCTAAGCCATCTCTGACGAT
Source organism: Datura wrightii (assembly GCA_035772735.1). Taxonomy (NCBI): domain Eukaryota; kingdom Viridiplantae; phylum Streptophyta; class Magnoliopsida; order Solanales; family Solanaceae; genus Datura; species Datura wrightii. The sequence goes on along the minus strand of JASDFA010000010.1, from coordinate 178,342,911 downwards.
TAATCAACAATTCGAAGTGCTTTTCTTGCGTATTCTTCATAAACCAGCGTTAAAAGGAAGAAAAAGATCAAAGACTGGACATACACCAGAGTACTGAAGATTGAGAAGCATGACATTTGGTGGCGTATGCAGGATTTTTTATAAGTGGTGTTGATATTTGATTGAGTGAACAAATCACAATAACGAGATGAGAAATGTTGCAAATTACAGAAAAGGATGAGTAGTTTTTTCTTTCAAATTATGGTTTTAAATTTGTTAATATTATTCTAATACAACTGCTTTTTAGTTGAATTATATTTTTATCACCTTGGTAATAGTGAAATGAGTTATGGTGAATTGGTTTAATCCATTTTTTGCTCAGTGGCGAAAAGAGTTTGATTCATAAAAATACTATTTGTATTTTTTAATCAAGAGGTTTAGAAAATTTGCAAAAACACGAATGGAGCTGGTTTCGAACCCCCCCAACCTGGTTCTGCAAAATCAAGCATTTGGCCACCAGACCATGTGGTATGATCTGCCAAGCGGTGTCATTAGCTATTCAAATACACATACTTGCACATTATTTATAGATATATTTAGTAAAATTTTCTGATGAAGCAGTGTCAGATGACGCCCATAAACTAATGTGTCGTCCCCTGATAACATAAACACCAATATCTATAATTAATAACAAGCAGCAGAGGCAACATGTAGAGCACAGCAGGCAAATCAAACATGTACTTAGACTCAGAGGAACCTGTTACTTACACTCATAATATGATGTATTTGCCCAAGTAAACTAAAAGTTCAAATTGCATATACTGCAGATTTTCTAGTGAATTGACTAGAAATCTGCTTAATCACATGAATTTAGAGACTTTAATTAAGGGTGACCTTTTCTTGTCAATGTTACCCTCTCCTCGAACTTGCATTGTGGCTCCATCATGAACTCCCGGTGGAACAACCACTTTGATACTTCGTTTTGATTGTACTTGACCACGGCCACCACATTTTCGACAATGATCAGTTACTATCCTTCCATTACCTCCACATTTGAAGCATGTAGATACCTGAAAACATGAATCAGCATCTAGAAAGCAAGTCAGGAAAGACCAGCAGGCTAAAATAGTAGATAGCAGAAAGTTTTGTTCAAATTAACAGAGGTTGGATGTGCAGAGAGAACTTCTATTTTTTCTTAAACAATATAAAACATTGAACAGAATAGATAAACAATGTAGTGAGCAGCGCAAAATATTATCTTCTTTGAAAGTTCCACTATCTTGAAACAGTAGTATAGATTACTTGCCATAAGTGAATGACAGTAGCCTCATATGAGTTAATCTGGAAATACAAAGATCATATTTGAACTTGTCATGACAAACCAGTGGTGATAATGTTCAAACCAAGTATATGAGATGATGAATAATTCTCCATATACCAGTTGATTCCTGATATATTTGAATCATATCATGTAAATGAAAAGAAAAAGGTTCGGCATAGCCTGTATTTATTGGCATTGTTTAAAAAGAGAATTCAGAAAACAGCACGATAGATTGTGGGAATATTAGATTGATACCTCCTCCAAATATAATTATTACATGAAAGTATTAATGATTTAGTATATGGGGAACATGTGAGATCAGGTCATATATTGAATTTTGTTACTGAAGAGCAAATAATGGATAAAATTATATAGAGAAGAATAAAAGTGAGCCTCGTAAAGCTTTTCAGCTTTTAGAAAATATCCTCTGTTCTATTTTAATTTTTTTTTTAAACTGTCCTCTGTTCCATTTTAACTTTCTTACTTTTCTTTTTGCTTTGTTCCAAAAGATGTCTAATCCATCTAAAAAGAAAATTTTACTACATTTAACAAACAAAAAATTTCATGGGACCCTCATTTATTCTTAATACAACTTCAAAACAGACTCAATTACAGATGTTAAGCATTGTGTCGTCTTTCAATGCTTGTGCCACAAAAGAGGGCTAAGTTCAACTTTCGAGGGTATGCACCTAGTAGCTGCGAGCCTAAGATCAAAGGCTATTCTAAAAATGAGTTCTCTTAAACTTTTCTCTTATTCTATACTCCCAAAATACAGAAGCAAGCAGGTACCTACTATCTTCCACCAGCACAAGTACCCTGTAACTCTGTCCTGGCATTATTTGTCACCACTGAGATATGAACCCTAGTCTCTAAAATTTGCATTCACTTCATTGACCACTAGGCCACAACCTTGCAGGCGCTATTTGGACCATCATCTTAATGATTGTGCCAAGTAAAAAGCGGACTAAGAAAATGGATAAAGGGAATTTTCAGATTTTTCTTCCCATGATACGTGGACTGTATTCTGGGATGACCTAAAACGGAAGTAGAGCTATGCTTTTGGGACAAAGGGAGCGGTAGAGAACATCAAATAATCTGTATATAGAACAAAATCTAAAGTTTCATATGAAGAAATCCCTCAGTCATAACACTGTGTTTATTTAATCAACAAAAAAAAAATTTACAAGCTTGCGAACTTTTCAGTGAAATTAAATTTTTTATTTTTTTTTAAAAAGACATAAATAATACTATTCAAACAAAAAGTAACTTTAGATTGTAAAATGAAAAGAAGATGAATAACAAAACAAGTGATTACTATAGCATTCCACAATTACTAATTTCTCGTGCTAGTGAGTGAAAATACCTGAGACATAATTCCAAAAGGTGTTTTCTGTGTTTTCACCACTCCTCCTCTTCCGCCACATTCAAAACAGACTTTAACACAACTGCTAGATTTAGCACCAGTCCCATCACAACTATCACATGCATCAAGAGAGGGTACTTCGATGTCTCGCTTCCCTCCAAATATAGACTCTTCAAAGCTCAAATCAAGGTCATAACTGAAAGACAAGTAATGAATTCATCAAGACATATTCAGCTAATGAAAAAGACAGGCAGACTACGAAGGAAGACCAAATCAAAATCTTTCCTCTCATCCTTAATTACTTCAAACATAAAATCAAACCAAAGCTGATGAAGAAGTTATTCTATTTTCTTTTCCTCGATTTTCTTGCTTCTATATAGAAGTGGTAGATGCTCTCTGTTTTTTTCTTCTTTTTTTTTTGTGGTGGTGGTTGTTGGGGGGTTGCAGAACTGAGAATCATATTCTTTGAACTATATGTTCTGTGCATGCAACATATCCTAATATCAGCAAGACCAGGATATACAGAAATACATAGCTTCAGAGAAAAAGGGCCTTGGTACTCACCGAATATCAAGATCCTGCCTCCCCATATTGTTGAAATCGAAGTTGAAGCCTCTGGATCCACTGGTTCCTCCAAAAAAGGCACTTGGTTCACCAAAATACTCGGAAAATATTTCAAAAGGGTCCACCTAAGAGATCAAATAATCATCCAGGAGAGATGCCAGTCATCATGAAGAAAAAAAGAAATATATATGAAAAATATGAAAATATAAACAAAGGTCAGTACTTTACCCCCTGCGGACCGCTACCAGGCACATCATATTCTCCTCGCAACCCTGCCTCGCCAAAACGGTCATATAACGACCTTTTCTCATCATCTGATAATACCTAAATATACACTTTGTAGTCAAATTGAAAACTATGAAAGAAAAGACCAAAACTAAATTTTCACCAAATTAAGGATGCCACATGTAATGCAAAATTCCATTATATTATCAATTCAACACAATTGCCTGTCCTAACCGAAAACATAGGAAAGAATTGGAGGGAAAGGAAGCAGGATGTTACCTCGTAGGCAGCACTAATCTCCTTAAACTTTTCTTCAGCTCCAGGCCCTTTATTCATATCAGGATGATACTGTTCCCAAGTAAAGTTAATGATTAAGAAGCACAGAAGCATGGCATTTAAGCAAACAAGGAATAACGCGATAATAACAACTTAAAAATGACAACGCCAAACCACAACTTATATATATGATTGTTTAACAGTAAGTAAATAGAAGAGTATACCTTGCGAGCAAGCTTGCGATAAGATGCTTTGATCTCTTGGAGCGTTGCATTTCTACTGACATTAAGAACTGAATAGAGGTCGGAACTGGACGACTTCGAAGCAGCATTAACAGTCACAAAACGCCGTCTTTTCTGGTAAACTGGGAAGGTATTAGGCTTAGTGGAGACGAATTTGAGAGATGAAGATAAGGAGCTTGAAAATGTGAGGGTATTAGGGAAACTGAAGCTCGAGAGACCGCAGTTCGTACTGATACTAGAAGCAGTATAGAGCCAGTTAGGGTTATGGATAGCCGGCATCGCCGGCCGGTATCTGGTTCTGGGGAAGGAACAATAGAGAAGCAAAGCTACTTAGCTTTTTTCTGATTTGTCAAGAGAACGTAAAACCCCTATTGAAAGGGCTAAGGGGTTTTCTTTCTTTCTTTTTTTCTCTCTTTTCTTTTTTAATTTTATCCACCAAGCTTATGATAAATAAATACCTTTATGTATGTTGTTTAGGATTGATTAAGCAATTTAATTTAATAATAAATCAACGTGACAATAAAATAAATTTTAAAAATAAATATTCATATAGCTTACATTGATTAAGTTAATATAAATATTAAATTCAGATAAAATTTTACTATAAAATTTTGTCAATTGATTATATTCATTTGAAGAGACTTAATATTCAAATTACTTAATTCTCAATACAATAATAATGACATGCTCAGTGTAGTCCCAAAAAAATAGAGTTCAGAAAATAAAATATACACGAACCTTACTTTTACAATAGAGCCTAATTACTATCTCCGAAACAAAAATAAAATTTTGTACGTGTAATTATCATTTGATTGTGAGTTTTTTCAATTTATATGTAGGCTGGTGAGTAATTAGCACAATTTTTGAGAAACTAAAAGCGTTTCTATTTTTTCAATTTGTGATTTTTCGCCCAAAAAATATTTTGGAGCAGTACCAAAATATTAATTTTTCTGCGATTGAAAGAAGAATTTTAGCTTTTAGTGAAGGCTTCCCAGAAGCCCAAGTTATCTCAGATTCTAGCCTCTGACAAAGACCAATGAGAAGAATACACTTTATCTTTTACATTATTACATGTCTATCTTATTTTTTTAAAATTTTTATATGGTGTGAATTTGAATTAATTAAAATTTATAATGCGGTACAGAAAAAAGAAACATTTTACTTGCAGTAAATATATCTTTAAGTTGCGCAACAAATTGGATAATAAGGATCCGAGCCCATTACAACCGGTGATCGGACTTCATAACATTCATCTTTACATTCTGAAGCTAATTCTACTGCCTATCTACCTCTCACAATCCAACAAGAAGTTTACAATGCACTGAAAATAGTTCATCATCTCCCCTTCACTACTCCCTGAAGCTGATCCATTAACAGATGTGCCACTGATTTGTATCCCATCTCTCTAGCTGTTTTTGTCCAAGATCCGACAAGGAGAAAAAGAAAAACAAAAAACACAAGAAATTAGAAAAATTTCTCAGCGCACACACTATGTAACAACAGATGCAAACAAAACCTCAAGTAAACTAGTGATCGACATACAAACCTCTGAATATGGCAATCCCAGTTGGAGCCATCTTTCGCTTCTTTAGGCACAATGAGCTAGAAAAACGTAAATAAACACAAGCACGAAATCAATCCATGAACAAGGAAAAAACCAAATGAAATTAGCCAGTATCAGTATCAAAAGAACTTTAACTACACAAGCAAGTAGTCCTGTTTTATAAAACCACTACATACCTGTTACATATCCAATATGGATTGATGCCTTTTTCTTCAGTACAATGAGGACATATCCATTCTTTATTTGCTCTCACCTCCTCCAGTTCTAGAACAATTTGCATATATTTAGTATTCAATGGACATTCAGTTGTGAGAAAGCAAAGATCAATTTCACAGAGTTTCTAATCATGGAGTGTGTTAGTGTCCTAGAGCCATGGCAAATCCATTTAAGCAGTCAGACATACAACATGAGTGACTTTCAGATCAAAACCATGTGATTTCGTATAACCTTCAGTATCTAAAACGCATAGCTATTGTCTCACCTTCACCGTATCGAACCTTAAGACAACCTCGACAGAGAACACCATTGCTAGAATGACAAATTGAACAATCTGTCTTGCCTGTATGGGAAATTTTATATTCATCAGTCTGCCTCCAAACTACTATCATAGAACAATAAAGAATTTGTAAGACTAACCTAAGCAAGGTTGATCCATGTCTGAATCACCACATCGTTTACAGTCTTCTTCACCACACAATTTCTTTTGCCTGCATTAGCATTCACATATTATCATTTTCAACCGATCCTCGGGCAGTTTTAAGGTACATAGGGACAGGCCGCGCTGACATAGATGTAAATTCAAGCCCAAAACTCACGCTTCCTTGCAAAAAAGAAAACAAAGGAGCTGTGTCGAGGGAAGTCCCTCAATTCATTGCACAGGGAGTGCCAAAAAACTGGGGTTTACAAAAGTATTTAAGCTATATAACTAACATGATAAAGATTCTTTACACTATCATTATATATTTAACTTGTTATAGCAGATTACTGAACCATTTTTACCAGGTTATCAGCTCATGGTTACAGCGTTGACCTGATTATGGAAATGCACAGTAAGTGATCAAAATCTGGGATCTACAAAAGGATTTAAGCTATATACCTAACACGTTATAGATTGTTTACACCATCGGTATATTTAACTTGTTATAGCAGGAAACTTAACATTTTACAAGGTTATAAGCTCATGATTATAACAATGACTTAATTGTGGAAATATTATTAACACGATCCATGCACAAAAATTTGAACTCTTTGCAACATGAAAGGCAAAAACTTTGGCAAGGGTATACGAGAACGACTGTAAAACCTGCAGAAGTGACAGCAAATACCCAAAATAGGGTCATATATCGTTCCCCTGTCCTTGCTGTTGCAACGCCGAGCCAAAGCTTCAGGCGAAAGATGCTGCATTAAGCCATCTCTCAACAGAGGTGCATTAGCGGGTCTCTTCTCAATATCATCTTCATCATCTTCTTCAAAAAGTCCCAATTTCCCTAAAAGCAAACATAGAACAATATACAAAAAAAAGGAGACATTCTCATTTCAAAATCCAGACTCACTCTACGATCTATGTGGGGAAAAAAGAAGAGGAGAAAAGAGGAACAAATACAGACTTTGTGCTGGAGGAGCAGTGAGGCATGAATTCACATTCAAGCGATCTGAGCGTCGCAATGCTAATTCAGAAGAGTTGCCTTTCAATCGATTGGATCGGCGCAAAGGGGTTGAGAGGTAATCAACTTTGTTGTGTTTTCTCTTCTCAGATTGTGGTTTAGAACTGATAGATCGAAGCTCTGCGACAGTTTTTTGAAGTCCAAGACTGGCCAATCGAGCCTGTACACTAGGATTTCAGCTATAGCAATTAACATTGATAGAAAATAGACACTCAAATTGAGAGAGAAGAGGACCTGGTTTTCCAAGATCTGGGCTTTCCGGAGTTCTTCATAGTCAGTTTTCACTCCAAGTCTTCCCATTACGGCGTTTTAGGGTTTCAAATGTGAGATTTGCTTCGTCTTCTTCAAGAGTGAAAGCTGAGTTTTTTGAATTTGAAATGCGAAAGTCGACCGTTGGTTTTAGACATATATAACCCAACTACATTGCCAAAATGAATACACATTTTTTTTTATTTCCACTCGATATCTGGTATAAATATTTTAAAAGGCAGTTTTGAGACTCGATTCAGGGGTCACCCCGAGGCGGGGCATTGGCAAAATGCCTCAAGACTTTGTGTGGGACTTAGTTAGGTGAGGTTTAACGCCTAAACGTCCGACTATACGCCTTAAACATGTCTAATGCCCAACACTCGAGGCTCACCTAACAGTCCTTACATAAATTATGTCTCAAATTCATTAGATAGCATTGTTGAACCACATAATTCTTTAATAAATGAATAATGATGCTTAATAATTTTTATCATCTATAAAAATAAGAAGATTAAGAATAACTAAACTAAAAGCCGTAATATTGCATATTTACTATTTGAGAATATCATGAGGGTGAATATAACTTAAGTCTTATTTTAAAAATACATAATAGAATTTTATATCTTCACTTGTCATTGATCTTCATGTTTTTATTCTATGTCTCAAACTTATCAGATTTTATTAATTATATATTTGAAAGTAATTTTATTTTTATTCATGAAGGAGTGATGTTTTAATTATAATACTGATAAAATTTATGAAATATTTTCTTTTAGTAAGGTAAATTACATAATATGATAGTAATATATTTTTAAAAATTATGAATCTTTTATTATTTAAAAGGTAAGATGTTAGACCTGATTTGCATCTCATGAAAGCTTTTATATCATTGTATTATTTATATTAATCAAATTGTGTTAGAAGTTTTATTTTCTATGAGTTTCTTTAGTCATGTTTTAAATTTTTTAAAATTATTAATGTATTTTTATAATCTTTTTGTTATTATATTATTTTACCATATTATAAATTAACATTTTAAAAATTCATAAGACTTAAGTAAAATGTCCGACCTTATAAAAAATTGTCAATACTCTATTGAAATCCAATTAAATTCGAATGAACTCGAGATCTTTGGTGAAAATGAATACACACTTAGAGTGTGTTTGGTACGAAGGAAAAAGATATTTTTCAAAAAAATATTTTTTAAGAAAATAAGTTGTTCTTTTATTTATTTTTTTGTGTTCAGTACGCAAGTAAAAAATATTATCATAAAATCATTTATATATATCTAAAACAAAACTATGAGGATGAGGATGAGGCGGGTAAAGTGATAGGTGGGGAAAGGGGGTTGGGATGGGGGGTCGGGGTTAGGGTGGGGTGGGGGGTAGGGGTCGAGGTGAGGATGGTGGGGGTGTGGATGGGTGGAGGTGAGGGTGGGCTGGGGGTGGGGACGGGATAGGGATGGTGGAGTCTAGGTGGGTGAGGGTAGGTGAGTGGATGGATAATTACGAAGGTGGAAAGAGACAATATGACTTGTTTTCTCTACTTTTATTAGGGAAGTAATTTTCTTTATTTCGAGAAAAGCTTATTTTACTAAAAAAAAATATTTTTAAAATTTTTTTATCAATAAAACACGAAAATAGATTTTCAGGAAAAAAAACTTTCCATACCGGACATACCCTTGGAGAAAATATTTTACATTTCTACTTTTCTTTATCTTTATAATATAAATTATTATAGTACTTTATAAAGGCGGGGCAAGTGAAATAGAAAATGAAAGGATCAGATATTTTTTCAATTAGAATATGTCCACTTGCTTCTGACATGTCACACACAAGTCCATAGACTATGTGAACTCACACCAAACATGAGATAATCAAAGATAAGAAAAAGTTGTCTCAATTACACTACAAGAGCAAGACCATAGATAAAATTGTACGAATTTTAAGTAATTCTTATTACCAAACTTCCCAAATTTGTGTTGATGAGAAACATAGAGGACAACTTTGTTGTATAGTCAGGCTGGTGACATACATGATACAACTCATAAAGGGGGGAAAAGAACAAGACAGGAAAATACAATATTTTGTTTGAAACTTAAAATTTTAAGAGAATAAAATTGTTATCTCCTTTTCCTTATTCCTGAACTAGAATAAAGGGAAAACAACAATTTCCTTCCTTTAATAATCAAGGAAAAGATCTAATTTAATAAGTTGTGAATCCCTTAAATCCTGGGTCTTCTATAAGCTTTGGAAAATTATTTTTCAAAAAAAGAAAAAAATTGATCTCCAACTTCCAAGTCCAGTTGACTGCCAAATTAAGATGTATTAATGTCAACTGCAATCAGATTTCATTATTTTCTACTCACGTCGGCAATAATGTACTTCTCCGTTGCAAAATAAGTGGTGTTTTTAACTTGGGCACACCTTTTAAGAAACTACTCACTTCTAGAAAGTAAAATGCATTTTTACTAACTTACCTTTAATAAATACCTTTTTAGTAGTTTATAAATCTCTTCGTTAATACAAGAGAAACACCACTTATTTTGAAACAAATTGAAAATGCTAAAATACCACTTGTTTTAAAATCAAGAAAGTTCGGAATTTTAGAATGATGACTTCAAGTGCTAATAATTGGGATCTAAATTTAATATGTGCACATATTTTGATGAATTCTACTGTATTTAGTCAAACTTGTACCTCCGCCACTGCTTGTATGGTCATTCAAGTTATGAAAATTACCCAGTAGATTCAGGTTTGTTAGGTTATTACAATAAAATAAGTCATGTTTGAGGAGTTATCCTACAAAATCATTCTAGCAGGAAAAGCTATGGAAGAATGATCATTATATTCTTTAGATGGTAACCTTTTCAGATCTTTAGTTGGATTTAAAGCAAGATTAATTGGGACAAAAACAAAGCACCTAACTGCAAGAATAGATGGTTTTTCTTTCTTTTGCAGATTGTGGGCAATAATACCAATTTCTGAACTTTTGAAGTAAACTTTACAACAGGTGAAAAGGTTTCCTCATAACCGATTTCTTCCTGTTGTGTATTACCCCTTAGCTAGTAGACGAGCTTTGTAACTTTTGATACTAGAGTTCGCGTTTATGGTATGTGATTGTGTTGATGACTAGTGAAACAAATACAGAGATACCATAGAAGTGTGTGTTCTTGATTGTTTTCCTTCACTTTTAGTCACGCAAAACTTCTGTTGACAGTGTTCCAAGGTTCTGTCTTTCTCCTTTATACTATGCTGATTCTTGGCTCCCCCTTCGTCAAGAATACTACAGGATACGCATCCCTGGTTCCTCATCCATGGTTCTTGAAGTCTTGAGGTTTCTCCTTTATTTGTTTGCTAGCCTAAAGCAGCAATGCTTATTCTCTTACCTCCACCAAACATTGGAGCGACAAGGCTATTTCCCAGTTTTTCATTGAACATAGCTTGAGCTTTAGTGCTCATTGCTGATTCTTCACTTAACATTGAGTTAGCTACATTATTTCCATTGCTTCACTAAATTTCGACTGCAAGATGGAATCATACATAACATCAGGATACTCTATCCTACTAGAAAGGTATAGGAATCAAATTGATACAAGATGGCACTAGCTTGGCGTTCAGAACAGACCCATGTACCTTGCGTACGTACCTAGGAAAACAAATTTAGAGTACAACTTACTTGACAATTTTCAAAAGTACAGGGTAAATTAAGCCTTTTTTCCTACATTCAAAATAGTGCCAGATAAACTACTCAGGTATTAACAAAATCATTGTGTTTCAGGTTATATAGTTGCGACGTTTGTTTGATCAACCACTAGGGTCATATATAATCTATATTGCTCGGACTCTTTAAAAATATCAATTCGTGTGTGTCAAATCTCCAAAAGTAGTGCATTTTTGGAGGATCTAGAATATATCTACACTTTTGGAAGAGTTCAAGCAACATAGTATATAGATGCCCTGTAATTCTTGTTGGTGCAACGCCGAGACAAAGCTTCCAATGTAAGATTCGGGGTTAAGCAAAGTTTCACTCGTACTATATGATTTTCAATATCTCTTTCTTCAAGAAATTCCCTATTTCCCTAAAAGCAAAACAACAATAATAACCAAATTTCATCTCCACTTCTTCATTTAAGCTCGTTTTGTATCATCATCATACTAAATGATAATGGATCAGTGCTAATTATCATAACAGAACAGAGTAGGTGAACAACTGGAGCTCTTAAGACAGGCAGCTCATCTATTTTCTCTTGTCTTTACCAGCTAAAGACCAAATAAACCATGAAAACAAAATACTATAAAAGCAACTATTTGTTCACATCGTCCGCGATTAACTTACTTCAATCATCATCTTCATCATTGTCGTTAACCTCGGAGCTTGACTTATCAGAAGATTCCTCCTCTTTGGCTGAATCAACAGCACTTGCCTGTTGTTTACTGTTTCGGTATTCAGCCTTCATTTTCTCTGTCTACGCAGCCCTACTCTTCTTTATACCAAGCTTGTTATCACTGGATTTACCTCCTTTCAGTCGATCGGAACGACGCAATGGGGCGGAGTAGTAGTCAATTTTGTTGTATTTCCTCTTCTCTGATTGTTCGGAGCTCTGCCATGGTTTTTCGAATTCCGTGACTGGCCAATCGAGCCTGTACACTCGAAATTCAGCTACAACAATTATAATTGTTACAGAAAAGAGACGGTGAAATTGGAGAGAGGAGCACCTGGTTTTCTAAGATTTGAGCTTTACGCACTTCTTCATAGTCAGTTTTCAGTCTACGCCTTTCCATTGTGGCGTTTTAGGGTTTCAGTCGCAATTTTGCCTCTTTTTTCTTCTTCCATGGTGTTTAGGCTTTCTAATGGATACACTGGGCAAACTGCAAAGTTGAGTTTTTGAATTTGAAACGCGAAAATCGGCCTTTGATTTTGCACTTAATTACCAAAATGTACATACTAACACTTTGTTAGCCTGGTTCTTGCCATTGTCGTATTATATTATTTTAATAAATATAATATTTGCATAAATTGTATAATTTTTTGCGGTTACAATGTTACATAATGTTACATTTTCAACTATTGAAGGTTAAACTTTCAAAAAGAATAAGATTAAAAATATGATACAATAAAATTTAAATAACAATCAAATCAACATTATGTTTTAAACTAACAACACGATACAATACAATAGGTAAGAATCAACCAAACAAGCTTGTAAGGTTTGGGTCAAATAAGGTTATCCAAGTCATAATTCCGGCTTCTATATGAGAGTGATAATCCCAAGATATTGAAACAAATTTTATCATGATTTTAGCTAAATGTTTTGATGTTTCTACTTTTATTACAGTATTGATCTCTTGTGAAAAATATAATAAAATAGCATTTGTTAAAGGATTATAATACTAAATCTCTCGAATCCATATGTGTGAATTCACTAACTATTTCTCTTATTTATTATTAATACTTCATCAACCATATCTCGAGTTAAATAGTATTTTAAAGAGATTTTTGGTGCATGATGGGTATATGTTGTCTTCCTCGTGAACTCCCAACAAACATGTCGTAATATCATTAAAATAAAATCATATGATTCTCAAAGACACTCCACGACCCACGGATGCTTCCAACAAAATAATTCTAAATCATGCAACCATGTCCCTTTCTTTCATGGCAACTTCCTTGTATGTTAATGTTATCATACAGTCAACTGCAATTGGCTTCATTATTTTCTATCATGTCGGCAATAATATGTTGAACTAGTCTCTTTCTAGAGTTCAAAATCTTTTTAAAAAAAAAAAGACATATATGGTTGTTGGTAGAAGAGTCGAAAAATCAAGTTCCTCACCTATCCATGCCAACAGTAATACATTTCTCCAGAACTCAGACAAGTCAAGAAGTTCATATATATCGATTATTATAGAGTTCAATGATTGAACGAACAGGAAATTTATAGTTCCAATTCAAAGAGACATTTTTTTGGATTCAATTTTGGCGTTCTTTACATAAAACTAAACAAACAATGTACATTTTTTCGACTAAGTAAGAACAAAAGCTAACAAAGAATGAAAGAATGAAGTTAGAAACTTTTGCAGTTAACCTCTAAATCTCTCTATCCTGAAAGATCTCTCTATCAAGCATAACCTATATCTGGAGTTTGAGAAACTGGATTAGTTGCTGATTCAAACTACTTATCTGGCTAAAAGTGATCAATATGAAAATTCTATCAGGCAGGGATTGAAGGGTTCTTTTCTCTGGTCCATAATACTGCTGCCTGTAACCGCATCCTTAGATGATTCTCCCTCCTTCCTTTGCAGACTGTGGGAAATAATGCGGATTCCTGCACTTTTATTCATCATGATTTCTGTTGACAGGGCGTTCCAAGGTTCTGTCTTTCTCCTTTAACATTATGCTGGTTCTCGGCTCTCATCTCGTCGAGAATTCTTCTGGAGAGGCGTCCTTGATTCCACATTCTCGATTCTTAGAAGTCTTGAGGTTTGTTCCTTCATTTGGTTTCTAGCTGAAAGCAACAATGCTTATTCTTTTACCTTCACCAAACATGGGAGTGACATGGCTGTTTCCCAATTCTTCATTGAACATCTTCTGGGCTTTGGTGCTCATTGTTGCTTCTTCACTGAACATTGAATTGGCCACATTACTAATTTCATTGAAAAATGGCTTTTGCCTCGGTTCTTCATTGAACATGAGCTTACCTAGAGAAGGCTTAGCTACAAGGCTAATTCTCAGCTCCTCACAGGTCAAATCATTAGCTTCAATGCTGATTCTTGGTTCTTCATAGAACATTGTCTTAGAATTAGATACAGCAACAGCCACTGTCTGTTCGTAGGAAAATTCATCGAAAGGGCATGTCTGAGGCTCATCTTCTTTGTTTCTGTTTGTGAGCTTAGAAGCAAAGACATCTAAAGCTTCCTTCATCCAGGAATGCCAACATACTTCCCTTGCTTCACTAAATTTCAACTGCAAGATGGAATCAAATATAACATCAGGATACATTATCCTACTAAGAAATTACACAAATAGAAGCGACTCAAGATCATGGTAGCTCAAATAGGCAGATTTGAAACTTACCCATAGACGTTTTCGGACAGTTTTCTCAGGCCAATCATCTAGTTCTTCTGTGACAAGCAAAGGAAACATGTGTCCCTCATGAAATGTCCCTTGGCTTTTGCTCTTGAAACTCCAAGTACCTAAAAACTCCTGAACCTCAACATCACCAATTACACCAGATTCCTCAAAGGTCTCTCTTAAAGCTGCATCTTCTAATGCCTCATCAGTTTCCCAACCACCCTGTAATTTCATTGCAAAACAAAGAATGTCAAATCGAAGAATGATTAAGAATATTATCCATACGCCAACTAGGGAGCCCAATAGAACAGACAATTGAATTGAAATTGTACCTTAGGGAACATCCATCTTGGACTTTTCTGTGAGCTGATCAATAGAAATTCCAAATCATCGATTTGGGTCCCTTCAACTGTAGATGATTGGTTGGTTTTTCTATATCTATACGGAATGCATCTGCACGAATGGAAAAAAAATTGACAGAAAAGTCAAGATCAATTTCTTAAATGAATGACAACTTGATCAAAAAAAATTAAAAATCCAACATATACCCATATATTGATTTCCAAATTAAACACAACCCCACATAAAAAGTTTTCGACTTTCTTGAAATTCAACCAAGAAAATGAAGGAATAAGTTACAAAATCATAAGAATACGCACCCAACAACTTGACGACATCCATCATTGTATCTCTGCAAGTCTCTTCCCGTTCGGGAGATCATAGATAAGGTCTTCGTCATTGCCATATCGAAATAACTCCAAAAGAAAAAACAACAGACACCCTTTTCTCTATTCTTCCTTAAGAAGAAACCCTCCAAAACAAGAAGGATATATATATAAATATAGCACCGCAAATTAGGGCCGTTATAGAGAGAGAAAAGGAAAGGGAACGAAACCCAGTTGGAATCAATCTGTATTTAGTGTATTAAACAGGGAAAGATGAGCTATTTGTGAGATTAGATCGTCAAAGAAGCTAAAAAAATACAAAGAGGAAGAGACAGATTTTAGTAGTTTTTTTCTAATTTCAATGGTGTTTGTGTGGATAACAATATTGGAAGCTCTGCTAAAACTGTGTGTATCCACTCCTTTTAATAGGCAACAAGAAAGAAGATAGTGATTTATAGAATTTTCACGGTGAGGGGACCAATTGGGGAAAAGTGGGCAAATTGGGCCGTGGGTCAATCATTATTTTATGTGCTTTGTAATTTTCTGAGAAGGCCGTGTTTATTAATACCTCGTTTCAAAATAATTTGTGCTTTTTAATTTGGACATATTCAAAACTATTAATTTTTAAAAATAAAATAAAATAAATTTTTCTTAACTTATTCTTGATGAATATCTTTAAAATAATATAACTTTTTAGTAATTTATAAATTTTTTTATTTAAATAAGAATAAAATTAGAAAAATATTATTAACGCTTTCTTAATAATATAAAACATCATTTATTTTGAAATGGGAAAGTATTTATTATTACTCCTTCCATTTATCATTATTTGTTCAGAATTGATTCAAAGCACTCTTTAAAAAAATAATAAACAAAATAATAATTTTATAATATTATAATAAATAATTAATAAAAACTTTATTAGGATTGTTGTTTGGATGAAGACTATAAAAGAGGTCCCCACTTTAACTTAATGTAAACTAAAATAAATAAATATATATATATATATATATATATATATATATATATATATATATATATATATATATATATATGATATATTGTGACGCGTTACGAGTCGCTATCGTAAGGAGGGTGGTCTAATTTAATCAAATATTAAAGAGGAGGGTCTCATCACTCAACTTGAAGTACTCGGTATTTGTGACCAGCAATAGTACTTGCTGGGTTCAACTTCGACCCCAAACACGGTTATGACTCGAACCACGATGCTTCCTTCCAATTAATCTAGTTGGATATTATTCGAACCTACTATTGCCCCCGTTGATTTACACAAATATCATTTTTTTTTAAAAGTGAATATAGTCTTTTTAGTTATGATTTTGTTTGATATAAAGTTATATATGTGTGTAAAATTTATTAAATATCAAATTTAAAATTATAATTTTAAAGTTGTAATGAATTTAATGCTAAGAATTTTAAAATTTTGAATTCACGAAATTTAAGTTTTGAATTCGTCTCTATCGACAGAAGATAGTGGCATAGAATGACCCATCCTTCAAAGACCAATATTCGTTTGTCTAAGGATGTCTAATTGATACACTGATCATTCGATGAAGGAGGGATGTCTAAGTTAGAATTAATTTTTATCCTTATTTTTTAAAAGTTGTGCAAATTAAATACAGATATTAAAAAATTATCCTTCTGAACAGCGTTGAACTCAAGCATAATGCTTTCCAATGTATCGCTCAATCTTACAAAACACGTACTTTCTTATATACTTAGCAACCTCTTTTAAGTTTTGTAGATATGGAAATTACCTAGAATAATACAACGATCAACATCACATAAAAACAGTACAAAACAAATTTAGGAGAGGACAGGAAGTGAAGCTTAAAAGCTAAGCAAGTCCCCAAACTCGAATATTAATAGCTATGTCTGAATCATAATTGGATTTAGTGCTTGTCGGAGCTCCACGAGCAGGTTTACTATTATTAAGATTTGATTAAACCATGAATGACTATCTATATATGCTTCAACTCCCACCCGTTTTGTTTTATTAGTTTTAGTATAGGCGTTTTATGCATGTATCTTGTATTACTAATAATAGATTTTTAAAAATAGTATAAATAACATTTAAAGTTATATTTGTGTATTGTTTTAAAAATCTAAAAATTAAAAAGTCTTAAATTGATAATGATCATATTTAAGAGTTTGATCCAATCCAGTTATTTTTTCTTCAGTTTGTTCTAATACTTGCTTCATTAAACAAAAGTAGTATTGTAGAATTAGCGTTTGATTGAAAATTAAAAAAATTATTTATTTTTACATAAACCTTAAATGCATGCATTTATATGTATGTTTCATGTTATATTATTACAATGTTAACGGAGTAACATTTAATATAAATATTATCATTGTGAAGATGCATTGAATACAAAGTTGTATAATATATTAGAACATATGTATAAGTTATTCGTCTAAACAATCAACACTTACGAAATCATTTCGTAATTTATTATTGACTTGTTTTCACACTAATAAATTGGTATCATATCACAAATATATTTTTTATTTGTAATTAATTGTTAAATAATTGTGCTACCAAACTAAGAAAGATTCATCAAAATTAGTGAAAACAATCACTAATGCATGAAACTAGGGTGACTTAACTATATCACATTCTACCAAATTGGGATATGACTCTTTTTCAAAACTGTTAATGCAAAATCTTTGTGAACCTTGTTGGCTTTTTTTTGAATTGTATTTTCAAAAGTTCTAACATAAGATTGTTTTGCATTATAAGCATAATTTTATTCAACGTGTAATTATTTATTAAGAGGTAAAATCTTAATCGCTTTTAAATTTTTAAATATTAAAATTTTCTATAATGTATTTCAAATAAGAAATAATTTAATATATAAAATTTAATTAAATTTAAAATTTTAAATATTAGAAAAATACTATTTTGTCAATTATGAACTCTATTTTAAAGGGGTAAAAAAGTGAACAATATTTTACTACGGGATTTTCTACTTTAAATATTTAGTAATAACTTAATTTTAAACCTTTCATTTTACTGTTTATAAGATGATTTCAGCTAAAAAAAATTTCAATGACGAATGTGATTTATAAATTCGTGGTTGTCGAATGCGATTTGTTTAAATAAAAAAAGATTTAAGAAGCAAAATTTTAGTTAATTTTAAAATACTAAATATTAAATTTTTTTTATATTTAACAAATAAGTAACGATATAATAGTTACAACTTTAATTAATTTTAAAAATTCTAAATATTAAAATAATAATTAATTAAATAAAAATAGGAAATGATAACATAATTTTGTTGATTGTGGAGTGTTTTAATCGAAGGGCAAAGAATTCAATCACCCTTTTCATATATTATAGATTACTCCCTCCATTTGCTTTTATTTATTTAAGGAAAAAAAAGTTAAAAGTATCTAAATAAATACAAAGATTCTTCATTAATAGTTTGGCATAAAATTACTTCTGTTGTTAATATTTTAGTTTAAAAATACTTTACTATCATAAATTAATTAAAAAATGCATATGTTATTATTTTTAAATTAAAAATACATTTTTCCTAATAAATATATTTTTTAAAATTTTTGTTTAATACTTTTATCGTAACAATAATACCTATAAATGTATTCTTACTCGATGCAGGCCTCCGGCATGATCCTTCCCACATAAAATATTATTTTGAATAATTTTATAGACTTTCCTCCAAATTTCGCTTCGTAATATTATCTAGAATTTATTTATTTTTATGAATAAATAAAAAAAATAGTATTATAGTCGGTTTATATGTATCTCAACTTCTCAGCTATTTTGATAGCATATATATTATGATTATGTTTAAAATCTCTAAGTAAAATTTAAAATTCTTAAACGATTAAGTCAACTTCAGATTTCATGTTGAAGGAGTTTAAAATTGTATATATACATAAAACTTTATCGAAAAAATTGAGGTGAAGTCAAGTCACCAAGCACTTTCCCTTCAATGGAATTCAAAACCGGTTCCTCCAATGGTCTTTATTTCAACCGACACACTCTTGGATGCAGAAGAATTTTCATCTCGATCCTATGGCTTTTTACTGATTTCTTTTTTGTCCTTTATTATTTTTCCTCTGAAACATTAATAATCCCCTCCATGTTTGACTCCAAAATAATCTATAGCAATTAGTTAGTAAAAGGTAATTAACAACCTTTTGGGCCTATAATTAATTGCCATTTAATTTTTTGAACCATTAACTTCATTCAAGTGTTTTGCATTACACAGGATCAAATATCATCCTCAAATGGTGTTTAATTAAGTCATAAATTTACCTAGTTAATAAGTTTGTGTACGTAGACAGTGATGAAAAGAAATACACGTTTGGCACATTCACAGACGGAGGATTTGGTTTTATTGCACTCAATAACGTATAGCAAGTTGGGCACAAAAGACACTTTTGACCGTATAACCAAAGATGGGATTAAGATTTGAATTTTATGAATTATAAATTTAACATTAAATTTATAATTTTAATTAGTGGTGCTCACAATGAAATATCTATATCCTTTATTTAATAGCTTAAGATAATACATGTATATTTATAGTGTAATAATAATTTTTGAAAAGTGTAAAAGTTAATACTATTCAAGTGACTTACTAATATATTAAATGTGAGCGCATGAGAAAATTATTATCACACACGCGAGTTCGAAATTTATCTACAATTCAAAAGCTCAATGTGTTATACTCATGTTAAGGAAAACGATTAATTAGATAGCAGAAAAACAAGAAATGACTAATTTTTCTTTATGAAATTTTTACCAGTAAGAATTTGGATTAATTCAGTTATATTTAATTTTTTTTAAAACTATTTTCTTATTGAGCAATATATCAATTGTCATAGTTGGAGACTTCTTTAAATAAGAAATTATAAATAAGTTTTACGTTGCAAATGTTCATCTTTTAAAATTCTTTAATAATTATTTTTATTAATGTTTATTATCTTTTCGCCTACTTCTTTTGTGCTTTTTTAATTTGTCCTATTTTTTATATTTTTGCCTTGGAGATATATATTTTAAAATATTAATTCAAATTTATATTAATAAATATTCTGAAAGTAAATTAAATCCCACAGAGTACTTTAATAATTAGACCTATAATTTATACTAGTAAGTATCTTATTTGTCATTTTCTTTTCTTTCTATTAATAATTAAAATTAAAATTAAAAACTAAAATAGTGTTAGTTCTTCATGAAGCCCTAACATATATTCCGTTGTAATATTGTGTAGTTTAAATTACTTGGAATAAGATTTATTCAATCTAGAGGCTTTACTCCATAGGAATATATGCACCACATGGAATTAGTTCTTCGTGTAATCTAAAATATGCGTTTAGATTAAATTAATATATAATATTGTGTTTAATTTTTATATTGTTAATAATTTATTCTTCAATTAAACTGTTTAGTCTTTTTATAATCCAAATGAAGATTCTTTTTATATTTTTTACTCAAATTAAATAATTAATGCATAATGATATTTATACTTCTTTATATTCCATATATAACATGCATTTAGTATTTTATTATACTTTATATTGAGATTTAAAAATATTATATTTTGCTTACTTATCTTTATTAGGAAGTTATTAGAAGAAGAAGAAAAATATGAAATTTGCTATTTTTAAAGAAAATAAACAGATAAGGAAGTAAGGAGGAGAAAACAGAGAAAAAAATATTAAAATGGAAAAAAACGAGAATAAAATAAGATAAACAATTCATACGGGATTCATATAATTAGATTTATATTAAATATATAAAAATATAATTGAATTTTAATATTGTTAAAAATATGCACAGAAAGAAATGAAGTTTTATTGTTTTTTTTTTTGGTTATTTATCTTCTTTTTCAGAAAAATAAAATTGTTATTTCACTCAATATGTTATATAAAAATCAAATATTTTTTAAAAAATTTTAAAAGTTATATCACTCAAAAATTTAATTAATCCGCACAAAATATTAATTTACAAATATTTAACGAATTAGCTAATACATAAGATGTAAACAAAAAGATTATTGAATTAATCCAAACCGTATCTAATACGGTTGCTTCGCCCCCATTATGACAAACAAGAACATGATGCTGAATTGAAAGGACAGGATCCCGTGTATACCGTGGCAAAAAAGTATACTCCAATGGTGTGTTTGGTAGAAAAGAAATATATCTTTCACAAAAAATGTTTCTTTAAAACTAAGTAGGCTTTTGCTTATTTTTATTGTAATTGTCTTTATACATAATTTTTTAATATATTTTATTTAAGTTGATGGTCATTCGAAAGTTATTTTATTTGAGTTGATGATCATTCGAAAGAAGTTATCTTACTTTATAAATTAAAAATATGATTATGTACGTATCATATTCTCTAAATTCTGTTAATAAAATTATACTAAATATTAATATTGATGATAACACACCCAAAAGACTCTCAGAGCAGTGAAGAGGTAAAGTTTTCGTTTTTTGGATATTTTCATCAGTTTGGCAGTTGGCACATGATGTGTCGTCTTTTCTCCCATTTGTGTGGTATCAATCGAATATGAATCAATTCTCCACTTTGGATTCGTTAAGATCAATAATAAATGCTATCACATGGAATTATTGGTGATGTTAACCACTGCTTTAATTTCCCATCGAATTTTTCTTTTGAAAAAGTGCTCCTCGAATTTCTTTTGACTTTTTTGTTGTGTATGTCACACTTTCTGGAAAATGTTGATACTCCTCCGTTTCGCTTTGAATTTATTTTAAAATAAGTGATATTTTATATAATTAAAAAAATATTAAATAAAAGAAAAATTACGTAATAAGAAAATATTAAAGAGTTATATTTTTCTCGAGATATTTATTAGAGGTAAGAGGGTTAAAATACAATTTTCTTTTTAAAAATGAATAGTTTTCTTAAGGAGCGTATATGAGCTAAAAGCACCATTTATTTTGAAACGATGGGAGTATAACTCTATATTCTCGAATACTATCATTTAGATGTTGACTTCGCCATTTCTTCAGCCCACATTATTTCAGAGGACCCAAGTCAACAAATAGCCCATTGATAAAATCATCTGCCCCAATAATGTTTTGTGTTTTTGTTTTTCTAGAATAAAACGACTACTAAGAGCCCATGTAATTACAAATTTACAATCTTCCTGCTTTTTGTATTTTGGCGAATTAGCCTAGAAAAGCTGCGCCGTCTAAAGATTTTGGGCTTCTGTTTCGGTACACATGCTTAAGAAATTCAGGATTTTGGGCTTCTATTGGTCTACTCCTAGAAGATACTCCTGATTGTTAAAAACTTGAATAGTTATTGTTTAATTAAACAATTTTTTTTTTTTAAAAAAAAAGAAACTGAAAAAATCACCTATCATCTGCATTCACACGCTATCGTTAGACTTAGTGGTCGTTTGACCCGATGAAATAGGCAAAGATATTTCATGAAATTAATTATTTCACTTTCTATATGAGATAGTTAATTTCATTATTTTAATACAAATAATAATGAGATAAAATAGTATCAAAATTAATCAATATTCATAACTAATATAAAATAAAATAATTTCACATTTTATCCCGTTATTTATATCCACCAACCATTCAAGCAAATTGAAAACGACTTGCCCACAGGCCACAGCAAACCCCAACTGCATAAACTTCTCAATCTATCTAGAGCCACGTCACCAGTCAAAATACACGTATACCATATCATAAGAACTAATCATGTAAAAAGTAGATTACTTTTTGTTATTTTGACCTTTTTAAGTTCTTTTCCACGTTCACACCTGAAGTAAACCGTACATGCATTTAATATGCAGATGAGAAAGGGGAAGAAATCAGAGCATCATCCAATCCCAAAGACTAGTATGCCTTTCATCAAATAAACGAAGAATAAAATTAAAAATAAATTTGTGAAGAATTTGAAAATTAATTGACCTATGACAAAGTTAGCTTTTAATTTTTATATTATTCGTATAACACTTAGCATAAAATTTATTACAGGATTTAATTTTATACACGAGACATATAATAAATCTTAAAATATCAAATTACCTAGAAAACAGTAACTTAATGATATGAAAGAGCACGGGGGATGTCCGCTTATGTTATGTTTATGCTATACTTTCAGCTTTAGATATGCTCTTATTCATAGTATATAACCGATGAGAATCTATCATACTAGTACTCCATCAGGAGCTGTCAAATTACGTTCAGCCAATCGTCACTCGACAGCTCAAGAGAGTCATTATTTGTGTTACATCTTCGAATTCGAGAGAGGGCTTTCCTAATTTATACTACTATAATATATATGAAAATTTTAGTTTGTATAAATTAAATCCATTATCATATCACCATTCATGTACCGTGGACATAAAACCTATGTTATTAACTTAATGCATGTATCTTTTGACTTATAGATAGAGGTTAATGTTTTATTGTCTGAAAGGAGAAGAGTTATAAAAAGTCCTCCTTGCAGTTCATGAAAGAAATAAAAACATTAAAAACACATATTGAGTCAACATCTAGAAGGTGAAATTTGTATCAAATCTAATCAGACCTTCCTTGTTATATTAATGATTTATTATTTCACGTGTAGTATTACCTAACGCGTAGGGTTGAAATTACTTGATTTTCGGCCAGAAATTCATGCATGTGGATATGGTCTTAAACAGTCGTCTCAGTTCTCAAGTCTCAAAAACTCTGTATCTATCCAATCTGCCAAATACGTTTCCAACTTCCACCAATTTCCTGATTCACTTCCCTCCCTTCTTAGGAATCATGAATCACGACCAAACTTCCAACCACAAAAGGTAAAAAGAGAGAGAGAGAAAGAAAAACTCTTGGCGGTTGTGTTGGGTGCCAAACTCACCAAATCTATATTAATAGGCAACCATTTCAGTGATTTTGTTAAGAGAAAAACTGAAGACTGCTTAGTTTGGTGAGTTCATATGGAGAAGAAGAACAGCAACATGGCAAAGAAAGAAGACAGATTATTGGAACAAAACCAAGAAGTTGACAATCATCAACATATTATGCATAGCCAAGTGAAGAAGATTAAGGAGGAAGAGTCTGAGAGAAACGTAATTGACTGGCCGGTTCTAGCAAGAGAGGTCATCATGACCAGGCAACACTCTAGATCACGCCTTGGATTAATCTCCAACCAATCTATCTCTGTTGGCGACTCTTAATCTCTGTCGGTGACTCTTAAGTATTGTCTCAAAATTGGTTGTTTTCATTATCACTTAGGGTCTATCGTTTTTCTCACTCTACCATTTGAGAGGGCTTTAGATTTTGTTTCTATGTAAATATGACTAGTTCAGAATATTAGATAGTTATAATAATTCTTCTAGAAGAGTTTATTCTCAGTTTTCCTCTTTTACTTCAATTACTTCCTTGTTCAATCCTTTTTCTTCTCTTGTTTGTGTAAGTTTTACTGGATGGTTAGATTAGTTTTATCCATGTTTGACAACTTCTTGTGAAGATCAAAAGCGAATACGGTGAAAATTGCAACTGACAATTTTATATTCTCACTGAAAGCAGAGAATGATATATGTTTCTATTTAGGCATACATGGCATAAGATTCATTTGTTTTTGGATATTTTAAGAAGATGAAATCACAGATCTTGAATCTCAAACAGGAAAAAGGTACTTTCTAGTATATACTGTAGCTCTTAACTTCGCTCTCTACTTGAGAGCCTAACCAAAATCACTTAAATGTGCTTTTTCCATAGAAGTTCTAATGGAATTATTGTTGATTTTCACGTATCCCTGAGGGAGCTTGGAGCCTTGGATCATATAAGATCAAATGAGGCAATTAATGTAATAGACGGTGAAAAATTAAGAAGACATCCAGCTCGCTATGAACAACTAACGAAGCAGGCTCACAGCAGACATAGAAAAAGGAATAATAGATTGGAGCAAAATAACAAATGAAGAGCGGTAAGACATGCAATAGATTTGTCCACCAAAAGTTCATTGTACCCCATTTGCGATATCTATTATAGATTTCTCAGTCAGAAAACTGTTGTATGAAGTTTTCCAGGGGAAATGCTAAGCAGCTTTACACCAGTTAGCAACAAAATGCCCAGCAATTCTACAAAAGCTATTATTTTGCTCCTCTTATTGGATCATGTAAGGCTCTGTCTTTGTTCTTCTAGTGAGAACAGAAGTACTGAGCAAGGTGACAACATCACTAGAAATGCAGAACAGTCAATTACCCAGGATAACGTGAACAACAGCTTACCTATCAAGAAGCTTTAGCATAGTGCAAATAGCTCAGGATTCACCCCGGACATTCTGAAGAAGATATTTAGCATTCAGCAAGAGAGCATCAGCCTCCTCATTTGAAGTATCAAGCAAGCGCAGTTCCTTAATCTCTTCTTGCCACTTTCCCATCTGTTCCTTGTGTATTCTGCAAATAAATATACTTCAGCATTTGTGGCCAACCTTGTCCTAATTAGTTAATTTTTCTACTTCTACACTTACAAGATTATTCGTTCTTCAAGCTCATTACTCAGTTCCTTCAGCATGGACTTCCCTGATTCCAGCAATTCAGAGACCTTCTCGAGATGATAATAAGAATTGTGTCAACGAATAAACACATGTATATATCAAAGAGTATAAGTGAAACTTAAATTACTGTCACTGTTATTAACAACATCAAGTCCATCATTAGCTTGATTAGACTCAACTGTCTCTTCTCCCTTTCTTATGTCAGTATCATAGTTACTCGTCGAAGTATAGAAAAAATTAAGAATCTAAATTATACCAGGTTAGTGAAACGGTTGATCTTTTCAAGAATATTAGCAATCTCCAGTTCCACCTGTTCTGATGCCAATGTGGCAGCTGCAGTTTCTTCTTCTACAGCCTTAACAACTTCACTATCAGTCTGTGTGGTTTCATTATGCTCCACCTATAACACAAATAATAACTTCTATCAGGAAAAATATGATGTTAAAATGCTTTAAAAGATAGGGGACATACAGAAGATTTCAGGCGCTTATTTGTGACATCAGCAACTTCTATTTCCATTGTGGATCTGTACTAGCAAACACTGGACAATATTCCACTCGTAAGAGACAGCCAAAACAAGAAACGAATATGACAGCAAAGTGACGCCATATTACGGAGAATTCCCTCATAATCTTAGTAACTGAAATGCACATATAATGCTCCATCAAATGTCAGATATATAATGTGTCTAAGGAAACAAACAAAACTTAGGAAAATAGAAAACACTAGAACTTCCTAATCAGAACGAAGCATGGATTGATGCTGAAAGTACTAGTCGGAAGTAGCAAACAAATGATGGTGATATCGATATGATGAGCAAATAATCACAAACTTTAGTTAAAGCTTGCAGTATTGACCATCTAAACAGCAGAACACTCATGAAGCTAAATTAGAATCACACAAATGAAAAAAGAAACAGTAAAGTCCTTGATTGAGTAATTGATATAGGTCAAGCTTCTAGATAATATGTGAATCGCTTATATATAATCCGTATATCATGCTTCTCGTCATCATTACTATAGTAATTATGCTGTCGATGCTTGTGAAATAGCTTAATCAGACAATAATTCAACAATTTACCAATTTCTATTCACAATTCTTCTTCAAGAGACAAGACAGACGCGGTCTACAATGCAATCAGCAAATCGAGAATCGTAGAATTATGAGGTGCAAGTAATTGTGAATTATTGTTTCAAATTTGTTGATACTGAATTAATTATCGTATTTAAGCAATTCGAACGAGTTTCTTCCCCGGGTGAATCATGTAGAGACTGAGACGCAGTGTGCAACTGTAACACGCACTTGATTTAACCAACCTCCGTTCAGAAAAAAGAAATCGATTCGGAAATCGAGACGAAGACATAGAGAGAGAGGCTTACAACTCGATTCTGCCACCGCGAGTTCTCTGCGGAAGAAAAATGGAGAGAAGCAAGTTGGGAGCGGAGGGGAAGTCTTTTTAACTTGTCGAATGAGAGAAAGCTCGCGCGGAATTTGAAATTATAGGAGGTAATGAATCAATCGGGATAGTGACACAAACGGGCTAAAAGAGAGATTTTGTGGGCTTGTAGGTTTAAAATCTCTCGATAGAGCTAAATTGGGAGAAATGGGCAAAACAGCCACTTTTAACACCGTTATTTATAAATTAGGTGGCTTGTGCGCGGACTTGTAAGTCTTCTCCTGTTAATAAAAAATAAGGAAGCGATATCATAAAGCTGATTAAATATTAATATTAATATAAATTATTTGTGGTCGGACAAAATTGAATTCATCAATTTTCTCTGTTCAGACCTTTTTTCCATCATCCCTGGCCAAAGAAAGAGGCAGTTAGTGACATCCAATTTTGGTCATCCACAGTTTTTTATAATTATTCAAGATTCTTTGATCTCAAACGGAGTAGAATAATTATTCACGGAAATAAATAATATATTTAAGTGAATTTTGCCATTTCATTTGGAAAAGTACACTAACATATATATCTTCATAATTTTACAAATAAATCAGACTCCAAATTGCAGCAATTATTTTTGTATTAGACACCATGTTCAAATGAAGGTTTGATATGTAGATAAATATTTAGTAATCCAATACATACCTTAAAGATGCAAGAGTTCTTGCAAAATCAACTGTTGGTTTTTCTATTTTGTCTTTCCATGTTGCGAAGGTAGGAAGGTTGTTTCCAAAAGACCCTGGCTCAAGTAAGACATATTCCAACATTTATTATTCAATTTAATATGCAGTCTTTCTCTATGCTTGTTTCTCATAGCATCTGATGACCATTATTCAGAGAAACATACAACTCGAAAAATCATTCATGATTTAATAATGTCGGAACAAAGTTTAGAAAATTACCAGTTACGGATAATGCAGTGCTTCTTTTTTCCTCTTGAGAAACGTTGACTTTTAAGAACCCTGTGCATATATTCAAATTTGTGCAAACATTATACCTTCCAACCGGAAATAATCTCATAACCAATTTCTTGAACACAACCATAAATAAGGCGCATATAGTCCGCTAATGCTGGCCAGTAGAAATAAGTAATATACCTTTTGGATTATTGGCCGAAAGAGGAGTATGTTGTGTTAGGAAAATAATTCAACATATTAAAAAGAAATATTATTTTCTAATATCTATTATTATTATTGTAACCAACAATTTGAATTCCAACTTCCCGAATTGAATTTTGCCATTAAATGACTATTATTATGAGATAATAGCTTCCGTTACAAACTATTATTTTGACCCAATTAAAAAATAATCATTACCTCTTTATGACAATTATTCCCCTTTATTGTCATTTATTTGGAGCCTGTAATTTGCTCACAACCTCACTCTTATAAGATGATTTTCTTATAGCTATTTAGAACATAAGTTCCAAAAAGTTGTACTATTAAGAAAGTTGATGTTAGATTAAAAAAAAACTTGAAGAGAATATAATGTTGAAAAATATTTGTGTATTATGGAAGCTCCTAGAGCACCATGTAAGTAATTGAAGGTCCTCCTCCAAAAGGTTAGTTAATATTTCTAAAGATTATACGTCTGAAAGTTGCAATGAACTAAATGTTCATCTTAGGTTTAGCAACTTGTATAGGTTCCAACCTCAACATGAAAACTTTTGAGGTGTTCAAGAAGTTTTAATAAAGAACCAACTTGGAAATGCTATTGTTGCCAGGAGAAGGAAGAAATAAAGGATCATAGGATGATTCAAACTTTCTATGTCATGTATTCTGAGAATGCGTGTCTTGATTGCCACTTATATTTAAGTTAAGAGAAATATCGATGACATAATTATAATTACCTTTGTTTCATGAGCACAACAATTAGAAAAAATCTTTAAACAAGTCAAAAAAAGCCAAAATTGACTTGCTTCACTTGCAATTATTTTCAAAAATAAAACAACGAATTAGGCCACAAAGTATAGACAATGAATATTACCAGACGGAAAAAAGAGTCATTTGTTAACCTAGAGTAACCTGCAAATAGAAGAACTTGTCCCATCCATGAGTAAATATTTCATAGTAGCCTCATACACATCTCCCACGCCACCAAACAGCTATTTAACACTTGGGTTTGCCCTACACCTTCGTTTGTACGGATATATATGACAAAGTAACCTATAAGAGCTAACAAATTGTATCCTCGAATCGAATAGCAAGGTTCAACACCCTAACTCTTTCTGCTAGCTAGAATCAAAGTAAGAATATTTAGGCATCTATTTTGAAGTGTTCCATATAGTTATCTATAGTAAAGTCTAGTTTTTCTAATCTTAATCTATTTTTTCTTGAAGCACACATGTATACAGTTTCATGAAATATAAAGCACATCCATTTAACATTATAGCTAACCATATAACATCAAAACCAAAAAGTACATAAATAGTCTCTTATAATCCAAGCGGTGTTTTCTTTTTCACATCTTGGGCAATTTTCACTTTTAGAGATCTACGATCATTATATTCCAAGTAAATAAATCATAAATGTTCGTAATTCATGTATTAAGAAATTAAAATCCACAAATTATGAATAGCGAAAATATGTAAACAGAGAGAATTAAAAGATTATAATCAGTAACAAGAAATGAACGACGGTATACACCTTTGGAAGCCAGAGAAAGAAAAAGAGCTCATCACTATTTATTTCTTCCAGCAAGAAATCATGTGTTAACTAACAAAACAAATAAATAAATACAATAAATAGGTAAATAAGTAATTTTCATTTACCATTGATGCTTTCCATAACCTTGAATTCACAAAAAATAGAAATGGCTTCCCCCCAAACGTGTACACATGACCAATTGCAATATTAAGGCTCGTTTACTGTTTCTTTGTAGCGAAGAAATTGAATGTCACTGATTGACTCATTGCAATATTAAGGCTCATTCATTATTTATATACAGTGATAAAATTGAATGTCACCGCTGAACCCACCGTAAATTAACAAATGCATAATTGAAAAAGTTGAATAAACACAAAGAAGCTATCCATTTACCTGTTTTTCTATTGCAAGGAAACTGCAAAGTTAAAGATGAAATCCAATAAAAAACCCAAAAGCAACCGACACAAGCAAAAAAAAAAGAAGAAAACAATGAACAAAAAAGAAAGAGGAAGAAGAAGCACCTACCAAAGAAAATGAAAAAAGATGAAGTTAAAAAGCAGAGAATGAGAGAAGTAGTGAGAAATGAACAACTAAATCTAAGCAAGTGCCTAATGGAAGACATAATGAATTAAAAGGACACGTGTTTAGGAGGTAGGAACACAATGAATCACCAATTTGTCCATAAAAGTAATTGATATTTACTAATTTACCCTTTGTCGTACCTAAACTACCACTTATTATATAGTAGAATAGTAACTAAATTTTCCATTTTTCTCCAATAAACTTTCATAGATTAATCTGATTGGATAGAATGGGAATAATCTAATTAAATAGAACTTTCCTGCTTTTTTTTTCTAGATTTTATCAGTAGCAATATATTGAGAACCATCAGTGCAACAGGTCTCCTATTGTGTGTCTCCATAGAAAGCCAATGCCATGGATCACTATTCTTGTTCTCTCATACTTGTTACGGGTCGATCTTTTAGGTTATGTGCTATATTCTATTTTCAGGACATCCTGTTATTTTATTGTATCTGCTATAGCTTCCACAACCATTTAGTAATATAACTAACCATATAACATTAGAAGGAAAAAAGGTGCTTGAATTACCTCTTGGAGTTGATGCAGACAAAGTCCTTTTTTCCCCACCTTGAGCAGCTGTCACCATATTCCAACTAAATGAATAGCAACTTATCGACGATGTTTTATTTTGAAAAATTTCAATATTCACAAAATACAACAGTATAGAATATATAAACAAATAAACCCAGCAGTAATTAGAACAAGAAAGTTAGGCAGTAATAGAAACAATAGTAAGAAATCAACAACAACGTGTATGTTTTAAAGCCAGAGATATAGAAAGAGCGACAATTTCTTCAAGCAAGAAAATAATGCTTTCACCAACAAAACTGATACAAATAAGTAATTTCATTCCCTATTGATGCCTTTCTACAGGCTGAGTTCACAAGAAATCAAAATGGGTTTCGATCAAATAATGCAAAAAATGTTAAATCGCACAAACCTGCGTTTCATAAGAGACGTACAGAAGCTGCTGGGGCATAGCTGCTGGTTTTTTTTATTAGATAACCCCAACAAGAAGCTCATAAAATTACTACCAACCTGAAGAAGAAGGTCATCATAAACCAATTTGGTTTCTCTTTTTTTAAATTAAAAAAAAAAGGAAAAGAGCTCACTCAGGACTTTCATCAAACACCTCAACTACAACTTCAACTCGTTATTTTAATTCTTTACCAACGTAAAATTTTTAACCCCAAAATCAAAAGAAATATAACCAAGCTAATGGAATAGCGAAAGTTCTACTCTTTACAGAGTTTTTTAACTCCAAACTAAGCAGAAATAATATGATCAAATTAATTATGAAATAAGAAAAATCAACCAAACTATGAAAACAAAAATTTCTTTTGCAGGATTCATCATCTATACGGGACTAAATTCTTACTTATTGCTTAGTCCAAACTAATCAGTTTGTAGGTTCAACCACTAAGAATGCTAAGCTGCAACAACGAAAATCCCAGGAGTGTGCTTCAAGGAAATATTTCCACAAACATAAAGGGAGCAAAAGGCGAGTGTAATTACTTTTTGCTTTCTTTCACAGTTCTTACTTGGTTATTCCAAAACACAACAATAAATCATATAGTTGAAAATGAGAGAAAATAAAGCGGAAAAATCCAAATAAGCAAAAGGGGAAACAAGTTGTCCCTTTGTAATCTCCAATTTAAATCAAGTATCGTTTGAATGTCATAAGAGAAAACATGCAACTCATATTTGGGGAAGTTAAGAAAGCTATAGAAGAGCAAGCTACAGGAAACATCGGCTGAAATAATATCACCTTTGGACGAAGTATTATGCAGCGTCAAAACCGGGAAGAGCAAGACGAAGCAAACTGAAACAATAAACAGCCATAAGGAGATAATGAAATAGATAAAAGCAGAGCTCAAAACAGGATGGATAACATAGTTTTGCTCCATTTTCTATATAAATTTTTTCAAGAAAGAAAATCATGCTTTCACCAACAAAACTGATACAAATAAGTAATTTCATTCCCCATTGATGCCTTTGTATATGCTGAGTTCACAAGAAATCAAAATGGGTTTCCATCACACAATGCGAAAAACTAATTAATTTTACAATCCAGATAAAAAATCATCACTGCCTCTTAGAATCATCTTAAAGAAATGAACAAAAATCAAACCAGAAGAAAAACGGAGGAAGAGAAGTACAGAAGAAGGATGGGAATTACTTACATAATGTTGAAGACGAAGACAAATAGTCAAGACGAAGACAAATAGTCAATCAAGTTTAACACGTGGCAAGATAACAGCCCCAGAATGATATTGGTACAACACGTGTTCACAATAAATGAAATTAAAGAATTGGAAACAAAATACCAAAATACCCATAAAAAGTAATATTATTTCAAAAGTAACCTTCGTCTTTCTATGAAAGTTTCACTTATTATATAGTATAGTATGATTAGCTAATTCCCACAAATAGAATTTTTTGGTGCCATTATTTAAATTTACTGTAACAGCCCAGGTCGCCGCTTGTAGATATTGTCCGCTTTGGGCAGCTAGTCCCTCACGGCTTTAAAACGTGTCTACAATGTAGAGGTATCCAAGCACTTATAAAGCACTCTTCGTTCCCCTCCACCACCGATGTGGGATTTGCCTAAGTAAACCAGGCGTTACGTATCGCCGTCCCTGGTAAAAAATTACCCTGTTGCGTGCTTGCACCCAGGGGCAGTTTTAGTTACAGATACAGCAGCAGACTACCCCGTGTACACTTGCGCCCAGAGGCAGGAGTCTTCGGACTCAGACACAGTTTATTGTCAGAGGCCAAGGCCTGAGCTACGTACCCAAGGGGGCCGGTAGGAGGAGCTCACAGTCATCAGATGAGTGGAGTGACTTATTTTTGGTTGGTTTTGACCCGGGTAGGGGTATATAGATTGTTTGCTTGCTTGGCGCCATCCGGCTTATGGGGGTTGGTATTGGCTCTTGCTTGCTACTTGTATATCTATTTATGTGTTTTATATATTATATACTAGCTACTAGACAGCAGGCCATCGCGTCTACAGGTACGCCTCTGCCTTATCAGTACAAAAAGCTTGATTTAGTTCATACCAGCTTCTTCAGATTCAGTTATCTCCTGCTATACAGAAATGCTAGATACGCTATCTATATTCAGTTGCTTTCAGTTGTACTATTTCAGTTGCTTTGCATACTCAGTACCAGTGGTACTGACGCCCAGTGGGGCGCTGCATTACTTGCCTGCAGGTACTCATAGACGAGGAGGCGATCCCTCGTGATTCCAGTCAGCTATTGAGTATTCAGCTCCTGTCATCCGGAGTCTGAATTCCAGAGGTGTATTTCATTTTCTTTTGATGTACAGTACGGGTAGGTCGGGGCCCTGTCCCGATCATTTCTATTGTTATTCCTAGAGGCTTGCAGTCTGTATATATTTCCCTGTGGTCAGTCGAGCCGGTCGTGTGAGGCCGTGCAGCTTATTATAGTTATTTGTTATTTTTGTTCCTATTGGCCGTGTGTGGCCATAACCAGTCAGTAGTGGTGACCTTGTCGGTCACGTAATTATTTAGCGTGCTATTGTTAAGCTACAGTGAACTAGACAGCATGGTGGCCTTGCTGGCCCGCATAGGTTCCCTTGACAGTAGTATGTTTCTGGTTAGCTGATTTTCAGGTACATGTGGCTATAGGCTTGTTGGCCGGAGGCTATGTTTACAGCCGTTATATAGCCCTTCGTTTCCAAGAATTTGAGATAGAGCCAGCCAGGCACCAGAAGTGCCTAGGCTCACCAGATAGCAGTCTAGGTCCTACTAGGGCACCAGGTGCCAGTCATGCCCCCCAGGGCGGGGCGTGACAATAACCAGGGACGGCGATACGTAACGCCTGGTTTACTTAGGCAAATCCCACATCGGTGGTGGAGGGGAACGAAGAGTGCTTTATAAGTGCTTGGATACCTCTACATTGTAGACGCGTTTTAAAGCCGTGAGGGACTAGCTGCCCAAAGCGGACAATATCTACAAGCGGCGACCTGGGCTGTTACAGTGGTATCAGAGCTGGTGCCGGCCGGTGGTGGGGCAAACCTCAGCGAGGACGCTGAGTCCCTACGGGGGGTAACCAGGAACGGCGATACGTAACGCCTGGTTTACTTAGGCAAATCCCACATCGGTGGTGGAGGGGAACGAAGAGTGCTTTATAAGTGCTTGGATACCTCTACATTGTAGACGCGTTTTAAAGCCGTAAGGGACTAGCTGCCCAAAGCGGACAATATCTACAAGCGACGACCTGGGCTGTTACATTTACCTTGTTAAAAAAAATCTATTTAAAAATTATTCAAATTTAGTATACAGTTTCATTTTTTCACAACAAGAAAGAGAAAAATCAGAAAATGAAAAAAAAAGGTGACATCAAAGAATCACAAAAAATTACAGCTAAGGATTTATCAATATTTATAATGTAGAAATTAATCATATAATTGTTATAAATATTACTTTTATTGGGCCTTTGATTCATATAATAAAAATAAAATATATAACATATAATTTTAAATTTATATTTGATTTAAAACTATATAAGGGGGGGTGAGAGATACAGGAGAGTAAGGATGGGGAACCTTCATGGCCTTATTATCATGGTGCCTCTTCAAAATTTTTTGTAGATTCTACGATAGATAAATTTATTATTTATTTATTTTTTAATAATTATTATTTAGTTATTATTTTAATATTTAAGATTGTGAGATCGATTAAAATTATAGATATTGAATATTTATTTATTTATAAAAAGTAAGAATTTTTATAGTATTTCAAAATTGACTACAATTTAGCTTTTTACTTAAATTTTTTTCTTATTTGAACTATATTAAAAGTTCTAACATTCAGGACTTTAAAATTAGTTACAATTTTGTTAACTTATATCAATTTTTTATTTTAATAAACTAACTAATTATCTATCAGAATTTTTTCATTCAAGATACGTGAAGATAAATTAAAAAATATAATTTTATTATGCATTAACGCGTTAAATTTCTTCTTCTTCTTCTTCTTCTTCTTCTTCTTCTTATTATTATTATTATTATTATTATTATTATTATTATTATTATTATTATTATTATTATTATTATTAAAAATGTATTACACACACAAAGAAAGAGAAATACAATATACATTAAGTTGTTTCAATTAATTAAGTGTTTTTGTTAATCACTCTTATTAGTTAAATTTACACTATTTCTTTCATTTTAATGTATGCGAAGCGAAGGTATTTAACTAGACATATAGATTAAAGAGATTAAAATATTGAACTGATATCATCTCATAAAAGGTAAAATGAAAAATTTAAAATTAAGTTGTTACTAAATATTTGAGGTACGAAGCCCTCATAGCAAGATATCATTCACCTTTTTACCCTTCTAAAAATAGAGTTTGCACTTGACAAAATAGATATTTTTTTTTAATGTTTAAAATTTTTTAAATTAACTAATTTTTATGTATTAAATGCTTTCTTATTTGAAATATATAAAAAATATCAATATTTTAAAAATTTAAAAGCGATTACTATTTTATCTTTTAAAAAATAATTATACATTGAATAAAACTATACTTGTACTGCAAATCAATATTATATTTAGGACTTTTGAAAATACAATTTGGAACAAGGGCAACTCGGCGCATAAAGCATCCTCTGTTAACCAGGTTTGGAGAAGGATTGCACATCTACCCCAATGCAAGCATTCATGTAATCATGTTTGTTTTCACCAATTTTGATAAATCTTTCTTAGTTTAGACAACCAATTACAAATAAATGTGTTTGTGATATGATATCAATTAATCAGTCCCAAAGTAAACTAGCATAACACACAATATGATTTCATAAGTGCAAATTATCTAAACGAGTAACTTAAACTATATATTTTATTCTATCATGAAATTTTGTATTACAATACGTCTTCACACTGTTAATAGTTGTTTTAAATATTAATTTGTCAAAAGTGTAGTAATACAAATTCTATAATTATTATCATAAAATATACACACAATGCATGCATTTAAGCGTTCAGATAAAAGGAAATGATTTTTTTACTTTTCAATCGAACACTATTTCTATAATATTTTGTTCATTGAAACAAGTATTATAAAAATTTGAAGAAAGAATTACTTGATTGAATCAAATTCTTAAACATAATCATCTATCAATTTGAGATTTATAATTTTCTTTCTAAGTTCTTATATTATTACACAAATACACTTTTTAAATATTATTTAATATCATTATTATTAATACGAGAAACACGCGGAATCTACTATTCTAAACTAGTGATATAAAATAACATATATGCATTACATTATATAAATATAATAGTGATTTTACAATATCAAAATTTTCATACCATGTCAATCCATCAAACAAAAATGTTGATTTTTCCTCCACAATAAAACGAAAAACAAGAAAGAAAGAAAGAAAAAAATCTGAGCCAACATGGCCAAACGGTCACCACTTAACGATAGTTATAACACGGACTACTTCGCCTAGGACCATACCCTCCAAACTTACCGTTATAAGGAAAGCCTCATCTTTAACAATTCCCTCTTCTTCACAGTTGACATACACTCTACAGCGACTCACATTTTTCATCTCCCTATACTCTATCTTCCTATAAACCCTAGTTTTTCAAGAATTGAATTTATTGGAAAGAAATTATGCAAGCAACATCTATTGTATTCAATACCAAGCCTGTTCTAGCTCCAATTCATGTCAAGAGTCTGTACAGCGACCCATCGTTAGCATCTCAATCCAATTGGGTTCAGCGGAAGAAGAGTATTAAGTTGCGTTCTCGTAGGCATCCTCAGAATCGAGCTTATTTCACCCAGCATAAGGTATGATAGTCTTCTTGTTCTCTCTCCCCCCCTCTTTTTTTTCTTTTTGTCAATTGACTTTTGTTTGATTCAACGTTAATAGTCAAGAATCAGCGATAGCTGGTCTCCGGTATAGATAAATTGCCCCCAGAGGTTTTCTCAAAGATTGAGGAACGAGTTCTAGCCCTGGGCCAAGCGAACCAGTGGTGGAGGCACATGTATCCAAGGGTCGTTGAAGAATTACACCGTGTAGATATGCAACACCACACACACACATACTATGTGTTACACCGTGTAGATATGCAACACCACACACACACATACTATGTGTTGAATCCCCTTGATTTTCTTGTATCTTTAATTTTTCATATTTTGACACCCCGATAAAAAATCTAGCACTTCCATCCGAGCGAACTAAGTCTAGTAATAAGTGGAGAAGGGTAGAGGGGCGAACCCATCATGCCATAGTTTCGAAGGCTGCTATTGGCTGAAAAGATGGCTCCAAACGGATTTCTCAGTCATCAAAAAGAAAAAAATTTAATGGTCAAGAATTTACCTTAGCTTGTTGACTTGTAAAGTTTCATTGTTTGGAACACTTTCATGTGCACTTGGTACAGTTTGTTGCTTTTTTTATTTATTTATTTATTATAATAGTGGTGTGCAGGCCAGCTTGCGTGCACCTCGACTAATTCCACCATATACCTCCCACCTCCCACGAGCAATAGGTACCAGCTAACTCTGTCCGGCCTCCTTGGTGACAAACGGGAAAAAATTCACCTAGTGTTTTTTTTTGTCTCTATTGAGGTTTGAACCCGAGACCTCATGGTTCTCACCCACTTCATTGACCACTAGGTCACACCCTTGGGTGTTGCACTCGGTAGAGTTTTGAGACCTAAAAGTTGATAACAATGTTAATATTAGGACGTTTGGTAAGTGATAACCTGTTTTTCTATGTTTACTGTGTACTTTTTTTTTTCTTACGACGGTGGTGTGTGTGCTAGACTACGGCTATTCCACTAGTATGTGCTACTTCTCATTAGCACAAGTGCAGAACAATTCTGTCTACCAATACTTAGGTAGACGGGAAGAAATCACCTTGTTTTGACTCCGTTTAGATTTGAAGATGAGACCTCATGGTTCTCCTGGTACTTCATCGGCCACTAGATCAAAACCTCAGACATATTAGTCATTTCCTACTTTGACTTCAATGAAATGTCATTGAACGTTGTTTAGTTTTATTACGAGGTTGATAGTTCTGATTTCCTTTTACAGTGTGTGTATGTGATCTCCATATTTTTGTGATACTTAACCTTCAAAATAACAAAAAGTGTTTAGATGGATATAACGATTAGTTCATCAATTTACCACAGCCGGAGAATTCTAATGACTTCCTATATTTTTAGTAGGCCTCACAAGTCATGGCTCTTCTTATAAAAACCTATTTTTCCCTATCAGAAAGAGAAAAGTTCAAAAACTGCAGCAAGCGGAGATATATGTGTCAGGATAAGGCTAATGAAATCATTTTGGCTTCTTCATGGTCTTGCAGTAGCTTGGTCACTTAATGGGTTGGGTGCTGCTTGTCCAACTTACTCAGTGATAAGTGGTACTGTCTGATGAAAATTAAATTCTTTTGGACATGGAAGACAAGTCAAAATATTTTAAACTTGAGGAAAATGAATGTATATTTTTTCTTTTTATTGGTTCCTGGTTAAATTTTGTCTCTTTTCTTTCTTTCTTTCTTTTTCTTGATTGAATTCTTTAGTCGCATCCTTCTGTCAGTGACGTTGTCTCTGTTAATCTTTTATCAGCTATGTTAATTTCTTTTTGTTAAGTTGCAGAATGTGCAGGGAAGATGTCTTCATCAGAAAGTGGAGCAACTAAACAGGGCCAGAATATTATATCGGAGGCAACCTGTTTCGTGCTTTCGCTATCCTCAAACCAAAAAAATTCTTGTACCGAAAAATGGAGTCTTTCTTGACAAGTCTAGCTTTCATCTGTCAAAGCAGCAGGTCAACGTCTATGTAAGAGTTAGCCTTCAATAGTATTCATGGTGGCCTTTAAGTTCTTATATGATGGTTTAAACACTTGATAAATCTGCAATTGTGCTTATTGAAGATTAAATTCCCAGTTAAACAATTTTTGGGGTTTATTAAGGATGTGGGATTTTTTTTCTAAAATTAGATAAAATACCTGTTGAGTTTGTGTTATTTACCTGGCTTTTAGCATTGAGATTAGTGGTTGGAACTTGAAATGGTTTACAGCGAGAAGTCAAATTGTGCAAGGATTATGGATATAGATTTTTTGGGGTTTATTAAGGACGTGGGATTTTTTTCTAAAGTTAGACAAAATACCTGTTGAGCTTGTGTTATTTACCTGGCTTTTATAGCATTGAGATTAGTGGTTGGAACTTGAAATGGTTTACAGCGAGAAGTCAAATTGTGCAAGGATTATGGATATAGTTTCTTAATAGTAAATCCCAGTCCCCGAAAATGTTCCCAATTCCTCTTAACATGATGATGATGGCAAACAGGAAACACACTCAGTTCATGCAGCACTTAGCTCAATCAGAGGTTGATCTGTAGATGTTGATGCTTTCCACGTGAAGAATGAGCGGAGCATTGTCTTAGTTCTGGTTAAACTCTTTTGGTGCTCCTATAAGGATGTCGCATTCTATGTTTTGGACTTGTTAATCTATGATATGTTATATGTATATTGCGGCATTATTTTGTTATTTCTTTGTTACTTTACACTAGTTTAAGAACTAAAAGGTGTAGTTTTGACTAGCTTTGTATCTTAAATTCAAATTATTCGACTATATTTGACTAGTTTTGATCGCCCATAGAATATCATTTCCAGGTCAAAAAATTGCAGCTTCCACGGGCAACTGTTGGCCCAGATGAACCTCATGCAGCTAGTACAACATGGCCAGATGGTGTCTTAGAGAAACAAGGATTTGATATGCTTGATCCTGAAGTAGAGAGAGCAGAGTTTGAACAGTTTCTGCGTTCTGAACTTCCATCTCACCCAAAATTGTACAGAGGGCAGCTCAAAAATGGACTTCGCTACCTCATTCTACCTAATAAAGTTCCTCCAAATAGGTATGTTCCCATTATTCTTGAAAGGATCGATATACTTCGATTGTGTTATAACATTTCCATAATCGTGGTCCCCACTGTGAATTACGTTGTTTATGGATGTTACTTCTTGAATTTGGGAAAAGCACATTGTCTGTATATTTTTCTTAACCTTTCATTTTTTGATAAATAAAGGTATTTTTTAACAGCACACCAAGTTGGCGTTGAAAACTAATTATGCAGTCTGTGTGGCCATTTATCACCATATTTCCTTTAATGTTACCTAACCTTATCCACCCTCATCTTTCAAATTATCTTGACTGTGCAATCACACTGCGTTTCTTCTTCTCAGACCAGAAGAACATATGAAATAGGAGTGATCTTTAAAATACATCCACTGATGATTTTGAAACTACCACTAAAAGAAAAATGAGAGATGAACATGCTTAGATCAAAACTGTCTAAAACCGAATTGACCAAAATCAAATTAAAATATTGTACAACCCTAGACAAGAGAGGATAGCTCAAGTGGAAAGCACCTCCATTCTCCAACCTTAAGGTCGTGGGTTCAACTCACCATGGGAGAAAATTACCATATAAAAAAAAATGTTGTACGACCCTAGACTAGCCTCCTTAAGGCCCCCCCCCCCCCCCCCCCCCCCCTTTTTTTTTTTTTGTGTGTGTATAAGTAAATTTTATTGTTGTTGTGCTATAAAAACAATCATGTGATTCTCTTGTCTCTCCATATCCGTTGCTTACTATAGTCCATGTTAAGTACAGATTTGAAGCACACATGGAAGTTCATGTGGGATCAATTGATGAGGAAGATGATGAGCAAGGAATTGCTCACATGATTGAACATGTTGCTTTTCTTGGAAGTAAGAAACGCGAGAAACTTTTGGGAACCGGGGCACGATCAAATGCTTACACAGATTTTCATCATACGGTGTTCCACATCCATTCACCCACTAGCACAAAGGTTTGCCAAGTTGTCATGTCATTATGCCTTTGAATTTGTGCATGTTTATTTCATGATCAAGTGGATGATATCATAAATACAGTACTCATACCTGTAATAAGTTTCTTCTTTTTTGTAACATTCAACTTCAACCTTTCTAAAGTTCAAAAGATTACACCCCCCACCCCCACCCCCCACCCACCCCAAAAAAATATATATATAAAGCAAAAAAGAAACAAATGAAGATAACATAGAAGATGTTAGTAGGAAAGAAAACAGAGAGAATAGAAAGAAACGGAATTCAAGAATGTTAATGCCTTATTTTGATGAGGCATTATATCAAATGCATATTGTAATATAACCAACTAGAGTGACCCAGTCAATGCTGCTTTCGGTGGACTTGCAAAGTGTATGGAGACTAACTTGTCCCATTTACCACTTTTTCACCTATAACAACTTACAGTGTGGTCTCAATTACTTTCTATGTTGTCCACATATTATTTTTGTTGCTTTTAGTTAGTTTGCACTTTGCACCACACGAGTTTGATAGATCAAAATTTCTCCCTCCAGGGCTCAGAAGGTGATTGTCTTCCGGTGGTCCTAGATGCTCTGAATGAGGTATTACTAGTAATTATTTTTCATTTCCTTCTTTGATTGCAACAATTTCTCTTCTCGTAGAATCTTATGTCGGTTAAACAGACCGTATGATAAAATCCTATCCCTCACGTGTGCTTCCCCTTTGGGTTTACTTACTAAAAATGTTTATGGCTGATTGTTTTAATTTTTTCTCTTCGTTGAAAAATATAGATCGCTTTCCATCCCAAGTTTCTTGCTTCGCGAGTTGAGAAAGAAAGACGTGCAATACTGTCAGAGCTACAAATGATGAATACTATAGAATACCGTGTCGATTGCCAGGTAATTAGCAAGATGATCATAATCAGCTTTTTGTTGGTTTTTATGTAGCTCATTAGTTGAAGCTCTCATACTAATAAAAATCTAATATCTTCCCATGCTTTGTTCATCTCAGTTGTTACAACACTTGCATTCCGAGAACAAGCTGAGCAAAAGATTCCCAATTGGGCTGGAAGAACAGATCAAGAAATGGGATGCTGATAAAATCAGAAAATTTCATGAACGTTGGTACTTTCCAGCAAATGCCACCTTATACATTGTGGGAGATATAGATAACATTTCACAGACCATTTACCATATTGAAGTATGTTCTTTAGTCCATGGAAATGTTCGTGCCATTTTATAGAAATTTCCTGCAACTGTATCTAGTACTTACAGATGAGTCTCTCTGCAGGATGTTTTTGGGCAAACCGAGATGGATAATGAGTCTAATTCAGCACCCAGTCCGAGTGCTTTTGGTGCAATGGCTAGTTTTCTAGTTCCCAAGCTGACAGTTGGACTCTCAAGCAATTCCACGCATGACAGGTCATCTGTTTCCTTGGATCAGTCCAAAGCGTTGCGGAAGGAGAGGCATGCAGTGCGGCCTCCGGTTCAGCATAATTGGTCTCTTCCTGGACACAGCGATGATGCTAAAACGCCACAGATATTTCAGCATGAGTTACTACAAAATTTCTCAATTAATATGTTTTGCAAGGTATGACTGGACCTAATACTGTGTTGAACTCGTGTCACATAATTTCCTGTTTGGATTTTATCATTGTCGTTGTTATATTTCCTTTTCCTTATAATTATTACTTAGTAGAGTCTACAATATTTCTCCTGGAACAATTTGTAGCTTACTAACTAGTCACACTAGACATGACCATATATTGAATGGTATATAAAAGAAGTTACTTTTGTCAAGCCATGAACAGATAATTGTACGCCTCAGGTAACATTTAGCCAAAGAATCTCAGTCAGAAGTGCTATGTCCACTCTGTTACGTTGAGATTTTAAAATGTCCTTTGAAGTTTCTTGGTTCCCTTTTCCCAAGATTTCTTGCATTCTTTTCCTTCTCTTCATGTTTTAGCAGATGGTGTGTCTTTGTTACCAACCATCAGAAAGTCTTAACGCCCTGTCCTATTTAAGAATCTTTAAGTTTTTTTGGTGTGAGCGGGTCTGTTAGCGTTGGTGCCAGCTGTAGCAATAAGTTTTTGGTTTTTGAGTTTGATTTGTGCTGTTGTTTGTCTATAAGATTGTATTAATGTTACCTTCTCACCCTTGCATACACCAGCCAAACCCAGCAATGTCCATTTACCTCTTTGACTACTGGAAAGATAAGATCTCACTCTGATATGACCATGTGAAACTGATATTGTTCCATCCATGTCAAATTGTTTTTATCAAATTATGCAATATGCATTTGATTTATGGTGGTGATGCCTGGGGTTTATATCATGTTTTTTCTTCCTAGCATGGTTTTTTCTCAACTTCCTATATGAGTTCCCCTTTTGTATCTGCATTCTCTGATTTGCTTTTTCTCTTATTGTTATTCTTTTCCTAGATTCCCGTGAACAAGGTCCGAACATATGGTGATTTGAGGAATGTGCTAATGAAGAGGATATTTCTTTCTGCTTTACATTTCCGCATCAATACTCGGTACAAGGTGCATCTATGTAACATTTGTCTCCCTCCATTTATCCTTTATTCTTTCCTATTACTTTCTGTTACATTTTGCCATATGATGTTAGAAATATGCTTTCAATCATGCCTCAAATATTTTATCAGCCTATATACTTAGTTTTATGGTTTAATCAGTCTGGAAAAATGTAAAACTCAATGTTACTTGTCCAAAAGAAAAAAGAGAGAAGAATAAAGAATTCACAGCTTAATCGAAAAGAATTGTTATGTAAATATTCTTTTGCAATATAAGGTGCTGATTTATAATATGATTCTTTAAATTCTTTCATGCTTTATTTAACATGGAAAAATAGTTTATTCGTCTGTATTTACTTTTGGTGGGAAACAAGGGGGATCTACTTTTTCACTTTCATCATCTAGATGAAGAAGGTCCTAACACAATAAGCTGATGCTTTGGAGTGGAATTGGTTAAAACCTGGTTCTTAAAAGTTTTATTGTGCTGAATTAGCTAAGAGACTAGTGCTATGATGTTTTAAAATGGGTTCACTGCATAGAGAGAATGGATGATTGAATATGACAAAAGGAGACTGATAATGCAA
This sequence comes from Datura wrightii, assembly GCA_035772735.1. Classification (NCBI taxonomy): domain Eukaryota; kingdom Viridiplantae; phylum Streptophyta; class Magnoliopsida; order Solanales; family Solanaceae; genus Datura; species Datura wrightii. Next base: position 178,298,546 of record JASDFA010000010.1, on the reverse strand, counting down.
CCATTGGCTCATCTTGTTTTGTTTATGTTTTTTCAAACATTGCCAATGGCCAAACTTTCCCCTGTAAATTTCCCAGAACAGTTTCTGGATTTTTGTAGCTCTTCTTATCATAGAACTGTTTATTTGTATTTGGAGCTGACAGTTTCACTATGTTAGCATATCCTCACATATTTTTGTTCAGCCACTTTCCCTTGTTAGCTCCTGTTCTAGCATAAATTTACTGGAGCTAACAGTACTTCTTTTGCAACCATTGCATCTTCTTGATGCCAGTAATGAAACAACTTACTCCATAAAAAAAATGTCTGCCGATGGTCCATATTTAAGCAGATTCATTTTTGGTACTAGTTTTTATATTCATTTCTTTATGAAGACTTAAAAGATCTATTAAAAACAAAGAAGAGGATTGGCTAAGGATAATATGTCCTTAAAAGAAACCTAAATGGCCAAACAGAAAAAAGGCATATACGTTCCTGGTGCTTGTTATACTTTTTCGATTTTTGGTTTCCTGAATGGGACTATTTTGTTAAATAAAAGGTTTTACTTTTATTCCTGAGAAGATGTATGTCCAGTTTTATTGTTTGCTAACTTTGAAGAATTTTTCAGAGTTCAAATCCGCCATTCACCTCAGTTGAACTGGATCATAGTGACTCTGGAAGGGAAGGGTGTACCGTTACCACTCTCACAGTGACTGCGGAACCTAAAAATTGGCAAAATGCAATCAAAGTTGCCGTGCAGGAGGTTTGTTTGCTATTTGCTTCAGTGCAGCAGTTGCTTTTGTTTTTTTCTTTTGATAATTTGTTTATTATCCTCCGTGTTGCCTTTGTATTCTTCTTGATTATGATGTTACTGATGTTTGTTTTTTATTGGAGATATAATTAAGTAAATAAAAATTTGCTCTACTGATGTTTGTTTTTTATTGGAGATATAATTAAGTAAATAAAAATTTGCTCTCTCTAAAGCTTAAACTTTTAGACGGGATGGTTACACACTTCAATATGGTAGCAGGCAGAGGTCCTGGGTTTGAGTCTCACTGCTACCCATTATTAAAAATAATTTATATGTGCTTGGATCATGAAAAAGTGTTTAGCCCTCACATGAGGTGGGCTGTTGGAGATATAATTAAGATCAAAAGGTTATTCTCTCAAACAACTTAAGCTTTTAGATGAGATGGTCATACACTTCAGCTATTATATCTTTGCAACTTTTTCTGTGCTTTTCGTCAAAAATGGATCAAGGCTGCTCTTTGCAATTCCTTGATGCCTCTTTTCTTTTCATTTGTTCTGGTGGGATATTCATTTTTCTTTATGCTGATCATATCCTGATTCTTGCTCTTCTCGTCTTCTTGTCTATCGTTTTTTTTCAACTTTGATGATGTTTTCCTATATATGGTAAAGGTCCGAAGGCTGAAAGAATTCGGTGTCACAAAGGGTGAGTTAGCTCGTTATACGGATGCCTTGCTAAAAGATAGTGAACAGTTAGCTGCTATGATCGACAATGTTTCATCAGTGGATAATCTGGATTTTGTTATGGAGAGTGATGCACTTGGCCATACTGTTATGGATCAAAGCCAAGGGCATGAAAGCTTGCTTGCTGTTGCCGGAACCATCACTTTGGAGGAGGTAATTTTTGAATTGGTGTTTCTATACTTGCATTGGACTTCTATTCTCCACATTGTCTTTTTAGATTATCTTGGAGATTCCATACAAGTCCAACATGTTGCATTCAATCACAGTTATTTGAGGTTTATATGATGAATAAGTGTTAATTATTATTACTTGTGAACCTGCGTATATTTTGGTATGTCTTGAGCGTTCAAAACTGTTACTTCTTGGTGCTTGAAGTTCTTAACAATATTTTCTACCTAACTGCATTCAGGTAAATGCCACTGGTGCTGAAGTGTTGGAATATATTTCTGATTTTGGAAAACCATCAGCACCACTTCCTGCAGCAATTGTTGCATGTGTTCCGACAAAGGTGCATGTTGAAGGAGGAGGTGAAGATGAATTCAGAATATCTCCAGAGGAGATTACAACTGCTATCAAATCAGGTCTGAAGGAACCAATTGAGCCAGAGCCGGAGGTGGATTTTCTAAGTTCTCTCATCTTTTAACTGCTTTCAATTGCTTATTTGTGCATGGAACACTGAGTTTTCTTAGCTGATAGTTCAGGGTGCTAACTGCTGCAGTTTACTTCAAATGTATTCTCTTAACGAAGTCTAAGTAGTATAAATTTTTGTTTTCTTTTGCTGACCTAAAACTTTTTTCAATTTGTAAAGGAGGTAGAGGCTTTTTTGTCGACACTCCTGGATGGCTATTCACTATCTTTCCTTTGATGTTTTCAGCTTGAGGTGCCGACAGAGTTGATCACGTCAAAACAACTTGAAGAACTGAGGTTGAAGAGGTGCCCATCCTTTGTCCCAGTGGAGACAAATTCAAATATCACTAAATCCTATGACAATGAAACTGGGATCGTTCAAAGACGTCTTTCAAATGGTATTCCTATAAATTATAAGGTAGGACCCTGTACCATGTTCAAGTTATCTTTGGACTCTATGGTTCGTCCTGTTATTGCCTTAAAAAGTCTGAAATTTTAGCATTACACAGTGTTTTGGATTATTTCGAGTCCTCTAATCGAGTTCATAAGCTCATTTGTTTGTTGTAAACAAATGAATGGGAATTGATTTACGGTTGAGAAACATCTTAGATTTTGCAACCAAATGAAAAAATAATAATAATAAAATAGGCGTTCCTGGTTTCTTAGTTTTTCTTGCTGGCTAGTTGCTCTAGTTTTTGATATTTTTAGTTGTAATTTGATAGATTACAAAAAATGAATCCAATTGTGGGGTGATGAGACTTATCGTTGGAGGCGGACGGGCAGCTGAAAGTCCTCATGAAAAGGGATCCGTGATTGTGGGTGTTCGAACCCTGAGTGAAGGGGGCCGTGTTGGAAACTTTTCAAGAGAACAGGTCAGGATCCATTATTCTTGATGAAATTGCCCATACCTTGTCTGCTCTTTTGAATAGCTTGAGAAACAGCAGGTCTCTAGTATGTCCTTCATATTGATCAAAGTTTGTAAAATAGAATATACTGCATCAGGATGATATTAACTCTTTTAGTTCCTCTTTGATCTGGCAAATTCTTTCTGGTTCTTGTACTGTAGGTCTTATTTTTTAATGATAAGTTGTATCATTAGTATTAATTGTGCACTTACTCAACTAGTAACCTAAATTAGTTAATATCTAATCTTAATCAAAGACTAGAGTGTACACAATTCTTCTACCCTTGACAATTTGTGTAACTAATTGGGGCTTATCATATTATGTTCTTTGGACTTAGTGTGTTATTAAAGATAAGTTCTCCTATTCATTTAGTGTGTTTTTCACTTTCTTCTAACCAATCTATATTACCTTTCCTTTTTGTGAAATTTTTCCATGATTTTTGCTTTATTAAAAAAAAATCCATGCTTTTATAGATTTTTTATTTTTGCACATATTTGCACCTGCAATGGAAGTATTTTTGGGTGCCATGGAGTTAAATTCTTTGCTGAATATGCGTAGACATTATCCGGTATGACATCTGTCTACTCTTTGGTCTTTTATGATGTGTCTCCAGGTAGAGCTTTTCTGTGTGAATCATCTAATAAATTGCTCACTGGAGTCAACAGAAGAATTTATCTGCATGGAGTTCCGGTTTACTTTACGAGACAATGCAATGCGTGCTGCTTTCCAATTACTTCATATGGTGCTTGAGGTAATTTTAACAAAGGCAACATATTAAGTAGTTCATACTATCATTAATAATACTAAATACAGTTTCTGCAGTTGTTCTCAATGTTGCTTATTTTTTTTTAAGAAGTAATTGATTTCATTGCTGGCATCAAGAAGATGCAAATTGGTTACAAAAGGTGTGAACAAAAGTATGGTGGCACTGATGTAAAATTATACCACCAGTGAGCTAATAAAATTCCTAAAGCTATCAGGGGAATCCACTGGGGATAGAAAGACCCAACTAAATAAATACATAAGACAACTAGCTCTAAGCTTAGGTTGACAAGTTGAGACTCCATCAAAACATCTTCTGTTTCTTTCATTCCAGACAGTCCAATAAATGGCAGCAGGTATCATCCTCCAAATATTTTTGATGGTCTGTCAACTTTCCAAAGGCTCCAGCTTCCAAAAACTTCCCTGATAGTGTTTGGCAATACCCACTTAAGACCAAAAAAAGTGAGAACCATGTTCCATAAATCTGCTGCTACAGGGTATTGCAAAAACAAGTGGCTGTGCGTTTCTAATGCTCTTTGACACATATAGCATCTGTTCACTATCTCTATCTTCTTCTTGGCTAAGTTGTCTTGAGTTAAACAAGCTTCATAGATTGCAGCCCAGCTGAAGCATATGAATTTGGTGGAAGTTTTGTCTTCCAGATTAACTTCCAAGGCCAATGGTTAGTGGGAGCATTTTGGTCCATAGCTCGTTTGTAAGCAGCTTTAACTGAGAAGTTCCCTGCTTCTGTATGTCCCATTTGAATTGGTCTGCTGCAAGGTCATTGCTGGTGAACCCATTGAAAATTCCTAGTAGTCTGAACAATTCTTCCAATTCCCAATCCTGTAGGTTCCTTCTGAAAATTAGATTCCAAGTATTTCCGTCTCTGTATTGCTGCACTGTTGTTTCTTTTTCCCTTGCTATTAGAAATACGGCAGGGAATTCATTCTTCAGGAGAGTGCTTCCCAACCATCTATCCTTCCAAAATTTGATATGATGTCCATTCCCAACTTCAAGATGATGATTCTGTTAGAATTCATCCCAAAGTTTATTAATGTTCTTCCACACTCCCACTCCATGTGGGGCACTTGTTTGATTGGTTCTCCAGTGATCTAGGCTACCATGCTTGGCCTTGACTACCTCTTTCCATAAGCTCTGTTCCTCTTGTGTATACCTCCACAACCACTTCATTAAAAGGAATTTGTTGTGAAGTGACAGATCCTTGATGCCCAGCCCCCCTTGATGCTTTGGCAAAATCACTTTATCCCACTTAACTAAATGGAATTTATGTTCACTGCTCTTTCCTTCCCATAAGAAATTCCTCCTTATCTGATCTAGTTGCTCTTGGATCTTACTTGGCATAGGATACAGTGACATGGAATAAGTTGGGATGCTACCAAGTACACCATTGATTAGTGTTAGCCTGCCACCCATTGATAGATATTGTATCTGTCAAGATGCAAGCTTTTTTTCAAACTTCTCAATAACTCCGCTCCAAATTGTGTGTGACTTGAATTTGGCCCCTAGTGGAAGGCCTAGGTGTGTGGCTGGAAACCTTCTAAACTGCAACCAAGGATCTTTACCAGTTCCTCCATATTTGGCACTTCGTTAATGGGGTACATAACATTTTTGAGCATGTTAATGTGTAGGCCTGAAAGAGCTTCAAAGATAACAATGTTAGATTTAAAAAAAGCACCTAATTCCTGTCTACTCCACAGAATATCAGGGTATCATCTGCATACAGCAAATGAGAGATGTTGACTCTGTTCCTGTTCCCCACATCAAAACTATTCAACGATTGCATTTGCTTGGCCTTATCTAACATTCTGCTAAGTCCCTCCATTGATAGAATAAAGAGAAAATGTGATAGTGGATCTCCGTGCCTAATCCTCTTTTAGGTGAGAAAACACCAACTGGACTTCTGTCAACTAGGATAGAGTATTTCACTGTGGAAATGTTGAACTTGATCCATTTAATCCACCTTTCACCAAATCCCATCTGTCTGCGGATGGAGATGAGATAGGACCAGTTCAATTGATCAAAAGCCTTCTCTATGTCTAGTTTGCATAATATACCTGCCCCTCCTTGCTTCACCTGCCAATCCAAAACCTCATTTGCAATCAAAGAAGCATCTGTGATCTGTCTTCCTTTGATGAATGCGTTCTGTTGATTTGAAACTAGCTTCTCCATAACCTTCTTCAACCTCTCTGCCAGAACTTTAGCTATGATTTTGTAAACGCTACCAATAAGACTGATTGGTCTGTAGACTCTAAGTTCCATTGCTCCTTTTCTTTTAGGAATAAGGGCAATAAAGGATGCATTGCAAGATCTAACCATCCAGCAGTGTTGGTGATAGTGGTTCATAGCTGCAATCAAGTCTGATTTAATGAACTCCCAGGACTGTTGATAGAAGGCCATTGTGTATCCATCTGGTCCGGGTGCTTTGTCAGGGGCATTTGAATCAATGGCTGCTTTGATTTCTTCCTCCTCAAAAGGTTGTTCTAGTTCATCTCTTTCTTCTGTTGTAATGGTAACAATACCTTCAAAGTTAGCAGATGGACGCCAACTTTCATGTTCAGTGTGCAAATTTTCAAAGAAGTCCGGAGTCTTTTTTTAATTTGCTCCTTGTCTTCTATGATTTCATTGTCCACCATAAGTCTGCCCATTCAATTACTCCTCCTATGTGAGTTGGCAATCTTGTGAAAGAATTTTGTATTCCTGTCACCCTCTTTGAGCTAGAGACATCTTGATTTTTGCCTCCATGATATCTCCTCTGCTTTGGCCAGTTGTTGGAGTTCTATCCTCAGATTAACCATTTGGTTGGCCTCAGAGGGGCTCACCTGCCTGCCTTCTGTGGATTGTTCTAAAACCATTAGATCTTCCAGAGCCTTGGACTTCCTAGTTTCAACCTTACCAAACTCCATTCTGTTCCAGTTGGTGATTTCCTTTTTAAGGCTTTTCAGCTTTTGCATTAGGATGAAATCAGCCCTTCCAGTGAAATTGTAGTTCTGCCACCCGTTCTTTATTTTTCCTAAGAATTCTTCTGATTGTAACCACATGTTTTCAAATTTGAAATATGAAGGGGATGCATCCCAGTCCCCACTCTCCAACAATATTCGTCTATGATCAGAAATAACCTTTGGCATCGCTATTTGTCTCACTGTTTTGAATGTGTCATTCCATTCCTGTGAAATTAGAAATCTATCAGTCCTGGATGCCTGCAGACAAGAACCTCCTCTTGACCAAGTGTACTGAGCCCCTAGTAGTGGTAGGTCAATGACATCCAAATCTTGTATTATTTCTGATAATACTTGCATAGCCTTTGATCTTCAGTTACAATTCAGCCTTCCACTCTCAAATCGACAAACATTGAGATCTCCTCCCATGATCCAGTGCCCATCCCACAATCCCCTCACCCCTGCAACTTCACTCCACATCTCTTCCCTTTCTGGATTAGTATGTGGCCTGTAGATTCCTGTGAAACACCATCTAAAATCTTCTTGAGTGCTTTCCAGCATGGTAGAAATGGAATAGAATCCTTGATGAAAATCTATTTTGTTCCACCTCCTCTTATCCCATATCATCAGAATCCCCCCCTAAGTACCACTTGCTTTTAGCTCCACCCATTCAGCCCACGTATTGCCCCAAAGCTGTCTTACAATGCTAGTAGAGCAATTCCCTAATTTAGTTTCTTGCAAGCATAGAATATCCACCCTCCACTTTTGAATGAGTGACTTGATTGTGCTTCTTTTCTCACTCTCATTCAGCCCCTGTACATTCCAACTCAGTACTTTCAACTTCATGCAGAAGTTGAGTTGTACTGCCTGCCCCTGCTGCCATTATTTTGCTTCCCTGTCCGTTCGTAATTTATTCCCCATTCCAGCCTTTTCTTTTCCCCTTCACCTTTGTTCTTCTTTTTTGACTCAGATTTCTGCTTCTCTACTTGTATTTGGATTTGCCTTCTCTGTTCCATCCTGAGAATAATGTCCAGCAATTCATGTTCGAATCCCGATGCATTCACTCCAAAAGCCTTGCATGCCTTAACCATGGTGATCTTTGTCCACTGGGATGTCTCAACTAGAGTTGGTTTGTCAATTAATTGAGAACTTGGCCCGCTTTCATACCATGTTAATGGAAGAGCTTCATATGCTGCTTGTGATGAAAAATCTGTCTCCGAGTTGTATGAAGCTACTTCCATGCCTTGGGGATTTACGCTTAGGATTCTGGGAATTGATTGTGGCATGTCGCCTTCATCATCTGCGTCTGAAGAGAGAAATTCCGGAGTCGCAGTTTTCTGCTCTGCGTGAAAATTGTTGTGGATTCTCTGGTTAGCCAAGGGAACTGGGTTAATTGCTAAATTAGTCGCCTGACCTGCTATTGGGGCAGGTTTGAGCCCAATAATCCTCCAGATAGTCTTTTGTTTAAGAAGCTTGACTCCTTTGATCTGCCTGGTTGGGCCTTTTTAATTCTTGGCCCTCTCCTTTGATATGTTTTATAATAACTGCTATCATCAGTTATTGGGCCCAAACCTGTGGCTGAATTACTAGGCCCACTTCCTTCTCCTTTACATATATCTTTACCCTTGTGGCTTTTGTCTGTGCAAAGTGATGGACTGATTTTCAAATTAAAGCTGCTGCTGCTCTTCTGTCCTCCTACGTGGGTCTCTGAACTAGTCTCATTGTACGGCACACCTACAGCCTCCGGTTTCAAAGCGAGCAAAGTTTCTCCGGCAGGTCTGATTTTTGCATGCGCATCCTCTAAAATAGAGATGTTGAAGCCCGAGTCGTCGCTGATCAGTTCTAGGTTTCTTGGTAGCTATTTTTTGTTGTTGTTCACACAGATTCGAGCCCAGTAGAAGTGAATCCTATGTTTTGTATCCTCGTCTATTCCAACGAATCCACCACATTTATCACCAATGTTGCTTATTATCCTCACTTGTTTTCCTGAAAATAAAAACCGCATCTTTTGACATTACCTAGACTAAAATGACAGGTCAATTTATGGTTCACCTTAGAATGTCGCAAAGGTCTTATTGCAATTATTGGGTTCTTATATCCGGGCTGCTTTGTTTTCTAACTTGAAACTTTGCAATGAGATGTTCAAAGTTATGATTTGCTGGTCAAGTTGTATGCGGCCACTGTGCTAATCATCTGTAAAATTGAGAACACTAACTTGCTATTTGTGTTAAACAATATTCCCATTCAATTAAATGTGTATAACATGCAGCATAGCGTTTGGCTGGATGATGCATTTGACCGAGCTAAACAGTTGTACTTGTCATATTACCGCTCTATCCCTAAGAGTTTAGAGCGCTCAACTGCCCATAAGCTCATGCTAGCTATGCTAAATGGAGATGAGCGTTTTGTTGAGCCAACACCACATTCATTGCAAAACTTAACTCTGGAAAGTGTAAGAGCAGCTGTAATGGATCAATTCGTCAGTGACAACATGGAGGTGAGCTTTGTCTTCTTTACAACAAGAATTTCGATAAGCTTTTTTGTGAATTTATTGTTCTACTCATTTGAACATATTTAGTACCTCCATGCTTTTTGATTGTGTTTCCTCTTCCTTTGATTGTAATTGTCCTTTGTTAGGTGAGTATGGTTGGAGACTTTTCAGAGGAAGATATAGAGTCATGCATTCTTGACTATTTGGGAACTGTCAAACCAACAAAAGGTTTTGAGAAAGCACAACAATACAGCCCAATCTTGTTTAGCGCTTCTCCCTTTGGTTTGCAGCATCAGCAAGTAAGAAAAGATTGTTTCTCCATATACGTATTTTTTTCTGCCTTTCTTTGGATGATCATCTTGCCCTAGGTGGCTTCTTGTGATGTATGTTAAAAATCATATGTTTTAAATCTCAATTTTATTGTGGGGCAAAGATCATGCTTTATTATTCCAACTCATTCTTTCAATTTTCCTCTAAACTGAAGTTCATTGGTCATTACCAGGTATTTTTAAAGGATACAGATGAGAGAGCATGTGCTTATATAGCCGGCCCTGCACCAAACCGCTGGGGATTTACTTTTGAGGGAAACGATCTTTTTGAGTCTGTTGGCAATCTATCTTCAAATGACCGTAAGTGTTTTCACCATATACTTGGATTCATTGTTGTAACAAGTGTCAAATTTTTGAAGTTATCCCAAAAAGAATTCTGAAGAAAAATTGTAAATATAATCTGATAAAGTCCTCATGATTGCAGAAAGATTTTCCATAAGCTCTTCTTTAGCATGTCTAGATTTGAAAAAAATGATGTTTCATAAAAGCATCATGATAGATGGTCGGGATGGACATTCTAACTGCATCTCTTTCTTCTATGGATTCATAAGCACACTAGAATTCCTCATTCTGTTTTGTGTGTTTGTCTCATTCATTCTCTTGTAGTTTGTGAAAGAAATTCAAAAAATTAATAAAGCATGATAGATGAACTCATGATCTCACAATTGTAGTAAGAGATAATGTTGAGCCTTTTCATTTGTTTAGTATTAAAAAGAAGTGGATAGTAAACAAAGATGAGTTAAGTACACCGTTGTCTGATTTGTGGAAGAAAAAGATGAAGCACAAGGTATTATTTGGGTAAACAAATAAAAGTTATCGTCTATGGCAGTGGTGAGAGGATAAATTTTAACTTTTTTATATGTATAGAATTTTAAAAAAAGTGGAATACACCTGACGTACCACTTATGAGAGGCATGGAATCAACAAGTTTGGCATCTAATCTTCGGGTGAGCTTTAAATGAGAGGGAGATAGAAAGAGTGGCACAGGAAAATAATAGCTCACCTTTTCCTCATTGTAGAGTGACTGATCAACTGTGCTAGTTGTTTTTGACATTGGGGAAGGTGAAATGGGTAATGCCAGGAAACACTCTTGACTTATTGCGGTGCTGGACTTCAGCAGGGAGTAAAGCAAGGGACAAAAAATGGTGGAAAGTCATACCAGCTTCTATCTGGTGGACAGTGTGGAGAGAAAGAAATATCCGGTATTCTGAGGCAGCCAAAACTATCTACAGGAGATCAAGCTTGATTGTATTTTGTCATTGCATTTGTGGCGTAAAGAATTTTTTGTAGTGGAGTTTGAGTCAATATTAGAGGTTTTGGAATCTTTGTAAGTAGATATATTTTAGGTTCATTGGATCTTTTGTAAATCTGGCTCCCAGCGCAGAATTTTGTGCTGATGAATATACTGTTACCATTATTTTTTTTTGAAGAAAAAGTGGGTAGTAAAGAAAGATGTGTTGGGAACACCATTTCTGAAGTGTGGAAGAAAAAAGATGAAGGTCAAGGTATAATTTGGGTAACAAATAAAAGTTATTGTCTACAGCAGTTGTGATTTCCTAGTTGCCCTCCACTCTGAAGTGCTTAATTACTCTGCTAATGTGCATGTAGCAACCATTTGCGGAACTAGTGAATTGCTGTCTTTCCTTGACTTGTTTAGTTGCTTGACTTTTGACTGCTTGTCTTTTTATCCTTGCCTTTCTTTTCACTACATTGGTTTGAAGTCCGCTGTAGTACTGCTGTTCTTGCAAATCCTAGTTTACTAATGTGTCCTTATAGATGAACTAGTTAATGTATGTAGGCATGAATTATATACAAGGTTCTGCATTGACATAATTCAGACCGAATTCTCATACATCAGTCTTAATCTGCAAAGCTTCTTAAGAATGAAGAAGTTAATGAATAATGCCCCCATGAATGGTATAAGATGTTGGTCATCAACATATTACAAATCAGTGAATTTCTTTCCAGATGAGTTGGAACAAGGCGACACGAAGCTACAAGAAAGACTCCGTAATCATCCTCTGTTTTTTGCCATTGCAATGGGTCTATTGGCTGAGATCATAAACTCCAGGTAGATTATGAAAATAACTTTGTTTGCTCATTCTAATTTTTTGACAATGCTAATTTTTTTTCCTGCTCTTGATTTTGAATTATATGAGAAGACTGCAATATCTCGGAATACATGCTAACCTAGTGAATAACAGAACACAGTTGAAGCAAAAGGTCGATATGGCGATGCCAACTAGTTGGGATTATGTGTTAATCATGTTCTGTGGTTGGTGTTGGCTAGGAGTCTTAGTTTGTTTAAAAATTTTTAGGTCTCCGTAGGACAAGTGAGAGACTTTTTTTTGAGAAGCGAGTGAGAAGACTCAGAGAGCTCCTTATTTATCTTAAGAGAGTACTTTTTGGGGTACTAGAAGTGAATGTGCCCAAATAGAGCAAAACAGATATAGTGGATGCTTGTAACCAAACTACTGAGGCATCATCTTGATGGTAACTGTACTTTTACTGGCAATATGGTGGTATTGAGCTCACAAATAAACTAGAAGGACAACTTATTAAGATGACACAAAAAAGTACCTGTTACATGTCACCTTTTGCTTTTGAGGGTTGCTGTAACTTACTACCTCAGGTCCTTCCTTTACAGTATAACACATTGATATGTGCAGGCTTTTCACAACAGTTAGAGACTCTCTTGGACTAACATATGATGTTTCATTTGAACTTAACCTCTTTGACCGGTTGAGGCTTGGGTGGTATGTCATCTCAGTGACTTCAACCCCTGGGAAGGTACAATCTTTTTCTAGTTGAACTAACCGATATAATAGTTCGGTTTTGTTTTCTCAAAGATTCATAAATGTGCTCACAGGTGCACAAAGCTGTTGATGCTTGCAAGAATGTCCTGAGAGGTCTACATAGCAACAGGATTGTACCGAGGGAATTAGATCGGGTTAGTTTCTTTCCTCATGAATAATTTTTAACAAAAGATCATTCTGTTTCACATCTTAGTCACTTCATGAGTTATTTCCCTAGGTTTTATACTGAAATTTTGAGATTCTGGCATGAGATTGACTAGTTAAAAAGTTGATGTGAGTAATGTTCTTGAATCTGAGATCTAAGTTGCCTCTTTTCTTCCCAGCTACAGAAATAATTTAGATGTTAGTTAGACATCATATTGTTTAAACAAAAATGTATATGATTTACACAATTCTTTTCTGTATAGGCAAGACGAACACTGCTTATGCGACATGAAGCCGAAATTAAGTCAAATGCCTATTGGCTTGGATTGTTATCTCATTTACAATCACCTTCTGTACCTAGGAAGGTATTGCTTTATTCTTGATTTATTGTTCTCAATGTATTATTTAATTAATGACCAAAGAGACATCACGTGGAACCCCAAAGTTTTGCAGTTTTATTGTTTAGCTATGTTATTCTTTGAGCTTATCTGCTTCTATCTTTCTTTTGTTTGTTATCAGGATATCTCTTGCATCAAAGATCTCACTTTGCTGTATGAAACTGCCACCATTGAAGACATATATGTTGCCTATGAGCAATTGAAGATAGATGAGAACTCGTTGTACTCTTGCATTGGTATTGCTGGGGCTCAGGCTGGAGAAGATGTTTCTGGTAAAATAATGAATTTCTGAATGGGATTTGAATTTCCTTAAATGTCTTCCATTACTGCCCTGGAATAATGGCTTTACTTTTGGAAGACATTTAATCATGGCTTGTCATTGCGTAATTTTTGTTTCTCTTCACTTGGTCCTAAAAGCTTTGTCGCCAATGAGTGTACGTGTTCCTGTTATTCATTTTCCTTCTACTCTGTAGGAGATTTCTCATTCTGAACTCATGGGTAATTATGTGTTGTAGGCAACTCTTGTCATCTCGTTATCTACATTTTGCCATTAACATATTGAACTGTTTGTGCAGCCTCATTAGAAGTGGAAGAAACAGATGAGGGCCTTCAAGGTGTTGTTCCCATGGGACGTGGGTCATCTACTGTGACACGGCCAACTACATGAGTCGTTAGCAAAAAAACTCATTTATCAGATAAGGTACAACTCTTGACTGTTTCATCTCACCGAATATAGGCATTTCTATCATTCAGTTTTTGGGACTTCTGTGAAAGGAAACCTCATTTGTGAAGCTAAGCCTCTGAAAGGGAATTAATGATCTGACACTGTGATGAAATTATCAAATTAACAGCAGTCATAGCAATCATTTGGAACTTACATTTAAATCACATTTTCCTGCTTTTCTAAGGTAGTAGGTTATCACGCACACGCAAAAGGTTTACTCGACAAGCTAGTGCATCTTACATGATTGTTGACCTCTGTGGCTAAGAGGAGGTTTAGTAAGATCTTTAAAGGTCTGATACCTTCAGTGGTCCCAGAAAAAATAAGCAGTTGGAACAAACCTTGTATGATGGCTTGTGCAAAGAACTACTTTCCTTGAGGCCCCAAAGCAAGATTATTTGCAGAAAGTCTCGTTTACTTTGGTCATCTATCGGTCCTTTCGCTATGTATCGACCTGTTTAATGATAAACGTCACAGTTTCTGTTTTTTTTTTTTTTTTGGTTTACAACACAGATCGAGTAGAGGTTGTATTGCTCCTATATTTTGGTGTATAGATTCTATAGTTGGGGATTTTTGTTTATCCCGTCTGTATTTGTTGAGGGAAGTCGGGAACTGACAAGATCACATCTCATGTATTATGTACATATGTAACTGCAGATGCCCAAGATCTCTCTTTTCTAGTGCAATTGAAATAAAAGTTTACCCTCTATACAGAAGGGACCAAAATGCTCTATCGTTTGTGATTTGTTTCGTATTTGCCCTTGGTTTAACCTGTATTCATAAATGCCCCTAATATTTATTATCTTTTGTTTCAAATGTAATCCTGAATAATTTAAAAGGTCCTAATCATTATAATTATTCTTTTTCTCGTTGTTGAAATATAGCTAATCAATTATACTAAGATTCGTATTTTATTGTATGTCTCAACCATGTAACCGAAAAAATAAATAGAATACTGTAGCCAAACTGAATGTTATTTTTTTGAAACTGAATAATGGAAAACCAAATAATCGAAAAATCAAATGCATACCCCTGGTGATATGATAAGAGGTGTACATAACTTCTTGCCTTTCAGTTTTCTCCATTATTTCTAGAGCACAGAAATCACAAGTGTATCGAAATGGAGGGTTAACATGACCACATCCTTCTATTTTACTAGTCAAATCCAGTCATTTCATTAAAGTCGAACTTAACCAAAAGCTCATCCTATTTATTTACTAATATAAGCACCATTTAGTTATTATTACTATAAAGTATGAAGAGCTTCAAAAGAAACAACACTACAACAAACAGCATATTAAAATACTGACCAAAAGGTACATCACACAAACGTGAGCCTATAACAACTTCTGAACCGTGCAACCAATATTGTTTTCCCTTCATTGACAGTTGACACCAACGCTAAAGGAGTTGTGTTTCTTAACCAAAAAGGAAACAGCACTCTCCCTTTAATACAGGAGCTACTATAATCATAAATAAATCAACTCCTGTCTGAGCACTTCAAGAAAAATATTGGACGGCAAAAACATGCATTTCCACGCTCTTAATCGTAAGCCTTGTCCCAATCGTCCACTACATCTGCCATCTCGTCAACTCCCACATCTTGAGGCTTGGGGGGTAAAACTGAACACCCCACTTCAGGCTCAGTAACAGGTTCCTTGACCGTAATAGACGCCCTGGACAAACTGGAAGTAGTTTCAGGCTCTAAGACACTCCACCTATTAGACGAGGCAGTAGGTGGGGCTTCACTCGCCCTCCAGGCAGAAGGGGCTGCTGAATCAATGGGATTCTTGGACCATTCTTCCGCATCCCATGGACTCTCCCTCAAATGAGGCTCCTGGACTACAGCGTTCTTCCATGGATTACCCTTGAGAGCTGCAACTCCTCCACCATCCTTGGCTGCTCCGGAAACTCCCCAAGCATTAGTGGTGGTTGCCACTGCTGATGCACCACTCTGAGGAACTACAGCAGCACCACAATAAGCCGACCCCTGGTCTAGTCTTCTCATAGCTGTTGCTGCTCGAGCAGGATCACTGAACACAGCCAAGGCATTCTTGTCATTCAACCAGACAAGCTCGCATTCCCCACCAAACCTGAGAACTAACGCACTAATGTCTGCATCTCTGGGCAAGTCGAACAAAGCCACAACAAGTCTTGGATCCATATCCACCAGAGAATCAAAAACAGCAGGCTGAGCAATGTTACTGACGGTACAACCTTTGGCACCAAGTATACGTGCCGGGGCTTTAGACTTGGGTGTAACATGTATAACAATGAATCTTTTGGGTTCCCAACCAGCTGCATTTACTGAAAGCTTCCACCTTGCAGCTATCAGTCTAATTGCATCCCGCTTTTCCTTCAACATTGGGCAAAAAACATGAACTTTGAGCGCATTAACCCCGCCTCTGCTCCTGCCAAGAACCAAAAACTTGCACCTCTCCTCTATAGACAAAACCCACTTAGGGTCACGCCTAAGAAGATCCCCCAGCACTTCAGAGACAGCTGCATTCTCACCAAAATGAAGGACCTCCAAATTTGGCGGAGTTATACCAAAAGCATCAGAAAGAACCTTTTTCTTCTCCATCTTTGCACACTCATCATCACAAGTGAGCTTCCTCTGACCAAGAGGAACCTTCTTCCCATTTGCTTCAATAGGCAGAAGAGGTGAAGGCAACTTTTGTATTATAGAAGCTTCTAAAACAGAATCAACAATCTGACCTCCAGCATCACAAGGAACATTTGCTGTGATCCGGCCACACGAACAAGTAATAGTAACAGGAAACTCACATCTAACATCAGGACATGGCGAAGAAGGGTGACAAAGAGCAGTACATGTGTGCCTGCAATCTCTTCTAGGAGCACCACACGTCTGCCCACAAGAGGCTCTGGAGCTGTTGCTGGGTCCAGCAGAAACATCACATGGTGAAGGATGACAAGTTCTAGCACATGCATGCAAACCACATTGCCTGGTCTTCCCACAAAGCTTGTTACATCTGATGTCCTTTGATCCGCAAGGTATATTTCTCAAAATTACATGTCCACCAACGCATTCCTTTGCTACAGGAACAGCACATGGCAAGCAGTCCCCAAAATGGCAGCTGTGAGTAGGTGGGTGGCCACAAGGCTGAGAAACCGAGCATGGTAACTGACACGATGGAGAAGGTGTGCCACAAGGTAGCGGAGGTGGGATTGACGTTCGCCCACAAGCACAAGTCAAATCAGTGAAAATTGTCTCAAGGCAGGGAGGGCAATGACCACTATGACAAAGTGACTCGCAAGAATGCTGCCCACATCTAAGCTTCTTCTCACACGGCATAGAACAAATATGAGGATTCCAACCACCAGTGACGGAATTTTTTGGATTAGAAAGAGGGCAACATCGCTCACTACAACGATGCCTTCCACAGTTCTTCTTTTGCCCACAAGGTCTATCACAAGTGAACTTCTCATCTTCTGCCTGCGTTCTGTAACACTCCACTGTTCGAGAAGTTGACCCACAGCGGCAGCGTTGAGTGACAGGAACAAGACATGGTGCACAATCACCGGAATGACACACCGCTTCACAGCGATGTACCCCACAGCGTAGGCTTTTACCACAAACCTTCGAACAGGTTGGAATTGGATCTAAACAACTGTGTCTTTCTTCTTCCAAACTGGTTTTACCGCAACAGCACGTCTTGACCTTGCTGGGCAAGGAGGCACAGTCCCCACATGTCCCTGGATGGCAGAGCTCATGACAGACATGGTTTCCGCAACTAAGCTTCTTTCCACAAACTGAATTGCATGAAAAGACGCCGTCCTCCATCTTGATATCTCCTTTCACACCCATGTCTCCACAAAGAACAGCCTCTGCTTTCTTCTTACAAAAGCAATGGGCATTCACAATAACTTGACAATGGCCACAAGGACCAACATGGCAAGTCTGTTCACACCGATGACGCCCACAGTCAAGAAGCTTACCACACTGCTGTCCGCAGGTAAGAACGGACTTCCGATCAGAGCAGCGAGTGGTAATTACTTCCTTCCCGCAGGGGCAACTTCTAGCTGGAGCAAATGCCTTACAAGGTGGACAAGGACCAGGATGGCATTGTAGGACACAAACATGAGGGCAAAGATCCTCTTCACTCAGACCATGCCCTGGAAGCTCCTTCTCAAGTTTCTTGCCACAAGGCTCTCCACATGAATGTGGGGTCAAGTACAAATCTGAAGGGGGATCTTGCCTCTTCCCACAAAAGCAAAGAT
Source organism: Datura wrightii (assembly GCA_035772735.1). Lineage (NCBI taxonomy): Eukaryota > Viridiplantae > Streptophyta > Magnoliopsida > Solanales > Solanaceae > Datura > Datura wrightii. Next base: position 178,280,688 of record JASDFA010000010.1, on the reverse strand, counting down.
ACCGGATGTCTCTGGATGAAGTGAGCTGGACTGATTGACAGCCAGGGCAACGCCAGTTAAACCCTTGATTCTTCTCCGCAGAAGTGTCAACAGAAGTGGGAGCTCTTGCCCATTTTTTGATACAATTAAGATGGAAAATCGAGTAACAGCTGGAACATGACCACATGGGCGCAGACCTCCGCACCATATCGTAGCATATCATGCATTCAATGTTTCCCTTCGACAGCTTCTCCTGAATTTCTTGCACAAGTTGAGGTAAATTAGGGTCCTTCAACCGTTTGTGTTCTCCCAGATTAATCCTCCCATTGACTGGGCTCTCCTCCCTGACCGGCCTCTCCACCCTGTTCTCCTGATGATGAATATGGCTCTCCCGGCCCCGGCCCCTGCCCCGGCCCCTCTCTCTCCTCTGATTAGCATACGTCGCCCTATTGTATTTGGGTTCCACATAGGTCTGATTTTGATTTCGATTAACCTGTGCAACTGACACGGTATCCTTGTCTCTTCCATTACCAGCTGAACTTGAACCATTCACAGCGAACCCAGGGCTCAAAACAGTGGAGACAGGGGCAGCTGAAACAGTGTCGGTGGCAGTGGATCCCCGAGGTACCCACTCACGGCGAGCACTATTACTGTTATTCCTTCTGTTGTTTTGTGCAGGAAAGCTCATATTCTGACGTGAAATTCGTAAATACTCAATATCCCTATCCAACGACAGATTGCTACAAATCGATTCAACTGAAATATAAAAAAATGAATATGAATATCAAAATTGGAACAATTTTCACAATAAGAATATTTACTAAGAAAGGTTTCAATTTCAAGCCCTAAAGTATTGAAGAAAATGTTAAAATTCCAAGCCCTAATTACGTATTGAAGAAAATGTTGAAATACCTGATTCGATAAAAGAGGATCCACAGCCGGAAACAAAATTCACAAACACAGGCCTTGTTGTTTGTGATTCTCCGGAGTCGGCTACTTCGCCTGTATTGAGGATTTTTAGGAACTTTTTTTCTGATAGAGAGTAAGAAAGGAATTAAAAAAAAAGAAGCTTAAATAGGGCTAAAAGTTGGCCTTGGTGAACAAGTTATTGGACCGCTGACATATTTACTTGGACACCATGCTTGACTATTGGTACGTCGGTCCCTATTTCCTTTTTTTATTTTTTTCTGAATTATTCCTTAGATTTGTAACCAAATTATTAGTTCATTCTTAAACACACCCCAAAAAAAAGTTGACCTTATGATGTCGTTTGGATAATATTTGGTTGAACTAGAAAAATAGATATTTGAAATTAAAATTGAAAAAAAAAAGTTAATTACGTACGCATAATTCTTTAAATTTACTCACTTTTAAATTTGGACATATTTAAATTGCGCATTATTTTTGTTGAACACTTTTAGTATTAAAAAAGTGTATGTATTACCTGTTTGTCGAAATGAGTCACTCACTATCTTAAAAAAGTATAGTACACATGTCATGTCTTGTTAGTCGTTTATGTTTAATTGATATAATTTTAACTGTCATTAGATATTCGATAGATTGTATTCTTAATTAAAATTAGGAATAGAAAATGAATGCTATGAATAGCTTGATATAAACCTTTCCACTCTAATTTCAATACTTCGAAAGTTAGAAGAATTTTCTTTCAATTTATGGTTACAAATATAAGTTGCACATCAACATATGACCCAATTGAAAATGTATTGGAAGCTTAAGAATTTATGTGTTTGATAGATCACATTCTTAATTAAGATGTTTAAATATAAATTTTTAATAAAATCAAATAATTAAATATATATTCAGCTAAAAAAATAATTAAAAATTATAACAGATAAATCTAAAAACGCACTTATTCAAACGCATACAAATGCAATTGGGAATAGAAAATTGTCACGCCCCGCCTTGGGGGTATGACTGGCACCTGGTGCCCTAGTAGGACCTAGACTGCTATCTGGTGAGCCTAAGCACATCTGGTGTCTGGCTGGCTCTAACTCAAATTTCTGGAAACATAGGGCTATATAACGGCTATAAACACAGCCTCCGGCCAATTGGCCTATAGCCACATGTACCTGTAAAACAGCTAACCAGAAACATACTACTGTAGGGGAACCTATGCGGGCCGACAAGGCCACCATGCTGTCTAGTTTTCTGTAACTCAACAATAGCATACTAAATAATTACGTGACCAGCAAGGTCACCACTACTGACTGGTTATGGCCACACACGGCCAACAGGAACTGAAATACTGAATAACTATAACAAACTGCACGTCCTCACACGACCGGCTCAACTGACCACAGGGAATTATATACAGACTGCAAGCCTCTAGGAATAACAATAGAAATGATCGGAACAGGGCCCCGACCTACCCGTACTGTACAAAAAGGAAAAGAGCTACACCTATGGAAATCAGACTCCGGATGACAGGAGCTGAATACTCAATAGCTGACTGGAATCACGAGGGATCGCCTCCTCGTCTATGAGTACCTGCAGGCAAGTAATGCAGCGCCCCACTGGACGTCAGTACCACTGGTACTGAGTATGCAAAGCAACTGAAATAATACAACTGAAAACAACTGAATAAAGATAGCCTAACTAGCATTTCTGTATAGCAGGAGATAACTGAATCTGAAGAAGCTGACATAAACTGGATCGGGCTTTCTATACTGATAAGGCAGAGGCGTACCTGTAGACGCAACGGTCTGCTGTCTAGTAGCTAGTATACAATATATATAGAACATAAATAGATATACAAGTAGCAAGCAAGAGCCAATACCAACCCCCATAAGCCGGATGGCGCCAAGCAAGCAAACAATCTATATACCCCTACCAGGGTCAAAACCAACCAAAAATAAGTCACTCCACTCATCTACTCACTTCAGAGCTCCTTTACCGGCCCCCCGGGGTCTCCAGCTCGGGCCATAGCCTCTGATATAAGCAACCGTGTCTGGGTCCGGAGGACTCCTGTGTAGACAGTAACAGATAGGGTCTGGATCCCCGGACACACTCAACGGGGCTACCTGAAACCGGAGCTACACCTGTAATAACTGAATGTACAGACAGTAACAGATAGGGTCTGATTCCCTGGACACACTCAACAGAGCTATCTGATACCGGAGCTGCACCTGTAATGCTGATCAGACTGCTGTGGAGAAAGCTACATCCCACCTTCGTCCAAGCTGGGGACGGCATGCCACTCCTTGGAGTGACGTAAAACCCACCCGCTTAGTGGGCGACACGATTACCAACCCAGGGGCGGCGAGGACGCTCAATAAGGTGCCCTCACACCACAACAAGTCTCAACAAACAAATAGCACATATAAATAGCAAGCATGTATAGCTGAAAAGACTATCTGAAATTTAGCTTCTTGTTCTGATCTATTTCTATACTGAACTGATTCTTTTACTGATTATACTGATTCTGGAATCTCTGTTAACTGTATGGCTAATCTGTAGCCAAGATACTATCTGTCTGGATGGCTAATCTGTAGCCATAACTGTCTGTCTATCTGATCTTTCTTTACTAACTTTTATTATGAATATCTGTTTCTTTTTATTCTTACAACATGCTTGCTAATCACATAATAGACTATACTGGATCTGAACTACTAACTTGCCCTTGGGCGCATGCTTTTCTAACTTTCAGACTAGATACGATATAACAACGCAAACTAGGTTTACTGAACTTGCACAATACTTAACATTCGACTCCGGGAATTCTATTACGGAGTCTATTGTACTATACAGGGCTAAAACTACTAACTTGCCGAAGGAACTAGCTTTACATACCTTAACCTCGAGTTATCCGTCTGTCGGACGAGGCTAACTCCAGCTATTTCTCCCAACTGCATTCATGTATATGCTAATTAATACTAAATATAGCTTTATTCTAAAGAACGACGTCACTTTCGATATAATTGTAGACTAAACTTAGGCTTATCGAAAGACGGTCGAAAACTCGCTATTTTTCAGAAGTCCAGAAGGGAGAAGTATTCACTTCACAGCTAGGAGCACATAGACACTAGTTTGGAGCAATTCTACTTACCTTAGCTCGGTAGCTCGACGATTCGTCGACCGTATTTCGCGAAACAAAATCCGTAGGAATGCTCCCTGCTGCTAAATACCTTGGTACCTGAGGTTAATTTGAGTTTAGACCGCGTTTGACGGCGTAATCAGACGGAAATTATCAAGAAACCTTCGTTCCTCTTCCTCTCTGATTTTCTCTCTGTTTTAGCTGGAAATTATAAGAATTGCAACTTTAAAACTGAAGTGGAGGAGCTTATATAATAGACACTGTAAATCGCATTTCTGGAATGCGATTTATAAGTCGCATTCTTGGAATGCGATTTATAAGTCGCATTCCGGGAATGCATTTATAAGTCGCATTTTGCCTTGCGACGCGCCGACCTGGCGCTGGTCCGATCTTTCCTCAGGTCTTTTTCTAGCATGTATGGTTTTCAAATACTCTTAACCAACACGCGATTAGGTCATCTATATGCCGGAAATTTACGGGGTGTAACAAAAATAGATGGTACAAATAGTTTGATAGATTAGGCAGACACTATTACAATTGTCATAAACCTTTCCACTCCGAGTTTGAATTTCTACATTGAAGGAAGATTTTTCTTTTAAAATTTATGGTCACAAATACAATACCATATCCAATTTAAAAGGTATTGGACGCTTAAGATTCCTAGCTCTACAAAGTTTCATGGCCCAATTGACTTTGAAAGCCCAATGCCCTGTTCAGCCATGCCCATTAAAAGTTCCAAACTGAAGTTCCCATCGGCCTGAGTTCATTTATAAGCATGTAATCGGTTGATTTTACACAAAATGTCTCTTTTTAGGTCCATCATTATTTAGATTTTGTCTTTATTTTAAAAAGTTTTATAAATATAAGTTTTTGAAAATATACCCTTCTAGATAATATTATACTTAGATCTAATATTTGCTCATATGTTTCACAATCTTAAGGACAGAACATGATATTGTTATTTAATATTTGAATAAGTTACGAAATTTTACACTATGATTTAACATTTTCTCATACTATTTTCAATTTGCTCAAAATGAATCTTTAGGATGTGATCTAAAAAGTTTATAAATTGTAAGAAGAATAAAAAGAGGGTCATTTACCCATATCTCATCTAAATTTATTCTATTTTTTTCTTTTCTAAGCCTCTCATGTATTTATTTCATTTCACTCATACTACCTATCTCTTTTATTTATTCAATTTATTTACATCTTCAAAACTACAAAAGGAAAAATAAATAAATCAGAATGACAACATTCAAGTGATCATGATAAATTAGTACGACTTTATACTATATTCAATCAAAATTATCATGTTGGATAACTCACAAACTCTATCTGATTGTCATGATTTCAGAATTTTCACGAATAATACCCGTCTCTTTATCTGTTTTGAAGCAAAATATTGTGCAAAACTAGGAGGAGAATGAGTTAAGCCGTTGAACGTAGAAAATTTGTTTAAAGTTATGGATTCGAAATTTTAATTTTTTTCAAAAGACATATTTAATATATGTCTTAACACAAATACAAAATTGAAATTAAAATTATATGAGTTGGATCAACCCATAACCAACATGGTCAAGTTGAGAAAGGCAGAATGAAAACAAAACATTAGCCAGCAAGGATCCCCACTATATGTCACACAAGAAAGCAACATGATATATACTGTAATTTGGATAGGATTTGCAGGTAAATACTCACCACTCACTTGCCTCTCTTCTTTTCTAGTTAATGTTCAAATATTCAGTCCTCTTTGAATCTTGAAAACAAACTCATTACATCGATTTCTTCTCTCTGTATTTCTCATTGTTGTTCATCATAAATGGCTAGTGTTTCAGCTACTTGTCTCAGATTTGGGTGCTCACTCAATACATCTCAGGTCATTACTAGTACTATTTCAATTTTTTTTTCATACTCCTCTGTGTGCAACAACATTTTCACTATAACGACTTAGTTTTCATATTATGTTATATTATCTGCATGTTTTCTGTAATTAACAATATTTTGCTACAACAATTAAAAAATATTCGGACATATGACTTTGTTATAGAGAAGTTTCACTGTTTATGAGTATTATGTAGTCCATGAACTACATTAATTCAATTCCTAATTTTGGGAAAAATTACATAACTTTTGTTCAGATAAGCAGAGGAAATTCAGGTGTGAAGTTGGTTTCTGTGGGTTGGTCAAGGAGTGCTGCTGGTTTCCCTTCTCTCAGAACATCCCGCTTCCATGTCGCAGCTGTAAATCTTCTTCTTCTCCATTTCTTTTATACCGTACATACTAGAATTTTAATAGCTCATTTAGTTAATTATCTGAATTTTCATTTTATTGGTGGGTGTTCGATTTTCCATCTACTTGTTCCTCCTTATTTTCCTTTAAAAAAACAAAACTATATTATATTACACATAGTTAGCATTTGGTATAAAACAACTATGGTCCTTAAACTTAATAAAATGATATACTAGGTTGGGCATGTTAGGCTGGTCAGATTATGCCTATCATGACTCAAAACAAATTTTAGGCCAGTCAGGACTTTTAACAGTTTGTTTTCTAAAAGATTCCACTACACACGCTTTGTATCGCGAAGACAAAAGAGAAATTGAGTAATTAATTAACGAGTTGAACCACGATCACTCAAAGGCTTAAGTCATTGAAGCGATGATTTTAGGCCCCAAAATTTTGGGGACCCTAATTTTTTTTTCATAGGTGTTGTATTTTTTGATGAAAGAATTGCATAGTATAGTAAACATGCGCTATGTATTCACAATTAGTAGCTAATTTTTAAAATAATTACCACTTATAACTACACTTTAATAATTATTACTATTTGTAGCATTTCTCTCCTCTCTTTCTCTCCTAATCTCGCGCACTTGCCTCTATCCTCTTTCTCCCTCTCTCACTCGTCTCGTTGCCTCTCTCCCTTTCTCTCTTGCTCTCTTTCTCATTCTTTCTCCCTCTCTCGCCCCTCACACACACACACACACCCCAATCACCCCAATCAATTTATTGTATATTTAAATTTATAGTGATTTTTTTTTGTGATGATATAGTATCATCTCACAAAAGAAAAGTGATAGATACACTGTTACAGCCTCCAAATGAATGTTGTATCTGAAAATATTTTTCAATTGTATTAGTCGATCCAGTAAATTTGAGAAACTATATTCAATAAAATTGAGTACTTTGTTAATCTCTTTAAATGAATGTTGTATCTAGTATAGAGCGACTTGCTCTAAAATCATTGTATCTAGCAAAATGAGAAAGTGTTGGTATAACTAGGTTAACCGAATAGATACAGTGTTTCGATATTCAACTAAACTAAGCAAAAAGATAAAACAAAATTCTTGTATCAGTGGTACAATGCAAAATTCAGAATATTGTATCTAAGATGCAACGTGAATTTCATAAGGTTGTATCTGAGACACAGAGTGAACTTCAGAACAATTGCTATAAATTGTAATTACACAAACTATAGCTATTTATGAAAATTTCTCTTTTTTTGATTAATTTAATTTGGAGACATGCAAGGCTATCAAAAGGGGAAAACTCTCCCTAGCAAGATTTTTATTTATTCTAAAGCTCAAACTCAAGACCACTAGTTAAGGGAGGATGAGGTCCAATTTTTATCTGTACTAAATTTATAAGTTAATTTTTCTTTTAAAAAAATATTAAGCACAAAAAATAAAGCCTCCCAATAAAATTGTCAATAGGCCATCGATCTTATCGAGCCGCCCCTAAATTTAACTAGGTTATTGTGTTACAAATTTGGACTGATACCATTAGATTAGTATAAGTTTTGATCATAGTTGGATCTCAAACAAATTTATTGATTTGATCCTTTTTGCATGAGCAGGCAAAGGCAGAGACAGTTGAGAAGGTAATAAGCATAGTGAGGAAGCAACTGGCTTTACCAGCAGACACTAAGGTCAGCCCTGAAAGTACCTTCACTAAGGACCTTGGTGCTGACTCTCTTGACACTGTGAGTATTTTCTATATTCACTTAACTTTTTTCAGTGTCGGATGCAGGATTTTCATTAGAACAATTCAACATCTGCGTATTATAAAAAGAAATTAACCTTATATACGAGAATAACGAATGACCCTAATAAGTGTTTGTGACGAGCAGGTGGAAATTGTGATGGCCCTGGAAGAAGAGTTTGGAATTGCAGTAGAAGAAGAGAACTCTGAGAATATTGTAACAGTCCAAGATGCTGCTGACTTGATTGAAAAACTTGTTGAAAAGAAGTAGACAAATAAATAGGATGAGAAAATGAGAGTGAGTTTAATTTAGCTCAATTTTTATGGACTGATTGTAGTTCATATTCTTGGATTGCACCCCTTCCTATTAGCATTCTTTTTGCAACATTTTTTTGGGTATCTGAATGATGATGACTTCTCTTTTATATTTAGTTCTTCTTCTTCTTATTTTTAATATCATTTCAAACGTTATTAATTAGATTTATAATTTTATTTTATTAATTGAATGATTACGAGTTAGAACTGTAAAAATAGTTTTCTGCAGAAATGCAGGATAAGACTGTCTGCAATAAACTTTTATGGTTTCATCCTTCTTTGAATTTTACATATAACGAAAGCTTAGTACAATGAGCTACCCTATTATTTCAATTTGTATTATTACCGAGCAATTATAAAATTAGAGATATGTTATTACATATCTATCCCCGTATATAGATAATGTTGATAACTCCTTACTAATTTTTCGTTTTCGTGTTGTATTGCCAACTTGACAATAATGGAAAGTATTTAAACTAAGAAAATATATTAAAATAGTATATCATATAACAACACATATACTCATAAATTTTTACATCTAGGTAATATTTTTATTTTAAGAAATTAAAAAAAAACACAAACAATTTAATACGTTAAATTCATACCGAATATCCTGAAATGAATCAAAAATAAATAACTCAATGGGTAAAATATAGGATCAAATTCTCCATATATTGGGGTGTTAGTCCCACAAGACTTTAGCGTCATATTAGAAAAGCTTTTTGTTGTAATTTTCCAAAGAAAAATAGTTTGTAGGGAAAAGTGTTGGACGTATTGTGTTATATATATTTCTTTTTTGAAATACCTAATACTTCTTCAAAAGTAAAGTTTTGATTAGCACACTATGGGATTGGTAAAATTAGTTCAAACTCATGTGACCTGTTTAATTTGTTCTAACTTTTAATAGGTTTTGGCTAGAGTGATTTTGATGATAGGTTGATTTGGACTAGCCTAAGTTAACTCATCATAAATCAATAAGGATCATTTACACAAATGTTCTTATTTTGGGGTGGTCTTGGGGTAACCCAGGATAACTTTAATTTTTATGTTCTTTCTAGTTTTCAGTAATTGATTGAGTCATGGGGTTGGATTTTGAATACGGAAAAAAATTATGTTAGAGAGATTGAGTGTTTTGAAATGCAATTTCGAAAGTTGAAGTCTTAATGCAAGTACTAAACATCGAGCAAGAAATTAAAAAATTATGAATATTTACTTTCAAATTCAAAACATTATGAGTAACAAAGAAAAATTCTATATAAAAAATTTAAATAATCACTTCTTTATAAGGTTTCTTTTACATCAGTGATCACATGAAATTATAAAATATAACTTTAAAAATTATAAAAATAATAAATTAAATTGGACGAGTTAGACTATGATCCAAATCTTTACGGTCAACCGGGTCCTAAATCTTCTAGTTTATCCTTGCGTTGGAAACTCGTTAAAAACTTTGAATTATTTTGTCTAAAAGCGTGGAGTGTCACAGAAAAAAAAAACTTCTTAAAGGAGTTAAGAGGAGCAATTAGAAGTTTGGGGTCTTCAACCGCCGTGATGAAAATATATTAGCTCAAGGTCAATTTGACGGTAACTGAAGACGTTCAGAAATCAGAGCTAGCTGTTTTTTTGAACGGTCATTTCTTCCGTTTTTATCGCCTCTCCCGCGATACGCGTTTCGTTCTCTTTATTACTTCTTTCGACTGACGTTTGACGCCGTCTTTTTATCGGTCAAATCTCTTTCTTCTCCCGATCTTCCATCGGAGAAAATCTAGGTTCTAACGATGTCAATGGAAATCTAGAAACTTCTTAAATTCGATACACATCTATAATTGTGTACTATCACACTGAGTTGCGGAGTAGATGGATCGGCGGAGGACGGGAAGTCCGGTGTACGCTCGGCAGTGGAGTGGAGGATCAAGCAGCACGGGTTCATCTTCGCCGGCGGGATCGCCGGCTCATCCCCGTGCTCGCTTGCCTCCTACGGTGACAGGCATGTCTACTATAAAGAGGACTCAGAATGTAGCCGCCAAAGCTGCTGCTCAGCGATTGGCACAAGTTATGGCTTCTTCTCATAGGCCTGATGACGACGAGGATGATGATGATCTAGGGTTTCGGCCTCCTACAGCTGCTTTCTCCACTAACGATTCTCGGAGTAATAGCAATAGCAAGACCAGTGGTTTGTCTGCTATTTCACTAGCCAAACCCAATAGATCTCCTTCCCCCTCGGTAATTTCTATTCACCTTTTTTTAAAATTGATTTGTGTTTCCTGTGCTAAATTCTCTGCACAGCTATTGACTATTGCATGAATTGATGGTATATTATGAATGTCTCCTTTTTGTTGTCTAATTTAGTGGAATTTGTTTATATTGAAATCAGTTGGTTAATCTGATTATTGATGAAAAAAGAAGACGAGTGAATTAGAGGAGGGAAAAAAATATTTGCAGGTCAACCCTTTTCATAGGCAATACACTTTCTGACTGGAAACATATGCTAACATTGCTTGACTATGAGGGAAAGTGCACTAATGTGGTTTTTGATTTGACTTTTCTTCCGCTGGCTCAAGATTCAATGAAATAATTTTGCTTTTGATATATGTCGTTCTAAAATCTGAAGGCCAAAGGCTGTTATTTCACTTTTCGGCTTGCGAGCCAGCATTTACTCAAGTGGGTGTGTGGGGGGGGGGGGGTAGAAAGAAGAAATCATTAATTGGCTTCTCTGAAGAGATTTCTGTGTTGCAGAAGTATCTAGTCTGGCAACTCCTGTGATCCACTTTCTAGAAGAAATTTCCACTTGTAACCTGTTATGCTCTAAACTATTCATACAATACTTTGCTTAAGGTTTCTTTTCTGATGGTAATTAGATGCTATCATGTTTAGTTAGGTCGGAACTTTATGGATCACACTCCTTCTGTTCGTTCATCATCTACTGGAAGACCCTCCTCGATGTCTGTTCGTACATCAGCAGCAACAGCAACTGGAGCTATAGTGCCACCAAGTAGGTCATCATTGAGGACTCCAGTTTCCATACCGCCAATAGAACCTCCTAGTAATCGCTTGAGAGAGAAAAGGTTACCGTTGCTATCTTTATCTTCTACTGATAACATCTATCAATGTTTTGATTTAATATCCTTTCTCAAAAAAAAATTTATTTTGATTTAATATTTGACTAAAGTACAACATCAAAATTTTTTTTTTGACAAAACTAGTATTCCGTGTAACTTCAACTTTCCAGTGCTTATTTAATACTTGCATTGAAAAGATGGATTGCTGCTTCTGTCTTGTCCATTTTAAAACTCGAACTAGAAACAGATTACAGTTGGACTGAAATTGAAATTGTGCATTTGTGACCTGACATTGAGTTTTCATCTTTTCTAGCTTATGGCATTTTTAATCATCTTTTTCTCGATTGTCATTGCTTATGATGTTTGATTTGTAAAAGATTGGAAGTAAACATAGTTTATTTATTGAATCCAATGCAAACTACATAGATTTAAGGACTACTCCTGTGATTTTCAAGAGCAATAAATCAACCATCAGTCGACTGTCCCTCAATGCCATATGTTAGACTACATAAGAAAGACTTCTTCCTGTGACATACGGGAGGACTGTGGCAAATTACCATATGACATATTTTAAAATTGTAATATAATTGATGTCCCATCAATCTGTATAATATCTTGATGCAATGTGGATTTTTTCTTTCAGCAAGCGACAATGATCTTTAACTGTATTAGAAAATAATTTTAGGTTCACACCAGAATTAGGACGCATTGATTTGAAGGATTCAGGAAATGAGCACGAGGCTTCTGCTCTTCGTGATGAGGTATGTCATCTAAGTGAAGATGGTGTATCTGGATGGCTTCTAAAATAGGCTAGACTTGTCCATTCTGGTGCATGTCTTCATTATCTCTTGAGGCTCACGTAATTTGGATGATTGGGTAAATGACAATTCGGTTGACATTCAAGTGAGAGTTTTGTAATTCTTTGCAGCTTGATATGCTTCAAGAAGAAAACGATATTATTTTAGATAAGGTTAGTTCTTTTACCTTTCTACATGAAAAGGATAGATGAAAAAAATAGTTTGTGCGACTTTGTGACTTTTTGGATAACAATGGCTGATGTAATTTACAGCTACGCCGTACAGAAGAACAACGTGAAGAATCTGAAGCTAGGGTTCGTTTGTTGGAGAAGCAGGTAATTCACCAATAGTAATGGTCTACACTATGGATGGTAGAGGGTGACCCCAATTTTACCTACTATAACTAAATCTGTTCCCAGGACATATATAAAATGTTAAGTTAATTATAAGCACCAACAGAAGGGGTGCAGCTGATTATTATGCGAAAGTGGTTTCAGTCAATTAATGATAATAGCTCTAATTGGTCTTCGTTCAATGGGACATATATTACTTATGGCTTTATAGAACGGGATTCTAGTGGAGGTCATGGTTGGTCTTTATTTGGTTTTCTAGATTTAACAGTTGTGTGAAGCTATTGCAATTCCTTATTTATAGGTTGCTTCTCTTGGAGAAGGACTATCACTTGAAGCCAAATTATTAAACAGGTACAATCTGTAATGTTTTCTCCCCTTCCAGTTTCTGCTTAACAAACACTGTCTGATGGTATGCAATGACTACAGGAAGCAAGAAGCACTTCGCCAGAGAGAGGTAGCTTGAAGAACTGAATACAATAAGTGAAGAAAAACATTGTTACTTAACTGTGTCACTGATGCATCAAAGAGCCTGTTTGGATTGACTTATTTTAAGTGCTTTTAAGTACTTTTTTAGTGTTTGGATAAGTTTAAAAAATGCTTTAAACACTTATTTTTAAGTCAAAGTAACAAAAATAAGCCAAAATTCATATCATAAGTTGGAAATCCTATGACTTATAAGTCATAAGCCATAAGCCAAACCAAACAGGCCCAAAGAAGTCTTTCTTGTCAGACTTTTTTACTCCTTCTGTGACAATTTGTTTGTCTTACTTTCCTTTCTAGTCTTTTTAAAAAAGAATGCCTCTTTCCTAATTTGACAACTCTTTAATTTCAACATCCCACATGGCATATTTAAGACCATAAGATTAAAGGACATTTTGATACATCATACATATCTTTAGTTTAAGATCACAAGGTTCAAATGGCTTCTTTATTTTCTTAAACTCTGTGCCCACTCAAACTAAGACAGACAAATTGGAGGGAGTAATCTTATAACTTCAATTTATGTGTCTAGACAAATCTATTGATAATAATCCTTCTTGCTTGCTCAATGTTTATGCTTCTATTGCTTTTGGTTGATGATAGTGTTCTTGTCCTGCAATGTTATTGCAGGCTGCTCTTAAAGCTGCACAGCAAACTAAGGATGGAAGAAATGACGAAATTACGATACTTCGCACTGAACTTGAAGTTAGTTCATGCTACTATTAGGACCTATTCCCCCAAAAAAGTTAATGCTATCTCTGGGTGCTGTGTATTTTTTTATTGTCACTGATCTTTCTTTTTACTTCTGTGCAAATTTTGCTTTGTTCAGAACTTGAAGGAAGACACTGCAAATGCAATGGAACAGCTTCAGGAAGCTGAATCTGAAGCAAAAGCTCTTCGAACGATGACACAGAGAATGATTTTGACCCATGAAGAGATGGTTGTTGTTTGAATTCTGATGAGAACTTTTTGGCTTTAGCTTCACATTATGCTACTCACTACCTTCCTCACCTTGATCTCTGTTGTCCTTTTGACATTCTAGGAGGAGGTGGTTCTAAAGAGATGTTGGCTTGCTCGATACTGGGGCCTAGCTGTACAATATGGTAATTTTATTCATCAGAATCTTTCTCGTGGATTTAATTAGTGGTCGTAATAAGTATAGTTGCTCTTCTGAAGTTACAATCTTTAGCATCTTTCAATTACTTATATAGGAGAAAACATGTTTCTTGGCTTAACAAGTAGAGAAATACCATGATCACTGAAAGTGTCCGAAATGTAGCAAATATGGAGTTGAGAAAGCCCTCCCAGTCAGTTGAGCTAAGAAATAGATGAAGTTTTAGTCAGAGAAGTCTCAAGGAGCATCAAATTTGTCCTACATCGACCTCCAGATGTATCAGTCCATAGGTATGACACCATTGTGATTGAACGTGTTGAAGAAGGGGGCCTGAGAATACGTAAAATCACGTGGAGGTTATTTGCCCTGACTGACCTATAATGTCGTGGAATCCATGCAGATCTAGCGAATAAAAAGGCATAATAGAATAAAAAGATATGTATAGGCAACACCAATTAGTTGGGATTAAGTTTAGTTATATTAGTACGTTAACTTTAGGTACAATGTGTGCTAGGAGTCTTTCAGTCTTGCCAGATATTTATATCCTTTAGAAAATTTCATATTTTTATAATATTGGACTAAGATGAACTTAAATGGAGTGAGACAGATACTGAGGATTAATATGACTGACGCCAACTTGCTTGGGGTTGAAGCATAGTCCTTGTCCGGATATGCAGGTGCATTGTCTTGTTATGAGGTTTGCACAATGAGGTAGGAATCTTTCACAACATATCTCGATAACATGCAATATGCAGGTTACCCTGCTGTGAACAAAGCCTAGTACTTGAGTTGAGAGGAGAGTAGAGGAGCAGGCTGATGCTCCCTAAATTTCGAACCTGGGGGAAATTTAGCTTTTCATTTGACTATCTTAATTCTAATTTTATTTATAATGTTGTTATTCCGTCCAACTAGCGCCCACCTCAATTAATCTACTGGTTACGTGCTAGCTTCCACCAAGGTGTAGATGGATGTGTCGAAATCAACCAGTGCTTTGTTCTTTGGTCTCTGCTTGGATTTGCCCACACTTACCTGGTGCTTGACTATCTTATCTTTTCATGGTCCCCAAGTCTTAGTTTGCCTTCCGAAAACTTTGACTCGCTCAATTGCTATAATCTCAAAGATAAGCCACCTGTCTATTAACATTTCTCACAAAAGAAACGAAGCCCACCTCTAGTTGAAATTGTTTGGCTGACCGTCCTAGGAACCGGTTTAAATCATAAGTCTTATGATTAGAATGAAATGAACATGCAAGCTAAGTTAGGGATGAAATTGGAATATTGTTGGTGATAAGTTGAGGACCAATTATGGATTTTACTTAAAAAAATTGATGTATGAGAGTATTAAAAAAAATTAATGATATGTGGGAGTCTCGTAATGAACTATACAGTAGCCTATGCTATTTGATGTTCAATCTTACTCATGAAAAACCAATTTTTTTGGTTAAATGCTCTATTTTAGAAGTGTGTTCTTCCTGGGTTATTTGAATCTGTCTAGTCATGTGGTGTCTCTAATATTTACTTGTGTCTTTTTTTTGTCTTTCCTTTTTTTTTTTTTTTTTGTGGTGTGGGGGGGTGGGGGTTCTAATAATGAGTTGGGGTTCTAACTTTTGTGGTTTCAGGTATCTGTGCAGATATAGCAGGGGCGAAGCATGAACATTGGTCATCTTTTGCACCTCTTCCCTTTGAAGTTGTGATTTCTGCTGGCCAGAAGGCCAGGGAGGAATCTTGGAATGGTGCTTAGCTCTTCCCTTGCAATTCTCCGTCCTGCATTAACTCCAAGACGTGCCTTTCTTTCTGCTTCTTATGTTTCTCTTGTTGCATCTGAGTTGGATGTTAATCTCTCTTGTGTTGAGCAGGCGGCGATGATTCTGATCGGAGCAAACGTGCTCGTGACATTAGTGACTTATCTGGAGAGGGAAATATTGAGAGTATGCTGTCAGTTGAAATGGCTCTAAGAGAATTAGCTTCCCTCAAGGTTTCTGTTTGTTTCCTTCCTATTATATGTCGTAAAAGCTGCGCAGTATATTATTTCTCAAAAAAAATAAACAAATGTGCAGTATATTCGGTAAACAACAATTTTTTCTGCTTTTAGGTAGAGGATGCTGTTATTCTTGCATTGGCACAGCATCGGCGCTCAAATGTTGTCCGGCAGTCCTCTGGTATGACTTATGATTTTGTGTGAATTTGTAGTTCTGTTGGTTTCAATGGATTAAACTGGTTTTGTCTACTTTGTACTCCTCTCATCTCATGTTTATCTGTTGTATGCTTGTACACATCAAAGTTTCGCTCTCCTAGAGTTCATACATTTTTTCTTGACACCGTATCTGATGTCCCATTATTGCAGTAGGGCATAGCCATCAGTTTAGAGCAAATTCTGGCCATGTAAACCTGCATATTAAAAGTGCTCAGTTGGTTTACATTGGCCATTTGGCCATCTCTGGGTTGTTTGCTAACCTAAAGACTACAATTAGCTTGGCTGCTTGCTAAACATCCAGTGACACATGTACTTTTCCTTAGTGATTAGTTCGCTAGTCTTCTCGCCGTTCCATCAGTTGCAGTTCTCTTATGTTCAAGCCCTAGTCCATCTTTTGTTAGTTTGAAAATAGAATAATCTCAATCTTTTATTAGTTTGAAAATAGAATAATCTCAGTCTTTTGTTAGTTTAAAAATAGAATAATCTCAATCTTTTGTTAGTTTGAAAATAGAATAATCAGTCCAGCTCTATCCCAGTCTTGGTGAGTCCTCATGATCCTAGGACATCAGTTTTGATTATGCCTCTGTCTTTCATGTCTTGTCTTTTGTTACTTTGAAGATAGAATCATCTCAACAACAAAAAAAAAAGAATAACACTTACTCTGTCTTTTATGCTTTTGTTGCTTGGCAGATCCTAAATCATCTGCTGACCCCAAGTTGATGGATGCATATGGTACGGAACATGCTGAATCCACTTGATACAAATTTGAACATGTTTGATTTGGAATACCTCGATTTGCTGGTTATTTGAATATCCTCCTTAGCTAGGATTGGTAGATCAATTATCTACCTTCCTATTTTTAGAATTTCTTAAAAACTCTAATGTCCTTCTCGTTTTTCTGGACTCAATGGAGGAAAGTGGGTGGGGGTGGGGGGTTCTTTAAGAAAACCTGCTGTTTATTTGAGAGCAGCGGGAATAATCCCTTCTTGATCCTATGTTCTGTACATATAGACTTTCTTTGGGACTGCTATGCAGATGCTAAAGATGCAACTCCTTTTATAAATCAGTTCCATTCCCCATTTTGGACTTCAGTATTTTTTCTTTTTTCTAGGCCGTTTGGTACAGAGGTTATTGAAGAGTCCCACATCGGATGAAAAAGGATGGATGGTCTCCTTACATGGACTTGGGGCAATCCTCCCCTCATGAGCTAGCTTTTGGGGTTGAGTTAGGTCCAAGATCCATTTCTTTATTATGGTACCAGAGTCAGGCCACCCAATTCATTGTTTACCTTATGTCGGGCCCTTGTCTTATCTTGTCCATGCTCCAGATGTCCTTGTTATAGAGGTTGTTGAAGAGTTCCACATCGGATGAAAAAGGATGGGTGGTCTTCTTATTTGGAATTGGGCAATTTTCCCCTCATGAGCTAATTCATGGGGTTGAGTTAGGTCCAAGATCCATTTCTTTATCATGGTATTAGAGCCAGGCCCACCCAATTCATTGTTTACCCAATGTCGGGGCCCTGTCTTATCTGATCCACACTCAAGATGTCTAGTCCTGGCGGTGCGGGGGTATTGAGTTCCCACATCAGTTGGGATGAGGTCTTTGGTCTCCTTATATGGTCTTGGGTAATCCTTCTCCCGTGAGCAAGCTTTTGGGGTTGAGTTATGCCCAAGCTCCATTTCGTCATGCCTTATTAAAACTGGAGGCTGTTGACATGTTGATTTGCTATGGTATAACATGTGTCTTCTTTACAAAGGTTTGATCTAGACCTGTGTGTTTTTGGTTGCAGAGTTGAGCCAAGAGGAGTCAGAAGATGTTCTTTTCAAGGAGGTCAGTTGGTCTTTTTCGTGATTTAGTTATTTTGTTCTGGAGCCATTTCCTCTTCTGTTGTATTGGCCCCTGAGTATCAATTGGCATGATGGGAAAGTTGAGCTCTTTTTCATTTGTTTCCCTCATTTCATACTCCTTTGCCTATCAAAAGAAAAAAAATACATACAAGCTCTGGTGAGACCAATTTTACTGGATGTAAAATTTGTTAGATCTATAAAGATCTGAATAGAGGCCATGGTTTAGTTGAATGTTGAAACTAGTACAAGATACCAAGTCTTGAGGAGTATTCCACTTGACCAATGTCGGTTGCATTAGTTCCACCGCATGATGAGCCATTGTTAAAATTGCAGGCTTGGCTTACATACTTTTGGAGGAGAGCCAAAGTGCATTGTGTAGAAGAAGATATTGCAGAAGAGAGGCTTCAGGTCTGGATTGGCCGTAGTGGACAGTCACCAACCACTCATGATGCAGTTGATGGTAATTCACTTCCTCAACTGTCTTCTTTAATAAAGGAGTACAATCCGTACTACTAATAAAAGTTTAAATGATGGTAGCTTTCACATTTCATTGTTGCCACCACTTAAACAGTTCCATTCGAGCCTTACATGGAAATTCCTATTACAGAAAAAGTTTCTTCCTAAAAAGTCCATGCACCTAGAATCGTATTATTTTTAATCAAGTTTTAAGCATAAAAAACTTTGTTAGTAATTTTATACTCCCTCAAGAAATGAATTTTTCAAGGTCCGAAGATGTATTAATTATTTTTAAAAAAAAATTGCCCTTCTCTTTAATGGGGTTTTCGACTATCTCTAGTTTTAAGAATAATTTGAGAAGAATTCATTAGCTAACTTTCTTAAAGGGTGTGCCACACCCCAAAAATTCATTTACTTTGGAATGAGGGAGTACTACTAATGAAACCAAACTCCTGCAACAATAGCCTAGTGTCTTATCCCTTTATAGTTTAAACCTTCTGGATACCCCGATTTTATGATGCTAGCTTTAGGTTGGATAGGGGCTAAGTTGGTTTTTTACTGCACTCCACTTTCCTACAAGGTTTGTCTCCTATTACAATTTTCTTTTATTTTTCTCAACACTTCCAAAGGAACTTTTCATTTTAAATCTTAGGAAATTATATTTTACGTGGAAATCGAAGTTCTTTGAAAAAATACAAGTTCTTATTTTTATTGGTAATAAGTAACTTCCATTATTATACCATACTAGGAAAAGTTACGATCAAATAGTGTCTTACAAGAGTTCGAGCAACAATTATGGTAGGATGTTTCAAATTAAACAATTTCAAGGAAAGGTAAAGGAAAAAATTCTGAACAATATCTACTACGTAAAGTCACACATGTAATAGGGTTGAATTTGTAATAACTAATATAGAAATAGTTCAAAATAATTTTGTCCCTTCACTTATAACGGAGTTACTCTTTTCTCTACCTGAACAGCAATTAAGATGCCCCTAAAAGCATGCTATGAGCTTCCACTTATCATGGAAGCGAGGTCCTCCGCGCTTTGCAGGCTTGGTGAAAAAGCTATATTTGTGTAAAATTATGATTGACCTTGGTTAGTTGGACCCACATGGCTAGTTTTACCTAGACTTCATATTTCAGTGGTGCCATAGAACATTCTTTTGTAGACCTTGGTGGAAGAGCTTTTCTGTGTAAAGCTATAATTGATCATCACGAGCATTGGTTTAGCATTGGACCCGCAAAGCTAGTGTTACCTATACTTCATGTTTTCAATGGTGTCATAGAATACATATAATTTTGTCTTTCATCCAAGCATGCTATGTCGTCGTTTATCTATTCTCTTACCTATTCAGATTAAGTTTATTGCTCTCTAGGAGTTGTTAGCAACAAGTTTTTACCTGGTGATATGGCATCGCCACTATCCATAATTCCTTCCATCGTTTTTTCCACTTTCAGAGGAAAGAATGACGATTTGAGATATAACTTTGTAAACAACATTATTAGTCTGTTTTATTATATTTTAATCCATCTTTGTGCAATGAACGAGTGGCCATCTGAGGACTTGAATGGGTCTTTTGATTGTGTATTGGAACTTATTGACCGAGTGGTGATCTTTTTTCACAGTTGAAAGAGGTTTAATAGAATTGAGGAAGCTGGGGATAGAACAGCAGCTGTGGGAAGCTTCTCGTAAAGAAATTGACCAACCTAATAACGGCAAAATGACTGCGGCGGATTCAGAGTCATCTCCATGATGGACGTGCATCAATGTACTTGTTTGATTGATGTCTATTCTTTTTTAAGGATTGTATTATTCCCTTTTCCTTTTCGGGTTTACAATTCAGACAGATAATTCTTTTCTTCGTCATCTTCTGATTTATTCCTCCGGTTTGTTTTCCTGGAATTTTGAAATTGAGAACAGAGAAATTGTAATTACTTGTTTGTATAATCAATTAGAGTGATGCAAAAGTGATATATCGTCTGTGTAAATTGCCTTTTGTTAAAATCAAGTAATTTCCATTAATAACATAAAAATTATCCTCTCCTTTTCAAAATAAGTGGTGCTTTTAATTTGGGCACACTCCTTAAAAAACTACTCATTTCTATTTAAATAAAGGTAAAATTGAAAGAAGTATCATTAATGTCTTCTTGATTATGTGAAATATTAATTATTTTGAAATAAAATTAAAAGGCTAAAATATCGGGGATATTAAGTTTCATTAATCTGCATGGTTTTTATCATCATAATAACTGAGCCAAAGGGGACGTCAAGGCTGTTGTTCGTCATGTCCCCATCATTTCTCTGCATATATATTAATGCAATTCAAATCAATCTTCTAGCGTGTTTATAGGCGCTACAACCTCATGTTACTCTTCATTTTTTTCTTAAAATATTATCTTCAGTTTCATTTTAATTTTTCGGTACTCCCTCTCCCTTCGTTCCATTGTAATTGCTATGTATGTTAAAATTTTATTTTAAAATACTTGTTAGTTTTAAAATTTAAGATATAATTGACTGTGTTTTTCCAATTCTACCTTTAGTACTTGAAGTCATTCTAAATTGTGAGAAAAATTATTATTGTACGTTTTTAAAAAATTAATAGGGTTATATTAGTTAAATTACCATTCCTGTTACTTTTTTCTTAATGGATGTGCAAATCTTATCCGGTTAATTAAAATGGAACAAAGGAGTATATTTAAAAATAGTTGTTTTAAAATACACTAGTTTCAAGATTTAAGAGATAATTGACCATGACCTCTCATTTATACTCTTAGTACTTATTTCCTCCGTTCCAAAATAAGTGGTATTTTAATTTTTTTATTTTATTTCAAAATAAGTGGTGTTTTACATAATCAAGAATACATTAATGATGGTCTTTCAATTTTATCCTTATTTAAATCAAAAGAGTTTTACATAATTAAGAAAATATTAAATAGTTACATCTTTTTCAGGATATTTATTAGGAGTGAGGGGGTAAAAATTACATTTTCCAGTCTAATAATGAGTAGTTTTCTCAAAGGGTGTACCCAAGCTAAAAACACCACTTATTTTGAAACAGAGGGAGTAAAGTCATTTTAAAATGTCAAAAGAATTATTATTATATGTTTTCAAAAATTAATGGGATTATATTAGCTAGTAAAATTACCATCTCTATTAATTTTTTCTTAATGAATATATAAATCTTATCATAACAATTAAAACGCGGAATTATATTAAGAATAAAATTATTTAAAATCCCTCCTAATGAATGTTTCTTAGAAGGCATGTAAACAAGAAACGAGTACTATTAGAAAATACTTGCATGCATAATATTTTATTGGGCAAAATGTCAATTGGTCATATCATCTTGACGGAGTTCCTATTTCTGATCATACCAACTCTTTGCTTCTCATTGTTCTCAACTTAAGTTAATGAATAAGATTTAAGTTGTACACGATGATAATGTAATATTTTTACACTATTATTGAAATTTAATCTGTTATAGCAGATCGCTTAAATATTATGTTTTCTTATTCTTAGTCGTGCTTATAATAAATATAGTTATCTTTTAATTCATCTAATTTATCACTCTCTTTTGTATATAAAAGTTAAAAGCAGATCAATGATAATTCAAAATGTTGATACCGTCCAAAAGTGTTGCATTGACATTAAATAAGTCAACAAATTAGGTGCACTATATTTCTTAAGTTAGTTAGGGAAGGTTAGAGTTTGAAAAAGTACCACCAAAATAATATGGCCATTAAGTGTCTTTTGACTTGTGTTCCAAGTGTTAACACTTAGAATCGTGTTTTGTTGGGAAATAAGTTATTTCGGGATAATTTATTTTTCTACCAAACAATCCCTTAACAACTAATTTCCGAGTGAGCACCAAAAGTGAGACTAATTAATATATATATATATATATTATTGCATCTTCTTAACTCTTCTAATGCAACGCAATGGTAGAAATGGCTCAAATATTGCTTTAAGTGTGTATCTAAAATTTGGTACACTTTTGAATTTCTTTATTTAAGAGTAAATGGTCAAAAACATATTTAAAAATTTTCGTTTTTTTAAGTTTCATTTTTAAATCATCAGGAATTTCAAATTTTCTATTCGAACTGTCATCAATTATTTATCAGAACACACCACAACTATCAGTTGTTCTTTTTTTTTTCTACCTGAAATATCACCATCATTCAAATAAAAAAAATAAAATAATTAATAATTGAGGTGTATTTTGATAAATAATTAGCAAAAGTCCAGGTAGAAACTCACAAACTTAATATTTCATATATCAAACTTGAAAAAAAGAGACATATAAGATATGTTTTTGGCCCTTCTCCTTTTTTAAAATTTCTGACCTGCTATGAAGCCACATAAATCGAAAGATAATTAGTTAAACACATTTCATTAAAAAAATTATATTAACAAAATTTGTGGTATCTCCCCGTGGCTCCATAGATAAAGGGAGAAAAATTAGGGTCATTTGGTTGGAAACATGTTATCTCGAGATAATTAACTTGGGGCGTAGTTATTCTGAAATTGTTATCCCACTCTCAATGAGGAATATGGATAGGATTACTAATCCTTAATGATCTCGAGATTTTATTTCAATCAAATATGGGATAGACCTATTCAATAATTAATCTCGAAATTATTTATCCCTCATTCCTTATTGAAAATAAAATAACAATCCCAAAATAATTGAATCTAAAATTACTTATTTCGAAATAACTAGTTTTCTAATCAAACTAACCCCTTTAAGGGGTCGTTTGGTAGGCTGTACTAATTAAAATAGACCTTGGATTAAAATTTTGTCCTAATCAATATATTATTTGACTACTCAATTCTATTTAATCATACCTAATACATGAATTACTTATACACCATAAGGTATATTATTTTATACCAAGAAAACAAAGAAATTACTAATCCATATTAATAATACAAAATAAGACCTCTAAATAACTAGACTACCTCTCAATTTCTCTATCTAAATTTCTTTATATAAAAATTTAAGGATATAATTATAAAAAATATTTTTATATAGTTTTAAACCAAACATGATATATGATATATTTAATTTTTAACATAATTAACTAAACACTTAATAAAAAATAATCTCAATATTATAATTTTCATCTTATTAATTTATATATTACTAATTATTATATTACTTATCTTCGTACCAAACCAACCCTTAAATGTCCATCCGTCTCTCGTTATGATGGACAGTTATGCAAGTGGGAAAAATAGAATGATTTAAGTGCAACTTTTATAAAGGTTTCTTCTGTAATCTCAGAATAATGGGGTGGGGGTAGGGTGGGGGGAGGGGGGGACCCTGGCTTAGAATTAGAAGCTATAGTGGGGTTCTTGTGAGTGTGTGTGGAAAGTGAATTGGCAAATCATGATGCTTTCTCATACTTCGTTATTAGTTTCTTCGTTTTAATTTATTTATTTTTATTTAATTTAGAAGTTTAAAAAATAATTTAATTTTATAATTTTAAATTTAAAAAAAGCAAAACAAAATAACTTATTTTTTAATTTTATAATATTAAACATCTTAGATAAAAAATTAACAAAAAAATAAAAAAAAAATTAAAGTAAAAAAAAAATAACACAAATAAATTAAAACGAGACGAAAGTATTAGTATAAGGCAGCCTTTTTCTTGTGGTGGCCAAAGATTATATATTATAATTCCTTCAACCTAATACGTACATAAAGAAAATGCTGTTAAGACTGCAGCTGCTCTGTTTTGATTTGAAGTATATGCCATTATCTACTTTTATACAATTCATTTAAAGAGATTCTAATCTTAGTGGATCACATCTAATTTTCCCCTCGTAAATCGATTATTATTGTATATTATTAATTTGAGATCGCTGTAAATATTCATGAATTTTAAATTTTGTATTAGTTTCTACGTTTATGAAGTGTAGAATTTAGAGTGCAGTGTATCGTAACATAAAAATTTAGTAGTACTTTAATAGGCCTCTACGTGTGTGTGTGTGTATATATATTAAATATTTGATTAGGAACTAATCATTATTGTATATTATTAGCTTGTAATTTAAAGGCAAATTAAAAATTTTCATTCATCTTGAATTAAAAAATAAAAAGGGCCAAAATAAAAGCCTACAAAGGGGGCAACATTGCTTAAAATATTGAACCCACGGTGCTCTGTTAAGTCATATTATTTTATATATGTATTAGTTTTTGCAATACACAAATATAGAATCCACACAGAAGTTATTGTCTCGGGAATCTCTGTTAAAATTCATAAACTTCCTCAAAGTGCAGAAATTTTGCTCTCATTTTTCAATAATTTATCCAGGCAATTGTTGCTATTATTGGTAAATGCCTGATAAAATAGGAGGTTCCCTAGAAATTTTGTTTGAATAATAATATAAAAGTTTTAGTTTGAAAACATATGAGGTTCCATAAAATTAGAAAAAACTCTTAACAAGAAAAAGCAAACTTTGACTCTGTCATGCTTTTACTTGAAGATGAAGCTAAAATGATTTTTTTTTTTTTTTGGTGTGTGTGTGTGTGAGTCTCATTTTTCACACATTTACTGAGATATTGAAAGTATTATTGTAAAGAAACTTTGAAGAAAGAAACATACCTTTCCTGTGCTTTAGGTAGCTGCCCAAAAAGGTGACCTACTATGTGCTGCTTTTTAACTTTGTACTCATTGTCTTGGGAACCAAACTATCTATGCTTCTAATTTTAAACATATGAACATATTTAGAGATTTTTATATAAATATTATTTTATATAACTTTTACTTTTTAAAAATATTTATTCTAAATAAATGTAAAGAAAAAATTATATACCTAATATAAAAATTCAAAACACATAATCTCATAAAAATACTTTATTTTCTCTATTAAAAAAATCAAAAATTTTAAAAATCCTATTTTCTCCGTATTTATTCTCTTTTCTCCATATTTATTTTTATTTAAAATTTCAAGAATCTCTCTCTCTTCTCCGTTTTTTTGTTTTTTCAAAAATCTATTTACCTTCACTGTTATATATTTTTAGAAAGTCAATATAAATTTAAATTTGATATATAATATCCAACATATAAATAATATATGAATAATATATTTTCTTTTTTCAATATACCTAATATATGAATACAACAATATATGCTCAAATATAAATAATATAAATAACAAATAATACTTATTGTATAATATACATAAGAATAATATCTAATATAGTATATAATAGTTAATATATAATACAAAATATTATATAAGGTATATATTGCACATTATGGATATAAATATATATATATATATATATATAACATACAACACTTGTGTATAATATACATAAGAGTAATATTATATATATATATATATATATATATAATAAATAATATTATATAAAGTATATATTATACATTAATAAAATATTTACGGGATCTGATATTTAATATTTTCTTATTAAAAGGTAAAAATAAAGAATTAATACAGAATTCTTTTATGAAATATTAAATATTTTTATATTTAGTCAACTTAAATTATGAAAGAAATAATTAGTTATCTAATTTATTGAAACAATATCATATGTAAAATATTTATTCCTTCACTCATTTATAAGATATATATTGTATATTATATAATTTTACAAAATAATTATAATTTTTATAATTATCGATTTAAAAAAGTTATATTTATGTAGTCTCTCTTAATATTTATATGGTTATAAATTTTTTAATAAAATTTATGATCTTGAATACATTACCGATACTTATTTGATTATAAAAGTATTTCATTGAAGATAATTATGTGAATTTTAAATCTTTCAAAAACTAATATAGAAAGGTCTCATTTTTTCAAGAATGGACAAAAGAATGTTACTATGTAAAGTGAAAGAGGGAATAAAATTAACAAAGGTAGTAAAGTTCAGAGAAGTACAAATTCAGAATTTTGAGTGAGGAGGGGCAAGCACCTTTCACTTTCAAGAAACCAATGCCTCCCTCCCTCATTGCTGAGTGCTGACACAAGCCCCATGAGGACCACCACCTAATTAAAGGAATTTCCCCTCTGTTCATTTTGGTCTCTTGTATATTTCTCTCTCTCATCAATATATATATATTTTCCATGCCTACAGACAAGAAATCATAAAAAACTTTTATTATGATATTGATTTGTTTGGATTAGGATTTAGGCATGCTATTTCTTTAGTCCCCCCACTTAAGCTAGTCCATGACTTTCTGTTAAAAAAAATGCCTAAAATCAAAATTTAAGTTTTATAAATCTAAATCTAAATATAAAATTTGAATTAAAATTATTTAGTTTTGTCAAGCCTGTATATATATATATAAGGTCTTTTCTTTCGGTAACTTGACCCTCAATCCCCCATTCCCCCCTCTTCTTCTTCCTTTTTCCTTATGAATTTGCAGATTTCAAAACCAATGGCTGTGGCTGCTTTTCTCTCTCTTCTTTATGCTTTTGTAGGAATTGTGTCTGCATTGACTCATCCAGACAAGATCATTAAATTGCCTGGACAACCTCAAGTGGGGTTTCAACAATTTTCAGGATATGTCACAGTAGATGATAAGAAGCAAAGATCTCTCTTTTACTACTTTGTTGAAGCAGAAACAGATCCAGCTTCAAAGCCTTTAGTTTTGTGGTTGAATGGAGGTATACAATTTCGAAAAATTTCAAGGCATTCTTGTTGCTGGGGTTTGTCATTTGGTACTTTTCCTTGGTAAAGTTTCAAACTTTCTTGAGTAATTGCATTTCTTTTTTCTTGCAGGGCCTGGATGTTCTTCAGTTGGGGTTGGTGCATTTTCTGAAAATGGGCCATTTAGACCAAGAGGACAAGTTCTTGTTAAGAATGAACACAGCTGGAACAAAGGTACAAAGATACCATTTTATTCAAGAAAATTTTCCCATTTTTTTTCTTCTGGTAAATGCATAGTTCTGAGAAATAAGAGATGGTTTATTTTTTCTTGAAATATTGCAGAGGCAAACATGTTGTATTTGGAGAGTCCAATTGGAGTTGGGTTCTCTTATTCGACTGATACTTCTTCTTATGAGACAGTAAATGATGAGGTTACAGGTATTTTAGCCACTATTAATTACAGTTTACTTATGATTTTGTATTAATTCAACATGCATTTCACATTGATACTTTGTAAACTCCGACCATTGGTTCATTTCCAAAAGCTTGTTCCTTTTTATCTTTTCTTTTTTGACTTTTATGATGAGCATGTGATTGCTGATCTTCACTAGTATAACTTAATGGAAAGGAAAAAGCAGCTTTTCTTTAACGTTAGTGAGGGATTCTGGAAGCTTTCTGATTTTTTTTATCCTTGTTTTTTTGTCGTGATTGAACTTTGTCTTTCTGAATTTTAAATTTCTTGCTTTATATATCTTTGTTGCATTCTAAAGTTGTTATGCTTTTTTTTTTTTGTATTCTTAAGCCAGGGATAATCTTGTATTCTTGCTACGTTGGTTCCATAAATTCCCACAATATAGAAAAAGCAATTTGTTTTTAACTGGTGAAAGTTATGCAGGTATTCAGATTTTTCCTTCAAGTGCCATAGTTGGAGTATTATTTGTACTTCCTATTTCTTTAATTCTTGGTTTTTCACATTTTGGCTTTGTTTTGTTACAGGACATTATGTACCTCAACTAGCAAAACTCATGATGGCATTTAACAAGAAGCAGCAGCTGTTCAATCTAAAAGGAGTTGCAGTAAGTTGTATCCAAAAGTTTCAAAATAAGTTGCAGATCAAAAGTATTTCTTTATTGCTGATATGCATTTAGAAGAAAAGTTCTGTTTAATTCTTTTCCTTTCGTTTCGTTGCAGCTAGGTAATCCGGTTCTGGAATTCGCTACTGACTTTAATTCAAGGGCGGAGTACTTCTGGTCTCATGGTCTAATATCAGATCCTACATACAGAATGTTTAGTTCTGCTTGTAATTATTCTCGATATGTTAGCGAGTACTATAGGGACTCCGTATCGCCAATCTGTTCGAGAGTCATGAGCTTAGTAAGTAGAGAAACCAGTAAGTTCGTGGACAAGTATGATGTTACCCTTGATGTTTGTATTTCCTCTGTGCTCTCCCAATCCAAGATTATAAGTCCCCAAGTAAGTCTACTTTCTCCATCTCGTTGTTAGGCTTCTCTCATGTTCTTATCAGATCAAGTGAACTATCCAAAGTGATGCTAATTACCAGGAAAATGCCGAGAAGTTAGATGTATGTGTGGAAGATGAAGTCGTCAATTACTTGAACCGAAAAGATGTGAGAAAGGCCCTTCATGCCGAGCTTGTTGGAGTACGTGGATGGGCTGTTTGCAGCAGGTAAGCGTTCTTGCTTTGCTAAAACGGTCAACAGCTGATTTGCATAGTGAAACAGAAAATATATTTACACAATCAGGTCATAAGTTAATCCGTAACCTGGAAAAATGGTAACTAAATTGCTACCTAGGTTAAAATTCACCACTATTAGTGTACATAACTTAAATCCGTAGCAGAATATGGAGTATATCATTCCACTGTCTTCAACTTATAGGGGATATTAATAATCACCATGTACTAGTCTCTTGAGTTTCCTATTGACCATTGCCTCTTGTACAATAATTTGCGAGTTTGCAACTGTTCGTAAATAACAGATACTTCTGATTGCACCTTCAGAAACCAGACAAAATGTCTTTCTTTCACTGCACATGAATGCCAGAAGAATTAATACATGTCATGCAAACTATGTACTCCGTTAGGAAGTTCATGTCAATGCTTTAATTTCTGTAGTTGCTTCTTCAAGGGAAAATAACTTATTACTTTATGATTAATCAATAAACTCCGTCTCGTTGCTTCCACAGCATTCTGGACTATCAACTGCTTGACATAGAGGTACCAACCATCTCCATAATAGGAATGCTTGTCAAAGAAAGGATTCCAGTTTTAATATACAGGTACATATGCAGCCACATTTAATGTCCCTTCATGCACTTAATTCCTCATGTGAGCTCGGCAGTTCGTTCTACGTCTAATACAGATGCTCTTAAAACTCTTTGGAAACAGCGGGGATCAAGATTCTGTCGTTCCACTGATTGGAAGCCGCACAACTGTCCATCAACTAGCAAGGCAGATGCAGCTGAACACAACTGTACCCTATAGAGTTTGGTTTGCAGGGCAGCAGGTAATACTTCATTATGAAACTTTTACACTATCCATGCAATTTAACCTGCTTTAGAAGGTTACTCGTTTTAATTTCCAGATTAAGCTCTTTTCATCAGGTTCAATTTGCGGAAAAAGACAGATTATTTTAAGATTACATTTCCTTTTTGGTTGTGTAAGGTTGGTGGATGGACACTTGTTTATGATAATATCCTCTCCTTTGCCACCATTAGAGGTGCTTCTCATGAGGCTCCTTTCTCACAGCCTGAGAGATCACTTGTGCTGTTCAAGTCATTTCTTCAAGGCAGGCCACTTCCTGAAGTTTTCTGATCAGATGCCAAATTGTAAATAGCTCTGTCACCATTAAATGTCTAAGGATCCTTTTTTTTTTCTTTTGGATTTTGCTCTTTCATTTTTTGTTTGCTCCAAAGATGAAAAGAAAGAAGAAGATTAGAAGTATCAAGAGTGTTTATCCTCAGACAGTGAAACAGAAGAACTGAAAGTGATTACAGGAGACTGCAAGAACACAGTCTCAATGTGAGTTTATGCATGGAAGATTTAGGGATCTCCAAAAGAAAAAAGAAAAAAGTTTTCTCATATTCAAGATAGCATGTAGATGAGTGCAAGTGTAGAGTGTTTGTAACTTTTATTGGAAACAAAAGATTCTATAAGACTAAACATTTGATCTTTTGTGAAGTAGTACTAGTTTATTTTGATGTGTAGGACCTAGGCATCAAAAGATAGCTGTTTTACTTGAAGTTGATGAAGAAATTCAATAATTACATTTGACAGACTTTAACAGGTGAAGAAGTCTAACAGTCTTTGTACTATTAAAAGCCATATTCCAACTCCACTTTTGTTCCCATTAATCTAATTTGTGTATCAGCTTAATACAATTAGGGGCCCCGTTTGGTTATTAATTTTATATATCACGTTTGGTTACCAAATAAAATAAAAGTTATTTATGTATTAATTTTATACAATATTTGATTGGTAGGTTTTAAATGTTGTTATAAAAGTTATTCATGTATCAATGTTATATAATGTTTGGTTGTGTTTTTAGTAATTCTACGTAATTAAAACTTACATAATTTATGAGAAAATCTATGTATAATTTTATGCGGGGTAAAAAGTAGAATAAGTTATGTGGATATTAGTTATACCTGAATTAAAATGATAACATTACACAAACCCATATCAATTTATTTTTAAAATCTTTTTAAATTCGGTACTTTTTTTTAAAATTGTACTTTATTTCGTGTAAATAGAATTAGTTATTATTATTTTTATTTGGTGTATTTTTTTATTTTTTTGGGATAATAAGTTATATCATATTATTATATAATTGGGAAACCCCTAAGTTAAAAGTTAGATTACCATTTTGCCCCTCCACTAAATTAAAATTTAATTAATACATAATTACATATTAATATTTTATCATATCATATCATATTTATATATTTATTATTATATAAGTGGGAAGTTAAAAAGTGAAAAGTTAAAATAAATAATAATAATGATTATAAATAAATAAGTAATAAGAGTAATAATAATGATGATAATGATAAATAATAATAATAATAATAATAATAATAATAATAATTACTATTATTATTATTATATTATCTTAAAAGTGAAAAGCTCTTATCTTAAAAGTTTAATTATTATTTTGCCCCTGTAAATTAAAATTTAATAAAATAACTAATTAAATAGTAATATTTTACCATCAAATATTTAATATATATACACACACACACACACATATATATTAAAATAAAACAAATGAATAATGTCATTCATTGAATCGAGTAAATTAGGAGAATTGTTTCACCTGTCAATAATTATTGTAGGTTAATTACACTTTTATATTTTTTTAATTATTATTTCATATACTACCTTTTCATCTTCTAAGCTTCTAACGGTTACAATAATATTTATATACAATCCTCTAATAAAGATCTGTACCATCAAGCAAACTCAATATGAAAAATATATATCTTTGTGTCATGATCATACTCTACACTTTTTAATAGGTAATATGAACTTGTTGCATTCTTTCTTCTTCTTTTTGATAGTTTTCAAATATTTTCTGATTTACCTTCTTGTTTTGTTGTTGTTGACATTTTGGGTTTGTATGAAATTTCCATAAACTTGATAGAAGCAGCTTCAAACCTACAGATTAAATTTACTCTTGACGCGTGACTTATATTTATGCCCATCATGGTAACTTGTATTTTATGTAATTCTTGCACATTTCTGCATAAATATTGAAAAAAGTTTAATTTTTCATTTTATTAGATGATCTTGTCACGCTTTATACTTAATCGTCACCATAGCATGATTTGTAAACTAAGGTAACCAAAACGCCAGTTTAATCATTTTACATTTACACTTATCGCAACTCTATATTTAATTACTTAATATGAATATACACGTACAAAATATGTATCCAGAAACTAATATATATATATATATATACATATATATATATGCTATTTATGAAGTCAGTGTTGGAAAGAATGTTTCAATAGTTTGAAACAATGAATTTGTAGTTCTTTTGGTTCTTTATACTTCAAAATGGTGTATTAATTAAGACTGAACTTTGAAAACTTACAAAATTTATTTTAGATAATTGTTTAAAAGGGCTTAATTTTCTGCAATTTATGTTTTCAAGAAATACTAACCTATAAACAGGGGTTAATAGCTTACTCCCTCCTATTTCCTCCGTTTCTTTTTACTTGGTAGGTATATTTTAATTTAAAAATTTAAAAAAATATTAATAATTTTTTAAACTTTATTCTTAATAATTAAATCAGTCTAAAATATAAAAAAATGATGATTATATATTTTTAAAAAATATCTGTTAATTAATAAAATTATATTAATTAAATTATAATTTTTATTATTTTTTCTTAAATAACGTTTAAATCTTATTTTATTAAATAAAAATGAACGAAGGAGTAATACTTTGGTTAATGAATCTCATCCATTCCGTTCCACCGCACTTTTATGTATGTTGGTGCAACTGAAAAAGAACATGCTTACAGAAGTTGTACGTGACGCAAAAGAAGCAGTACAAGCAGTTAAGTTTGTTAGAATAAATGAGCAGTAATAAGTTTAGCTATTTGACTGTTTAGTCCTAATATAATTAGGTTAACTTATGCAATTGGCAATTGTGCCCCTATAGTCTATAATAATCAGCAAGAACAGTCCTAAAAATAGTTATGCTGTTTTGTTCTATTGACAGTTATAAACAGAGATATATGCTCGTACAGAGTTAGAGGCATATCTAGGATTTAAAGTTTGTGGGTTCTTATCCATCTCAAAGTTAAAATGAAGGGGTTTGAACCCTTAACGGCTCAGCCAAGTCAACCAAAACCAAACTCAGCGGATTTTGTACCACTAGATCAATAACACACTTTGTTAGTAAGTTTCCAACATCAAATTCTTATATATTTATTGTATTTCTCAATATAAATATAGAACTTGCGTAAAAGCTACTGGGTTTCTGGAAACCCCCACCTAACCCCCCTAAATCTCCCCCCCCCTCTCCCCCTACAGAGTGTGAATTTAGTAACGAGAATTAACCTAATTTAGCCCTAGTTTTTGCTTTAGCTTTAGTTCTTCTTCCATCGAAATTGCATCGCATGTCTAAGAACAATGCAAAGTGAATTACATATATTTTTTTTATCGTAATTTAATGCTAAATATCTTTTATAATACTAATGAAAATGCTTCTCAAATGGTTTATTCAAACCTAAATATGCAGGGGAAGGGACCTTAATGATTACAAAAGAAGTGCTCGTTTTTTCCAATAAAGTAGTTATAATCAAAGAGTAAATGTTTTATGAAATTTTACTCTATATATATTTGAAATATATAGATGTTAGAAGTTTGACAAAATATATTGGTTAAAATTGGCGGGAGAAAAGAAATATGTGGCTAAACCTTACATACAACTAAGTACGGGGACTGCAACGAAAATTCATGAATTAACATAAAGCCGTCGAGTGAGTGTGTCATCATCACTGTCGACTAAAAAAAAAGAACCGCCCAAAAATCGACCCACCTGAGTTTCGATCTCAAATCTCCATGAAAAGCGCTCTCTGCAAAACAGCTCTGCTGGATCTTGAACCCCACTTTCCGTATTTTCTCTCTCAAAGTCTCAACGACCCAGAAAAAGCGGCAATTTTTTTTTGCTTTTTCAAAGAAAAGTAAAGCAATGACCAATGAGCATCAAGAAGAGTTGTACTCCCTTCAGGCACGCTCTCTTTCCTTCCTATTATTACCTTTTCTATTCAAATCAACACACCCATGTCCCCTTTTTTTTCCTTTTCTACAAAGAAATAAAATAAAAATACTACTAACCATATAGATATAGGCATCGCACATGAATCATTATGATCTTTAAGTTGTACAGTACTTGCAGTATGTGTGTGTATCGAATTATATAGATCTGGGTTCTCGATTTGTATTGCTTATAGTGATCTTATAAGTGGGAAGAACTTATGTATATGCAGAGAGAAGAGGAGAAAGACTTCGATCTGGGATCTGACGAGCCTGAGGCCCCGCTGCCCCTCACTGTCACTTCTCGGGTCAGTTTCATTTTCATTGTTTTTTGAAGTTTTATTGAGTCATGGGATTGGATAATTGAAGGGTGGACTATTGCTATTTTGCAGGTGCTGTATATGTTGGGGGATATAACGGCGGGGCCGGCGTATCGGTTCGCCCAATGGCTTGAGTTGGTCCGTAAGCGCAGCAGCAAATACCGCTCTTCCGGATTCCCTAGACGAGCCGATAGCATGCCATTAAGGTTCCTCCCTTGTTTATATAATGCCTTATTAATCATAACATGATATAACTGGTTAGTGGTTGCAAACTTTGAGAGTTGGGTTTTGGTGGTATTGACGCACACACATTCCCTTCAGTTCTCTCAAAAGAAAAAAACATTAAATGGGGTTTGAGATTAGTGAGTTTGGTTCTTTTAACCTGATTTGAAATGTCTTCCTTGAAATTCACTGTTACTATAATCGAGTTTAGCCTGCCAAGAGCTATTACTAACTATAGACAACAATTTGCAGTTGCGCTTTTAGATTTTTATCTTAAGTCAGTGGGGGCAGTTGAAAGTTATTATTACATCCATTTCATCTATATGGTGGAGTTTAAGAAAGAAAGTAAGTGTTTTGATACACAATCCAATGATATGTAACACACCCAAATCACAGTACCCACAGTATGTTGTTGTCTACCGATGCCACTTCAATTCCCGAAGAGCATGTCGTTAAGGACCAAGTTAGAATGTTAAAGAATTTTCAAATATAGAAATGTCTTATAAAGTTGGCCAAACTATGAAAGAGCGCCTAATGAAATGGAGGAAGTTGTAAGTTGGCTTTTTCATGTTCTTTTCTATACATAGAACTTGGAGCAGGAGAAAAGATCTCCTATCTGTCTTTCATCTTCTTCTTCACAAGGAAATCAAGTGACAATAAGTACACGTTTGGTAAAAGCTCTTTTCTCCAGTGGTAGCTGCTAAGCTGCTTCAAGTTGAGGGATGAAGTTTCTTTTGCATATGAGTGATGAGTCTAGAACCATGTTGACACTTCCTAGAAAATGGAGAATGGTAACTGTGTTGTGCCCTTCAATATTGAGATTAAATGAGTGACACATGTTCTCCTTTGTTTCAAGAAAAATTCGAACTTTCGGATGAGAGCAAAGTCTTAGCTGCTGTTGTGGGCCCATATTCTTAAAAGATTTCGAATTTCTTTTTTATTCTTCTCTCTGTTTATTGTGCAACTGATTGGATGGACTTGTTGAGTTTTATAAACATATAGAGTACAAATTACAACTATAATAGCTCCAGTATAATTCTCATTCAGTGCAGAAGAGTCGAGTCTTAATCAGGTTGATCCTCTACCATCTGAGCAAACAACAGAAGTAAGTCTATGGGAGAGACTTGGCAAAGCTGGGGTTTTGGACATTGAGTCAAGCACCTTTTCATGGAACATGCTGTCTTCTCTTCACCACACGGAGCACAATAGTAGTACTGAACAGTCCGAGGATGACCCAAATAAAGCATTAGAGGTATTTCAGTTTTGATATTATGTTTCCTCAGTACCTGATTGTCTGGAAAAGATTTAGAATTGACTGAAACAAGTACTGTATGGCCCTCACTTATCCAAAAGAAAAGATTAATAGCATTTGCCTTAGTTATCTAACTCGTTTTTTCTTTTTAAGTTCCTTAATCTTGTCTTACCAAGGAACTTAATGATTTCGATAATCTTATGCATCATTTTCAACTGAACATACTTTCTGGTATGAGAAAGGGAATTTAAGAAAGTAATGAGCTTAGAAATCAACTTCTATATTTATTATAAACAACAAACGAGTGGCAAAGGGAAAGTCAACTACACATTCTGTGCACACTTTGAGCATTTTACATTATCGCTGTGTTCTCAATTATTTGCTCATGTCAACTGGACACAGGTGACTGTAAATTCTGGGGGTGTTGTGTTTTTTGCACTATTTAACGAACCTGATAATGATGATGCTTCTCCAAAAGAAGCAGCAGCTGTTATAAAGATATCCTCTTCAAGGATGGCAACACAATCAGAACGTCTGGGCTATGAATTCGCAAAGTGGCTAGGTGTCCAAACTCCACAAGTCGTTCCTTCTCACTATCATTATAATTATAATTGTTTATATGTTTTATTAGTGAGATTTCGTAGGTCATATCATTAACTATGTATTCAAATATTGCAGGCCAGGGTTATTCATAACTGTAGTCCAGAGTGGCTACAGATCAAGGAAGCTGCAGAAAAAGCAAAAGAGGCAGCTATTTCAGAAGGTGACGAGATTATGGAAATGACGTGTTCAGAACTTCTGGAAGCTCTTGAGCTAAGCCGGTGCCTTTTGTTAATGAAGTGCGTATGCAACTTGATCTTTTTGTGGGGCGTTAGAGCATATTTGCATTAATTACTCTATTTCTTAACATCTCTTTGCTGGTGGGTTGGTGTCTAAGAAGGATAGTAATTTAGATGGACACAATTTGAAAATTATGGGGATATAATCAAGAGGCTGTTACTTACTATGGGAAGCAAATTTATTTAATAGATAGTTTTTGCTCATTTTAGGTTGTAGATCTTATCAAATTAGGCTTCGCTTAGAAAGAATAAGCCAAAACCGAGGAGCTGTTACTGGATCAGCCAATCTTTTCTCTCAGCTGCTGCCTTCTTGTGGAATGAGGAGCAACTCGGTGCTTCATTCTTGTATTTGTATGCATGCGGACACATAAATCATGTGCATTCGATGCATGTGCATATATGTTTTTTACTGTTTAGATTGAATATATTACAAAAAAAGTTAATGTGAAATATTTAATTTGATGATTATGAAAACACACTATAAAAAAAAAATAGCTAGAGATGATGGATCCAAAAGTAGGAAACTGGAGCGAAAGACCAAGTTAGATAATCTACAGTTTTGGGGTTTTGCTAGTACAACAGATAATATGACAATTTTTTGGTGCATGACAGCCTGCCATTTTGGGAAATCCTTGTGTTGCATTTCCTCTTTTACTATCACAAAGAAATATTTAGTTTTTGTCAAAGAAAATGTCTTATGATGCTAGAGTGGTATTTTGATACTTTCATTGGCTTTATGACTTGCTATTTCAGTTACATCCATGGGTCCCCTCTATTGGAGTGCTCAAATGCATTTGATTCACGAGAAGCAGGAGAAAGGACTGCAGCAGCCCTAGGTAGGGTTTTGATGTTGGATCTTGTCATAAGAAATGAGGATCGGCTTCCATGTCGCCATCTGAGATGGCGCGGAAACCCTGCAAATTTATTGTTGGCTGATAAAGTGAATTCTGCAAACTTGGATGCACTAGCAGCAGCCTTTGATTCTGCAATTGATAGATATAGGCCGAGAGTGATTCGGGCACTTCAGAAAGAAAGAAGAGCTAATTCTGTAGATAGCAGAATAAGCACCCCTAACCCAGGATTAATATCACAGAGTTCCGACCTTTCTGACATCACAGAATCTCCAAAATCCTGCAATCTGAGCGTAGGTCAAACTTCAAATGAGTCAACATGTCCAGATTTTCACATTGTAGCAATAGACTCTGGGGTTCCTCGAAGACCACCTGCAGGAAAGCGTGCAAGTGATCAAGAAAATTATCCTAAGCTGGTTGAGCTCCTTATAAACAGTCCTGAGTATGCTTCGAAATTATTGTACGAGATTACAGGAGGAAAATTAGGATCTTCTCCAGAGGCTTCTGAGGCAATGAACAACAATCAGGCAGCTGACTTGGCCTCAATAGGGCATGAATTTCGGATTGGATTTCGAGCAGCTCTGCGCGACTTGCAGGGATTTCATATATTCCTTCTCACCCTTCATCAGAAACTGGATAGCATCTTTCGAGTATTTCTGAGTGTTATCAACAGAGCTTCTGCTGGCGATCTTGAGAAAGAAGATATGGTAATTCCTGAGTCGCCATCACTATCTGCTGGTTTTGTGGGGCATTGCCCTTCAACACCAAGCAAAGAACGCACGCCAAGTGATACCTATTTGGATTCGAATGAATCAGAGTGTCAGAGAACAGCTCCTAGACCTTCATCTTCTGGATACAGAGACAGTCTGGATTCTACTGTTTCTCCAAATTCACGTGATAGCCAAGGAAAGTGCTATAAGGGCAGTGGGGAACCACTTCGTAGTCTCCGTCTGACATCAAAACTCCGTGACTTTCACAAATTTGCTAAGGTTTGTGACGTACATTGGAAATATCTCTTGACAAAACACTAAAGACGAGTTTACTCCAACAAGAAAGTGAAAAGATGTTGATAAGCTTATTCCAGTGGTTTTCCAAATTTAAAGAAGAAACTCTTTCCCGGTCTTCAGTTATGTGATGGTTAATAATATTCCTTTGGGTACTAAAATCTAGAGTATTAGTATTTAGGTATTTATTATACTTATTTTCTGGTTAGTCCAAAGAGATTTACTTTGGTGCAAGAGGATGTGTGGCATGTTTCCTATCAATAGGGAAAACGGAATTTGCGTTAGAGTATTAGTATTTAAGTAATTATTATATGTATTGTCTGATTTGCCCAAAGAGCTTTGGGGCCAGAGCATGTGTGGCAAGTTTCCTATTAACAGAGACAAGGACGGGGTGATTCATAGAAGAGTAGTTTGATTAGCTTTTCTTGATAATTACATGATTTTCTGTGACTAAACTTTTTCATTACTGCAATCGCTTTCCATAAACATTAAGATGTGTGTTTGCATATGAAATATGCTGGGTATCATTACATTTTTTCAGTTATGAGTTAAGAATTTTATTTATCTCCTGGGCATGAAATAATTTCATATCCTGGTTAATGTTCCTTTCCTATCGTTGATTGTGGCATGACTTTTTCATACTGTTCTGGAGATTTCTTTCTATTAAAAGAAAACCTAAAGTCTTGAGCAAGCTCCTTCTCTCAATTACAGGCATTTGCCTCTCTTTTTCAGGTAGATGCAGAATTAAATAAAGAATTGGAGCAATGGAATGAGATGCTTAAAAGTGATGCAATTAAATTGTGCCAGGAAAACAATTTTAATACAGGTTTCTTTGAAGGAAGTGATAGTAATTATGTGGTCGATGCTTATGAGCTGAAGGTACTATTTTCTACTCGGCATATCTCTTAAGACACTCGGTACTCGAGTGACTTGTCTTTGTTGTAATCCTCTCTAAATTCTGCAACTAATAGGTCAGGCTTGAGCATATTTTGGAGAGG
This sequence comes from Datura wrightii, assembly GCA_035772735.1. Classification (NCBI taxonomy): domain Eukaryota; kingdom Viridiplantae; phylum Streptophyta; class Magnoliopsida; order Solanales; family Solanaceae; genus Datura; species Datura wrightii. The sequence goes on along the minus strand of JASDFA010000010.1, from coordinate 178,241,161 downwards.
ATATCATTGATTTCTGATGCTGCAAATACAGAAAAACCATCTGCAATCTCAGGCAGTCTGTTTATTGGTGGCGCACTTGCTGCTAGATCTGTGTACACACTGCAACATTTAGGAATCACACACATCTTATGTCTGTGTGCAAATGAAACTGGGCAGTCAGATTCCCAATTTCCTGATTTGTTTGAATATAAGAACTTTTCTGTAAGTGCTCAAGTCTCTCTCTAAGCCTTCTTGCTTTTGTTGGATACATATTTTTCATGCTGGCTAAAATCTGACTTAAAATTTTATGATAAGCCTTTTTATTTGATGCACCTCTGACATCTTCAATCATTCTGTATTCTAAGCAGTGAAAGCGCTACTAATTTTTCTGAGTCTTTATCATGTGGCTACCGAGATGAACCAGTTTTTCTTTACATAATATAAACTAATTATCCTAAAACTTTTGGTCTTTGATGCAGGAGGAAGTAGTTTTTTAAACCTGTTGACTGTACAAGCTACAAATCAAAAGAAGTTTCTTACTGATGTTTTTATATTAGCAGCTGAAGCAATCTGTTTGTGGCATTTATTATATTTTCTCAGAAATTCTTAACCGTAATTAGATGCTGTCTGACTCTCATATTTGTTATATAGTACAGAAGGTTGCACATCTGATGATACTTTTCTTGTATGGGCAGATTTGTGACGATGAAGATTCTAATATCAGTGCTCTCTTTGAAGAAGCACATGCTTTTATCGACCATGTTGAAGAAAAGGGTGGGAAGGTTCTGGTTCATTGCTTTGAAGGGAGAAGCAGGAGTGCCACCGTAGTTCTTGCTTATTTAATGCTCAGGAAGTAAGTGCAGAAAGATTTCATGAATGGTTTATGAATTAACTAATGTTTTGTATTATTTAGGTGAGAGTTACCGATTGGAAGATCATCTTGGCAGCTTACCCAGTTTAGTTCACTTAATTATTTGTTCCGCCCTCTCCCTCCTCCCCAACCTTCTCTTTTCTGATTTTCTGGTCCCTCTCATATTTAATTAAAAGTTGAATTTCAGATAAATTGAAATTAGCTGACTTGCTATTTATTTAAGAAAGGCCCCGAGGATATGTAAAGAACAAAAATGTTTCTGAGTGACCCATTCCACCAATACTTAAGTATTATTCTGCATAGAAAGTTCTCTAGTAGGCTGATAGAAGCAATTAGACAAATTGCCTTTTAGAATTGGGCGTATAGATTAGTAATGCAATTTTGTCGGGAAATAATGCAAGAAATTCCATATGGTGCAGGAAGTTTACTTTGCTGAAGGCATGGAATACACTGAGACGAGTTCATCGGCGAGCCCAACCTAATGATGGCTTTGCGAGGATTCTTTTGGACCTAGATCGCAAGTTGCATGGTAAGGTTTCTATGGAATGGCAACAGCGGAAGCCAATCATGAAGGTTTGCCCCATCTGTGGAAAGAATGCTGGCTTGAGCAGCAGTTCGCTGAAGCTTCATTTGCAGAAAGCACACAAGAAACTATCATCTGGGAGTGTGGACAGTGCTATGAACATGGAAATACAGAAGGCCTTAGATGCACTCAAAATTAGTCGAGGTGGAAGTGTCAGCCCTACACAGAGACAATCTTCCATGATTGAAGAATTAGAATCCTGAGGTTCATAGTATGCTGCTGGCCTGACCAACCTCACAGAGATTGGTCTCTATAGACCTGGACCGTGAAGCTCAAAGTCTTCCCCATGATTATGTTTTATTCCAATACGGGTCGAAAAAGGTAAAAACATGTAAGTTTTGCTGATTCGCATGCTGGCTTAATCTGTAAACATGCACAAGTGGAGGCGTAAGAGTTTCTAAGGAACTTTTATGCTCTGTAGTCCATTCTAGCGAATCAGGGAATCTTCATTTCCAAGCCATAGAAGGTGTAAAAGAAAGTTTATTAGCTTGCCTAAGCCATGATAGGTAAAGTTATTAAGTACCTATATCGGTGGAAAGTAGCAGGTACTATTGTAATAGTCGATTGGGAGGGTAATAAAAAATGTTTGTTAGCCATGCGACATTATTATGGGTGCCATGTTGTATGTTGGCTTTATGTTGATCTTATGGTCGACACATTTTTTGTTGTTGTAATAGTTTTGGTCTTTGGACAATGTGGGCAAGCATGGATTGTTTTTGGCTTCCCATTACGTAAAGCAAGATGTTGGATTTTTTAATTTGTAATTTCTAACTTGTACGCAACTGGAAGAGTAACTATTTTATTTGTGTCTGACCAATCATTTATTCCATAGGTGTTTATTATATTTGTTTTTTTTTTCTTTTTCTTGGACGTGAACAACAAGGGCTTGAATCTTAAACTAAAAAACAAAACAAAGGGTTAATGTCAGTCCAAATATAAGCACGACTCTATTGTGCTTAAAATGAGAGGACCTACATGTTCCAAGTTTCCAAACCTAAGCCTTTTCCAATAAATAAGGGAATTGTCCCATAAAAGAAAGGAAAAAAGAAAAATATCTTCCAATACTAGTCTGGAAATAGAATCCATATGAATTGATTTTTTTATCATTAACTAAAACTTTCAATAGCTTGCTTCTTAAATAAGTCTTACATATTGATTGGAAATATAAGATTTTTAAACTTTATAATTTTTAAATTAAAGAATTATTACTTAATATGAATAAATTTTTTTTAAAAAAGACATAAGTTGAAATAAAAGACGTTAAGAAATCACAAAGGGCAAAAGAGGAATTACAAAAATTGAGATCAGCCAGCATACACGTCAACTGCAAACAACAGTGGGGACCAATATATCCATTTTCTTCGACGGCGAACGTGGCCGTTAAGATTAAGTATTCGAATCCAACGGTGGATATTTTGCGTAGGCGAATTTCACGAAGAAGAAAGAAAGGTGACGATATGGGAGAAGAGAGATTTTTTTCTGTGTATGCCGGTGCACGAGTGGTCAATGGAGTAGCGTATGCAAATATGACAAGGAAAAAAAAGCCGAGATATCTCTATATCTATCAATCCACACGGCCGACCTTTTCCAAGGTCTCTGTATTTCTTTTCCCTTTCTTTTTTTTCTTCTTCTTCTCTATATACCTTTTCAATCTTTGCAGAATCTCTTTTGGGTGTTTAGTGTTATTGAGGTGAGCATTTTCTAATGATAATCTCTTTATGTGTATGTATTTATTGGTGAATGAGAGAGATTGGTATTAGGGTTCTTTCAAGATTTGGTTTTGGGTGGGTGTTGAATCCTTGAATTAGGTGTTTCTACATTTTAGTACCTCGACCCTTTGTGTATTGTGGTGATATTCAAGCATTAGTTGCTCGCTCGATGGGGCGGTAAAAATTGTTACTTTGAAGCTCATTTTGTTCATTTGAGTTGTTCTGAGCTGTTTCTTCTCTTCGTCTTCTCATTTTTCTGCTGTCATCTTAGCTTCTTATAAATCGAATTCCTAAAGGTGCTTCGTTTTCTTGTACTTGTTTGTACTACTTATTTTCTTTCAAAGTTTAGGAACTTTGGTTGTACGTGGGGTTACTCTTTTATAAATTGGTATTGTTGTGGATTCTGAGCTTGCTTCTTTGAAAGGGGTATGATGTAGCTTACCATTTTTATATTTTTAATTAATTGAGCACTTGATGTAGTTCTGGTTGACTTCTTGTGGTGTTAGAATTCTCACTAAATTAGTCGCAAGTGTTCAAGACCGCTTGGTATTTTGTGTGCTGAATAGATAACTGGCTTGTCTCAAGGGTGTTGGTTGTTTTGCTAATGTCTGGTCTCCTAAAAGAAATATTGTATTATATCCTTGAGTGTTTGTTTATATATTCCCATTGGAACCAAGTTAACCTACGCGATAGGAATAAAAACCTACAATCAGCATACATCTTTTGATGTTCCACGATTCTTCTAGTTTGGAAACTAAAGTCCTTGCAGCTTGGATGCTTAATCCTGGATAAAACAGTTACCATCCGGTGGCTGCATAGTTTTCAAGGTCTTCTTATTTGGAGGCTTTATTATCATTTACTGATGGAGTAACTTGTATGATGAAATTTGAATTTAGTTTTAAGCTCATGCGCTAATTGTATTTTTGCTCTGAGTATTTTGTGAAAATAGGAAAGATGCATTTGCAGGCTTTTTGAAGTCTGGCATTCCCATAATGATCCTATTTCTCTACATTATGTCACCTAAAGAAAGTTACCTTCAATGGTTATTGGTTAACGATGGTATTGTTGATGTCTGCTAATTTATGAATTCCTTTTTATTGTATCCTTTGTCTTTTATGTAATATGAACCTTGGTATTTTGCCAAAGCAACTGTAATCTTTTCTGATATCCTATCATGTCACGTTGCAGGTCCATCATGGCTAGAGCTTTAGTTCAGTCAACAAACATTCCATCTTCAGTTGCCGGTGAAAGGTCTGGACAATTCAATGGATCCGGGAAAAGACAAACTGTTAGAATGCTATGTAATGTAAAATTATCGTCCTCAAGGCTGAACAGTTTCGTAGGACTGCGAGGGTGCAATGCAATAGATACACTACTTGTAAAATCTGGACAAACTCTCCATTCAAAAGTGGCAGCTGCAACTTGTGTCCGACGGCCACGAGGGTGCCGATTTGTCCCAAAAGCAATGTTTGAGCGCTTTACCGAGAAAGCAATAAAAGTCATTATGCTTGCACAAGAAGAGGCCAGACGACTAGGTCACAACTTTGTTGGCACAGAGCAGATTTTGTTGGGTCTTATTGGTGAGGGAACTGGTATTGCTGCTAAGGTTCTTAAGTCCATGGGAATTAATTTGAAAGATGCTCGTGTGGAGGTAGAGAAGATAATTGGTAGGGGTAGTGGGTTTGTTGCTGTTGAGATTCCTTTTACTCCTCGTGCAAAGCGTGTTCTAGAACTCTCTCTGGAGGAAGCCCGCCAACTAGGTACCTCTATCTAATCATTTCAGCCTTTTGTTGGATTGTCTTACAGTCATGCAAACACAAACATGTGCTCCTTTCAAGTCTTATCTTAATATAGTTGTTGTAAGCTTGATTTTCTTTAGTTACATTTTTGTTCTTTTTTCTCTCTAGTCCTCTCCGTGCACAAGCTTCACTGGATTCCGAAATTCATTTGGCTATTGTCCGTGTTGATTGGTTCTTTGATTCAGGGCATAATTACATTGGCTCGGAACACTTGCTACTTGGATTGCTGCGCGAAGGTGAAGGTGTGGCTGCCCGTGTTCTTGAAAACTTGGGTGCTGACCCCAGTAACATTCGCACACAGGCAAGTAATTTTCCTTTCTCAAACTGCTTTGAAATGCTTTTCTTAAAACCGCGGGTCTATTAAAACCAGTCTATCTACCTCCACGGGGTAGGGTAAGGTCTGCCTACCCTCCCCAGACCTGGGTATGTTGTTGTTGTTTACTTTTGATAGGGCTCAGGGTATTTAAATTGCTTGACTTCATTGTAATCAGTTTCTCTTTTTTTCAAAAAATAAATAAATAGGTCATTCGTATGGTTGGCGAGAGTAATGAGGCTGTTGGTGCTAGTGTTGGAGGTGGAACTTCTGGTCAAAAGATGCCTACATTGGAGGAGTACGGTACCAATTTGACAAAGTTAGCTGAAGAGGTACACAAAAAGATATTTGTCATAATGTGGTGATTGATTGGCTCTCTTCATTTATTTGATCTGACCATATTTTATTTTCAGGGGAAACTAGATCCTGTAGTTGGAAGACAGCCCCAAATCGAGCGTGTCACTCAAATCTTGGGTCGCCGTACAAAAAACAACCCTTGTCTTATCGGAGAACCAGGTGTTGGAAAAACTGCTATTGCTGAAGGGCTAGCTCAAAGAATTGCCAATGGTGATGTCCCCGAAACAATAGAGGGAAAGAAGGTAAAGAGGTGTATGATAAAATTTGCAGAACATGTTGTATGCTTGTGCTTTATTTTCTCTCTCTTTTTCAATTTTATCTCAACTGTATGGCAGATCCAGAAGCTGCACTACGTTTTTAGATAGAAAGACTTGAAAAATCATTTGTAGGGTGTCTTAGAATATGATTTTATAGAATGGGTAATTTATTAAATTGGAAGTAAAAATCCCGCAGACAAAGATATATACGCAAGAAGTACGTAAAGTAAAAGATGCCATATTGTTGTGTGATTCCCTGTTTAACACGCCAGTCAATATGTTCGGTACACAGGACAAAAATTTACAGAATCGCATGAATGTCCCACTAACTTGTACGTTATGTTTTTGAATTTCAACCGCCTTGAGCAAACTTTACCTATTTCTTTCACCAAGTGATTTCAGCTATGAAGCACTGAAGGAAAATAGGTTTAGTTACTCTCTTACTTCAATTCTGAGTTTAACTGCTCATCATAGGGTAGATGAGCCTATTTTTGGGAATTTTTTTTATCTGCAACTATTTTGATGTGATATTCCTTTCTTTTTGATTTTTTTTAATTATCATTGTCATTTTGCTAGTCTGTGACTTGCTATGGGTAATGATCAGGTCATAACACTTGATATGGGACTGCTTGTTGCTGGGACAAAATACCGTGGAGAGTTTGAGGAAAGACTGAAGAAACTAATGGAGGAAATTAAACAAAGTGATGAAATAATTCTGTTTATTGATGAAGTGCACACATTGATTGGAGCTGGAGCTGCAGAGGGAGCAATTGATGCTGCAAACATCTTGAAACCTGCCCTGGCTAGAGGCGAGCTACAGGTTCGTAATCCTCCTTCACCAGTAGTATGTCCTTCCTTGGGAATTTCAACGAGAACTATGAAATCTACTTTTAAACTTGGTGTTTAATCTTTATCTTGATCTGAGTTCATCCTGGTAAAACTACAAAAAAAATTTCAGTGGTAAATTAACATAACAAAATACTAACAGCTGGGGTAACTGAGAAGTATTTTGCTTGGTTTCACTTGTCAGTGTATTGGAGCCACAACCCTGGATGAGTACAGAAAGCACATTGAGAAAGACCCTGCTCTTGAGAGGAGGTTCCAGCCAGTTAAAGTCCCTGAACCTTCTGTGGATGAAACCATACAGATCCTGAAAGGGCTTCGGGAGAGGTATGAGATTCATCACAAGCTCGGTTACACTGATGAGTCATTAGTCGCTGCTGCCCAGCTTTCTCACCAGTACATCAGGTATTCATCATATTCTCATTTTCCAAATTCTCTTCCCGACTTGAGTTGTTGGCACATTTTGACTTTGGGATTTCATAACCAACTAAATTTTCTCTGATGATTTAATATATATCCTTCCCAAGAAACACACTCTTAGTAGAAGCTGGTTTTCTTTTCTATCGGTGTCTGAATAGTAGGCTTATGCATGCTTTATCTCCTGAAAATTTGCACATTTATCTCCACTCCAAAAATATTCATGTCATTCCATGATTTATCTCAATTAAAGCATGAATATGTTTTTGAATAGAACGTTTGTTTGTTCCAGTGACCGCTTTCTGCCTGATAAAGCAATTGACTTGATTGATGAAGCTGGTTCCCGTGTTCGACTTCGTCATGCACAGGTAGAGTAATCTCTTATTCTTACTCTGTCCTGTCCTTTCTTCCTAATGCAGTCATGACCCATTTTTTTGATACCATCTAGCTCCCTGAGGAAGCAAAAGAGCTGGAGAAAGAGCTTCGCCAGATTACAAAGGAGAAAAATGAAGCTGTCCGCGGTCAAGATTTTGAAAAGGTGCCTGGTTTCCCCTCAATCCTGTGCATAAAATTCCAGTGAACTGTTTAATTTCTTATTGAAAGCATTGAGATCTTCAAGTTGTGCAATTTTAATCCTCCTATATGTTTTTTTTGTGTTTGTCAGCCAATTCAACTAGCACACTACACATACGAGATAAATAATTCTTTACCTCTCTATGCATTGGACAGGCTGGTGAGTTGCGTGATAGGGAAATGGATCTTAAGGCACAGATCTCAGCCTTGATAGACAAAAACAAAGAGATGAGCAAGGCTGAATCTGAGGCCGGAGATTCAGGCCCCCTAGTGACAGAGGCAGATATTCAGCACATTGTCTCTTCCTGGACTGGCATTCCTGTAGAGAAGGTCTCAACTGATGAATCTGATCGTCTCCTAAAAATGGAAGAAACTCTTCACACCCGAGTCATTGGCCAGGATGAAGCTGTAAAAGCCATCAGTCGTGCTATCAGACGTGCTCGTGTTGGACTCAAGAATCCCAACCGACCTATTGCCAGTTTCATCTTTTCTGGTCCAACTGGTGTTGGAAAGTCAGAACTGGCCAAATCTTTAGCAGCGTACTACTTTGGTTCTGAAGAAGCAATGATTCGGCTTGATATGAGTGAGTTTATGGAGAGACACACAGTCTCTAAACTCATCGGTTCACCCCCTGGGTATGTTGGTTATACTGAAGGTGGTCAATTAACTGAAGCTGTGAGGCGTCGACCTTACACTGTTGTGCTCTTTGATGAGATTGAGAAGGCTCATCCTGATGTCTTTAACATGATGCTTCAAATTCTTGAAGATGGAAGATTGACAGACAGCAAGGGCAGAACTGTTGACTTCAAGAATACACTCCTCATCATGACATCGAATGTTGGAAGCAGTGTGATAGAGAAAGGAGGCCGTCGTATAGGTTTTGATCTGGATTATGATGAGAAGGATAGTAGTTACAACCGTATCAAGAGCTTGGTGACCGAGGAGTTGAAACAGTACTTCAGGCCAGAGTTCTTAAACAGATTAGATGAGATGATTGTATTCCGTCAGCTCACTAAGTTGGAGGTGAAGGAGATAGCTGATATCATGCTTAAGGAGGTCTTTGTGAGGTTGAAGAATAAGGAGATAGAACTTCAAGTGACAGAGAGGTTTAGAGACAGGGTGGTCGAGGAAGGATACAACCCAAGCTATGGAGCTAGGCCGCTGAGGAGAGCTATTATGAGACTGCTGGAGGATAGCATGGCCGAGAAGATGCTTGCAGGTGAGATCAAAGAAGGTGATTCAGTAATTGTGGATGTGGATTCAGATGGCAATGTGACCGTCCTCAACGGCAGTACCGGTGCTCCCTTAGATCCAGCTTCTGAGCCTATCCCTGTGTAGATCAATTCTTCATTTAGCTCTGCAAATTTGTTGTTTGTAATGTTGCTTTCAGTTGTCTTGGCCACTAAGCTCTCCTGCGCTTATGGAGCAACTTGTGAGTAATTTTTTGGGGTGACAGGGTGCTGATATTCTGCCAAGTTGAGAAGGCAGCTTCCTTTCTGTGCAGAGCATCCAGGATTACACACTATATACTTACTGGATTTCATTAAAATTGTAGTGACAGACTGTAGAAGCATTTCTTCTAATTTATGGTAGCTGATAGGCAATTGACTCTCACCATTTTCAGCACTTTTTTCATGCTGTCTTGTTACTCTGTGTGGCTCAAATCACAACTAAGGATTTAGGTTATGAACATATATTTCTCTACCGATTTTTCCTAATCCCCAGAAAGTCACAACACACATTGGACAAATTGAATTAATAAGTCAACTTTTTTTAAAAAAAAAATTCCAAATGTAGTAGACTAACTGATTTAGTAAAGCCACCTCATTGACTTTAAGATGTCTTGGCCTGATTGGAGAAAAAAGTGTAAATTAGAATACCTGCTGCAAGAGTTGACAGGATTTTTTGAACTTGAATGAATAATCTTTTCCGCACATACTTGACCAATATCATTTCTTTTGCCCAAATTGATCTCGTTTTCCATGATTTAGTAGACTAATGAATTTATTTAAGGTGCCTCGTTGATTACAGATGACTTGCCAATGAAGCAATTAAGAATAGATTGGAAAATTTAGAATGAAAATTTAGGAATATATATGTGGATGTGATGTCCAACTTGCAAGCACAAGTTTTATCAAACAAAACTGAGACAGCAATGAAGGTCCATGGTAACGTAAATCTAATTTTCATGCTTACTGTTTCTGCTATCAATTGCATATGTTGGTTCAACTCAAGATGCATTGCAGCAGCCACTCTAAGTAATGAGACGGACATGAGAGCGTTACTTGAGTTCAAATCCCATATAACTGAAGACTATTTAGCAATCTTGGATTCTTGGAATGGTTCTTCACATTTCTGTCGTTGGCCTGGAGTTACGTGTGGCCTCAAACCCCAAAGAGTAACTCACTTGAATCTGAAAGGCAAGAGGCTAGCTGGAAGCATCTCACCTCATATTGGAAATCTTTCCTTCCTAAACTCTCTTGATCTTTCGGACAACTCCTTCAGAGGAGAAATTCCCCGAGAAGTGAGTAATCTCTTCAGACTTCAGAACTTAAACATGAGCTACAACTTTCTTGGAGGCGAAGTGCCATCTAACTTGTCTCAGTGCTTCAAACTTGTGACTATTGCACAAGACCATAACTCTCTGGTGGGGCGGATTCCTTCTGAACTGGGATCACTTTCAAAGCTCACCAAACTGCACTTAGGAAGCAACAACCTGAGTGGAAGTTTCCCAGCTTCACTTGGAATCTAACATATTTGCAAGAGCTACGACTGTCATATAGCCAGTTGAAGGGAGAACTTCCAGACTCTATGTCACGAATGAGAAGTTTGACACTGATGATGTATCAGTCAATCAACTTTCTGGTGAGTTCCCTCCTCCGCTCTACAATTTGTCATCACTTAAAGGAATAGGCCTGTCCTATAACTACTTCTCGGGTAATCTGGGAAGCAATATTGCTGTTGCTTTTCCAAAAGCTGAGAAGATCAATTGGGGAATGAATTTGTTCACTGGAACATTGCCAGATTCATTTGCCAATGCTTCAAATCTTCAAATACTTGATCTTCCAGGCAACAATTTTACTGGAAATGTACCTGCAAGTCTAGGAAGGTGCAGAACTTAAGGTGGCTAAACGTTAATGGTAATCAGTTGGGGAGTGATGAACCTGATAACATGAATTTCATCAGTTCCCTGACCAACTGCAGCAACCTACAGTACTTGCTTTTAGCCCACAACCACTTCAGAGGCATGTTTCCAAACTCAATAACCAACCTGTCCACCCGATTGACAGGATTACACATGGGACAGAATAGGATTCAAGGGAACATACCCAAAGAAATTGCAAACCTGGTGAACCTAAATATACTTTACTTGCAAGAAAACCGTCTAACCAGTAACATTCCAGCATCTATAGGAATCCTTTCAAACTTGGGAACTCTCGACTTGGATTCAAACAGATTGACAGGCAAGATCCCATCTTCAATAGGCAACATCACGAGACTGCTCTATCTTTATTTGTCTGGAAACACATTAAATGGAACCATTCCTCCATCCCTTGGAAATTGCAAACAGCTGTTGAGGATTTATATAGGTGAAAACAATCTAAGTGGCACAATTCCAGGGCAACTGCTGACTTTGTCATCACTAGCACAAGTTAATATATCTTATAACTCTTTTATGGGCTTCCTGCCAATGGAGATAGGAGACTTGACAAACCTTGCTGGGTTTTGACCTTTCCTACAACAATTTCTCAGGCACGATTCCAAGCACCATTGGGAAATGTTTGGCCTTGGAATCACTTTACATGCAAGACAATTCATTTGAACGGCCCATCCCATACTTAGCTGACTTACAAAACCTATGGGAGCTAGACCTTTCATGAAACACTTATCAGGAGAAATTCCACATTGGACTCTGAATCTTTCCTCCCTCATGTACCTGAATCTTTCAGAAACAATTTAGAGGGTGAGGTTCCCATCCAAGGAGTATTCTCAAATGCAACCGCATTACAAGTTGAGGGGAATCCCAAGCTTTGTGGTGGAATCCAAGAGTTTGATTTACCACCTTGCCCGAAGCAAGAAAATCATAGAAAAAAGAGGAAGCGTCTTACAACTGTCTTGACTGCGATTATCGGTGTTGTTTCATTTGCTGCAGTAGCATGTTTTCTACTTCCTATGTTTTTTATTAAAAGATCCAGAAGACGAAGAGATGCAACATCCACATCTGGGCATCTCATCTTCCCCATGATTGCATATAAGGAGCTTCATGATGCAACTGATGGTTTTTCTTCAGATAAACTGTTAGGTTCAGGCAGTTCGGCACTGTGTACAAAGGAATTCTTCACTCATCAAATGAAAATCCAGTTGCAGTCAAGGTACAAAACCTCCAAAAACACGGTGCATCTAAAAGCTTCATGGCTGAATGCCAAGCCCTGAGAAATATTCGGCATCGAAACCTGGTGAAAGTCATAACTGCATGCTCCAGCATTGACTTCAAAGGAGATAACTTTAAAGCCATAGTGTACCAGTTTATGGAAAATGGGAGCTTGGAGGAGTGGTTCCATCAAGAATCAGAAGGACAAATACAATGCAATAGCTTAAACATTCTTCAGAGATTAAATATTGCAATAGACATGGCTTCTACATTATATTATCCTCATCATCAATGTGAAATCCCTGTGGTTCACTGTGATCTCAAGCCAAGTAACATTCTTCTCGACAACAACATGATAGCACATGTAAGTGATTTTGGATTGGCCAGGCTCATCCCTATTTTTTCTGGGGAGGGCAACCTTAACCAATTCAGCTCACTCGGAATACAAGGAACTATTGGATATGCCCCACCAGGTAAATATCCTTTCTCATTTTCTTGATAATCTTCCACTTAAATCTGACAAATACTTCACAACTTGGATTACTTTCAAAATGCACGTTTTACACAGAGTGAGTGGCTAATATGGATAAATGCTGCAGAGTACAGCATGGGTGCTGAGGTCTCCATAACAGGAGATTTGTATAGTTATGGGATCCTATTGCTGGAGATTTTCACTGGAAAAAGGCCCACAGATAAACTATTCGAAAACAATGTGAATCTGCACCTTTTCGTCAAACTGGCATTACCAGATCAAATAATGGATATTGTTGATGGATCCGCTCTTTGTAGAGAAATTACAGGAGGGGATACAAATGAGGAATATAACTAGTGAACAGATCAAGTGTTTGGTTTCTATTTTCCAACTTGGGCTAGCATGTTCAGCAGAAACACCACAAGAGAGAATTAACATGGAGCAGGTTTACAGGGAATTGATAATAATCAGAGACAGGTTTCTAAAATAACAGGAACACACTGCTAAGCAATCCCTAAAAGACAGCTCAGAGAAAAGTTTGAGTCGTTAGTTACCAATTGGCTTATGTATGGTCAATCTCAGATATCAACTTCACATATATACTTTATTTAAGACATGTAGCAGTAATATCTTTTTCTCCCAGATGACAGAATATATTACAATGCCTAAGTTCATCTCAATTTATTATGTCTTCAATCAACAACTGGTACTCCACATTACTTGCTCAGTAAGACATTATATTAAGCCGTATAGATTGATGGTCAACACCAGTTAAAAAAGATACTACCAAGTAACCAGTCTTCAAAAACTTCCTAAATCATATGACATCACAAAAGAGGAGCTCTGAATTTGGGCATCATCCAAAACAGTTAGTCATAACTATTATTTCATTTGTTTAGCATGGAACCAAAGCTCAACCATTGGACATATAGATCAAATATGAAGAAATTATTCATCTCCATCTAGGCTAAATTTCAAATTAAGTTTTGAGCTAGAAAGTGAATAATCCTTATAAAAATGGAGATAGAAGCGGCAAAGTAAGCCTCACATGTCCTCACAAGATCTCATCAAGTAAATATGTATTGTTTACAAATGTAGCCCAAACCCAAAAACAAAAACAAATAAAAAAAAAAGAGGGGATGCATAGATTCTGACAAAACTACAACCATAAATGGCATCATTCAATCCTCCAAACGGGTAAATTTTTCCCCACGTCCTCTGCTCACAACTAAATAGAAGTTCCCAAAAAATAACTACATAGTGGCTCACAATTACTAAAGATTTCTCTCATCACTAACAATTCCCAAAACCAGAGAAATCAAGATAAAAGAGAGAAGAAACAGTCTAACCAGCAAAAGAAGCTATTTTCAGAAGCCATAACATTGTCAGGTAATCCTCATCTTCGATCATTTGCTGCAACATTTGGTCAATCAAGAAACTTATAACCTTGAAGAGATGGTGGCAAGTAAGTCTGGCATGAATTTGGATTGTCAGGAGGATAAATATAGTCCCTCCCATAACCAAGATCCTTCATTAGCTTAGTTGGTGCATTCCTGAGGTGAAGGGGCACTCCTTCGTTTTGTCCAACTGATTCCCTTACCACTTTTTGAGCTGCCCCTATGGCTCTATAGACGGCAATAGACTTCGGAGCCAAGGCCAAATAAGCAACACACTGAGCAAGGATAACATTGCACTCAGGCATGCCAATAAAATGGCAAGCTTGGTAACAAGCAACAGCCTGGCAAAGAGCCGCTGGATCAGCTAACCCCACATCTTCACTAGCAAACCTGACCAGCCTGCGTGCTATGTAAAGAGGCTCTTCACCCCCTTCCAACATTCTCGCCAGCCAATAAATGGAAGCGTTAGCATCACTTCCTCTCATAGATTTGTGAAGCGCGCTGATAAGATTATAGTGTTCATCCCCTGCTCTGTCATAAGCCAAATGCTTACATTGCATTGCTTCTTTTACATCATCCAGAGTTATAACTGCAGACAAAGGAGGGTCATTAGCATTTCCTTTGTTTTCCACTGACTCCCTGTTTGATCCTTTTGCTACTCGTGTCCGTGCAGCAGTAGTGGTAGCTGAAATTTCCAAGGCATTTAATGCCACCCTTGCATCTCCATCACAGTTTGTTGAAAGAAACTCTATACATTCATCATTTACTTCAATTTTCATCACATCTCCCATGCAACAGGACAGCCCCTTATCAGAATCAGCAGCAGCTCGCCTGAGTAGCGTAGCAATATGGTGGGGTTTTAAGGGATTGAGAGTCAAAACTCTGCACCTGGACAATAATGGCGTTATCAAATGAAATGATGGGTTTTCAGTGGTCGCTCCCATGAAAATGACACTGCCATCTTCAATTACCGGCAAAAAGGAGTCTTGCTGGGCCTTGTTGAACCTGTGAACCTCATCAATGAACAGAATGGTCCTTTTGTCGCTCTTCTTTTTCATTCTTCTCGCTTCCTCAACGGCATCTCTAACATCCTTGACGCCCGAAGTAACAGCAGACAAAGAAACAAACCGATAGGTATTTACACCAGCTTCAGAAGCAGAGCAAGTGTTAACTATGGCTCTAGCGATGGAGGTTTTGCCGGTACCTGGTGGTCCCCAAAGAAGTATTGAAGGAAGACGACCGCAATCAATGGCTGATCGAAGAAGGGATTTTGGCGCTAAAAGGTGGTCTTGCCCAACGACATCGTCAAGGGTCCGAGGTCGCATTCGTTCGGACAAGGGTTCATGAGGGGGTAGTTTTTGAGGCTGTTTCTTTCCTTGTTCAGATTCTACTACCTTAGGACGCTTTGTTAGACGGAGTAATGGAGGTTCCTCGTCTTCTTTTTCTTCTTCTGCTTCTTCATGGGTCTCCATCCCCTTAGTACTTACAATGGGTTTAACCGTTGATGCGGAAGTGGGTGTGAGGGGTTTGGATTGAAATGTAAAAAACCGATCGATTTTGGGCTGGAACGGTGGAGTGGATGGATGATGATCGTGGGCGGTAGTATTAGGAGGAGGAGGAGGAGGAGGAGGCGACCAAGAGGAGGAAGAAACTGGATTGAAATTGCAAGAATCTTGAGAACCCTTGTTGCTAAGGGCGTGACTGAGAATCCACTCGGTGGCTTTGACGATATCACCGCCGGTTGCCGTCAGAGCTTCGGCGGCGATGTCTTCTGGAAAACCCATGCTTACAAGCTGCTGCTCAGCCATGGTGTTCTGTTTCCCGCTTCCTCGCTAGGCTTGGCCCTATTAACGATTTCACTCAAATTAATTAATTACTATATTTTTCAGAAAAATGATTGATGTCAAAATTAATAAATTAAAAATAGCTGAATAAGGAGAGAAAAACAATTACAACTACTGATTTAAAGAGATTTATTATATTAGTAAAGGGAATTCTCAGTCCGAGGTGACGTGACTCTGTATTCATTCTTCACGGATCAAGTCTCCCTGCGATCTACACTGCCCACATATCCTTTCTAGAACAAGCATAATAATTGAGATCAAACTCTACAAGATATGAGAACAGGTAGTCCTCTTTTTTCAAATTAATCATGGAAGGAATCAAGAGATTATGTTTCACGTTTTCAAAATTATACGTGACACCAACTTCATGTTCAATAAAAATTTCGATCTCATTTTTAGCGATGTAAGGATTAACAACTTGAAACCTGGTCCCGAGCAAAGAATCTAATGGAAGAGAAGACAGTTTTGGACTAAAAGACAGCAGGCAAGAACCATTCTGTTTAACAAAGTCCCATCATCTAGAATGTTATTGATTAATGAAAGATTTTTCTGAATCTTTTTGACAAAAATTTTGACCTCGGCAATACATTGCTCTGAGTTTTGCCCCTAGAGAAGCTCTCAAAATATATTTCCTTACATAAAGGAGATGTTTGATTTAAGACCTGGTTAACATCATTAACTGCTTCAAATTCAACACTATAATCATCTTCAAGGCAATTTTGTTTAGTTCTTGATCGAGTGAGAATAAAAAAAATACCAATGTCAAATTTGATTGAATTTCAAATATCAGGTTCTTAAATCAACGCATTTAGTATAGAAATCACTTTCAAGTTTCAACATTATATATTGTGTTCATATTTGTGAAATGAATTCATTGTAGGAGAATCTAATTGTCAGCAATATGGTGTCATTCCTTCTGTGTTGAAAGGCAAATAATGTACTTTAATTTAATGAAATGAACTGTTTATTTTCTTAATTTTAATTTGCTTAATTTCAATCATTGACAAGAAATTAATTCTATGTTAGTTACAATATTATGTTCTCTGGGCTCTTCTAATTTATAAGTGAACAGGGGATTCCGCATTCCTCTTCTTATATTCTAAGGAGAATAAAAGTTATATATCTTATTTATTATGTTAACAATAAAAAAGATGAATATTAGAGATGGATGAGATAAAAATTAAAAAATTAATAGAAATTAATGAGCAAAAATGGGTATCTATGACTCTTTAGTTTATTACAAAGGATAGAGTTCATCTCAATGCTTGAACTTGTGGCTGGAAAACCTCTTTTTTATTATTGGTAAGAAATCATCCAACAAATGACATAATCACACAAGAGTTTCACTTTCCTTTACGTCTCAAAGCTCAAGAATAAAAATTATACAATTCAATTTGCTTTAGCCGCAAAGAATTACAGATTTATCTTATATACACTGATAATATAAATGGATTTTAATTTTATACGAACAATGAATTTG
The DNA here is from genome assembly GCA_035772735.1 of Datura wrightii. NCBI lineage: Eukaryota > Viridiplantae > Streptophyta > Magnoliopsida > Solanales > Solanaceae > Datura > Datura wrightii. Next base: position 178,223,895 of record JASDFA010000010.1, on the reverse strand, counting down.
GTGTGGCACCATTACTTTAGCAAAATGATTGATCCTGCCATTTTTTGACATATGGAACTACATAGACTCAATTGTGATCGCCTTTGTATCCTCCTTTATTATCTTCTTTTTTTTTTAAATATTTTTTCGTTAGATAAAAAAACTAGCACAAACTAAGATTTCAATTATAATCTGTATGGTGCAAATTGTTGAAAGAACATTATGCTTAGCAATTTTCAATCAAGACTTTCATTGACCTTTTTTTTCAAGTGTTATTTATTATTAGATCCAGCTACTTAAATTAATCATTGATCCTAATAGTTATGATTTTAGGAAACCTTCACATCATGAAGTTCTTGAAAATACTCAGTCTATGATCAATTGAATGTTATATACTTTTTGTATACATAAAAATAGAGAAATTGATATTTAATTAATTCATGAAATATCATTTGGTATTGGAAAGCCAATTATATCTAGGAACAAATACTATAGGCGAATAACAATACCAAATCTTCTAACTTATATCTAAATTTTCTTAATATTTTTAGTTTTAATAATGATCAAGGGAAAAAATCATTTATATGTTTAATGAGTTCTTTCAAATGCGGAAAAATTATCCAGTTAATAATAAATTGGATGAAGATTTAAAATCTCTTCTTTTTATTTTAGGATTAAAAAAAATTCAAAACATATTTAATTTTTCAAATATTATAAAAGATTAGCTTTTAATCTAATAAGGTGTTTTGTGACCACACGAAGCATGAGTAATTTTACTAGTTCCTATATATGAAAAATCAACATATTTTTATGATTAAAGTTGGTAAAATTATCCATGAAATTATAACTTTCTTAATTTGTTTGAGTTTGAATTTATTTATTAATTCATTATTTATTAACTCGACTCATTTCAATCGGATGGATTTTAAATCATCAAAATTTTGGACAATAAAAGTCTTCTTGGAAGGTCCAGGTGAATGGGGTTCACTTAGAGTGTTCAAGTGAAAATTTTGGATAAGTTCAGAAGTCTATCTATATATTACACCAAATTAATATAATATTATTTGATTTTAATTTGGCCCGAGTTTAACAAAGTAAAAAAGAATTTTAATAGAAAAACTGTCGTTTTAAAGGCTCCGCTCTCCCTTGGATATCATGAAGGAGAGGTTACTTTAATTTCAGAACCAGAATGAAGCGTGGAATAGGCGCAATCTCTAGCTCGGGAATAGGCGACTGTGGTTTTAAATCTAGTGATCTTACACTAAAGATATAAAGAGTATACCAAAATATCATTTAATTTACAGAAAAAGATCAAAAACACTCCTAACGTATGAAAAATGGATCATAAATATCCTCCTTTCACCTTTTGATCTAAAAATACCCTCAACCTTTGTTTTTAGCTCAAGAATACCCTCGTCCCACCTTTAGATCTAAAAATACCCTCAACCTTGAAAATTTTAATATTTAGAGATTTAAAATTTTATTTTCTTTACTTTTTATTTTAGGATTTAGTAGAACTGATATAACTATAATCATAAATATAAAAGTCAAAGAAAAATTAGAAATTAAAAAATAATAATATCATAACAAGTACCTTGGAAATTCATTGTTATATTTCCTAGATTTGTCTTTTTTTCTTTAATTATTTATTTACAAGCAAAAAATAGAGAAATTCTCTTTAATAAATGTAACTTGATTGAACATGTCATTTTTTATCTCTATATTTATCCTAAGCGATTAAATATCAGATGGAGCTACATATAATTTTTACAAAAAATTCCTCCGTTTGTAAATATTAGAATCCGACAAAAGAAAGAAGATAAATCTAGAAGCTATAATAATTGAATTCCAAAGGTATTCGTCATACATATAATTTTATATTTTTAAGTAAGGAAAATAAAATTTTTAAACCTCTAAATATTGAAATTTTCAAGGTCGAGGGTATTTTAGACCAAAATATGGAAGGAGAGGTAACCTTGAGCCTAAAACAAAAGTTGAGGGTATTTTTAAATTAAGAGGTGGAAGGAGGATATTTATGAGCCATTTTTCATATCTTAGGAATATTTTTTATCCATTTTCGTTTGACTTGTGATCTTATATGTCACATAAAAGATTAAAATTAAAGAATTATTAAAAAAAAATAAACAAACTAAAAAGAAAATTAAAACAAATAAACTAATTAAAACTCAGAGAATACCCATTTTTGACATATTGATATGAGTTGATGGACTCAACTCTCATTTGTTTGTACTTAATGGTCCATTAAGTGTGTTTGTTTTAATTAAAATTTAAGTACTTATTTGGTTTAAATAGTAAGATTTAGAACAAAGTCTTAATATCATTTAGAGATATGTCATCATCACTTTGTCCCCAACCACCACCACCACCATCAATCACCTCTATCATCATAATCACTACTATTACCATCACTAATCACCATCCTCTGCCGCCGTTGTCGCCACCACCACCACCAATCACCTTTGGCACCATTGTCAATCACCATTACCGTCGTCAACCACCCCTAACATCACAACAACCACCGAAAATCACCACTGCTGCTAACTACTAATGTCAGTTGTTATTGTACATACCATTTTCATCATTATAATTATATGTCTGCCGCCACTACCACCATCATCATCACCGTTGTCACCATTGTTGCCACCTCTACCACCACTATAATTCACTATCACCACTACGACCAATCCCTACTACCAACCACCTTCGTCATCACAAATAGCACCCCCGCCTTACTATTACCAACATATTGTCAATCATCACACATTCTTCAGCCACAGCCATCAAACACCGTTAATTACTAACACCAATCAACTTCACCATCACAACCATTACTACCAACCGTCACCATCACGTCAGTCACTACAACACCTGCCACCCTCGTAATCATAACTATCACCACAATCAGTACTATTAACTATCACTATTATCAATACTAGTAACTATCACTATCATAAACTACTGGCCACTAACACCAATACCACGAACACTACTTCCTAGAAAAAATTAACCATTTTATTTTTTCATCAGATAATAATTTATTTTATTAAATTAATATTTTTTTAATATTTAATTACTTTTTTATTTGAATTGTATGTTTAATACAAATAAATAAAATATACACATTCAGATGTTGAAAAACAAGCAGTCCTAATCATTCAGTGTTCGAATCTAGAAACAACACATTAATCATTCAGATATGCATTTAAATTCAAACATCTTAATCTTAATGAAAACAAATGAGGCCTCAATTATTATTCATTGGGCTTGAAGGCGAGCACCCACAGAACAGAACACGAACAAGGGCATTGGGCCTCTATTAATATCCTACTGTTTGGGTGAAAGGGCCAAGCATAGTACTTGGATAACTTGGGCTGGAGCCCAGATAACGGGGTTTGCAACCCGAGTTTGATATTACTGGGCCTTGTTCAGAAGATCTGCACAAATAAAATCATTTGATGTTGTTGTTTAAATTTGGGAAAAAAATATAATTATACATATTTAGAGTAATAATTTTAAAATATATCAATATTTTTTAGTTTTTAAAAATAACAAAAAAAAAAGATTTATAAATATACCATATTATGGTAAAATTACTATCCTATAAATTAGTGTAGTCCAAATAATTATCTACATGTCTTGATTTGTATTTTACTGTAAAACAATTAAGTGACTAATTTACACCACATTGATATCTGAACTTTAAAATCTTATTTTTCTTCTCAAATAATTCTTGATATTCATTCAATAAATTTCTCCTAGATTTTTGCCTTTCTCTGTGCCATAAATTTCTTGTAGATTTTTGCCTTTCCGTAATTTTTTCATACATATTTTTTTTCTTTTCCCTTTATACACAATTGATACATTAAATCATTTTGCATATAACTTGGTATAAAAAATTTAAATAACACAATTTGTATTATCATATTTTGAACCCAATCCATATACTAAAATAAGTATAAATTTCTTACATACTAATATGTAAAAAAAAGAAAAAGAAACAACTATACTAGTTTCTATACAAATTTCAGACCTCTCCAAAAAAATAAACACGCTTAGACTAATTAGATTTATCATATTTATACACAATGCATTTACTAAAACCTGTTTGTATATAATATAGTATTCTCTTTTAAAAATATTATGTTATTTTCGTGGTATTCCCTTTAAAGAATAAATATTTCATCGGCATAACGAAAGTGTTTAAAATTTGGTAGAGATTTAGGTTGGCAATTTGTATATATTTGCATTTTTTAAAAAAGTTTTTTCTTACCTAAAGAATATGATTGTGAAAAAATATGTATGTGCTGTATATGCGAATTAGTTTCATCTGTTTATATGCAAATTACTTTTCAACCAATAATTATATGAATTATGCTTCTGATCGAATATATGCTTTCAGATTTTACGTGATATATATTTAGTTTATAATATGATAATTTTTAATGTTATAAGGTAAGTGTTTAAAAGTTGATAGAGATTTAGAGTATTAAAAAAGTTTAAAAAATGGTAGAAATTTAGAGTATTAAGGAGTTTTAGGGAAAAAGGAGTTCCGGAGAAGAAGAGATTTAGATTATTAAGGAAACTAGATAACATTGAAAAAGAGAAATATTTTCTTTTTAGAAGTATGATAAAATAGAATGATTATCTTTCATTGATAAGTGTGCTATAAAATAAAAAATTTAACAACTAATTTAGATTTAATTACATTTATTAAAAAATTATGTATTATATTTAAATATAAAATTTGATAGTTTCATAAATAATCTAATAATTTAATAAATAAAAAATTATTGATATATGTTGTAATTAAATATTTTATATTATTATTTTATATAACTTTTTCCTTTAAATTTTATCTCCATTTAAGGTATTTTTGCAAAAATAATTGTGGTGTTACAACCCAGTTGATTGCGAAACTACACTTTCACAAGGTGTGGCTGTAATTTTAAGACAATCTTCATTGTATCTATCTTTTTAAATTATTTACAAGTTTTATATTTATCTTTTTAAATTATTTACAAGTTTTATCAAATTGATAAATTTTATCTAGATAGGTTATACCCAGCGGACGGGACATAATTTTAATATAATTTTCACTTTATCTGTTTTATTAAATCGTTCACATATCTTATAATATTCATAATAATTACCGATATTGCTCAAGTATGCATAAATTTTATCAGATTAATTTAGTACAATCCATAATATTAGTTATCTTATTAAATTATTCATAAATCCTTATCGAGTATGCAAAATTTGTATGTGTTGTCCGCGAACATTGAAACCTTAAAAGGCTAGTTTAAGTACTCTTTCATTCATCTGTTTAACCGATTGAGAACAGTGACGATAACATATTTTATAAAATCTCATAAATAAAATACAAAAGCAATAGTATATATAATATTTTATCCAATAGAGAAATAGTTTTTGATAAACCGTCGATTCAAAATAAGAGTAAAATAGCCCCAAAAAACAAAAGGGGGACGGACAGTGAGAATAGCAGGAGTAATGTAATGTAGTGTCTCAATTCACGAGGAAAAGGAAGAAATTGTAAAAGCTAGCTGATGTTGCTCTCTCATCAAACATGGACAAACTTAGCATCTGAATTGTTTGTATCTCTTATTAAATTGTTCCTCTATTGTCACTCTCCCACAACCCCACTCCACTATTCTTGTTTCTATATTTATGTTTTCAAACCCTTTGTTACCTATCACTATTCATTTGTCTCTCACTAATGTTCTTTAAATTACGTATGTTTATGCATAACAACATATTAAAGAGATCTCTTTGTCTTTGTCAATAGATTCTCCCTAATACAGGACTTTGTTATACGTATATAAATTCATAGCTTATATGAAAATATAAAATTTCATTAAACAACACTAAACGCTTTGTTATACCTCTTGGGGTCATTTAATTTGGTTATTGTTATTACAAGTTCAATCTCCATATACAATATTAGCTTATTATAGAGAGCGTCTATTATTATAAAAAGGTTTGACAGTATATAAAAATAGGAATAAAATAGAAAATAAAAGAAGAGTGTGGAGGTTGAGCAAGTAGATGCTGACAATGTAAAAGGATGGATATAAATGGACTCTTCTTTTTATTGGGGGCCCATCAGAATTTAAAGACTATAATTGGGAATTGGGTGCGGTAAAATTTAAGGCCTCACGGGTTTCTTGGCTCTGCCCACCCTTTAATTGTCTTCCCCAACTTGACTAACTACTATTTTCATCCAATTCTTATTTTTAAAATTTTTAAATTTTTAATATATTTTTCAATTAAAAAAAGATAAGTGGTGAATTTTTTTTTAAAAAAAAAAAGAAGAAAGAAATGAAACAAGTAACAAATAAAGGTTACAACGGATAAATGTTTCATTATTTTTAATTAGATCTCTCAAGTTCAAATTTATGATATAGAGATATCTTTGTTAAGACACACTTTATTTTTAATATAAAATTTTCGATCTAAATTAAAAATTTAATTAATCTCAATATAAATAAGGGTTAAAATAAAATTTAAAAAAAAGTACTGAAATAGGGTTTGCATGGATAAGAGGCAATTTGTATAGTCAAAAATAGACATCCATTGGTTATTAAGAACTTAAGATTGCAAAAAGTAAATTTAAAGGTAGTTTTGGTGCATACAATTTATAACATGAAGTTTCAATGTTATGTCAAACTTCTCTTTGTTATTATTTGGAACAAATATATCAAAATTAGAGAAAATTTAAGTTATATATAAATATGTACTCTCTTCGTTTTCATACACTAAAAGTAAATTTTTATTTTACTCGTCATTTTAAAAAAATTAAAAGAGAAATTAATTATATTTTTAAAATTTTTTACTTTTTTAAATTTCATATCAAGTTAAAATCAGATTAATAAATTAAAACAGAGGAAGTAATTACTAATAATCATCTATAATGACTATATAAACAATTTTGACAGTGCATATATTTTTGTAATTCGATTTTCTTAGTATTTTGTTTTAGTGATTGTTCCATTTTTAATATGTATCATCATGCTTTTTTTAACACTTTATCTTTGGCTTCTTCATTCCTATTGTTTTATTTTTTCGTACTATTTTATAAATCAAAGATCTATTTAATAATTATCTATCTACCTCTCAAAATAGAGATAAAATATGTTTACACACTATCCTCATAAACAATGTATATATTATTATTTATATATATATTTGCACTATCCGATCAATATTCATAATACTTTATATAGATGTATATATTTCATACAATATCAATAGAATAAATGACTCCCCAAGATATGCACAACAATTTTCAGAGTTGATGCGCTAAAATTTTGAATCATCATTCATATATTATTATATAAGTGGGAAGTCAAAAAGTAAAAAGTTAAAGTACTAAAATGCCCTCCAAACATTGAAAGACTAATATACCTTTTAAATAAACATATTATTTATAAGTGGAAAACCCTTAAAGTTAAAAGTTGGATTACCATTTTACCCTATTGAAATTAAAATATTGTAAAATATTTAAATATTTAATAATTATATTAAATTAGAACTTTTATTTTAATGCTCCATATTGTGTAAATCTAAACATAATTTTTTTAAAATGTCCTAACAAGTTACAACCTTTTATATTTCAACCTTTATTATTTTTTGTTTGCAGCTTCCAAATACTTTTTAACATTTTTTGTACACATTATCATATATATAATCTATACTATTCTAAAAGTGAAAAATAAAAAAGTTTAAAAGTTAAATTATAAAATGTCCATCAAATATTGAATGGCGTTTTTACGCTTCACATAAAAAAGATTCTAATTAAATGAATTATTTTTAGGTATATATTCTTAATTATTATTTATAATATCAAACTTTCACATTTTCATCTTCCATATAACATTTAACTTATTCTTTATTAACCACTAACTCACCCAACTTATTCTTTAATTTAAAAAATTTATAAAATTTGAAAAGTTACCTGAAGTAATTAAACATAAATTAATTTAATTAATATTAAGTAGATGAGAAGTCCAAAAAGTACCATGAAAAAAATCATCTAAAGGCTCCGAATAATTTTCATTTCCTAAGAATACTTACAGTACCAAGTTTTTTTTTCTTCATTTTTTTTTATTTTTGTAGTCTTCTTTATTTTTATCTTTCTTTCTTTACACACAAAGAAAATGCGTAGCATATCGTTTGAAATTTACAACGAAGATATAATGTTGTGTATCCAGTTGTGCATGAACATATAAACAGAAAGACATTAAAGAACTGAAGAAGAATTTTATCCGAGAAGGTGCTATATATGACTTGGAAGTGAACATATTTTTACTTGATATCCAAACTGATCTTTTTTTTAAATTTCTAATCTATAGCTCAATTAAATATTTTTAGAATATATATGATCAATAGAACTATAAATATACTTTATTTATAGGATATACGTGCAAAGCACGTTTCTTGAAACTAGTGATAAATAAATAAAAATAATAAATAAGTGAAAAGTTAAAATACTAAACATTAAAAGAAATATATTCTTCAAATAATAATAAATAAAAAATAATATATAATCATATTATTAATATATATATATATATATAATTTTATATTAAAAGTTGGAAGACTCTATGTCAAAAGTTGAATTACAAAAAAATTCATCAAATATTAAACGATTATTTTGCCATTCCACAAATATTAATATTACAATAATTTCATACAAAAAAAAAATTTACCTTCTAATAAATAATAAATATCTATAAAAATTAAATTAAAATTATCTTTCTTTGAGATTAAAAGCTTCATGCGAATTATATTACTGTAATTACGAAGAACATGAATTTTGTCTCCTTCCGGCCAAAAAAAAAAAAAAAATTTCTGAATTTAATTGATCAACTTATCCTTTCATTAATAATTTTTTTTTAATTAAATAGAAGATCAATTTATATGTCTTTTCCACTTCTCTTATTTAATTAAAGTAATTAAAATAAAAATTACTACATTAATAGAGGTAATACTAAGAGTCCTAATTTAAGTCTTTTTATATCCTTTTGCTGAGTCTTGCCTTGTCCTTTAGAATTTCGTAAGAGAAGGAGAAATCAAAGATTACATGATCTGCTGAATTGCAAAAAATTAACACAGCATCAATCTATTCTTTTTTCACACTTTATTTATGGTGTTCTTGATTTATGTGTTAATTGTCAAATTCTAGACTCACCCTTTGATCAGATAAGGTTGGATGTAAAAGCAAATTTTAAATTTTAAATGATAAGTTTTTATCACGATTTTAAGTTAATTTATATTAATAATTGAGCTCATAGTCAAATATTTAATATATTCATATATTGAATCTAAGCAAAAGTCATTAAATTAAGATGAATTCATATTACATGCTAAATTTATGTCCTCTAATATGAGTGCAAAAAATTCATAAAAGCTAAAAAAAAATCACCTATTAATGTTTGCTAATAATAACTATCACCATCATAATTACTAGCCACTAACACCAATCATTACCACAACCACTACTACAAACCGTCTCCACCATAACTAGAAAGTATAAATATTTTATTTTTTATCAAATAATAATTGATTTTATTATATTAGTATTGAAAGTCTGAGCATGATTATATTTTATTCACTAAATTTCATATGCTTATTTTCATATACTTTGCATAATTTTAAAGAATATATATATATTATTTTAATAACTTTACTAAAATTAGCATGAAATACACGTACAATGCACGTGTCTAAAACTAGTTTTATAGAGAAATACAGAGGTAAGGGTAAAAATCACTTAAAAAAAATATGAGATACACTTTAAATAAAAAAGGAAATATATGTTTGGGAGAAAAACACAAAAGAAAATTCTTTCTACTATAATTTATTGGTAATCAGTCGAAGAATGTTTTCATGGGCGTCTCTTTTACTTTTATGATAATAATATAATTTTTTTTGTAATTTAATAACATATAAAAAATTTACACTTTTAATGAATCAAATATAGTAGGATTGTTTTTTCTTTTAAAAAACTTAATTTAATGTCAAACTAAATAAAGGAGTCTAACAGGGGGATGAATTTGAATATAATTATAAGGTATTAATTTTGAATACTATGCTCCTCTTTCTCCCTATATAAAGTTTTATTTTTTTTATTCCTCATATATTCTAACAATGAAGAAGTTAAAAAGTGACTAAATAAAGTTTCTTTAGTATACAAATTTGTTCTTTTTCTTAAAAAAAAATAATTAAAAATGAGACTCAGGGCCTCTATATTAATAAAAAGACAAGAGTCAGGACTAGGTCCAATAATAGACCCGACCCAAATCAGTAAACAATTGATTTGGGTCTTTTCGCTTTTAGAATCTGAGGAAGGTTTGAGGAAAATGAAAACCTTTTATATAATTTTTTAATTTAATTTCATGAGCGATGTCTTTAAAGATTTTCATTCGTACGTTTATTATAATATATATTTAACTATCCAATGCAACTCCTTATATATTCTAGCAATTAAGAAGTTGGAAAGCGGCTAAATAAAATTTCTTTAATGTACTAATTTGCTTTTTAATTTCTTAGCTTTTGCTTAAATAGCATTTTATGTCGTGATGAAACAAACAATAAGATTTGAGATGTGATCATAATAGAAACTAACAATATAATGTTCATAATAAAAGTCATAGTTATGATTGAACAAATAAAATATCAGGGTGGAACATACGTCAAAAATATCGTCTATAAGAAAGTGTTAAGCTAACTGAAAAGTAGAAATTTTCCCCGGACAAATTTCATAGCAAAACAATAAACTTTGTTGTTAATCCTAATTAGTGATGGAATTTTTATAAATAAAAAAAAATGTTAGCTACAAAAGGAATTTAGCAACAGATTACTGAAAAATCTCATAGCTAATTTAAATTTCTTTTGTCTCGTAATACACTGTCCCTATCTGACTAAATTAAATTGTTCAACTTTACAGTTTTAGATGACTCATAATATTTTATGCTGAACAATCAAGTTATTTGAGCAGACTGAATATTTATTGATTCAACTTATTACTTTCTTTCTTTCAATTTTTAGTACTCATTAACCATGTATTTTTAATATTATTTATTATTAAAATTTTTTATATAATTGTATTGAGATACACGTGCAATGCACATATTCAAATACTAATTTAAGAAAAGGATAAGATATTCAAAAAAGATATATAACGAAATTGGTATATAATAGAGCGGACATATAATATATACTTCCAAAATAATTACTCTTTTCATTTTAAAATAAATATTATTATAAAAAATAAAAAAATTATTTCAAAATAATAATTAGTAATTATTTTTAATGATGCACTTTCATTAAATAAATATTTTTTGAGAAAAAAAAAATCCTAAATAGTCCCTTCCTTATCTCTGGGCTAAGAATCAAAATCATTCTTGTATTTTCACATGAAGCGGTAATTGTTCCTCATATTTATAATATTGTGCACTTTTGGTCCTTCCCGAAACTTTTGACTTTTTCTTTAACATTGATTTTGACCACAATTTAGTGGATGGAATATTCTGTTGTCTTTCTTTAGGTTTAATAGAAACAATAACTCCATGGGAGAGAAGGCGAGAAGAAGAGTGTTCCTTGTTCTGTACGGTCGAAATATTAGTACAGTTAAATTAAGAATTTATTTTTATTTTTTAAATTATATCTATTTATTGTAGACAAACAACACTGCAAGTAAAAAATTTAAAAAGTAACATTTTTTTTCCTAAGTAGAAATAAAAAGAAACAGGAAAAAAAGAACATTCAAAATGGAAGAGTTTTGGAGGGAATAAACTAGTACTAGGTAGAAGTAGGCTGAATATTGATTGTGATATAGTGATAAATGTTTTTATATTTTTAATTAGAGGATTTAGATTTGAGCTATGAATATAAAATTACATTTGTTAGGAAATATTTTATCCTCCAACGTGAAATTGTTTGATATAAATTCAAATTTAATCGATCTTTAACTAGAATATGAATATTAATGAAGTGATAAATACTTTTTCAATTATAGATCTTCAAACATAAGTAAAAATTCGCTTTTGATAACAACTGTTTTACACTTAACATAAAATAACGATTTCAAATTTAATCCGTCTTCAAAACAAATATCAAATACGGTAAGAAACCAAAATAAAAGAAGTAGCTAGATTGGAAAGAAGACAAATTGTTGTTATCTATAATGGAGATTTGACAGTTTGTTGTTCATGATTTTATTAAAAATAAATCGAAAAACAATCAAATCAAATTAAGTTTATACTATTAAGGCAAAAACTATGTCTTTCAAATTCAGTTTTAGAATTTTATGTATTGAGAAATTATGTCTTTCATATTACTGTATTTGTACTCCAAAACACAAGTTATGCCTATTAAATTTATGTCCAAGACATAAGTAATATCTTTATGCCCAACACAATGTTTTTAAAAAAGCTTGTCTTGCATACTAAATACTACTTAACTTATATCTCAGAGCAAATATTCTTTAAAAACTTTGCCTTACGAAATTAGGTTATAATATAAGGCTTTGGTATACAAATTTTTATAAAATTAGTAGTAGAAATAAAAATTAAAGGCCACTTTAAAATAGAAGCAATATGTACAAAGCTTGTGTTAAAATTGAGCAAATAGGTGAGTATAAACCTTTATAATTACATAAAATGATTTTGCAAAGATTTTTTATGTGTTATTTTTAGATATTTTATACGTAAAAATAATTTTTTTTTATACAAAATATTAAATTAAAAATAAATTTATAAAAGATCACAATATATGTCCGTTATAATTTTAACCGTTAGTATGATATTATTAGATTTTTTTTTAATTCATTTTAATCTATTTAAGTTTGATACGTAAAATTATTACATACCTCTATTGATTGGAGCTAATTGATATTTGATAAGTGTGCACAAATTAAGTCGAGCAAGTTACAAAAAACAAAAAGATAATGTTTTCTTCCTAAATAGAAATAAAGAGGGAGAAAAACAGAAGAAAGGCATTCAAGATGGAAGAGCTTTTGAGGGAGTAAACAAGTATTAAAAGTAGATTGAATAATAATTGTGATGTAGTAATAAATGTCTCTTTATTTTTAATTAGAGGAGTTAGATTTGATTATGAATATGAAATTATATTTGTCAGAAAGCGTTTTTCCTCCGACATAAAATTATTCGATATAAATTTAAGTTTAATCAATTTTTAATAAAATTATCTAATACTGATGAAATGATAATTACTTTTTTATTTCTAATTATGCATATTCAAGTATGAGTATGAATTCATTTTTGTTAAATACATAGTTAAAGTCACGATTTTGAATTTTATATTAATCTGTCTTTAATATAAATACTAAACATTATAAGAAACCAAAATAAAAGAAGTAGCTAGATAGGGAAGAAGACAAATTGTTGTCATCTTTAATGGAGATTGGCAGTTTATTCATGATTTTATTAAAAATAAAATTGAAAAATAATCAAACCAAAATAAGTTTATACTACTAAGGCATAAGGTATGTCTTTCACGGCATAAGTTTAATTTTAGAACTTTATGCCTTGAAAAGTTTTTACTATCGAATTTATGTCCAAGACACAAGTTATGCCAATTGAATTTATGTCCAAGGTACAAGTAATGCCTATTGAATTTATGCCCCACACAAATTTTTTTAAAAGGGTTGTCTTGTGTATTAGATATTACTGAGCTTATATTTCAAAGCAAATATTTTCTAAAAAGGTTTGTCTTGCGAAATTAGGTCATATTTAAGAATACTTTATGCAGCATTTTGTTCATGATTTGTTTATCAAATGAAAGATCACTCAAAAATAGAGGTAATCCGTACAAAACTGTGGAATCGCGAATTTAAATTTAAACAATTTTCAACATAAGTATCGAACAACGTGAAAAATCAAAATAAGAAAGTAGTTAGGTCGAGAAGAGGACAAATTGCTGTCTTTGGCAGTTTGTTCATGATTAGTTTGTTTTGCTAATTAAAGATCACTCCAAAATAGGGACAACCTGTGCAAAACTTGTGTTAAAATTGAGAAAATAGGTGTGTAACCCTTTATAATTGAAATTAAAAAATGTTCACAAAATTTTTTCATTGTAATCCTACTATTTAATATGATATTAATAGATATTTTGTGACTTTTTTTATTTGTTTAAGTTTGGTGGGTAAAACTATTTCATACTTGTATTTGTGAGAGTTAATAAATATTTGACGAAATATTCTAGATGCGCACAAATTAAATTAAGTTATAAAAAAATTAGAAAATAATATTTTTTTTTCATAAATAGGAAAAAATGAAAAAAGACATTCAAAATTTAAACAGTTTTCAATGTAAGTATCGACCGCCGTCGAAAATTAAAATAAGAGTAGTTAGATCGGGAAGAGGACAAATTGTTGTCTTTGACAGTTTGTTCATGATTAGTTTGTCTAATTAAAGATAACTCCAACATAGAGACAATCCGGGCAAAACTGTGAAATCGCGAATTTAAATTTAAACAGTTTTCAATATAAGTATCGAACATCGTGGAAAACCAAAATAAAGAAGTAGTTAGGCCGGGAAGAGGAAAAAATGTTGTATTTGGAAGTTTTTTCATGATTAGTTTGTCTAATTAAAGATCACTCCAAAATAGAGACAATCCGTGCAAAACTGTGAAATCACGAATTTAAATTTAAACAGGTTTTTCAATATAAGTATCGAACATTGTGGGAAACCAAAATAAGGAAGTAGTTAGGTCGGTAAGAGGATAAATTTTTGTCTTTGGCAGTTTGTTCATGATTAGTTTATTTTTCTAATTAAAGATCACTCCAAAATAGGGGCAATCCGTGCAAAATTTGTGTTACAATTGAGAAAATAGGTGAGTCTAGCCCTTTATAATTTAAATTAAAGAATGATCGCAAAATTATTTGTCATTATAATCCTACCAGTTAGTATAATATTAATAGATATTTTGTGATTCTTTTTTATCTGTTTGTGTCACGATCCAAATAGCCGTGATTGACATCCACACTAACCACTTCCCCCCCTCCCCAGTGGGCAAATCAACAAATCTCAATAATTACCCCGGCATCAGATATTCCAATGAGAAAGAAATAACACTTTAAAATATGAAGCGAAATGAAATATCTCAATCGAGCACAATCATCTAAAACAAAATAAAATAATAATCCCAAGATCCGATTGTCATTGCACTAGACATCTACGTACAAAACTAGAAATGATAAGTCTAAGAAATAAAGAATTAAAATGTCCGGAGAAAAAACATCTTCAACAGAGGAGCGGGACTGTCCATCTTGCAGTCGCTCACATTTTCAACGAATCTGCTACTGCTTTATAGGTGACGGCAAGAGGAATTTTCTAGATCAAATTCTGCATTCAGAAAAGAACTGCAGAAGTAGCGTCAGGACGAAACACAGTATTAGTAGGCATCATCGGCCAACCTTACATAATAACATAAGCAATGCAACAATAATATAAAACTAGTCCAGAACATCATACATATATATACAACACATTTCAGAAACTTTAGCTCTACATATGTGACAATCCCCCCCGCTCATTGGATTAGACCTTTTGCTGCGGCGGTCACCTGACCACTGCTGCGGTCTCACCGTAGCGGAAAAACTTCTCGCTGCAGCGGTACTTTCCTGGGCAGTAGCTCGATTTAGCTGCAACTTCGTCATTTCACCAGCTTTTGGCAATTCACACATTCTAGTACTCATTCAGATATAAATGCAAGTTGTTGACATCAATTCACAACTATTCATAATCACACGCGATATAAAGCAATTCATAACAAGATATAACAACTAAACATCAATATGTAATTAGTCATATCACACACAAGACTTAACATCAATATGTAATTAATCATATCACACATCAAGTCTTGTTCATTTATCCACATTTGGGTGTCAATTGCAGCATCACAAGCTCAACTCAATACTTAGCACTTATTCATTCCAAGTCTATAACATATTTACAATTACATTATAAAATTAAAAAAAATGGTAACATGTCGGGCACACGCTTCCGCATATCACCATAAACACTCTATCATCAACATTAATGTATACACATGTTAGATGGTCTTATTTTTGCCCTTCCAGTCATGACTTACAGAGGGACTCTAGAAATTCATGTACTGTACCAGCATGGTACCCGCTCCCACTCATATGGTCATCCGGATGCTCCCTTCTCACACGAGCCACTCTACTAATATTGCTCGCCTGGATGCTCCTCTCAGGCATGCACCTCTTATCTGAAGATATTCTTATTATCCTAATCATTCTCAAAGCAATTAAAACATAGCAGAGTTTGTTATTAATACATTCAGGAGTTTACAATCTACCTCCCTCACTCGAATAAATAACAATTCATAATGCACTTCAATCACAATGTGAAAGGAACATACTTAACACTTCAACACCATTCTACATTGATTTGGTGACCAGATCATGATAATTTTACTTCAACAGGAAATTCATCAGAACAAGTAATGTCCATAGACCAATCATCACACCATCATTGCACATACATATATTCTATTATATAAAGTCTAACTCTTCTAAACCATAATCTACCTCGATTTTAGAGTAAGATCAATCAGCTACTCCTCAGGAGCCTTGCCTTTCTCAAAGCTTCGGAATGTTCGAAATCTACAACAACAATTACAGAGTAACTTTATTATTTACTCTTCAAATAAGGGTCTTGGGACACTAACGAACTCATCATACTCTATTCATATATCGATCATTCTAACCCTACTCATGGAGTTCTCCTCCTTAAATAGTTACTAGGGCTAATAATCTTACTTTAACAAGTTGCTAGTCTCAACTACCCTTCAATTATATACATATATGTCTTCACAATCCCCTAGGAAGTGTTTATTACTCACTTCCATACCTAGGAATCAATGCCCATTAGTTCTCCCTTAATCAGCCCTAGTTTCACTATTATATGGTTCTTTAATTAAGAATTCACCATCAAGGGCCACCCTACAGTTCTAGGGTATTGAGGAATCGAATAGAGGAAAGAATTTTACTTTGGGGAAGAAGTTCAACTACTTTGGGAGAGAAATCATTTTCAGACCTTCAACCTTCGTGTTTTAAAAATAATGGGTTATAACTGCAGAAATCTCACTTAAACCTACTTTTTAACTTCTGTCATCCGTTGCAACGGTCATCTTTCTGCTGCAGTGGACCCACTATGACGGTCAGAAAATCGCTATAGCGGATCTGACGGTTAATTCCTCGGTCTGTTATGATGGAACATCGACCATCACCACAGCCTCGCTCCAGTGAAAATTCTATCGCTGTAGCAGTCCCCTAAAATCAATAACTCCCCCAAAATCAACAACTTACACTAGACTCACTCCACAACACTTCTTTAACTACTTTCTAGCCTTGTTTAGAGTATTCTAGATTCGTTTCTACTTATAATGATATATGCATCATTACAGTTTGAGTTTGGTAGGTAAAATATTTCATACTCATATTTATAAGAGTTAATAGATATTTGACAAAATATTCGATATGCGCAAAAATTAGATTAAGTAATTTACAAATAAAAAATTAGGAAAAAAAACATTTTTCCCTAATAAAAATAAAGAGAAAAAAATGAAAAGGCAATAAAAATTTAAACATTTTTTAATATAAGTATCAAACACCGCAAAAAATTAAAATAAGAAAGTAGTTAGGTCAAGATGAAGACAAATTATTTTCTTTGGAAGTTTGTTCATGATTAGTTTGTTTAGTTAAATATCACTCAAAAATAGAAGCAATCCGTGTAAAACTATGAAACCATAAATTTAAACATAAACAATTTTCAATATAAGTGTCGAACACCGTGAAAAAACAAAATAAGAAAGTAGTTTGGCCGGAAAGAGGACAAATTGCTGTCTTTGGCAGTTTGTTCATGATTAGTTTATTTTGCTAATTAAAGATCACTCCAAATAGGGGAAATCCGTGCAAAATTTGTGTTGAAATTGAGAAAATATGTGAATATAGCCCTTTATAATTTAAATTAAAAAATGATCGCAAAATTATTTGTTATTATCCTACCATTTAATATGATATTCATATATATTTTATAATTTTTTTATCAACTTAAGTTTGGTAGGTAAAATTATTTCATATCTATATTTATGAGTATTAAAAGATATTTGACAAAATATTTGAGATGTGCACAAATTAAATTAAGTTACAAAAGAACTAGAAAATAACATTTTTTTTCATAAAATTAAAATAAAAAGGAAAAAATGAAAAAGGCATTCAAAACTTAAACAGTTTTTAATATAAGTATCAAATACCGTGAGAAATCAAAATAAGAAAGTAGTTAGGTCGAGAAGTGTAACACCTCGAAAGCTTCTAAGATCATACCCTCATACTTAAAGAAAGAATCAGTTGGAAAATGGAAAATTTTCCATGGGACAAGTCGTGGTCATGCTCGTGGCATGAAGGCATTGAGTGTTCATCCTGGAGGCCAGATGACCCATGTCACGACTCGTGGGGTGAAGTAATGAGTCGTGGAGTCCCTCGTTACGAGTAGCAGTCTGTAAGTCAAGTCTTCAGGAGAAGAGGGACATGACGACTCGTTGGGTCCAGCAACGAGTAGTCCTGAGAGTCGTCAGGTGGAAGTTCAAAATAAATGATTTAGTGATGACGGAAGGAGTCACGAGTTGTTAAGTCACCTAACAATTCGTGAAGTCAGTCATCGTCCGTTCGTAAACTTTTAAGAAATTTTTTCAGAAGTGATCACGAGTGGTACTTAACCAGTCATCCAGTGCCCTATGACCCGTGAAGTCCCTCGTGAGGACTGGCAGTAGGGATTTTCCTGCGAATTTCTAAGGGTGTTTTCATAAAATCCTATGTTTCTAACTCCTAAATTACGTTATTTTGGGTATCCAGTGGGACGATTTTAAGGGGATTATCTAGCCTAATCCCTCATTCCGCTAAAAAGACACCTAAATCCTTCTTCCTCTTCTCTCTCAAGGCTCAAGATCACCTAAGGTTTCTCTAAGGGCTTCAAGATCCGAATCCTAGTGGAAGATTTTGTCAAGTCAGGTGTTTCGGAACTTTAACAAGGATTTTCTTTCATCCTTGTGTCCCAAACTTTATGTTAAAACCCTAATTCTCGGATTTCTAGAAAAGGATGTCTTAGGGTTTCAATTTATGCATGAATTCTCACATGTATCCTATGGGTTTCAAGACTCTCATGATAAGTAGCTATGTATGCTAATGAAATGTATCCCAAACTCATGATTTATGTATATGATATGATAGTAGCATGATCTTCTAGAATTTTACCATGAATTTAGCACTATTTTCAAGATATGACCCTTATGAAATATGTACATTATATGATTTGATCTATGATGTTATGAATTTCGATGAAAGGCACGATCATGAACTCTTCAGTGGGCCTCTTGATAGTAAAAGGTAGCCCTGATCAGACTCTAACAAATTCAGTATGTTATGATTAATTGAGCTCTTAGGTCTCTGATTAGCTATAGTAGCCTAGACTAAATGAATGATGTCAGATTGGTGTCTTCCATGTTAGTATAATAAGGGTCCTCAATAGTAGATAATGTCTCCCTCAATTCAGTCAGGGGTCCTTAATAGTAGAGAGTGTCTCCCTCAGTTCAGTCAGGGGTCCTCAATAGTAGAGAGTGTCTCCCTCAATTTAGTCAGGGATTCTCAATAGTAGTGAGTGTTTCCTTCAGTTCAGTCAGGGATACTCAATAGTAGAGAGTGTTTCCCTCAATTCAATCATGGATCCTCAATAGTAGAGACTGACTCCTTCAGCTCAATCAGGGATCCTCCATAGTAGAGAGTGTTCCTCCAGCCCAGTCAGGGATCTTCAATAGTAGAGAGTGTTCCACCTCAACTCACTCAGGGATTCTCAATAGTAAAGAAGGGTTCCCTTAATTTATGATTTCAGTTCCAGTTCAGCTCAGTATAGCCTCAAACTTCAGTTCAGCTCAGTCACAGTGGAGTTCAGTCTCAATTGTCAGCAGTTAGTCAGTACGGTGTATGATATCAATTATAGTATCAGTACTCAGTGCATGTACATGACCCTTATGTATCAACTTTACTTATATTTTATTTAGATGTTTTCAAATAAGCATATCTCATCAGTATCTATACATTTCAAATAGGGTCATTGTACTTCAGACCAATTATGCATTCAGTTATGTATTCAGTTTACTGTCTCTCAATATATTTGCATGTTTTAGCTATTTTACGTCTTCCCATATACTCAGTGAATGTCAAGTATTGACCGCATATTTTATGTGTTATATCATATTATGATATAAATTCAGATTTTCAGACTCAGTCTCGCTGTTGGACACACTCTATTCCCATCTCAGCTGACTGTGATAAGTCCTCATCTACCGAGGACAAGATTTATGAATTTTTTCTATTTCAGTTTCAGACTTTAGGAGTTAGATGGGAACATGTTCCAGTAGCTCATCAGTTTTGTAGAGGCTATCAGACATGTATAGACAGGTTCACCTTATGACTCAGTGTTTTAATAGACTATGTCTTATGGTATTGATTACTCTTTCAGTTAGCTTCTGCTCAATTATGATTCAGTTAGCCGTTATCTTATTAGTATCATGCTATGATTATGCCATGGATCGACTTGGGGCTATTCGTGGCTCTAGGTCCCGTGTTACGGTAGGGTGTAAACTCAGGTCGTGACAGGAAGAAGACAAATTATTGTCTTTGGTTGTTTGTTCATGATTAGTTTGTCTAATTAAAGATCACTCCAAAATAGAGACAATCCGTGCAAAACTGTGAAATCGCAAGTTTAAATTTTAAACAGTTTTCAATATAAATATCGAAAATAGTAGAAAATCAAAATAAGGAAGTAGTTAGGTCGGGACGAGGACAAATTATTGTCTTTGATAGTTTATTCATAATTAATTTGTCTAATTAAATATCACTTTGACATAGAGGCAATCCCTGCAAAATTGTGAAATTACGAATTTAAATTTAAACAGTTTTCAATATAAGTATCGAACACCGTGGAAAATCAAAATAAGAAAGTGGTTAGATCGGGAAGAAGACAAATTATTGTCTTTGGCGGTTTGTTTTGCTAATTAAAAATCACTTCAAAATAGGGGTAATCCGTGCAAAACTTGTGTTAAAGTTGTGAAAATAGGTGAGTATAGCCCTTTATAATTTAAATTAAAAAATGATCACAAAATTATTTGTCATTATAATCCTACCAGTTCGTATAATATTAATAGATATTTTGTGATTTTTTTATCTATTTAAGTTTAGTTGGTAAAATTATTTCATACCTGTATTTGTGGGAGTTAATAGATATTTGATGAAATATTTGAGATGCCTAAAAATTAAATTAAGTTACAAAAACCAGAAAATAGCTTCTTCTTTTTTTCCTAAATAAAAATAAAAAGAAAAAAAATGAAAAAAGGCATTCAAAATTTAAACAGTTTTCAATATAAGTATCAAACATCATGGGAAACCAAAATAAAGAAGTAGTTAGGTCGAGATGAGGAAAAATTGTTAACTTTGCCAGTTTTTTCATGATTAGTTTATTTTGCTAATTAAAGATCACTCCAAAATATAGGCAAGTCGTGCAAAACTGTAAAATCACGAATTTCAATATAAGTATCGAACACCGTGAAAATCAAAATAAGAAAGTAGTTAGGTCGGAAAGAGGACAAATTGCTGTCTTTGGCGGTTTGTTCAAGATTAGTTTGTTTTGCTAATTAAAGATCACTCCAAAATAGAGGCAATCCGTACAAAGCTTATGTTAAAATTGATAAAATTAGTGAGTGTAGCCCTTTATAATTTAAATTATAAAATGATGGCAAAATTATTTGTCATAATAATCCTACCACTTAGTATGCTATTAATAGATATTTTGTGTTTCTTTTTTATCTGCTTAAGTATGGTAGATAAAATTATTTCATACTTGTATTTATGGGAGTTAGTAGATATTTGACAAAATATTTGAGATGCGCACAAGTTAGATTAAGTTTCAACTATACTAGAAAATAACATTTTTTCGTAAAAAAAATAAATAGAAAGATAATGAAAAGACGTTCAAAATTTAAACAATTTTCAATATAAGTATCGAACACCGTGGAAAACCCAAATAAGGAAGTAGTTAGGTTGGGATGAGGACAAATTGTTGTCTTTGGCAGTTTTTTCATGATTAGTTTTTATAATTAAAGATCACTTCAAAATAGAGGCAATCCGTGCAAAATTGTGAAATCGCGAATTTAAATTTAAACAGTTTTCAATATAAGTATCGAACACCGTGAAAAATCAAAGTAAGAAAGTAGTTAGGTCGGGAAGAGGATAAATTGCTGCATTTGGCAGTTTGTTCATGTGTAATTTATTTTGCTAATTAAAGATCACTCCAAAATAGGAAAAATATATGCAAAGCTTGTGTTAAATTGATAAAATAGGTGAGTATAGCCCTTCATAATTTAAATTAAAAGATGATCGCAAAATTATTTGTCATAATAATCCTACCACTTATTATGATATTAATAGATATTTTATGATTCTTTTTTATCTATTTAAGTTTGAGAGATAAAATTATTTTATACTTGTATTTATGAAAGTTAATAGATATTTGACGAAATATTCGAGATGCGCACAAATTAAATTAAGTTTCAAAAAATTAAAAAATAACATTTTTTTCCTAAATAAAAATAAATAGGAAAAAAAAATGAGAAAGGCATTCAAAATTTAAACAGTTTTAAATATAAGTGTCGAACACCATGGAAAATTAAAATAAGGAAGTAATTAGGTCGAGATGAGGACAAATTGTTGCCTTTGGTAGTCTTTTTATGATTAGTTTATCTAATTAAAGATCACTCCAAAATAGAGGCAATCCGTTCAAAACTGTGAAATCACAAATTTAAATTTAAACAATTTTCAATATAAGTATCAACCGTGGAAAACCAAACTAATAAAGTAGTTAGGTCGGGAAGAAGACACACTATTGTCTTTGGCAGTTTATTCATGATTAGTTTGTTTTGCTAATTAAATATTACTTCAAAATATGGGCAATCCGTGCAAAACTTGTGTTAAAATTGAGAAAATAGGTGAGTATAACCCTTTATAATTTAAATTAAAAAATGATCGCAAAATTATTTTTCTTTATACTCCTACCATTTAGTATGATATTAATAGATATTTTGTGATTCTTTTTTATCTATTTAAGTTTGGTAAATAAAATCATTTTAAACCTGTATATATGAAAGTAAATAGATATTTGTCGAAATATTCGAGATGCACACAAATTAAATTAAGTTTTAAAAATACTAGAAAATAACATTTTTATCATAAATAAAAATAAATAGGAAAAAAATGAAAAAGACATTCAAAATTTAAACAGTTCTCCATATAAATATCGAACACCGTGAAAAATCAAAACAAGGAAGTAGTTAGTCGGGATGAGGACAAATTGTGGTCTTTGGCCGTATATGGATGATTAGTTTGTTTAATTAAAGATCACTTCAAAATAGAGGCAATCCGTGCAAAATTGTGAAATCACGAATTTAAATTTAAACAGTTTTCAATACCGAACATCGTGGGAAACCAAAAGAATAAAGTAGTTGGGCGGGGAAGAGGACAAATTGCTCTTTGGCAATTTATTCATGATTAGTTAGTTTACTAATTAAAGATCACTCCAAAATAAGAGCAATCCATGCAAAACTTGTGTAAAATTTGAGAAAATAGATGAGTATATCTTTTGTAATTTAAATTAAAAAATGATCGCAAAATTATTTGTCATTATAATCCTACCATTTAGTATGATATTAATAGATATTTTGTAATTGTTTTAGCTGTTTAAGTTTGATAGGTAAAAAATTAACATACCTGTATTAATGAGAGTTAAAAAATATTTGACGAAATATTCAAGATATGCATAAATTAAATTAAGTTATAAAAAAACTAGAAAATAACAATTTTTTTTCATAAATAAAAATAAATAGGAAAAAAATGAAAAAGGCATTCAAAATTTAAACAGTTCTCCATATAAATATCGAACACCGTGAAAAATCAAAACAAGGAAGTAGTTAGTCGGGATGAGGACAAATTGTGGTCTTTGGCCATATATGGATGCTTAGTTTTGTTTAATTAAAGATCACTCCAAAATAGAGGCAATCCGTGCAACATTGTGAAATCACGAATTTAAATTTAAACAGTTTTCAATACCGAACATCGTAGGAAACCAAAAGAATAAAGTAGTTAGGCGGGGAAGAGGACAAATTGCTCTTTGGCAATTTATTCATGATTAGTTAGTTTACTAATTAAAGATCACTCCAAAATAAGAGCAATTCGTGCAAAACTTGTGTAAAATTTGAGAAAATAGATGAGTATATCTTTTGTAATTTAAATTAAAAAATGATCGCAAAATTATTTGTCATTATAATCCTACCATTTAGTATGATATGAATAGATATTTTGTGATTTTTTTAGCTGTTTAAGTTTGATAGGTAAAAAATTAACATACATGTATTAATGAGAGTTAAAAAATATTTGACGAAATATTCAAGATGCGCATAAATTAAATTAAGTTATAAAAAAACTAGAAAATAACAAAAAATTTTCATAAATAAAAATAAATAGGAAAAAAAATGGAAAAAGGGATTCAAAATTGAAGAGATTTTTGGGGGAAACAACAAATATTAAGAGTTAAAAACAGTGATGAATTTGTTGTATTAGTAATGTTGATATTAGTTATATTGAGATTATATTCTATGTACTATTTAATTAGGTGTATTAAAAATAACATGCATTGTATAATATTTTTTAAAAAATATTTATTTTTTAAAAACAGCCATGCAAATATAATAGAAAGGATGTTAAAAAAATCTTGAGGGAACATTGTGTCTTTAATCATATTAATACATACATTAAAAATCATTGCATTGTTAATATTATAATTTGTTATGTATTAGTTATACATAACATAATATCAAATGGAGTGTACAACTAATAGAAACATGTATTAGTTATACATATATTGAAAAAGTATATCAAACAGTATGAATAGTATATAAAACTAATACATCATATCAAATCATATTATACCGAATATAAATTTATTTTTGTTAAACAATATTTTACACGTAGTGTGAAATCACAAATTTAAATTTAAATTTAATTTTTAATAAAATATGGAACACCGTGGAAAACCAAAGTTGCTAGACCCGGAAGAGTACAAATTGCTGTATTTTGGCAGTTTGCTCATGATAGTTTGTTATGCTAATTTTACATAAGAAAAGCCCAGATTTATGCTAAACTTTATCCCTTCCCATCTGTAGTTACCTTGCAAGATCAAACATCCAGCCAAAAAAGAGAAAACCAATACTTCCAAATTCAAAACAGTTGGCAAAATTTTCATGGTAAAAAACAAGCTTAATTTTAAACTGGTAATATTGTGGATTTTGCAGAGCAGAAAGTGTAGTAATACTAATAATGATAGCAGCATAGTAAGTAGAGTCTCTCTGTGTGTGTGTGTGTTTATCTGTCAAGATTGTAACGTTCTTTAGCTATTTAAGTGTCACGTTGCCTCTCTCATATAAAGACGTCTCTGCAAAAGCCATTTACCTTTCTTCTCTGCTGTTCCTGCTGCCATTTTGCTTACGTATTTCCTCTTCTTTTTTTTTTTAAAAAAAAATTCTTCTACTCTTTAACCCCTTTTAGTACAATCTTTTCTTGTTGTTGTTCTATCTAAGATCCTTTTGATTATTCTTTCTGTAAACTTCTGTGGGTTTTTCTTTTCTTTTCTTTTTTTTTATAGGAAAAAAAATGTTATCCGGAGTGAATGGTATGGCTTGGATGGACGGCAAGGAAGAGGAAGAAACTGGTTCATGGGTTCATCAGGACAACGGGAATAGCAAGAATCATCATCAGAATGGTGGTATGGAGAACAAAGATGATATGGAGATGGGTGCGCTTTCTACTTTCAAATCCATGCTTGATGTTGAAGATGTGGACTGGTACATGGCCAGTAACAATCATCACAACAACAGCGGCAACATGCAAAGCCACCATGATATGAGGGACATTTCTTTCCCTTCGAATTTCACTGATGCTGACAACAGTTTGCTTCTGCAGCCTGTGGATTCCTCATCTTCTTGTTCACCCTCTTCTGCCTCTGTTTTCAACAACCTTGACCCTTCTCAGGTACACTTCTTCTTGCCCACCAAATCCACCATTCCTCCTTTGCTCAGTGCCTTATCCAGCAACCCACTGGAGAACGGTTTCGATTTGGGTTGTGACAAGGGGTTTGTTGAGACTCAAGCTATGAGTGTTTTGAATAGGGGTGGGATTTTGACTGGTGGGTTTCATGATTTGAGCTCTCAGAACCAAATGGGGCAGAACAATTTGAATTCTTTTCCTCAGTTCTCTTGTGCCAATCTGCTCCAGATGCCTCAAACCACTGCTGGGTTTGGTTCATTGGGGTTCGGGGACAGTTCTGCCAACGCCAACTCTTTGTTTCTTAATAGGTCCAAGTTATTAAAGCCGCTTGATAATTTTGCTTCGATTGGAGCACAACCCACTCTATTTCAGAAAAGGGCTGCGCTTAGGAAGAACTTGGCCAATAATGGTGGCAATTTGGGGGTTTTGGGTGGTGAAATTGGTCAGTCTTCAAGCAACTTGGAGGGTTATGATAAGAAAAAGGAAGTGAACGAAATGAATGAAAGGAAGAGAAAATACAGTAATGGAGATGAATTTGAAGATGCAAGTATCGATGGGTCTACTTTGAATTATGATTCAGATGACTTTGTAGAAAACACTAACAAGGCGGAGGATAGTGTTAAAAATGGTGGAACTAGCTCAAATGCAACTAGCACTGTTACTGGTGTTGATCGGAAAGGCAAGAAGAAAGGGCTTCCGGCCAAGAATCTGATGGCTGAACGGCGCCGCAGGAAGAAACTCAATGATAGACTTTACATGCTGAGATCTGTTGTCCCAAAGATTAGTAAGGTAAGAAATTCTTAACAGAAAATTCTCGTGAATTTCGATTATGAATTATAACATGTTTTAGCCATTTACAATCATCAGCATTTAGCTTCCAAGAAAAAAAAAAGAGGGGGGTAATTTTTATATAATTATTTAATTTGTTGTTTACTTTCCTTTTCTTAAGGTTAACTTGTGTACTTATGGTTATAGCAAGTGTGAGTTTTGCATAGTTCAAAAGGTTTGTGAATTAAGTACAATTGAGAGTCGCATTTAATTCACTCACATGGACTCTATGAGCTGATTTTTAAAAGCATCTTAATTTTGGACCACATAGGGAATAGAACTATTCTTGAAAGGTACCTCCCCTACAGTAAAGAGTGTTATCTATTTCACTGGCTTTTTGTATGAACTTTATTTTTAATTTTGTTTGAATTTTGGTTTAATTGTTTGAGCTACCAGATTCACCCTTTTAATAAGTGGATATTGGGACGAGAAATCACTCTCTCCCTTAGCCGAGGGATAGGAAACTGCCCTCATCCAACCAAAGATGATATTGATTGCTCGCCCGACATCAACATCTTCACCCACTGGGGTGGAACTCTTTACAAGCTTGATGGTCTTGACTTTTTCTTTAGCCTCTCGGCTTCTCGAAGCTGTGGGCCCAGTAGTGCTTACTGAAGCCTGTAACCTGACTGATGTAAGAACCCATCTCAAGCTGGATGAGATGGGAACTAAGGACCAGTGAGAATAGCCATAATTCGACTAGGTCTTGTCGGTGGTTTACAGAGACAATTAGTTTCTTTGGCAGCCCCTTCACTACCTTTGCCGCCAGTAGAGGGTCCAGGATCTGTTCTGAGTCCGACCATCTATTCATTCCAGTACTCAATTATCCTAGATAATCATATAGTTTGATTAGCTATTGTTGATCCCAAAATTTGTGGCCTTTTTACTAGTAATGACAAAGTAGTTGTAGAGCTCTTAAAATCAACCTATACATAGGAACTTACTAAACTACCTCGAAGGCTCTTGCAAATCTCCCAAGGAAAATTTGTTTCGGAGAAACTTCCGGTGATCAAAATCAAAAAGTTAACTCGTGATTTTATGAGACGTCTTTTGCAACTTGAATCTGATATAAGCTTGTTGGATGAAATGAGATATTGTCTTCTTGACTGCCTGATACTGGAAGCTTCATCTTGAGTACAATTTCAAATGGTGGAGAATCTTAAGCAATTTCTGTGCCGGGCGAATTACCTTTAATCAGATTGTGATTTGTTTGCATGTTGGCAGATGGACAGGGCTTCAATCTTAGGAGATGCAATTGAGTATTTAAAGGAGCTTCTACAGAAAATCAATGACCTGCATAATGAGTTGGAGTCCACACCATCCACCTCTTCATTGACTCAGGCAACAAGCTTCTATCCTTTAACACCAACTGGACCAGCTCTACCTGGTCGTATCAAGGAAGAACTTTGTCCGAGTTCATTTGCAAGCCCACTGTCTAGCCCTACTGGACAGCCTGCAAGGGTAAAATGTTCTTCCTTTTACCCTGAAGCAGCTTAATATTGGCATCTCTTTCTCATTAGATGTGCAAAAATGTTAGTACTGGAAACTTTTTGCTCACTTTTTCTTTTCCATATGACATGGAAATAGGTTAATATTTTTTTTAAGTAACAATTTTTATGTAATTACTTCTAAGTTCATCATACCATTTGAATTTATTACGTTATTGGTTTGAGATGATGCATTGCAGTTCTGCTTGTACTTGTAGGTTGAAGTAAGGGCAAGAGAAGGAAGAGCTGTGAATATCCATATGTTCTGCAGTCGCAGGCCAGGCCTATTACTCTCAACAATGAGGGCTCTGGAGAATCTTGGACTGGACATTCAACAGGCTGTTATCAGCTGCTTCAATGGGTTTGCGTTGGATATCTTCCGAGCTGAGGTACCTTCTTTCTGTGAACTTCCATCTTGGACAGTAGGATTAAAAATATGCTTTCATGCAAGCAAAAAGGTTTGTTGGTGGAGAGTTGAAGTCCCATCAGGTCTGCAGTATATCTTTCTGGAATGACCAACCTATTATCATAACAAGCCTTCAAATTCAATCAAGGAATAGATGTTTCAAGTCTTGAACCCTTTCCCTACTCCATATCTTCGACTTGAGAGGATATATATATACTCTTTTAGTGGTTTTATTGCTTCATCCGCTACACAGGAAACTTATTGGTTCCTTGACCAAAATATTGAGTTGTGGATATAGTTCTTAGACTTGTAATAGTATTAATTTGTTATTGTATTTGATCGCAGCAATCAAACGAAGGTCAAGACATCCATCCAGAACAAATCAAAGCAGTGTTGCTGGACTCTGCTGGCTTCCATGGGATGATATAGGCTGTTGTGGTTTACAAAAGAGAGACTAATATGGAAGATTTTGGACCTCAGGCGCTCTAGCTTTTAAACCTCAGAGACTTCCTATGCTCCTTTTGTAGTTTACTGATATTTTCATCTATTAGACAGTTATATTTGTGTTTTCTTTAGGAGAAACATTTGAACGTATGCTTACAAGCTCCAAAACTGAATGCTATGATATTCCAGTCACAAGTTCAGACATTTTTTTTTACATACCAGGTAATTGATTGATCCTGTATGTGGAACTGCAGCTGCTTTTCTCTCGAGTTGAGAAAGTGAGAATTCACAGATATGAATGTAATCAACTTTGCTTAATGAAAATTCCATTTGCAACAATAATTGGCAGACAAATAACATAGAAAGCAACTGTAGTTAGAGCACCTATCGAGTCCTTGCCATGAAAATTCGCAGGGCGAAAATTTTCTTGAAAATCTGATGTGGGCCGGGTTGCAGGTTGGTTCAGAACTGCAGTTGGCTATGTGAAGTTTTGTCCGAGTTTTGAAGCCACATTTGTTAAGAGTTCTAGAACTGCGATACATCTGTTGCAGCTGTTATTGAGATCCTTCCAAATTAATCATCTGCAGTGGCGTTCTTAAATCACAAAATGATTCAAATTATCACTCTAGTACATGCTAGTAAAGAATATAAAGACATGTATAGTTAGTTGGACACAAAATCCCTATAATTCGATGAAAATTAAACTTCAAATCTCTTCGTCTCAACAACCATATCTAAGACTTGGAAGACCCAACTAACCCTTGGTTTTCACTTAACAAAAGAATTTTAAAATTATCACTTAAACTTCAAAGATAACAACAGTGACTCTATTAGCATGACACATAGATCAATTTGTTAAAATTGTGTCGTCAAGGTTTAGTTTGAGCGATTACGTGATTAGTGCAGTAGTTATAATAAACAACAACAAGCTAACGTAGTCCCAATGATTTTTCCCTTTCTTGTTTCTTCTTTTTTTTTCTTTCTAAAATGCAAATTATGCAGGGCGTCTAGGAAATAGCAAATCACTCTAGGTGTAAAGCGGGTTGAAATCTTAACGGGTTTGCCCTGCAACCCACTTGTCATCCCAAGCTGGAAGACATACTTTTTCAACAAGGGTTAAAAGGTTTGAGTACTGCTCTTGAGCCCCGATACTCATAAGGTTAATAAGCTGAACTTTAACATAGTAGACAACTGGGTTTTGCTAAGTTTGCCATTTCAGTCTTCTAACAAAAATCTATCACCTAAAAGGTAAAAAAAGCAGAGCAGTGTATGTACCTTAAGCCCAAGTCTAAACCACAACTCCAAAAATAAACAAGAAAAACTTAAATCCACAGCGAGCATCAAAATAAATGGCTTTAGAACAGCCAAACAAGAAACAAAACCAGTATGAAATTATTCACATTCTACCCTTTCTAAATGATCTGGTTAACATTCTAAATAGAGCATGCGGACAGAAAAACAGAGTGGCAGTGGTAACAACAAAATCACGAAGTTAAAATGTCATGCTGCTCTATTTAAATCTTGATTAATACCATTATCCTATGATGCAAATATCAGTTGTTCTTCATACATTAATACAACTACTCGAGTTAACCACCCCCCCACCCCCACTCCCCCCAAAACCTCCTTCCAAAAGGAGATAGCATACTATGGTTGTGTCTGACAAAGTGTAAGAAACCTGACCACTAAAGAATACATAGGCCAATCACCAAAACTTTATGTCCGGTAATCAACTCTAATGACCAAAATTGCAGAAAGAACAATGTTCACCCACAAAAACTTCTCTTCTAACGCATTACCATAATTGCTGATACAAATATGTTGTCTGCCTGAAGCAGTAGGATAGCTCCACATAAAAATCAAAAACTAAGGCAGCTGCATAGAGAATCGACATCTTACTTACATCTGCGGCTAGAGAAATTGGTAAACGGGGTATGTACAGAGCGGGATTGGCAAAAGCAAGGTTAATGACCACGCTGATAATTTACATATACTAATTACTATGTATAGATAGATATTGGCTCCAAAAAGGGGGTCCAAAACTGCAAATACTGAAGCTGCATCGATATGGAGAGACCATCCCATCCAGAAGTCAAAGGGAGTTGATATTGTAGGTTGTATTCAAAAATCCCCAAAAAAAGCCATCTCCTCGGCTATCTTATAAACCTGACAAATACAAAGTACGTAGTTAAGCAGCTGGAATCATCTCCAGGGAAAATGTTCTCAAAAACTCAGCAGAAAGGAATCACTTGCTCTTCCAGTAGATATCTTTTAAATACCTCATTTTGGAGGAAAACCTAAGATTCTTCTTGACCAGATTCAGAAGGAAGTTGCAAATTCTTTACTTCTTTAGCATCTGAGCCCTCTGCGACAGAAGAAGTGTCTTCGCCTTTTGAATTAAGGGTCCCTGGATTCATTCGCTGCACCTCCTCTTTCGTATAGATGAAAATCTTGCGAACCATACCACAAAATTCCCTATTTCAAACCAGTGTTAAAGCCGGTAAGATAATGAAACAAACCCCAAAAACACACGGCACGGATCTACGCACAAAGGCGGAAAGAAAATCATCATTTTGATGTATAAAAGCAATATAATTAAGTACTCACAGCCATGGATCATCTCCAACAAGCATCATGTCACCCTCATCATCAGTGTATACAACCAGCCAACTCTTAGTCTGAGCCTTGAGTTCACCATTAAAATCAAAAAGCTGATCCAGTTCAGCAGTCAATTCGTCATAATTGTTGAACTTCGCGAGATCCACGGACCTTCCGAGTGCTGTACCCTGTTTATGAACCTGTAGGCAAAAATGAATCATCAGAAATTTCACTAAAGCCAAGCAGCCAAAGTTGGGACAAAAGACCAGATTTAAACCTTTGTGCAGCTCCTTGTTGAACTACTATGACCTTTGCCATCCCTATCTCTAGCAGCAAGATTAAAGGTATGAAATTGTTTGTCATGATCATTGGCTGCAATTCCATCATCCACCTTTGATCCCTTTGATTGCTCAGACCTTTGATCAGAATCAGTGGCAGGGGATTGATGAGGGTGTATACCAATACTCATGTCAGTAGCTGAAGCAATCAACGAACTTTTCCGCATCATAACAGGATCTGTGCAAACGTTACTTGTAAGGGGAATGCCAAAGAGTTTGCAGTTACCCTCCTTAGATTTCACAGCCTCAGACTGCTTTA
This sequence comes from Datura wrightii, assembly GCA_035772735.1. Classification (NCBI taxonomy): domain Eukaryota; kingdom Viridiplantae; phylum Streptophyta; class Magnoliopsida; order Solanales; family Solanaceae; genus Datura; species Datura wrightii. The sequence continues at coordinate 178,191,317 of JASDFA010000010.1, read as the reverse complement.
CTACAGTGGGTTTATGCATCAGTTCTCTTGAATGAGAAGAGAGCTGAATACAAGGCGAAACTTGTTGAGGCATAATCCAGCTTCCCTGCTGATACTCAACTCTATGACCAGGAAGGACCGAAAACTCGCCAAAACCATTATACCTGGTGTCTCCGCGCATTTGATAGGGAGCATCACCCCCTTTGCCAGGAGCTTTTGAGGCTGAATCCATCAGATTAAGAGAGAGACTGGACGACAATAGAGACCATGGCTTTCCCAGTAAGCTAAAATCCTTTTCCTGGTCTTGTGCTTGTCGCTTCACCATGCCAGCACCAAATGATGCTTGATCCGCAGAGGGTAAGCAGAACCCATGGGGGGAGTTATTTGGCACTCCAAAACCTGATAATAAATCTGTGAGAGATGACTCGGGCCTCCCCAAAGGTACCCACTTATCTGAAAGATATCTCTTTGATGCAGAATGAATATCATTCTTTTCATCATCCGCTGATGGTTGCTGCCATATCATCTGTTTCTCAGACAAGTCCGACTCATTACTTTCTGCAAAACTGCCTCTAAAGGTCGATAACTCTTGACCTTGCAAGACCCTAGAAAACCCACTGGCTAGGGAATGGTCTGCAGTTATTCTGGATGAACCTTCAACAAAGAATCAGAAAATACATGACAACTACTTAGCTCGAACACAATATTTAAAAGCAGTGGAAGATACTGAATAGAAAAGATTAGGATGAGATACCTACCTTCCCTAGTAAGGACAGATGAATCGGGAGACGAGGGCAAAAGACTGGATCTAGGCCTTTTTGGCCTTGCGACTGGAGGTGCGTTAAGTGCAGGAGGGCTAAGAGCTGGTTCTATTTTCCAGGGTGAAACTCGGTCTGGCCTTGGAATGGTAGAATTTTCATCCCACCGAACCTTTAAAAACCATTAATGAATGATTTTCAATGTGATATGAGGTAAAATAAACAGTCAAACCAGGAAAATAGAGTAGAAACTACCTTAAGACATCTCCACTTAGATTCAAGCCACCTTTTGGGATCAGCATCTTCAATGCCAACTATAGTTCCAGTAAACCTATGGCATTGTGAGTTAATTACATCAGAGAATTGAATAAAAAACACCCTGTGACGGAAAATTAAAATCAAATAGTCTAAAGGACTGACAGCCAATCACCAAATGGCTGTCATTTTCTTACTGTCAATTTAAAAGTCCATAAGACAGGTCAAGACTACAACCAGCAACTCACATATTAAAATAGAAAAAAGATGACTTATATAAAATAAACTGCAGCATACCTCTGCTCTGGAGCTTCTTCACCTTCGAACCTCATCTTAAACCTCATTCCAATAGAGTAATTGTTTTTCACAGATTCCATATAGTGGTCATATGGAACTATAAACTCAGCAGGGCTTGTCCTGTAACATAAACAGTAAGTTGGTATGTAAGGACATAAAAGACACCAATCAAAACATATATGGACTTATAAAATACATCAAGTTATTGAAATTAGGAGCCATCAAACATATGAAGCAGCCAGTTATTCTAGTGGGCAACTGATTTGGATAAATGTCCCCCAAATACATAGAGGACAAGGAATGAAACAACATGCCCTATTAATTCAACCTCTGGAGAAAGACTATTAAAGTGTTTCCCAAATGCTTAGATGACAAGCAATAAACAACATGAGCTATTGATTACAACCTCTGAGAAAGAATGTACCATTTAACTCTTTAACTTAAAATCAAAGATCTCTAGTTACACCCTTCAGAACAGGTACCTTGGTTTGTAATATACAGTGAACATCGTTTTTGTCTGAATGGCATGCCAAGCTGTCGCAAGTACACCAAGATGCATGCTATGACTGGATATCACTGATGATGGAGCATTCCCCTGTTGTCTCATTGCACGCCTAACTCCAACACGAAGCTCCCCATTCTCACCTCTAAAGCAGCACAACACTATAGGTCAGGCACTTAATATGGAACAACTAAATTTTGAGAGGGTTTCATGAATCAAACCTAAGAAATATGAACGCATCCCCAGCAACAAGCCTCTTCGAACTAACAAAGACACTCCAACCACTCTGAAGAAGGTGCCTCCTTGGTTGGCCTGGAACTCAAATGCTTGGGTGAGAAACGAAGCAAAGGTTACATAGCAGGAAAAACAAACCCACCCCTCCAATAATGGCATACACAGTGCACGATAAAATCTACCAAGTTGATAAATTCCCCTCTCTCCCAAAGCACCGTCCGAAAGAAGAAAAAAAAAATCAATGTCCCTTCCAAACATTGTTCTTTTTGAGTTGTCACACTATGTCATCATATTTTTTTTAGTTGATATAATTATATAGGTGACCAACATGATATGAATCACAAAGACAGTAGAATTTCTTAAACAGTGAATGTATCATTCAAATGAAACTCCCTCTACATCCCCATCTTCTTTCATCAGACTTCCCTTTTTGCAAAATTCAAATAATCATCTGCTTAATATTTTTACAAGTGCCACATCAGGTTTATAGCAATCTTCATTTGGCTGCATGATTACAAGCATGCAACTAGTATGCTACACCAACAATAGCACTTAATAGGGAAGAATGCACACACACACACACAAGGGAAGGAGGCCATCTTCGCTTTCCATCTAAGCTTTCAAAAGGGCATAAATTGGTCAAACAAGAGTGGAGGCGGTAAGCTTTACAGACATAAGGCAATCAAGATTATGCTATGCGTCATACCCCGGAATATATGCCTGAAGCGCCACTCATTCCCATGTAAATCTTTGGCCACCAACTCCTGTGTTGGGGGCTGCCGAGACATGTCCTGTTGAAGATGCAAATTAAAACGATTAGCCACTCCATTTCCCCAATACAGGGACCAAGAACACATTAAAGAATATTCTTCTAACCAGTGGTGGGAGGCATTCATCAGCATGCCGTCTCAAGACAGAAAATCCACCATGAGTGCTTGTATCAGAGGCTGTTAGTGTCTTACAAAAAGAGTGTACATGAAATCGTGGTGGAGGAGGGCGCATAGGTTCCTTCTTCACTGTATTCTCATCTTGCTATAACATTCATTTGAGAATATTAGATGAAATTATTAACCAGAAATTCAAAATTTGAATAGCTGGTCATACTTTATTCAACATGAGATCACGAAATTGAAAATTGAAAGATAAAAGAAAAAAGTGAAATATGAACATAATGGTAAACCTACATTTGGCTCTGGCATCAAGGTCACTTGTGCATACACCTCATCGGTATCTGGTTCGGCCTGAAAACCCACTCAAAAGTCAATAGATAAACACCAATTCAGTACAAACCGCATATATAAGAATGTTCATAAAGGGAAAAAAGGATTGTAAGCTACAGAACCCTTCGGAACACATTAGCACAACAGCATTAACGAAATCATTACCTTCAACAGGACATTCACCACACGGCATAGGATCTTAGAAGGAAGATTATACAAAGGCATCTGTTGGTCAGCCACTTGATTGGTTGATGCTTCAACCTATCATACAAACACATTCGATTACAGAAAGCTCTATTGTAAATTGTTTACAGCGAGAACGAAATTCCCTAAAAACCCAAGTCCCCACACACACAAAAAAAAAAAAAAAAATGGGATCATGACGAGGGGGATGGTTCAACAGTGCAGTTGAAGTGAAACTGGACAAGGGATTCCAATAAAAAGGAGGTGGAAAACGGAATAAAAGGGTTTTTAGAAACAAACCTGCTCGATGTGACCTTGAGGAAAATAGTACACCAGCTCACCCTCGCGAGGAACCGTCACAAGTGGACCGGCACATGAGCGCCAAAGCTCCGTGTACAACGCTGTCTCAGCATCAACTTTTGAAACAACAAAAAAAAGATAAATAAGAGAAAACACCGGAAAACTCCGAGTAATGGAACAAATCACTCAAAAATTTCCCCAATAATCACAAACAAACGGTCTAATTACCTTTTCCGACACCAGGTGCACTCCTGACAGTCTCCGAAACCGGCCTAGAGCCATCACTTGGCTCGCTATAACCTTTAATCGACACCTCCGAAGTAGCCATTTCCGTACACTTAATTCTCACCACAGATCTCTCATCTCCAAACACCTCTCCAACTAATCAATTACAAACAAACACAAGCTGAAACTTCCTTCTCCGAAATTCACCAGACGAAAGCACTGAACCGTACCATCAATTGCTCATCCAACCCCCAAAAAGAAAAACACCTTCCTCCGCTCTAAACATGCAACACTGGTAACCAAAACAGACCCTAAAAAACAGCAATCAACACTCTAATTCATGTTCAACAACTTTCTCGCTCTAGTTTATATATATATATATATATATATCAGCAAAATTTTTGTATATGCGTGTGTCTCTATCTTCAATGGATAGAGGAGGAGCTCTTCTTCATGTAGTGATGAGAGAGAGAGAGAGAGAGAGACCACAAAAGCATTGAGGGAAAGAGCGAAAGCCTTTCGATAACCAAAGGGGTCAAAACGGTTGTAGCAATCATTTCAACCGCGGTCAAATTCTAACCCGAGTTGGGGGAACTTGCTACAGCCCGTTTGTTCCTGTCTTTTCAACCGGGTATAGCCGGTGGTCAAGACACTGTCTGGGGGGACAATTCATAAAGAAGGTATTAACGGCGTGTACTGTTAGCCGTTTAGTCCTGTCGCTTTCTCATTGGGTTTGCAACAGAGGCCGTCTTCTTTTGCCGTTAGCTAAAATACTAATCCATCCACCTCATTTGAACTGTCATTTTAACTCATACCAAGTCGATCTTATTTAAGAAGAATAGATTGATTAATTGCTCTTAAATATCGGGTATTTTTTTTAATATTAAAATATACTTGGATATAATGATCAATTTTAGAAATTATTTGGCTATTCTATTTTTCTCAAAGGAGATTTTTTATTTTATTTCAAAATCAAATATATTTGATTATAAAATTTTTGAATTCAGCATGAAGCTGAATGTTAAATTTTAAAAACTGCTTCAAATTTTAGTTTTCAACTTTAATTCATAAATTTTAAAAAAGTATTTGTTTTTCTCTTCTTTACCAAAAGTATAATCAAATATAACTTTATTTTTAATCACAATTTCATAAAGTAATAGTTATTTTAAGATTTTTTTCTTAAGCTAAAGTGACTTTTAAAATAGGACAGACAAATATTTATTGCTTCTTTCATTTCAATTACATGAACGTGTTGATTCAGAGGTGAAACTTTATGATAAATTATTTCTTTTAAAAATATTATTAAATTAATATAAATATTTATGTGGTTATAAATTATTTTAATGAATTAAAAATAAAAAAAATTAAAAGAAAAAGAAATAAAAAAAGGAGAGTTTTAAATTGTTTTCATAGGGAAACGAGCCTGTCGTGCTATTAACGGACAAAGTAGGATGGGGGGTTAAGTACGCACCATCCATTGGTAAAAGTGGCGCACGTTAAGCGTGATTACCAAGACGTCTCCGCGTATTACTTCGTGCCTCCAAAAATACCTGCAAGGAAAAGCGTGGCTTTCTGCCCTTTTCACTTCTACGAATTGAATATTAAAAATTTGTGTAATTAAAAGATTAATTAATATTTTCTTTATTTTATTTTAATTATTAAAAATAATTAATTATATTTTTTAAATTTTATCTTAGTATTTAAAATTATTTTAAAATATTTAAATAAAAAAGTATCATTAAATTTTAATTAAAATTATTTATGTAAATTAAATAAATTTTATATATATACAAAATAAGAAATCAATGTTTATTCGAACATGACTATAGAGTTGGTCATGATTGTTATATATATCTTTTATAAATATTTTAAGTAAATACTATCATTATAAAAAGATTAATTGATGCTATATTTTTTCATACCAGGATGTTCTCATGCTGCAAGTTTATAATTAATTAGAGTTTTATAGGCCATGATTACTCTCATTTTCATTAATACATGACGACTATCGATAATGACATGTACTAATATATTAAATTACTTATATCGTAAGTTTGTAACAAAAAAAAAGAAAATCAACCAAATCATACTGTTGATTTGTTTTGATAAAAATCAAATTTCATCGTCTCATATATATTTTTACTTATTTTTAAATTAAAAATTCATAAGCAAACTCTAATTTTTTTCATCTTAGGCCATCAATTGAAAATTTTCTATCGAAGAAAATATACTTTCGAAAAAAATGTTTAATCTTTTTCAAACTATCTATTAATCACCGTATTATGTTGGATTTAAGTGCACTTTTAAGTTTGACTATAGATATTTTTCACTTTTTTCAGATTTTATTTTGAAAAATTAGTTGGATATAGAATTGTTATAAGTTTTCAAAATACAGTTTTAAATTTTGAAATTTTTCAAAACTCGAAAAACTTCAAAAAAATATTTTCATAATTTTCACTTCAAATTACTCGAAAATAAAAAATAAAACATTTTCAATCTATGTTGATGTCCAACACAACTCTAATTTTCAAATATCATTTTAAATTTTTTTTCAAATTTCACAATTTTTATATCAAACTCCAACTAATAGTAATAGAATGACAATAAAGTTACATTATAATGCATGATATTCTTTGATAACCGTGAAAATAAGCTCAAGCATAGACATGGCAAAGAGGCGATTATTGGGCAAACTCGCATAAATTCGCAAACATTTCAACTCGCCCCACCTTGCATAACATAATTGATTTTTTCAACCCCCACCCCCCACCCCGCTCCGTATAAACTTGCCTCATATATATCTCGCACAATATAATTTGCTAATTTATTTTCAAGAAATTTTTTTAATTTATGTTGTTTAAAAAAAAAACACGATGCATCATTTAAACTAACATAACATTTTTATTGCTAAATAATCTAAAGTTACTCTTCACACTTTTAAATATGTTTGGTATGAAGGAAAATATTTTCATGGAAAACATTTTGAGGAAAACAAGTTTTTTCTTACCTATTTTCTTGGATTTGGTGTACAAGTAAAAGACATTTACACATAAAATCTAAGAAAAAATTATTAGGACGAGATAAAGTGGATGGTTGAAAGGGTGGAAAGGAAACAATATGACATATTTTTCCTACTTTTTATTAAGGAAGTCATTTTCATTATTTGCAAAGACTTGTTTTCCCTAAAGAAAATATTTTTCAAAACTTTTGATCAACCAAACACACTCTCAATGTCAAACCATAAGAGAAAAGTAAATAACAATTTAGACAGGAGAAAATCAGAGGAATAAATTCTCAGATAATGATAATCAAATAAAACATTTTTTTGAAATAAGAATAAAAATTATTTTTTAAAAAGATTACTATTTAACCCGAGTAGACGCGCATCAATTTTTTTTAAAATTATTTCAATCCACCCCGCATCCATATAACCTAATACTTGCTCCGCCCACATATACCATAAAACTCGCATTTTTGCCCCATTGTCAATCCTACTCAAGCAGCTACAAATTTGATTCAAATACTTTTATTTAAATCATAACATAATCTAGAATTTGAGACCTGAGAATGAAACATACTTTATCATGATGTTACCTTCAAATATGAATCTCACAATCAGCAATACATGAATCTAAATTTAATCTGATTTCAATATGAATATCAAACAATCCGTCGAAAAATCAAATTTGAAAAATTGATTCAAATACGTAACGTAACTTAAATGCTCATCTGTATCAAATAGGATGTAATGGAACTGTTATTTGTTAAAATATGGCCAAGTTCAATGCCAAAACGTTTGTGGTTAAGATAATACATTGTACTTGTACATCTGATAATAAACTAATTGCTTGTTTCTATTTAATTTGGTTTCTTAATTATACGTAATAAAAACGTATACGTAGTGGTGGGAGAAATTAAAAACGTCTGCATTTTATTATATTTTTTCTTTTCATGATATACTTTTTTAAAAAAAATTTATGTTTAAGTTTTTTAATAAAAGATGTAAATTAGTAAATGAAAGGAAATAAATTTGAAGTGCCACTTTTATAAATTAGTTTTTAATTCTATTATTTAAAAGAAATTAGTAAGAGAATTAAATTTTATCGAAATAAATTTATAATTCATTTCTGATTTATTATTTTGAATACACAATTTATCTAAAAGCAAATATTATGTTTTACCAGGATGGGGGCTAAATTTAAAATAATTTAATGAGATAATTTAATCACGCAATAGGGGAATGCCGATCACGTGCGGGAAGGAGAAATGTTATGGTGCAGAAGAGTATACAGTAAGACAAGGTCCTTTACAATGGGACCCAGCTGATTTGTCTACTATTATAACAGTGTGTGGTCTAAATTCTAAAAGCTACAAATGGTGGAATCTTTGTCCCGAAAATAGCTTTATTTCGGGTAATTATATTATATGTGTATATTTTAAAATTATAAATTTGATTTGGTGTAATTTTATTCTATCACCCTTGCACCATCGACTTTGTTCGATTTTCATATCATACATGTTCTAACACTTTTTTCATACGATTAATTTTAATTTTTATTATATATATATATATTCGAATATTTTTATTTTGAAGGCTCATGTATTGAAAGGTCTGACTCCTCATATCATATTAAAGAAATTTTAGATGAAAATTTAAATTCATATAACAAAACTCATGATATCCTTTCTTACCATGATATTCTTTCATTCATCACTTAACTTTCTCTTCATCTTTTAAATTTATTTATCTTAATTTTTTTAAAAAAAATTATTTATCTAATAACTCTTTAATTTCAGTATTTCAAATGTCTCTATCTATCTTTTGTGCTAGCGTAGTTTCCGCTCGTTCACAAGCAAAGTACAAAATAAAGCACAATTTGGTGGAAATATTTTCTTTTCAGGTCTTGACCAAACTTTTCAATAAAGTTTTTTTTTATTAAAAAAAAAAACTTTAGTCCTTTTAACTTTGCCACGTCAGAAAGTAGCACCCCTAATACTCTCAGAAACTTCAATGTTTTTTCACAATAAATGAAAATTTTATAGGGTGCCAAATTGTCCCAAACAAGGCATGGTGCTTTAGGGTTTGGTTGAAGGGCTTATCTTATTTAAGAAATAAATCAAGTACAATAGCCTTGCCACACCTACACTAGCTGGTGAATAGGTGGTTGTAGGTAAATAATACTATCTCTCTTTCTTTATAATTTTTTTTTTATAATCGTAATGTTCAGATCAATTTTGTATAGGTCGATTAATTTCAAATTATATATACCGAGTAATATTATTTATCAACAATATATATATATATCGAGTAAAATTTTTATCGAGATTTAGTTGGTGATTGGACATGTGATTTTATTTCGTGATTTGAAATTATGAGATGAAATCAGCGTTTGGACATGATCATGAGATGAAATCGTAAAATTCTCAAAAGATCTTGATTTGAAATTTCAAATCATGATATGGACTTTTTCAAATATAAAATTTGATCCACAAGTGTATGTTTTGTAAAAAAAACTCTTTATTTTATATATATAAACTATATTTGTCAACTATTTACTTCAGATGTAAACAAATTTTATTGTTGGTATATTATTACTCTTAACAATTTTTGTCAAGTATGTGGAGGATTATATTAAAGAGTAACATACTACAACTCTGTAACATACTACAACTCATGTTCAATTTTTCTTTTTATTGAACTAAAGTTCGATCAATAAATGTTGTATTTTTTTTTTAGAATGACTTTTTGTTAGTGTATTATACTTTTGTTATAAAATTTTACTTTTTGGTAACATTGTATAAGAATTGAGAAAATTTTAATAGTTTTCAAAACCTATAAAATTTAATTATGTTCATGAGAAAAAAATGCAATTTAAGAATTTCAAATTATATGTCCAAATAAGATTTTAACTTCATATCATATGATTTTATCTTGAATGACCTAATATGTACGGAGTTTAATTTTTATTACTGTAACAAAAAAAAATTACACAGTTACAAAATAATTACAATTACAATTTTATGATACTATAGTAATTAATAACTTGATAAAAATATTAATTCACCTACTATAATAAATTAAACATTGTCAATTCATTCAAGAAGTATTGAAGCTATTTTGGGGCAAACATATAAAAGTTGTGATCATAAATTAGAGTAAATGTGTCCTTCAGACCACCCACCCCTACCCCACCCACACAAAAAAAATTTGCCCCTATTTACCAAAAAATAATATGGGGTTTCGTATCCTTTTCAATTTTTCCTGTTTGTCATATTTCTAGAAAAAGGAATTGATGGAACTAATCGTTTGGAAAAATAAAACATATATATGTAGCTTTCCTTTATTTTCTTCATTCTTCTCTAGTTAATTGTGAGATTTTACCGGATATATTATTGTATATTACTATTGAACAGTTAATTAATAGTTTATTTGGTAAAGTTTTATGAAGGCTAGAAGTATTTATTTTCATGAAAAATGAGATGTTTTGCCAAAATTTTTTTAAAAAATAAGTGATTTTGAAGAGTAACAAAAATTATTTTTTAATTATTTAAAAAAAAATTCCCAGAAATAGTTTTTTGAAAAGAGAAAATTGATCATACTCCCTCCGTTTCAAAATAAATAATGTTTTACATAATCAAGAAGATATTAACGATGTTCTTTCAATTTTACCATTATTTAAGTGGAAAGAATTTTACATAATCAAGAAAAAATTAAATAGTTACATCTTTTTAAAGATATTTATTAGGAGTAAGTCAGTAAGAATATATATTTTTCTATCTAAGGATGAGTAATTTTCTTAGGTAGTGTGTCCAAACTAAAAGCATTACTTATTTTGAAACGAATGGAGTAACGTTTTATTTTAAAGTGATGGTCAAAATATAGAGTTAATCTAATTAAAAAAAACATAATCATTAAGCTAATATAACTTCTTAATAATTCTAAAAGGAAGATAGTTTAACTATGTTTTAATTAATGCCAGAAAAGTAGACGAGGTAATGTAGGGTCAATTGGAGGACTAGTGATATAGTTTTCTAGACATAATCGCTCAATTATTGTACTCTTGGAGCATGTTTGGTAAGAAGAAAAATATTTTTAAAAAAAATATAGTTTTCGTGGGTTAATTATATACGTAAAAATGTGAAGGGTTAAAAATATATTTTAAGTATTTTAAATTTTTTATTTGAATTATTATTAATTATTTATTAAAATATATCTTAACTATTAATTTTTTTTTCTATATAAATGATTATGATATTTCACAATTAATACGAAATATGACGTGTGAAACTTATTTTACCTTATGTAAATATATCATTTTTGAAAATTTGTGTTTAAGTGCACAAAAATAAGTTAATTCAATCTTTTTATAATTTGAATAAAAAAAAAAATCGATAAAAATCTCTTACGTTTGTGCAGGCTTTTAAAGACATGTCGAGAAATTATTAAAATGTGTTGTCTATCAAAATGGAAACTAAACGTACCTTCTTCTTAGCAACTTGAAGAACGACTTTATTTAAAGTCGTTTTGGCTCGACTTGCCATCGTCCTACGTCTTACTAAGACCACTTTCATTTGCTGTCACTAACTTATCAAATGACATTATTCAATTTCATATTTTTCAACTCAATTTTTCTGAATTTTAAAATTTATTTTCTCGATTTATAACATATTATAACAAATAATTTACTTTATTTTATAAAATATTAATTATATTTTAAATAATCTAATAATATTCTTTTGCGTCGATAGTTTTACAAAAGAAAAAGCTCGAAAAGAAATACCTTTTTTATTTGCGTCGGCGTCGGTGGCCGACGGCGAAAGAGTTTCCAGGGTTTGACCGGGAAGATCGGAAAGCACGCCGGGCGGAAAAGGAGAAGGGGAAGGGGCCCACAGGAAAGTGTCCCCTGTGGAGCCAACAATAATAGAAGTTATGTGGGGTCCACTAATAAACAGCTGTGCCCTCTGCGCTGAGCATTTAAAGGACAATTGCACAATTCCATAATCTTCCCTGGTTTTGGCCCCTAACCTGCAGACCAATTTCATGTTTCTTTTATTCCAAACTCACCCCCCTCATTTTTCCTAAAATTAAAATACGTTTTCCAAAAAATATTTATTAGGTCTAAGTCCGTTCATATAGAGTGTTAACTATTTTATTAATTTATTAGTTTGTATTTCTCTTAAATTTTTAATTTATAATGAATAAATATTCTATTATAGCTATTAAAAAGAATGAAATTTTTTCATATCACTATGACGATTAAGGTTAGCTATCTAAAATTTAAAAAAAGATCTGCATCTATTGAGGATATTTAGGTTGTGGCTGAAATTAGTTTATTTGATTTGTGATGATTTTCAATAATTAATAAAGTTATAGTTGCTGCGAATTCATTTATAGAAATTCTTATATCTCCTAACTAGAATTTACCGATCCAAATACTATATATGCTTTCATATTTCTTTCTTATTCTGGAAATTTTATGATATGTTTGGTGTAATTATATTTATAATAAAAAAAGGTGGGATAAATATCACATTAAAAAATTATTTCAAATTAACAATAATTTATAATGTCAAGAGTATTTTTAATTTTAAATCGTAACAAGGGATAAATTTGACCCATTTTTAAAAGTTTAGTGATATTTTTGACCTTTTTCTTTTATTATACTTTCTTCGTTTTATTTTAATTGTTACGTATATTAAAAATAGTTATTTCAAAATTCAAGATATAATTGGCTATATTTTCTTCAATTCAACCTTTAGTACTTAAACTCATTCTAAAATGTAAAAAGAATTATTGTTGTATATATTCAAAAAATACCTATTCCCTCCGTTTCATTTTAATTACTAGGTATATTAAAAATAGATGTTTCGAAAATGCTTGCTAGTTTCAAAATTCAAGAGATAATTGACCATATTTTTTCAATTCTACCCTCAGTACTTAAACTCATTCTAAAATGTGAAAATAATTATTGTTGTATATATCTAAAAAGTACCTACTCCCTCCATTTCATTGTAATTGCTAGGTATATTAAAAATAGTTGTTTCAAAAATATTTGCTAGTTTTAAAATTCAAGAGATAATTGACTATATTTTTTCAATTCTACCCTTAGTACTTAAAGTCATTATATGATGTGAAAAGAATTATTGTTGTATATATCCAAAAAATACCTACTCCCTCTGTTTCATTGTAATTGCTATGTATATTAAAAATTGTTATTTCAAAAATACTTGCTAGTTTCAAAATTCAAGAGATAATTGGCCATAATTTTTCAATTTCACACTTAATACTTAAAAGTCATTTGTGAAAAGAATTATTATTATATGTTCTCAAAAAATTAATACGGTTATATTAGTCAAATTACTATCCCTATAAATTTTTTTTAGTGATAGTGCAAATCTTATCCTAACAATAAAAATAGATCAGAAGGAGTATTATTATATATTTTTAAAAAATTAATAGGGTTATATTAATCAAATTACCATTTTTATTAGTTTTTTCTTAACAAGTATGCAAATCTTATTGTAGCAATTAAAACCGAACATGAAGAGTATCAATTAATAAGATTATGTTAGTTAAATTACAATCTCTATTAATTTTTATTAATAAATATATAAATTTTATTTAAATAATTAAAATAAAACAGATGAAGTATTAACTTAATTTGTGGAAAGAGAAAAACAAGAGCCAACAATAGCTCTTATTTTTCAATTAATAAGATTTATAAAGTCTAATCAACTTTGTGATAATTAATACAATTATCCCAAGTAACATGTCAGTATCATGTTGGAAAAAAAAAATTATATGAAGGTAAGTGTATCAATTATATAATATGATAACATAGAGGGTCTCAGACCTAATCGAAAAATATTTTAAGCTAAAATGTTAAAAGGGTAATCTATAAAGGGGTGTGTACCGAATGGGGCAAGGCGTGAGAAGCGTAGCGGCCCACTTGTTACTCTGTTACGGCGTTAATTCTTGATCGTGACAGTTGTGACGACCTAATATATATATATATATGTGTGTGTGTGTGTTGTGTTTCTTTTTCTGGGTCGCTGGAAGACATACGACCATCGATTTTTGAAAAAAATTTAATGTTTTCCTTTCTTGATCGCTGGTGATGGAACGATTATTGTATATATATTTATATATTTTGTTTTCCTTGATCGCTGAAGATATCACGATCCAAAATAAAATTTTCAGCTTTGGACGTGGAGCTTCCAGCGACCAAGAAGAGAAAGAGGGGGAGGGTCGTGGCAGTGAAGAACAACTTACCGCCGTAGTGGGGTGACAAATGAGGAGTTGGACTTCCCACTCCTTGCTCCATTTGGTACACATTCCTTCCCGGTTACCCTTTTGACATTGTGGCTTAAAATTTTTACTGATTAAGTTTCGGACTCATAACATATATATAATCATAGTCTATAAAACATATTCATTTCTCACTAATATAAGATATCAAATAACTATATCTCTTAACACTAAAATAATTTTTAAAAAAATCATATACTTCTTTTGTTATATTTTAATTGTTAGGATAAAATTTGTACACTCATTAAGAAAAAATTAACAAGAATGGTAATTTGACTAATATAATCCTATTAATTTTTGAAAATATACGACAATAATTTTTTTTATATTTAAAGATAGAATTAAAAAAATATGACCAGTTATCTTTTAAATTTAAAAATTAATAAATATTTTAAAAAAATTATTTTTAATATACTTAAAAATTAAATAAAATCGAAAGAGTAACTTATTTATGGTTGTCCTTTTTCCTATTAACTACAAATAAATGCACAACCCACCAGAGCACCGTTTTAAGTAAACTTCTATAACTTGTGGACCGTCACGGCAAAGCACTGATAATGTAACGGCACATTTCCAACATCCGTTTCGTTTCTTTTAGGTAACGGTTACGGACTTGAAACGGGATTGCGTTACAGCTTATTTATTTTTAGGAAAAAGACAGAAAAGGAAATGTAGAGATAAGGTAGTAGTATATCGGCTAAAGAAACGAACCCTGCTTTATAGGCTGCAATAGGAATTATCCACGTGTCCTTAAATGTCATTTCATGCACACGCCAACGAATCATATTGCGCCATACACTCGATGATGGTCCTTTTGGAATAAAATTTCGTTACGTCGTGTCATGGAGCTTGCGTGAACCACTTAGGTAAAAAAAAGAAAATCATAACGGGGCTTTCTTTTATAACGCATTGATTTTTTTTTCTTCATTTTTTTTACTTAATATTCATATTAAGATATAATTAATATATTTTTTTAAAATATAATTTTATATTTATTTGAAATCAAATTTTGTTACTGCATGAATCATATAGGTAAAAAATATCCTAACAAGGCTTTTTTTATCTGATATAGAAATTTTTTTTCCTGCTTAATATTCGTGTAAGATTCGATTAAATTTAAATATACTGAAAAAAACATTTTTTCAAAAGGAAATTCAATATTCTTTTGGAATAAAATTTTGTTACTTTGTGTCAAAGAGTTTGCGTGAATTATTTAGGTAAAAAAAAATTGGTCTTTTTTTTTACAAAATATCTTATATCGGATTTTTTTTGTTTTTTTTTTTTTTTAATTTTCCCGTTTGATATTCTTATTGAGAGTTGGAGCACTGCCTGGGATGTTGTCAATTGCTGTAACCATCATTTAAAGAACGATCTAGGAGTATTAACTAAAATTTTATACTCCAATTATTTTATTTTATGTATCTTAAATTAATTATAAGTGAAAGTTAAAAATATAAAATTCTAGCCTTGACGATTTCTGAAGGAATTTGGAGAAAAGCTTTCAAAAACGCATCTTTCTTATCTTAGTGTTCTATTTCAAAATTATTATCTCACAATATTAAATGTCTGATTAAAAGAGTATCATAATTACAGTAAATAGAGAAATTTTTAAATTTTACAATATTAAATTAGATATACGTATAATATATTAAAATATTTGTGAATTTTATAGTTTTTAAAAACGGTCTTCGGATGCTTCACCATAGAATAGATCGATCCAGTTCCCGTTCTTTTCCGGTGCACTCGCTTTATATCTCCGACACACAAGGAAGGACGCGGTTCAGGGTTGCCCCGTGGGAGAACTTGAATAATCTCTTTCGCTCTCGGATCTAATTCTCTGCTTAGTGACTCGATCTCTCTTTCTTTCGAAGCTCGTCCAGACCTCTCTTTCGGGATCAGTCCCGTCCCTAGATGTAGTAGTCAATCAGCGGGACATTCAAAGAAGCTATGCACCTTCACTGAATGTTAATGAAAGAAAGTCCTTTCATCCTAATCTCATCTACTGAAAAGGGGGCCGGGCGTAGCACGTTCTTTTTTGGGACACATAGGCTAAAGGGTCAAATATACTCTTATATTATCAGAAATAGTTTAAATATACCTCTCTTTACACTTTGGGTCTAAATATATCCCTCCTGTTATACTTTCGGTTCAAATATATCCCTTCCGTCATACTTTGACACAAATTTGTCCTTAATTTTAACGGAGGGACACATGTCAAACTCAATCAAATGACCAGCTCTCCATTTTAAATACCCAATTTTTTTAGAAATTCACCTGTTTAATCTGATCCGACCTCTTTATTATTATTTTTTTTTGTCATCTTTGTTTTGCTATTTAAAATACCCAAAATTCCAAAGCTTATTTTTCATGATGAATTTTATTTATTTAAAAAATAACAAAAGGAATTAGATGAATTGAAAAACATTATTATAATTACTAGTGCTTGCATTATTATATTTCTTTTAGAATTAAGATTAGAAAATTAAGATCTATGTCAGCTTTTAAAAGAAATATCAGCAAAGGGTGATATTGAAATCCTAAAAAATTAAAGATCTTCTTTGTTTTGAATGGGTTCATTTGTTTTAAAATTAATTTTTAAAAGTAAATTTACAAAAAATGGAAGGAAATGGAAAGGTACGGATCCATAAAGTATTAGAGAGATCTGTTTTTTGGGTATCAGAAAAAGAAGAAAAAAGGAAAAAAAAAGAAAAAGGAAGAGGTCATATATGGTTGAACAGGTGAATTTCTAAAAAAAAAAAGTATTCAAAAATAGAGATCGGGTCATTATGAGTTTAACATGTGTCATCCGTTAAAAATAAGGGTAAATTTGTGTCAAAATATGATGGAAGGATTATATTTAAACCAAAAATATAACAATAAGGATATATTTGAACCTAAAATATAACGAGAGGTATATTTAAACTATTTTTAATAGTACAGGAGTATATTTGATTCTTTTCCGTTTTAAAAAATATCATATGTCATTACACTTTGATAACAACTAGATGAGGAGAAATGAATGGTACAGTGTCTCGGTTTGGAACGGACACCTATCAATTGCTTATTCATTTTTTAAATGAAAAGAAAAAAAAAGAATTAATCATAGATCACTAACGTCGATTTTATAAAAATATTATATTTAAAATTTTTAAATTAATGTTAATACAGTAATGGGGTGGTATTTTTTGCGTTTGGTGTTATTTGGTTAAAATTGAAGAAAAATAATATGGTGCTTTGAGGTTGAATTTAAAAAGAAAGACATGTTTTGAAGTTCTAATTATTAGAATCTGGTCATTATAATATCACTTGAAAAGAAAAAGTAATTTTTTAAAAAATACTCTTCAAATTAGTTTTTCTATTTCAAGTTAAAGTAATGGACCAAATTGTGAAATAAATGCAAAAAAATATACTTCAAATAAAAATAAAAATAAAAATGATAAAATATTTTTATGACAAAATAGGGACGGCAACATATAAAATGATAAACGGATGGACTAATAATAAGGAAAGATTATTTGAATACGTGATACTTTACCTAAGAAAACCAGTGGCCTTCTAGTTAATTAATTAAGAACCGTTTAAGTAATCTTTTAATTGGTGGTTTAAGTGATGGCAGCTGGTATTAATTAAGATAATAACGCTAAGCAGAATAATTAGCGCAACAACAAGCATGCTTAATTATTTTAATTGGTTCTAGGTTCCAGGTAGCTAGAGATTAGGCTTGACGGGGATCGGGGCACACAAAGAATGATGTATTATGTGTACAAATCAAAAATCAGATTTCCCTATCATTCCCTAGATATATTCAATAATCAAGAAATTTAAAATTAAACCAATAATCATGGTTTGTACTTTATGATGATTATAACCATGGTTTAAAAATTGTGTAACAGAATATGCTTTCTACGTTTCATTTTAAATTTGTTAGGATAAGATTTGTATATTCATTAAAAAAAATTAATAGAGATGATAATTTGATCAATATAACTTTATTAATTTTTTTAAAAATATATAATAATAATTTTTTTTTTACATTTTATAATGACTTTACCTATTAAGGGTAGAATTGGAAAAACATGATTAACAAACAACTGTTTTAGTATACCTAGCAAGTAAAATGAAACGAAAGGAGTACCTTTTTGCACCTTGATTAATTTGTTTCAAAGTATTTATGTTGCATTCACAATTAAAAATAATAATAATAAATCTTAGGAATGATGGCAAAGGCGGATCCATGATTCGAAATCAACGGAGACATCATTAATTAAAAGTGGATGCATGTCCTAATATATAAATAAAACAAAATGGCAATATTGTATGAAGCTGACTCCGTGGACCGGTGATTTCAGCACTGAAACTTTACATATCTTAGATTTGCCTATTTGAAAAGTGTCATCTACGTATTTTATGTATTTTTTTAATTATTATCTAAAAAAAAAATAATGTCGATGTATGAGCTAGAACTGAAACTCGACTAACGGCCAATCCTCAAGAGCCTTAGGCTACTCTAACTAAATGATTCAATCCAACAAATATATATA
This sequence comes from Datura wrightii, assembly GCA_035772735.1. Taxonomy (NCBI): domain Eukaryota; kingdom Viridiplantae; phylum Streptophyta; class Magnoliopsida; order Solanales; family Solanaceae; genus Datura; species Datura wrightii. The sequence continues at coordinate 178,172,514 of JASDFA010000010.1, read as the reverse complement.
TTGGGTATTTTTCAAAGCTAACGAATCCGATATTCGTATTGAATCTGATTAAATCCAATCTGAACATTGTAGGATTCATTTCTGAAGACGACATTTCAAATATTCTTTTTAATTCTTTGGGAATCATATTTGAGACCTCAAATTAAAGGTAGATAAATTCCAATCATCCCACCGCAACCGAATTCAATATTCCCCTTATGCATATACTACAAGGTATCCTCCTTTTTATTTCTTTTTAATTCCTCTTGTAAAAATGTGTCATATTGACTTACACAACAAGAAATATATGTTGTGACATCTTTGATCTTCTATACTATTAAATAAAACATAGAATATAATATCTTTTTTTTTAAAATTTTTATTTAATATTCGATATTCGTATTGAACTTCGACTAATTCAAATACGCACTAAATAAAATTCATTCAATAAAAATATTTTCGATCAATTATTTTTTTATACTGATTAAAACTCGAAATTAAAATCTCTAATTAAAAAAAAAAAAAACAGCTACATATAATACCATATTTCAAATAGTCATAAAAACCAAAATTCCCTCCTAATAGAAGGCAAGAAGTGACATTACAAATGAGTAACTTTAGCATGCAAGAAAAGCCAATCATATATTAAAAAAAAAAAATTCTCAAAGGTGGGCTCTTAGATTATATTATATCAATTATAAGTCATAGTGTTTGACCTTATTCCCATTGGCCAATTTTGTCCAATAAAATGGAAATCCATTTGATTAATTAATTAATCAATAAAATAAACAAAAAAACAGCAAGCTAATAGTTCATCCTAAGCCTATTTTGTCCACAAATACGTAACAATATATTCTTTTATTAATACTTTAAAAAAAAATTAACTTCCTTTCAAGCTACTTCCACAACCAATAATATAGTATGATAAAATTGGTACAATGTTCTCTTTATATTAGACAAGACAGTCCACCAACAGAAGCCATGTTTCATTTTAAATGTTATCTCAATAAACAAGATATGGATTGATTACTACTTAATTTAAAAAAAATCATAAATAAACATTAACACGTGTGCTTAATTAGTCAATTTAAAGATCCCACTTTTTTTTTTTTTGGATAGAAGCCATTATTTTCCTCTGACTTAATTCATATATTGTTATTATCTATCTATATATCTATGGTGGTTGAGTTTTTCACCAGATGTTTAAATTTCTTTTGCCTTTGAGAAAATGGCAAAAATAGTGACATTTCAACAAGTTGAATCCTTATCGTTGAAACCACGAGCGGAGTCGGACGTAGATATCTCACTCTCTTTAAGAAAATTTAAAATTTTTATGGTATAAATTTTCATCAATTCGATAATAATATTCTTGACTTATCTCCTCTAGAATACAATAGCCCAACAACTCGTATGATTCAAACAATTCAGAATTAATTGAAGCGTCCAAAACTTCAACTAAAAAAATACCACTTTTTCCACTTTATGTCCACTAATATATCATGCATTTTAATATTAAAATACACATAAAAATTAATATTTGTTTATGTTTACATTGTAAATGTTGAATTTTTTTTTTCTTTGTACATGTTTGCATTTCTTATATTTTAAATCCCCTTACTGAAATTACCAGCTCCGCCCACGCTCAAGATGGAGCTTCACATTTATTTATTGTTTTTGGTTTAATTATCAGATATTTTTTCATTTGAGGTTTTATGCATACTTGGATTTGTAAAATAGAAACTATTAAGGGTGTTCAGTATGGAGGAAAATATGTTCTTATTTTTTTGCGTTTGATTGGTCAAAAATTTTAAAAAATATTTTCTTTTGAAAAACAAACTTCTTGAATATTGTCCTCTTCCCATCTTCACAATCAGTCACCCCACGCTCCACCTGATCCCACCCTGACCCCGGCCCTTCCCTCCTCCCGCATCCACAACACTCATCAGCCTACCCCGACCACTCTGCCTCCCTCCTCCTCCATCCACAATATTCTTCACCCTACCTCGACCCTCCTGCCCTTCTCCCTCCCCCACCCACAACACTCATCACCCCTAGTCTACCCACATCCCGTCCTCATTATTTTGTTTTAAATATATAAAATTATTTTTAAGATAATAATTTTTATTTATATATCAACACAAAAAAATAAATAAATAATTATTTATTTTTTTAAAAAAATATTTTCCTTCGTACGGAACACATCCTCGGTGGAAAAATAAATTGGCTATATATATGTCTTTAATTTTGACAAATTTTTCAAGATGAGAGAAAATTCAAAATGAGTGTGGAAGTTCAATTCAAACGTATATAATAAAAATGATGATATTTCGAATGGTCCTAATCTGAATGACTTTAAAATACCAATATACCGCTTGGCAGATTATTTTTGGACCATGATAATGGAAACTTTGACCAATGGAACCTCTTAACATGATTTTTAATTGTGACAGCTTTATTAGAATTATATATATATATATATATATAAAATCGCATTTAAAAGGCATAGTTTACAAATTAAATGGTATTACAAAAAAAAAAAAAAAAATCCTCCTTTTAGCTTTTGTAATTAGATTCATTTTTTCCGTTAGTATCTCTTTCAATTATTTATAATTGGCAATTTAAGAATTACAATTACAAATAGCGTTTGACAAGTGTAATTTACAACTTACAACTCTTATGTTAAAGTTATAATTCATAGATCCCATTATATAACGGTGGTTTAGTATAAAGCATTTATATATTATTTTTTCATAAGTATGCTTTACTCGTGAATATAAAATATAAATTGAAAGAGGTGATTAATTTAATGCAGAGTACTTATACATTGTTTTTCTACAAATGTGTTTTATTCGTGCATATAGAATATAATTTCGGAGAGGTGGTTGATTTAGTACAAAGCATTTACATATTATTTTTTCACAAGCGTATTTTGCTTGTGAATATAGAATATAATTTAGGAGAGGTGGTTGATTTAGTAGAAAACATTTACATATCATTTTTTCACAAGCGTGCTTTACTCGTGAATATAGAATATAATTTAGGAGAAGAGGTTGATTTAGTACAGAGCATTTACACATCATTTTCTCACAAACGTGTTTTACTCATGAATATAGAATATAATTTAAGAGAGGTGATTGATTTAGGAAAGAACATTTATATATCGTTATTTCACAAACGTATTTTACTCTTGAATATAGAATATAATTTAGGAGAGATGGTTGATTTAGTATAGAACGTTTACATATCGTTTTCTCACAAGCGTGCTTTACTCGTGAATATATAATATAATTTAGGAAAGATGGTTGATTTAGTACAGAACATTTATATATCATTTTTTCACAAGTGTGTTTTACTCGTCAATATAGAACATAATTTAAGAGAGATGGTTGATTTAGTACATAGTATTTACAAATTATTTTTTCATAGACGTGTTTTACTTGTGAATATAGAATATAATTCAGGAGAGGTGGTTGATTTAGTACATGACATTTTACATATCATTTTTTCACAAGTGTGTTTTACTCGTGAATATAGAATATAATTAGGAGAGGTGGTTGATTGCATTTACATATCATTTTTTCACGAGCGTGTTTTACTCGTGAATATAGAATATAATTTAGCAGAGATGGTTGATTTAGTATAAAGCATTTATATATCATTTTTTTTCATAAGTATGTTTACTCGTGAATGTAGAATATAAGTTGAGAGAGGTGATTAATTTAGTACAGAGCTTTTATATATCATTTTTCTACGAGTGTGTTTTACTCGTGAATATAGAATATAATTTCGGAGAGGTGCTTGATTTAGACATTTAGTACAGAGAATTTACATATTGCTTTTTCACAAGCGTGTTTTACTCGTGAATATATAATATAATTTAGGAGAGGTGGTCTATTTAGTACAGAACATTTACATATTATTTTTTCACAAGCGTGCTTTGCTCGTGAATATAGAATATAATTTAATAGAGGTGATTGATTTAGTAAAGAACATTTATATATCGTTATTTCACAAAAGTGTTCTCGTGAATATAGAATATAATTTAGGAGAGATGGTTAATTTAGTACAAAACATTTATATATGATTTTTTTCACAAGTGTGTTTTACTCATGAATATAGAATATAATTTAGAAGAGATGGTTTTGAACTAGTACAGAATATTTATATCATTTTTCCATAAGCGTGTTTTACTCGTGAATATAGAACATAATTTAAGAGAGATGGTTGATTTAGTTCAGGGTATTTATAAATTATTTTTTCACAGACGTGTTTTATCGTGAATATAGAATATAATTTAGGAGAGGTGGTTGATTTAGGACAGAACATTTACATATTGTTTTTCACAAATAGATTTTACTCGTGAATATATAATATAGTTTAGGAGAGGTGGTTGTATTTAGTACAAGGTATTTAAAAATCACTTTTTTACATGTGTGTTTTATTCGTAAATATAGAATATAATTTAGGAGAGGTGGTTGATTTATGTATCATTTTATCACAAGCACTTTTTACTCGTGAATATAGAATATAATTTAGGAGATGTGATTGATTTCGTTTACATATCATTTTTTCACAAGCGTGTTTTACTCGTGAATGTAGAATATAATTTAGAAGAGATGGTTGATTTAGTACAAAACATTTAATCCTACTTGTCACAAGCATATGTATTTTGTAAATTATCACAAACCCAAGTTATTAATTTGTCTAAATTTAGATCTGTTCTTCAATATAATATAATATATCATTTTTTCACAAATATGTTTTACTCGTGAATATAGAATATAAGTTGAGAGAGGTGATTAATTTAGTACCGAGCATTTATATATCGCTTTTCCATAAGTGTGTTTTACTCGTGAATATAGAATATAATTTCAGAAAGGTGATTGATTTAGTCCAATACATTTACATATTGTTTTTTCACAAGCGTGTTTTACTCGTGAATATAAAATATAATTTGGGAGAGGTGGTTGATTTAGTACAAAATATTTACATATCTTTTTTCACAAGCGTGCTTTACTCGTGAATATAGAATATAATTTAAGAGAAGTGATTGATTTAGTAAAGAACATTTTTATATCATTATTTCACAAGCGTGTTTTATTCGTGAATATAGAATATAATTAAGGAGAGATGATTGATTTAGTATAGAACATTTAAATATCATTTTCTCACAAGGGTGTTTTGCTCGTGAATATTGAATATAATTTAGGTGAGATGGTTGAATTAGTACAGAATATTTATATATCGTTCTTTCACAAGAGTGTTTTACTCGTGAATATAGAACATAATTTAAAAGAGATGGTTGATTTAGTACAGGGTATTTACAAATTATTTTTTGATAGACATGTTTTACTTGTGAATATAAAGTATAATTTAGGAGAGGTGGTTAATTTAGTACAAGGCATTTATTATCATTTTTACATGAACGTGTTTTACTCGTGAATATAGAATACCAATTTAGGAGTGATGGTTGATTTAGTACAGAATATTTACATATCATTTTTTCACAAACGTGTTTTACTAGTGTATCATTTTTTCACAAACGTGTTTTACTTGTGTATCATTTTTTCACAAATGTATTTTACTCGAGTATCATTTTTTCACAAGTGTGTTTTACTCATGAATATAAAACATAATTTAAGAGAGGTGGTTGATTTAGTACAAGATATTTACAAATCATTTTTTCACAGGCGTGTTTTACTTGTGAATATAGAATATAATTTAGGAGAGGTGGTTGATTTAATACAAGACATTTACATATCATTTTTCACAGATGTGTTTTACTCGTGAATATAGAATATAATTTAGGAGAGGTGGTTGATTTAATACAGAACATTTATACATCGTTTTTTCACAAAATTGTTTTACTCGTGATTACATAATATAATTTAAGAGAGATAATTAATTTAGTACAGAACATAAACGTATCTTACCCATGAATATAAAACATAATTTAGAAAAGATAGTTGATGAATTTTACCAATAATTATCACCAATATATATATATATATCAACATTAGTTAAGAGTTTGTAATCTGAAAAAGACGACCAAAACACCAAAGCCATTAGGCAAACATGGGCCAAACTCCTCCATCATTTGGGGAAGATAAGTTTTAATAATACATAAATAAAATCTTAAATATTCCAAATGCACAGACCATTTGAAATTATTTTTAATTATACGAGGGGACCATGTTTAATTATGTGTCAAGATATTAGTGATTAATCGGCCTCTAATTATGGCCAACCATGACTTCTTCATATGCTCATGTTTCACCAACTATTATTAAGATTAATCCTATAATAATATGCTTTTCTTTTCTTTTTTTAGAATAAAGGGTGATCTTTTGACCATGTAAACGATATCCTTACAAAATATGTACGTGGTATTTTTTTTATTTGTCTAAATTTTGCTAGACAAAAATAGTATTTTTTTTACTGTAAATTAATGAGTAATTGTGTTATTAAATATGATATTCTCATTTATTTCTTACAGAATCCCTTCACTGGAAAGCAACATGGTGAGAAACAAATTGTCAGTGAAATAGTGAGAAATTTCATGATATTTTCATGTAAAAATATTATTATTTTTTTTTCCACTGATTCAATCGACATATTGGTGGGAATACTTAAACATTTTTCAGTGAGAAATTTCAATTGCGAAATAGTAATTCTTTTAATAGTGAAATTATTATGATATTATCAATCGAAATGCATACAAGCTGATATAAAAATCATCGTTATTTAAAAGAAAAATCACAATAAATATTATATACTTAAGAAACGAATAGGAATCGACGGAGGTAGAAGTCCAAACACAAATTTAACCTAATAAGTATTTTTGTTCAAACAATATATTTATATTAATAACTTAATAAAATTAGAACCAATTACTAATATTTAAAATTATTATTTTAAAATTTACAAACTTATAAAGTTAAAATTCCGGCTCCACTGCCTTGAAAAAACTTCGATTAGCTATGTTGTTGTGTCCCAAAAGGACATGTTATGAACAATGAAACATGGGGAGCTTTTGTTTGAATAAAGGGTTTTTATTTGAATAGAATAATATTAGCCCCACCGTCCTACTTTTTTATATTGTACATAATTAAGGTTTCATAGTAGGTATAGACTCCAAAGTCTAATCCTCTAATTAATCATAATTAGCAACCTAAGCTTTGTCCTTTAAATATGAACACTTCAAACTAAAAATCAATTAGATGTATCCTAGTCAATTCTGTAATCTGAAATTAAAATTAAAAATTGTCTAAAAGCAGACTGTTGTAAATATTAAACTGAAAATTTTGCAACAAAATGCTGGGGATATATATATTCCACAAAAACTAAAACAAATCAAAAGTAGTAAAAGGCAAAAATGGTTTCTACCAAAAAAAAAAAAAATCCAAAATTGAGGAAAAAAGAGTAGCAAAAAAAATAGTGTTCCATTTATATCAGGGTGGTTTTCAAAAACATTGGGCCACCATTTTCCTAACATCATCAATGACGATCCCATGCCTCCCTATTGAGAGCACGGCGCGTAGCTAGAGAGGTGCAAGGGGTTCAATTAATTTTTTTTTTGTTTGAAAATATTATATATAAATAGATGACGAATTTTTGATGAAAATTCTAACACTATCAGTATATTAAATAGTGATAAAAGTTTCTATGATCGTAAATTATCTATTAAAGTTATTTATATTTGTTTTGTATTAATAAGATCGTTTAAATTAGAGTAGTTTATCTACAATATCATTATAGATGAAAAAATAAAATAATAATTACACAAAAAAAAGGAAAAAAAAATGGCAAATGAACTCAATTTTCATGTATTGAGTAAAATGTTGGGTAATGGGGGCAATATGGTGAGTGGGCCTGAGTACTATTGGGTCATGGTCCCTAACAATTTTTGATCTTATCAAAAGCTTTTTTTTTTTCTGATAATCACAGAATGGGTCAGTTACATGGTGAGTATGGGTAGTGAAGGTTTGGCCTAAAATAAGCTAAAGAACACTTGTAGAATCTTTCATAAGCTCCAACCAGAAATTATTTCCTCTTCCTTCATATCATAAAAGTTTTTCCCATTTCAAGAAATCACAACATGGCTTGTCTATGAGTTACCAACCCCCCCCCCTCCCCCCCCCAAAAAAGAGGCAGAATTTACGCATTAGGTTTTAGAAACCTCTAGCCCAATTATGTTCTGTATTGAAAATGTTGAATTCAGTTGATATCCGTGATTATATGCTACTTATGCCTTTTGATAACACGATTCAACTCAAAGAAAAGAAAATAGTCAATCTTTTAATAAATTACATCATACTACCCCCAAAAAAGAAAATGAATATTGTGTTGAATTGGTGGACTAAATGTTTTAACATCATAGGAGTGAAAAGGACTAATAAATAATGATGCTCAGGACCATAACATGTGCAGTTTACTTTGTACTACTATTCACCATTATCCACTGAACCTTCCCCACAAAACACTTTTGTTCACTGTTTCTCAAAGTATATATACTTACAAAATAGTCCTTTTAATTTGGCACCTTACAGTTTCAGAAGTAAGATGCCCTCACATTTAACACATTTTGCCCCCTCCACCCCACCCCCTAAAAAAAAAAAAAAAGAAAAGAAAAGAAACAAGTTCATTGTTCATAGGTATGTAAGTTCAAGAATGTATCTAGTGGCAAAATTAGCTCATAAAAACATGACTCATTCGATTAAATTTGAATAGTTTAATAATTTAACTTTTTTACATAGAATATTTTTTTTTATTTTGAGGTAATTTTACTATTTGCTCCTCAAATTGATAGTCCTTAATTTTTACTTTTATTGCTCATTCAATGAAAAAATATTATTCAAAATATCTTTAATTATCACTTAATTTCGCCAGGCAAATCTTTTTAGAGAATGTTTGCTTTCAAGCACAAGTTAAGTGTTATATAATTCGCAAGACAACCTTTACCCTTAATATTTTTTTTAAAAAATTCAACAGACGCGAGTTAGTCCTATAAGGCACAAGTTCATGCTACTGAACTTCTACTCCATGGCACAAATCATGCTATAAAAATTTCTAATTTTTTTTTTATAAGAGTTTATCCATGAAAAACTTTTCAAAAAAATTAAATAAATTCAGGAAGAAAAAAAATAAAAAGATTAAAACCTGATAAGAGTTGGATTTTAGGATCCATTATTTAACCCATTCTGATCTAACCAATTTCAAAACAAGTAACTTTGACACACCCATTTATTGGTTTAATCGATTTTAACCCGCTCAAATTCAATTTAATTCGCGCATTTATCAATCCTAATTATAGTATCTGTCATGATTGGATTAGCTGCCTGGCCAATGACTTCAGGAGAAAAAGGTCTATGAACTGCTTGAAGTTCTATTGGGCTATTTTACAGGCTTCCTACTTTAAGAGCCCATATTCACAATTACAAATCCAGTATGATGCTTCCGGCACTGGAAAAATTGAAGCCTAATTACGGCTTCAAGCAGTCCAAGCCTGTTACACCAGCCCCAACATGTCCCAGTTCTACGCCTCTAGGCTGATTTATGCAAATATTTCGTTTTCAAATTGACCTTTAGATTTTAGGGAAAAGTATAAGAAATAGACCATTTCATACTAATTATTGATAATACTTAATGAACCAAAATAATTACAATTCGCGTCCTATTATGAATTTAAAGGTTTTTCGCTCATAAGATATCATGACAGTATATGAATATATTGTGATGATATCATGATGTACACCATGCCAGTATATAGATACAATGTATCATGCATAATTAAGGAGTATAACCCTGAAGGACTGTTCTTTGCTCAGTGATACCATGACAGTAACATGAAGGATTGAGGAGCCACACGCGCTTTACGTCTGAAAAATCTGCGGGACTGCTCATCCTCAGTGATACTGTGACAATATATGGATATACCATGAAGAATTGCGAGATGATGTATTTTTTATAATTATGAAAGTAAAAAGGTAGTGAACGGCAAATAATTCACTCCGATGGGACAATTATGTAAGTTTTTCTAGATTTTATTACTAAGTTTAAAAGTTATTCAAATATATTTATCTGGACTGATAAAATATTAATGACCGTCTATAAATTTTAAATGATATTCTCTTTTTTTCTCTTATAATTTCTAATTTATTCAAAATTAATTCTTAAACCGTGATTACAAGATAAATAGAAGAAAATTATTTACTAAATAATTATCCCGAAAAGGGGATAACCTGTGAAAATTTCTGTTATGGAAATGTTTTTGTATTCTGCCTATAATTCTAAGAAATTTTTATATCTCGATTTCCTAATATATGTGTACTGAATGAATTGTTGAACCTAAAAATATATCTCAAAATGATGATATATAAATTGTCTTAGATTTGTTTGTTCGAATTGCAAACTTAGGGGGGTAGAAGTTCATCTTTTCAACTTTTGCCAGTCCAAGATAGAATTGGTGCAGCCGAAAAAGAAAAAAGAAGGCAAAGCGTCCACTGCTCAGTCCCTCTGCAAACATCCTCTTTGATCGGCGCTTGATTCATATCTTGTAGCATTTTAACTGCTTATGTGCAACGAGCAGACAAGTTAATTAGAATGAATCTCGTACTTTCAAAGAAGGTGTTGATTATCTACAATTGTCAAAGGCATCTTATCAAGAAATCAAGGCATGTCTCTTTTTGTAGTATTGGATCAAGGCGCTATGCCCACAACATTTCCGGAGTAAGTAAATCCACGGCAGAAGAAATCTCAACGATTCTGAAACATAAGAACTGGGAATTGCTCTTGGAGTCGTCAGGGATCCCCCAAAAGCTCAACCCAGATGTGGTCCACTCCGTCCTTGATCGAAACAAATTGCTTGTCAACCCAAAACGCCTGCTTGACTTCTTTGAATGGTCAAGTCAGAAAGTGCGTATGACTCAGCACATTGATTCTTTCTCCATTCTAGCTTTGGCTTTGTGCAATTCAAACAATTTTGCACCCGCCAAGCATGTGCTTGATGAAATGATTCACAGACGATATCCAGTAATGGATATTCTCAGCTCGTTGGTTAAATGTTCTAAGGAATGTGATAAGTTTAGCTCAAATACTGTGGTGTTTGAGTTGCCAATTGATGCTTACAGGAAAAAGGGTATGCTAAATGAGGCTGTCTCTATATTCTTGGGTATTTTAAATGAAGGCTTTCCCCCCAGTTTGTTGTGTTGTAATACATTGTTGAATGAACTATTAAACAGCAATAAAATGGAACTGTTTTGGAAGGTTTATGAGGGAATGCTGGAGAGCAAGATGAGTCTTGATGTTTACACCTACACCAATGTGATCAATGCTCATTGCAAGGTTGGCAATGTTAAGGACGCTAAAAGACTTCTTCATGTTATGGGAGAGAAGGGATGCAATCCAAATTTGGTTACATACAATGTGGTTATTAGAGGCTTGTGTGGGACAGGTACAGTTGATCAAGCATTGGAGCTAAAGAAGTCAATGGAAGGGAAGGGATTGGTTCCGGATCTCTATACCTATAGCACACTCGTTGATGGCTTCTGTAAGAAAAAGAGGTCCAGGGAGGCAAAACGGATTTTGGATGAAATGTGTGAAGTAGGTCTGAATCCGGATCATTTTGCATATACTGCGTTAATTGATGGGTTCATGAAGCAGGGCGAGGTGGACGAGGCATTTAGAATAAAGGATGAAATGGTTGCACGTGGAAAGACTTTGAACCTAATGACCTACAATTCTATCATAAACGGGCTCTGCAAAGTCGGCCAGATGGATAAAGCAGTAACTATCAAGGCTGACATGATTGAAATGGGCATCTTCCCTGATGTGCAAACATACAATTATTTAATTGAGGGCTATGGTCGCAAGAATAACTCGAATAAGGCTTCTGAACTTTTGCTTGAGATGACTGACAGAAACTTGGTACCTTCAGCCTATACTTGTGGTGTGCTGATTAATGCTTTCTGCAACTCTGGAGATCTCTGTCAAGCGATTCTTGTTTTGGAGAAGATGGTTGCAGCTGGTGTGAGACCAAATGCTATCATCTACACCCCCATCATAAAAAGCTATGTAGAGGAAGGTAAATTTGAAGAAGCAAAACATATTGTGCAGGATATGTGGCAAAAAGGTATATTACCTGATATTTTCTGTTATAATTTAATTATTAGTGGGCTCTGCAAGGTAGGAAGGATAGATGAAGCAAAAATGTGTCTCGTTGAAATGGAGAAGAGAAGACTGAAACCGAATTCATATACTTTTGGGCCTTTTATTTCTTGGTATAGGGAGGCAGGGAATATGCAAGTTGCAGAACAGTATTTCTGGGAGATGCTAGATCATGGTGTAGTGCCTAATTACGCCACCTTTACTCCTATCATTGACGGGTACTGCAAGAATGGGAATATATCACAAGCATTTTCAGTTCTGCATCGCATGCTTGAAATAGGACGCCTGCCAAATGTTCAGCTTTATGGTATTCTCATCAATGCACTCTCAAAGAATGGGAAATTGTCAGATGCCATGGATGTTTTATCTGAACTTTATAATAAGGGTCTAGTTCCTGATGTATTCACTTACACCTCACTAATTTCTGGTTTCTGCAAGCAGGGTAATTTGGAAAAGGCTTTTCTACTTCTTGATGAAATGAGTCAGAAGGGTGTTAGACCAAACATCGTCACTTATAATAGCTTAATAGGTGGTCTTTGCAAGTCAGGTGACCTACCGAGAGCTAGGGAAGTGTTTGACGGTATCTCTGGAAAGGGTTTGGCACCAAATGGTGTGACTTATTCCACAATCATTGATGGTTATTGCAAAGCCGGTCATCTAGATGAGGCATTTCGCCTATCAGATGAAATGCCTTTACGGGGCATTCAGCTGGATGCCTTTGTATACAATGCTCTTCTTCACGGATGCTGCAAGGCAGGAGAGGTAGAGAAGGCATTTTCATTGTTCCATGAAATGGTAGAGAAGGGAATTGCATCTACTCTTACTTTCAACACATTGATTGATGGGTTTTGCAAGTTAGGAAGATTGAGTGAAGCACTGAAGTTGGTGAGGAATATGTCTGATATGCACATCCTGCCTGATCATGTAACTTACACCATTTTGATTGACTACTGTTGCAAGAAGGGAATGATGAAAGAAGCAGAAGAGCTTTTCCAAAAGATGCAAGGGAAGAAACTGATACCGACCATTGTGACTTACACTTCACTTATTCAAGGTTATCACAGAATTGGAGAAAAATTGAAGGTGTTTTCACTATTCGAGGAGATGGTGGCAGCGGGAATTCAGCCTGATGAAGTAGTCTACAGCTCGATGGTTGATGCACTTTACAGAGAAGGGAATCTACATAAAGCTTTCAGTCTTTGGAATGAACTTTTGGATAAAGGTCTTTTGAAAGGACATGTAAGTGAAACATTAGTGGGGTCTTGGTGTGAGAAGGGAGAAATTTCTGCATTATTGGCATCACTTAATGAAATAGGAGAGCAAGGTTTTGTACCTAGTCTTGCTATGTGCAGTACTTTAGCCCATGGATTAAATAAAGCAGGATATTCTGAAATATTACCTATGGCTCTGGAGACCATGGTAAAGTTTTCCTGGATCTCCGATTCCATGACTTCAAATGACTTAATCACGCATTGTCAGATGGATGGACATGCTGAAACTGTTAGCAACACACCAATGCAATCAGCCTTGTAAGTTTCTTGTCAGCTTCAAGCCTAGCTCAACAAGAATACTGTATGCTGGATTATTCCATTCTTTCAGCGATTTCTGACTATGGATCATTGATGAAAACACCACATCAAGCTGAAAGAATCCTGATCACAGTTGAGGTAACCTGACTTTGATTAACTAAATGAATCTCCTTTCAGGAAAAGATGGGAAAAAAGAAAACTTATTTCCTGTATATCCTGGATCCTGTTCGATATCATTGTACTTATTATATTCCTGGAGAATGCATCAAATTATAAATGGGATGTGCTACAGAAATCATGCATGAAGGTTAAATTGGATGTGTGGAATCAGACCTTTGTTTTCTTTCTTTTGTAATGCAGAAACTTAGCTTTTTTTTCTTTGTTTTTCCCTCTGTCTTTTTTATGAAATTTTCTTTTTCTATGTTATATAGTCTTAAAAGTGAAACACAGTAAGTTCAGAACATCATGTACTTGTTGATTTAGCAATTTATTGGACAGTTTGTTTGGACTGTATTTGGCTTTAAGGAACCTGGTTTGCCCAAAATAAACCTGTGACTAGGGCTTTGAGGAACCTGGTTTGCCTAGAGCAAACCCTGAGATTATAAGGATTGAGATAGTTTACCCTAGGGTATTTTAAAAAAACTAAGGCGGAACAAGTTATGCAAGGGTGACATTTGCTTTAGCTGAAGTATCTTCCTCGTACGAGCTTAAAATTATGTTTTATTAGATGTCAAGTGCTAAAATTCTGCTCATTTGTGGTGTAGTCCATTGTTAGATGCTAGATGTAGCACCAACTCCTCCTATATGAAAGGTTCTATAGATCTGTTTGATAATGCTGTGCCAATGGTTAGCTGACATATAATCTAGGGCTACTATCCCTTATTTGATCCTACACCTCTTCAAAGAACGTGTGCTCAAACACAACTAGGTCAAGTTGGTATTATATGTGATATTTACAATGTGAGTGGTATTCATGCAATATTAGATGTGCACATGCTCAGTAAAATTTTGCTTATCTTTTGTTGATGTTCTTTTACCATGAGTTGGTGGTCCTTAAATTTTTGTTCATGGTGGAACAGATCCAATCAGTGGAGGAAAGTGCTGAGACTTTCGAGCGACAAATGTCTAAAGTTTTATAAACGAAGTCGAAAGTACATGTAAGTTTCTTCATCCTGCTCTATCAACTTATTGTCATATGTAATGTTGCACAGTGTAGTGTATTCTGATGTAAAATTGGAGGTGAAGGGTTTACAGCTGTCCACTGGTAACAAGGAACTGAATAACGAAGCACAGCAACAACCAGTGCTGTCACTCTGTAAGACGCAGGGAATTCAGCTCCACTGAAAATGTAGCAGCTTCATACATTAGTTCCGACAGATGAAGCATTAGTTCAGAAAATTCAGTTTATGTATTATTGAATCCATAAAGTTTTAGGAACGCCTGGTCATAAGAATCATAATACAACAGCATACCCAGTGTATTCCCCACAAGTGGGGTCTGGGAAGGGTAGAGTGTACGTAGACCTTACTCCTATCTTGGGAGGTAGAGAGGTTATTTCCGATAGACCCTCGGCTTAAGAAAAAGCAAATGTAAGCAGTTCAGAAAAGAAAATAACGTAAGTGAAAAAGCCACTTCGAAGATAATACTATAGAAAGCATGACAAAATATTCTGAAAAAGAACAATAACTACAATATAATTATACGATTATTCGAAGTATAAGAAACAACAAATAGTAATAAAAACTGAAGGACAAGAAACTACAAGAGTAATACCACGACTACTAGTTAAAAGGGGTAGCGAAACAACTTTCTACTACCTACTATCCTTCTGTGCTAAGCGTGTGCTCAACCTCCTATTTATTGTTAAGTCCTCGTTAAGTGGTAATTGCGCCATTTTTTGTCTAATCACCACTCCTAATACTTTTTTGGCCTACCTCTATCTCTCCTGAAACCATCCATCGTCAACCTCTTACAACTCCGCACCAGGGCATCTGTGCCTCGCCTCTTCAAATGTCTGAACCATCTCTGCCTTGCTTCCCGCATTTTGTCTTCCATCGAGGCCGCTCTCACCTTGTCCCAAATATCATCATTTCTAAACCTATCTCCTAATATGCCCATGCATCAATTGCAGCATCCTCATTTCCGTAACTTTCATCTTTTGAAGGTGAGAGTTATTGATTGGCCAACACTCCACCGATACAACATAATTGGTCTAATTACCACTCTGTAGAACTCGCCTCTAAGTTTTGGTGACACCTTCTTATCACACATGACTCCAAATGCAAACCTCCATTTCATCCCCACTGCAGCGATACGATGTGTGACATCATCGTAAATATCCCATTATCTTAGATAATAGACCTAAGATACTTGAAACTTCCTCTTTTTTGGATGACCTGAGAATCAAGCCTCACATCCACGTTTGCTTCATGGTTACTGTTTCAAAACCTCCAGTTCAGTGTTAACTCCACTTCGAATCTTGTCAACTAAAACTATGTCATCCGCAAATAACATACACCAGGTCATAAGTCTCATAATATGTAACCAAATTTTGCACTATTGACTATGGAGATAGCTTTCTTCAGCTTTTGTGCTACCAGCTTGTCATTTAATTTTAACCGTTTAAATACCATGTATCACTTGGATAACCTTGAGAAAATGTGATGCTAGAAGGATGTAAACCTGATGTCCTAACATGATCTCAAACAAATTTCCCTCAAGGGAAGTCTTACAAATGGATTTACATTGTAAATTCCAGTGGTCTTCTTTAACAATATCAAATCATCTACCTTAAAATTTGAGGGAACATCCATGCAATTGTATTATCTAGATACTAGATATATCAATTTGTGCATTATTAATTGTCTCATCTTGTAAAATGATGAGAATGTATTATATTATTTTTCACTCACCTTTGTTTTCTAATACTATAACTGGAAAAAGGTTGTCAGAACTTGACAGCTGCCCATTTGAATCTCTGCACTTGCAAGCTGTAATCTAAGCCATCACTACACCATCCTCTCACAATATACTTACCTCTTAAAACCTTTGCTGAAGTGTGTGACCATCGACACGGCCCATGACATGCAGGCTTGATTCTTTTTTATGAGCCAATCACGGTAACCAGTGCTAGATTTTTTATTTTGACAAGTACGAACTGCTGGCCGTTTTCTTGAGCCGAGGATCTATTGGAAACTACCTTTCTTGAACTGCTGGATTTTCTAAGTTTACTACTGAAATAGGACAATGATTTTATCTGTATGTATTAAATCTATATGTAATCCTATGTTTTTGTTTTGATAACTGTGGTGTCCCCGTCAGTTTCTGCGCACTTCGACTAATTCCACGGGATACTGCCAGCAACTTGTACCAGGTAACTCTGTCCTCAAGGTTAGGACAAATGAAAAGAAATCACCTAGTATTTTTTTTCATCTTCGCTTGGATTTGAACTTGAAACCTCATGTTTCTCAACCACTTCATTGACCACTAGGCCACACCTTGGATGCAGTCCAATATTTTCTTAATGCGGGTTTGAATGTGAACAAAATTCTTGCTTATTAAAAAGAAAAACGATGGCTCATCTTCTTTGACGTGCACCATGCCTTTGATGTATCAACATTTTCTCATCTGACTCTGCTTGCCAAAGACACGAATTATGAGAATATTAATATTCAAAGATCTTGAGGATTGTTTTAGGATGATACTAGCTCGATGAATAATTGCTCTTTGAAGTTTTATTGGCCATATTCATGACATCTTTTTTTGTCTTTCTATTACCTTTTTGTTGGCAGAGTTGCTGGGTTCACATAGTTGTTCATACCGTGCAACCGGATTTGCATGGTTAGACTGGTGAGACTATTATTTCTATTGAGGCATCCAACATCAGGTGAACTAATAAATGAAATTTCAGCATAACTTATTAGCCTGATTGGAAAAGAATGTCTGCAATCCGTGTAACTCCAAGAAGGTTCATTCATTTGTTTGGTCTGATTTATTCTCATGTTATCCGATATAGGCTGTTTCCATTTAATGGAGCAAATGTTTGTAACTCTGCAGCTTACATGTGAAGATAAGTGAAGTTCTTTCCTTGTAACTTGTTACAAGAAAGTAAAGGAACTTGCTACATTATTCTTCAGTTCTATAATCACTCTGCTTATGTCGTCCGCTATCTCTGTGCTCTCTCCTCGAATTATGCACACAGATCCCTTTCTGATCTGTAAGTAATATACCTACTGATCACTGATGTCAAAGCTTTTATATCAGAGGCAATACTTACTAGCTCACAGATCCATTTCTGTCTCGTGTAGGTTATTGAAGAAGGATGCCGATGAGTGTTGAGTTTTCAACCCCGTTGATGCACTTCTGAAGTTACGTTCCAGTGTTGAACCTAGGGTGGATGTCTCTTGCAAGCTGTAGATCTTTGACTCACTATCTAATGATTATAGCTTTGTAAGGCTTTAATATTTTATGTATAGGCTTCACACTTTGTCACTGGAAAAAGAACAAAAATATTTTTATGAACATGTGGACAAGTTGAGTCTATGTGAGATGATAGGAACTCATAGCACCCAAGGGTAGGAAGTAGGACGAGAATCATGAAGTCTCATGTTCATATCTGGAGGCAAAAACACACGATAATCTGTTCCAATCTGCCTAAGCTGTGTCCGATTAATGTCATAGATGCAAGAAGTCTGATTGTGATGTACAATTGTTTCATTTCTCCATTCACTTTCAGTAGAAAAGCAGCATTAACAAGTATATCAATGCGACTTCCGTCAATAATGGTAAGTATATATTGCACCAAGTCATTGATAGAATTTCTTTTATTTTCTTCTTTACCAAGAAGACACCAAAATTTAACCTCACCGAGAATCAGGATAAAAAAAGGAATATAGAAGATAAACAGGAAACAAAAAAGAGATCTCTATGGAAAATTTAAACTAGAAACAAGAACAAATATTGAAAAGAACTGGAGAAAAAAATCTAACTAAAAAAAATATATAACAAGTGGAGCGGATTTATGCAGCTTGCAGCATGAGCTCTACGAACTCTTATTTGACATGCGTGAAGGAGCAAACACACTACCCATTGTAACTTGGCCCTCTTTCATTCCATGAAGCCTGCACATATTAAAATCTCCTTCGGCAAAACGAATAAACTGGACCGAGCAAGCTGTTTTCCCAGATAACATAAACCTTCGTTGATTTTTGGGACGTGGAAACTTCTAGCTATGAGTGACTTTTGTGTTGCTGTTATCTGTTTGCTCCTTTCAGTAGGGGCTAGAATCTTCATACATCATTAGGGGCTAGTTCTGAGACGAGGGGTCTTGACTTCAAGATCAGCAATGTGTGGTTCTAATTAAATCCTATTGGTCAAAAACAAGATTGATTTGAAATATACAAATGATACAGCTGTAGTTGATTACACATGAAAAGATGATCTAGATCATTAGTCTGATGGTTCAAACATAATAAGAACTAAGTTCATTATTGATCCAAAAACATATAAATACCCTCTAACAATTCGAGCCAAGTATCACTCACCAAAGAGTTGGAAGTGCAATTGTAATAGTTGTGGTTTTATTACTGTGTTAACCTATAATTTGGTTTATCGAATTTTCACACAGAACCTTGTATCCAATTGTTTATATAATTCCAATTCCAACATTGAAGCAGCAAAATTCAAATAACTAGCAGATATTAACTTGGGTATAATTTCTCAGGGCATAACAATTGACTTTGATACAATAAAGTATGTTTGTATTTGGATGAACTACAATAACAATACAAAATAGCATGGTGCCGTTCTTCAATACAATTCCAACTAGAGCAAAGTAAATAGCAAATGGAAGTGAATTACAGAAAGCTTGTTAATGTGTTCAAGGCTGTTGTTGGGCATCCATGTAACCAGCATCAACAAGAACCTTCTCCCTTTTAGCCAACTCAATATCCTCGTCCACCATCATCTTCACCAATTGTTTGAATCCAACTTTGGGCTTCCATCCCAGAACCTTCCTCGCCTTGCTTGAATCTCCCTTTAGATTATCCACTTCTGTAGGCCTAAAGTACCTCTTATCTATCACCACATGATCCGACCAATTCAATCCTACGTAACCAAATGCCACTTCCAAGAACTCCTCTACCGTGTGGGACTCCTCGGTTGCTACCACATAGTCGTCCGGCTTGTCTTGCTGCAGCATCATCCACATTGCTTCTACGTAGTCCCCAGCAAAACCCCAGTCCCTGGATGCCTGCAGATTCCCCAAGAATAGCTTGCTCTGTAGCCCGATCTTGATCCGACCCACAGCTCGAGTGATCTTCCGAGTGACGAAGTTCTCGCCCCGCCTGGGGGATTCATGATTGAACAGGATGCCATTACAGGCGAAGATCCCGTAGGCTTCACGGTAATTGACGGTGTACCAATGTGCGGCACACTTGGAGACAGCGTAAGGGGATCTGGGGTGGAAGGGTGTAGATTCAGATTGTGGGGGAGGGGTGGATCCGAACATCTCAGACGATCCGGCTTGGTAGTAACGGATGTGGGATCTTCCGGTAGCTGAAATGTGAGAACGGACAGCCTCCAGAAGGCGGAGAGCACCGGTGGCGACAACGTCGGCGGTGTAATCAGGGATCTCAAAGGAAACGGCAACATGAGATTGGGCAGCGAGGTTGTAGACCTCATCAGGTTGAATAGTATCAAGCCAACGGCGGAGAGAAGAGGCGTCGGTAAGGTCGGCATAGTGGAGTTTCATGCGGGCCTTGTGGACGTTGTGAGGATCGATGTAGATGTGATTAACGCGTTGGGTGTTGAAATTGGAGGATCTACGAATTAATCCATGAACTTCATAGCCCTTGTCCAGCAGGAATTCAGTCAGATAAGACCCGTCTTGGCCGGTAATTCCAGTGATCAGAGCCACTTTCCGGCGATCGCCATTGGAATCCGCCGTCGATTCGGATCGGTTGGATGCCATTTTTTTTTTTGCGACACTTAATGAGTTAAGAACTGTGACTAGTGTCTTTTATAAATCACCTAAAAAATGAACCAAATCTAAAACGACGACACAAATTTAAAAGATCAATGAATGACAAATATTGCGTCAAATTAATTGAATCAAGTCTAAGAATGACATAAATGAAAAAGAAATTCACTGAATAACAAACAAGAAAAAATAAGTCTTGCGCAGATCTAAAGATATTACCAAATTAACTCCTCACAACAATAGTTCACGGATAATGAAATTACTCCTTCGCTGTTGTATTTTTAATTTTTACCAACTTACTCTTGAAAAAAATATAATTCTTTAGTATTTTCCTTGGTTATGTAAAACTTTCTCTATTTAAATGAAAATACCTATTTCGAAACAAAATCAAAAGGCTAAAACACACTTATTTTAAAATGGACGGAGTAATGAATATAGAGCAAACTGAATAGGAGTACTATTTATTTTTAGTACTATCCTATTTTCACAAAATCACCGCAACCAAACTTTTCCATTTTAATTAACTATATTTAAATAGAGTAATGAGTTGTTTGTGATTTAATATTCTTTTATGATAATCACAAATTCATACCCTATTGGTCTACCGTTTCTGGGTTTGTTTGGATGTTGTAGAAAAAAAAATAAAATAGAAAGTGATGTCGATACAAAAGGAGACTGACTGATTTAAGTTCAATTGGGGGTTAAATCACAGCTCTGCTGAAGCTCTAGCTCCAGATGCATACTTTTCATTTTCGTAGGTATGAGACCACCATCGAGGATGTTGAGATGATGTATGTCTTGCTTTCGAGGCAACGAAGGTACCTCGATGGTAGGATGAGATGGAGCGGCTCATTGAATTCCGTCCAGATGCGGAACTTCAATGATTCCAGCAACATGAATATCTCATATGTGTAGGTTCATAGGCAAAGTGGACGGTATATATTTGCCACTTCTTGAGGTTGTACCTGATTTAGTGAAATATAGTTGAGAAGTGTTGTTTTAGCATACTTGTATAGGTTTAGTGGAGTGGAGGATGCAACCCAGCATGGTGCACCGCCTCCACTCCACCAGGTAGGTTATATGAAGAAGTGGCTGAGGGGGCGGACAGTGGTGTTGAGCCATGGCATGTCCTTCCAGTATACAGGGATTAGTTTCATAACATGAAGATCAAAAATTTGAAAAATTGGGACAAGTATTAATAAATTGAGATTAACATGTGTGTGTCGCCAGTAATAAAAACAAAGCCTAAAACCTGAGACTTTGTTTATATGAATATATATATATTTGGAAGAAAAAATACAGAAGCAACCTCATTCCTTTGCACCTCTTCAGTTTCTGCAGCATCTCAAACTAATTTACTATTAACATACTATGTACAACTAATCTACTGTCTAAATCTGTAAGCTGTGTAAGGAATTAGAGAGAAGAAACTAAGGGCTAAAGAATATATGAACAAGTTGATTATGCATCTTGAAGCATGAGTGAAGCAGCAAATAAACATCCTTTGTAACTTGGCACTCTGTGTTATATCACTTCTTGGCTCCAATTTGCAAATCCAAAGAGATTTCTCTCTTTCATTCCACGAGGACTGCACATATTAAAATCTCTCTGGCAGAATGTAAGACCTGGATTTTATAGCAAGCTGTTTTCCGAGAAAGCTTAAACCTTCTTTGCTTTGAAGATAAAGCATCACTCTAAGACGTGGAAACTCTACATCCGAATGACCTTTGTGCTGCTGCTCCTACCTATTTGCAACTTTCAGGAGGGCAAGAATCTCCACATCATTGATTGCTAATTCTGAGACAAGGTGAGATGGGGTCTTGCCTTCAAGATCAGCAATGTGTGAGTTGGCCCCCCTGTTCAAAAGAAATTCTAGTGGTCAAACAAGGTTGATTTAAAATATACAAATGATACAGCTGTAGTTGGTTACACAGGACAAGATGATCTTGATCACTAGTCTGAAGGTTCAAACATAATAAGAACTAAGTTCATTATTGATCCAAAAACACAAAAATCCTCTCTCAAATTTGAACCAAGTATCAATTACCAAATAGTTGGAAGTGCAACTCTAATGTAATACCCAAAAAAAAGGTGGAGGAAAATCTAATGTATCATTCATCAAGCGCTGTTCCAAACAAAATAACGGAATCCTATTTATAGAGTAGAGATTTCTGAACAGGGATGGCATGTCAGGCAGAGGAAGACGACAAAATCTTTTTATAACTGTGGCAGCCAGCAGATCAGGGTGGGCAGGTTAGATACTTTTTGTGAAATGGCAAGGGTGAAAGCTATTTAAATAATGTTCTAAATAGTGAAGTATGTTGATTCAAGCTGTTCTGGTGTCCATGTGATATTTTATCATAATCTCCTAGCATTCTGGAAAGCATGAATCTGATCACCCGCACCACAAATTCGGCTGGATTAGTAATCGTGCCTATGCCCCTCCTAACTATTTTTCCTTGGAGAAGTGACAGAATATATTGAGATACATACTCTTTATAAGACACTCTTTACAGTTGCTTGTATTCCATAAATTCCAACTAAAACTCAGCTTCAATTTCACAAGTTCCTATATAAAATTTTACTACCATATGACTTGGTGCAGATCTGGCTTTCTCCTTAGCTATATATATCATGAGTTATGGGTGTCCTTGGTAATGCATAGTTAACCCCTGAAGAATAAAAATTTTAATCTTTCCCCAACTCAGGAAGTGCCAAAAGATTCAGCTACTTAGTAGGTGACCCAAATAAGTCAAGCCAACCTCATATGAGTTCTGCCTAATTATTTAACCATATCCATCAAGAAACTAAGACATGAATATTTGATTGTCATTTACCAAATTATCCCATTTAAGAATAATGGCTAAGCCACCAAAAGCTAAAAGAATCACAGACTTAAACATGCATGCGCATTCACAGACACATATGTAATGAAGCATTTCATTGAATACAAAAAACTATAAATCCCCTCTCAAATTGAGCCAAGTATCACTGACCCAAAAGTTGGAAGTGCAACTCTAAGGTAGTTCCAAAAAGAGCTGGGATGAAACAATTTGGGCATCAAAACATGGAGATTACACATTTGCTCTATGCAGACGATTCTCTTGTTTTCAGTAAGCAGAAGCGGCACAAATCAGACATCTCAGGCCATTCTTACCATTTCTGAAACCCTGTCGGATCTTCATGTAAACTGGAATAAAAGCTGCCTTTTTCCTGTCAATCAGGTAGCTAACCTTCCTACAGTAACTATGACCCTTGGCCTGCCAGTTGGGATCACTCCCAACAATCTACTTAAGAATGCTACTTGGTGCAAAGAGCAAACCCAAAGAGATTTGGAACGAGGTGATTGAGTGATGTGACAAGAAGCTAGCTAGATGTTCAGTCAACACCTGTCTCTTGGTGGCAGATTAACTCTTATTAGTTAGACAAACTGAGGAGGGATGTTTTGTGGCAAGGCAACAAGGATAAAAGAAGCATGAACCTTGTGAAATGGGAAATGTTAACTCCCAACAAGAAGTAAGGAGGTCTGGGATCAGGAGTCTCATTTTTCACGATCAGCGTTTACTTCAAAAATGGTTACGGAGATTCAGCTTTGAAGACACTACTTTATGGAGAAGATTCATTGCTCCTAAATATGGTTTGTTAAACCAATGGACAACAAATGGGGTGGTCACATCCATTTACAGGACCAGCACTCGGAGAAATATAGGAACTACTGGCCGATTTTCAATAGCAACATTTGCATCGAGATTGCCAATGGTTTGAAAGCTGTTTTCTGTGATGATGTATGGACAGGTCAGAATTCTCTACTCTATTAGCCTTCAACAACAAACCAAGATCAATCAGGTATGGGACCATCAAGGATGGAATCAGCTATTCAGGAGAGCACTAAAGGACTGGGAGATTGACGGAGTAGCCGAGCTATTACAAACTTTAAAACCTTTGAAGATCACTCCAGATATACCAGACAAACCAAAACGGATGTTGAATAGTAAGTTGTTTTTAACTGTCAATTCTGTCTACTGGAATTATAATGATAGAACCTCCTTCAGAGTAGTGTGGCCTTGGAAACTCATCGGGGAAAAATCAATCCCCCTAAAGATCTCCTGTTTTGCGTGGTTACTGGTTAGGAAAGCATGCCCAACACATGAAAGGCTACAAAGAAGAGGTTTTTAGATTTTCTCAAAGATGTCTACTTTGTCGATTAGATGTGGAAACAAATGGCCACCTTTTCATTCATTGCAAGACAACTACAAATTGTGGTACATGTTCTTTTGTATTCTCAGTGTTAGTTGGATCATGCCTAATACTACTTTTGAAATACTCAACAGTTGACAAGGGATAAGAAGCAGGAATAAAGAAGAGAATCGGTGGCAGCTAATCCCAGCTTGTGTTTGGTGGATAGCTTGGAAAGAGAGAAACTTAAGACTTTTTGAAGACAAAAGCAACTCCATACATAATTTCAGGATGAATCGTCTTGGTCTCTTATATTTTTCGTATAAACAGAATTTACTGGGGGATATAGGGGATCTAATAGATTTTATAGGCAAAATGTAATGATACATCCGATTAGTTTTGACTAGCTTTTGATAGTCTCCTCATGACTCTTTTTATGAGCCTATAATTTCCTTTTCAGCACTCTCCAGGTTCTATTTTTGCTATATATACATGATGTTGCCTTTATACTAAAAAAGAAATGAGAAAAGGAAGAAGGAAGTGTAGAAGAGAGACCAAAAAAAAAAAAGAGAGGTAGAAAGAATAACAGAGAGGCAGATTAATTCATAAAGTATTAAGTATTCTTCCAAACAAAATAACAAGAGTTCCATTAATAGAGTTAGAGATTACTGAGCAGGGATGGCATAGCTGGGCGGAGGGAGACAACAAATTTTTTTGAACTGTTGCAGCAGGCAGGGCGGGCAGGTTAGATACTCTTGTGAAATGGTCACTGAAGACAAGACTTGGGCAAAAAGCTGATTGTTTCAACCACAACACACCAACATCCAGAGTTGAACTAAAGGAGAAATCCACGAGAACCAACTTTAATGGAAGAAACAACTTCCTCAAAAGTAAGAGCTTTACTGTGCAAGTGAAAGCTAAAAGAACTCCCTTCGAATTCAAACTCCAAATTCCAAAGATTTGATGATTCAGCAGCTTACAAAAATTTTCAAGCTGGAAAATTCTTTTCTAACTAGTTGGGTTTGTATAAAGCACTTAGGGGCCGTTTGGTTACTGTATAAGGCCCAAATTAATACATGAATAACTTGGTTATTCATGTATTAATTTAATACCATGTTTGGTTTCTAAATAGAACAAAAGTTATTCATGTATTAATTTTATACCATGTTTGGTTGGCAGATTTCAAATGTTGTATAAAAGTTATTCATGTATTAATTTTATGCGGTATTTGGTTGTGTTTTAGTAATTCTACATAACTAATACTTACATAACTTATGAGGAAATCTATGTATAATTTTATGCGGGGTAGAAGGTGGAATAAGTTATATGGGTATTAGTTATACATGGATTAAAATAATAAAATTACACATCTACCTCTATCAACTTACTTTTAAAATCTTTTTTAATTTGATATGTGAGTACACAATTTTTAAACTAAAAAAATTATTGACTAAACTTTTTTTTAAAGGGCTGTAAACCCCCTTTTATTAAAATTTAAAAAAAGTTATATTATTTTTGTGAAAAAAAGAAAGAATTTTATAATATTTATTTACTTATTTATTTATAAATAATATATATTAATTTATAATAAATAAAATATTTAATAATTAATATTTCATGTATTGTAATTTCAATAACTATAAATCCTACATAACTAATACTTTCATAACTAATACCTACATAACTAATACATGAAAAACTAATAATTAATCCCTGCATAAAATAATATATAAATTTCCTCATAAATAATTCATGTATTACTAATACCTGCATAACTCTAACCCATAACCAAACGACCCCTTAGGGGATTATGCTTTACAGTAAATACAACAAAACCGTCAGATATTTTGTTTGGTTGAGAAGGTAACAATTTTGTATATATATTCATTGCCCAAACTCTAGGGCAGTCAAACCATAATGACATTTTAGAACAAGAAGATTTCCTAATCCTTTTTTGTTTCACAAGGATTTCAAAACATCAAAAGCAGTCAGATATGGAAGTTCAATCTTTACTTTTCCTCGGTAGGATTCTGTCTATCTCCTTATGTTCTCTATACTGCAAATGCAAACATACACAAGAGTGCACAGTTCACAGATTCCCAGTGTTTTAAGCAGTTTTCAATACCAAGGTGTTTCTGCGAGAAGAACAAAGTTTCTAGTCAAATGGATTTCACAGAGAGATAGAAGAAATTTCTGACCATGGTTGCCGGGGATCATAAATTTAAAGAGGAATACGGAGAAACTTCAGATGAAAGGGGTAAAAAAATCAACCTCCAGAATTCAAAGATTTGAACAACTTTCAAACTTTTTCAGGCCTGAATATTCTATTCTAACTACTTCGATTTGTACAAAGCACCTTATTTTGTGCTTACAGTAAATAAAACAAAGCTGTCACAGATGGAAGTTCAATCTCTACTTTCCTATCTCTGTGTTCTCACCGAAAACACACACAAGCATACAGAGTCCACAAAAATTTCCCGGTTTTAAGAAGAATTTTAAAATCAAAGTTCTCCATAAGAAAAACAGAACTTTTAAGTCGAATGGATTGCATTATAGAGATAGCAAAACTTTCTGGACACAGTTGCATGAGACCATAAATCTTATAGAGGAACATGCTCAGGATAAACTTGAAATGAGAGGACAAAAAGAAGGAAAAATGTAAACAGGGAGGGGATAGGGTGAGGCAGGGTGTAGTGGAAGAAGACACGGCAAACACTCTGGCAGGATAAACCTTCTCTTTCCCCATCCCGCCCAATTGGCATCTTAATTCTGAAAAAAAAATTGTACTACTAACTCTATCTCTAACTAACGGATAAGACCTTCTACTAATTTAAAGATATCTTCGTTTGCATTCTCCTCGGGTGAAAATCGACCCCAATAAGTGAAATATGTGGTGCTACTCCAAAAGAATACTGATTTAATGAAAGGAAATTCATAATTGTTGGTAACAAACATCATATGACAGTTTCATTCATTGAATAAGATTTCGTGTAAACCACTAATTTAAAAAGGATTCACTTCCCATTTGTATAGGAGATCTGGTGTCCGCCAATCTAGGCCTCATATGTTTTTATTAAGAATAAAACGCTTGAATCTGAACATACATTTCAATATTAAGATGTGTATTAACCTTTAGATTACTGAATCAAAATACACATCTAAATATTAAGATGTATGAAGCTGAATATTAAATTATTAAAATTGTTTGTTTTCTCAATAGCGTCTGAATAAAACTTGCCTTAATTAAAAATTAATAAATATAAAATTCAAATAAAATACTTAAATTAATCTAATACTATATCAATAAAATATTTCAACAATTTAAATGGCAGTTGGTGGTGGTGGTGGTGGATAGGAGATAGCACGGTGGTTGTGGGTGCCAATTGGAGATTGTGTTGGGCGATGTTGGTGGTTATGGGTGCCAATTGGAGATTGTGTTGGAAATTAATCTAATACTATATAAATAAAATATTTCAACGAATTAAATGGCAGTTGGTGTTGGTGGTAGTGGATAGGAGATAGCACGGTGGTTCTGGGTGCCGATTAGAGATTGTGTTGGGCAATGTTGATGGTTGTGGGTGCCAATTGGAGATTGTGTTGGGCAATACTGGTGGTTGTGGATTGTAGCTAATGGTGATGGTTCTTGTGGGTAATGGCTAACAGGGATTGTTGATTGTGGTAGTTGGTGGTAATTGTGGTGGAACATAGTGATAGCTAATGGAGGTGGTTAGGAGTGGGCATGGTATGGTAGTAACTGAATTACCATACCGGAATCGAATTTTTCATACAGTGTGTTTCGGTACTATGGTATTTGGTATGGATTTTTAAAATTTTTGGCATTTGATACGGTATTTGGTATTTATAAAAGAATTACCAAAATACCGAATATCGTACCGAAGTATATAGTTACATTTACAATTCATATAAGTTATTATACAACAACACACCCAGTGTAGTACCACAAGATGGAGTTTGGAGAGGTTAGAGTACGCAGACCTTATCCCTACCTTAGAAGTAGAGAGACTGTTCCCGATAGACCCTCGACTCACGAAAAAAATAGTCCATAAAAAGAAGTAATGGAAGTACAAGCAACAACAGATGGTAACAAAATAATATTACAACAAAATAATATGATAGTTGAAGCACAAGTAAGAACAGATAGTAACAGAAATCGAAAGACAAGAAATTACAAGAATAATGTGATGACTGCTAGTATGGACGGACAACAAGACACTGCACTCCTACCTAACCTTCTATCCTACTCCAAATTTTCACAACCCCCCATCTAATGTCATTATACCACGTCATTCGCGAGTGTATTAGTATTGCACACACTTCATAACTTTAGCTTGTTGTAAAAAAAGTGCCAAATTGGAACAAATTCGGTGTAGTCTGGGTGGCCAACAAGAACATCCTTGAGTTTAGGTGTCTGAGTGAAAAATAGTGTCAAACTTTAGATGTCTATATATGTGTTTAGCCTTTATAGTGGTGTTTCACATAAGCATAATTACAGTCTCCATCTCTTAAGAGAGATCAAAAGACTAAGAGGGCAGTTACTTTGTAGTTGAGATCAAAAGACTCCCACTTGAATGATGAAAGGATGGTGACGAATAAGGATTGAGTTACTTTCTGGAGGAAAGCTTGATAGCTATTTAAAATAATGTCCTAAACAGTGATGTGCGGTTGACTCAAGTTATTCTAGTATCCACGTGATATTTTCTCTTAACCTCTTTGCACTTTGAAAAGCATGAATCCTATCATCCGCACAGCAATTTGACTGGATTAGATGATTTTTCCTAATGGCCTCTTAACTGTTTTTCCTTGGAGAAGCGACAAAATATATTGAATTACGTACACTCTTGATAAGACATTCTTTGCAGTTGCTTGTATTCCTTAAGTTTCAACTACAACTATTTCAATCTCACAAGTTCCTGAACAACATTTTACTGCCATATGATTTAGTGCAGATTCGGCTACTTTTTCTTTTCAGAAAACCGAGAAATACCCCAGCGCCAGTGGCACACGATCAGAAACTTGGTTGATAATGGGCCCGCCCTTTATAAATTTCAAGGTGGGTGATGAGAGTAGGGTGGGTTTTTGGAAACATAGGTGGTGCAGAAATAAAATTTTGAGAATCACATTTGCTAACATGTATAGAATTTCTTGCCAAAAAAAGATGTCGATTCACCGGTTATGGAGTATACAAGGGGAGAAGTGCTTTAGGATTTGAGATTTCCGAGAAATTTGCAAGACTAGGAGTTTGAATAATTTTAGAACTTAATTAATTTGATTCACCAACAAAAACCTATTATGGATAGCCATGACGTACGGAGATGGGGGGAAAGATGTTTTCAGTGAAGTCGTATTATGAGAAGCTTCTAAATAGGCATTGGTATGAATCCCTAGTTATGAAGGGAGCAATCCCGACGGCAGAGAAAGATAACTTGTGCCAGTTGGTGTTTCATGTGCAAAGAATCAGGTGACGATGTGAATCACCTTCTTCTACATTGTTGGAAAGCTTGTTGTTTGTGGTGGAAAATTTTGAGAGGGTTTAGACTGGCGATGCCGAGCATTGTGAAAGAAACAATGTTTAGTTGGGCACTAGAAGTCTAGAAGAAGTCAGAGAAGATGCAGGCATAGGATGTTGCTCCTCTAGCACTTATGTGGATCATATGGTGAGAGAGGAGTAGAAGAGTTTTTGAGGGAGTAGAGAAAGTGATAGCATCCACGATGGCATATCTTCATGCGAGGTTGACGGGCTTCAATGGAAAATCAAGAAAATGGTTATCGTGGAAGAAGGGTCCAAGGATAAGCCCAAGAAGATACTTATCATGCAAGAAGATCCCAATAATGAGTAAGACAATTGTGGAGAAGAATGGACTAAGTGCTACACATATTTCATGGTAGCACTGCCAGGCAGAATCAAAGAAGTCCTAAAATGCTGGAACAGAGACTGCAATGCAACTAACAAAGAGGAGAGATGGAAGATTGTCCCAGCTTGTATTTGGTGGTCTGTCTGGGCAGAAAGGAACCAGAAATGCTTTGAGGACAAGGAATGCAACATTCAGAAGTTCAAAATGAAATGCATAGGCCTGTATTATGTTTGGTGTAAACAGCTTTTGGTAGAACAAACTGAAGATATTTTAGTGAATCTGGGCAGTTTGTAAATCTTAGCAACACATAGGACTCCTTTGTAATGAGCCACTTTTGAGGGGGACTACACAATTTCTAGTGTAGTATACCTGTTGATATTAATATAATTGTTATCTTTATCAAAAAAAAAAAAAATTCATGGTTCAAGTCCAAGCCCAAGCCCAAGAGGAGGAAGATTGGGCCCCACATGAAGCCAAAGAGCTGAAAATCAAGTCCACAAAGGGGCTTAAATTCTGCCCAAAAATGAGCTGTCATGCACGCCCATGTGGCAGCAAATTAAAGCCCAAAGGGGTTGTTTAGGAGCTTTTCTCATGCCCAAATTTGGAAAAAGTCACACCAAAAAGTGGGTCTTTTTGGTTCTATATTTGGAAACTTTTCCTTCTTTCTTTGGGGAAGATTTTTGATATTATTTTTACATGTTTTCTTAGTTAGATTTTATTATTTTCATAAAGTAGGATTCGAGTAACATGCTATTTGGGGTAGGTTTACCCGATCTAAAGGGAGGATTTTATTATTTTTCATTAGACAAGGATATTATGAATATTATTTGAGAGAATTCTCCTTTTTTACACATTTGTGTGGTGATTATGGATTTATCTTGCAACCCTACAAGAAACATTCTTTAGGAGGTGAGATTAACTCTTAACTTGATATCTTTGGTTTCTATTAAAGTAAATTTAAAAAGGTAATTAATCTTATACTAATTATTGTCTCTAATTTCTTCAAAATAGGAATCTAGAACACTTTTGATCTAAAATTCTTTAATTGACTCTATTAGTATCATAATTAGGGGCCTTAGCACTTAATCTTGAAATTTGCGATTTTATTTTTGAACTTCGCATATCTTTAATGTTCCGCCTTTAATCTTCGTATTTTCGCTTCCGCATTATTTTCTTGTTTTTACTCAAGTATCTGATTCTTATTAGAAAGACTTTGCACACTTGAGGAATAGCCTATTTTCCCTTAATTCTTTTTGGTGCAACCATAGAATTCCTACATGTATAGATGAGTGATTTATTTGTAGAAAACCGTGTCCCCTTGTAAGGTTTCTACTTTTGGTATACTTCTTGTATACGACAAGTTTTTTCCCTTTTCTTTAATGAAATTTATTACTTCATAAAAAAAAAAGAGGGTCTGCTCACTAATCTTCTCCACTTAAATACCAGTCTTTTGTCTGCGATTGGGTTTGAACCGTGAGTGTGCTGACCTAAACATCACGTGATCACGCAATGTGTTTACCTACTGTTAGAGTGGGTTAGAATTCCACAACCAATGTGGAATGGATTAATGGTCTGCTTATATGGACTTGGGCAATCCTCCCCCTTGAGCTAGCTTTTGGGGTGTGGGTTAAGCCTAAGACATAATTTGACATGGTATCAGAATCGGGTTCATCCTTGTTTGAGCTCCCGATCCACACACCAGTTGCGCCTGAGCGTGAAGGGGTGTTGGAGTGGGTTAGAATTCTATATTGAACTGGTGGTCTGCTTATATGGACTTGAGCAATCCTCTCCCTTTGAGCTGGCTTTTGGGGTGCGAGTTAGGGGCCTAATTTGACACCTACATTAGACCAAAGTTTTGGGTGGCTTCCTTCTTAGATATATCACAAGACTAAGATGTCTTTAGTACGAAAGATGAAGAATATAATTTTTGATCTTTCCCCAAACTCAAGAAGTGCCCCAAGATCCCACTTGTGGGATTACAGTGGGTATGTTGTTGTTGCTCCAATCTCAGGAAAGTGCACAAAGATTCTGCCATTTAGAAATGTGACCCAAATAAGTCAAGCCAATCTCATATAAGTTCTGCCCAAAAGTTTATTATATTCGATTTACCAAAGTACCCTATTTCAGAATGATAGTTAAACCACTAAAAGCTAAAAGAAGCACACAAGCATGTGTGCGTGCACACACACTTGTAATGAAGTATTTCACTGAATAAAAAGGCACAAAATTTTGCGTTAAGATACTTCATATGATGTATCAAGTGAAAGTTACGATTCTCAGTTGTAACTAATTCTCACAGAGGCAGCTTCATGAACAAAACTTAAGATGGGATTAGACCATCCATGAGATAGGTGGAGTTACCCAATAAAGCACTCCCGTGGCATATGCGAGATATAAGTATTCTGAGTGTCAGCACAATAGTTGTGGACTCCCATTACTTCAACAAATAAAAATTTATAGAATGTTCTGGCACATACCATTAACCTCGACCTCCTTAGAAACTTTTGTAAATATCTAGACATTGATTTGTTAGCAAACTTTTAAACTGAAGATATTCAGACAAGTATACTTCATTTGGGGAAGATTAAAATGATAAACAGTGAGCTTAAAAACAAAGAATACCTCGCAAGTAACAGTTTGGCAATTGCAGTTCTTCCTCTCATAACACTATGATGCAGTGGGGTCTGCCCTCGTGAATCACAAGCATTTATGTTGGCACCATGCTGCAGAAGCAGCTCCACCATGCTAATATCAGCAGTTTGGCAAGCTAGGTGGAGTAAGGAACAGCCATCAAGAAATTCATCAATGCAATGCTCTTTACTTTCACTTCGCGGATTAAGTGATTTTGAACTATCACTGCCTAAAAAGAAGATGTTATAGTCAGGTTTTGTACGAATCTGGACAAGTCCCCAGATTTTGAGACGTACCAGGTGATGCTTCTTCCCCATGGACTGCATTAACATCAGCTTGGTAGACAACAATGAGACGATATACAGCTTTCTTGTCATTTACACGGACACCTTCCCACAACTGTTCTGCAACCGAAAGAAGGTGTGTAGTGTCTGTCACCTTGTGAATGAAACGTTTTTCTGCGTACTGCAACCAGAATCAGACATAGCAAGCATACATTAATTTGCATTTAACCAGAAAAACTATTGAGATGTGAATGATTTAGAAAGAGTTCTTTCAGTTACCACGTGTAGACTAGTTGCACATATGGAAGCATCATTAGTAATATATATTCATTTGTGCACAAAAATGCCACAGAAGGCCTCTATAGACTGTGCTGAGAGCTTGAGACGGGCAACACGTCTAAACTGTACGAGATTACTCACATATGCATAATGTATGTGTAACGCAGACATGGATGCCAGTGTCGGGTACGAAACAGAGTTGTACACAGTAAAAATGAACATTTTCAAACATAGAGGGATACAACCTCATTCGAACAAATCTTTCAACTTTATATATAATTTGTACATGGTCTGCTATATGCCAGAAAAATATGTTGATAGTTGTACATAACATACTTCATCAATTTCATAGTCATGCATGATCACCAAATATTTAAATAACTAAGAACCTTTTATTTTCGCAAAAAAAATAATGACAGACAAATGCCAAGATTACATAACAAAGAAGAGTCTCAATTTAATGTAGAATAAAAGAGTTTCAATATACTTTTTTGCCTAGGATGGTTTTTTTCTTCTTTAGTCTCCAGGATCATGTCATTCTAACATAAACTAGCAGGCATAATTTTTGCAACTTTTGTGGTATCACATATGTTTTGTGCTTTGAAATCATACCAAAACTATTACATATATGAATAGTTGATACACATCTGGTTTCTTTTTGGTGTCCAACTGAAGTGTGTCCAGAAGTTCTTGAAAAAATATAAGAAATTAGCAGAACATATCAGAGAGAAAATGTTTGACATCTATATTACATAGCAGAATGTGCAATGTCCTAGACCACCAATCTGGTGTGGCTGCCATAGAGAGGAAGGCCTTCATGAGCTATTCTATGAGCTTTGAACTGGGATATAATACCAGGGAAAGGCAACTAGATTAACTATAGGGTCACTCTTAGGCTTAACGTGCAATGTCCATAAACCTGGACACATTAAGGGGCCAACCAATTGGAAGAACTGGAGATGTCAACTTTAATAGAGAACGAAAATTACAAGACGAGCAGCCCCTTGAATAGATTGAAAAGATGGCAAAGGAAGCAGCTTAACTGTTCCGAGAAGTACCTTTGCATGAATGAATTTCTCCTTTACTGAAATATGATCAGCATAACTGGGTTTGCCAAAGAACTCTTTGTGTTTTTCAGACTCAAAAAACCTACAGCAAAAATATTGGACTTTTCAACTATGAAGTTTGACAAGACCAGTTAATCATGCTCAAATTTCAAATCTTACCGCATTGGTATTTCATCAGCCTGAAACGTTTTTCTTGCATGCAACAGCTCCTCCCAAACAGAATTCACGAACACATTACCCAGCGCCTCGAAGAGCATTATGACTGAAGGCCCCCACACTTTGACATCAAGTTTCAAAGATCTTACCTACATTCAAAGTTGAAAGCACTAAGATAACTTCAGAAAAGGAAACTTCATCTTTTACATGATCATCTGTCAAAGCTCTACAAACTATTAGCATCTTCTAAGCTATTGAAGTGCTTAACAAAGGAGAAATTATTCTCAATCTAATCAAGAAAAGGGAAAATGGACAGAGGACTGCATTGTCATTCAGCAACATGATTCCCTTGTCTCATTTTGTGGCCTTTTTTTTTGGATATGATGCAGAAAGTTAACATAAAATGAGGTTAAGGTCTTTTCTTCTCACTTTCACTTTACCCTGGTCTCCTGATAATTCACATTTTTTACACAAATTATGCCATTCAGATCCAAACTTTCTTCTTGTGACAAGTGTAATTTTGGAGAAAATAAATGAATAAAATATTTTAAAAATTCAAACTAAATGAAGAAATGATTTTACAATGACAACAAAGTTGAGAACCTCAGAAGTTTAAACACAATAAGATCAGACTTCATTTAGTATTTTACTTGTCACCAAAAGCTCACTCCTCACCTATCTTTTCATGTATCTAGCAGGTAATTCAAAAATTTCAGCAGCAAAAGAAGAATTCCAATCTGGAATCAAGGGATTGGGCAGTTAAAAGATGAGGTATATTAATTTTACTTGATCCTTCATATCTGCTAAAGCTCTAGTTCCCTTTCTTCTTTCGGAATGGGTCTCTTTTAATTTTTCCACAGAAAGAGTATAGATGGACTTGTAAAAGCTTTAACAGACAATTACACAAGATATGCATGGTTAACATGACAGCAGGCCTTGCTATTCCCACATGGAATGAGAGAGGTTTAAGAAGGTTAAGTTTCTGATTATGCATAAAGAATGAAACTTAGGTGCAAAATGTAACTAATTTGACTTGCCTTGGATATATGTACACCAAAGTTCCGGTGAACACCAGAACATTCAATGCATATAAGAATTCCAAGATTTAAAGAAGCCCATTCTGGTCCAGGAGCACCACAATCAGCACATTTATCATTCCCAGGTATCCTTTTTAGTGCTTCAATTGGTTTCTCTCTTTTCATGCTGAGGATGTGCACTGAACTTTTGGATGGGCGGATAAAAGATCTACCAGCAAGATCCCTCCCAGATGTGTACTCTTCTGTTGCTCTTTGGTCATGATCAATTGGACTTCCTATAGAACTACTTTCGCTAGTGGGACTACCAGGGAAATGCTAAACACCAAAAATCATATTAATCAGATATAACAACAAGAAGAAGGAAAGGAAAACTTGTATAGTTATTTTGTAGTTTACCCTTTCAGGTGTGTGGGAACTTAGTAACGAACTAATAACTCCTGTTATTTTTTCTATCCAGTCCATTTGCTCAGCTGCACTCTCTGCCTGAATAGCCAAAAGATATATCTTTACTAAATGGTGATTGTTAATTAGACATCTATGTTGAAAGCCAGTTCTCTCACTACAGCCCTTGCTACTGAAGAATTATCAGGACGATCCTCAGGCTTTTACCTGCAAAGTATAATTCTTTGTTGGTGAAATTATTCTGAAGCAAAATCTCAGATCAGACTGATCTGCATCTGCTTTTATTGTTGATGTCAGTAGGTTCACTGTGTGACGTGCAACAGTTTTTTCCTCATGTACACCTCCATGATAATGAGAAGAAAGCCATCGACTCAGCAGTCCTGATCCCGGTTCTGGGGCAGAACATCTGTTTGAAAGGAGTGGGCTGGCAGAACCCTGAAACTGCATTCTCCACATTTGAGCAAGCCTATATAATAGCTGAAATAACTTGTGACAAACGTTTAATTCAATGACTTACAGACGGTCTGCTCAATTGTTTTCGATAATAGTACAGCATTCCTCTGTTATCTAGAACAAAGAATCTTCTCTTCCAGTCACCTCTTATATTAGAAGAACGCTTTGACAGGTATCCTTGTTTTATTGTTTGTACCTAAACTATTGAAATCTTAGCTAAAGAAATGAAAGGTTGTATTTTTTTTTTTGAAAAGGAATACTGAATATTGTAAGCAGCAAAAGAATGTTATTTGCTAATAGTTGTAGCAAAATGCAGGATATTGTACTACATACCTTTCCTTCAGCAGCAGACTGCATGACTGCTTCTATAAGTTTGTGAGAACTCCTGGAAAAAGGTTGTGTGACATCACCATTTGGAGACTCAGTGAACGAACATCTCCTTTCTTGGTCTATTTTCCTTTTATAGTCTTGCATCCTCTCATTGAGAGCTGCCTGCTCATACATGGAACTTTCTCGAGCTTTTTGTGAATAAGCCAAGACCTGTAACAGAACTGCATACCTCAAAACCTCTCAAAACATATAAAAATTATTAAAAGAAGCCATAAGCATAAATGAAAATTAGTAATATATCACTGAAGTAAGATTCCGCGTATGCTACATAAGTAGAGTGTAATAGTAAATGCACGAATAAATGGATGCAGCAGCTGAAAATTTAAGCTATAACAAAAGAACTTTATCGTACAGGCAACGAAAAAATGACAAACTAAAATCAAGTTAGCTATTAATGATTGAGAAACTAAATTGCCTAATCCGCCCATCTGGTAATCTTGGGGTAGAGCAATGGATTAGGAATTCATGCAATTATCTCCTGAATTTACAAGCTCGTGCTTGGACCCTATAAAACTTCAATGCCCAAACCATTTAATTATGTTATACCCCGTAGAATTCCCGGCACCTAGATGACCTATTTGCACGTTGGTTAAGCATATTTGAAGGCCATACGTGCTAGAGAAAGGCCCGGGGAAAAAGACCGGACGAGAAACCCGTCGAACCATCGCGGGAGGAGCCGAGGCAGAGCCCCTCCGCGATGGCAGCGTGTCACGGAGGTGAGGCCTCCGCGATGGCTCCGTGACACGTTGCCCAGGTTCAGGCCCAAGTATATAAGCCCCACTTCGGTTGAAATTCATTAATCATTCATATAATTTCCAGAAAGCGCAGCAAAACAGAGGAAGCCGAAGAGGGAATATAAATTATCGTTCGATTACGCTGCCAAACGCTGCCCAAACTCAAATTAACTCCAGATACGGAGGTATTTAGCAGCAGAGAGCATTCCTACGGATTCAGTTTCGTAAAATACGGCCGACGAATCGTCGAGCCACCGAGCTAAGGTAAGTGGAATTGCTCTAAACTAGTGTCTATGTGTTCCTAGTTGTGAAGTGAATATTTCTCCCTTCCGGACTTCTGAAAAATAGCGAGTTTCTGGCCGTTTTTCGATAAGCCTAAGTTTAGGCTATAAACTATATCGAAAGTGACGTTGCCTTTTGAAATAAAGTTGTATTTAGTATTGATTGACATATTTATGAATGCAGTTGGGAGAGGACAGTTAAAGTACCGGCCGAGCCTCGTCCGACGGACGAATAATTCAAGGATAAGGTATGTAAAGTCAGTTTCTTCGGCAAGTTAGTAGCTTTAGCCTTGTATAGTTCAATAAACTCCGTAGTAGAATTCCCGGAGTTGAATGTTAAGTATTGTGCAAAGTTCAGTAAACCTAGTTTGCGTTGTTATATCGTATTCAGTCTGAAAGTTAGAAAAGCATGTGCCCAAGGGCAAGTTAGTATTTCAGATTCAGTATAGCCTATTATGTGAATGGCAAGCATGTTGTAGAATAAAAAGGAACAGATTTTCATAATAAAAGTCAGTAAAGAAAGATCAGATAGACAGACAGTATCTTGGCTACAGATTAGCCATACAGTTAAACAGAGATTTCAGAATCAGTATAATCAGTAAAGAATCAGTTCAGTATAGAAACAAATCAGAATAAGAAGTTAGATTCCAGATAGTCTTTTCAGTTATACATGCTTGCTATTTCTATGTGCTATTTGTTTGTTGAGACTTGTTGTGGCATGTGGGCACCCTTTTAGCATCCCCACCGCCCCTGGGTTATAGCTGTGTCGATACCAGATTCAGATACCGCCACCAGCTGGGCGATGCCGTCCGCCCAGAGGACGATGATGGCCGACCACCATGATAATACGGTCCAGACCACCCTGCTTGCAGGGGTAGTTCAGTTTACTCTGCGCAGAGCCAGTCCACCCTGTTTACAGGGGCAGAACACTCTGTGTGCGCTTGTGGCCGGGGGCAGACTCAGGTACAGATTTTTTTATAAAATTACCCTGTTGCGTGCTTGCACCCAGGGGCAGTTTTTATTACACACCCCGTGTGCACTTGCGCCCAGAGGCAGGAGTCTTCGGACTCAGACACAGTTTATTGTCAGAGGCCAAGGCCTGAGCTACGTACCCAAGGGGGCCGGTAGGAGGAGCTCACAGTTATCAGATGAGTGGTGTGACTTATTTTTGGTTGGTTTTGACCCGGGTAGGGGTATATAGATTATTTGCTTGCTTGGCGCCATCCGGCTTATGGGGGTTGGTATTGGCTCTTGTTTGCTACTTGTATATCTATTTATGTGCTCTATACATTATATACTAGCTACTAGACAGCAGGCCGTCGCGTCTACAGGTACGCCTCTGCCTTATCAGTACAGAAAGCTTGAGTCAGTTTATATCAGCTTCTTCAGATTCAGCTATCTCCTGCTATACAGAAATGCTAGTTATGCTATCTATATTCAGTTGTTTTCAGTTGTATTACTTCAGTTGCTTTGCATACTCAGTACCAGTGGTACTGACGCCCAGAGGGGCGCTGCATTACTTGCCTGCAGGTACTCATAGACGAGGAGGCGATCCCTCGTGATTCCAGCCAGCTATTGAGTATTCAGCTCCTGTCATCCGGAGTCTGAATTCCAGAGGTGTATTTTGTTTTCTTTTGTTGTACAGTATGGGTAGGTCGGGGCCCTGTCCCGATCATTTCTATTGCTATTCCTAGAGGCTTGCAGTCTGTATATTTCCCTGTGGTCAGTTGAGCCGGTCGTGTGGGGCCGTGCAGTTGTTAGCTGTTAGTACTTTTGCTTCTTTATGTTGGCCGTGTGGGGCCATAAGTTTGACGGTAGTGGTGACCTTGCCGGTCACGTAGCTTTCTAGTATTTCATTGCTGAGTTGCAGATAACTAGACAGTATGGTGGCCTTGTCGGCCTACATAGGTTTCCCTATAGTTGCATGTTCTGGTCAGCTGTTATTACAGGTACAGGAGGCTATAGGCCAATGGGCCGGGGGCTGTGTTTACAGCCGTTATATAGCCCTTTGTGTCCATAAATATGAGTTAGAGCCAGCCAGGCACCAGATGTGCCCAGGCTTAGCAGTTCAGCAGTTCAGGTCCCAGTAGGGCACTAGGTGCCAGTCGTACCCCCCAAGGTGGGGTGTGACAAACTTGGTATCAGAGCAGGTCGTGTCCCAGGGAGTCTGCAAGCCGTGCTAAGTAGAGTCTTGTCTATGGATGTGTTGTGCACCACATACTATAGGCAGGAGACTGCGAGGCATGATATGATGGTTACCCTTCCTTCTCAGTCAGTCGTGCTTTAGAGCGGTACAGTATAGGGTTGAGTCCCTGAGAACTTACCGTATTCTTTGATTACAGATACAAAGGCAGATCAGCATTACCCTATCACAGGCAGAAGATCAGAGATAGCAACGGAAGAGAGCATTAGTCAGTTACATGATAGCTACAGCAGCAGGAGGAGGTATCAGAGACCTCCCAGCGTGATACCTTTATTGGCACTATTCCCAGTGTACGTTGATAACGTTAGAATAGGAAGTCAGAAGTATAATGTACATATGAGTTGATTTACTTATTAGTTATATAAGATCTGATTAAGATTATAGACAAGGTCAGACCACCAGGTAAGTATGAAAAAGAGAGGGAAATGCAGGAATCCCAAATACCTCTTTTCAGATATGGTACAGTCAAATGCTTTTGCTTGTTGCAATAAGAAAAGGGCTATTCCCACCCCTTGGTTTTGATGCCAGTATAGTAAAGGGGCATAAGACTTGAGATGGGGTTGCCAAATCAAGCAGTAAGTAAAGATGGGCTGATTGATCCTAGTAAGTATTAGAAGGTATAAAGAGCCCTTATGATTACGTAAGTTGTGCAGACCCTTATGACAATAAGCCTTTAAGCCAGTAGAAAAAGTAAGACTGTTAGCCTACCTGAAGTAGGGGTAACAAACCTGCTAGTGATGAATGCCTAATAATAGTCGAGTTTGAGTCAGAAGAGGGCCAAGTCCGCCATATATGCTAACAGATAGCAAGATATACCGGTAAGATTATAGTTATGATCTAGTTGTGACATCGAAAGATATAAAGGTCCTGTGAATCAGATGGGCTTGAATATATGCCAGAAGAAGTATAGGTCGAGGCTTGATCAGTGATCTCATTAGCAACGAAAGGCAGGTACCTTGAACCCCAGAGTTCAGTTTAAGTAAGATGAGGGGAAGAAGCAGGAATGCCAGATTTGATGGGGAAATCAGGGTTACCCCCCCCCCCCAGATTAATAGAGTATCATTTTAAGGATTAAGCTTCGGGCTGACAGTAGGATTGCGGTTCAGAATACCGCAGTATGTCCGCTATGGAAAAGTTAAAAAGTTACCGATACAGCAATTCTAATCTAGTGTAGCCTAGAGCTAAGGCCCAACAGACAGGCATGGGCTCTTAATATATGCCTACGTAAGGCTACAAGATTCGAACGTTGACCCCACATCGCAAGAGTGGCGGAATTTCAAATAGCAGACAATAACTAAGGTGTTTATATTTGTTACTCTCAGAATGGGGTGGCAATACAACGAAATGATAAGTCAGGGCAAGAGATAGTATTAGGCTGTAGAAGCAGTGTATCATGTACGGTATGAGACTCAGCAGAACATGTCAGAGATTATGAATTATCGCAAAATTCAGTACATATGGTACGTAGCTAGCGATATATATGTATACAGATAATAGATATGTTGTAAGTGGCTGCCTATAAGGGCTACAATCACAGATGCTGATTAGTAATAGAAAGCATATACAAATTGCATTGCAGGACACCCCCTTGCCAAAAAAAAAATATAAGAAAGAGGGAGAAGAAAGAAAGAAAAGGAGAAGGGAAAGGGCTGAATTATGTATGAAATCATAGAAACTATCTCAGTTCTCAGTTATTAAGTTAATAGATTTATGGGTTGTTGCCAGATCTAGGCCCTAGGAGCTTATCAGAGTTAATGGCCTAAAACAGATGGCTAGATGATAAGGGCGCAGTAGACGGTCTACCGACCAGCTGACGCCTGCATTAGCAGGGAGGCGTCCCTGAAGATCGGTAACAGTAGTGTATATGCTAGAACCAGGATTAGAGGCCGAATAGGCAAATTTCAGAGATTAGCAATACCAGAATTATTCTAGTATGTTAAGTGGTTGTACGCCATTTTTCCAGCCTTGTAGGTGAGAGTCGGCCTTAGCTAACCTAGCAGTCATTATGTGGAATACCCCATAAGTTAGTCGGCCGTCCCGGTCAGAATACTCGTGGGTACCCCAAGGAAGGGTTCACATCAGTAGTCAGTGACAGATTAGTACTTCAGCTGGGTTTCGTAAGATATTCAGATACAGAGCCCTAGCAGAAGGCCAGTATTTACAGAATAGCCCATAAGACCGAGAATTCCCCAAAATAGCAGTATAAATCCAAGTGGATACACACAAGGCGTAAGAAATTGATAGTACCCTACTAGCACAGTGTTTATTAAGACTAGGGGATCAGTAGACTCCCCGTGAAGATCCAGAGATCAATCACCTGGGAGCAAGTTTGATTAAGCCCAGCCTTACAGTGGCTTAAGTAAAATAACAGAGCAATTAGATGCCCACAAGTCTGCGGTTATGCACGAACTATAAGCACTCAAGTAGAACGATTAGAGCATTGTTAGACTACTGCCACATTCGGGTCATTCAACTCGACTATTTAGTTATTTAAGGTTATGCAGCCAGATCATTAGAGGTCATGGTCAATATCAGGACCCCCTGATCAGATACGGGCGCATGGTGTGCAGATAGTCGTTCAAGGTTACTTTAGCAACAAGTAGCCTTAGCATGCGGCCAGAAGGCTAGATAAGCTCTGGTTATACCGGTAGTCTACTTGTCAGATTCTCCGGTATAATAAACCAGTATGACTGTCAGTTATATGTCAATTTTTGTAAATGTGAATTTTGGTTGAGTTCAGTAGCCTTTTTGGTCACATTGTGTCGGAGGCTGGTGTACAGATAGATACACAGAAAATCGAAGTAATGAAGATCTAGCCTGGACCTACCACTCCGATCAAAGTACGCAGTCCCTGCGGTTAGCCGGGTACTGCAGAGGGTTTGTGAAAGGATTTTCCACTTTAGCAGCACCTCTGACTAAATTGACACAGGAGGCAGTAAAGTTCCAGTAGGCTGAGGCGTGTGAGCAGAACTTCCAAAAGTTAAAAGCCAGATTAACATCAGCTCCAGTGTTAGTATCGCCAAGAGGTACAGAGGGTTGATACAGCGTGGTAAGGTAATGACTTATGCTTTCAGGCAGTTGAAGAAACGTGAAGAGAATTATCTTACCCATGACCTGGAGTTAGCTTCAAGTAGTTTATGCCTTAAAGAGTGAAAATTTTGTATCACCCAGGAAGGGCTAACATGGTAGCAGATGCCCCTAGCCGTAAATCTATGGGGAGTTGGCATACTTGCCGCCTGAATAGCGAGAATAGACCCGAGAATTTCACTAGTTAGCCGGTTTAGCCGTTCACATAGCAGAAATAAAGGATAACAGAACGATAATACAGAATGTCGCAGTGTTATCGTTAATGGTGGAAGTAAAGGAACGGCAGTATAGAAACCCTAGCCAGGTCCAATTTGAACATAAGGTTCAGTAAGGAGAGGTGACATATTTTCAGATAACCGAGGATGAAGTGTTACGATATAAAGGCCGCATTGTGTTCCAGATATTTTGGGGGCATCGCCAGCAGCTTATAAGCGAGGCGCATTACGCCCGCTATTCTCTCCACCCAGGTGCAACGAAAATGTGCCATGATATCAAAGAAAACTACTGGTGGCCAAGTATGAAAAGAGAAATTGCTGAATTTGTAGCCCAGTGTCCTAACTGCCAACAGGCGAAAGCAGAACATCAGAGACCAGGCGGGTTAACTTAGGACATAGCTATGCCTCTCTGGAGATGAGAAGCAGGGAATATGGATTTTGTGGCAGGGTTGCCCCGTACCGGATGCGGAAATGATTCTATATGGGTAATAGTTGACAGGCTGACGAAATCAGCTCATTTCCTGCCAGTGGAAGCTACCTTCTCGGCTGAGGATCATGCCGAATTATCTATCAGAAAAATAGTTATATTGCATGGAGTGCTGGTATCTATC
Organism: Datura wrightii; assembly: GCA_035772735.1. Lineage (NCBI taxonomy): Eukaryota > Viridiplantae > Streptophyta > Magnoliopsida > Solanales > Solanaceae > Datura > Datura wrightii. The sequence goes on along the minus strand of JASDFA010000010.1, from coordinate 178,127,983 downwards.
ATTTCTGATAAGGGAGCACAGGTTACAGCTAGATTCTGGCAGTCGTTCCAGAGGGGTCTGGAAACACAGATTAATTTAAGCACAGTATTCTATCCTCAGACAGATGAGCAGGCTGAGCGCATAATTCAGACGCTCGAAAGTATGTTGCGAGCGTGTGTACTAGATTTCGGTAGTAGCCAAAGTGAGCATTTACCGTTAATTAAATTTGCCTCCAGAATTAGAATCCGTTCGTCCGGTCTTTCATGTATCTATGCTGAGGAAATGCATAGGGGACCCGTCCAGAGCAGTCCCAGTCCAGAATATCCAGGTTACGAAAAAGCTGGCCTATGAAGAGGTTCCAATAACTATCTTAAACAGACAAATTCGCAGATTGAGGACTAAAGATATTACGTCTATCAAGGTATTAAGGCGTAAGAAGAACCGAGAGGAGATGACTTGGGAAGCGGAGGAAGATATGAGGACCAGATATCCTCACCTATTTCAGGCCCAGTTAGGCGACAGGTATGTCCGTATTATTACTTATGCATTACCTTATGGTTGTATGTTTGTGAATGAGAAAGATTGATATTTAGTTATCCAGTGGATCCTAGAATATTATGTGTAGTGCCTGTGTTGGACTTTTCTGTATTTCAGATTTTGCTATAGTCCATATTACAGGGGAAACTTTGCCGAATTTTTTTTTTTTTTAAACAAGTAAGCTAAGTAAGTCCTCTAGATGGCAGTATACATTCGAGGACGAATGTTCTTAAGGGGGGGAGAATGTTATACCCCGTAGAATTCCCGGCACCTAGATGACCTATTTGCACGTTGGTTAAGCATATTTGAAGGCCATACGTGCTAGAGAAAGGCCCGGGGAAAAAGACCGGACGAGAAACCCGTCGAACCATCGCGGGAGGAGCCGAGGCAGAGCCCCTCCGCGATGGCAGCGTGTCACGGAGGTGAGGCCTCCGCGATGGCTCCGTGACACGTTGCCCAGGTTCAGGCCCAAGTATATAAGCCCCACTTCGGTTGAAATTCATTAATCATTCATATAATTTCCAGAAAGCGCAGCAAAACAGAGGAAGCCGAAGAGGGAATATAAATTATCGTTCGATTACGCTGCCAAACGCTGCCCAAACTCAAATTAACTCCAGATACGGAGGTATTTAGCAGCAGAGAGCATTCCTACGGATTCAGTTTCGTAAAATACGGCCGACGAATCGTCGAGCCACCGAGCTAAGGTAAGTGGAATTGCTCTAAACTAGTGTCTATGTGTTCCTAGTTGTGAAGTGAATATTTCTCCCTTCCCGACTTCTGAAAAATAGCGAGTTTCTGGCCGTTTTTCGATAAGCCTAAGTTTAGGCTATAAACTATATCGAAAGTGACGTTGCCTTTTGAAATAAAGTTGTATTTAGTATTGATTGACATATTTATGAATGCAGTTGGGAGAGGACAGTTAAAGTACCGGCCGAGCCTCGTCCGACGGACGAATAATTCAAGGATAAGGTATGTAAAGTCAGTTTCTTCGGCAAGTTAGTAGCTTTAGCCTTGTATAGTTCAATAAACTCCGTAGTAGAATTCCCGGAGTTGAATGTTAAGTATTGTGCAAAGTTCAGTAAACCTAGTTTGCGTTGTTATATCGTATTCAGTCTGAAAGTTAGAAAAGCATGTGCCCAAGGGCAAGTTAGTATTTCAGATTCAGTATAGCCTATTATGTGAATGGCAAGCATGTTGTAGAATAAAAAGGAACAGATTTTCATAATAAAAGTCAGTAAAGAAAGATCAGATAGACAGACAGTATCTTGGCTACAGATTAGCCATACAGTTAAACAGAGATTTCAGAATCAGTATAATCAGTAAAGAATCAGTTCAGTATAGAAACAAATCAGAATAAGAAGTTAGATTCCAGATAGTCTTTTCAGTTATACATGCTTGCTATTTCTATGTGCTATTTGTTTGTTGAGACTTGTTGTGGCATGTGGGCACCCTTTTAGCATCCCCACCGCCCCTGGGTTATAGCTGTGTCGATACCAGATTCAGATACCGCCACCAGCTGGGCGATGCCGTCCGCCCAGAGGACGATGATGGCCGACCACCATGATAATACGGTCCAGACCACCCTGCTTGCAGGGGTAGTTCAGTTTACTCTGCGCAGAGCCAGTCCACCCTGTTTACAGGGGCAGAACACTCTGTGTGCGCTTGTGGCCGGGGGCAGACTCAGGTACAGATTTTTTTATAAAATTACCCTGTTGCGTGCTTGCACCCAGGGGCAGTTTTTATTACACACCCCGTGTGCACTTGCGCCCAGAGGCAGGAGTCTTCGGACTCAGACACAGTTTATTGTCAGAGGCCAAGGCCTGAGCTACGTACCCAAGGGGGCCGGTAGGAGGAGCTCACAGTTATCAGATGAGTGGTGTGACTTATTTTTGGTTGGTTTTGACCCGGGTAGGGGTATATAGATTATTTGCTTGCTTGGCGCCATCCGGCTTATGGGGGTTGGTATTGGCTCTTGTTTGCTACTTGTATATCTATTTATGTGCTCTATACATTATATACTAGCTACTAGACAGCAGGCCGTCGCGTCTACAGGTACGCCTCTGCCTTATCAGTACAGAAAGCTTGAGTCAGTTTATATCAGCTTCTTCAGATTCAGCTATCTCCTGCTATACAGAAATGCTAGTTATGCTATCTATATTCAGTTGTTTTCAGTTGTATTACTTTAGTTGCTTTGCATACTCAGTACCAGTGGTACTGACGCCCAGAGGGGCGCTGCATTACTTGCCTGCAGGTACTCATAGACGAGGAGGCGATCCCTCGTGATTCCAGCCAGCTATTGAGTATTCAGCTCCTATCATCCGGAGTCTGAATTCCAGAGGTGTATTTTGTTTTCTTTTGTTATACAGTATGGGTAGGTCGGGGCCCTGTCCCGATCATTTCTATTGCTATTCCTAGAGGCTTGCAGTCTGTATATTTTCCTGTGGTCAGTTGAGCCGGTCGTGTGGGGCCGTGCAGTTGTTAGCTGTTAGTACTTTTGCTTCTTTATGTTGGCCGTGTGGGGCCATAAGTTTGACGGTAGTGGTGACCTTGCCGGTCACGTAGCTTTCTAGTATTTCATTGCTGAGTTGCAGATAACTAGACAGTATGGTGGCCTTGTCGGCCTACATAGGTTTCCCTATAGTTGCATGTTCTGGTCAGCTGTTATTACAGGTACAGGAGGCTATAGGCCAATGGGCCGGGGGCTGTGTTTACAGCCGTTATATAGCCCTTTGTGTCCATAAATATGAGTTAGAGCCAGCCAGGCACCAGATGTGCCCAGGCTTAGCAGTTCAGCAGTTCAGGTCCCAGTAGGGCACTAGGTGTCAGTCGTACCCCCCAAGGTGGGGTGTGACAAATTAGCAGGTGGGCAACGATGCAAATCAAATCCAAACATCAAAAACAGATAGACCAGCAGTAAAATTTTGAAGTTCAAGGTTCGGAGAATGCATGGGTTAATGACTTCTGGATACCGCTTTATCCACTCTTTCCTAAGATTAAATATGCAGTTCGGGAGTAAAAAAATTGGTAAAAATTCTAAAATCCATTTTTTCCCCTGAAAGATCTAAAAGCAAACTACACATGCATGCAATTTACCATGTATTTTGTTAAATACCTACAAGATCAAATAAACTACACAGATGTTTCAAAGGGATGGTAGATACCCTACAGAAGATGTTTACGGCTTTGGGCTTTTTGGTGCAACCTACAGGATGTCAAAGATGAAATTTATAGATTCTCTACAGGAATAGTACTCTGTACCGAAGGAATCCGTCCTTTTTGTTTTTCGTATTGGGAGATTTTCTTTCTTGTCATGTCCTGTCCTAGCAACTTCTTAATGCGAGGCTGTTTATTATTCTTATTATTAATATATCAAATGCACTGTGCTGTAAATGTTGCTTTGGTAATACAATTAGTTAGCTACCAAAAGAAATTACCCGCTAAAAAAATCAAGCATATCAACTTTCCTTATATCCTTGAGGCACCTTGCGAGGACGTCTAGCAAGGTGTGCTGACGTAAGCAAGCTGCTGTGGGCCGTTGGAGAAGGCAACCCCACTGGTGAGGACAGTTACTCCCTCTCCCAGGGAGTCTATTCCACCAAACCCTACCCCTTTGATTGAGCTGGTACCCCCAGTTAATACAAAGGAGAGCGAACGGCTAGTAACCCCTGAAAGTGGAGTACCACAAACCCTAGCCCCATTGAAGCTGGGTCACTGGATGGTGGGACGAGGCAGTGCTCCCACTGTTTTGCAACACCCACCTTCAGTGGCTTATGGAGTAAATAAAGAGAATCACAAGGTCTCACTTGCGAGACTAACCCCTGAGAGATTCAGTAGTGCAACAGAACAACTGACTCAGCAGATTGAGAAAGAAGTAACAATCACAGCAAGGAAGCTAACATACTCAGAGCAGAGTACTGGAAAAGTAGAACAGGACCAACCAAAACCTTCAATGGCGGAGATGTTGAAAGGGAATTGATCTGTCCAACAAGGTATGAAACTAGAATATTTTCCCCCTGTAGTGAAAGATGGTGTTCCAGTAGTTAAATTAGATCTGGCTGGTATTGAGGAACAAAAGTTGAAATGGTGTCATGCACTGGTTGGATTTATAGTGGGGGGTAATCCCTCTTTCAAGGAAATGTTAAGATTCACATATGGAGTCTGGAATTTTGTGAAAACACCCCAAGTATTTCTGCACACAGATGGCTATTTCATATTCAGATTTCACTGTAAGGAGGGCATGGAGAGTGTAATTGAGACTGGTCCCTATACCTTTAACAATCGGCCTCTCATGCTCAAACATTGGGATGAAGATTTTCAGATTAGTGAAGAATCAAACAGGTTGCTTCCTATTTGGGTGACTTTTCCGAGTCTACCTATTCAGTACTGGGCAACAAATAACTTAGGCAGGATTGCTAGTAGTCTGGGGAAGCCGATTTGCACTGTTAAATTGACTGCTAAGGGTGAAACTGTTTCTTATGCGCGCATACTCATTGAAATGGATGCTGCTAAGGAGTTTCCAGAATCAATCAACCTAGAAATCCCAGAGGGGAAAACCCACAAGCAGAGAATTATGTATGAATGGAAACCTCACTACTGTCAAGATTGTCTCCAGATTGACCATCATAGCCCAACTGTCAGTGGAATCCAGTGGTTCTTCAGACAAAGGACCCAAAGAAGAAGAGCAGGCAGGTATCGAGAGCTAAACAAGCAGGCAATCAGTTTGAGTGCAATGCTCAGATAAGCCAGGAGACTTTGCAATTGAGAAGGAAAGGTAAGGATATAGATGCAACCATTGAGGAAGGCACTGAAGTGACAGGCACCAGCAGAGAGCAACTTCTATCCATGAATAAGTATGCTAGTATCAGAATTGAAGGAGGAGGGACAATTGAAGAGCAACAAAGGGAGGCTTTTAACCCTCCATGATTTTCTGTTCATGGAATATTAGAGGGCTGAACAAGCCCTTCAAGCAGAAGATTGAAAACCTTCCTCATCGGGCGCAGAACACTTATTCTCCTTGTTGGAAGTCAAAATAACTAGTGGATTTACTAGGTTGCTTGGAAATAAAGATAAGGGCTACTAATGCAGAGAAAGTAAAGAGAAAACAGGGGAAAGAATGGAATGTGTATACTAATTATCCTGTAGTTCCAAATGGTAGATTGTGGGTGTGCTGGAAACAGCAAATGGTTGCAGTTCAAATATTAGCTTCAGATGATCGGCTGATACATTGTGCAGTCCAGGACAGAAATTCTCCATTCAACTGTCAATTGACCTTTGTTTATGGGTCTAATAATCAAGCTGAAACGAGGAAATTATGGGATCAGTTGCGCAACTTGGGAACTAAGCAAAATGACCCTTGGGTAATACTTGGTGACTTTAATGCAATGTTATCTGTGAATGATAGAATCAATGGACAGCCAGTGCAACCATCAGCTCACAGATTTCCAAGAATGTGTAGATGATATTGGCTTGGGACAGCTTCCAAGGAGAGGGTGTAAATACTCTTGGAGTAAAAAAAGGGAGGCAGGAGCTAGAATCTATAGTCTTATAGACTGCATTTTTGGAAATTCACATTGGTTCTTGCACTATGGTGGGCTAACAGCTTTATACCACACTCCGGAATGCTCTGATCATTCACCAATCTTGGTTGCTACAGAGATGCATAGACAAAACCTGCGTAAACCTCTCAGACTATACAATGTATTGTTGACCCAACCCTCTGGTAACAAACACATGGAAGGAAAACTTGGAAGGACCTGCAATGTATAAGGTTTGGAAGAAGCTGAAAATCATTGCTCTTAAAGCCTCTCAAATGAACAGAGACATGAATAAACTAGAGGGAAGAATACAAGGACTGCATGAGCAACTTGAAGATATACAGCAGCAGATGACAAATGATTTGTTTAACTCACAGTTGATAAATGCAGAAAGGGAATGTATTGTGCAAATAGAGAAATAGTCTGCTATCCATGAGGAAGTGCTTAGGCAGAAGTCAAGGGCTACTTGGATTTCACATGGGGACTCAAATACAAAATTCATTCATGCTTCCCTTAAAGCTAGACAAGCCAGGAACAGAATTTCAGCCATCAGTGATGAGCAAGGCAACAACCTAACAGAACCAATACAGATTCAGCAAGAATTCATGAAATTTTTCACCAATCTGTTAGGTACTAGAGCAGAGGAGTTGCCAGGTATTAATATTGACATAGCAAGAGATGGTCCCTGTATAACAAAGGCTCAGCAACTGGTCTTAAATCAGGAATTCTCCCCCGAAGAAGTTCATCAAGCATTAAAGGACCTTCCAGCAGATAAGGCACCAGGTATAGATGGTTTCCCTGCTGAATTTTTCAAGACTTGCTGGCAGTTGATAGGAGAAGAAGTGATTGAGGCTGTACTGACTTTTTTTCAACACTGGGAAACTGCTGAAAGAGATGAATGTTACAACTGTAACTTTGGTGTCAAAAGTCCCAAATCCCACCTTTGTCAAAGAGTACAGGTCGACAGCTTGTTGTACAACCATCTACAAGTTAATAGCCAAAATGATCACTGGTAGATTGAAGACAGTGGTAGCCTGCATAGTGGGGCCTTCTCAATCTGCTTTCATTGAAGGGAGAAGCATACTAGATAATGTAGTAGTGGCTCATGAACTGATAAAAGGTGATACACATAAGGGAGTGTCTCCTAGGTGTATAGTGAAAGTGGATATAAGGAAAGCATAAGATTCAGTAGAATGGTGTTTCCTGAGGATAGTACTATCAGAATTTGGATTCCCACAGAAGTTTGTGAACTTAGTGATGGAGTGTGTGACAACAGTACAATATTCTTTGCTCATTAATGGTGGGTTGGCTCCTCCTTTTCAAGCAAAAAAAGGGTTGAGGCAGGGTGATCCTATGTCACCTTATCTATTTGTATTAGCTATGGAATACCTCAACAGATCACTGAAGCAGTTGAGACATATTCCAAATTTTAATTATCATCCAAGGTGTGAAAGGATGCAAATAGTCCATTTGTGTTTTGCTGATGACCTGTTGATGTGCTGTAGAGCTAATCCCGTGTCTATTGAGATTATGATTAAAGCATTCACGCATTTATCATAGGTGTCTGGACTGCATGCTAATCTGGATAAAAGCTCAATATATCTCGCAGGAGTTAGTCAAGAAGTGAAAACTCAGATCTTGAATACAATGCACTTTAATGTTGGGGAGTTACCATTCAAGTACCTGGGGGTGCCTTTATCATCGAAAAAACTAACTATCCAGCAGTGTATGCCACTTGTGGAGAAGATGATTGCAAAGATAAAATGCTGGGCAACTCAGTTTCTATCATATAGTGGCAGATTGCAACTGATAAAAAGTGTTTTGTTTGAAATGCAAACCTACTGGGCTCAAGTCTTTTTACTACCAAAGAAGATCTCCAAACTGATTACTAGTGTGTGCAGGAAATTTTTGTGGACTGGTAGTGTAGACACGTCCAAAACAGCATTGGTGGCTTGGGACAAATTATGGGCTATCACTAGGAAGAAGGACACCTTATGGATCCAATGGATTCACAATATACACAACAGAGACAGGGAACTTAGTGAAATGCAGACTCCTCGGCAGGCTAGCTGGTTGGTGAGAAAGATTTTTGATGCTCGAAAATGGTTATCCACGACCAATGTCATAACACTCTTGCAGAGTTGCTGTTATAAAGGAAAATTCAGCATCCAGAAAGCGTATATTTGGGGCAAATTACTACAGTGGATGGGTGAGAGGCGACAGATTGAAGTCTGGGAGAATGAGATAAAATGGCTGGCACAAAAGGTCAAGAACAACAGGCCTAGAGCACAAATTCTGAATTTTCTTTTCTCTGCGACAGTATACCATGTATGGTCTGAGAGGAACTGTAGAAGATTCACAGGTCTTCAACAAGAGAGTACAAAGAAGGTGAAAGACATTGCTGTGCAACTTCACATTCGTGGAAATCAGCAGGAAAAATGGAAGAATACATTGCAACAGCTTAGTAGATATCCTGTATAGCTAAAGTAGATTGGAGTAGCTAGTTAGTACAAAGTGATTGTAGCTTGAGGTCTAGTCCTAGAGTCCAATGGACTAGCGGTTGTTCAGTTCTCATACTTGGTTGGATAAAAGTAATCTTTCGACCAAAAAAATATATCCTTGAGAGAAAAAGGAAACATATGCTAAATCTTTTAGAGAATTATCTTAACCTTCAAATCGCTCTCAGAAGTCAGAACCCTACTTAGATTCCATAGCAAGGTACAAGTGTACAAAATAAAGTTATAGCTAATAGTGAGGCTTCGATCAACTAAAACATGTTCATTCCAATCCTTGTCAATGATGTGTCTCAGCATATAATAATAATATTTCTTCGTAAAAAAACCAATATGCATGTGGCAGAATACAGTCCAATTTAACTAGCCTTATCACTTTGTGGCGATTGCGTAACAGTTATAAAGTCTAACAATTAGAATTTGAAATAAATGTCGAGTGATATATATATAGCGAGAGAGAGAATCAAATTTAGAATTGTAATAAAAAGGATTACGGATGCCAAAAAGAGAAATGAAAAAGAATATTTGCCATTCAAATTGAGGATGAAAATAAAAGATTTAGTTTTATGAAATGAATCCAACAAGTCAATTTCATGAAGGTAGAACATTATCAGTCATTCCCTTAAGCAAGTTGGAAGGCCTCTCATGAAAAAAGGGAAATATTCAGAAAAATTGCTTCATAACTAGCATCTAACCTGGTTAATATAAGGCTCCATTTGATGCAAAAGTTCATACCCCTGTGCATCACGTAATATCTCAAATTCAGCATGATGCACTCATTAATATCAACAAGCACAAGATTTCACCATTTTAAAACCTATTTTCCACTCAAAAACAAAAAGGAAAAGGACCTGTTTGAAATACCGAAGATGAGTCTCCATCATACTGCCAACAGCTTCCAAAAATTCATATTTCTTTTTGGCCTCAACAGCAGAAAGAGCACCGACCTGAACTTACGAAATATTTCAACAATTATATTATATTGCTATTTACTGCATCATTATTTGATACCAACTGCCAAAGAATTGTGCACACCAGATTAAAGCGGGCTTGCTCAAAGCTCAACCTTGCATTGTAAAGTTCCTGGAATGACTACTAAATTAGATGTTGCCTGACAATGGTTACCATAGAAACTACTTGATCAATAAACAACATAAAGGATAGTGTTTATGGATTTTAAGAAGAACCGATGTTTGTTACCTCCTCAATGGCTGCAGCTATATCCATCCTAGTACTTTTCCTCAATGACAAAAACTTCTCTCGAACCTGGATGATAAAAGCAATCATTTTAAAGTACATCAAAAGAAAGAATGAAGCACCATTGTTGTTATAGTTCAAACTGTGGTAACTTCTTTTCAGAAAGCTACAACTCAACAAACATGAAGATGTTTTTAAAGGTTTAAAGGCCATAGAAGCAAGATGTGGAAATGCCATCCTGTGTTAGATCTGTTACCAAGGTATAAAGATCTTGTACCCGGTTGGCCTTAGTTTTGAGAAGTAGATACACAAAAACTCTTTTTCTTCAAATTGTAACATTAAAAGGATTGTATGAAATGGGTCGAAAAGGAGCAAATGTATATTAATGATTCATATAATCGTCCCGGCTTAGTTTGGCATTTAAAAGTTATCATTGTTGAACCATTTTAAAAGGATTAATGTGTTAATTTACCAAAATCTGTTGCTTAGAAAAATCTGAAAAGATAAGGATATATGTCAAAGACAACAGGAAATTCTTTTCCAACAAAGAGCGAAACCATAGCTAATTAAAATTACAGATTAACACGCACAAACATTGTTTTAACTTTAACAATCAAGGTTGTCACTAAAATTACAGGATTTAGGGATACTAACCAATCAGAGAACAGAAAAAAGCAGCAACTGGCAAACAAGATGACATCGATTATTAGCATATTAGGTACATAAACATCTTGCTTTCAAGTTTCTAGTAATAGTAAATTAGTAATTCCCGCTTTTTCACTTGATATTTTATTAATCACTGCCTCCCCGATCATTTTGAGATGGTTTTATAGGTTCTAAGTTGAGTCTGGCATTTTAAAAGAGAAAGTACAATTAGAAAAACAGAGAACAATTAGGTACAATTTCAACAGAAAGTCACTCCATTACAAAACTGTGTTTTTTCAATTTGAATGGGTAATTATCCAAGAATCTGCAGCTCAACACACGACAGATAAAAGATTTGACTAGAGAGACATTGCATCCACCTGATCATAAGCAACATTAGCTTTGTCAAAACGCTTCCGAGCTTCCTGAAAGTAATGAAAATTCACATAACATCAAAACGCACATGTTAGATCTTTGAGAATACACTATGAGTGGTTGAACTAAAAAGGAGCAAGAAGAGAGATCTATACATATATTTGGTTGACTCAGATGTAAGCTGGTTGGACAATTGGGTGGGATGGAGGTCTGTGAGATCTATATAGGCAAGTATGGAACAGGTCAAAAACTAAACCACCCAAATCATAGGCAAGTCCTACCCCAATGATAACCAGCTACTGCCAGCATCTTATCCCCCTCCCCCCTTATATATCGATAATTATTAGTATAAACGAGATGCTTCATTCACCAAAAAAGTTTATGCAATATCTCTAGTGGAGTGGAAACTATCTATATGTTGAAACCAGTTAGTTAATATTCTTAAAAGATCTCTTAAAGCAACCCCGAAAAGCTAAGAACATTATAGAGTTCCAAGTAGTTGTCTAGAAAGAATAATGGGCATTAAACTTAGAAAATAAACCCAAAACAAAGACACCGCCCTTTTCTAATCTTAACTCCTAAGAAACATTTAACAATTTCTTTTTCTATCTGATCCAGTTTAATTATTTCATTTCTCTTTTTCTAGGTATCAATTTGACAAATTCTCAAAACAAAATCTGATGAGCATCTAGTGTAGTCTTTTGAAAACAAAGATTAGAACATATAGGAACCAGATTACAAATACAACAAATTAGTTTTGTTGTTTAAAACACACACACACTTAATTCATTTCTCAGTCTACGAAACACCTAAAAAAGAATGAAGCTCTAGTAGCTGTCAAATAGAAAGCAAAAGAGCTTTTTACTTTGATCGGATAAGCTTTTTTCTCTTTACATGCTTGCTCTTACTATCAAGACACAGAGTGTATTAGTGCCCAAAAAGCTAATAGAGAATCTGGCTACATCTTTCCCTTTTCAAATTTAGTTGAAGGCTTGAAACCTGACAGAAGCTTTAGTCAGTATTAAGACGAAGTTACCTACTGGAGACCCTAGCATGCATACATTACTGCTCCTTCCTTCGACAACTTCTACAAAATCGAGCCAGCCCCTTCAGTTGCTTTTACAGAAACATTTCCTACCCACACAGAGGAATCATTTTCTAAACTTATTCTCTTAACTTGGTGTCTGCTTCTCTCTACTAACTCGAATACCAGCTACTCCATCACTTAAATCTATTAACTCGACAATTTGAACCCAGCTAAGAAATACAAGCTGGAAGAGCTTGCTAATGGTTTGATTTGCATTTGGTTGAAACAAGAAGCCTGGTGAAAGCTTTAGTCAATGTTCAGAGTGTCATTAGAACCTCAGACTATCATAACGACTCAATTATGTGCACCCAACCAACTAACCATTGGGCAGGTTACAGCAATAGAGGTCAAAATGCCACCCCCATATATGCCTATATTCAAAGCTTACTTCGAAGATATTCCTACTCTATTGTTTTTCATTCTCTCATAAATAGAACATGTAATAATGTGCAAGAGCATATGCTTAAGCCCAGTGGGACAGGTTCTACAAACATCTATACTGCAGAAAATAAAGTTTATGCAAGTTTGATTAGCTTACATGTCAGATCATCTACAAAGTATTTTGACTGACCAGTTTTGGTTCATCACTTTATTGTTTTTTTGGATGCTTCCTTCTATATGCATCCAGGAAGATGAAAATACATACTGACAAAATAAGGAAAAGTACTTACACCAATGGGCAATGATAACACCCTAGTAAATGTGCTACGTAAGTAAGAGTTATCTGAAGTACCCAAGAGAGTAGATTTTCTAGTTCTGTGCAAAGTTTCTCTACATAATGGCCTACAAGTGAAAGTAGTGAGTGTACCTTTACATCTTGAAGATCAATTGTTGCCAACTGCAGTAACCGGTCATTTAATACACGCTCTACCTAAGCAAGACACGGAATGCCAGTCAAATGAAATCAACAAGGCGAGGATATTTCAAGGCACACACGATATAAATTAGATGTTGGAATGGAAAATTAAAAAAGTAAATTAGATTTTAAAGTCTAGAAGAGAAATAATTCCTAAAATCAAGTTGGCATGAGAAAATTTGAACACATTAGATGTGTCAAAATGTCATTAAATAAATAAAAGTAGCACCCCTTTAACAGCTTAAGTGGTAGTCACATAATTAAACATTGTAACAGATCAGGCTCGCATGTGAGAGTGCGTGTTAAAAATAGTTATTTAATTGGAAGTGTCCTCTGTGTAATACTTAATAGTTTAAACTTTTACATGAGGTGGTCAATTTATCTATAATATGATTTTACAATTTTACCAAACAATTCGTGGACCAGTGCTAGGTTATGGATTACATCCATGCAGATATAACAACTGTCAACAATACAAATAATTTCACAAATAGCATAATAGTTTATTTTATAAGGAAAAAACAGCATAATATTGAAGTACAGATATGGGGAACAACTGCTACCTGTGAACGAAGAACTTCCTTGTACGTTGCAATTTCTCTCAGAGCAATAGCAAATTTGGCCATCTCAGGGCCTATGGATGCAATTGCATTTATCAGTATAATTGGGAAAGTAAGACTTTGTCTTTATTCTTTGTTGCAAATAAGTGTTCTTTTATGTGGAAACGAGAAAAAAAATAGAGAATTGTAAATGACTGCACTTGAGTTAGAAAAGTGCAGCTGAATATGTCAATCTGAGTCGTTAACCTTCTAACATTTAGCAACTGTATAGGAACATCACAATCAATGGGAAACAATCAGGCCCTTATTGAACCTATAGCCATTTTCTTTTTTGGATAAAGGACCATAGGTCATCACTTCTTAGTTCAAAAGGTTCATAACCGAATTCAAGATAGGCTCTTTTAGACCTCAAAATCTAGAATATATGTGCATCTTTGAAAGTTTTGCTTTTCTTTGTAACATACATTCTTTTGCTCGAAGGAGTCTCCTAGCATACCGCAGCTCTAACATTGTGCAACCACCATTTAGGAGATATTACCTTTGGAAAGCATCCACAATGTAAAGGGTTGGGCATAAGGAGTTGAGCATGTTCAACAAACTTAGGATATGAGGTGATAAGCATGAGGCCCCCCTCCTTCGTGGTTTTTTCCTTTGAATATTAATGTACATACAATATGGGTCAATACCTAACCCCCACCTCCATCCCGCATCACCACAAGGGGGATTTTATTATAGAGAGAAAGATTAAAAAGTACAAAAGTTAGACCATAATTGCAGGAGCACATGAGAACTGCGTTAAAACTACTAACGCCAACTCCTCTTTTATATGCAGAAGCATGCTAAATGATACCAAACTTTTGTATCAAGCTGACCTATAAAATGTCCAAGCGTAATCAAATTGGACTGTTCCTGAGAACAGAAGCCCTGGATTAACCAAAACCACTTAACTTTCAAGTAACTGTAAGCATGTCTTATCAGCTTATAGCAATAATTTTGCAAATGGGTCTTTTTAAGAAATAGTTAAAAAAAGGAAAAATGCTCTCTCTTGAGAAATGTGCCAATAGCCACCCCATCTCTCTCATCTTTTCCGACGTACTATTTTCCGATGGTCAGCTTAAAACTATCAAAAGATGGGAGGGATAACATTCTTTTCGAGCAGGAAAACATTCCATTTAGTTAATATCAGTAATGAGGGGGAGCAGTAGTTTTCTCTTTCAGAAACCAGCAGGCGGTTTAGAGGCAAGATTAGTATCAATAAATGCAATCTCCAGTGGGTATGCGAAGCATTGAAGCAGGCTTAACTTCAATCAGGCAATAAATGCAGAAGATGGGGTAGGAAAGTGCGGTCATACATATTCAGGGTTATTCAAAACTTTAATAGCTACGGCAAATTTGTTAGAATTGAAGCAATACTAGGGGACCGAAAAGCTGCCATCAGTGTTCCAGAAGAAAGTTACAATAAAGGATGGGGAGTCATAGCTGTGAAGATACAAAGGTTCTTGGGAAAATACGAAGATCCGAGGTTTCATCTTGCTGCAGGAGACGAGAGATCGTACGTGGAAGCAGCAAGAATTTCTCAATGACCAGCAATCAATGTAGCTGGAACAGGGAGGAAACTATGCAAGTAGGAGAAGAATGAGAATGAACAATTCTTGTCAAAATGTCTTGTAGGGCGCTTTAATGACCCTTTCCACTTCAGTCCAAAAACAGAGGTCATTCAGAAATGGTTCAATAGGAAGATGGCAAATCACGACTGGTCTGAAAGTTACTCCGATCAGTCATAATCAATTTCTGTTCGAGTTCCCCTCAAAAGCAGAAGCTCACAGGGTAAAAGCAGGCAACTGGTTCTGGAACGGAAGGAAGTTGTCCTTGGAATGGTGGTCTCCGGTGACGGGGACGTCTTTGACGACGGAAAATTCAAAGGAAAAATGGATAAGAGCAGTCGGAATTCCCATTCATGCATGGAAACTGAGACATTCAGATACATTGGTGATAAATGTGGTGGATTCGTTGGAATAGATGAGGATACAAAACATAGGATTCACTTCTACTAGGCTTGAATCTGTGTGAACAACAACAAAAAAGACTACCAAGAAACCTAGAACTGATCTGCGATGGCTGGGGCTTCGAAATCTCTATTTTAGAGGATGCGCATGCAAAAATCAGACCTGCCGGAGAAACGTTGCTCGCCAGAGAGAAGCCGGAAGTTGTAGGTGTGCCGTACAAAGAGACTGGTCCAGAGACCCACGTGGTAGGACAGAAGAGCAGCAACAGCTTTAATTTGAAAATCAATCCGTCAGTTTGCACAGTGGACAAAAGCCACAAGGGTAAAGATATATGTAAAGGAGAAGGAAGTGGGGCTGGTAATTCAGCCACAGGTTTGGGCCCAATAACTGATGATAGCAGTTATTATAAAACATATCAAAGGAGAGGGCCAAGAATTAAAAAGGCCCAACCAGGCAGATCAAAGGAGTCAAGCCTTCTTAAACAAAAGACTATCTGGAGGGTTATTGGGCTCAAACCTTCCCCAATAGCAGGTCAGGCGGCTAATTTAGCTATTAACCCAGTTCTTTTGGCTAACCAGAGAATCCACAAAAATTTTCACGCAGAGCAGAAAACTGCGACTCCGGAATTTCTCTCTTCAGATGCAGATGATGAAGGCGACATGCCACAATCAATTCCCAGAATCCTAAGCGTAAATCCCCAAGGCATGGAAGTAGCCTCATACAACTCAAAGACAGGTTGTTGATCACACGGGCCAAGTTCTCAATTAATCGACAAACCAACTCTAGTTGAGACATCCCAGTGGACAAAGATCACCATGGTTAAGGCATGCAAGGCTTTTGGAGTGAATGCATCGGGATTCGAACATGAATTGCTGGACATTATTCTCAGGATGGAACAGAGAAGGAAAATCAAAATACAAGTAGAGAAGCAGAAATCTGGGTCAAAAAAGAAGAACAAAGGTGAAGGGGAAAAGAAAAGGCTGGAATGGGGAATAAATTATGAACGGACAGGGAAGCAAAATAATGGTAGCAGGGGCAGGCAGTACAACTCAACTTTCGCATGAAATTGAAAGTACTTAGTTGGAATGTACAGGGGCTGAATGAGAGTGACAAAAGAAGCACAATCAAGTCACTCATTCAAAAGTGGAGGATGGATATTCTATGCTTGCAAGAAACTAAATTAGGGAATTGCTCTACTAGCATTGTAAGACAGCTTTGGGGCAATAGGTGGGCTGAATGGGTGGAGCTAAAAGCAAGTGGTACTAAGGGAGGGATTCTGACGTTATGGATAAGAGGAGGTGGAACAAAATAGATTTTCATCAAGGAACCTATTCCATTTCTACCATGTTGGAAAGCACTCAAGAAGATTTTAGATGGTGTTTCACAGGAATCTACGGGCCACATACTAATCCAGAAAGGGAAGAGATGTGGAGTGAAGTTGCAGGGGTGAGGGGACTGTGGGATGAGCATTGGATCATGGGAGGATCTCAATGTTTGTCGATTGAGAGTGAAAGGCTGAATTGTAACAGAAGATCAAAGGCTATGCAAGTATTATCATAAATAATACAAGATTTGGATGTCATTGACCTACCACTACTAGGGGCTCAGTACACTTGGTCAAGAGGAGGTTCTTGTTTGCAGGCATCCAGGACTGACAGATTTCTAATTTCACAAGAATGGAATGACACATTCAAAGCAGTGAGACAAATAGCGATGCCAAAGGTAATTTCTGATCATAGACCAATATTGTTGGAGAGTGGGGACTGGGATGCATCCCCTTCATATTTTAAATTTAAAAACATGTGGTTACAATCAGAAGAATTCTTAGGAAAAATGAAAAACTGGTGGCAGAACTACAATTTCACTGGAAGGGTTGATTTCATCCTAATGCAAAAGCTGAAAAGCCTTAAAAAGGACATCCCCAACTGGAACAAAATGGAGTTTGGTAAGGTTGAAACTAGGAAGTCCAAGGCTCTGGAAGATCTAATGGTTTTAGAACGATCCACAGAAGGCAGGCAGGTGAGCCCCTCTGAGACCAACCAAATGGTTAATCTGAGGATAGAACTCCAACAACTGGCCAAAGCAGAGGAGATATCATGGAGGCAAAAATCAAGATGTCTCTTGCTCAGAGAGGGTGACAGGATTACAAAATTCTTTCACAAAATTGCCAACTCACATAGGAGGAGTAATTGTATGGACAGACTTATGGTGGACAATGAAATCATAGAAGACAAGGAGCAAATTAAAAAGAAGACTTTGGACTTCTTTGACTGAACATGAAAGCTGGAGACCATCTGCTAACTTTGAAGGTATTGCTACCATTACAAGAGAAGAAAGAGATGAACTAGAACAACCTTTTGAGGAGGAAGAAATCAAAGCCGTCATTGATTCAAGTGTCCCTGACAAAGCACCTGGACCAGATGGATACACAATGACCTTCTATCAACAGTCCTGGGAATTCATTAAATCAGACTTGACTGCAGCTATGAACCACTATCACCAACACTGCTGGATGGTTAGATCTTGCAATGCATCTTTTATTGCCCTTACTCCTAAAAAGAAAGGAGCAATGGAACTTAGAGACTACAGACAAATCAGTCATGTTGGTAGTGTTTACGAAATCATAGCTAAAGTTCTGGCAGAGAGATTGAAGAAGGTTATGGAGAAGATAGTTTCAAATCAACAGAATGCATTCATCAAAGGAAGACAGATCACAGATGCTTCTTTGATTGCAAATGAGGTTTTGGATTGGCAGATGAAGCAAGGAGGGGCAGGTATACTATGCAAACTAAACATAGAGAAGGCTTTTGATCAATTGAACTGGTCCTATCTCATCTCCATCCTCAAACAGATGGGATTTGGTGAAAGGTGGATTAAATGGATCAAGTTCAACATTTCCACAGTGAAATACTCTATCCTAGTTAATAGAAGTCCAGTTGGTTTTTTCTCAAGTAAAAGAGGATTAAGGCATGGAGATCCACCATCACCTTTTCTCTGTATTCTAGCAATGGAGGGACTTAGCAGAATGTTAGATAAGGCCAAGCAAATGCAATGGTTGAATGGTTTTGATGTGGGGAACAGGAACAGAGTCAACATCTCTCATTTGCTGTATGCAGATGATACCCTGATATTCTGTGGGGCAGACAGGAAATCTAACATTGTTTATCTTTGAAGCTCTTTCAGGCCTACACATTAACATGCTCAAAAGTGTTATGTACCCCGTTAATGAAGTCCCAAATATGGAGGAACTGGCAGAGATCCTTGGTTGCAGTATTGGAAGGTTTCCAGCCACATACCTAGGCCTTCCACTAGGGGCCAAATTCAAGTCACACACAATTTGGAGCGGAGTTATTGAGAAGTTTGAAAAAAAGCTTGCATCTTGGCAGATACAATATCTATCAATGGGTGGCAGGCTAACACTAATCAATAGTGTGCTTGGTAGCATCCCAACTTATTCCATGTCACTATATCCTATGCCAAGTAAGATCCAAGAGCAACTAGATCAGAGAAGGAGGAATTTCTTATGGGAAGGGAACAGCAGTGAACACAAATTCCATTTAGTTAAGTTGGGATAAAGTGATTTTGCCAAAGCATCAAGGGGGGTTGGGTATCAAGGTTCTGTCACTTCACAACAAATTCCTTTTAATGAAGTGGTTGTGGAGGTATACACAAGAGGAACAGAGCTTATGGAAAGAGGTAGTCAAGGCCAAGCATGGTAGCCTAGATCACTGGAGAACCAATCAAACAAGTGCCGCACATGGAGTGGGAGTGTGGAAGAACATTAATAAACTTTGGGATGAATTCTCACAGAATCATCATCTTGAAGTTGGGTATGGACATCATATCAAATTTTGGAAGGATGGATGGTTGGGAAGCACTCTCCTGAAGAATGAATTCCCTGCCTTATTTCTGATAGCAAGGGAAAAGAAAAGCAACAGTGCATCAATACAGAGACGGAAATACTTGGAATCTAATTTTCAGAAGGAACCTGCAAGATTGGGAATTGGAAGAATTGTTCAGACTACTAGGAATTCTCAATGGGTTCACCAGCAATGACCTTGCAGCAGACCAATTCAAATGGAGACGCACAGAAGTAGGGAACTTCTCAGTTAAAGCTGCTTACAAACGAGCTATGGACCAAAAAGCTCTCACTAATCATTGGCCTTGGAAGTTAATCTGGAAGACAAAACTTCCACCAAAAGTCATATGCTTCAGCTGGACTGCAATCTATAAAGCCTGTTTAACTCAAGACAACTTAGCCAAGAAGAAGATGCAGATAGTGAACAGATGCTATATGTGTCAAAGAGCATTAGAATCGCACAGCCACTTGTTTTGCAATGCCCTGTAGCAGCAGATTTATGGAACATGGTTCTCACTTTTTTTGGTCTTAACTGGGTATTGCCAAACACTATCAGGGAAGTTTTTGAAAGCTGGAGCCTTTGGAAAGTTGACAGCACCATCAAAAAAATCTAGAGGATGATACCTGCTGCCATTTATTGGACTGTCTGGAATGAAAGAAACAGAAGATGTTCTGATGCAGTCTCAACTTGTCAACCTAAGCTCAGAGCTAGTTGTCTTATGTATTTCTTTAGTTGGGTCTTTCTATACCCAATGGATTCCCCTGATAGCTTTAGGAATTTTATTAGCTCACTGGTGGTATGATTTTACATCAGTGCCACCATACTTTTGTTCACACCTTTTGTAACCAATTTGCATCTTCTTGATGCCAGCAATGAAATCAATTACTTCTTTAAAAAAAAAAATTGCAAAGAAAAACAAGTTATCCATCATGGTGAGATCAGCATTATGGTATGACTACAGAGCTCAATTTCTGAAATATTTTACAGTTGTACACAATAGCGAAGCCTGTAAGCTACAAGCCCAAAACTTAACCAAGATTAATGGACACAAGAAAAAGGAAAAGGACTTAAGAACCTTATATCAGATTCATACTGTACCGAAATCATTATACACTTCACCGTTGCAACCAACAATCACAACATTTATGACAGAGACTACTCTGCAGGACTTTGGACTCCACTTATCCATTTAAAAAAAAATCAAAGCAAGAGGCCCTCAAGTCTTTTGTCTAAAGGTAAAAGTGCAATGCGTGACATGCGATTTAGGCATACAACACGGGTTCGGCACCTACTTTAGGTAAGCTAGGTTTTTAAGTGGAGAAAGGTATTTTAGAAGATCTTTAAATCATTGGGAGATTAGCAAATTAACAAGCTTTTACAATATTCTGGAGCAGTTCAAAGGAACCTTAGCAAGAACAGATTGTATGATCTGGCAAGGTAACAAGCAGAACAAGCCAACAGGGAGTTCATGTCCTTCACTAATCAGATTGGAGGTTGGACTGGAAGATGATATGGAGAGTTAAGATCCCACACAAAGTTGCTTGTTTTACATGGTTGTTGATTAAAGAAGAAGAACTCACCCAGGATAACCTTATCAGGAAAGGTTACCAGTTGTGGAAAGGAGGCAGAGACAATTGATCATCTCTTGTCGTTCCGGAGGATCCAACTACAGGAGAACCAGGAACGGAGGGCTTTCCCCCCTTTCCGCCCGACTCTGGATAAATCGGCTTTGGAGTGTATAGAAACAGTGAATCACCTAGTCCTGCACTGTAAGGTTACTAGGCAGTTATGGAAGTTGTTCTTAAATCTTAAAGGAATATCTTGGTCCATGCCTGGAAAGATAACACAGGCCCTATATAGCTTGGAAGGAATTGGAAGTCACTCCAAGAGCAGAGAAAGGTGGAGAATCATCCCAGCTTGCATTTGGTGGACTGTTTGGAGAGAGAGGAATTCTAGATGTTTTAAAAGTATAGAGTGTGGTATGCAGCAAATTAAGTTGAACTGCAAATTAACTCTTTTTTTTTTTGGCGTAATCAGATTTGGACTAATGATCTTGTTTCTATTATTGAAGTTCTAGATTCATTATAGATATAAGATTATAGGTCTTTTTGACTAGTGATTGTAAATAGAAAGGTAGGCAACTATTGTACTATGGTGTTTATGTTATAATATATACAAACTACCAGATTCAAAAAAAAATCGGCTTTGGAAGATCTTCATTAACTTGAGGGGTATCAGATGGACTATACCTTGTATCTGAGGTTCTAGCTTGCTGGAACAATGATGTTAGTTCTTCCGGTCAGAAAGGGCGGGGGGGATTGTCTTGGCTTGTATTTGGTGGGCAGTTTGGGAGGAAAGAAACTAAAGATGCTTTGAAGATTAAAACATCAACATTTAGAGGCTGAAAATGAAATGCCTAGGCCTTCTCTTTTTTTTTGGTGTAAGCACAAACTTATGGAAGATCCTGAATCTATTTTTGATGTACTAGAATCCTTATGAGCTCGTTCACATTACCGGTCCCAAACTCTAATAAAGGAGGAGGGTTGCCGAGGGTCAACTGGAAACAACCTCTCTACCCCATAAAGGTAAGGGTAAGGCTACGTACATTTTACCCTCCCCAAACCCCAATTGTGGAATTACTCTGGACTTTTGTTGTTGTAGCATCCTTATGAGAGACTAAGGATTAGCAGTTTCTCTTTTTGTTTCCTCCTTACTTGTAAATATAGGGAACTGCACACCCTTTGTTTAGTTTTTTATATATATACAAAGATGTTACCTCTTCAAAAAAAAGGTGGATAAAGATAGAGGGGCAGGCCGGGTCCGGGCTCATCATCCACCAAGTTTTGGACCGTGCACCACCAACCCTATGGGATTTCTCAGTTATCAATAAACACAAAGCAAGAGTTGTTGGTTATGTTTATCTGTGAAACCACTTTTATATATCTAAACAGGAAACCCTGCACCAGGTATATCTAAGTAGGCAGTCCATGATTCACTAATCCCCTATCAAATGACAGATTGGCTTTGACTATACTTGAAATAATATGGCAGTCTTCTTGAACACTAACTTTAGCATCCAAATTATTACCCCCTTTTTTCCCAAGGTTGTAGCATTTTTGCTTCTAACTCAGCATCACTCGGTAAACATGTAAAAATAATCTTTTAACTGTAGAATCTTTCTACTAAAGTTAAACCTTTTTAAAAAGGCAGAAACTTAAGAATTGTCATCTTTTTAGTTAGTGCTTCTTAAAGTGTTACAATGAAAATGATCTAACAAAGTCTATTTCCAGCTAACTACATTTGGGTTAGGTAGTTAGTAGTAAACTGATTGCTACTCCACAAAAGGGACCTGTGCATTATGTGCCTTTGATTGTGTTATCAGAAAATGTTCCAATATTGTATTATTTTCAGGAATGTGTATATTCCTCAAGACTATATCATACAATTATTCCAAACAACTTCTTAATTCCTAGATACATGCCATAACTTCTTACGTATTCTACCCTCTTTGGTACTTAAGAGAAGTCAAACTGCACCAGATATTTGATAAACATGATATGGATCATATGCTAGCATGCGGCTGTAAGATGAAGCCTTAACATGTGGAGAAAGAATTAGAGGAGAGAAGAAAAAGCAGAACATTGAATAGCAAACAATCTGATCTGAGAAGGTAAAGAGAAAAACCTCCAAATGCAACAGAAATGGGATCATTACGCCTTCCACCAAAGGTTTCAAGTGAACTGGCAAAAGCAATGTCTCTATCGTATGCCTCTCCAAGCCCTTCCCTATAAATAGTAAATAAGAACGAATGAGCTCATAGCAAAATGTTAGTGCACATTTGGATTATCATGGAAATAAAATTTATGCACAACTACTTGACAATTGAGATACTGCCCTTTTTTTGGTTTTTTGGTAACATCCTTGAAATGAAGCTTGTAAGCATACTAAATTCTCCTTCCATAAGCACAGCCAATAAATGGTGCAATATACCTCTATGGCCAATATGTAGACGATACAGATATTTTTTACATTATAACAGCCAGTTTAAAGACAACTGTAGAAAGATAGAGTCAGAAATAAACAACAACTAATTGCCAAGGAACTTCAAGAAATACTACAACTTAACGAACTATAGTGGCAAAGCAGAGCCCCCAGATGTATATTATCTTGTCCTTAGTTGTCATTTCAGACCCACTGCCGAAAGAGAAAGCAGGAAAGAAATACAGAGACTGGAATATGACCATGATATCCCTTGCTGAAAAAATTGAATGTGAATCAACTTCACAAACAAGCCATCATTATGAAACTGATTCATGCCAACTGTCAAATGATTCATTGGGCAACTAATACAAAAGATGATGTAGCCCCAAAATAGAGAATCCCGCGACTTAAATATGAATTATGGATCCAGAAATAGAGGATCAGCTGAAGGAACAAATTAAGGTTTTAAGAAGGAAGTGAATTGTGAGAGGATGGTTAAATGAGAGCTTAGATTACAGCTTGCGAGTGCGAGATTCAAATGGGCAGCTGTCAAGTTCTGACAACCTTTTCCAGTTATAATTTTAGAAAACAAAGATGAGTAAAAAATAATATAATACACTCTCATCATTTTACAAGATGAGGCAATTAATAATGAAGAAATTGATATATCTAGATAATACAACTGCATTGGATATTCCCTCAAATTTTAAGGTAGATGGTATGATATTGTTAAAGAAGAGCAATGGAAATGTAAATCCACTTGTAAGACTTCCTTTGAGGGAAAAGATTCACTCAAGTTCATGTTAGGACATAAGGGTTACGCTCTTCTAGCATCACATGTTCTCAAGGTTATCCAAGTGAATATATGGTATTTAAAAGGTTAAAATTAAACGACAAGCTGGTAGCACAAAAGCTGAAGAAAGCTATCTCCCTAGTTAATCAAGCAAATCTTGGTTCCATGTTATGAGTCTTATGACCAGGCATCCTAATAATTTATGGATTCAGTAATATAAATTGGAATATTTTCATTGTGCTTCATTTGTTGGAACTACTGTATGAAGCTGCTACATTTTCGGTGGAGCTGAATTCCTACGTTCCAAGTAACAGCACTGGTTGTTGCTGTGGACAGCTATACACCTTTCTCACCTCCAATTTTACATCATAATACTTGCTAATTGACTGCCCTGTGCAATATTACATATGATAATAAATTGATAGAGCAGGATAATAAACTTACGTGTACTTTCGACATCCTTTATAATACTTTAGACATTTGTCCCTCAAAGTCTCAGAACTTTCCTCCAATGATTGGATCTGTTCCACCACCACAAATAAAATTTAAGGACCTCAACTCATGGTAAACGAATATCAATAAAGATAAGCAAATTTCACTGAGCATGTGCACATCTAATGTTGCATGAATACCACTCCCGTTGTATTTATCACATAGAATGCCTTCTTGACCAGCTGTGTATGAACACACTTACTTTCCGGAGGTGTTACCATGTAAAATCTACTTATCATAAGAGATAGTAGCCCTAGATTATATGTCGGTTAACTGTTGGCGTCTATAGAATCTTCCATATCGAAGGAGTTGATGCTACACATATCATCTAACCATGGGCTATACAACAAATAAGCACAATTTTAGCATTTGACATCTAACAAAATATAATTGTACGCTCGTTCGAGGAAGAATACTTCAGCTAAAGCAAATGTCATCCTTGCATAACTTGTTTCTCCTTAGTTCTTTATAATACCATTTGTTAAACTATCCCAATCCTCATAGTCTCAGGGTTTTTTTATTCCAGGCAAACCGGATTCCTCAAAGCCCCAAAGACGGTCCAAACAAACTGTCCAATAAAATGCTCAATCAACAAGTACATGTTCTCAGCTTACTGTGATTCACTTTTTAAAACCATATAACTTAGAAAAAGTAAATTTCATAAAAAAGAGAAAGGGGACTAGAAAAAAACCAAAATGTCTGCACTAATATATGCCCAAAAATAGCATCCGGTATGGTCTAGTGATCAGTGAGGTGGGTGCAAACTTCGGATATCAGGGTACAAATCCAAGCAGATACAAAAAAACTACTAATTTATTCTCATATATCGCACCAAAGGGTGTGACCTAGTGGTCAATGAAGTGGGTGGAAATCATGAGGTCTCAGGTCTGGACCTTAGCAAAGACAAAAAATACTAGGTGTTTAGTTTCTATCTGTCCTAACCTTGGTGGACAGAGTTAAATGCTACCTGTTGTTGTTGGAAGGTGGCAGGTATCCGTGGAATTAGTCGAGGTGCGCGCAAGCTGGAGCGGACACCATGGTTATCAAAAAAAAAAATTATTCTCATCTGTCTAAGACCTGATATCTATGTTGGTGGCATATAGCGTGTTTCTGCAAGCTAGCTAGCCTGGACACCATGGTAATCAATCAAAACATAATTGATTATAAGCCCCAAAATATTTAAGTAATATTGTCTGACAGAAACCTCAAATAGTCAGAATTGATTATGCATCCTTCATCTGCATCATACTGGAGTTATTTCTACCATTAAGCCAATAATTAACACTCAAATAGAAACGTTACAGGATTTTCATCGACTAATCATCGTGGGCCTACCCCCATCAAAAATAACTTTTTATTAAACGCATTACCAAGTGATCATGAAAAGGCATAACTAAAATAATGAGAAAATTCCAGCAATAGCAGAGAAGTATACAAGAATAACATGGGTTGAAATTCTTTACCTGTTGACGAAACATGGGGGAATCGTCGATCCGGGGGAATAACATCTTCCCTTCTTGCATCTTATGAATTTCTTGACTCACATTCGAATCCCCAAAAAAAAAGAAAAAAAAAAAGAAAGAACTCTAACAATCAAGATTCCCAAAAAGAATGATTCTTGGAAAGGGAAATGGGTGAGAGAAGATGAAAATAGTAAGTGGGTTTAATCTTTTTAGGGAGAAGAGAAGACCGAAACTGGAGGAAACAAATATTGCTGAACAAATAGGGACAAAGGTGCGATATTTCATGGCTGTCACTAAAATACTAACCCTCTTTTTCCCTTTTTAGGAGTTTGGTTTTTTGATTTTCTAACGCGCAGAGAATAAGGAAATTCAACAAGGGTACGGACTACGGAATTTGTTTAACTGTCTATATTGGGAATGGGCGCCATGCTTACACCCTCCATTCTTGGTTGTACACCACTATTCTCTTTTTATATATTGGACTAACAAAATACATTTGGAGTGTTGGGTTTCGTTTGCTCAGGGACAAGAGATAATAATTTTTGGGTAAAAATATAAGTGTATTTAAATTTTATATTTAATAAAAAATATTAATAAATTTTAAAATTATTTATATATATAATGATGAAATAATTTGTTTTATATATATATGATAAAATAATTAATCTCATAAAATATTTTAATTTATAAAATAATTTTATTTATCTCATTTTCGTATCAAATGACCCCTAAATACGTAGTGGAAATAAATATTGTTTCAACTGGGGGACATTTAAACAGCTGGAAATGGCTGGAGTTTTGTAAAGGAAAATTTTAAAATATATATATAGTCCAAAATAAAATAAAGTCACATTTTTAGTTTTGAAAATCTATTAAATTGACTCTTTAAAAATGAAATATAATAATAATTTTAAAACGGATGGATTACCTGTATAGCAAGAAAAAATTGAGAAAAAGATCAAAAATATTTTTAAAATTTTATTTATCAGATAATTGTATCGATGGACTAAATTAATTTAAGCCATGCGATGAATTGTTGCTTATGTATACTTCCATTTTTATTTTTGATTCAAACAACACAAGAACCTATTTACTCTTAATATTTGATACAAATTAAATTTTATTAATCACACAGCACATAGTAATAAAGTTCATAAAGGGTGAAAATAAAAGTGATCAGGCTATTACTGGTTGGGATTTTTCAAAGATTAAATTTTGAAAATAAGGTGATGTGAATTAAAAATGTCAAACAAAACGGAGAGAAGTGAAAGTTAAAAATTTATTTTTATAAGTGAATTTTGCCCTCAATGATAAGAAATAGAAAAAGTTTTATGCTTATATTAAAAAACATATCCTTTAGCTCATTAAAAATTGAAAGGAGAGACTCTCCTCTCACGCCTTCGTTAATATTGGATCAACATTACTCTGAGTCAGTACCTTTGTTGTCAATTTACAAGTGAAGCAAACTTTTGCTCCACCATTTATGTATTAAGATCTGATTAAACGAAATTTGTTGTCAATTTGCAAGTGAAACAAATTGTTTTGGTTCCACCATTTTTGTATTAAAATATGATTTAAATAGATTAAATGAATTTGTTGGGTTTGAAATGATAATTGTTTGTTGAAAAAAAAAAATTACTCGCTAAATGTGAAATTCGAGTTTTAAACTGCTCTGTCTGGGAATTTGTTGATGTTATTGCAAAAGATCAAAAATGTCTTGGGTAGTTCATATATGAAGATTTGGGTTTCTCACGAAAAATTTAAAGTGAACTTTGAGTGAATTTAAATCGTCAATTGAGATTGAATTTTCAGAGTTTGTTACTGGATTTTTCCATTCTCATCTTCAAGCTAGTTCATTCAAAAAGGGCATAACCACTTTCAAGTTCACAATCCTTTTAAACATCTTTAGTTGTTCCTATTTTTACTTATTTTAGTAAGGATGAAAAAAAAAATTAACTATGGGGACGGGACTTTTGATTTAACTTGAAAAAATTGTTAATGTGGAGTGTATTTGATAAGTTTAATAACAATATTGTGGAGTGTATTTGATAAGTTTAATAACAATATGATATAAACAGTTACACAATATAACGAATAACAAAGTTAACTAACAAATGAAGGCATAGGAGGTATTTTTGACCTTTTTTTTTTCCTCGCAAGTGTCTAGACACATGGTATACAACATTATATACTTACATCACACAATGCATGAACTATCATATAAAAGTGTACAAGAGGTGTTTATATGCATTTTTACATTATTATACAAAATTACTTAATATTATATTAAAATTGAGTCGTCTCCTATGAATTTCAACCACAAAACTTCATATGAAATAGATCAAATCTTCGTTGAATAACTTCAAATATTAACTATTTATTTAATAATATATAAGTGGGAAGGCAAAAAGTGAAAAGTTAAAATACTAAAGTAATTTTCAAATATTGAGAGACTAATATATCATTCAAATAATAAATAGGTTTACTCCTTCATCATTATCTAAATAATTTATTGTGAAATATTTAATGATCTAATAATATTTATTGTAATAATTATATTTATTTCTATGCAATTTTAGCTTTTACTATATATAATATTATAAGAATAGTTTTAAATTGAAGGGTAAAATAGTCGTTCAATATCTTATGGACACTTATAGACACACACACACACTTCTAAAAGTGGGAATAACCTTAGTTGAAAAGTTAAATTATTAAAATATCCATTAAATATTAAATGGTCATTTTATCCTTCGAGAAACAAAATTAATTATTCTTCGTCAATGTACAAAAAAGTAATTTTAAATATTTTTTTTGGTAAAAAAATATAAATGTAGGATTATACTAATGCTCGATTCGTTTAATCTAATGACGGGTGAGGACTTTTTTATTCCAAAAACTTTTCACATTATTATCAGGGATAAAATTTAGGATTGTTTTTGCTCCAGTTTTTAGTATTAAAATATGATCCAAGAACTTAATTATCTCATCAATCTAATTTACTACGATTATAAATTATACATTTTGAATTTAAATTTTAATAATGTTATTTTTTTGTTCAATAGTTTAAATTAGTATAAAATTTTGCATGGTATTTCTGAAATTTATTGTTCAGCTGTTAAATAATATATCATTGAGTACCATGATAATCAAAATTATATTTAAAAAAAAAATTACCTACCATCAATTTGCATAAAATTTTTATTTCTTTTTTAATAACTCTTTTCTCTATTAATTGTTGACGTTACAAAACCTTTTTAATAATTTATTACACATCGCCCATGTCTCCAACAAAGCATTCTTTTTAATATATTATTATTCCAATTAAACTAAATTTAATGGTAAAATACATGTAGTTGTTCAATAAATCTATATATATCTGTCTATATATTATATAATTCTGCTCTTAGGACTAGTGACGTGGCACACTTCTAAGATCATGAAACTATGTTTTTCTTAACTTTTTGATAATTTCTTATTTCCTCAACTTTCTGCATTATTAGTTTTATTGGTCATTAATTATGAATACCATTTGTTTTTCTAAATAATAAATAGGTTTGCTTAAAGCCAATTAGGGGTTAGGCATATATATATATATAAATATAAAATTGCGGTCAACGAAAAATCATGTGGCATAGTTCTTTGACCAAAAATTCATCTTTCTTTCTTTCTTTCTTTCCTTTTTTTTTTTTTACCTTTTTTCTTCCTTTTTACTTTCTCAATTTTTGATCTCGTGACAATATTTTTTTTGTTATGTTATAAATTTCAAAAATTACATTTTTAATCTTCTTAATCACACCTCAATCATTTCTTCTTCTTTTATGAGTTAACACCTTTCTTTAGCTAATAATCCTATTTATTTATTTATTATTGCTATTTATGTCTTTTCCCTTTTAATCTCATTTATTATTTATGTCATATTTAACAAAAACTCAACAGACACTTTTATGAGCTTTTAGTTCAACCAATAAAAAATAAAAAGAACAGGATAATTACACAAACGAGCAATTAGAGAAACATTTTAGTTACAATTCCTAACTCCTCTTCAAATTTTTTAATATAATTTTTTTCCAGTTAATATTAATTTTTCTTGCAAGTACCTGTTATACATTACAATATTATAAATGAAGCATTTGAGTCACTCAAGAGGATCACGAGCAATCATGTGATTTATTTATTTTTTTTGCCAAAAAAAAATTCGATTGCCAAGAAAATGGTCAAATTATTAATATTTAATTTCCTTTGTTATCTAAGACTACTTACTTTACTTTTGACGATTTCATTCTCATTTTCGGGTTGATATTACTATTATTTTGTTGAAAGGGATTTCACAAAAAGTTTCAATTTTTCATTAGTTTCTGACTTTTGATCCAAGGGCAAGAGAACCTGGTAAGTTTTAATTGTAACGAATATTTATATCTTGTATTTCTTTATGTTAGTATTACACTATTGTTTCTTTATTATTATCAGTTTGTTGCTTGGATTGTTATTGAGTTTATAATGATGAAATAGAATTGTGTTTTAAAATTTTGGGATTTGCCATATTTGAATTTAATTTTGCTAATAAAAATTTATTATTAATTAATATGAAGTTGTCGTTGTTTGGTTATCCCGCTTTCTTTATAGAATTTTGAATCAAATTGTGTGTTGCATCTATGATTTATAATCATTATTTTAATTTTTAATTTTTATATCATTTACCTGCTGACTCTCTTTTGCATTTTATTCATCTCCCATCATAAATTGGATGTTTCAAGGTAATCAACTTTTCAGTCCAAGTTGAAAGGAGATAGGGTAATAATTTTTCAACACGTAATTAAACATTAATACAATGTTGATCTCTCAAGTAATAATATTAATTTTTATCATTAGAAATTAGCGTAGTGTGGCAGTTTTAGCAAATATTGACAACATGGAGACAACACTCCACCAAAAGTAAGGTGTGACTTACTTTCTTTCATTAGTTGAATCTCTTCTCAATTCTTCCATGCTATAACTTTTTATTTTCTTAAATTAAAAAGGACTAGAAGAAACATATAATGTGTTCTTCATTTTAAATAATATTGTTATTGACGATGAGTTTGAAAAGAGTTATTATATTAGTATTAAAAGGAGTTAGGTATTATTTTTCTCATCTAACAACTTTTTCATTTTATATTCGTTCATTCTTTTAGATAACCTATTTAAGACTTGAGTATA
Source organism: Datura wrightii (assembly GCA_035772735.1). Classification (NCBI taxonomy): domain Eukaryota; kingdom Viridiplantae; phylum Streptophyta; class Magnoliopsida; order Solanales; family Solanaceae; genus Datura; species Datura wrightii. Next base: position 178,096,906 of record JASDFA010000010.1, on the reverse strand, counting down.
AAGATGATACGGAGTTGAACACTGAAATAATAGTCCAATACATAGAGAAAACAAAAGAAATGTGTGATTAAATTAAAGTTAGAATAAAAAGAGAAAAACTCCTAGAACATTTTGATCTTTATTAGAGAATTTGTTAAGGATTTGGTAATATTTTTCTTAAGTATTTTAGAAGTATCATGTATGCTTCAATAATTGTTATTTTTGTTAAATGATTTTATATATAACGTAGAGAATATAATACTATTATTTAATTTAGTTTCACTCTCTTTGTATCTTTCATATTATAGATGCCTTTTATGTAGAATTAGAGATATGAAATATATGTGATTTTTTTAAAATTATTATTTTATGCATATTTCGTAATAAATTTATCTCTTTTATTTTTATTATTTATTTAATTTTAATAACCCGCGAAGCGCGAATAAATTTTCTAGTATTTGATAAAACGAAAATTCTTAAATCTTAAAATTGGACAACACAAGGTTAAAAGGGTAAATCGCATAATATATTGTTTTGAAATATAAGTTCTTGAATACCTTTTCTTGTTGACACAAATGTTCATAAAAGTTAAAAACAAAAACTATAGAGTTGAATTATTTTTTTTAGTTGAACAAAACAGAGTAAACAAAGAAAGGGGAAAACTCAAAAAGGGCTTTGGATTAGAAGCAAAAAGTTGCCCATAAGAAAGGGGAAAACTCACTGTTCATAGATGTTTAATTTATAAAATTTTCTTTTTTAGGCTCCTGTACTTATCAGATTTATCAAAATCAGATAGGTGTTCTTGAATTTCTAATCATGAAGCGAGGTTATTTGGAATCTCCATCTTCAAGTTCTCTTGGACCTCCTCAATCCAAATTTAAGCCAAACCCTGAAGGTAGCTTTCTCCTTCTTTCGTTCTTCACACAAATCATTCTTGATTCTTATGGATACAACATATTTGTTCACTGTTGCATCAATGCCCAATAAAAGTTAGTGACTTTATTGTTATTTAAGCGCAACCTAGAAGGTAAATTTTTCATTTTTTTAGTCTTTTAACACAACCCCAACTCTATTTTTTAAAATATATTTTCTTGATATAATATGGATACAACATATTTATCCATTGTTGAATTAATACCAATTAAGTTAGAGTCTTTACTGTATTTTTTGCTCAATCCCAGAAGCTCTTTTTAAATTCTTTTTTGTTTTTTAACACAAATCCAACTTGATACCGAGGATTCTTGGTATAATATGGATACAGCATGCTTATACAACGTTGCATTAATACCCAACAAAGTTAAGAGACCTTGTTGTTGCTTTAGCTCAATCCAGAAGTTAATTCGCTCATATTTTCTCTTAACACAAATCCCACTTGATTTTGACATTTCTTTATATATGGATACACTATTTTGTTGTTGTATTAATACCAAGTCTTTAATGTTAATTAGTTCAATCACAGAAGGTATTTTCTCTCTCTCTCTCTCACTTTAACACAAATAATTCTTGATTTTTTAATACCTTTTCTTGATATAAATAGATACATCATATTTGTTCATTGTTGCTTGAGTACCAATAAAGTTAGAGACTTTATTGTTATTTTAGCATTATTTACTGGGCTGGTGGGATGTGTTGGTGGGAGGTAGTAGGTACCTGGTGTAATAGTTGATGTGTGAGCAAGTTGGTCCATATGCCACCATCATATAAAAAGAAGTTAGAAACTTACTTTTGTAGAAGCACAACCCAGAAGGCGATTTTCTCATATTTTCTTGTAGGAAAAATCATTGATTATTGCCATTTATTTGTGTGGAGATGGATACATCATATTTGTTCTCACTGTTGTATAGTACCCCAAAAAGTTAGCGAGTTTACCGTTTTTTAAGCATAACTTAGACAAGAATCCTCTCATATTTTTCTTTTAATAGAAACCTCATTTAATTTTATTACTGTTCTTTATAATAGACAGGATATGTTGTATAATTTCTTTGTTGCATTAGTAATAAGAATGACACTTTGATGTTATTCTTCATTTTTATTATTATGTTGTTTCTTTTGGTTTGGTTATCTTACTATTTTTGCTGTCAATATTTTTCTTTTCTTAGTATTTTTATCAAAGTTTCTTTCGCTCTTGTATTTTTCGAACCTTTTTTGAAAACATTTTTCTTGAGCCGAGGGTCTATCATTAATAACTTCTCTACCTTACATAAGGTAGGGGTAAGGTCTACGTACATTCTACCCTTGCCAAACACTTGTGGGATCACATTGCGTGTGTTGTTGTTGGTAGTTGTTTAACTACTAGGGGCAATGTATGATGCCCTAAAAATCGAACTTGTGATGCAAAACTCTATGAAGTTGTAACCTTTTGGATAAAAGAATTCAGAAGCTGGTTTTGTATTGCGGTTAGATTTAATGTTTGAACTGATGTCAGGCGACACTCATTTTCTGGAAGATGAAAGCACAAAAGTCTTTGCCAGGAAGGTGGCTGACCATTACAGCGCAAGGAGCAACCAAACTCTTGAAGAGCGTGAAGCAAGTCCTATCATCCATTTAAAGAAACTTAATAATTGGGTATGTCTTGTTTATTCGTGGGCATGACTGTTCTGCGTAGTTCATTGCTAATGAGGTTTCTGTCATGCTAGATCAAGAGTGTCTTGATTCAACTCTATGCCAAAAGAGGGGATGCAGTTCTTGATCTTGCTTGCGGGAAGGTACTTCTTGCATATTGTATACCCCAATTATCTGACAATAACTACCTGGTAAAATTTGTAGGTGGTAAGAAACAAGTAATCATGCATCTTATTTTCAATATCTTTCTGTCTACATCAGGGTGGTGATCTCATTAAATGGGATAAAGCAAAAGTTGGATATTATGTTGGCATTGATATTGCCGATGGTTCGGTAAGTTCATCCTGGATGAATATATTTTTGTTGTTTTTTCTGCACTTGCCGCTGCAAGTCAAAACTTTCTTTCAGCAAGCTATTATATCTTGTTGGGCTATTTATAAAAGACATTCTAGTAAACATGTCATCTTTTATTTGATCATTTATAATGTGGAAAGATGTTTTAACCATTAATTAGATGTTCTGCAGTTCAGCACTATTTAATATTATTCATCAAACTTCTGAATGGTGCTTTGAGTGAAGCATAATGGGTTTTTTTCTAAGATGGGACTTCGCATCCCATCTTTAATTCATAAAAAGGGTTGAACAAAGATAAATAAAGGAGAAAGGCCTATTATCATTCCAATTTGCAGTTCCATAATGATTTGGTTCCGCTAAATTGACATGTATTCAGTCAGATTTCATTCATTATATAGGTTTGTCTTTCTGTTTATCGTCACTAGTACTCTGCCTAACACTCTTTTTAAGATCCAAAATTTACTAAACTTGCTTAGAGTGCAGCCTAATTGCAATAAGCACCGAAAATCCATGCCTTGTTTTCTTTAGTCTTAGTTATATGCAGTTTGTCTTCTTTATCGGAATAACTCTGTGATTTGGTTAAACTTTTAAAATATTCTTTGCTTGAAGTCATGAACAATGTCGTAATGACTCAAGTTTGTGATAAAAAATGGCAAACAAATTGGGGTTCTCTATTTTATGCTCTAGGTTGTCCTAGAACTTTATCTTACGATTAAGAAAAATGAAGAGGTTATCGTAGAAAGCTACTTATGGCGAGGGCGCCATGTATCTGATCTGTATGTTATACGTTCATATTTGCTCACATAATTTCCTAGTACTAGAGTCCGAGCGTCTATCAACCACTCTACCTTCACAAGGCAGGGATAAGGCTGTGCACACACCACCTTTCCTAGACCCCACTTGTGAGATTACACTAGGTATGCTGTTGTTGTTGTTGTAGCTGATGAAAGCTACATAATTCGTACCTGACTAGTAGCATTGACCAGCAAGATTGAACTAGAAAATCAATTTCTTGTATCTAGGTTCTATTTGAACCATGTGCGCGCATGCATCTCCATAGATAATCCTATGAAATGGACTTAATATTGCCCTGCAATATTTGTTTATTGCAATACAAGGGTTGATTGTCAGCCTCCAGCAAAATTATTTCCACGGATTCTTTTTTATCACATACTTAATAAATGCTGAATATAGGAAAAGTTATTGGATTACTATTTTTACTTGATGGAAATGTTGATCAAATTGTAGTTTTCTACTTTTAGTTGGAGGTTAATCTGGATTATTTACTTCAAGCGTAGGTCATAGAACCTTTCTTAAATTCTACTGGTTGATATCACAGTCCTAAATGCTTCAGGCATACGAGATGCTTGCATTTCTTGAATGTGTCATGCAAGGTTTCTTCCTTTATTTACGGGAACAAAAACTCATTGTTTAGAAGGTTATGTTGCTTTATATATTTATGTTAAATTCTTGTTTTTGAGGTCTATATTTTATTTTCTATGGCATTTGAGTGTTAGCCTAACTTTTGAAATTATCATTGCATTATGTAAAGATAGAAGATTGCCGAACTCGTTACAATGGTGAGGCAGATCACCATCAGCGCCGCAAAAAGTTCTCATTTCCTGCCAGACTTATGTGCGGAGATTGTTATGAGGTATATCAGCTAACCACTTCATCAAGTTTCCCGTTCTTGCAGATGGAACTGAAAATTGATATCTTTGTTGCTTTCTTTCTTGTCGTAAACATCAGGAGTATTTGATGAATCGTTTCCTAGACATACCTGACCTTATGTATAGTGATGATCAGCATTTGCTTAAACTACTGATATACCAAATTGCTTTGTTCTTTTGTTGAAAAATTGTGAGCAATGACTCTACTGATATCTTTTGTGTGGTGAATTTCAGGTTCCCCTGGATCGGGTTTTAGAGGATGATGCACCTTTTGATGTTTGTAGCTGCCAGGTATGTTAGTCTCCTGAATTTCCTATAATATAGCAAACTTTGTTCTTCTGGATGTTAGGTAAAAAAACATAGTTCGAGAGTTCGTTCGCAGTGACCATTAATCATTTTCCCTTAGATATCTGCCATACCAACTATTTGTGTCTGGCTTAACTGAACTGCTTTTCTGATATCCCTTAGCCAATAGAAATACATGCTTCTATGAGTTGAATTGTTTCATAAGAAAACTTCTCTTAGTACGAGAAAATTTGAGGTGTTTTGGATATGTTGCTTCCCTCATAAATATCTCTTCTCAAACTTTCACGTTCTGCTTCCTGGCTATATTAGATGTTTCCTTTGTGCTATCGTGGTTGTCCTCCATCTTTACTTGTTATTTTTCTGATGAAACTTGAAAATTAGTTAGAGCTCTCACAAGCTTTTCCTAGGAGTATAATCCACATCTTTCTTATTGAAAAGGCAAAACCTTAGGGAAGTAGAGGTTGAGGAAATACTGGGTGTACAGTGTTCTCCTAATTGGATGCCTCTGTGTAGTAGCTGGAGAGGCGACTGTGCTTTATCCAGTTAATTATGCTTGTCTTGGGTGGACTTCCATAGTAATTGTAAACAAAGAAAATTTGAAATTTGCAGTTTGCTATGCATTATTCGTGGTCTACTGAGGCACGTGCACGGCGTGCTCTGGCTAATGTCTCAGCTTTACTTCGACCTGGAGGAATATTTATTGGAACAATGCCAGATGCCAATGTCATTATCAAGAAGCTAAGAGAAGGTTTAGTTTTTATTCAGTTCTCTTTGCTTGTCCCTCTTGAAAACTACAAATGTGAAACTGTGATGTATGCTCGCTCTCATCACTAGCTTTTTGATTAAAAGGTCAAGGCGCTGAAGTTCAACCATAAAATCATTCCACATTCTTTTTTGTGGTGGTGGTGGTTTTTTTTTTTTTTTTTGGGGGGGGGGGGGGGGGGGGAGATAACATAAAATGCTGTGATTGTGGCCCGATTCAATCAAGCATTCAACTATATTTCAAATTTAAACTAGATAGGTTGGCTTTGTAAATCCTTTATATCCTCATGGGCCTATTTCCTTCCTGTATTGACACACAATTTCATTCCTTGAAAATGAAGTTATCTAAATCTAATGCTTTTTCCTACATTTGCAAGTAGCCAACTAGACAAAAAGACTTCTAACAAACACCAAACCTAATGTAAGAATAACATCTACAACTAACCTTGATAATAATTTCTTAGCATTTATAGTTCGTGTGTTTTTACCTTCAGAAGGTAGGGGTCAGGCTGCATACACGCCAACCTCCCCAAACCCCACTTGTGGGATTTCACTGGGTATGTTGTTGTTGTTGCTTCTATTATGTTCTTTTCCTTCTGCACCAATTCTGAGAGATTGTGGGTCTCTTGGAAAAATTTCCCTCCATGTGATTTTAGGTCTACATCGTCCCTTTTAGCACCTTCAACCATCATAGTATCACTCTTGCAATCTCGGCGACTGACATTTTCTCATTTTATACTGTGTTACTGGAACCCTCTGTGATGATTTTGTTAGAGATTGCATTTAGTGTTAGGTACATAACCTAGGAAATATGTAAAGATTCATAGAAAGAAAAAAGAAAAAAAAAAGAGGGGCATCCCGGTGCACTAAAGCTCCCGCTATGCGCGGGGTCCGGAGGGCCAGCCCACAAGGGTCTATGAATCTTCTGTTATTTTTTCCTTAGTTAGAACCTAGTGTATATGTATATATACCTTTTACTTCATGGAATAAGTCACATTGAAATTCCTCCAAGTACTTTGTTAATTACTCTAATATTGTCCACGCTTTTACATGTATCCATTGCTCAGGCTAGTGGAGTGATGGTGCCATTGCAATTTGAAATGTGTGATGTAATCGTTTTTGTACAGTCTTAAAGATCTGTTGATATATGGTCCCTTTCCTCTGTGAAATTGCAGCTGAAGGGCTAGCCTTTGGTAATAGTGTTTACCGGATATGTTTTGATGAAGAATTTTCAGAGAAGGTAAATTGTGTTATCATTTTCTAGTAATTTTGTACAGAAATCTATGCATTTTCTCTATTCTGTGTATTTATATTATTATATACTAAGATCCTCTATTGTTGCAGAAATTTAAATCTTCAAATCCTTTTGGCATCAAATACAAGTTCCATCTGGAGGTGTGTACACCTTGTGCCTTCCTATATATCTTAGCTGCGTCCTTTAAGCTTATTGCTAAAGATTTAGTGTTTATGTGTTCTTGTTGATTTTTGTTGGCAAACATAAATTTTAGCTTCCATTTGGAATCAATTTTACCCTTCTTATTTACTCATTCTATAGCTAGTTTATGCATGCACATTTTTTCAGTTTTGCTTTATGTGTTTAGGATAATGCACATTGAAGGATTTTTATTTGTCCATTTGATTTAGCCTCCAAATTGGCAAGTTATAGCAAAGACTAAATGAGTGTTCTTATTCTATTTTTATGGATTTGCATGCATTATGGATGGAATGAAACAGTATTTTTGGGCTCAATAGGTGAGGGATTCCCCTCTTAACATGACTTAATAAAGATTATATGTACTATGCTTGGGATCTTATCATCCTCCTATTAAATTCTGAAAACCTAGTTAGGGTCCTGATTGAATATCCTTTGATTACGTATATGTGCGAATACTTGTGACTTCTCTTCTTATCGACAATTAAGCAATTAAGATTCGGATTGTAGGATGCTGTTGACTGCCCCGAATGGATTGTCCCTTTCCACGTCTTCAAGGCATTGGCTGAAGAGGTATTAGCGTCTTTGCCCCCTGTTTATAGTTGTTGGATATATTCTGAATCCACAGGTCATTTGCTTTCTGATTTATATAGATCCCTTTTTCTTTAAACGTAAACGGAAACATCAGACCATGGTACATTCCCTTTTAGGTGTAGCGCTCAAATGCTAGTTATGAATCACAAAATAAGGGAGTATATTACACATTACACAAATCCTTCTAGTAAGTCGGAGATAATTTATGTATTGTATATGAGACATAGTTATTGATATCCAAAGGATTGCCACCTAGGAAGACATATCATAGTTAGCATTCAGGAATACCATGGCATGCAGTTGTTTCTCGCCTTTTTGGTTTGTTCTGACAGTTTTCTTTTTTCTTTTGTTAAATGCAGTATGACTTTGAGCTAGTTTTTGTGAAGAATAACCACATATTTGTAGACGAATACATGAAGAAACCAGAGTTCATTGAACTAATGAAGAGGCTCGGTGCATTAGGTGATGGGAACCAAGACCGAAGTAAGTTTAGTTCTTTGGGTGCTGAATGCTACTGCTTTGATGTTTCATCGGAAGTATGTTTTGATATTTGATGCCTTATTTCATATGTTTCCGACAGCTTTAGTTCTGACTTGTGTTGCTAAAAACAGGTACTCTATCACCAGATGAATGGGAGGTAGCCTACCTTTATTTGGCATTTGTTCTGAGAAAGGTACACGCATACCTAATTCATGTTTTTATATTACCATTGTTTCTTGAACAGTAACCCGTGACCCGAACTAGAGGGCCTTGACCAGTATCCATGACAGCATGTCCCTGTCGAACCAACCCTTATCCCTTTAACCAGTAATACAGAGGCGGAGCTAAGGCTCATTGAGAAGAAAGATGACATGCAGCCTGTAGAGCACATTAAGCTCATTTGAACCTTGTGGGTTTAGAATTCTAGTTCTTTAAGTTACTTGAGTTCTAAATTAATAATTTGTGCATATTAAATGGATTTAGCACAAATACAGTGTTTAGACCAAAGGTTACTGGGTTCGGACGGATAGTGATCTTGGTTAAAATCTTGTTTATTTTGCAGCGAGGACAACTGGATCAAACACGAAGAAACCCTAGACGAGACAAAGGCAAGATGCATTTGACAAAAGACGATATCGAGAATGTTAACAGTGCAGTGTAGTGCATTACTCCAACCTCTAGACCTGTAAAGACTGTTATGGCACACGAGGAAGTATCTGAAAGTGAACAAATGTGTCCCTTTCGAGTCGATAAATCAAGCTGCTGATCAAATTTTGCAGAATAAAGACTACAGTTTTGGCCTAATCATTTGTCACAGCTTGAACTGGTTTCTTTTTTAGTTGGTGTGGGCAGAGGCAGCTGAATATCACCAGTGCAATGTGGGTCCACTTGCAACTATTTGCCTTGTAAATTTTGTCTACCATTATGAATTAAAAGAGAAGGAAAATAACCAAATGTTTCTATTATATCAAAGTAAAAGACAAGAATGACCTTAAAGTAATTCTTGTATAATAACAATAACAACAATTCTTTCATTATTAATCACGGCATAACAATTCCTTTATTATTAATAACTACTAATTCCTAAGTGCCTGAAAAATTGCACATCTCCATTTTTTTATATAAATAAATGTTTGTTATTAGATTCACTAATCAAAAATAGTAATAATTAGTTATTCTTTAATGTAATTCTTTTACGTGGTATAGGCTATGGATAATTTCTTTACGTTGAGTATGAGTTTTTTTTGGTTTCAAAATTTAAAATGATAATTTTGTTTTTTTACAAAATGTAAATATATATGTTAAGTCTTATATTTTAAAAAATTTTGAAATTTTAAATCCTAATATTTGCCATCATGATTCTAATCACATGTCCAAATATTTATTTGAAATTATGATCTCAACTTACTTGTTCATACACCTACTTAAAATGTAATTTTTTTTCCCATAATTATTTTTAAATGTTTAGCAAAATATAAATTACTACTCTAATATTAACAGAAATAATTTTGAAATTTATTAATCAAAATACAAAATGTTACTCCGAGATTAAAAAAAAGATACTTTTAGAAATAAACAGACGGTTTATAAGTTTATTTAATTTGAAATATGCAGACTAGCGGGACCCAACGCGAACGAATGGCAACGAATCATATCCTTATCCCGCGGATTACACGCTATCGTCAACTACCTCTACAGGAGGAAATTTAGCTCTAACTCAACTGGAATTACACTATGGCTTTCTCTTCGCCGCTATTTTCTCCGGTGAACTTCGCCTTAAACCCTAACCCTCAAATCCATCATCCTAAATGCACAAAGCCAAACAACCGCCGGAACTTCTCCGTCTGCGCCATTCCGCCGCTCTCCACTGCCACAGACATCTCCGCCGTCACCTCTCCGTTGGACGGAACGACTCTCGCTGTACTTGGAGGTAGTTCCGTGGCGGCACTCGCCGCTATTCTCTCGCTCGCCGATCCCGAGCGCCGGCGGCAGCTTCAGGCGGAGGAGGTCGGCGGCGGTGACAAGGAGGTGGTGAGGGAGTATTTCAACAACAATGGGTTCGAGAGGTGGAAGAAGATATATGGTGATACGGATGATGTGAACAAAGTGCAGTTGGATATAAGATTGGGACATTCAAAAACTGTTGAGAATGTGATGAAAATGTTGACTGAAGAGGGATCTCTCCAGGGAGTTACTGTATGCGATGCTGGTTGTGGGACCGGTTGCTTATCAATTCCGTTAGCTAAAGAAGGTGCTATTGTATCAGCTAGTGATATTTCAGCTTCCATGGTGGCTGAAGCCCAAAAACAGGTGTTCTTTGTCGAATATTTCTTTTCCAAGCTTATTTGTTCGATAATTGTTGCAGATTCAAAGTTTTATGTCTGTGGTGGGTAGACTACTGCTGCAGCTGCTAATATTCTTGAGAAAATTTCCATATATATTTAAAATATGCTCCCTCCGTCTCATTGTTTGACTGGGTATCAAGTTTAAGAGGGAAAGAAAAAAAATTTAAACTTGTGGTCTAAAACAAGTGAATGGGAAAGTTTTTAAAAAATTGCTTTTAAACATAAGGAAAGTGTGCTGTATAAATTAGGACAGAGTCGCAGAGGGAGTAGTTTGAGTCGAAGGTCCAGAGAGTTGGATCTGCCTATGCTGTTGCATCACATTTTGAGTAGTGGTGGAATAAGATATTTATTTATGCATCTCTTAGGTGGAACAAACAATATTACAGAATGGGAAATGGAATATCTTAGCTCGTACTTCTTCTTTTCACCGGCAGCTTTTGTATTATCCGTTGGAGTATATCTTAGATTTCAAGACGAGCCCTTGATTTGTCTTGAAGAAAGAAACTTGTTTTAGAAGTGTAATTGGTATTAGGATTATGGCTCTTTTGGAGTTGAGAATTGAACAATTCTTCTTAATCTTAATGAAGGCACAAGAGGAGTTGCTCAAGGCTAAGGATGACCAGTCCCTGGCGCCAGTAATGCCAAAATTTGAAGTGAAGGACTTGGAGAGTTTGGACGGGAAGTATGACACTGTGGTCTGCTTAGATGTTATGATACATTACCCACAGAGTAAGGCTGATGGTATGATTGCTCATCTTGCGTCATTGGCTGAGAATCGTTTGATCCTGAGCTTCGCCCCGAAGACATTCTATTATGATTTGTTAAAAAGAATCGGAGAGTTGTTCCCTGGACCTTCAAAGGCTACACGAGCATATCTACATGCAGAGGCTGATGTGGAGAGAGCACTGCAAAAAGCTGGGTGGAAGATAAGGAAGAGAGGCTTGATTGCCACACAATTTTACTTTGCAAAGCTTGTTGAGGCTGTCCCCGCTTAGGATTGAAAGGCAAGTGAGATCTCATTTGTTTGACCATGTTTCTTCGCTGCTGGTTAGATATTAGGAAGTCCGTTGAGTGTTTATCATGAACGCGTTATCTCACTCCTCAGTTTCTAACTTGTATAATAGTTTACAATGTATCTTCTGCTTCTGACTTGGAAAAATTTTGTCAATATTATTAATATATCATGAAATGTAAATTTAGTCATCATTTGGTGGCTTTGATCCATTTGTTTATGTCCTTAACTTTTGCAGTTTTCTGCCAGCAGCTCTGCCACATTTTCTCCTGAAATAATGCTTGATTGTTGTGAAATCCTTACCTTCTTATGCTTTTATTTTCATTCCAAGTGCACTGGGAACTTCAAGAGCATATTATTTCCTCTGTTTCATTTTGTAAAATGACAGTGTCTTATAGGATAATGGACTTTAAAATGTTAATTGACTTGGGTATTACATTAGCGGCAGTGGATGAAAATATAAAATAATAAAAAATTATTTTGAGAGAAAACATCAAACTACTCGAAAACATTACATCAAAGTTGAAAATTGAACAGTTAAATGAAATTGATTTCTTAAAGTCATGAAACTGTAAAATAGTACTTTTTAATGAATGGTGTTAAGCATTTGGTATAATCCAGTACAGAGATGAGGTTGAACCTGTGAATTCTCTAGTGAAGCTTTTCAACATAGTCACAGGCAGATGTAAATAAAATCTTATGGTTGTTAAAAAGATTTGAAGATGCAGAACCAAAACCAAACTTCGTAATCACTGTCAAGAACAATGATATTCGATAAATAATCAAAATCTACTATTAGATCGGCACTATTTAGAATTTGTATTTGCCCGTTACATTTTATCAGCTACTTTTCCCAGTGTATCAGCTACCTTGTGAAGAGCAGCAATTAAGCTATCAGTGTGTTCCTTCTGCTGTTTCCTGTCCAGCTGACGATTATCCATTTGAGCATCAAGTTGTGCATGAAGCATATCGGTGTTCCGCTCCAGAGTTTTCAGCAGTTTATATCCCAGACTACTATCAGTACAACCATCTGATGATTGTCTTCTTCTCTTCACTCTGTCCTGAAACATGGGGCTATTCCAGAAATCTGATCCAGGCTGTTCTCCTTCAGCTGTACCTGAGAACAATACAGAGGAATGTACTTTACTGTTTATATCTTTACAGTGTAGCATTTAACTAAAGCCGTTATGAATAAGTTAAATTTAAATGGTGGCACTTTGAAATTTGCTATTAAATTAGAGTCATCTGAAAAATGGTCCAGCGATTTTATTTAAGTTTCTGATCCTTTACTTGTACCACTCATCCTATCTCATTGGAGTTACAGTTAAATTTTAACCGATATTTGTCTGGTTGAGAGCAAATCAAGTTTTGAAGAAGAGTACTTTAATTTACCTGATATAGGCGTTGGGGAGGGAATGGACTTAGCTTTTTTATCTTTGACGACACGTTCCTTCAGTGGATTGCTTCCAGTTTCCTCCACGGGTGGAGGCAGAACATCATCTTCCATGACATATTCCCCTGTATGAGAAACATCGTCTTCCTCTTCCTGTTCCTGTTCCTCTTCCTCTTCCTGTTCCTCTTCTTCGACTGTTTCTATCCCATAGTCAAATTTATCATCTGTGGTTATGGTTACCAGAGCTAGTTGGTATGCTTCTGCTGTGAATTCCTTCCCATCCAAGACATTATAGACTTCTCTGTCAAAAGAACCTGGTAGCCTTTTCTCTCGCCTGAGATCGTTACTTATAATCCAATAAGATTCGCTGCTTCCATTTGCCTGTGACTCCCATGCTTTAATTTTCTTGAAGTCACTGATCATGTTGCTCCAACGTTTTCTGCATTGAACGGGTCCTCTCTCTGCTCCATGTTTCCTGCAGTAAGAGGAAACCGAGTCCCATTTGGGTTCCGGCTTGTCTGATCCGAAAACACAACTGGATTTACGCCCTCTATGAGCTCTTTCTTCTGCAATCTTTTTCCCTTGTATGAGAACAAGCGTTTCTTGCCTGGTCCATCGCGAGTGTCTCGTTGTTTTGCTTTTTTCATCTTCAGCAGGTTTTTGCTGTCCATCAGCTAACGATGGGGGGTTCTCATTCATCTCTCCTGAGCCTGATGTCGTTGAGTTTCTGTTGCAGAGGTAACAAAAAGGGACAGTATAAAAGAGCTTTGGGAATGGGTCTAGACCCTCTTAGTATTGATGGAAATTTGAGTATGGCCTATTATGGCTCCACAGTATAAAGAGATTTACCAAGTCGATTGGCGATTGACTTCCAAAGAAAGGCATGAATTCTTTCTTTGGGCATTGAATTTTAAAGGCTTTCTTGTTCAAGCACAGGAGTTACTAAGAGAAGGTGGTTTTAAGTACATTTGTACACTGCTGTCTAATATGCAAATGCCCTTAATAAAAACTATACAGCGTTGCTTGATTCTGTCATTGAAGAGGCTGCCATTTCTGACAAAGGAGAGTGACCAAATACTGGTGCTCTATTTATTACAGAATCGTTTAAGACTATCTACTTAAAAGGTGTGTTGACCCTCTGCCCTGGGTTACTAAAATTTCTATGTAACTGTAGAGGACTGCTCTCAGTAAATAATGAAAGTTTACTGGGATGGATAATTTTCCTAAAAGATATTTTTCATTGTTTGATACTCAGTGAGTGAATGAAATTTTTCTTTCAAAAATTTATTTTATATTAAAGATTAATAATAATGTTAGCAAGTTGGATAGTGTTTTGATGAATTTTTGAGTTTTAAAGATTGGTTGGATTAAGTGTTCACCTTCATTATGGTTCACTACCTTAGTATTTTTTGTGCTCTGTATCATGCCGGTGATAGTAGTCCTAAGGAATTTGTTCCGTATCTCGAAGTTGTAATTTTCCTACTAATGGTTGTAATAGCTTTTTATAGGATATGTATTCCCTTGCTTTGCTTCGAAAAGCTCAAGTGAAAATCTATTAGAACTGTGAGCTTCACCCGTCTGCTACTCGACCAACTCTTATGTCGTACAACTCATTATTTACCGTTGATAGAAATTCAATCGGAGTTGAGAAGTTGGAACAAGTAATATGAAATTAAAAGTTAAGAAAATTGTGGGTAGATAGGTCAAAGGTACTCCCTCAATTCACTTTTACTTGTCATGTTTCGCTTCACGAGAATTAATTTGACTAATTTTCGAAGCTAAATTGAATTAGACTAATTTAATATTTTAAATTTAGATGTTTGAAAACTATATGAAAAATACTACAATTTATAGTCTTTCTCGTATTAATAAGATGAAAAAATACATATTAAAATATTGATCAAAATTCATATAATTTAATTCTCGAGAAATGAAATGTGACAAGTAAAAGTGAACGAACGGAGAACATTCCAAGCATATGAATTTATCTTTTGGCATTGGACTTATTAGATAGGTACATTCCAAGCATATGATGTTTCTTTGTTATTTTGGCAGAATATCATTTTCCTTTGATTTGTTTTAAAACCAAAATTAGTAGAGTGTTTCAAGAGAAAACCAAATAAAATGGAAAACGTAAGTGAGTGAATATTTCCCACATCGGCTGAGGGAGAGGAGAACAAAGAGCTGGTCCAGTATAAAATGATAAGAAGGAGGCACGTTATACATACTTACCTGGACGGGGTCAATGGGTGATCATGAAGGCCCATGGCCTAGGTTGGTGACTTCCATTGCACTTTGGAAGGGCGCCCGCCTAAGGTCGGCCCAAGTGGCCGAGCCTACGTCATAATTTGTGGCAGTGGGGGCCTGCGTTCGCGCGGCCCCCGTCCAAACCAGTAATGAAAAATTTGTGAAGCGTTTTTGGGCTTTATTTCTCATAGCCCAAAGTGATAGAAATTTCTTTTTTCTCTTTTAGGTGTTTTTGCCTGGTAGCCCAAGGTGTGCTCTATGATTTCAAAATTTTATTGTGTTGAGTAACAGATAGAGCACGGTATTTTCATTGTGAATTTCAGAATTCAGTAAAAGATTGAATTGATATCAAATGGAGTCACCTTCTAAGTGTGAAAATTACGCATTCCATGTATTTAAGTAAGGCTTTAAACCTTTTTTTAAATTAGTCAATGATTATTTACAACAAACTTTGTTTAATTTGTGGGTTAAAATTAATTGAGGTACTAAATTTTCTTGAGATTTTTAAAATCAAAATTTAGTTTTAATTGATAACATAAATTTCTCAATGCGAAGATCATACTTGTAACACATGTTCCATTCAGTACTTTATTGGAACTTAAATAAAAGATAAAATGAATTTGAAGTTTAAAATATACCAACTACAAATGCATATTTTGTTGAGCGGTTTAATTGGGAATCTTTCATAAATAGAATCAATTTGAAAATTAATTATTATTAGTAGTGGCATCTTCTCTTATGATCTTTCTAGTTAGCATATAGTGGAAGTAGTCCCTCATCGACGTGGGAAGAAAGCTTCAAGCAAAAAGGGGTTATAATTTACATAATTACAATTTATAGTAATACCTTTTAGAATAAAAGAAAAAACCTTTCTCCGGAATCTTTCTCGCCATCCTCCCTCTCTCTCTCTCTCTCTCTGCCGCTCTCGCCCTTCCTTTCTCTCTCTCTCTGTCTCTTTCTCTATTTCTCTCTCTCCCTCTTTGCATACCGTCTTTTAATTGCATTTTTCTTTTTGTATTCTCTATATTTTGTTTGAAGAGTATCAAACAACTATATGCATGTTGTATTCATAGTTGCATTAGTTGTATCGATAAATACTTGTTGTATCTAATTGAACTTGTATTCGTTTATTCTACTTGAATTCTTTGAATGTGCGTGTTCTTTTAAATACTTATTAGTATGTATCAAAATTTTGAATGTGTTTCTATTTTTTTTAATTCATTCATTCTTGTATTTATTAACTCTTATAACACTTGTATTCATTCATTCTACTTGTATTCTTTGAATGTGTGTTTATCTCTAATTAAAACTTGTATTTATTTACTCTTGTATCAGTTATATTCAGTCACTCTTGTATATGCTTATACTATTTGAATGTGTATCTATCTTGTATATATTTTTTTATGTTTATCAGTATGTACTATTTGAATGTGTATTAAATATTTTTATGATTATCAATATGCATCAAAGGGCAAAATGGGAGAAAGAAAAAAAATAGAGAAAAAGAGAGAAGGAAAGAAAGAAAGCGAGGAGGAAGGAGAGAGATAAGGGAGAGAGGCCGTTGAGAGAGAGGGAGAAAGAGGAGGGAGGCAAGCAGATTTAAGGTTAGACGGAGAGAAGTGCTACAAATTGTAATTAGTTCTTACAAAATGTAAAATTTTTATTTTTTTCTACTAATGGTAAATACGTAGCATATGTTTGTTATGCCATATAATTTTGAAAAAATTACATATCATAGCACATTAAAGAAACTATTTACATATAATGGTCATAGTTTTAAAAAATTACACATAATGGCTTTATTCCATTTAATGTGCCATTTTTTGTTCTTTTACTTTGTATTTTTACTTTTTGACCATGTTACTTAATTTACTTCAGTAACTCTCATTTAACGCATTTTTTCTCTTCTCTCTCCATCGTCTTCATCTCCAACCTCATATTTGTCTCCTTTAACTGCCCATAAATCTCGCAAAATCCGCTGCAATTATTACATAATCTTGTTAAATCAAGTAAGTTCCATTCTTAATTTTTAGTTTTTTTAAATTTTAAATATATATATTTTCCTTCTTTAATTCACTATTTTTTTTAAATTCAAATATTTACGATATTTTGAAATCTCAAGTTGATTTATTTTTTGATTTTGAAAATCATTTGTACATTTTATAATTTATATATTAAATGTATTTAGATATTTAATTTTGTAACCGTATATATTTTTAAATTTTAGGGTTTTATATTTTGAGTATTCAAAGTTTCATCAACGACGGAAAAAGCAACACCCAAACGATTAACTAGAGGTATATATTCATAAAACATATAAATGTATTTAATTGTATTTATGGAATAAAACGAAATCATACATTACAATACGATAATACTATTATGTTATACATATATATTTAAATATTTCAGATATATATTTGTTGAAATGATTATGTATTTATCTTTACAAAATATTTATTTTAGCAGGAATATATATTAGTGCTATTTTTCATACATTCAAATGCATATGCATTTAAATATTTCAGATATGTGTTTGTTAGAATAGTTATGTATTCATCTTTACAAGATATTTATTTTAGCAGGAATATATATTAGTTCTATTTTTCATACTTCAAATAAATAATTCTGTATATATTTTGTTTGTATTTTATGATACAAATTATTCATTATTATTTACTTTTTCTTATTCTGCTATTTTGTAACAGGAAATAAATTATTTTGTTAAATTTTTTCTTTTTTATTTCACAAGTTGTTATGATAAATAAGAATTCTGTCTTTTATTAGAATCCTATTATTAATGGAATTGAATAATTATCACTTGAGTGATTTATGATAAATGAATTTTTATTTGAGGACATAATCTCTAAAATCACTCAAATTCTAAATTTTGTATTTGTATTTTATAACGTTTTACCTATGTTAAATACAACACACGACACATAAAATATTATCATTTTATATAAATAAGTAAATATTGCTACTTAAACCTATTTTCTTTCAAATTGTTGCGCATTTATAAAATTTTCTCTATAATTTTTTTACTATTTTATCTTAGAGGTCTAGTTTGGTGCAACATAACAAGTGACATGACACGTCATATCAAATAAAAAAGTTAATAAGATCATGTCACGTATTAAAATAATATAACATATCTCAGTCAAATAAAAAATTATAAAATATGTCATATGAACAAATCACATGTTTTAACCCATTAAATATTGTTACATCATTTCGGTGTTGATTAGTTAAAAAAAAAACGATCAAATTCGGAATTTTATAATTTGAAAAAGAGACTAGAATTTTTGCAAGAAACTAGAAGAGCAAATCAAGATTCATGTTACTCTATAAAACAGAGACCTCTACATCTCTGTAATTATAACGATATTTTCTAAGTCTTAATTATTTTTTCAAAATAAATTTTATCGTCTACACTCTTATTAAAATTGTATGTCAAATCAGTCGTATGACATGAGTCATTTTTATAATTTTTTTATAAATTATCATTCTATTTATTATTTATTAAAAAGTTTATTAAATTAATACTAAATGGACGGAAGGAATATTAATTAAATGTATTTAATTAATTACTATACTTAGTAACTAACTAAAATTTCGCAATGAGATGGTACAGTCATAAGTTTTTCCCCACAGGTATCGTACTCAATTGCAACCTCGTTACACTTGGGCGGGTACCTTCGGAACTTGAACTTTGGTGGAAAAGCTGAAGCAGCGAGGGACTGAGAAGAGGGAAAAACAATGTGGAAAGAAGAAGCCAAGGATATACGAAGGGAGCAAGAAGAAGCGCTGTTGGATCTTGTTCAGCAACGTACTAAGGAAGTCGAAAAGCTTGGCAGAAAAATCTCTTATTATACTTCCCAGGTTTAGGACCTAAACCAAGCTTTTGTTAATGTCTTTTTTTGAACTTTAATAATGGGTGAAAGTTTAAAGCGCTTTAAAGTTCCTTTCTTGGCTTAGTATGGAGAGGGGGGGACCGCTTTGTCCCATTTTCTTTTTTCGATTTCCCCTCTTTTTGTTTGCTTGAATTATAAGCTTTACTGTTTTGTGTATGGATATATTTAAGGTCGATTCTTGAGAACTCGGTGGTAAAGTCTTTTAGTCTTTAATGCAAAGGACCCTCTAACCAGAGGCATAGCGGGAATACTGAACCCGCCACCCCTTTCTCCAACCGGAGAGGTTTCGCGTTTGTTACTGTATAAAATATTGATCATCTTACACGCACTAAAAATTAGTGATTAAATCTGGAAAAAAGTTCTTTCGTGGGGTTTCAATCTCCAAAATCAATGCTTTATCCCACAAGCCTTCAAATTTCTTTTTCTCTGAACTTTTTTCTTTTTTAGAATAATGAACTTCAATGTCTGTGTTATAGGAGCCTTTCAGTTTTGTGTGCAACCTGGTGTGTATATGTATGTACATGTACTAGAGGTGTCTACCCTACTATACCAGTTTTGATAAGCCCTTGATTAAATGTCTAAATGGAGAGAAATCTCCACCTCCAACCATGAACTTGGGGGTTCAGGTCAGTAATACTGAAAAAAAACGAGAAGAAGCTACTGTTGGCCCCTAAGAGTTTTTGGGTTTGCTACCATAAAATCTTGGTCATTTGCTTTGTTTAATGAGTGAGGGTTTGCTTCTAATAGAACTTGGAATATGTGCTTCAATAAGAATGACACAAGTCGCAAGTGGCACAAATCAGGAAGGAAATTGTAGATAGAATAGAGTTATTTAGATAGTCAAAGACAACTCAAAAATGTAGATTATGGATTAACCATGTGCTTATGTAACTAGTCTTTCTTGTTGGAGACCTAGCATTTTTTTCCGCACCCTTTCTAGAAGGTGGTAGAGAAGTTAGGTGCTCTATCAGGTGTATTGTTCTGTTGGTTAATGGTAATTCACAATAGTTACTGTTAGAGTAGGTTAGAGTCTCCATTGGTTGGGAAATTGGATTGGTGGTTTGCTTATATGGACTTGGGGAATCCTCCCTCCATGAGCTAACTTTTGGGGTTGAGATAGGCCTAGTGCTATATCTTTACATGGTATCAGAGCTAGGTCTATCCTCATTTAGGCTCTCGGTCCACGCTCCAGTAGGGCCTTGACGTGAAGGGGGGTGTTAGAATAGGTTAGAGTCCTACATTGGTTGGTGAATGGATTGATAGTTTGCTTATATGGACTTGGGCGATCCTCCCCTCTTGAGCTAGTTTTTCGGGTTGACTTAGGCCCAGGTGCCATATCCTTACAGTTACCAAAAAAAAAAAAAAACAACAGAATGACACAAGTCGCTGCTATTGGGAATGCTGTTAAGTGGACTTTCAGAGCTGTGAAATAGATGTGGATTCAAACCATACAAGGAGTTACAGTCCACTGAGCTACCTGAACCACTTAGAAATAAGTATCCTTTCTTTATGTAATTTGGCCCGCCCCGAGATTCTAAGGATTACTGAAGCCTTTATCTTGAAGGGCTGCGTGGTTTATTTCTTTGAAGAAGGACAACCTAATTTTTGTACACAATTTAATGTATGAAATTGGAAGAACTGCTTGTTTAAAGAGTGAACCAGGTCTAGGATTCAGAATAGTAATTGTTTTTTTATCCGATGCAGTTAGCTCTATTTCCTGACCAGAGGGTACCAACCATCTTATCTCAGGGTACGGATAGCCCCAAGTTGGAAGGATGATTGGTTTGTTTTCTGATAATCAATAAAACTAGTGTAGGCTTCGATAGACTTACAGTAGCAATTCTTACCATCAATCTTGGTGGCCTCTATGCGATGTTGCTATATCTGGATTGACCAGAACCTAATCATGTCTGTCAAGGACCAGTACAAATCAGAAAGAGGCTACAACAACAACAACAACCTAGTGTAATCCCACAAAGTAGGGTCTGGGGAGGGTAGAATGTACGCAAACCTTACCTCTACCTCAGAGGCAGAGAGGTTGCTTCTGATAGACCCTCGGCTTTTAGAAAGAAAGAGGCTAATTGCCGTGTTTTTTACATTTTTTTTCTTGTTCTTTTCCCTGTTGGGATTAATTTTACTTGTTTGAAGTACATTGTCTCTCTCCGAATAGAAGTGGTCTACTAAAGATAGATGCCTTGAGAAACCTACAAACTCTATTATACTTTCTCGTTTCTTCCAGACTAAGGATTTTGAGTTCAATTGATATCACATTCAGTGGTTGCAAAACTCTTCGTTGATGATTCTGTAATGGTCTTCTCAATGTTCAAATAAATGACAAGATATTATCAAGTACTAATGCAGGTTATATTCATCAGCTGGCTGTTCAGTTGTTATGTTCATAATGCTTGTGCAGAGGCTTTATACAGGAATGCCAATTGTGCAGCTTGTTCTTTCTTTCGATTTCTTGATATTTGCAAGTTCTCTATATGCTAAGGATACTTCATATATTTCTGATTTCTTGGCAAAAGGAGGATACTTGGATGTCCAATTTTTTGAGTAATAAGCTTCAAATTTTGCCTGTGACTACAGATCCAGCTATGAGTTAAACTTAGTGTAGTGTAACAGAATTCCTTTGTGTTGAATATTATAATTCTATTAAATTCCATAGGGTGCTTATGCATTTATTAAATTTCAACACATCTGTGGACTTACATTGCAATCATTTTACTCACGAGGTGATATCTGTTGAATGTTGTCTATTACCTAGCAGATGTTTTACTATCTAATTTAATACATGTAATTGGTATAGTGTTTGTTTTATTTCGGGGTCTTTCTCTTACTTTGGGGGCATAACTAATATTCAAATTTCCCCCATTCTTTGGAATGAGTTGCAGCTTGAGCAATCAGAGAAGAACTTAAAGGAGGCACAACATAAACTTGCTCGAGTCCGGGGCCAGGCCAATGTGGCAACATCCACAAGCTATCATGGGAATGACTCGAAACCAGTGAAAGTTGAAAAAAGATCCATGAGTCCTATTCAGATAAGTGATGATTCTTCTGAAAGCCTCTCTGAGTGTAAACCTCAACCTACCCAAGACAATATCGTGCCACTTTGGAAATCTTCAACACTTAATAAAAAAATAGCAAGCCCTTTTCAGAAAAACAATGATATTTCCGGTAAGCTTCCCCCAGTAAAACCACTACTTATCGTTCCTGATATGAAACAAATGGTTTCTCAGCCTTTAAAGATGGTAGAATCTAGTCCCATCTCATGTGGTTTTGATTCTTGTGCTGGAAGATCAGGTTTTACTTTTCGTAACACTCGTATTGTAAGGTCAAAAGCAGATAAGAGCGCAAAAGCCCATCCTGACATCGGAGTTGCTGAGATTCAACCTAAAGGAACAAAACGGAAGTCTGGTAATACTTTATTTGTTATGTTTAATCTTTCGATATTAGCATGATCTAACATAATATGCAAATGTTTTTTTCATATGAAAATTACCATTTGACGAGCTTGTTTATCATCTTCGCTTTGTGAATACAGAACAAAAAGAGCGTGAAGAGCTGATTCCATTGATAGGTAGCTCCTCTTCAGTAAGCGAGTTCGATTGCCAGACATGCAGTGTCATACATAGTCAACACAAGCGAAAGATGAGAACTATTGTCTTGTGCCCCACAAATGATCAACTTTTTGCGAGCAGGTAGATTAGAAGTTTATCCACTCTTTGTAGATGACAATTGTGATTGTGAATGCATTTCTTTTCATTTCTTCTAGATTCTTTAATGAATTATGGATTAACTAACTGAGGCACATAGCTTATCCACAGAACCCCGCCCCCCTCTCTCTCTCTATATATATATATTCAGAAGTTGGTGGAGCAATGTGTAACACAGCAATAGCATTTTATGAAAGCAAGACTTCATCATGTATGTAATGGCTTTAATCTAGTTAAGAGATCCTACACTGAAGCCACATGATTAGATCTTGTGGCCAATCTGAAGATGTTCGTATCTGAGCAATTAAATTCGAGTTCTTAAATTGCAGACTGCAGTTGGTCATTTTAAATGATAATAATTTTAATTTGCCTTGAAACTGATTTGATGGGTTGTTTCCTACTTTCCTTGATATAATGCTGACTGTACTTGCTTTCTCTTGAGAACGGCCTGTTACTCATGTTTCTCAGTCTTTCTCATACAATTTTCAGCCTTCAACATCGAATGAAACCATTCGGTCTTGAATATATTTTCATTTGCTTAGATTTAAATGCTTACTCAGAGTTCCTTAATATACAGTGCACTGGATGGGGTTGTCAACTTGTGGCAGGTGCAACACAGAGGGTATGCCAAAATTTTAGTATCCAACTTCTTGACCTGCATCTGTATCTTTTGCCCCTACTTTATAAGCAATAGCTTTAAAAATGTCAATTCATTTTACCTTTGCATCACTACATGCTTGTTTTTTGATGCTGTGTCACTTTGGTAATCAGGTCAAGTGCCAATCTTCTCAGTAGCACTGATTGCCTTACGCACAAGCATAGAAGATGGCCAGAAGACGTAGCCTGGCATCCAGAAGGCAGTAGTCTTTTTACTGTGTACAATGCTGATGATGGGGATTCACAAATTTCAATATTGAATCTTAACAAGGGAAAAGAGGTATTTCTTAGGAAATTTGTTGATGAAATTATGTGGCAAATATCATTTGACTATAAAATCTGCATGATTGAAAAACATGTGTGCATGGCATATGTTAAATCCCGTTTTCACTTCTAATCTTTATCTATATGCATAGGGTGGTGTATGAGTGTGTATTTCTTAATGGTCTAATAGATGAAGGGACAAATAAGACTCAGAACCAAGATTTTGCTAAGCGGGAGCTTGTAGGAAAACTCTTCTACAATAACAGCATACCCACTATAATCCCACAAAGTAGGTCTGAGAGGGTAGAGTGTACATCCTATAGACCCTCGACTTAAGAAAAAATAGTCCAAAGCAGTCCAGAAAAAGAAGGAATAGAAGATCAAGACAGAGCAGATAGTAAAAAACAACATATAGTAATATAATAGTAGCTACAACAAAATACTATGATAGTCGAAGTACAAGAAATAACAGATAGTAACAAAAATCAAAGGACTAACAACTACAAGAGCGATACTACAACTACTAGTATGAATGAGTAACAAGATAACAGACTGCTACCTATTAACCTTTTACGCTAATATGTGCCTCCATAACCTCATGTCTAAGATCATATCCTCGGTAAGTTGAAACTGTGTCATGTCCTCTCTAATGACATACTCTAGTGTTTTCTCGATCTACCTCTACATATCTTGAAACCATCCATAGCCAACCATTCGCACCTCCACAATGGGGCATCCATTCATACCCACTTAGCATGCCCGAACCATCTTAGTCTCGCTTCCCACATCTTGTCCTCTATCGAAGCCACTTCCACCTTGTTCCGAATATTCTCATTTCGAATCCTATCTCTTCTAATGTGCCCACACATCCATCGCAACATCCTCATTTGTGCAACTTTCAACTTTTGAACGTAATAGTTCTTGATTGACCAACACTCCGCTTCGTACAACATAGTTGGTCTAACTACCACTCTGTAGAACTTGCATTTTAGTTTCGGTGGCACCTTCTTATCACTCAAGACTCCAGATATGAGCTTCCATTTCATCCACCCTGCACCAATACAGTGAGTTACATCCTCGTTAATCTTCCTATTTCCTTGGATCATAGACCCAAGATACTTGAAATTTCCTCTCTTATGGATGACTTGTCAATCAAGCCTCACATCCACATACGCCTCCTGTGCCTTGTGTGTTACATTACTGAACTTAATTTCAAGTATTCTGTTTTGGTCCTACTCAACTTGAACCCTTTAGACTCCAAGGTGACTTAAAGCACTTTCCCGTCATAATGGGGTTGCACCAAGGATCAACCCTTGCTCTGTTTTTATTTGCCTTAGTGATAGACGAATTGACGTGACATATTTAGGGGAGGTGTCATGATGTATGTTATTCATAGATGGCGTAGTATTGCTGGACAAGACCCGGGATGGAGTTAACAATAGTCTGGAAGTTTGGAGGCAGACCCTAGAATCTAAAGGTTTCAGGTTAAGCAAGACCAAAACACAGTAACTGAAGTGCAAATTCAGTGACGTAACACATAAAGCGAATGTGGAAGTGAAGATCGATATACAAGTCATACCCAAGAGAGGTAGTTTTAAATATCTTGGGTGGATAATCAAAGGAAACAAGAAGATTGGTGATGATGCCGCACATTACATTAGAATGGGTTGGTGAAATAAAGGCTCGCGTCAGGCGTATTGTGTGAGAAGGATGTGTCATCAAGGCTTAAAAGTGAGTTCTACAAAGTGGTTGTTAGACCTATATCGTTGTATGGGGTAGAGTGCTGGCTAGTCAAGAACACACATGCTCAGAAGATGAAGGTGGTGGAGATGAGGATGTTCAGATGGATGTGTGGTCATACTAGGAGAGATGTGATTAAGGACAGTTATAAAGGACAAGGTGGGAGTGACCTCCATGGTGGACAAGATGAGAGAAGCAAGAGTGATAATGTTCGAACATGTGAAGAGGTGTGCGGATGCACCAGTAAGGAGGTGTAAGAGGTTGGCCATAACAGGTTTTATGAGATGTAAAGGTAGGTTGAGAAGAACTGCGGGGAGGTGATTAGACAGGACATGACACATTTTCAACTTATTGAGGACATGACCATAGATAAGATTTAGTAAGGAAATTGAGGATTAGAGTAGAAGGATAGTAGGTAGCCGAGTATTGTCGTGCACTTGTACTTTTATGTGGGAGAAGAAGGAGGCGTCTCCTCTTCTCATCTTCTCCTTCTTTATTAGTATTATTTAGTATTCATGCCGTATATTATTCTTCAATTTTTACTAATACATGTTGGCTAATTTGCCTTGTATATCTTGCTATTTTGTTGTCGTTATTTTCCTTCACTTCTTTTGAGTCGAAGGTCTATCAAAAACAACCTTTCCCCTACAAAGGTAGGGGTAATGTCTGCATATATCCTATCCTCCCCAAACCCCACTTATGAGACTGCGCTGGAAATGTTATTGTTGTTGTTCTACGTGCGAGTATATTGGCTTAATTTGTCATCTTCACTTGACTGATCTACAGCAAAGTTGGAGATCTATTTTGGTTACCTCGAGGACACCTTCTATTTTTCTTCCTCATTAACGTAATGTCTTTATAGAAAGACACCAGCACACACACACACAGTGAGAGAGAGGGAGAGGGAGAGGGAGGGAAGGATTTGTTGCTCGTCACTTGTGACGTTCTTGGTCATATATCAATGCAAGCATGGGTGTTCCTTTGTTCACTCTGTTTCTAATTTCTAAGGTTATGTAACCTGATGCTAATTGGTGCTAGTTTCTTTGCTGATTGATGATTACTCAATTCATCTGTGCTGATAAAGCTCAACGATGTAGAATAACTACCCAATCTCCTTCCTATAAGTTGAAACCCGCATTTTGATTTTGTTCTTATTACTAACGTTAAAATCTTTGAGCTACACTTATATAATAAAACTGCTTTTGTTTCTCTGCTACTGTCACACCCCACCTTGGGGGGTATGACTGGCACCTAGTGCCCTATTGGGACCTGAACTGCTGAACTGCTAAGCCTGGGCACATCTGGTGCCTGGCTGGCTCTAACTCATATTTCTGGACACAAAGGGCTATATAACGGCTGTAAACACAGCCCCGGCCCATTGGCCTATAGCCTCCTGTACCTGTAATAACAGCTGACCAGAACATGCAACTATAGGGAAACCTATGTGGGCCGACAAGGCCACCATACTGTCTAGTTATCTGCAACGCAACAATGAAATACTAGAAAGCTACGTGACCGGCAAGGTCACCACTACTGTCAAACTTATGGCCCCACACGGCCAACATAAAGAAGCAAAAGTACTAACAGCTAACAACTGCACGGCCCCACACGACCGGCTCAACTGACCACAGGGAAATATACAGGCTGCAAGCCTCTAGGAATAGCAATAGAAATGATCGGGACAGGGCCCCGACCTACCCGTACTGTACAATGAAAGAAAACAAAATACACCTCTGGAATTCAGACTCCGGATGACAGGAGCTGAATACTCAATAGCTGGCTAGAATCACGAGGGATCGCCTCCTCGTCTATGAGTACCTGCAGGCAAGTAATGCAGCGCCCCTCTGGGCGTCAGTACCACTGGTACTGAGTATGCAAAGCAACTGAAGTAACACAACTGAAAACAACTGAATATAGATAGCATAACTAGCATTTCTATATAGCAGGAGATAGCTGAATCTGAAGAAGCTGATATAAACTGACTCAAGCTTTCTGTACTGATAAGGCAGAGGCGTACCTGTAGACGCGACGGCCTGCTGTCTAGTAGCTAGTATACAATATATATAGCACATAAATAGATATACAAGTAGCAAGTAAGAGCCTATACCAACCCCCATAAGCCGGATGGCGCCAAGCAAGCAAACAATCTATATAGGTCAAAACCAACCAAAAATAAGTCACACCACTCATCTGATAACTGTGAGCTCCTCCTACCGGCCCCCTTGGGTACGTAGCTCAGGCCTTGGCCTCTGACAATAAACTGTGTCTGAGTCCGAAGACTCCTGCCTCTGGGCACAGGTGTGCACACAGAGTGGTCTGCCCCTGTAAACAGGGTGTGCTAGCTCTGCGCAGAGTAAACTGAACTACCCCTGCAAGCAGGGTGGTCTGGACCGTATTATCATGGTGGTCGGCCATCATCGTCCTTTAGTCGGACGGCATCGCCCAGCTGGTGGCGGTATCTGAATCTGGTATCGACACAGCTATAACCCAGGGGCGGTGGGGATGCTAAAGGGACACCCACATGTCACAGCAAGTCTCAACAAACAAATAGCACATATAAATAGCAAGCATGTATAACTGAAAAGACTATCTGGAATCTAACTTTTTATTCAGATCTGTTTCTACACTGAACTGATTCTTACTAATTATACTGATTCTGTAATCTCTGTTTAACTGTACGGCTAATCTGTAGCCATGATACTATCTGTCTGAATGGCTAATCTGTAGCCATAACTGTCTGTCTATCTGATCTTTCTTTATTGACTTGTATTATAAAAATCTGTTTCTTTTATTCTACTACATGCTTGCTATTCACATAATAGGCGATACTGAACCTGAAATACTAACTTACCCTTGGGCACACGCTTTTCTAACTTCCAGACTGAATACGATATAACAACGCAAACTAGGTTTACTGAACTTTGCACCATACTTGACATTCAACTCCGGGAATTCTACTACGGAGATTATCGAACTATACAAGGCTAAAGCTACTAACTTGCCGAAGAAACTGACTTTACATACCTTAACCTCGAGTTATCCGTCTGTCGGACGAGGCTCGGTTAATACTCCAGCTATTTCTCCCAACTGCATTCATATACACGTCAATTAGAAATAAATACATTAATATTCGGGAGAAATTGTCACTTTTGATATATATATTTATCTCAACTTTAACCTTTCGGAAAACGGTCGAAAACTCGTTATTTTTCAGCGGTCCAGAAGGGAGAAATATTCACTTCTCAGCTAGGAACGCATAGACATTAATTTAGAGCAATTCTACTTACCTTAGTTCGGCGGCTCGCCGATTCGCCGGCCGTATTTTACGAAACTAAATCCGTAGGAATGCTCTCTGCTGCTAAATACCTCAGTATCTGGGGTTAATTTGAATTTGGGCAGCGTTTAGCAGCGTAATCGGACGAAAATTATTTAATTTCCTTCGTTCTTACTCCTCTCTGCCGTACCCTCTGTTTTCTGGAAATTTTCCTTTGATTAAAATGAATTTAAACCGAAGTGGGGCTTATATAATTGAGCCTGAACCTGGGCAACGTGTCACGGAGCCATCTCGGAGGCCTCACCTCCGTGACACGCTGCCATCGCGGAGGGGCTTTGCCTCCGCTCCTCCCGCGATGGTTCGACGGGTTTCTCGGCCGATCTTTTTCCCGGCCTTTCTCTAGCACGTATGGCCTTCAAATATGCTTAACCAACGTGCAAATAGGTCATCTAGGTGCCGGGAATTCTACGGGGTATAACATTCTCCCCCCCTTAAGAACATTCGTCCTCGAATGTATCCTGCCATCTAGAGGACTTACTTAGCTTACTTGTTTAGAAAAATTTCGGCAGAATTTCCCCTGTAATATGGACTATAGCAAAAACCTGAAATGCAGAAAAGTCCAACACAGGCACTGCACATAATATTCTAGGATCCACTGGATAACTAAATATTAACCTTTCTCGTTCACAAACATACAACCATAAGGTACTGCATAAGTAATAATACGGGCATACCTGTTGCCTAACTGGGCCTGGAATAGGTGAGGATATCTGGTCCTCATATCTTCCTCTGCTCCCCAAGTCATCTCCTCTCGGTTCTTGTTACGCCCTAATACTTTGATAGACATAATATCTTTAGTCCTCAATCTGCGAATCTGTCTGTTTAAGATAGTTATCGGAACCTCTTCATAGGCCAGCCTTTTCGTAACCTATTCTGGACTGGGACTGCTCTGGAAATCTAGTACACACGCTCGCAACATGCCTTCGAGCGTCTGAGTCTGTCTGAAATAATAGATACTGGTATTCTATGTAATCTGACTATCTTTCTGATATACCACTCAGCATAATCTTCGGCCGAGAAGGTAGTTCTTACCGATAAGAGATGAGTTGATTTTGTCGATCTGTCACTTATTACTCCTGTGGAGTCATGTCTGTGTTTAGTACGGGGTAATCTTGCTACAAAATTCATATTTACCGCTTCCCCTTTCCGGAGAGGCACAGTTATGTCTGGGCCAAATCGCCTGGTTTCTGATGTTCTGCTTTCATCTGTTGGCAGTTAGGAGACTGGGCTACAAATTCAGCAATTTCTCTTTGCATACCTGGCCACCCGTAGTTTTCTTTGATATCATGGCACATTTTTCGTCGCGCCTGGGTGGAGAGAATAACGGGCGTAATGCGTCTCGCTCATAAGCTGCTGGCAGTGCCCCAAAACATCTGGAGCGCAAATGCGGCCTTTATATCGCAACATTCCGGCTATCTGGAAATATGTCACCTCTCCTTGCTGAATCTTATGTTCAAATTGAACCCGACTAGGGTTTCTATACTGCCGTTCCTTTACTTCCACCGTTAACGACAACGCTGCGACATTCTGTATTATCGTTCTGTTATCCTTTATTTCCGCTATGTGAACGGCTAAACCGGCTCACTAGTAAAATTCTCGGGTCTACTCCCGCTGTTCAGGCGGCAAGTATGCCAACTCCCCATAAATTTACGACTAAGGGCGTCTGCTACCATACTAGCCCTTCCTGGGTGATACAAAATTTTCGCTCTGTAAGGCATAAGCTACTGCAGCTAACTCCAGGTCGCGGGTAAGATAATTCTCTTCACATTTCTTCAACTGCCTGAAAGCATAAGCTATTACCTTACCACGCTGCATCAACCCTCTGTACCTCCTGGCGATACTAACACTGGAGCTGACGTTAACCTGGCTTTTAACTCTTAGAAGTTCTGCTCACACACCTCAGTCTGCTGGAACTTTACTGCCTTCTGTGTCAACTTAGTCAGAGGTGCTGCTAAGGTGGAAAATCCTTCCACAAACCCTCTGTAATACCCGGCTAACCGCAGGGATTGCGTACTTCGATTGGAGTGGTAGGTCTAGACTATGTCTTCTCTACTTCGATTTTCTGTATATCTATCTGTACCCCAGCCTCTGACATAATGTGACCAAAAAGGCTACTAAACTCAACCAAAATTCACATTTACAAAATTTGACATATAACTGACGGTCATACTGGTTTATTATGCCGGAGAATCTGACAAGTAATCTACCGGTATAGCTAGAGCTTTACCTGGCCTTCTGACCGCATGCTAAGGCTACTTGTTGTTAAGGTAACCTTGAACGGCTATTTGCACACCGTGTGCCCGTATCTGATTAGGGGGTCCTGATATTGACCATGACCTCTAATGATCTGACTGCATAACCTTAAGTAACTGAATAGTCGGGTTGAATGACCCGGATGTAGCAGTAGTCTAACAATGCTCTAACTGTTCTACTTAAATACTTATAGTTCATGCATGACTGCAGACTTGTGGACATCTAATTGCTTTGTTATTTTGCTTGAACCACTATAAGGCTGAGCTTAATCAAACTTACTCCCAGGCGATCAATCTCTAGGTCTCCACGGGGGGGTCTACTGATCCCCTGGTCTTAGTAAACACTGTGCTAGCAGGGTACTATCAATCTCTTACGCCTTGTGTGTATCCACTTGGATTTATACTACTATTCTGGGGAATTCTCGGTCTTATGAACTATTCTGTAAATACTGGCCTTCTGCTAGGGCTCTGTATCTAAATATCTTACGAGAACCAGCTGAAGTACTAGTCTGTCGCTGACTACTAATGTGGACCCTTCTTTGGGGTACCCACGAGTATTCTGACTGGGACGACCGTCTAACTTATGGGGTATTCCACATAATGACTGCTAGGTTAGCTAAGGCCGACTCTCACCTACAAAGCTGGGAAAATGGCGTACAACCACTTGACATACTAGAACAATTCTGGTATTGCTAATCTCTGAAATTTGCCTATTCGGCGTCTAATCCTGGTTCTAGCATATACACTATTGTTACCGATCTTCAGGGACGCCTCCCTGCTAATGCAGGCGTCAGCTGGTCGGTAGACCGTCTACTGCGCCCTTATCATCTAGCCATCTGTTTTAGGCCATTAACCCTGATAAGCTCCTAGGGCCTAGATTTGGCAACAACACATAAATCTATTAACTTAATAACTGAGAACTGAGATAGTTTCCATGATTTCATACGTAATTTAGCCCCTTCCCTTCTCCTTTTCTTTCTTTCTTCTCCCTCTTTCTTATATTTTTCTTTTTCTTTTTGGCTAGGGGGTGTCCTGCAATGCAATTTGTATATGCTTTCTATTACTAATCAGCATCTGTGATTGTAGCCCTTATAGGCAACCACTTACAACATATCTATTATCTGTATACATATATATCGCTAGCTACATACCATATGTACTGAATTCTGCGGTAATTCATAATCTCTGACATGTTCTGCTGAGTCTCATACCGTACATGATACACCGCTTCTACAGCCTAATACTATCTCTTGCCCTGACTTATCATTTCGTTGTATTGCCACCCCATTCTGAGAGTAACAAACATAAACACCTTAGTTATTGTCTGCTATTTGAAATTCCGCCACTCTTGCGATGTGGGGTCAACGTTCGAATCTTGTAGCCTTACGTAGGCATATATTAAGAGCTCATGACTGTCTGCTGGGCCTTAGCTCTAGGCTACACTAGATTAGAATTGCTGTATCGGTAACTTTTTTTTTTTTTTTTTTACTTTTCCATAGCGGACATACTGCGGTATTCTGAACCGCAATCCTACTGTCAGCCCGAAGCTTAATCCTTAAAACGATACTCTATTAATCTGGGGGGGGGGGGTAACCCTGATTTCCCCATCAAATCTGGTATTCCTACTTCTTCCCCTCATCTTACTTAAACTGAACTCTGGGGTTTAAGGTACCTGCCTTTCATTGCTAATGAG
Source organism: Datura wrightii (assembly GCA_035772735.1). NCBI lineage: Eukaryota > Viridiplantae > Streptophyta > Magnoliopsida > Solanales > Solanaceae > Datura > Datura wrightii. The sequence goes on along the minus strand of JASDFA010000010.1, from coordinate 178,064,200 downwards.
ATCACTGATCAAGCCTCGACCTATACTTCTTCTGGCATATATTCAAGCCCATCTGATTCACATGACCTTTATATCTTTCGATGTCACAACTAGATCATAACTATAATCTTACCGGTATATCTTGCTATCTGTTAGCATATATGGCAGACTTGGCCCTTTTCTGACTCAAACTCGACTATCATTAGGCATTCATCACTAGCAGGTCTGTTACCCCTACTTCGGGTAGGCTAACAGTCTTACTTTCTTTACTGGCTTGTTATTATAAGGGTCTGCTCAGCCTACGTAATCATAAGGGCTCTTTATACCTTCTAATACTTACTAGGATCAATCAGCCCATCTTTACTTACTGCTTGATTTGGCAACCCCATCTCAAGTCTTATGCCCCTTTACTGTACTGGCATCAAAACCAAGGGGTGGGAATAGCCCTTTTCTTATTGCAACCAGCAAAAGCATTTGACTGTACCATATCCGAAAAGAGGTATTTGGGATTCCTGCATTTCCCTCTCTTTTTCATACTTACCTGGTGGTCTGACCTCGTCTATAATCTTAATAAGATCTTATATAACTACTAAGTAAATCAACTCATATGTACATTATACTTCTGACTTCCTATTCTAACGTTATCAACGTATACTGGGAATAGTGCCAATAAAGGTATCACGCTGGGAGGTCTCTGATACCTCCTTCTGCTGCTGTAGCTATCATGTAACTGACTAATGCTCTCTTCCGTTGCTATCTCTGATCTTCTGCCTGTGATAGGGTAATGCTGATCTGCCTTTGTATCTGTAATCAAAGAATACGGTAAGTTCTCAGGGACTCAACCCTATACTGTACCGCTCTAAAACACGACTGACTGAGAAGGAAGGGTAACCATCATATCATGCCTCGCAGCCTCCTGCCTATAGTATGTGGTGCACAACACATCCATAGACAAGACTCTACTTAGCACGGCTTGCAGACTCCCTGGGACACGACCTGCTCTGATACCAAGTTTGTCACACCCCACCTTGGGGGGTATGACTGGCACCTAGTGCCCTACTGGGACCTAAACTGCTGAACTGCTAAGCCTGGGCACATCTGGTGCCTGGCTGGCTCTAACTCATATTTCTGGACACAAAGGGCTATATAACGGCTGTAAACACAGCCCCCGGCCCATTGGCCTATAGCCTCCTGTACCTGTAATAACAGCTGACCAGAACATGCAACTATGGGGAAACCTATGTGGGCCGACAAGGCCACCATACTGTCTAGTTATCTGCAACGCAACAATGAAATACTAGAAAGCTACGTGACCGGCAAGGTCACCACTACTGTCAAACTTATGGCCCCACACGGCCAACATAAAGAAGCAAAAGTACTAACAGCTAACAACTGCACGGCCCCACACGACCGGCTCAACTGACCACAGGGAAATATACAGGCTGCAAGCCTCTAGGAATAGCAATAGAAATGATCGGGACAGGGCCCCGACCTACCCGTACTGTACAATGAAAGAAAACAAAATACACCTCTGGAATTCAGACTCCGGATGACAGGAGCTGAATACTCAATAGCTGGCTGGAATCACGAGGGATCGCCTCCTCGTCTATGAGTACCTGCAGGCAAGTAATGCAGCGCCCCTCTGGGCGTCAGTACCACTGGTACTGAGTATGCAAAGCAACTGAAGTAACACAACTGAAAACAACTGAATATAGATAGCATAACTAGCATTTCTATATAGCAGGAGATAGCTGAATCTGAAGAAGCTGATATAAACTGACTCAAGCTTTCTGTACTGATAAGGCAGAGGCGTACCTGTAGACGCGACGGCCTGCTGTCTAGTAGCTAGTATACAATATATATAGCACATAAATAGATATACAAGTAGCAAGTAAGAGCCAATACCAACCCCCATAAGCCGGATGGCGCCAAGCAAGCAAACAATCTATATAGGTCAAAACCAACCAAAAATAAGTCACACCACTCATCTGATAACTGTGAGCTCCTCCTACCGGCCCCCTTGGGTACGTAGCTCAGGCCTTGGCCTCTGACAATAAACTGTGTCTGAGTCCGAAGACTCCTGCCTCTGGGCACAGGTGTGCACACAGAGTGGTCTGCCCCTGTAAACAAGGTGTGCTAGCTCTGCGCAGAGTAAACTGGGTGGTCTGGACCGTATTATCATGGTGGTCGGCCATCATCGTCCTTTAGTCGGACGGCATCGCTCAGCTGGTGGCGGTATCTGAATCTGGTATCGACACAGCTATAACCCAGGGGCGGTGGGGATGCTAAAGGGACACCCACATGCCACAGCAAGTCTCAACAAACAAATAGCACATATAAATAGCAAGCATGTATAACTGAAAAGACTATCTGGAATCTAACTTTTTATTCAGATCTGTTTCTACACTGAACTGATTCTTACTAATTATACTGATTCTGTAATCTCTGTTTAACTGTACGGCTAATCTGTAGCCATGATACTATCTGTCTGAATGGCTAATCTGTAGCCATAAATGTCTGTCTATCTGATCTTTCTTTATTGACTTGTATTATAAAAATCTGTTTCTTTTATTCTACTACATGCTTGCTATTCACATAATAGGCGATACTGAACCTGAAATACTAACTTACCCTTGGGCACACGCTTTTCTAACTTCCAGACTGAATACGATATAACAACGCAAACTAGGTTTACTGAACTTTGCACCATACTTGACATTCAACTCCGGGAATTCTACTACGGAGATTATCGAACTATACAAGGCTAAAGCTACTAACTTGCCGAAGAAACTGACTTTACATACCTTAACCTCGAGTTATCCGTCTGTCGGACGAGGCTCGGTTAATACTCCAGCTATTTCTCCCAACTGCATTCATATACACGACAATTAGAACTAAATACATTAATATTCGGGAGAAATTGTCACTTTTGATATATATATTTATCTCAACTTTAACCTTTCGGAAAACGGTCGAAAACTCGTTATTTTTCAGCGGTCCAGAAGGGAGAAATATTCACTTCTCAGCTAGGAACGCATAGACATTAATTTAGAGCAATTCTACTTACCTTAGTTCGGCGGCTCGCCGATTCGCCGGCCGTATTTTACGAAACTAAATCCGTAGGAATGCTCTCTGCTGCTAAATACCTCAGTATCTGGGGTTAATTTGAATTTGGGCAGCGTTTAGCAGCGTAATCGGACGAAAATTATTTAATTTCCTTCGTTCTTACTCCTCTCTGCCGTACCCTCTGTTTTCTGGAAATTTTCCTTTGATTAAAATGAATTTAAACCGAAGTGGGGCTTATATAATTGAGCCTGAACCTGGGCAACGTGTCACGGAGCCATCTCGGAGGCCTCACCTCCGTGACACGCTGCCATCGCGGAGGGGCTTTGCCTCCGCTCCTCCCGCGATGGTTCGACGGGTTTCTCGGCCGATCTTTTTCCCGGCCTTTCTCTAGCACGTATGGCCTTCAAATATGCTTAACCAACGTGCAAATAGGTCATCTAGGTGCCGGGAATTCTACGGGGTATAACAGCTACACTCTATATTATTGAATGCTCAATGAGTATAAACAGCTTTTAGAACATATTTAGATGCTCACTTTATAATATTTTACGGAATCTCATAAAGCAAAATAAATAAACTTGAAAGGAGATAATTGGCTAAAGAGTTGGAGAGTGGTGTCCGTGGAGTAAATTAGTTCTTTTTTCCATGTTTACTGACCAATTTCGCTTTATGATGACCGAGGTTTATAGTAGTAGGAACATGGGGTAAATCATGATTTAAAATCTTAGGAAAGATTGGAGATTAGTATAAGGTTCAGGGATCTATGTCTTTCTCTCTTGCACAAATTTGCTTCATAAAATTGTATAAAAATACAGAGGCGGCAACATGACTTTAGTTAAAAGGTAAACATCCCAAAAGTGATGTGATATGTCCTCTCTCAAGTATATAAGTACATAGAAAAACCCTGAGATCTCTTCCCCTCCCCCCTCAAGATAAAAATCAGGAAACCCATCAGGTAAACCTGATAGTTATATGCCGCTCCTCCAGCCTAAACTCTATGAACTATAGGTGCATTGTTTTTCTTGTCTTTGTCATTATCACAATTAACATACTTTAGAACTTACGCTTGGTTATGTTGCGTTTGATTGCATGTCTTGCATACATACTCTATTATGTCAAAGGACTTTTGAATTTTGTCTCTCTTTGGCTCTCATATCCTGGTGTATTAACAGAATATGCGAGTGAATTTCTTGGGGGAGAAGCCCCATGTCAAAGGGATCATTAACAACATAGTGTTCATGCCATGGAAGGAGGACTGTTTTGTTACTGGCGGTAGTGATCATGCAGTTGTCTTGTGGACCGATAAAGATGGAGAACATTCATGGAAGCCTAAAGAGTTGCATAGCCGGCATTCTTCTGCTGTAATGGGAGTTGCCGGTTTGCAGCATAAGAAAGTTGTTATGTCTGCTGGTGCCGATAAGCGTATATTTGGATTTGATTTACCAGCTCAGACAATAGATTACAAGCATCAACTAGAAAGTAAATGCATGAGTGTTCTGCCCAATCCATGTGACGTGAATCTATTTATGGTTCATACAGGGTAAGTTACCATTTATGATAATTATATGCATATTTCTTTATTTCAATTATCTGCATTTTTTGTTTTAAAAAAAATTGATTATGTGCATATTTCATTATGTAGATATTTCTTTTACATAGTAATGGTTTTTCTTGTTATTTCCCATTCCCTTGTCCTTCAAAGCACCCAATGTATTGTATTTTCGTGGTCATCTTTTTTCTTTTACTCTTTTTGTCAAAATGTGGCACTTTCGGTGTCAGATATGATACGGAAATTCCACAACTTGTAATTTCTTTTTATAGCACTGGCTCAGTACAAAGTTAGCATCTGCATTTTTTTTTTTGCGACTGATTTTAAAAAAAGACGATGACCCTGAAATCACATGGAGAAAGTTGTTAGTAAAGAACTACAATCTATCAGACTACGTGCAAACTTAGGTAAGGATATAAAACGATGGAAGTGAAAGATCCATAGCAGTGATACTGTAATTTAATTGGAAGACATTATATTACTCCAATAGGTAAGCAAGGTATAGATACAATACATTAGGTGCTAACTTAGAAAAGAAAATAAAGAACAATTCCTAATTATATGCTACCTAATTATGATTATGTATATTACTAAGGATGAGGTCTATATACATTCTATAACACTCCCCATCAGGTTGGAGCATAAATATTAATCATGCTCAACTTGTTACAATGGTAATCAACTTGAGTTCCATTTAATGACTGTGTGAGCAAGTCAGCGAATTGCTTTCCAGTCTTCACGTAGCTAGTGGAAATCAAGTTTTCCTTAATCTTCTCATGAATAAAATGACAGGCAACCTTAATATTTTTAGTTCTTTCGTGATACACTGGATTAGATGCCAATGAAGAGCAACTTGGTTATCATAGGAAAGTTTTGCTGGTGTATGATGCTTCAACCCAATTTCAGTTAAAAGATGATGTATCCATATAATCTCACATGTGGACCTTGACATAACTTCATACTCAGATTTTGCACTGGATAGAGATACAATACTTTGCCTCTTACTCTTCTCCAAGCTGTCAAGTTCCCTCCAAAAAAGACACAATAATTTATAGTAGATCTTCTATCAATTTTGGATTCAACCCAGTCAGCATTTGCAAAACACTCAACACAAGTATGGTTGTTATTGCTATACAATATGCCAAGTCCAGGAGCCTCTTTCAAGTAACATAGAATCTGTTCTAATTCTGCCCAATGTTTGATTGAAGATGACCATAAATTGACTAACAGTTACCGCAAAAGCAATGTCCGAACGAGTCACTGTGAGGTAATTTAACTTCTCAACTATTCTCCTATATCTCTCTGGATCATCAAAAGGATCGCCATAATCTTTCATCAAATGCACATTGGGAACTATTGGAGTACTACAAAATTTGGCCTCCAACTTTCCGATTTCTGCAAGTAGGTCAAGAATATATTTTCTCCGACATAGAAAAATTTCCTTCTTGCTTCTACTTCTACTCCGACTCCCGAAAAGTATCTCAACTAGCCTAAGCATTTCGTATGAAATCTAATATATAGAGAGACTTGAGGGAAGAGATCCCCACAGAATCACTTCTTGTGATGACAATGTCATCAATATGTACAAGAAGAAGAATAGTGCCAGTTGCAGATAGCCGATAAAGACTGAGGGATCCCATTTGCTCATTTTCAGCCCGAACTCCTAAACTATCTAAACTACCTCACTGAACTTGCCAAACCAAGCATGAAGACTCTGTTTCAATCCATACAAAGACTTCTTCAAATGACATGCTTTTCCATATCCTCTCTGAGCAACCAAATTGGGTGGTTGCTTACACTTCCTCTTGAAGATCACCACGAAGGAACACATTCTTGATATTCAACTGATATAAAGGCCAATTCTTAGATGTAGTTCGAGAAATGAACAAATAAATAGGAGTAAGTTTGGCAATCGAAGAGAAGGTTTCTGAATAATCCACCTCATAAGTCTGAGCATATCCTTTAGCCACAAGCTTGGCCTTAAGTCTTGCAACAGAATCATGTGGATCAACTTTAATTGTGAATACCCACTTACCTCCCATTGATTCTTTACAATGGGTAAATTGACTAAATCTCAGGTGTGGTTTTTCTCCAAAGCATGTATTCCTTCAAGCATCACATCAAATCGTCTAGGATGATTCAAAGCCTCCTTCACAGGTTTGAGTACAGAAATGGAGTCTAGGGAAGCAATCAAGGATCTAGATGTAGAGGATAAACGGACACAGAAAACAAAATTAACAATAGAATATGTGGATTTACAAGGCCGTGTACCTTTGTGAAGAGCAATGGGGAGGTCAAGGTTTTCTGAAGGATCAGGCAAAGAAGGATCTGATGATAAAAGAACTAGTGCAGGGCGTGTATCGTCGGTCTCTCGTCTTCTTGAATAAACTTGAACACGTGGTGGTCTTGTTGGAGCAGGTGCTGAATGCACAATGATCTATTGGTGCTCAATAGAGGAACTAATATATGAAAGTCTAACATCATCTGATTCTTCTATCACACCATGAGTGACCTGATAGACTAAAAACTCATATTCCTCCCATTGACTTGTAGAAATAGGAGGTGCATAGAAGAATGATGTAATTTTTGAAAGTATCACATCATTTGACATTAGATATTTGCCAAGTTCAGTAGAATAATACCTATACCCTTTCTGAAGACAAAAATAACCCAAGAAACACACTTCAATGCCTTAGCGTCTAACTTGGTAAAGAATGGTTGAACATCTTGAACATAACATGTGCTTCCGAACACCTTTGTTTCCATCGAAAATAGCACCTTATTAGGAAAATCATCCACAAAAGTGACAATATTTATGGTCAATATTAGAAACAACAGGACATGGTCCCAAACATCATAATGAATTATCTCAAAGGCTGTCTCAACCCATTTATTATCTTGGACCTAACATGCTGCAATGGTATTTTGCAACACATGACTCACAGTCTAATGAAGAAACATTTTGAAACTACGGAAAAAGCTTCTTTAACATAGGTAGAGAAGGGCGTTCCAATCGATAGTACGCTTCAAATGGAGACACGACAATTGAGCAGGCAGCAAATCGAGGCTTGTATTCATCAATGATACAAAGACCATCAAATACGTGTACTTTATCAATAACCTGATGGATGTAAGAGCATGAAACAAACAGTGATTGGGAAAGAATGAGATATAACAATTAGGGTCTCTAGTAAGTTTACTCACAAAAATCAGATTAAAGGCCAACTTAAGTAGATTTAATACAGATGACAGGATAGCAGAGTAGGTTGGTTTAACAATCCCAGATACCACAATATCACAGGTTGATCCATCAGCTACAGTTACATGAGAGGATGCTTTGTGTGATTGAAAGGTAGAAAATATATTGGAATTACCCGTCATGTGATCCATGGCACCTGAATTAATCACCCAGTTATTCGAAGAGGAGAAAAAACATGCTTTTCCTAACTAAGGTAGTAACTAAGTGAATTCCTCAAGTGATTTTCAATACCGAGAGAATTCTGCAAACTCATCTGCTGAAACCAGAATTGTTTTACCCCTATGGTTTGTAGTCATATTTGCTCCTTATTGTTTAATGTTATATTTCAAACTCAAATACCCAAAATATCAATATAGGAGAAATCATCAAACAACCCAATAAAATAATACGCGATAGATAGTACCTTAATGATCAGTAACAAAATCAAAAGCTTAAGAGTAGCCAAGCTGCATAAGGCCCCCAATAATATAGATTCCAAGAAATTAGCAGACAAATCAACCAACAAAATTATTGGGTAGCCGAGAGTCAAAATCAGATTCGAAAGAAAGTAGCAATGGGAAAGAATGAAGGAACCAACAATAAGAACTAGCAGCCACAAAGCAACAACAGTTTGATATCAACAATAAGAACTAGCAGCCACAAAGCAACAACAGTTTGATATGACCAGAAGCCTTCTGTTGCACAAGCACCAGACAGAGCCAGATTTGATGTCGCGGAAGCTACCGAGAAGAAACGAACCTGGAAGTGATGAACAAGTTCACCAAACAGTGTTTCAGCACCAGACAAAACTTAGGATACACCGAAACTGACGAGGAAACGCTGGAAAAACAATTCTTGAATGATTCTACTGGAGCACTCGCCGGATAGGCGGAGGTCACTTGCTTCATGCCCACCCACCGGAAAAGACTGCTTCCGACAGGAAAGGATGTCCCGCCTCCTGCTATGGTGGAGGTGGCACAAAATGACCACTTTAAAGTGATCGATTCAAAAATCTGAGGATCTTTGGTAACAGAGTCGAAACAAGATCGAGCCTCTTTTTTCTCCTTTTGTAAAACAGAGCTATAAACTCTGATACCATGTAATTTAATGGAAGACATTATGTTATTCCAATAGGTAAGCATGGTATAAATACAATATATAAGGTGCTAACTTAGAAAAGAAAATAAAGAACGATATCGATAAATCTGCTACCTAATTATGATTATGTACATTACTAAAATATGGAGTCATATACATTCTGTAACATATACCAACTAGTTGGAATTAATTTTATTTTTATTGGTACACTTGCGTTTGATTTGGTGTTTGGCAAGAATCTTTAGTTTGTTCAAATTATTGTATATTAGTAGAAAATGTAAAGAACCTCTCTGAAAATGTAGAGAACCCCTAATTTCTGTTTTAAAAATTATACCATAAATGGAAAGGGTTCAAAATGAGTGAAATGGATAATGAGGATTCACATAGCAAACCTCAAATAGTTTGGGATTGAGGCTTAGTTGTAGTGTAAAGCCTGTTTTATATTTTGAACAGTTTCCTCATTATGTCACAAGTCTGATTTGAATTATTATCTTAAAAGCATATAAGATTTAATCAGGAAAATGTTAAATAGGCTGATATATTTTCATTTTGCTTTTTCTACTCTACTGCAGGACCTTAGAGAAACAGCTTCGCTTGTTTGATTTTAGGTCGAGGCAAGCAGAGATCCATTCCTTTGGGTGGAAACAAGAAAGCAGTGACTCACACTCAGCTCTTATAAATCAGGCTTGGTCACCTGATGGTTTGTACATTACATCTGGCTCAGTTGATCCTGTCATTCACATATTTGATATACGGTACAATTCTCACAAACCTTCCCAGTCCATTAGAGCTCATCATAAGCGAGTCTTCAAAGCTGTTTGGCACAATTCGCTCCCGCTCCTCATTTCTATATCTTCTGATTTGAACATTGGATTGCATAAAATTGTTTGAGATGCTTAAAGAAGTGTGCCCCCTTTCCTTTTAGCCCTCATTGTTCCCATTCATTTCGAAAGTTGTGTCACAGGGGTAAAATATTGAGGTCTTAGACCTAAGAAATTCACTGCGTGGGCTCTGATGCAGCAGGTGATTTGAAAAGAAACTTTGAGCAGCGTCATCTTTGCCTGTGCCTTGGTCTGCATTCAGGCTGTTAAAACATGCTTTGTGTTTGAGTGAATGCAGAAGCTGTATAAAAAGGGTGTCTGCAACGTTCAGAAACATTTTACCTCGTTGTTAGCTTATAGGTCTGTTAATTAATTGACTGCTATAGGCACCACCACTGGAGTGATGCTGCATTTCAATGGTTGGAACGAAAATCTTGAGAACCGACGTTCAAATCCAGTAGAAAACAGACACTAAATAGAGTTGTTATTACCTGTCTAGTCTCCGTGGGTAGGAGGTAGAAGATACCTGATGAATTACTCGAGACGAGTGCATGTTGTCCGGGACACAACCGTCATCCAAAAGTGTGAATTCTTCTAGAGAAAATTCGGATGCCATTCGTCTTATTAGGTCAGATTCACATCTTATCCAACTGTATCTTCTCCATTACGTGACCAGTAACGCCCATCTCTGGTGGTTGACATGTTGGCCTTCTTGATCGTTGACCAGTAACTAGACTTATGTGTGGATCAATCTCACATTTAATAATATATTGTTATTACGAGGAAGAAACATATTTTAGTATTTCAGTGCATAGATAAAATGAAACTTGGTTCGATCAAGAGAATAAAAATTTATTCACAACTGATATATACAAAATTAAAAGATACATGAATTGTGTTTGTATATAGTTTTTATTACTTAATCACGATTAATTAATTAATATATATATGTATTTGATATAAATATAGAGTGTTGTGGCGTGGGCAAAATACTTTCCATTTGCACTCGAGGTCTACACCAATCGATCATGCTCTAAAAAGCTTGCCAGACGTATAGATCACTTCATTAATTGGAGGCGCTGCCTTTTTGGTTGCTTTCTTTTAAAGAAAGACTACTTTGATGAAGGATGATTGTGTTGTCTTTTTATTTAATGACCTATGCAAGTAAATTTGGTAGTAATTTCAGGCGTGGGGTACGTGGCCAACCACTCAATTTGTCCGATAAATTACCCGGGACTTTCTATGGTTTAATTAAAAAAGAGGTCCGCCTTTCAACATTGAAAAGGACATTTCTTTATTAATCACTTATCAGAAGACATCTGATAGATCTTCATAACATAGACTAGAATAAAAAAATTACAATGCACGGCAAGTGATCTTTCATTTTTTTTATTGAGATTGAAATCAAATTAAAAGATTAGATATAATGTAATCAAGCCAAATCAAGAAAAGGTCTGTCCCATTTTTCATTCATAATAGTCTGTCCCAATTTTCATTCATAATAGTCTGAATGACTAGTACATTGGAGCCTTAAGAATATGATTTTTTAAACACTCGCTTCCTTTATCTTATGCATGTTTAGTTTACTTTTTTGATTCGGAACTCTTTCAAAAGAAGGAATTTGATTATTTTGTTGTAAGAAATTTGTGTTGATAGTAAAATGAGTTTTAAAGAATCAAGTATTATGTTACGTTGAATTTGACGATTAAGAATGACAATTGGTATTTCCTCGTAAGATAGATCTCCTGAAACCTGAACATCCTCGGTAGGCACAATATGTGAAGGATCCCCTATGCACTTTCGTAACATTGATAGGTGAAGTACGGGGTGGATTATGTAGTTTGATAGTTTGGCCCATCTGCCAATAAAAAAGAAAGAATTAACCAAGTACATTTGAAGATGGTGGAGTGATTGTTCAAAATACCGTAGACTCCTTGTTGAACTGTTTATAAGCACAATTACCACATCGACGTTCATATGTCGCCTTTTAAAACCTTATATACTGTGCACCGTAGCTGAGAAGTATGAACCGCGAGTCAACATACAATGAAGTTTGTTCAAAGTCAGGGCCAAATACAATAGACATCTGTAATCTAATCTCCTATTATGTTAAATTTTAATATTCTAACGCGTGATATTGGTACTTGATAAAATAATTAATTAATTAATTATAAATAAAAATTAATTTGTGGATAAAATACTTACGTAATTAATTAATAATAATAGAATCTTATAAATCATAAAACTAAGTCCATGAAATTGAAGAGAAATTAGAAAAACCGCGGAAATAATGCTTTTACGAAAGTATGGTGGCAAACTCTTTAAACTTTTGTAGGTTCCTTCCTTTTAGACTTAATAATTATTAAACATTATGGACAGAAATTAAATTATAGAGAAAGTTATAGTATGGAAGACAGAAAAGTCGTCCAATTTCTATAATTACATGCAACAAAGTGGAGCAGATGAAAAAGTGATGCTTCCCAAAAGCTCTGCAATGCTTACATGTCAATCCACATGGTCTTTAATTTCTAAAGTAATACAATAATTAATCAGCATGCGGGGTCAGTTAGCGCTGGACATTTTTCATTTATGCATGTAAATGTGTAAAATATCATACTCTATAATGAATTATTAGATTAAAATAATGATAATAGAGAAAGACATGACATGTGAGCAAAATTTCACATATTAATATTAAAAATAATTTCTCTATTTTTATAAATTAAAAATAACATGGTTATATAATATAATTTTGTTAAAATAGTATATCATATATAATGTATATGACCACCGAATTCTTAACCCGTAAACTACGTTTGTCCTTCGCTTCTATTTTTTCTTTAAAGTATTTTATACATTTCATTATTATATTTCAAAGAAAAAAAGGAGGAAAAACTAGTAAAATTACTGGGATAAGGCATAGAAATACATTATCTTGTATCAGAAAATAAGCAACACATATAAACTATAATAAAATTGTCAACTACACGTTCAAGTAAATGGGAGTCTTTTATAACCACTTTGAACTTATTTATTTTCTTTTTATTAATTACCTGATAAAGAAAATAAGATAAAACGTAATATATGCAAACACTTATTTAAACCTATAAAGGAAGGTTTTAATATATATATATTTTTTCATTTGATTCTTTTTGATTCAAATAATTGGATCCTCATCCTCTCTCAAGTTCTTCGTTCTCCTTGGTTGAATTTTCCACTTTTTTTTTCAGATTTTCTTTCACTTTATTTGAAAAATTAACATTTGCTTGTGATAAATTTCATTTACAACTATATAACTTGAAATTTGAAAAAACGCCCAAAATCTTATTTTCACTTTTATTATATAGTTTTATCCTAATTTTTTATTTTTATAAAAATGACCAATTTAAATTATATTTCATAATTTTTAGAAAAAATATATTCAAGCAATCAAATATTATTCGCAAAAACTATAACCTAACACAGCTCCACTTCAAAAATTTCAAATAAAATATTTTTTTTAATAGTACATAGTAGTTGTATGCAAAATCTAAACTATGACGGTATGTGACTATTTATTTTAAGATATTAATCTTTATTTGATTGTATATTTTTGATAAATTAATTAAGTTAGATGATTTTACTAATTTTTATACATTAAAAATATAAATTATATTTTAAAAAAATATATTTAAATTCTAAATAGTTATTATAAAATATAGCCAAATATAACTCTAACTCCACTTTTAACTTCAAAAATTTTAAATAAAATAAATAATAATATTAACTGAGACAGAAGGAATAGTATTTAATTATTTTTCTTTGAATTTACAATTTCCAAAATTGAAAGTCCCCCACCTAATAGTCATACTTTAATTTGGGGAAAAACGCGCTTTTGTTTAAACAGGACTAAAGAGGCAGTGGATGGCCCCCACAAAGTTCTGTCTCACTTCTGCCAAAATCTAGAGTTGAACGTCCGTTATTATTAGAGAGTATATATACAGAATGTACCTTTGAGATTTACAAATTTCTAATTACAGAGCGAAAGAGAGAGAATAGTTAGTTGTATTTGGAGCTCTTTGAAAGTGAGAAGAAGAGGCGGCGGCAATGGGAAATTGCTGCTCTGACGTCGCCGGCGGACAGACGGCAGTCGGCGGTACCGGAATTAACCAGGGAAATCCAACCAACGCCCCTAACGAAGCCGTCGATGCTTTCCTTAAGTCCCGCGGTTACCAAGGCCTCTACTCGCAGATCGAGGCACTTGGCTCTCTCTCTTTCTCTCTGTTAACTTTGATTTTCATTCAATGTTACTTGATTATACGCACATATCGTTTTTTCTATGTTTTGTTGACGAGTGTAATTAATTTTGAGGAGTTAGCTTGTCGCTCTCATTACCTGTTTGTGGTTGAATTATGATACTTTTGTGAGGAAATTCCATTCAGCAGATTGGACTACACGCTGAATAGGCATTGGCCGTTAATTGACTTTTTCCGTGATTACTGAATCCACTGGCTTGATTAGCCATCCCTCTCTAGATTAATTGGTGATTGAAATAGGCAGGGACTCCTTAAAGCGTAACTCGTACTATAGCTAGGTAATTGTTGCGAGTGGTTGCCTTCTGCTAGATTATCCATGAAGGAGTTTATGCCTGTATATGTCAGAAAATACAAGTACAATTGAAAAGAAGAAGGAAAAAACAAATTTGTTAGGGTGAGGCATATATATCTTACTCTTTTACTCTTTTTAAGGAGATTCACGCCTACTGCATTATATCATCGTTTTTACCGGTTTTTGGTTGAATTGAGGTACTTTGGTAAGAAAATTATGTTGAGAACATTGGACTCCAAGTGGAATTAGCATTGACCATTTGAGAAATTGACTTAATCCGCAATTACTGAGTCACTAGCTTGATTAGATGTCCCTTTCTAAAGTTAATTTGTGATCGAACTGGGCCTGGACTCATTACATCCGAACTCGTACTATAATTAGGTACTCATTGTGAGCGGTTACTTTCTTATATATTATTTCTGAAGGAATTTGGATGCCTGCCCATGTTGGTGAAATACAAGTACAATTGGAAAAAAAGAAGAAAAATAACAAATATTGTTGGCTAAAACACGGATATCATTCTCTCTTTAAGGAGATCCACGCTTACTGCACTATATTTTCATTGGTATAGCATTAATACTTTCGACTTATCCCTTTTAGGATACAACAACTAGCCCAACTATGTTGTAAGACTCAACAAACTTTGGACTAGTTGAGTCCAAATCTCTTCTACAAAGAACACTTTCTCCAACAAGTAATACCCTCTTTTTTATGGGAAATATGTTGGAGGCTTAGGCTTTTCCTTTCTTACAACTTTTTTGCACAATCGTATCTCACATTGGATGCACAATACTATACGTTTTAAATTATCTTCACAAGGTAGAACGTCTCTTATTTGTAGGCGTAGAAATTTTTACATCGAATAGGTAAGAATTAAGTGGGGCAATGAAGTTGTAAGAACATGAGATCATCAATTAGTGGTTAATTGATCTCAATTAGTGGTTAATAACTTGACCGATAATTGGATTAGTCAGTGGTAGATAATAAGATAGTTGATTCAAGATATACACAAGAAGTTGTGGCCGCCTTCCCCATTGTAGCCCACTAAAAATGAAAATTCATGCAATTTAATGTTATTATTTGTAATATCATAAAATATCTCCAATGTTCTCCCGCACATTTAAAATGTTAAAAATAGAAGAAACTCTTAAAAAATACCATTGTAAGGAGATTTAAGGGCTATAGTGAAACAATAACCGATATCGAGATAGGAGATCTCAACAAGTCATTCAATTTCAATTACAATACTTTACGAGATGGAAATGTAAAGTACTTTGTACCTATTCAACTCGAGTGATAGAAAGGTAATATATTCGTTTACCTAATACTTTCACGAATAGATAAATATCCCGGTGTGGTTATTTGTGAAGCAAGCTACCTCATCCACTCCATATATACACTGATAATGTAACTTTTCATTTAGCGTTTTACTATGCAGTATCATAATGCAATTCTATCACTAGGTTCAAACTACTTATCGTTATAGTGCTTTTTTCATTATCTGTAATTAACATGTGCTCTTCATTTTTCAATATTGTTTTTTTATATTTCTTTATTTGTACACTTGCAGTTGTCGCTATCTGCTACCAGCTTGCGTGATCGTGATGTGCTTTCCAAGGTTTGTTGCTTATTTTACTTGTGTTAGATAATGTAGATGATAATGCTGACTTTCATGTGTTGTGATATAGTAGAACTGGAGTGTTGTATGAAACATCATCTTTGTTAGTGTTGAGCATGGTTGTTGCTTCTTGTTTATTTGTTTCTATAATAGTGTTGCTGAATAAGAATTGCTTCATTTCCCTAATATGGGGATAAATTAAATGTTTGCTTCGGAGTTTGTTTTTTTTTTTCCCAACAGATGCTGTCAGTATTAATACATGAACACTCCCAGAATATCATCTCTCCTATCTTATGTTCTTCATCTCCAAATCTAGCTTCTAAAGACAACCTGTAAACCATAAAGTTTAATGGAACTATTCTCGAGAAACTGGCACCGAGCATAGAGGTTATTTTTCATGTAATACGAGTATTGCCTGCTAGCTTGTTATCATTTTTGTTTTTGATGTCCTTCGTACAGGTAGCTTGTTGCTTGCTGGACAAGCCCATAACCTGTACACTGGGTTTTGGGTTTTGCAGTCTTGCACCAGCTAAAATTTCTTGATTTCTGTGTGGTTTATGCTCTGAGCTCATCTTTTATGTTTGGTTGGCTAAGTTGTATTTGGATATTGTGTTTAGTACTTCTATAATATTTAAAAGAATTAACGTGCACCTATCTAAGAAGTATAGTTTATTTTCTTCGTGGCTAAAACCGCTAAGCATTACTCATAATTCTCTAGAGACTGTTTTTTTGGCTTTGGAAAATTTTGTAGTTCTATAAATTATGTAATTCTCTTTCATCCCTTTGTTTTTGATAAATCATATTTTTTATTAATTATGCCTTGTCAATATGTGACGCCTTTTATATTCAAGCATCGTAGTGCATTTTTAAATATAGACGTGTTACTATCTTTGGACGTCATTGATTCTTGGGGTTAAGTCATACATATTGTGCCCTTTCATCGCTTTCTTGGTGCTGCATTTGTGAACAAAATTCCATGTACTTTTAAAAATATATAAACATGTTACCAACTTAGCTGAGAATTTGTTTGTTACAGAGTGACCCTATGGCAGTACTTTATTCAAAAGAAAAAGATGGTTCATTGAAAGAGCTTAGCCGTACTGAAGTAGTCCTGAACTCATTGAACCCAAAGTGGATTACAAAATATACTATGGGTTATTATTTTGAGACGGTGCAGAATTTGGTGTGAGTCTTGATACTTCATTTCCTGGTTTCTGTCAAGCAAATACATTTATATGACAAGCTTGCCTTTATTTCAGGTTCCGTGTGTATGATATTGACACTCAATTTCATAATCAAGATGCCAAGGTATTTATGTTGCTTTGTCTAAAATTTTGTTAATGATAATTACATTCTCATTGTCTCGATATTAATTGACCAGTGGTCATCATATCAGGAGAACCTGTAATTTAAATTAATTAATCCTCCCTCAGTTTTATTTTAGAGGTAAACGGAGCAAATTTGTGTACATCTGAAATTGAGCAACTTTGTCCTCCGTTAGACTTTTGGTGTAATATGTCCCCTGCCATTAGAGAGAGTCGAGTTTTTGCCCTCGACTCTTAACACCGCTTCAACTTGAGGGTAATATTAAACCATAGACAAAAGTTGAGGAATAAATTTGGTTCCTTTTTCTCGAAGATTTTCACTTGTGGAGTCTACCAATTTCATGTAGGAGCTTAGTTAACGGTAAGGGAAAATACAAGACGACTTGCTAATGGCGAGGGTGGATAAACCAAAAGTGAATTGGATGCCAAAATTAAGCAAATCCAGATTGTTTAGAGGCAAATTTGGACCTTTTCTCTATTTTTCATATGGTGGTGTTTGACCCGTAACACAGTTTAAGAAAGATAAAAAGACTTTTGACACATACCAAAAGTATCCATAGAACTTATGGTCTTAATATGCATGACATTTTTATGGTTATAAGAGCATGCATTTAAGAGTAAAACGGGAAGTTCAAAATTACAAAGTTCTAAATGTAGAAAAATTCTTTTTAGAACAAACTAAAAAGAAAGTGATGTCATATAAAATGGAATAAGAGAGCACATCTATTTAAGTTTTACATGAACCTTTAATTTTTATCAATAAATTTTATGGTTCTCAAAAAAGTTCTACATGAACCTTGAAGCTGATTATATGGAGAATACTTAAAAGAAGAGTGATTTGAACCAATTAATGTGCTAAATGCTAATTGCTTTATGATATCAAATCCCTGCTTTTTTGTTTTTTGCTCTGTTGCACATAAATATGATACACATAATAAATATCTCTAGCTTATGTGCTTGATTTTTGAAATCAACATGTCACCTCTGTGGTAAAACAGCTGCACATAATTTGCAAACATGCACCTTCGATAGCTAAGATGAATGATGCATAAAACAGCAGTTTGTATTTGCAGCATGCTAAAAAATAATATTGTGTGTAATTACTACAGAGCATTGTAGCATTGGCACGTTATTTAGTTTCAATTTTTACAAACGGTTCCAAACCTTCAAGCAGTTCTCTTTTTGTTGCTGTAATAGTTAGAACCTTGACTATTTCGTATGCATTCCCTTATAGACATACCTCACCTGACTTTTAAGTTACGTGAAAGCCACTTTTTAGCTTTCTTCTTCTAATGGGACAATTCCATTCTTTTGGCATCCCAGGCGAAGCGAGACGTGATGAGTATCCCCTCTATTTTAGTATTTGAAGAGAGTTTTAATATTTGAAGAGAGCCTTTCTTATTGAGATCCTTGCAGTTACTTGGTCTCAGAAGTCCTACATATGCTGTTTCTTAGGATCTAGCTGTCTCCAGAGATGATTATTTTTCAGATTGAGTCACTGCTTCAAGTAAACCTTGGATTATATCACACAAAAAGTAGATCAATAGTAAGAATAATTTGTACAACTAACCATATTTCCGTTTCAGTTTCTCTTGCTCTGTACTACTTTCTCCTCTAATTTTAGCTATGGAAAATAGTTTCACATCTTTATATGAGCACCCCTCACACGCTTTGGATTTGCTTTTGTTTGCCTATTATGGAAAATTTCTAATGCATTGCCTTTTCAAATGCTATTGGATAGTACAAGATACAATCATGTGTTATATATTTTGTGAAAAAATATTAAAGGATACAAGGTATAAAATCATTTGCTTTTAATGCTCATTTAAGTGCTTTCACTGAAAAGATTCTACAAAATCATGGAGGTTCATATAATTTATGCAGATGCTTAAACTGGAGGAGCAGGACTTTCTTGGTGAGGCCAGTTGCACATTGGCTCAGGTTTCATCCTCTTTTAATCACAACTTCTGTTTCTGAAATTGTGTTATCGCTATAGTTTTCTGCTTGAAGTGTAGACAACGAGTTTGCTATTGAGGCTGTTATTGGTCTGCTGACTGAACAGTGAAGAGAAAGGCACATTTCACCTTGAGGCTTTTCTATAATTACTTTGTGTAGTTGGTTATGGATATGCACTCCACTATTTGGTTGAGACCTGGAATAGATTCTTCATAGTCCAATTGCCAATGCCTACTTGGGTGCATTAATTTTCTGCCCACTATTCAAAATGGATTTCCTGTTGGTGGATAGCTACAGTGTTATGTATCTGCTTTTCCGTATGTACCATTTGCTTCATCTTTCAAGAGGTTACGAATTTTTTCTGTCAGATAAATGTCGGATAATTATTACAAGCCCTGAACCTATTTATATTTCATCTCTGTGTAAGTTGCTTAAAACTATTTTTTCCAACTATCTTAGGATTCAAGGAAGTTCTGGTGTTATCCATTTTAGTAATGTCATCGTAATTGTGAGGTTATTTCTTCTATTAATCAAATAAATTTCATATTTTCTTGTAGATTGTCACGAAGTCTAACAGATCCCTGACTCTGGACCTTGTATGTGGCGGACAATCTTCTGTTCAAGCACAGGCACAGAAGTTTGGCAAGCTTACTGTTTTTGCTGAAGAAAGTATCAGCTCAAAGACTACTGTAGAGTTGAGATTAAGATGTTCAGAATTGGAATCAAAGGATTTGTTTTCAAAAAGTGTACGAACTCATCAGAGTAGTATCATCTTTTATCATATTGAATCATATTGTGCTGATATACATAATTCTTCTGCATTTGGCAGGATCCATTTCTGGTGGTATCCAAAACTACCGAAAGTGGAATTGTCGTTCCAATCTGCAAAACAGAAGTGATAAAAAATGATCATTCACCCAACTGGAAACCGGTGTTCTTGAATATTCAACAAATTGGAAGTAAGGTACAATACAACGCTCTTTTGAGTGATCAATTTTACGTTTTCTTAGGAACGTGTTATGTTTTCTGGGATAATCCCCTATAAGTAGAACCCTGAAAAAGAGGGTAAGAAATCATTGAAAGTATTTGTCTCTCTTGCATGGGAACTGTGTGCTATTGTTATGAGCTAAAGGTGCAATGTGCTTGCTTTTCTTTAAGCTTTTGGGCAAGTTCAGAAAACATTGCTAGTATTTTTCCATATGAATTCTGTGCAGAAGAAATAAATTTATACTCTAAATGATGAAATTTCCAAATTCACTTTTGGCAGATTTTTTGCTCTCTTACTGAGAAGATTTCACCTATCTATTCTCTGAAACTTGAAATAGCTATCTTTTTTGACTTTATGATTGCATTAGCAATAGCTGTATCTTGTGTTGATGGGATTCTGCAGATGTCTATGGGATCTTGCCCTCTTGTGCAATACAAACAAACTTTACTCATCAAAGTATTTAATGGTTTTGATTTTGAGGGCCTGTACTTCAAGAATTCACTTGTTTTAAAGGATGTGATTGAAAATTTATTTTCCCCAGAGGAAATTATCATATAGTCTATGCGGATGGTATGTAGCATTGCACAATGTTTAGTCTTTGATTTTCAATTTAGAAACATTTGAATGAATGCAGGAGAACCCATTAATTATCGAGTGTTATGACTTCAATAGCAACGGCAATCATAGTTTAATTGGGTAAGCCTTTTCGTCTCTTGTTCATTTCTGACTTCTACAGACTGGAAGCTGACAGTATTTCTACTGATTGTCAGAAAGATTCAGAAGTCACTATTAGATTTAGAAAAGTTGCATTCTGCTGGTATTGGTGCAAATCTTTTTATACCAACTGCGATGGGACCAAAACAAGAAAACAAGGTGAAGAACTCGTTAATCAAATGCGACTGCTAGTTAAGCTTATTTAATCATGACGGTCACTGGATTTCTATCCAGGTTCTAAAGAGTCAACTTTTTGTGGAAAGCTATTCTGAGAAAATACAGTATACATTCCTTGATTACTTGGCGTCTGGCTATGAACTCAACTTCATGGTGGCCATTGATTTTACTGGTATGTGGTTGTGCATTGATATATATATATATATATAAGTATATATAAGCCAGATTCTCGCAAGTCTTTCTTTTTTTTCCATAGTTAAGCATGGAATTCATATTTGTTGTCTTCATCAATGGTACAATTTTATTTAGACAAACTCCAACCTCTTCCTTGTTAGGATGCACAGAGGGCTGGATTGGCATCAAAGAGTTTTTGAGGGGTTGATGTCTCCATGTGAAAGTTGCCACACAATCCCCTCCTCCCCCCCCCCCCCCCCCCCCCCAAAACTCTCTCTCTCTCACACACACACAAATGCAAAAGACCCTGGAAAAAATTATTATATTTTCTCAATAATTTTCTGTATAGTATGTATACATTGAAGATTATTAAGAAAAAAATAAATGCACCCAACAATTCAAACCTGGTAGAGTGGTGGGTCCTTGCTTATCTGAGTTTCGGACCTGTGGGACAATGGAGGGTATGGCCAGCTAACTCACACTGAATTTGTTGGTCTGAGCATCTGTCCCAAAAGAAAATCTGTATGTTAATATTGCGCTCTTGCCTAACTTGCATCTGAGCTTGTATTCTTTTTTGCTTGAATTATTGTTTGTCAGCTTCGAATGGAAATCCACGACTCCCTGATTCATTGCATTATATTGATCCTTCAGGAAGACCTAATGCGTATCAGAGAGTAAGAAAATATTCTCAGTTGTAATGATATTTCCTTCGTATGAAGTAAGATATTTAACCAGAATCCCAATTTCAGGCAATCCTGGATGTTGGAGAGGTATTGCAGTTTTATGATACAGACAAACGTTTTCCTGCTTGGGGTTTTGGAGCACGGCCAATTGATGGCCCAGTTTCTCATTGCTTCAACTTAAATGGTAGCAGTACTTACTGTGAGGTACTTCTAGGAGAGCTTTATGTACTCCCACATTTATAGACTTGCTTTAGCTTTCTGTATCTTATTTTTGTATAAATTTCAGCCTTCTTTTTAAACTCTAGGTGGAAGGAATCCAGGGTATCATGATGGCATACATGAGTGCACTTCATAATGTTTCACTTGCAGGTCCAACTTTATTTGGACCAGTGATTACTTCTGCTGCACATATAGCAAGTCAGTCTTTGACGAACAATGAGCGGAAGTATTTCGTTTTGTTAATAATCACGGTAAATTTCATTCTCTATGTTCTATATATTCCTCTGCTTTCCTGATGAGCATCTTTTTATCACCTTTCAAGTGAACTGTTAGCCATCATCTATTATGGTCTTGAGTTATACCAATCAGAGTTATGGTTAATAGGTCCTCATATGTATACATCTCTATGCATGTACATTTATAAATTTCACTGGAATGCATAAAAATGTGGAGAAACTTGAACTTTTGTTGGAAATCAAACTTATGTCTATCTAATTTGAGTTCAGGTTAATTCATTGAGGATGTTTTTTTATAACTGTACGTCCTATGTCTTCCTATTCTGATCATATATAGAAAAATTCCAGGATGGAGTGATAACAGATCTCCAGGAAACAAAGGACGCACTTGTTCAAGCAGCGGATTTGCCATTGTCAATTCTAATTGTTGGGGTTGGAGGAGCAGACTTCAAAGAAATGGAGGTATGCAAGTGCAACAACTTTGTTTCCTCAGCAAGCAGTGCTTTTTATGTCATCCATTTCCATCAACTTTGTTTCCTCAGCAAGCAGTGCTTTTTATGTCATCCATTTCCATTAACTCTATTTAGCTCATTTTCCGTGTGATTTTCCTTTTCGCAGATATTGGATGCTGATAAAGGAGAGAGGCTAGAATCTACAACTGGACGTGTTGCTGTGCGTGATATAGTACAATTTGTTCCCCTCCGGGATGTACAAAGTAGGTCATATTATAAATTTCCCAGTGAAGCTTTCTAATAAAGAAAAGGATAATCGAACATTCTTAAGAACTTCAGAAAATCTTATGAACATTCTTAAGAACTTCAGAAAATCTTATGATCATTACACCTTTGCTTTGATTTACAGATGGAGATGTCTCAGTCGTTCAATCGCTTTTAGCAGAGTTACCTTCTCAATTATTGGAATACATGCGGTTCAGAAAGATACAGCCGACTTTATGATCATACAAGAACTGTACATTCCCTTGTGCTATTTGCCATTTTAGAGCTGGCCTTCCCAAGACTCAAAATTTTGCTTCTAGATTTCTGGTACATCTTCCTTGTTGCCCAGAGGAAGCTGATATTTTTCTTCAGCATCGTTTTTGTAATTGATTTTGTTGATATAAAAACCCGTAAGTTTATTGCCTTTATACTGCAAATTCCAATCTCCTTTTGATTATCTTCCAGTTGTCCATTATCACGGATTAGTTAGCAACAACAACATTCACAATATATTTTCACAAAGTGGGGTTTGGGGATGGGGCATACGCAGATTTTATCTTTACTTTTGTGGAATGGAAGCTATTTTTGAATGACCTTTTGCTAAAAAGAAACACTTCAGTTTGAAAGAAATGACGATTACTTAGCAACTAGCTCTCTAGAGGCTGCGTTGTATTAAGTAGTTAGTCGGGTAAAGACTGATCAAACTAATGATACTTGGCTGGTCCTTTCTGATGATCACACTGAGAGTGAGATATGGCCTAGTTAAGTTTTAGGCTGTTAGCAGGAACATGGCAAATAATTCAGCCAATACGTGAGGCGGTGTCACGCCCTTCATGTGGTGGGTACTGGGGACTGGGTTGCGGGGCATGTAAACATTATCTTCGATCAAGGTACCAAAAAGAACATTTAAACCCCCAAATTCATACTCATTTTGCTAATTTCATATTTAATCTAGAGTATTCACATTATTCTTCTAAACTAAAGTTATTTTTTTTAAAAAAAATCCCGAAAGAAAATTGAGTTAATGAGTGTATTACA
Organism: Datura wrightii; assembly: GCA_035772735.1. NCBI lineage: Eukaryota > Viridiplantae > Streptophyta > Magnoliopsida > Solanales > Solanaceae > Datura > Datura wrightii. Next base: position 178,040,018 of record JASDFA010000010.1, on the reverse strand, counting down.
CGTGCCACCGATATGACATGAAATTCATGGTGGGAATAAGTGAAATATTGACTTGCAAATTTTATTTTGTTTTCTTCCAACGATATACATATAAATATCTTTAAAACAATGAAACACTCTCCACAGTGATTTATGAAATAATTTTATTTTTATCTAATGCTAAATTATTTGTCAATTTTTGATAACAGTATTAATGCATATGAATTAAATAAAATAATTTAAATTTATTAAATATGCAATTTAGAATTTTGATTTGATACGGTTAGGTTCACAAATGGACCTCTAAAAAGATGTAGTCATGAGCTTAATAACTTCTTTTTAAAAGTAGCCTCCATTCAGGGGAAAATTCGCCGGACAAAATTTTCGATTCATCATCTCATATAAATTGTGGGCATAAATTAATTTTATCTTAAATAACAGAAATTTAAAATATTTCAAGACAGTAAAAATATAAATTCAAGTTTTTACTTATAAAATAAAAATTCAAAATATTTTAAGATATTAAATTTAAAACCTCAAGTTCTGCTTTATCAAATTCCGTCTTTTGGTCAAATAGCGCCAAATGAAAGGTGCATATATTATGATGTCCCCATACATGAATAAAACAAAAGAAAAAAAGCAGAAAGAGTTTGAATATTGTGCTTGTAAGGACCGTATAGAGTTTTTCTTTTTTCTTTTTCCTTCCATATTTATATTTTAAAGCAAGTATACATTCACATTAAATCGTACATAAAAAAGCAAGGACAGTAAACCCTAATATCTTCTTCCTTCCTAGCTCCACTCCATATTCTCACCTCAATATTGCTATCAATCTTACAAATAGATAAGATCGAAGAAATGGATAAGAATAACGATAGTAGTATATACTCATCAGCTCGATCCCAGCAAGACATGTCTGCTATGGTTTCTGCGCTCTCTCAAGTTATTGGGAACTCTTCTACTGATTCCTCCGTCCATGTTAATCCACTTACCCTAATTCCTCAATCCACTGAGCCTCAATCGTCTATTCAAGATCAAGGTACCACTCACTTGATATATATATATATATATGTGATATTTAACATCAAAATTATTTATCTTCCAAGGAGAAAGAAAAATAACTTGTTTCTCTGTTAAAAGTGTGTGAATCATCTCATCAACAAGTTTATACATTACTTAGGAGGATAAGAACTCCGTCTCATCTAAAAGTTTAAGCTATTTTTTTTCATTAATTAATTAGCTGACCCATTTATTTATTTTCCCTCCAAACAGACTCATGATTTTATGAGAAGAGTTAGATGTTCTAATAATGCCTTTCATTCTCCAGATAACTTATCATACTTGACTCTTTCGGGGGCCGGGACTTGCCTTAAGCTTCTAGTTTTTAAGGGAATATCTATTTTGATGTAATTAGTTTAGTTTTATGATTTATTTTATGTACTTTTTCCTTTCCTAAATGGTTTCAATCTAATAATAATAGAATTTAAAATGTCTAATCTATACTATTAGTAGAATGATATATAATGTGCTATATAACTAATTCAATTTGTGTAGACAGTTAATTAGATGACATAAAAAGTTGTAATTTATGTGAAGGGAATTCGGGAAGAAGGCGGTATAGAGGAGTTCGGCAAAGACCATGGGGTAAATGGGCCGCGGAAATTCGCGACCCAAAGAAAGCAGCTAGAGTATGGCTTGGTACCTTTGAGACTGCAGAAGCTGCAGCACTTGCTTATGATGAAGCTGCTCTTAGATTCAAAGGCAACAAAGCTAAACTCAATTTTCCTGAAAGAGTAGTTCACGGCCAAACCACCCAATTCCAAAACTCTACTGTTACTACAAATCAAAATAATAATCAATTTCCAGCTGCCACCTCATCAAATAATCTTTTCCCTTCTAATAACTTTCAGTATAACTATTACCCTAATGTCCACCAATATGCTGAGCTGCTGCTTCGTAGTGGTGACGATAATATTACTGATTTCAACTTCGATCTTTCGCAATCATCGGTGGAATTGCCAGCTGCATCAAATAATGATCAGGAGCAGCAACAAGTGATGAGTAGTAGTACTAATTATTATCATGATCAAGAAGATCAAGAAGAAGAAGTTTTTATGATGGATTCTAGTTCAACTACTTGTGGACCTGTTCAAGAAAGTAATTGGGAAGAGTTTGATCACGGAAAGTAACTTCAATATGCATGCCAAATGACAATGGACGGTGGTAGAGGTCATGAATTTGAGTACTCTCACTGTCATTTCGTTGACAAAACCAACTACTTTCACGTGTTTGGTCCATGGAAAAGGAATTCGACCCGCACGTAAGGAAAATGTTGAGAAAATAATCAGATAAATAAATTAAAAATGTGCTCTCTCAGTCAGTCTAACAATTTAAGTTTTTAGATCGATGAGATTAGACACTTTTCTTATGTATTTTATGATTTTATAATGGAGCTTTTGATTTAATTAATTATTTTTGTGTTTTGTAACTTCGTAGAGATTTTTGTGCTGCTTGCTAGCTATGAACTAAACGGTGTGATTTTATGTGTTTAAGGTTAATCTTCAATTAGGAATTAATAATATAATGATTAGTATGTAGTAATTTTTGCTACTATATTGGATTAAAGAAAGAAAAGAAAATGAACCCATTTCCATATTTTAGACTCATCACATGATATATAGTCGTCATTAAAAAAAAGATGAAATCAGTTTAAATATATTTTCTCAAGTTTTAACAGCAGGTTGGTGATTAGCTTAGTTAATAGTACTTTCTCCATCTCAATTATTCATGTGACACGGGTGAAATTGAGAGTCAAATTAAATTCTTTTATATATTTTTTAAATATTTTAAGTTATTAATTATTGTGATATATAATATTTTTTTCATAATTTTTAAATATATAAATTTTATTTCACACAACTTAAAATTTTTATATTCGAATTCACAATTAAAATTTAGAAATTTAAATTTCAAAATCTCGATTATATCACATAAATTAAAACAAAGTATATACATACACTAATATAGAGATTTTTATCACCACAAATTAATAGTAATTTGTGTCATAAAAAACATGATTTTTTCCACTCATTTTCCACCAAACCAGTTTACTAGAAAAATGCATAGTGAAAAACAAATATCTCACTGAAATAAAGGAAAATTTCATAATTTTTTCATGTGAAAATACTATTATATTTTTTAATTAATAATTAATAAAATAATCAATTAATATTTTTTAACAAAAAAATTTAATAATAAAATAATGATATTTTAGTAGTGATAATAATGCCTAATTAAGGAGCTACATGTATGCATAGCGAGTAGAAGAGTAGAATTTCCATTATGTCGTAGGCTGTAGCTAGCTGAAGTTGGCTAGTTAATTGCCTCTTTTGCATGGCAAGGTATGTAATTAATTAAGGACGGGGCCACGCTAGTTAATCTACTCTCTATCGTCATTTTATTTTTACTTGTTTATTATATATTAAAAATATATTTTTATTTTTATTTATTACTCTTAATATATTAATATAAAAAATATTTTTTCTTTATATTTTATGTGGTCTTGAATTTAATCTAATGCAAATATTTTTTCTTTCTTCTCGAAGATAGGTAAATTATGGGTACACTCTACTCTCTATAGATCTGATCACTTATGAAAATTTATTAGATTTGATGTTGTTATTATCCTTGGTAAATATTACTTATTTTTAAAATTATTTTCTAAGATCTAAAGTTAAATATCAATTAATGTAAATATTATAAGAAAATATTTATGTAAATTAGAAACGTGTAAAATATAAATAAATAAAAGTGGACGAAGAGAGTATTAGTTAGCGGGGACTAATTGTTGCTTCCATTCACTTGGATTATAGGCATATATAGGGGTACTGAGCGCCGCACTTTCATTTAATTCTTATTTATTAAAGGTAGATGTTGATGTTGATGTTTGATTAAAGGGCAATCTAGTCTTAAATTCTCTAAGAACATTCTTTTGAAATTAGATTATGAATGTGCGCATGTTTTTTAAATATTACACAATTTTACTCCTAAGGAACTTTCCTGGCGTGAATGCTACTTTGAAACTAGAATTAGGATCGTTTGTTTTTTCTTTTTCCAATTAAAATTATTTAATAATTTTTTTGTTTATTTTTATTTATTTATTATATTAAAATTAAATTTATTCAAAAAATGATATAATAAAATTATTATTTTATTTGTTGCTCTTGAAAAAGTGTACTAAATTAAATCCTGGACGACTAAACAAAAATAACATTATATATGCTAAAATTTTTTATTTTTTCTTAGACTATGTATTTAATCGTGAATTGGAGGAAGTACCAAAGTACTTGGTTATATATATAAATATATAATAATAATAATACTTTAATTTCTATCCAAAAAGAGGTAAAGAACAAGCCCCGCCCGAAATAAAAGAGAAAAAGAAAGAATAAACATACAGTATATACTTATAATTTCCTCTTAGCTGTCGAAATTAAACTCTATTGCTTTGGCAGTGAGTGTAAATTTACTTTCTTTCCGGTTAGTAGGAATTTTTTCCTGTTAGGGAATTAGTCCAAGTTAGACCGAAAAGTAAGAGTTTGTAATTGAAGTAGGGAGGGCTAAATAGAGAAATTCTCTTTTTCCGTAGCGCTAAAAAACAAATTCTGACAAGCTAATAAAATAGCATAAAATGAAAAAAAGGGTAAGCAAATAATAGTGTGTTAGTAGTTCGTAATTCCATCTTTGTTGTTGAAATTGAACTCACCTTTTTGACATTTCCAAAGCTTAGAAACATTATGATCTGAGCTAAAAATTCCCCCTTTTTTGCATGAAAACGTGCATGGAGTTCTCATCATGATCAGAATTAACAAGCTTTATTGAAAAACAAGTTGAGGATGTATATGTTTTTTAGTTTAAAAAGGCTAAAGGTCAGATTAGAGTGAAAGTAAAGTAAAGTGAAAACTTTTAATACTTTGTTGCCATTCTCTGTTATCTTTTAATTAATTAGCTTTATAAAGACAGAACAAATATGAAAAGGTTGAACAAAAGCAATTGAGAAGTCATGGATTTCGGCTTTGGTTGACTACTTCATCATATACAAGTAATAATAATAGTGAAAAGAAAGCTGTGATTCAATGAACAAGGCTTGCTCGAGTGACTCAACATAAAATTTGAGTCACATCTAAAAATAAGTGAAAAAAAATTAAAAATTAAATAAATAATGCCGACTCAATAAGATTAAAAAAAAAAAAAAGTGTCTTGGATCCTTAAATTTGAGGAACTTTATTTTCTTTAGTAATAATAAATTACAGATTTTTTTTTTAAAAAAAATATTGAGTACTCTTTATACAAGAAGTGAACTTTTTATATAAAAGGAAAGAGTTAAATTGATATATATTTAAAATACTATGTCTCAAAAATATTAAATCAATTGATTATTATCAATTGAAAAATAATTATCAAAAAAGTTAATTAGAAAACATAAGTAACAATTTTAAGTCTCAAAAATTTAAAAATAAATAAATTTTATTAAAAAATATATTAATTTATCTTAAAAATTTAAGATCTCTATTCTATTTTAACTTTTAAACTTTAGAACATTAATATATTTGTTAACACTCGCCGAAAATTCGTGAATCATGATTCTTCATGACTTTAATTTACCTTTTCCTTTCACCACATCAAATATGGGTGCATGGGCCCTTCACCTAGTTTATCTTTCTTTTTTTTTTAAAAAAAAACTTTTTTTAAATTAAATTAGTAGATAAGTATATAATTAAATTCCTTCTCATCTTAAAGCAAACCTTTAAAAAAAAAACTTTTTTTAAATTAAATTAGTAGATAAGTATATAATTAAATTCCTTCTCATCTTAAAGCAAACCTTTAAATAATTGAGAGGGTCTCGATCGAGTCGGAACTGTATTTTTAACAATTAGTATGTAGTAACCATCAAGAAAAGATAAAGGTTAAAGTCTAATTATTATTTTTTTACTTATTTACATCTTTACTCAAATAATATTTTATTTTTAAAAATAATTTTTTTTGACCTTTCAAATGCTCGTGAAAACAAAAACAAGCTACAAAACTCCTCATATTTGAATAATTTTTTGTTGTTTAAATCTTAAATTCATAGTATTTCTTCATATTCTATCACCTTCGAAAAGATATTCACAATTTCAAGATTTGAGGGAGCTGCAAATCTCAGTGTGTTTTCAGTCAAGGAGTCAAGCAACTTTATTGCTTTCCTCTTTGATAAGATGATAGAGATTCTTTCCTCAAAAGATTAATGTGAGGTTCAAGATTTCAAACTTGACAGAGCCAGTCAGAGTACCCCATATCCTCCTATATTGTCAAACTTTTCGGCATTACATATCTATCTATCTATCTGCCTACCTATAAGCCTAACCACTACTACTACTACTCTTTTTTTTCACCCTACTATACATGTTTGAAAGAGAAAAGGAAGATAAAATTATAAAAGAAAAAGAAATGGAGGAAATACGCCTCTTCACGAGGACGATTAAAGTGCAACAAAATGCTCCGTCTATATCTGATAAAAACTTACTGTAACCATTATTTACACCAATCTATACGAATTTGCCATGGTAAATTCATTAATGAAGGTGAAAATGTATAAGAGCATACGCGAATACATTATATCAAGTATCTATTGAGATGGTGTAAACACTTGGGTTAAGTTCTTAACACTATATCCCTTGATAATCTATACGAATTTGCCATGGTAAATTCATTAATGAAGGTGAAAATGTATAAGAGCATACGCGAATACATTATATCAAGTATCTATTGAGATGGTGTAAACACTTGGGTTAAGTTCTTAACACTATATCCCTTGATCCTGGGATGGAACAGCTTATTCCTCGAGCTCTGCTTCTCCCTTTCTCCTCTCCTCATTCCTGTTGGACTCGATCAAATAGCTAACCATTTGTAATTTTGTAAGAGCTGAAAATCTTACACTTTCAATGACGAATTACAAAAGAGACATTACTTTCACTCTCAATGTCCTCAGCCATCCATTATTCCTCTTACCATCCATTTCACCATATCAGGGGCATTGCTTCAACACAATTCACTAGGTTTTACTAAAATGCTTCTACTTAAGGTGATGAAAATTACACAAATCAGTAATTAAAATGCTTCTACTTAAGGTGCAGTGCAGCATCCACAGGCCAAAATCATAAATAGATACATCCGGAAACTTTTACTGGAAAAAATGGTTACTGGAGAAAACGTTTACTTGGTTCTGTGAACCTTCATTCGAAGATGAGACTTCCATGTCTTTGCATTTCTCTCAAATGAGGTATCTTCCTCTTCAAAAAAATTGATAACGAGACAAATTCATGAGCAATGTACTCCAATTGCAGTTCAAAAACAGCAGGATGCAATGAGACACACCTGCAACACGTCCTCCAGTGACGAATGCTCCATGAACCAAGATTTTCCCTAGCCTCTGGTTTGATCATGGTATTGCTTGATCAGTGATATTGTGAACTGCTTCTTGAGCAGCACCAATTGTTGAGCCATCTGCCATTAACCAGAGATACTTAAATTATAAATCAACCATTTGAAGGCAAGTAACAAAGATGCCACCGCTTGAAGCACATAGAATCACTGGGTAGCTGAGTCATCATACATACAGAAATTCAATATACTTCGTACAACTGTAATTTGATGGTCCAAAAGCTTGTTCCTGCAGATGATTTCCATTCACTTGCTTTCCGTGCAAAAATACCTCAAAAGCTGGTGTGTTTGATAAATAGTATCATATTGGTTATTGCTTAAGTTGGATTTCGTAAAATGACCACAAACACTTGCAGCTTGTGCTTATTTCGACTAATTCCACGGGGTACCTTGCTACTTCCCACCAGCATATGTGGGAGGCAATATTATCTAAATTCATCCAACGGTAAGAATTTCTTTATTTCTTTTCCCTTAAAGTAAGGTTCAATAGGTTGATTACATAATCAACAAGTTAAACACGAGAACTAGAAGAATGAGAACAAAGGACAAAAGGAAAACAATAATCTTGCAGGTAAAAAGAAATCAGGTGGCAGGGGCGGAGGGAGAGTATTAGTTACGGGTTCGTATGCACCTAGTAACTTTTCTATAGATCCTGTATTTGTATTAGCAAATTCATATAAATATTTAACTGTGAATACAATAACTATGAGGACTATGAGTTCAGTGACAAGTTCAGTACCCATAAATTCTAAATTCTAGCTCCGGCTCTGTCAGGTGGTGCTTTAATAGTAGCTCTTGCATCAAGCTAACTCAAAGTAGGTATTCTTCCATGTGAAGATTGAAATGATTACTACTAAGCCACCAGAGATTAGACACATGAATACTTATGAAAAAGTATTAGGAAAAAGAAAAATGGAATGACAAAAATTGTACTTCCTCTGTTCACTTTTACTTGTCCACTATACTAAAGATAAATTTTTACTTTTACTTGTCCAGTTTAGCATATCAAGAGTAAACAATTTCTTTCTCCTATTTTACCCTTAACATTAACTAGACATTCCAAATAATTTCTCAAGTCAATTAAGGACTTTACACCAATTAATATGGGTATCATGGTAAAATATGCACTTCATTTATTATTCCTTAAGGGGTGTGCAAAGTCCATTGTCCACACAAGTAAAAGTGAATATAGGAAGTACATTATTTGATAAGATAAATGGAACGACCAGCCTGATATGAGTTGTTAGAATCTTAAGAATATTCTATAGAATATATGTAAATATATCAAGTAGCGTGATTTACTCTAATTATAATTAGGAATTGAATAGGTATTGATTTGTATTGATTAGGCTTTTTTTTTTCCTGATAATCGTGGTGTCCGGACCAGCTTTCTCGCACCTTGACTAATTCCACAGGATACCTACCACCTCCCACCAGCAACAGGTATCAGGTAACTCTTTCCACCAAGGCTAGGACAGATGAGAAGAAATCACCTAATATTTTTTTTGCCTCTGCTGAGGTTTAAACCTGAGACCTCAAGATTCTCAAGATTTATACTGATTTCCTTTCCTTTTAGGACATGTAAACTTAGCTATTTAAACCCAATAGCTTGAGGGAATAATCAAGCTTGAGTTTTCTCTTATTTCTCTTCTAATTCACATGGTATCAGAGCCTGATTATGGCCAGCAACATTGGAAGAGAAATTCAAACTTACTTTTTTTCTAGCTGATTTTTTGGCTGTTCGAACAGATCTCTATTTTCGGAGGTGTTGTGATCAAACCAACACCGCCACAAGACTTGGACCATTGGCGCGAGCAAAATCCAGTCAGCTCCGCCACCTCCAGTCATCTCACACACCAATCTTACCTGTCAAATTCCAGAGACTGTTTCTGTTTTCCAGATTCCGGCCAGATCTGATTTTTCCGGCGACTGTTTCTATTTTCTAGATTCCGGCAACTGTTTGCTTCCAGCGTTTTGCAAATTGCAGAATTTTCAAATTCGGTAATATCTACATTATGTCCCTCAGTTCCTCTATTTTTAGTTATAAGCCTGTGATTTCAAGTGACCCCAACCACTTCATCACCACTGAACCTTTGATAGGTAGTGCGAACTACTTATCTTGGTTATCTTGGTCTTCCTTTGTTCAGCTATGGTGCAAGGGACAAGGGGCTCAGGACCACTTGGTTAAACAGGCTAAGGATGTTGATGAAAAAGAGAAGGGTGAATGGGAGAAGGTTGATGCTCAGTTGTGTAGTTTATTATGGAAATCTGTTGATTCGAAGTTGATGTCGTAGTTCCGACCATTCCAAACCTGCTTCTTGGTTTGGGAAAAGGCTCGTGGGCTATACACAAATGACATCTCTCGTTTTTATAATGTTATTTCTCGGTTGACTAATCTTAAAAGGCAGGATTCAGATATGTCTACCTATCTAGGACAGGTTCAGGCGGTTATGGAAGAGTTCACTGAGTTGATGCCCGCTATTCCAAGTGTTGAAAAACAATTGGAGCAACGTGCAAAGATGCTTTTAGTTGTTACACTTGGGGAACTTCCATCTGATCTCGACTCGGTGCAAGATCATATTTTGGCTAGCCCCACTATTCCTGCTATGAATGACCTATTCGCTCGATTGTTGAGATTGGCTGCACCTATATCGTCTAGTCATCCGGTGATACTGCAGAGTCTTCTGTTCGAGCATCTCAGACTAGAAATCGATATGGAGGCCGCTCTAGGAAACCTCGGCCAAGGTGTGGCTATTATAACAAATTGGGTCATACCCGTGATGTGTGCTACTCTCTCCATGACAAACCAAAGAATGCTCATGTTGCTCAAACTAAACCCACTAGTAATCCAACAAATTAACTTTTCTCTTTATCTGAAGTAGAATGCAATGACGTTCTTCAGTATGAGGTGAGTAAGCAGATATCTCCATCAATAGCTTCCGTTGCTCAGATTGGTAATCCTGTTGCTTTTATTTCACAGTCCACCACACTTGGCCTTTGGGTCATGGACTCGGGCACTTTTGATCACATTTCTGGTAACAAATCTTTATTGACTAATATCATTTACTCTCGATCACTTTCCACTATAACGTTAGCTAATGATTCTCAGACTAGGGCAATCGGAGTTGGTCAAGCAAATCCCTTCCCTTGACTCTGCATAATGTTCTTTTTGTCCCTAGTTGTCCCTTTAGCATTTTGTCAATCAGTCGTTTGTCTAAGTCCTTAAATTGTTTCGTCTCATTTTTAGTGACTTCTTTGTTATACAGGACCTCAGTACGGGAGGGATGATTGCGAAGGGCGTGAGTTTGATGGGCTTTATTACATCAATTGCCACTGGTCCACTACAGCTTGTTCATAAGATTTAATCCATAGACTATTGGGACATCCTAGTTTATCTAAACTTCATAAGATGGTGCCTAGTTTGTCAAAATTGTCTAAGTTAGATTGTGAGTCGTGTCAACTGGAGAAGCACACCCGAGGTACTTTTCCACGCTGTCCTAATAATTGTGCAGAGTCTCTTTTTCATTTAGTTCATTATGATATTTGGGGTTCTAGTAGGGTTAGTTCTAAGTTGGGTTTTAAGTATTTTGTTACTTTCATTGATGATTACTCAAGGTGTACTTGAATTTTCTTAATGAAAGATTGTTTTGAATTATTTTTCACATTTCAAACTTTTTGTGCAGAAATACAAACTCAGCTTGGTGTTTCGATTCGCACTTTTCGTAGTGATAATGCACATGAATATTTATCCTCTCAATTTCAACAATTTATGTCTTCCCATGGCATTTTTCATCAGACATCTTGTCCTTACACTGTTCAACAAAATGGGATAGCGGAAAGAAAAAACAGGCATATTGTTGAACCCGCACACACCTTTCTTATACAAGCAAATGTTCCGTTGCGTTTTTGGGGGGATGCATTGCTCACCTCTTGTTATCTGATTAACCGTATGCCTTCTTCCGCTATTCAAAATCAGGTTCCACACTCTGTTTTGTTTTCTAAGTTAACCTTGTTTTCTCTTCCACCACATATCTTTGGGAGCACATGCTTTGTCCATATTCTCACTCCAGGAAATGAAAAATTGGCTCCTTGTTCTTTCAAATGTGTCTTTCTCGGTTATTCAAGGGTACTAAAGGGATATCGGTGCTTTTCACCTGACCTCCAGCAATACCTTATGTCTGCTGATGTTACTTTCTTTGAAGGTCAACCCTACTTTACATCCTATCCAACTCAACAGTTAGGCATTTCTAAGGTGCTACCAGTTCCATCTTTTGGGGATCCCACCATAGTCTGTCCTTCCATATCACCTTCTACAGCTCCATTTTCCACCGCTGCACCTCCACCGCTATTGACTTATCATCATCGTCCACGTCCAGATGATTCACGCACGCCACCAGAGTCCTTGCCTGCTGAGGACTTGTCTACACAGAGCCCTTCCATCGCCACTCGAAAAGGTAATCACTCTACTCATAACCCTAATCCTATCTATACTTGTTTGAGCTATCATCGTTTGTCACCAACCCATTCTGCCTTTGTATCATCACTATTATGTGTCTATTCCTAAGACTACAGGAGAAACTCTTTCTTATCCAGGCTGGCAACAAGCTATGACTGAGGAGATGTCTGCCTTACACTCTAGTGGTACTTGGGAGCTTGTTTCTCTACCTCCAGTTAAGTCTACAATTGGTTGTCATTGGGTATATATAGTGAAGGTTGGCCCCAATGGACAGATTGATCGCCTAAAGACTCGACTAGTGGCCAAAGGTTATACACAGATTTTTGGTCTTGAATATGGTGATACCTTCTCTCCTGTGGCTAAGATTGCTTTAGTTCGTCCCTTTTTATCCATAGCTATTGTTCGCCATTGGCCTCTCTACCAGTTGGATATTAAAAATGTCTTTCTTCATGGAGATCTCAAAGATGAGGTATATATGGTGCGAGCACCCAGCTTTGTTGCTCAGGGGGAGTCTACGAACATGGTTTGTAGACTATGATGAGCACTCTATGGCCTGAAGCAGTCTCCTCGATCATGGTTTGGGAAGTTTAGCATGGTTATTCAGGAGTTTGGCATGGTCCGAAGTGAAGCTAACCATTCTGTGTGTTTTATTATCACTTTGCTCCAGGTTTGTGCATATATTTGGTGGTGCATGTTGATGTCATTGTTATCACAGGTAATGATGATGAGGGAATTACCAAACATCACCTTTTCCAGCACTTTCAGACTAAGGATCTTGGTCGATTGAAGTACTTCTTGGGCATTGAGATTGCTCAATCCAAATCAGGAATTGCTATTTCACAGAGGAAGTATGCACTTGATATTCTTGAGGTGACAGGAATGACAGATTGTAGGCCCCTATTGATTCTCCAATGGATTCAAATGTTAAGCTCCTACCAGGTCAGGAGGAGCCTTTAAGAGATCCTGGAAGATATAGAAGGCTAGTAGGAAAGTTGAATTATTTGACTGTGACTCGACGTGACATTACCTTCCCGATTAGTGTTGTAAGTCAGTTCTTGAATTCTCCGTGTGATAGTCACTAGAATGCAGTTATTCGTATTCTTCGATATATAAAATCTGCTCCAGGGAAAGGACTACTTTACAAAGACCGAGGACATGAGAAAATTGTTGGATATTCAGATGCAGATTATGCAGGGTCAAGAGACATCGTCACAAGGTTCGTGCGGCCAAGTGATCAACTTGCAGCCATATTCACCAAGTCCCTAGCCGGTCCAAAAACGAGTTATTTATGTAACAAGCTTGGTACATATAATTGCATGCACCAGCTTCAGGGGGAGTGTTAGAATCTTAAGAATATTCTATAGAATATATATAAATATAGCAAGTAGCTTGATTTACTCTGATTATAATTAGGAATTGAATAGGTATTGACTTGTATTGATTAAGTTTTAATTTATACTGATTACCTTTCCTTTTACTTAGCTATTTAAACCCAATAGCTTGATGGAATAATCAAGCTGAGTTTTTCTTATTTCTCTTCCAATTCACATGAGTCATACAAAAAAATGGAACAACTGTCACATGGTTCATATAATTTCATAGCTAGAGTGCTAGACACTCCTCACAAGCATGTGAGCAATGCCGTGGAAAGGAGACCCTCTTTTAGACTTGCTAAACAATTAAAATTGCCTAAGACAGACATAAGGGTGTGGAATAAGGAAGTGTTTGAGAGGATAGAAGTGAAAATGAAGGAGATTATGAATGAGGTGGGGGAGTTAGAAAGACTAGAGGCAGAAGAGAGTTAGATGGGAGGGAAGAGAAGAAGTGTTATAAAGAGGGGAGCTAGCAGCTTTGGCATTGGCTCAAGAGACTAGTTGGAGACAAAAATCGAGGACGGTGTGGTTGGAAGAGGGGGATTCTACTAAAAAATTCTTTCACAGGGTAGCAATTGCAAATAAGATGAGGAATTTGATAGTCTCTAAGGAGGTTGGGGCAGACATATGAGGGGAGAATGAAGTAGAGGAAGCAATTGTTCAGTTCTACAAACGATTGTTCAAAAAGGAAGCAGAGTGGAGACCAAATTTTGGGGAGTGTGGATTTCAATCAGATAGGAGGGGAAAATAGTGAGTGGTTAGAGAGGGCTATTGAAGAAGAGGAGGTATGTGTGGTCGTAGAGTGTTGTGCTGGTGACAAGGCTCCAGGCCCAAATGGCTTCACTTTGGCTTTTTTTCAGCATTGTTGGAGCATGGTCAAGCATGATGTTTTGAGTACTATTGATGAGTTCCAGGAAGACGTGAATCTGAAAGAATCTTGAATGCTTCTTTCATTGTCATTATTCCTAAGAAAGATGGAGCTACCAGCTTGGGGTCTCATGGTAGCCTGCTTCAGTCCCCTTATGGAACTTTCCTTACTGGGTTAGCCATATGGGATTACAGACCTATTAGTCTAGTGGGAAGCATATAGAAGATCATTTTAAGGTGCTTTTTAATATACTTAGAGTTTTGGACGAGACCGTTTCTACTTTGCAAAATGCTTTTGTCAAAGCAACACAAATTTTAGATATAACTTTGTTAGCTAATGAAGTAATATGTTCGAAGAAGAAATAAGATGAGTCGGGTATTTTGTGTAATTTAGATCTTGAAAAGGCTTATGACCACGTAAATCGGGAGTTTCTGGACTTCACTTTGCTGAAGATGGGCTTTGGGGCAAAAAGGAGGAAGTGGATCAGTTTTTGCATCTCTTCAGTAAGATACTCGATTTTGGTGAACGGAAATCAGTGTGATTTCTTTGGCAGTTCGAGGGGCTCAAGGTAAAGGATCCTTTACCACCATGCTTTTTATCTTGGTAAGGGAAGCATTGAGCAGGATGATGGACAGAACGGTTTTAGGTGGACATATCAAGGGGTTCAACGCTGCGATTAGTAGTGTAAGTTCCATGTCAGTTACTCATCTCTTCTTTGCAGATGATACTTTGGTGTTCTGTGATGTAATTGGGATCCAGTTGGACTATATCGGAAAATTGATAACTTGGTTCCAGGTTGTGCCAGGGCTTAAAATTAACCTCACGAAATGTGAGATCATACCCGTTGGTGTAGTAGATAACATTGACTTACTTGCCCAAGTTTTGGAATGTAAAGGGTAGGGACTACCCCTACTACCTACCTTGATTACCTCTAGGCGCATCAAACAAGAATCTAGGTGTTTGGAACTGATCATTCAGAGTGTAGAGAAGAGGTTAACAGGTTGGCAGAAAAAGATACTTGTTTAAAGGAGGAAAAGAAGTGCTTATTAAGAGCACTTTATCAAGTATCCTACATTTTGCATGTTCATGTTCAGCGCACCTACTACTGTTATAGGTAAGATGGAAAGCTTAGAAAGAAATTTTTCTTGCGACGCGGCGGATGGGACAAAGAAGTTTCACTTAGTTCGTTGGGAAACCGTGACATATCCTAAATGATGGGGAGGACTCGGGGTAAAAGATTTAAAGGTTTTCAGCAAAGCACTTTTGCATAAATGGTTATGGAGATTTGTGATGGAGGGAGAAGCTTTATGGGGAAGGGTGATAACGGATAAATATGGAGAAATCGAAGGGGATGGAGAACTCATTATGCCTTTTGGTGTGGTGTGTGGAGGAATATAATGAAAGGGTGGGAAGCTTTTAATAATAACATTTCTTTTAAAGGTTGGGGATGGGAGTAGAGTTAGTTTTTGGGGGCATAAGTGGTGTGGAGACTTGGTACTTAAAAATGAATTCCCAATATTGTATAGGATTTCTTACCAAAAGGAGTTGTCTGTTCAGCAAGCTAGGGAGACACAAGGAGATGGAACTTTTT
Organism: Datura wrightii; assembly: GCA_035772735.1. Taxonomy (NCBI): domain Eukaryota; kingdom Viridiplantae; phylum Streptophyta; class Magnoliopsida; order Solanales; family Solanaceae; genus Datura; species Datura wrightii. Next base: position 178,024,269 of record JASDFA010000010.1, on the reverse strand, counting down.
GGGATTTGAGGTTCAAGAGGAATTTCCAAGATTGAGAGATGACCGAGCTTCAGAAATTACTAGTCTTGCTTCAAAAGCAATGCGAGCTAGGTGACAGAACCGATGCTTTTAGTTGGGAATTGGGGAATAATAGTGTTCTTTGTTAAGTCCTTCTGTGAGAAGCTTCTGGTTAGGATGAAGGATATTTTCCAATATATTTCGGTATAAATACCTAGGGAGCCGAGGAAGGTGTGCTTCTTCACGTGGTTAGCTGCTAGAGGGGTGATTTTGATGCGGAGAATCTTGGAAAACGAAGGTTGTCTACTTAAGCTGGTGTTTCCTTTGTAAGGAGACGGGTGAGGACAGGATCCTATTGTGTTACATTGCAAGTTAGCTAGGAGCTTATAGGGATTCTTTGGGTGGTTTGGCGTCTCTTGGGTAATGCCAAGATTGGTGAAAGAATTGATGTGCAGTTGGAAGAGCAAAGCTAGGAGAAGAAGGCACAAGGCTTGAAATGTTACTCCTCTTGCTTTAAAGCGGGTCATTTGAAAAGAGAGAACAGAGGGCTTCTAGGGGTGGAGATGAGCTTTGCTCAATTGAGGAGTAGTTTCCGGTCCCTTATTTTCTTTTGATGCACCCGTGTAGATCCTGTTTGTATAGAGGATATAGTGTTTTTTGAAGAGTGTCATTTTTTGTAGGTTCCTCCTTTTTTGGTATACCTCTTGTATACGACCAAGTTGGCCTTGTTTTTATCAATGAAACCTTTAACTTGATAAAAAATATTTAGAGGCAAACTAACACAACTATCAAATATAGTTTTTGCATTCCGACCAAAAAATGAGTCACAAGAAACACAACTATTAAATACAGCTTTTGCATTCGACAAAAAAAAGAAGTCACGAGAAACACATGTTTACTTTTATGGTAGATTACGGCTTGCACGTGTCAAAGACAGGCATGAACATGATAGCAATACACGTCAGTTATGAAGCATTCTAGTAGCTTTCCATTAATATCTAAGATTTTCGAGTAATATTCTGAAGTTAAATAAGTGTGATTTAGTAAAACTAACAACATAATTAGAGCCTATAAACCAAGCTTGACCGAAAACCCTAACAGCCACGCCAGTCCTATCAATTTCACTATGAATTGGTCTCTCCGCCTATATTTCTCATCTTTCATCTAACTCATGGCCGCAACTGAGCACCTCACATGACTTTTTGGCTCACTCCCCTTGCATCCCTACTAAAATCAAATAAAGAGTATGTCTTTTGTCTTACCATCTTCAATCTTTCCTTTGTTTTTGACAACCTTCTGTGTGTGTGTGTCAAGCATTTAAGGATGTCAAATGAATCTTTTGTCTTGCCATCTTCAATCTTTCCTTTGTTTTTGACAACCTTCTGTGTGTGTCTAGCATTTAAGGATGTAGTCTAAGATCTTCTTTTTTTTATTTTTTAATTAAATAGGTATTTTATATAAATCAAAAGATAAAAATCCAACAAATAATTTAATGGGCTGGATCGAAAAGATCAGGTCCCAAATAAAGTACTAAATGAACTACCACTTGCGCTGGGGGGGTTTAAGACCAGCCCAGTTCTTCCTTTGTAATTATACTACCCTATGTACTGATTTCCTCTCATTTCTATTGTTGAGTTTGAGCTGGACCTCGTTACCTCCGCCGTCAGTGCTTCCACTCTCCGGTATGGTGCTCTTGTAAGTGACTCTTCCTCTGCATTGTTCTGTCTATGTTTATCTCTGATTTCCTTTCTTTGTTCTCCTGTTGCAGTTTTTTCGTGTTTCTTGGAGTTGTTTGATTGGATGTTCAAGTTCTAGTACATGGTTTGTTTGTTCATCTTTATCTGATCACCTTAGTTTTTATCCTTAGAATTGGGTACTGATTCTTGTCTAGGTTGACTATCTGCTTTCCTTTGCTTGGTAGTTCTTTGAAGTTGTCGATCTCAATTCTTCTTGCCCTTTCAAATGCTAGGTTAGCCAAATAGTCCGTCATCTGATTTCCTTCCCTGTATATGTGTTTTATTGTACCTGGCAGTGTTGCATGTATTGCTTTGTATCTTCTATGAATATTCTGATTTTCCATGGGATTTACCATACCTCAGTTAACATGTTTTTTAGAATCAATGAGTCTGTTTCTATTGTTATCTGCCTTATGTTTGCTCCTACACAGTGTGCAATTGCTTTCTTTATAGCTGTTGCTTCTGCTTCTATGTTTGTACATTCACCAATTTCTTCAGCTTGAGCATATATTAGATCTCCCTCTGTGTTCCTTAGACAAAAACCATAGCTGACTACATGCTCCATCCGTATTGTATTTCAATCCCTCAATGGGTAGAATCCAGCTGATTTTTTGTAATAGAGTCTTGGTTTATACTCATCAAAGTATTTCACTAAATCTCTCCAATTTCTTGGGATCTGATTTAATGTAGGATACAATGTTGTACTCAGTTACCAGATGGTATTAGACACTAAGTATAGTAGTCTGTTCCAAGAAACCTGCTTCCCATGCCTTATGTTGTTTCTCCTTTTCTATAGTTCCCATATTATAATGATTGGAACTGCATTCATTATAGGTCGGAGTTTTTCCTTGCAAGGAGTTGTCCACCATTTTATAATTACCCGTGTTAGGTGCCTGACAGCTACATCAATACCTACACATGAGGAAAAATGACTCCAAAACTTGTAGGCTATAGGAGCTGTTAGAAATATATGTGTAATTATTTCCTGTTTAGTTTCTCTGCAACACCAACATTTAGACACTACAGATATTCCCAATCTCTGTATCACATCATCAATTGGGATTTTAAACTTCCATGTCCTCCATAATAGGAATGAGATTTTAAATGGTTATTTTTGTGGCAACATATATCTGAAAATCTGCACCTTTTCTTCTCCGATTCTTGTATATTCCCAAGCTGATTTGACTGTGAATTTCCCATTCTGTTCTAGCATCCACCATGTGCTATCCAGTTCTTCTGTTTCAATAGGAGGTATATGTTGTAATATATGTTCCACTAATTCTTCTGGTAACTGTGTTGCCAAAAGTTCCCTTTTCCAATCCATTTGAATCTGCATATTCCTTCACTTCAATCTCTTCTATCTCTGTTGCTTCTGGTATGATGTGATATAAGGCACCAATGTTTGTCCAATTGTTAAACCAGAAACTAGCATTTCCACTTCTAATCTTCCACCATATTTTGTGTTCAATCAGTTCCTTCACTGTTGCCATCTTCTTCCACACTGGTGATCCATATCTAGTTTTTGGTTTCATTGCTTTCTAAGATCTGATTTTGGGTTTCATTGCTTTATATTTTAAGGCTTGATCATTCTAAAGAATTGCGCTAACAAGTACTAGATCTGGCACCCATATAAAGGTCAGCTCTCTTTATCCATCTGTGTTTTAAATTTAAGCATGTAGATCTAAGTTCTAATCCCATTTTCAGGGTTTCCCAATTTAAGACCCTAAGCTAAAGATTCAGTTGAACAGCTCTAAGGAATAGCGCCATAAAAGGTCAGTTAATAAGCTAAAGATTTAATTGACAACTCTAGCGAATAGCATCATAAGAGGTCAGTGTTCTTCATATTTATCTATTCTTTTTTTGGAATAGTAATTACAGTTCCTTTACTGTTGTCTCTCTCTCTATTAAATTATATTTGTATTGACATTGTTAAAGATGAACATGATTTTATGTGTGTTATTCAGCAGTTCTTATGCTTAAATATGCAATCCTGTAAGAAAATGAATTTTTGGCCTTAGATAAGACTTGGCACCTCTATCTTCAAACTTTGTCTCCATCTCGCCTCAGTTTAAAACTGACAAATCTCCAAACCCAAGGGAATAATTAGTTTAAAAGAATAACCAAGAACAGTAGCATACATTAAAAATTAGTATTAAATTGACTTTTTTGGTACATACATAACATCCATCTAGACATAAAAGTTTTATAAACAGTAAAATTCAAATTCATCTCAGGAGAAGACTATCAAATCAGCATGCATTCCTTGGAAGAGAGTTGCTGACACATAGGTAAATTATAGAAAATGAAACACACAATAAAGTTGGCGAGAAATTAACTTTTTTTAATTAGTGAATTACAAGTTATTAACATCTCTTCTATATCAAGAGAATTTACTAGGCTGAGACCAAGAAAGAACCAACCGTTCATGTTGAACATGTCATCTTCGGCAACCCAAAAAGCCACAGAACGCCTACTAGACCCTGGAGTGCGCCGTGAAAGAACAGAAATATAAGTAGAAGGTAGTATATAGACTTAAAAGATGATTATATTTAGTTATTCTCTCATTTATTTTTAATTTTTCATCTGGTATTCGGCATTCGTATTGAGACCCATTTAAATTCAGATTCGCTAAAGAAAAAGTCCCACGTCGAGGGTAAAGCGCTCCCTAACAAAGACTACTTTGTACCTAGTAGGACTCGAATCCCATGCCTCTAGTTAAGGACGAGTACTTACCACTCAACCACAAACCTTGTTGATATTCTCCCATCCTTTAGATGACTATTGTCAAAGAGATAAGAGTTAAATACTGAACTTTAAAAAATGTCAAGGTATAGAAATTAAACTCCATCAAATATAACTAACTAGGTGTATATATATAGCTACAAGAAAGATTCCTCACAGTTAAACTAGATAAGTTGTTCTGATGATGAAATCAAAACTATAAATATCGCAAACTTACTGAAGTTACCTAAAATCATACAATAAGGAAGAGCATATACACCAACAAGGTTATGTTGCAATGGATAAGATCCTCCACCCTTAACCAGAGATCTCGGGTTCGAGTCCCTAGGTATGAAAAAATCATGTTAGGGAGCGCTATCCCTTAGATGGGCCTCACGTGAAACGTATTAGTTAGGGCCTCAATGCGGGTACCGCACACAGGGAGGAAAACCAATAAAAAGAAAAGAATATACATGCATCACAATCCCATTTTCCACCTGTTTCTGCAATCCGACAAAAAAGGGATTCACGAGAAACACAACATGTTAACATTTATGGCAGATTACAACTTTCACGTGTCAAAGATAGACACTAACACGATAGCAATACACGTCATTTTTGTAAGCATTCGCATAGTTTTCCTATAATATCTAAGCTTTTCGAGTAATTTTTTTAAAGTTGATCAGGGTAATTTAGTAAAACTAAAAACATTACAGCCGCTCCAGTCCTATCACCTTCCTTACACATTGTCTACCCGCCTATTTTTCTAATCTTTCATCTATCTCATGTCAACAACTGAGCACCTCACATTACTGTTTTGCTCTCTCCCCTTGCATCCCTAACAAATAAAACAAAGAGTAAGAATCTTTTGCCCCGCTGTCTTTCATATGCCCTTTTTTTCTTTTTTGACGAACTTCTATGTATGTGATTGGTATTTAAGGGTGTCAATTTGAGATCTAATCTTTGGTTTTATTGTTTTCTATTTTAAAGCTTGAATCTAAAGAATTGCACTAATAACTCCTAGATTTGGCAGCATACAAAGGTCAGCTCTTGTTATTCATCTTTTCTTAAAACTTCAGAATGTCGATCTATGTTCTAATCCCTTTTTCAGGGTTTTCCGATTCAAGGCCCTAAGCTAAAGATTTAGTTGAACGGCTCTAAGGAATAGCGCCATAAAAGGTCAGTTGATAAGCTAAAGATTTAATTGACAACTCTAGTGAATAGTGTCATCGGAGGTCAGTATTCTTCATATTTATCTTTCTTTTTTTGGAATAGTAATTATAGTTCCTTTACTGTTGTCTCTCTCTCTCTCAATTAAATTATGATTGTGATGACATTGTTAAAAGATGTATATGATTTTATGTGTGTTACTGAGCGGTTCATATGCTTTAACATGCAATCCTGTAACAAAATGAATTTTTGGCCTTAGATAAGACCTGGCACCTTTATCTTCAAACTTTGTCTTCATCTCGCCTCAGTTTAAAACTGACAAATCTCCGAATCCAAGGGAATAATTAGTTTAAAAGAATAACCAAGAACAGTAGCATACATTAAAAATAAGTATTAAATTGACTATTACCGTACATACATAACATCCATCAAGACATAAAAATTTTATAAACAGTAAAATTCAAATTTATCTCACGAAAAGACTGTATAGACTATCAAATCAGCATGCATTCCTTGGAAGAGAGTTGCTGACACATAGATAAATTATAGAAAATAAAACACACAATAAAGTTGGCGAGAAACTAACTTATTTTAATTAGTAAATTAAAAGTTATTAACATCTCTTCTATATCAAGAGAATTTACTAGGCTGAGACCAAGAAAGAACCGACCGTTCATGTTGAACATGTCATCTTCGGCATCCCAAAAGCCACAGAACGCCTACTAGACCCTGGAGTGCGCCGTGAAAGAATAGAAATATAAGTAGAAGGTAGTATATAGACTTAAAAGATGATTATATTTAGTTATTCTCTCATTTATTTTTAATTTTTCATCTGGTATTCGGCATTCGTATTGAGACCCATTTAAATTCAGATTCGCTAAAGAAAAAGTCCCACGTCGAGGGTAAAGGGCTCCCTAACAAAGACTACTTTGTACCTAGTAGGACTCGAATCCCATGCCTCTAGTTAAGGACGAGTACTTACCACTCAACCACAAACCTTGTTGATATTCTCCCATCCTTTAGATGACTATTGTCAAAGAGATAAGAGTTAAATACTGAACTTTAAAAAATGTCAAGGTATAGAAATTAAACTCCATCAAATATAACTAACTAGGTGTATATATATAGCTACAAGAAAGATTCCTCACAGTTAAACTAGATAAGTTGTTCTGATGATGAAATCAAAACTATAAATATCGCAAACTTACTGAAGTTACCTAAAATCATACAATAAGGAAGAGCATATACACCAACAAGGTTATGTTGCAATGGATAAGATCCTCCACCCTTAACCAGAGGTCTCGGGTTCGAGTCCCTAGGTATGAAAAAATCATGTTAGGGAGCGCTATCCCTTAGATGGGCCTCACGTGAAACGTATTAGTTAGGGCCTCAATGCGGGTACCGCACACAGGGAGGAAAACCAATAAAAAGAAAAGAATATACATGCATCACAATCCCATTTTCCACCTGTTTCTGCAATTCGACAAAAAAGGGATTCACGAGAAACACAACATGTTAACTTTTATGGCAGATTACAACTTTCACGTGTCAAAGATAGACACTAACACGATAGCAATACACGTCATTTTTGTAAGCATTCGCATAGTTTTCCGATAATATCTAAGCTTCTCGAGTAATTTTTTTTAAAGTTGATCAGGGTAATTTAGCAAAACTAACAACATTACAGCCGCTCCAGTCCTATCACCTTCCTTACACATTGGTCTACCCGCCTATTTTTCTAATCTTTCATCTATCTCATGTCAACAACTGAGCACCTCACATGACTGTTTTGCTCTCTCCCCTTTCATCCCTAACAAATAAACCAAAGAGTATGAATCTTTTGTCCCGCTGTCCTTGATATGCCCTTTTTTTCTTTTTTGACGAACTTCTATGTATGTGATTGGTATTTAAGGGTGTCAATTTGAGATCTAATCTTTGGTTTTATTGTTTTCTATTTTAAAGCTTGAATCTAAAGAATTGTGCTAATAACTCCTAGATTTGGCAGCATACAAAGGTCAGCTCTTGTTATTCATCTTTTCTTAAAACTTCAGAATGTCGATCTATGTTCTAATCCCTTTTTCAGGGTTTTCCGATTCAAGGACCTAAGCTAAAGATTTAGTTGAACGGCTCTAAGGAATAGCGCCATAAAAGGTCAGTTGATAAGCTAAAGATTTAATTGACAACTCTAGTGAATAGTGTCATCGGAGGTCAGTATTCTTCATATTTATCTTTCTTTTTTTGGAATAGTAATTATAGTTCCTTTACTGTTGTCTCTCTCTCTCTCAATTAAATTATGATTGTGATGACATTGTTAAAAGATGTATATGATTTTATTTGTGTTACTGAGCGGTTCTTATGCTTTAACATGCAATCCTGTAACAAAATGAATTTTTGGCCTTAGATAAGACCTGGCACCTTTATCTTCAAACTTTGTCTCCATCTCGCCTCAGTTTAAAACTGACAAATCTCCGAACCCAAGGGAATAATTAGTTTTAAAGAATAACCAAGAACAGTAGCATACATTAAAAATTAGTATTAAATTGACTATTTCGGTACATACATAACATCCATCTAGACATAAAAATTTTATAAACAGATAAGAAGGAATTCTCAGTGAAGATAGCATACCAAATACTAGGACCTCAAAATCCATCACTGAGAACTGGCCCTGGAAACTCATCTGAAAAATCAAATTACCCCCCAAGATTAGCTGCTTCAGCTGGACTGCCCTTCATGGAGCATGTCTAACATAAAACAACCTGGCTAAAAGAAAATTTCACAGTGCAAATAGGTGCTACATGTGCCTGAAGGATTCTGAAACACATAATCATCTTTTTTTACAATGCCCAGTGGCATCAGACCTATGGAACATGTTTCTATCACTCTTTGGGCTCAGATAGGTCATGCCACAGAACATCAAGGATGCTTTTGAAAACTGGAATAATAGGAGCGTTGATAGCTCCATCAAGACAATCTGGAAGATGATACCCGCAGCTATTTGTTGGAGTGTCTGGAATGAGAGGAATAGAAGATGCTTTGTGTTTGTCTTATGTATTTGTACAGCTGGGCCTATTTGTCTCCTATAGACTCCCAAACTACCTTCTTAAACTTTGTTCGCTCACTGACCATAGCTTAAAGATTGTAACTGAGCTACTTAGTTTCTTTTGCTCCAACTCTTTTGTAACTACTTTGCATCATCTTGATGCCAGAAATGGAATCCTTGACTTCATCAAAAAAAAAAAATTCAAATTCATCTCAGGAAAAGACTGTCTAGACTATCAAATCAGCATGCATTCCTTGGAAGAGAGTTGCTGACACATATAGATATATTATAGAAAATAAAACACACAAAAAAGTTGGTGAGAAATTAACTTTTTTTAATTAGTGAATTACAAGTTATTAACATCTCTTCTATATCAAGAGAATTTACTAGGCTGAGACCAAGAAAGAACCAACCGTTCATGTTGAACATGTCATCTTCGGCATCCCAAAAGCCACAGAACACCAACTAGACCCTGGAGTGCGCCGTGAAAGAATAGAAATATAAGTAGAAGGTAGTATATAGACTTAAAAGATGATTATATTTAGTTATTCTCATTTATTTTTAATTTTTCATCTGGTATTCGGCATTCGTATTTGAGACCCATTTAAATTCAGATTCGCTAAAGAAAAAGTCCCATCTCGAGGGTAAAGCACTCCCTAACAAAGACTACTTTGTACCTAGTAGGACTCGAATCCCATGCCTCTAGTTAAGGAAGAGTACTTACCAGTCAACCACAAACCTAGTTGATATTCTCCAATCCTTTAGATGACTATTGTCAAAGAGATAAGAGTTAAATACTGAACTTTAAAAAATGTCAAGGTATAGAAATTAAACTCCATCAAATATAACTAACTAGGTGTATATATATAACTACAAGAAAGATTCCTCACAGTTAAACTAGATAAGTTGTTCTGATGATGAAATCAAAACTATAAATATCGCAAACTTACTGAAGTTACCTAAAATCATACAATAAGGAAGAGAACATACACCAACAAGGTTATGTTGAAATGGATAAGATCCTCTGCCCTTAACCAGAGGTCTCGGGTTCAAGTCCCTATGTATGAAAAAAATCATGTTAGGGAGCGCTATCCCTTAGATGGGCCTCACGCAAGACGTATTAGTTAGGGCCTCAATGCGGGTACTGCACACAGGGAGGAAAACCAAAAAAAAAAGAAAAGAATATACATGCATCACAATCCCCACTTTCCTCCTGTTTTTGCAATCCGACAAAAAAGGGAGTCACGAGAAACACAAGATGTTAACTTTTATGGAAGATTACAACTTTCACGTGTCAAAGATAGACACTTACACGATAGCAATACACGTCATTTCTGTAAGCATTCGCATAGTTTTCCGATAATATCTAAAATTTTTGAGTAACTTTTTTAAAGTTGATCAGGGTAATTTAGTAAAACGAACAACATTGTTATAGCCTATAAATCAATATTTTTCGAAAACCCTAACGGCTGCTCCAGTCCTATCACTTCCCTTATGCATTGTTCAATCCGCCTATTTTTCTAATATTTCATCTAACTCATGGCAACAACTGCGCACCACACATGACTTTTTTGCTCTCTCCCTTTGCATCCCTAACAAATAAAATAAAGAGTATTAATCTTTTGTCCTGCCGTCTTTGATGTCCTTTGTGACGACCTTCGATGTATGTTCATTAGTATTTAAGGGTGTCAATTTGAGATCTAACCTTTGGTTTTAATGCTTTCCATTTTAAAGCTTGAATCTAAATAATTGCGCTAACTAGTCCTAGATCTGGCATCATATAAACGTCAGCTCTTTCTATTAATTTTCTTTTTAGACTTAAGCATTTCGATCTAAGTTCTAATCTCTTTTCAGGGTTTTCCGATTCAAGGCCCTAAGTTAAAGATTTAATAGAGCAGCTCTAAAGAATAGCGCCATAAAAGGTCAGTAGATAAGCTAAAGATTTAATTGAACAAATCCAATGAATAGCGTCATAAGAGGTCAGTGTTCTTCATATTTATCTATTCTTTTTTTTGGAATAGTAATTAAAGATCCTTTACTGTTGTCTCTCTCTCTATTAAATTATATTTGTGATGACATTGTTGAAAGATGTCTATGATTTTATGTGTTATTCAGCAGTTTTTATGCTCTAGCAATCAATCCTATAACAAAATGAATTTTGGCCTTAGATAAGAGTTGGCTCCTTTACCATCCACATCCAACATTGCCTCCATCTCGCATCAGTTTAAAACTGACAGATCTCCAAACCCAAGGGAATAATTAGTTAAAATGAATAACCAAGAACAGCAGCATATATTAACAATTAGTATTAAATTGTCTATTTCCATACATACATAACATCCATCAAGACATAAAAATTTTATAAACAGTAAAATTCAAATTCATCTCTGGAAAAGACTGTCTAGACTATCAAATCAGCATTCCTTGGAAGATAGTTGCCGACACATATAGATAAATCGTAGAAAATACAACACACAATAAAGTTGATGAGAAACTAACTTTTTTAAACCAGTAAATTAAAATATATTAATATCTCTTTTATATCGAGGGAATTTACTAGGCTGAGACCGAGAAATAACCATCCGTTCATGTTGAACGTGTCATCTTCGGCATCTCAAAAGCCACGGAACGCCAACTAGATCATCGAGTGCGCGAATAAAAGAAAAGAAATATAAGTAGAAGGTAGTATATAGACTTAAAAGATGATTATATTTAGTTATTCTACCATTTGTTTTTAATTTCTCATCCGGTATTCGTTATTTGTATTGGGGCCCATTTAAATTCGAATTCGCTAAAGAAAAAGTCCCACGTTGAGGGTAAAGCGCTCCCTAACAAAGACGACTTTGTACATAGTAGGACTTGAATCTCATACCTCTAGTTAAGGATGAGTGCTTACCACTCAACCACAAACCTTGTTGATATTCTCCCATCCTTTAGATGACTATTGTCAACTAGATAGAGTTAAATACTGATCTTTAAAAAATGTCAAGGTATAGAATTTAAACTCCATCAAATATAACTAACTAGATGTATATATATAACTACAAGAAAGATTTGTCAAAGTTAAACTAGATAAGTTGTTCCGATGGAGAAATCAACACTATAAATATTGCAAACTTACTGAAGTTACCTAAAATCTCAGAATAAGGAAGAGAATATACACCAACAAGGTTATGTTTCAATGGATAATATCCTCCAGCCTTAACCAGAGGTCTCGGGTTCGAGTCCCTAGCAACAACAACCACCCAGTAGTATCCCATCAAGTGGGGCCTGGTGGGTTCGAGTCCCTAGGTATGAAAAAAATCATGTTAGAGAGCACTTTCCCTTAGATGGGCCTCATGCGATATGTATTAGTTAGGGCCTTAACGCGGATACCGTACCCACACACAGGGAGGGGAAAAAAAAGAATATACAAGAATCATAATCCCCATTTTCCTTCTGTATTTGCAATCCGACAAACAAGGAGTCACGAGAAACACAATATGTTAACCTTTATGGCGGATTACAGCTTTGACGTGTCAAAGATAGACACTAACATGATAGCAATACACGTCATTTACAGAGCAGTCGCATAGTTTTCTGTTAATATCTAAGATTTTTCGAGTAATGTTTTAAAATTAATAAGGGTAATTTAGTAAAACTAACAAAATTGTTAGAGCCTATAAATCAATCGTCGTTGAAAACCTAACAACTGCTCCAATCATATCACTTTCCTTACACATTGGCTTATCCGCCTATGTTTCTAATCTTTCATCGTAACTCATGGCAGCAACTGAGCACCGCACATGACATTTTTGCTCTCTCCCCTTGCATCCCTAATAAATAAAATAAAGAGTATGAATTTTTTGTCCTACCATCTTTGATCTATCCTTTGTTTTTGACGACCTTCTATTATGTGATTTGTACTTAAGGGTGTCAATTTGAGATCTAATCTTTGTTTCTATTGTTTTCTATTTTAAAGCTTGAATCTAAAAAAATTGCGCTAACAAGTCCTAGATCTCGCATCATATAAAGGTCAGCTCTTTTTATTCATCTTTCTTTTAAGCTTAAGCATGTCGATCTAAGTTCTAATCCCTTTTTCAGGGTTTTCCGATCCAAGGCCCTAAGCTAAAGATTTAGTTGAACAGCTCTAAGAAATAGCGTCATAAGAGGTCAGTAGATAAGCTAAATATTTAATTGAACAACTCCAACGAATAGCGTCATAAGAGGTTAGTGTTCTTCAGATTTATCTATTCCTTTTTTGGAATAGCAATCACAGTTCCTTTACTGTTGTCTCTCTCTCTATTAAATTATGTTTGTGATGACATTGTTGAAGGATGTCTATGATTCTATGTGTGTTATTCAGCAGTTATTATGCTTTAACAATCAATCACAAAATGAATTTTCGGTCTTAGATAAGGCTTGGCTCCTTTACCTTCCAACATCCAACATTGTCTCCATCTTGCCTCAATTTGAAACTGACAAATCTCCAAACCCAAGGGAATAATTAGTTTAAAAGAATAACCAAGAACAGCAGCATACATGAACACTTAGTATTAAATTGACTCTTTCTGTAGATACAAAACAACCATCAAGTCATAAAATTTTTATAAACACTAAAATTCAAATTCTTCTCTGGGGAAGACTTAGACTATCAAATCAGCATTCCTTGAAAGAGAGTTGCTGACGCAGATAGATAAATTGTAATAAATAAAACACACAATAAAGTTGGTGAGAAATTAACTTTTTTTTATTAGTAAATTCAAAGTTATTAACACCTCTTCTATATCAAGAGAATTTACTAGGCTGAGACCAAGAAAGAACCAACCGTTCATGTTGAACATGTCATATTCGGCATCCCAAAAGCCACAGAGCGCCAACTAGACCATGGAGTGCACCATGAAAGAAAAGAATATAAGCAGAAGGTAGTATATAGACTTAAAAGATTCTCCCATATCTCATTTGTTTTTAATTTTCATTCGGTATTTGGTATTTGTATTGAGGCCCATTTAAATTCGGATTCGCTAAAGAAAAAGTCCCATGTCGAGGGTAAAACGCTCTCTAACAAAGACGACTTTGTACCTAGTAGGACTCGAATCCCATACCTCTAGTTAAAGATGAGACTTACTACTCAACCACAAACCTTGTTGATATTCTCTCATACTTTAGATGACTATTCTCAACTATATAGAGTAAAATATTGATCTTTAAAAAAATGTCAAGGTATAGAAATTAAACTCCATCAAATATAACTAACTAGGTGTGTATATATATATAACTACAAGAAAGATTCCTCAAAGTTAAACTAGAAAAGTTGTGCAAACTTACTGAAGTTACCTATAATCTTACAATAAGGAACAGAATATACATCAAGGTTATGTTGCAATGGATAATATCCTCCACTCCAAACCAGAGGTCTCGGTTCAAGTCTATAGATATGAAAAAATCATGTTAGGGAGCACTTTCCCCTGGATGGGCCTCATGCAATGCGTATTAGTTAGGGCCCCAATGTGGGTACCACACAGGGTGGAAAACCAAAAAAAAAAAAAAAAAAAAAGAATATACATGCATTATAATCCCTAATTTCCTCCTGTTTTTGCATTCTGACAAAAAAAGGAGTCACGAGAAACACAACATGTTTACTTCTATGGTAGATTACAGCTTGCACGTGTAAAATATAGACACAAACATGATAGCAATATATGGCATTTATAGAGCATTCTGATAGTTTCCATTAATATCTAAGCTTTTCGAGTAATTATTTAAAGTTAATAAGGGTGATTTAGTAAAAATAACAACATAGTTAGAACCTATAAATCAATCTTCATCGAAAACCCTAACAGCCGCTCCAGTCCTATCAATTTCACTATACATGGTCTCTCCGCCTATTTTTCTCATGTTTCATCTAATTCATGACAGCAACTGAGCACCTCACATGACTTTTTCGCTCTTTCCCCTTGCATCCCTACTAATAAAATAAAGAGTATGAATCTTTTGGCCTGCCATCTTCGATCTTTCCTTTTTTTCTTACGAGCTTCTGTGTATGTGTCAAGCATTTAAGGGTGTCAATTTGAGATCTAATCTTCGGTTTCATTGTTTTCTATTTTTAGGTTTGAATCAAAAGAATTGCGCTAACTAATCCTAGATCTGGCACCATATAAAGGTCAGCTCTTTATCCATCTTTGTTTCAATTTAAGCATGTCGATCTGAGTTCTAATCAATTTTCAGGGTTTTCCATTTCCAGCCCTTAGCTAAAGTTTTATTGAACAACTCTAAGGACTAGAGGTATAAAAGGTAAGTAGATACGCTAAAAGATCTAATAGAACAACTCCAAGGAATAGCAACATAAAAGGTCAGTGTTCTTTATATCTATCTCTTCTTGCTTTTTTTGGAATGTAATCACAATTCCTTTACTGCTTTTTCTCCCTGTTTCTCTCTGTGTGTGTGTCTATTAAATTATGTATGTGAGGACATTGTTCAAGGATGTCTCAGATTTTATGTGTGTTAGTTAAGGGTTCTCCTTCTTTATCAATCAATCATATAACAAAATGAATTTTAGGCCTTAGATAAACTCCGCTCCTTTACCTTAAACATCCAACAGTGTCTCCATCCCGCCTCAGTTGCAAACTGACAGATCTCTGTGCAAACATAATAACCAACTATACATAATTTTGTATAAACAGTAAAATTCAAATTTGCCTCCGGAAAAGACTAGACTACCAAAATCAGCATTCCTTGGAAGGTAGTTGCTGACACATATAAATAGTAGAAAATAAAAAAAGAGTAGAGTAATTAACTCTTTTTAATCAGTAAGATAAAATTAATTAATATCTCTTTTATATCAAGAGAATTTACTTTGGCCAAGACCGAGAAAGAAACCAATCATACAAGTTGAACACGTCATCCTCGGCATCCCAAAAGCCACAGAAAGCCAAATAGATCATCGAGTGTAGCATGAAGCAAAATAAATATAGGTAGAATGTTGTACATGTACTTACCATTTCTGAATCACAGATATTAGTAGTGGATCTGGTCAGGTGGCAGACATAGACTTAATAATCAAGTTGACAAGAGAAGCAACAATAACATGCCTAGTAATATCCCACAAGTGGGGCCGGAGGAGGGTGGGGTGTACACAACCTTAGCCCTACCGTGTGAAGGTAGAGAAGTTGTTTCCGATAGACCATCGGCTAAAGTAACGCATATCCAAAACAGCAAGAAAAGAAATACAATAATGAAGAAACATATAGAAAATAATGGGAAAAAGAACATTAGCAACAACAAACCGTACAATAAACGAAGCAGAAAGGAAAAAATATGAAATCGGAGAATAAGTTAGTAGAAAAGTACTAATAATACTACTAATAAGGGGAACTCGACGACACCCCACTACCTATTCGCCTTCCACCCTAATCCTCGACCTCCATATATATACTTACATCTAGGGTCAGGGTCATGTCCTCGGTAAGCTGCAGGTGTGCATTTTTTGTCTAATCACTCTCCCCAATACTTCTTTGGCCCACCTCTACCTCTCCTAAGACCCCTCCCCCCTAGCCAACCTCTCAGATCTCCTCACTAGGGCATCTGCACATCTCCTTTTCACATGCTCGAACTATCTCAACCTCACCCCCTCGTCTGAATTTAGTGCTAAGAACTAGATGAAGGAATATGGAAACATGGAAAGACAAATTTAAGTAAATTTCAATATACAACAGAAAATGTTTTTTTAATTGTCCAATTAGAGAGAAGACTGCCATTACATAGCATATGTATTCTTCTTTTTTTTGTGAAGTTGGTAATTTATATATTTCTACAAATGTTCAAAAACAAAACAGTACATTGTTGTACAGGAACCATATTTACAGCAAAAGACTAAGAAACTGAAGCTATTCTAATCTCCTAGATGGAGTCTAGTACATCTAGAATTTCTATAGTTTCTCCCTGGGTAGGACAGTCTACACCAAAAATAAAAGAACATACAGTTCATTTTTAGCTGCTGAACATAGTTGCTCCTATTCTCAAAACATCTGGAGTTCCTTTCTTTCCAAATTGTCCACCATAGTATATGTATTCCTCGCCTAAAAACATATTATAAGTATATTATATAAAATAAAAAAATGTCACAACCATCAAACAACTCCTCGCTAAATTTTACATGTGGTTTGGTTTCCAACCACACATAGAAGTATGTTCCTTAGCATGTGCCTCATATGTTTGGAAAAGTTAGCTTATGCTAATGACTAACATAACTGTAAATGCAAGATACTTACAAATCCAAAAATACTAGAAGAGGATGCACCTATTATCCTATTACTTTTTTCTCCTTATAGTACTAAATTTTATAGAATGTTTTTATCTTGATAACTGAGAAATACCCAAGGACAGTGGCACAACTTTACTGTTCCCCACTCCACCTAAATCATGTTTTTATCTGCAGATGTTCTCCAAACACACACTCTCGATCTTACCACTATAACAATGTCCCAATAAAACAAAATTACTAAAACTACAATTTGGAAGGGAAATAGAGTGAATTTCACTAAATTAGATCACTTCGTCTGAGGATTTTCATCAAAGGAAAAAGACAGAGGATATATCCTAGCCTAAGAAGAATCAAAAGGAATTGACTAAAACATCTATCTGATCAAAACTACAAGTTGTTGCATGAAATTAGAATTAGATAAAGAAAAAGGAGGAGGAAAAGCACCTGGGCTACGATGACGGTGAGATAATAACATCAAGACTTTTCCATCAATGGATACAATATCGAAAATTGTAAACCTACAAAAACCAAATATTTTAAGCAAGCAAAGAGTGGTGAGGTGTTAGCAAAGGAAGCAATTTACTCAGTTGAGGCGTTCTATATGACCCAACACATCAATTTCATAACCTGGATCCATCTATTCTAAATACTGGTTTAGATTGAGACTCAAAGCCCACATACTTTTAGTGGCCCACGGACTTGGATACAATTTCACTCTTTATCAAACAAATTGCTGATTTACGCAAATGTTCCTTTTTAGTCTGCCATTTTGAATTTTGTCCATAGTTTTAAAGGTTGTACAAACATAGCTCTTGAGAAATTACGCTTCCAGATAATATTAGACCCGCATCTAATATTTACTAATATATTGATAAATTTTATGGATAAAAACATTATACTAACATCTAACATATGTAGAAACTAACAAAATTTTACACCACGGTCCAACTTTTCTCATAAGATATTCAATTTAATTAGACCATGGTCTAAAAGGTCCAAAAATCGTAAGAGAAATTTCAAAAAATATCATTTATTAAATAACTGTCTCAGAAAGAGATAACGGCAGAATATTTCACTTCCCAGCCTCCTCTCTTCAGGAGCCACTAAAATTGTTAGTGTCCACAATAATCAGGACATCGCCTAATTACCATCATTATTTGTTGAGTTATTGCCAGCATCTGTTTTCTTTTTCTTGTACGCTCTTCGTAGCTTTTTATCATTTGAAAGGCTCTCGTCATTTGACATTCTATTTTCTGAACTCGTTTCCTCTTTAATAGCCTCTTCATTTGCATCTTCTTTATGATTGTCACTTTTATAAAACTCTTCCCGTAGTTTCCCTATGGCATCCTCCAGCTCTCTATTAACCTGCACATATATAATCCACCATACATGTATATCATTATCAATATAAAACCAAAGACAATCAAAACATCATAGTAAGAAGTAAAAAATTGAGGGACCTGAGGATTCTGCAAAAGCTCAGAGATATCAAGTGCGCACGCAGGGCATTTCATGAAATTCTTCTGTGAGCGAAGTTTTCGCCCATTATGGCATTCTCTTTCCTTTATAAATGATTGTCCTTTAAATGCTTCCTCAAGGCAAGCTTTACAAAAGTTGTGAGCGCAAGGCGTGGTCACCGGGAGAGTTAAAACATTCTTGCAAAGTACACAGCCAAAACCTGCATGTGTCGAACAACTTATAACTATTAATATAATCTTAAGTGCTTGCATAATTAAGTTAAGCCATAGTATCAAATTACAAATAAATTAAAGGGGAAATTAGGGTGAGGGTTATTAGGTTAGTTTAATTGACCTTTTAATAGTGTGTCCTTCACGGATGTTTTCTGAGATTTTCTTGGTGTCTTATTCTTTGTTCTCTTCCCATCCTTCAAACTTACTTCAACTACTCTTTGTTGGCTTGGGGGTGGTGGCTTCTTCCACTTCCACCTGTCTTCTTCCCCCTGCCCAGATATGAAAAACCTCTTTATCAATTCAAAATAGTAGAAATTTAACATATATAATGTGCGTACAATGTAAAAGAAATTTTAGTGTACTTTAACTTGTAGACAGTGAGCTTACGGAGTGCGTGGTAAAGGTGAGGAGGGTCAATGATAGGTTGATGTGGATTAAGCTAGTCGTTGAGGGGTCTTACTTGAACTTTATTAGTGCCTGCGTGCCGCAAGCGGGCTTGAGCGAGGAAGACAAGAAGCGTTTTTGGGAGGCATTGGATGAGGTTGGGGGGGGGGGTATACCACACACAGAGAAGCTATTCATGGGAGGAGACTTCAATGGTCACATTGGATCAACTCCTAGGGGTTACTACGATGTGCATGGAGGGTTTGGTTTTGGGGACAGGAATGATAGAGGAGTCTCGCTCTTGGATTTCGCTAGAGCTTTTGGGTTGGCGATAGCCAATTCGAGTTTTCCAAATAAGGATGAGCACTTGGTTACCTTTCAAAGTGCAATGGCTAACACTCAAATAGACTATCTGCTTGTTAGGAAGAGCGATAGAAGACTATGTAATGATTGTAAGGTTATCCCAAGTGAGAACCTCACAACCCAGCATAAATTTCTAGTGATGGATTTGGCGATCACGAGGGGAAAGAGGAACAGGGTGGTGGATGTTCGGCCACGGATCAAATGGGGTGGCTTGACTATGGATAGTGCTCGGGAGATAGGAGCGAAGCTGATTGGTCTGAGGGCTTGGGAGAGTGACGGGGAGGCGAACAGTATGTGGGATAGGACTGTTAGTTGCATCAGGGAAGTGGCTAGAGAGGTGTTGGGGGTCTCTAAGGGTTGGTTGGGTGGGCATCGAGGGGACTGGTGGTGGAATGGAGAAGTCCAACAGAAGGTGAAGGCAAAGAAGGTGGCGTACATGAAATTGAGAGTAAGGATGAGGAGGAGAGGAGGAAGAATAGGGAGGAGTATAAGACGACACGAAAGGAGGTAAAGCTAGCAGTTACGATGGCGAAAGCGGCAGCTTTTGAGCGCTTGTATGCCGAATTAGAGGGAAAGGGAGGGGATAAGAAGTTGTACAAGCTAGCCAAGGCAAGAGACATGAGGGCACGTGATCTGGACCAAGTAAAGTGTATCAAGGATGAGGATGGCAAGGTGCTGGTGGAAGAGCAACTTATTAGGCGTAGATGGCAAGCGTACTTCCATAATCTTTTAAACGAAGGAGGGGACAGGGACATTGTGCTGGGGGAGCTGGAGAACTCAGAGGGGCGACGCGATTGTGGGTATTGTAGACGGGTAATAGTGGAGGAAGTTAAGGGGGCCATGCGTAGGGGTAAAGCAATCGGACCTGATGAGATCCCAGTGGAATTTTGGAAGAGCGTGGACATGGTAGGTATAACCTGGTTGACCAAGTTATTTAATGTCATCTCCAAGACGGCGAAGATGCCCGATGAATGGAGATGGAGTACGATGGTTCCGTTGTACAAAAACAAGGGTGACATTCCGGATTGCAACAACTATAGGGGTATCAAGTTGCTAAGCCACACTATGAAGGTTTGAGAAAGAGTGGTGGAGAGCAGGGTAAGGAGAGGCATGACAATTTTTGAGAATCAGTTCGAATTCATGTCGAGGCGCTCAACTGCAGAAGCCTTTCATCTCGTTAGGAGATTGGTGGAGCAGTATAGGGAGAAGAAAAGGGATCTTCACATGGTTTTCATCGACCTAGAGAAGACCTATGACAAGGTCCGACGGAGATTCTGTGGAGATGCTTGGAGGCTAGAGGGGTGCCAGTGGCGTACATTAAGGCGATCAAGGATATGTATGATGGAGCCAAGACTCGGGTGAGGATGGTGGGAGGAGACTCGGAACATTTCCCAATTGGGATGGGGTTGCACCAGGGATCAGCACTTAGACCATTTTTATTTTCCTTGGTGATGGATATACTGACGCGAGGGATTCAAGGGGAGATGCCTTGGTGTATGTTATTTGCGGATGACATAGTTCTGATTGACGAGACTCGTGGAGGCGTAAACGCTAAGTTGGAGGTTTGGCGACAAGCCTTAGAGTCTAAAGGCTTTAGGTTGAGCAGGACTAGGACAGAGTATTTAGAGTGTAGGTTTAGTGACGCGTTGCACAGGGAGGATGAGGTAGTGATGTTGGGTACTCAAGTCATCCAAAAGAGAGAAAGTTTCAAGTACCCTGGGTCTATTATACAAGGGAGTGGAGAGATTGACGAGGATGTTGCTCATCGTATAGGTGCAGGATGGATGAAATGGAGGCTCGCTTCTGGAGTTTTGTGTGATAAAAAGGTGCCGACGAAACTTAAAGATAAGTTTTACAGAGTGGTGGTTAGACTGACTATGTTGTACGGGGCGGAGTGTTAACCTGTAAAGAACTCTCACGTACAGAAGATAAAGGTTGCAGAAATGAGGATGTTAAGGTGGATGTGTGGGCGCACTAGGAGTGATAGGATTAGAAATGTCGATATCCGGGCCAAGGTAGGAGTGGCTGGGGTGGAGGACAAGATGCGTGAGGCAAGACTGAGATGGTTCGGGCATGTGAAGAGGAGGTGTCTGAGTGCCCCATTACGGAGGTGCGAGCGATTGTCGTTTAGGAGAGGTAGGGGTAAACCGAAAAAGCAGTGGGGTGAGGAGATTAGAAAAGGATATGGCTCATCAGCAGCTTACTAAGGACTTGACCTTAAATAGGAAGGTATGGGGTACACGAATTAGGGTAGCAGGGTAGTAGGAGCTGTGTGTTACACGACTTTCTCGTTCTCAGTGGTAGGCCTAATTTTTCTCTTATAGTTCCTGTCTTTCATTGTCTGTTCCTACCTGATGCTACCAGTTTATTGTTTATCATTTAGTGTATTGCTGTTGTGTGTTTTGGTGTGACCACTAGTTGTTGTTAATATTATATGTTGTCTCCTATGTTGTTATTACTTTGTCGGGTCTATTTCTCTTAAAGTCGAGGGTCTACTGAAAACGGCCTCTCTACCTCTGAGGTAGTGGTAAGGTCTGCTTACATTCTACTCTCCCAGACCCCACTTGGTGGGATTACACTGGGCTGTTGTTGATGTTGTTGTTGACTTGTTATACCAGGTTACCTGTTTTATATTTGAAGATATTAATCCTATTTTGTTTAGACCTATCTTTTCAAATGACTTGATACAGTCAACATAAGAAATTAAACTTCTTCAAAATATATTGTAATATATATATATATATATATATATATATATATATATATATATATATATGTAGTAGTGTACATTGTAGTCCCATGAAGGAGTGTGGGTCCTCTCAAAAATGTCAAGTGCATCTTCAAGTTCAGAAATTTCTGGCAAGGGCCGAGGTTTATCCCCATGCTCATCACTGCATCATCATGAAGATCACATGATGAATATATCAGTAAAGAAACAGTCAGAGGGAAGAAGCAATCAAAATTATATTTAACAAACCACAAACCTCGTCCACGGTGCAGGTTCATTATCACATCTCACAAATAAATACCTACACAACTTGTACCCCTGATAATAACATACACACACAAATGATGGCTCAAATTCAGTCAGCTGAATTAATATGAACGACTAGCTATAGAAGATCATATGAAATCTTATAATTAAAATGAGTAAAGAAAAATTACCTGTTTCCCCATTTTTCTCCAACATTTCTCTATCCTGTACACACCATCATAACGAAGACCATCCTGTGGGGCATAGGATGAACGCTTTTCTTTGTGGGATCTAACCATAAGAAGGTATATGTATGAGTCAAATTGGATAGAAAATGAATACTGTATCTTAATTTTAGTCGTGGAATATCACAAGTTCTAGGAGTTCACTAGAAAAAATAATAATAATAATCACCATCAAATTCAATTGTGTATTATACCTAACAACACGAACCGGATACCCTTGTTTGCAGCTGACTCGCAAAGCTTCGTTGGAACTGGTAAATGATTGATCAAATGATTGATCCTTATTCGTTCGTTTGTTGCCACTTAGATCCCTTCCCCCACTACAAATATAATTGCAATTACGGAAGGAAGAGTGTTAAGTTCTTGTAAATATTAGGAAACTATAAATAGTCGCAGTAAATTATTTAGATGGAAGAGGAAGAAATATTCGAGGTGAGCTAAACCTCAATGTTTACATGATTTTCTTTCCCAAGCTTAAGCCAGTTTAGAGGAACATTATATAATACACAATCTCTACAAGGTAAATTTACAATTGAATGCCAATCGAATTAAACCTGGTGAAGGAAATCATTTTAGAGCTTAACAACTTCTAAAAGATTAAGGGAAGATTTAAGTTATAATATGCACTGACAGTGAAATTTCTTTTAGTACTCCATCGTCTAGCTATAAAAGGGTATTTCTCTACTTTTCAAGTTATCGTATTCCCTTGCTATGAAGAGTAATATGTTGTTGTAGGTCAATTTAACGTGATGATGTAAAATATTTATATATGAATAGTGAAGAGAACGTTAAGATATTAACGAATATGTAGAACATGTCTCGAGCCAAAAGTACTACTACCTTCAGAAACCAGGAATGTTAAAAACTCAAATATAAGCTTGTACCTTCCTGTGTAGAGAAGCCATTCTCCATGGTCCTCGTCATCTTCATAGCCTCCTGAGAGCACCACGGATTGTGCACCATATTTTGCACGTCCTGCAATTCCGGCAACATGGGGCCAATGCACACCCCATTGCCTGCAATTCAAGCGATGCGTCCACGATTCCCCAACCAAAACACCTTGATTTCTCTCCGGATCATTCTCTGCCAATATTGGCCCAAAATGATCTGAAGGGACGGTCACAAATATCCTCCCACTTGATGCATTAGCCATTCCAGCTCTTTTAGCTGCTCCTTCCCTAATAAACGGGCTATCAGGGCGATCTTCTTGATTCATCTGTATACATAGGTAGATCCAATATTTAAATTTTTATGTTAAAAATACTGGGCTGAGTTGAACCAACAGAAAACTGCGCGCTTACCTGAGGATAGGCTGCTTGAGGCCTTCTAGGGGTATCATTTTTTCTAGACTCCTTCGCCATTCTTATAGCAGTCACTAATGCCGAGTTTATACGCGGTTGATTAATCATTTGGCGACTTATTTGACTGCGGCACTTGACACATGTATCCCTGCCTTGTCCAATCCATTTCTTGAAGCACTTCAAACAGAAGTTATGGCCACAGGATGTCTAGGAAAAAAACAAATATCAATCAAGATATATAGAAGTTTCACTAAGTATAGAAAATCCTGAAAAGATTATATAGGCGTATGCAAATACTTCCAATGCATATATAGAACTGGGGGCTGAGGTACATACAGGTGATGAAAGAGGTTTAATTAACTGAATTCTTTGGTCAAAAATTATACATTGCAAATACGATAAATACTTAAACAAGTCTTTTATATACAAACTTTTAAGCAGGCAAACGGACATGAATTGAGTGATAATATGAAAAAAAAAAGTAGTATTTGAAGTTGAACTTGAAAATGGTATTTGAAAGTTGAGTTGTGTTTGGACATGCATTTCACTTGAAAAAGTTTGAACTTTTTTGAGTGGAAAAAACATTCACTTGAAAAACTAGTCAAAATCAGTTCTTAAAGGTTGAAGAACTCATCTTCAAGAACTAACCAAAAAATCATTCTAATTTTGTAACCAAATATTATTTTGAAGAAAAAATTTATGTCCACACGGGCCCTAAATCCACTTGACATACGGCCATTTTCTAGCGTAACGGCAAAATTGGTTCAATTTAAACTATAGTAGATTGTAGTTTGAATCCAAACTAATTGTGATATTCTTGCATTTTTTTAGTAAGATCTTTTGTTCGAATTTCTAACCCCGTCGCGTCTAATAACACACGCATATCAACAAAAATAGTTGGATGGAATCTGGAAATGGGAACCCAGAAGCCAACAACAAGATATGAGAAGGATTAATCAATTTACTAAAGAGGTGATTTAATGAGATTTACCGTGACGGGCCTATCCGGAAGCGTATAGCAAAAGGGGCATTTGATGCTTTCACCAAGCACAACCAACACATTTTTTTTTTCGCCCTCATCTCTTTCATTCTTATTAATCTGAATTTGTTTTCCACTTACTAACTCTTGCCTCCTTCTCGCCTTCTCCTCTTCCATCATCGAGGTATCCGCCTCGATCTCCCGAATCTTCGCCACTAGTTCTCCGTCCGCAGAGGTAGGAGGCAGCACTGTCACCCCTTCGAGACCCGTCCCGGCACAGTCTGGGCACTCGAAGTTAACGATGGACGATAATGTAACCGGTGGATTTTCCAGGCAATCCATGTGCCACGGCGTGACACATGTGATGCAAGTGACTTTTTTTTCTTGTGATGGTGTTTCCTTGCATAGCATGCAAACGCCTTCGCCGTCAATTGGGAGCACATTGATGGACACCATTGGAGTAGCTAGATTAATTAAAGATGGAAAAAATAAACAAGAGATGATGATCCCACTATACTTTCACTAGATTATCAAGAATAAAACTTGAAAATTTTAGGTAGAAGGAGTGTTAAAATTAGCTCTATATATAGTGGTGAGATTAAGGAAGGAAAAATTAAATGAGTTTGAAGTGGAGTCCACTATACTTTCAATAGATTACCTTAAAAGTCATTGCTGAAAATGTAAAGGAGATTATGTTTGACTATTTTTCAACCAAATGGACGGATGAGATTGACTGTTGCTTTTACCGTTATAATGATGAAATTTTGTAATCTCACTTTTATTACAAATCAGATTGCTGTAATTTTGATGTTCGTCTTTTAGCAACAAATAATTTCGAAAAAAATCAAATTGTTTCAATAGAAGGTTTGCATGAGGGACATTTACCCCTCTACCCTCGAGGTTTCTATCACTGCTAGTGAGAATAATAGCAATATACACCTGGCATATTTAATTTCATGCGATCAGTTTTTATCGAAAAAAATCAAAAATGTACAGATATTTTTGTAATTTCTACTACAATATTTTATTAAACGAGTTGTCAAATGAATATCTATAGAAGGTTGTTTCACAGTACATCTCATAAAATAGTTCCAATAACAAATTAAATACACAATTGATAAGTAGATCTTTATAACTAGATGCTTATTAATTATGTCCATAATAACATAATTATGTTCACACCTATACAGTAATTGTCTTAGTATATTAGCTTAGAATGACACTAGTTCTAGATTTTGAGATATTTTAGCAAAGGGATTAGGGTCAAATTTACCCCTCTACTACTAAATAATAGCCAGCTTTATCCCTCGTTATACTATCCGGCTATATCTACCCCCATCATTAATAAAGTTTTCGTGTATACCCTCCCTTTAATTGAAAAATCCCTTTTAACATAAATTATCCATTTATCAAAATCTAACCCGACCCGCTGGCACCACCACTCCTCTCCATCCACTCACCCATGGAGAACCAGATAAAACGGAGCAAACAATCATTGAGTTCCGGTATGCTCGGAAGATTGTTTGCTTCGCTTTGTCTGGTTCTCCATGGGTGAGTGGATGGAGAGAAGTAGTGATGCTAGCGGGTCGGACGGATCAGGTTAGATTTAGGAAAATGGATAATTTAAGTTAAAAGGGATTTTTCTGTTAAAGGGAGGGCGTACATGACAGTTTTATAAACGGTGGGGGTAGATATAGCCGGATAACATAACGAGGAGTAAAGCTGACTATTATTCAATAGTAGAGGGGTAAATTTGACCCTAATCCCTTTAGTAAATGATAAGCTTATTTAGACCAGGTTAAAATGATTAACTCTCTCTAGTAATGTTAATAGAAATTATAGAAAAATAACTATATATTTTTAAAAACATTCATAGTTAAGAGCCTATTGCTTGAAATATGCCAGGTATTTTCTAACACGTCTCTTCTGTTGAAATACTTTGTTCTCTCTGAAATTATCTATTGTTAGAAGACAACCAAAAAAAAAATTTACAGTAATCTTGATTCGATGGAAAGGAAGAATCAATTAATTTACTGTAAATGTATCATCAAAAGTGACGAGAAGATCTATAGTTCCTAATAAATTAGGAATCAACCTAATCCGTCAATTTAGTTAAAAAGTCATCAAACATAGTCTTCCCCAATTTTACTTCACAATTTTAGCCCGTGGATTTTAAGGCCTAGTGAAACTTTAGTGGATTAAATTTGCTTCAAAATCATCAAATTTTTTCTTTCCTCCAAATCTAGTCTTGCCACTCTATTTAGAGCTAATCTTAACCCTTTTTGTACTTAAAAATTTTTAAGCTTCTTCGTGATTTTTACACCATCTCCTTATTCATCTTAATTTGCGATATTTAATTAACCTAGCTACTCGAATGGCATTCATCAACCAGCTCCAGGTTGACAATCAATGTATAGGTGTGAACATAATTAATATGCATCCAAGTTTATACATAATCCATCGATCAATTGTATATTTATAGTTAGTTCTACTTTATGAGATGTACTGTGAATCAGCCAACTAAATGTTTTACCGAAATTATGAATAGATTATGTTACCAAACTTACATGTCAAATGAAATCTAGTTGGCTGTTCGACTGTTTCATACTAGTACATTTTTCAAAATCACCGGCTACGGATACACAATTTTTCACAATGCTCATAATAGAAATTATAAAAATATCTGTATATTATAGAAAATTTCCATATGAATGGATTGCATGAAATTAACTATGTTTGTCGGGTATATATTGCTATAGAGCTACTATTCTCCTAGCAATAACAGTGGCCTTGAGAGAATAGGAGTAAGTTCCCCTCACGCAAGCCTTCTGCTAAATACTTGGATTTTTCCAAAATTATTTATTGCTTCTGACAAACACTAAAATTACAGTGATCTGATTTGCGATAAAAGATAGATTGCTGTAATAATGTTATCATGAACAACTATAAAATTTACAATCAATCCCAGCCGTCCATTTGGTTAAAAAATGATCAAACATATAGCATATTTGGCCGAACTTCTAAAATCAGCTTATTCTGAAAAGTGCTTTTCAAAAAAGTACTTTGGATGAGAAGCAATTTGTATTTGGTTGATTAATTTAAAAGACACTTTTGAGTAGCAATTAGAATTTGGCCAAACTTTTAAAAAGTGCTTCTAAGTGTATTTTCTCAAAAGTGTTTTTCAAAAAAGTTTTTGGCAGAAGCTACTTTTTTAGCTACTAAAAAACAGTTTCTGCTACTCCCCAAGAGCACTTATATTCTCCCAAAACTTAGCCAAACACCTCACTTTTTTAAAATAAGCACTCTTGACCTCCTAAAGCTTGGTCAAACAAGCTAATAGTCTCAGTTAAATTTACTTTATATTCTCAGCAATAACTTTTAAGATAATCTAGTGAAAGTATAGTATACTCCACTTCAAAACCATCAAATTTAATTATTATTTTTCCCTCCTCGGTCTCACCACTAAGTATAGAGCTAATTCAAACACTCTTTCTACCTAAACTCTTAATCTCATTTGTGATTTCTACACACACATCGATCGCCTCTCCTATTTATTTTTTTTATATTTTAATTAACCAAGCTATACTCCAATGTATCCATCAATCCACTCTCGATGCAAGGAAACGCCATCACAAGAAAGACGATCGCCTGTGCTACGTGTGTTACGCCATGGCAATAGATTGCCTGAAAAATCCACCAGTTACGTTATCTACTGTTGTTAACTTCTAGTTCCCCGACTATGCTGGGAGGGGTCTCACGGGGCTGGCAGCACCGCCTTCTTCCTTCACGGGCGAAGAACTAGTGGAAAAGATTCGAGAGATCGAGGCGGATACCTCAATGACGAAAAAAGAGAAGACGAGAAGGAGACAAGAGATAGTAAGAGGAAAACAATTCAGATTAATAAGAATGAAGAAGATGAGGATGAAGTAAAAGATGTATTGGTTATGCTCGGTGAAAGTATCAAATGTGCGAAGAGATCATTTTGTTCATATTGCTTGAAGGGCACATTGGCCATGTGTTGCCTGGACAGGCATATATTACATAGATATGTTGATGCAAAATTAATCTATAGTACATGGTGTCCTCAAGTAATTATGAGGATGATGAGGACCACAGAAACTAGAACTCTACACAACATACATGTTCTATGCGTCTTGAATATAATGTCTTCTAGTTTAGTTTAAATATTTCAGGCTTGAGGCTTGTTCTATATCAAGATATAGATAAGAAATTCATCAAATTTGAAATGCTTAAAGTAAACTCCCGTAACCCCCAGTTCTAGTACTTCCCAAAAGCAGTACTAAATAATAATATGATACTAATGCATGTACCTGTATAATATTGAGATACATACTATCAGGGTTCCTCCTTTCTCTTTGCTCCTTTCTTCTTACATTGCAATTATTGTATATGCACCATAGAGAAAAATCTACGCTGCAACAAAAAAAAAAGTGTAAAGTAGTCATTTGTTCAATATTCACGAATTGCAACTGAAGCTTTTTCGAGCCAACTACTATAAAGAAAAATAGTGCTGAAGCCAGGATAAAGTGATAGGAGTAATAATTTTATTTTCTTATAAATAAAAAAAACTTTTTGTTGATCGAAGAAGATAAAATTAGTAAAAAGTAACACTACTAGGATTGAGCCCATTTCACCTCTTCCTTTTCTCGTTTATGAGCCTCTTAATTACTGATTCATTTGAGTATTTATCCTGCAAGGAACACATACGACTGGATTCTTCACTGGATGAGACAGCTCGACATGAAGAATAAGATCGAATGTAGATCTTAGAACATTGACACCAGTACAAGAATCTAGCAGGAATGATCATCCATGGTAGTGCCCGCTCAATCTGGGTAAAGTTAAGTTATTTTAATGTGACAAAAAATAGTATTAATTGTTTCAACACAACTCAATAGTACTTTTTTATTGCCAAATGCACATGAAACAATGATGGAATGAAGGTTTGAGCTAAAGGAAGCCAAAAGTGATGAAAATTACACAAATCATCAACTAAAATGCTTCTACTTAAGGTGCAGTACAGCATGCACAGGCAAAAACTGAAAATAGACACATAGGGAAACTTTACTTTTACTGGACAAATATGGTGACTGGGTAATTCCTTTCTGCTCAACATACTCCCATAAAAGACCAGGAGAATCTTAGCAGAAGCACAGCTATAATAAATCTAATTTGGAAGCTGTGCTTTACTCTGGAGAAGTGCTTCTAAAGTTTCTTTGGTTCTGTGAACCTTCATTTGAAGATGAAGATCTAATAATTCCAAGTCATTGCATTTCTCTCAAATAAGTTACTTCGAAAAAATTGATTAAGAGATGAATTCATGAGCAATGCACTCCAATACCAGTCCAAAAACAGCAGGTCGCAATGAGACATACCTGCAATACTCCTCCTCTGATAAATGCTCCATGAACCAAGACTTTCCCTAGCCTCTGATCCGACCATGGTATTGTGAATTGCTTCTTGAGAAGCACATTGTTGAGCCATCTGCCATTAACTGCCAGATGTCACCGCTTCAAGCACATATTTTCACCAGGTAACTGAGTCATCAAACAGAAATTCAACATACTTTAGTACTGTAATTTGAATGTCCAAAAGCTTGTTTCTACAGATGATTTCCACTTGCACTTGCTTTCCATGCAAAAGCACCTCAAACGCTGATGCTTTTGGCAAAAAGTACCGTATTGGTTATTTCTCAAGTTGGATTTAGTAAAAGCTCAAATTTTATTTCTTTTGTTCTTTTAGGGTTGTAAAATGCTAAAATTAACTATTGCAAAGAGAGAATCAAAGTGGACATATGTCCACAAACACGTACTTGCAAGTGCCTGATGACATGTCTGAGCAAAGGTGAAGTCATTACTCCAGAACATGTAACAATCACGGGACCAAGAATTCTCTCAGCCTGCAATTAAGAAGACACAACAGATGTTAAGCAACCAACAGCATCATGTGCAATACGAATATTCTCACAAGATAAATCTAGTTCTGCATAGCAAGGACACTACATAGGAAATATCTAATTGGTTCCAAAAGCTGAAAGTAGAACTACTTCTAAACAATAAAGTAACTACTGACCAATAGCATAATGAGCCTAAAAAGTAACTTCTGTTTTTGTCGGAAATTCTTCCTTTGCTCTTTGATATTTCAATAGAGGCTCAGTTACAATCAGGTCTTTATTCGCCCAAGCACCTTTGAAAGATGAGTCTCAGTAAGCACATTATACATTTTCAACTATCCAAATAGAACTATTGCAAAACCAAGATAGAATATGGATGCAGACATGCAGTTAGCTACATCAGCATATATATATTATATAAAGCGCAAGCAATACTCGATCTGGTCGGAAAGATGTTAATCTCGTCAATAAGGCCAATATTTTGAGAAGAGGCATCTCTACAAGAAAGAAGTAAAAGAAAATTTACAGAACACATGCCAATAATAACATAAGAATACAAAAATGACCGAGAGAAGATACTGCACATCTCCAAGAATCCATCCACAACTGTCATAATTGTACGTGCAATTATCTCCTTGGAGAACGAAGGAAGAACAGGGTCTGCAGCTGTTGAAGCAAGAGAGAAAATAGTATTGACGATCAAAACCTGCATAAGCATATGGTGGAATTATTTAGAAAAAACTTGGGAAAGAAGATTGATTTTTGTGTGAAAGTGGAAGACTCCAGTAACATTGACATTAAAAATGAAACACTCATATCACATTATAGCACCAAACACTACTCTCCATAGGAGCCACTGCTATGCAGAGACACAGATGCTATTCCAAACTTACGCAATTAGATGTGAGGTTCATATAAGAAAATCTCTACACAACAAGATAATTTCAGCAACTTCCTCGCACTCATTTAAGATGAATCATGAAAATATCAACTCGAATGTATGTGAAGGAGAGTCATACCTTGTGCGTCTTTATAAGCTAGTCTTTTTCAATTTCAGATATTTTAGCAATATCCAGAATTGAACTTTCAAGTACAGCTGATCCCTTTCTCCCAACCAGCCTTCTTACTGCAGTGTAACGCAATACAAACAGAGAAAATATCCACAAAGTGATTCCTAATCATTTAGGCAAGAGGCTTACTAGCAACCTGCAAAAGATGAAAATGTAGAAATTTCAGGTATGGAACAGAAGAGTGACTAAAAGCTGAGAATATTCAACAGAGAAAGCATGGAACTTGTAGCGCAAGCACCATAAGAATATTAGAGAAATCATACAAGTATATGACTAACTTAAAATTGTAACTGAACAAAGTGACTAAAAGAAACTCCAACCTTCGCAATCCAGTTCTTGTTGGAGATGTCACCATGCAAGAGTAAGAATGGAAGAAGTCAACGGCAGCAGGACTGAATGAAATTGATAGGCTCTAATTGAAAACAAACAGATCCTTGCCTGGCTTGATGTATAATTAATGTGTTAGCTATTCGGGTCACAACAGATTGTCGATAATGAGTCAGATTAGAAAGGACCCACACATTAACCCGAGAAGAGAAGCAAAACTTACACCTGTAGCAACCCAACTGAAGAGGATTGACGCCATAAGTTCTTCCATATACTGCAAAAAGTCAAGATTGTGACAGAGAGAAAAATGATTTAGGGACCAAGGAAGTTGACAATCTCACACTTCCTGATCACGTATTACAAGGCTGATTGCTACGCTCTTTAAACAACATAAACAAAGACTATCATAGATTTATTGAAAACCTTTGACCTAGAAGTATACTTTAACTCCCCTGATCGATTATCAAGGGCAGGAATAACAAATCCCTGAAAAGAGAATAATATAAGAAACAAGTGATCTCCCGGGAAAACATGACCAAGTAATGACTTTTCATTACCTTAATGAAGGCTTAATAGCAGAAATAACACACACCATAAAAACAGCCTGCAATTAGACAGATATAACCTCATAAATCAAAATAATTAATCTTGGTGAAGAGATCTACATGCTCTCTCTAATACTTTCAGCAAATTAATATGCCACTGTAAAATATCCCCTTAAACAAATCAGATGTAAATCATGTTCATCAGGTCAAAGTGTCAGCTGGGTGACAACGAAGTGAAATAAATTGGATTTCAGCATGATGGAAACACATTCTGGATTAAGATGTGATGGAAACACATGCTAAACTGGAACTTCTTAAAGTAAGCCCTGATGACCTCTTAACAACAGCAAACAAATATAAGGAAAAGGCTCACGCAAAGACCCTTCTTTAGATTGGAAAACATGACCCTTTCAATAATCAACCTAGCAGCCTTTTAAGACCAGTAATAATCACTTCATGGAGACCCTTTTAAATTATTTTTTTTGACAAAAGTAATAAATTTTAATAATATTTGGGCAAAGAACATGCCCATATACGAGAGGTATACTAAAAAAGTAAAACACCTGCAAAAAGAGAGATTTTTCTAAGAACGACACCCAATCATCTGTACATACAAGAACCTTATGGGTGCACCAAGAATAAATAAGGAATAAGAGACTACTCCTCATAACTGAATAAAATTTATCTCTACACCCTCAAAAGCTCTCATATTTCTTTCCCTCCAAATGATCCACAAAAGAGCTAGCGGTGCAAGCTTTCATGCCCTTCTTCTCCTTCTTCTACCATAATTCCAATTGAGCATTACCTCTTTCACTGTGCCTGGCATCACTTAAGACATACCCAACCAACTGAGCATCTCCCACCACAATCTTGATGCAATCAGACAATGAATGAGTAGGTGATCAATATCTTCCCCCGAACCCTACACATGAAGCACCAATTGACATATGGACGGAAGGGGAGCATTATGCCCGATCAAGATGTAACTTTCCTTTTTCTCAGATTCTTGGCCGTCAAAATTACTCCTCTTGTTGCTAACCAAGTGAAAAAGCATACCTTTGTTGGTATTTTCTGGATCTGAATTGAACTAAACGGAAGGCAACGTCCTCCCTATCCACAAGCTTTCCATTATATGATTTAACAAAGAACACACCAGTATTCCCCAAAGCCACCTCTTCATATTGTGACTATGCTGTAGTGTACTGTATTTATGAAGCAAGTCTATCAGATTTTGGAACTCCTCAACCTCCCAGTCCCGGAAGTTCCTCCTAAATCTCAAATCCCAAAACACTTCTCCATCATGTAACCTTCTGGCATGTAGGACCGTCATCTCCTTCTAGCTTGAAATGCTATAAATGTTATCGTTTACATTTATGTTACTAATAAATTATATTTTACAGCATCATAGACTTAAATTTGTTATCATATCTTCCTCGGTAAGAGATATCATATCTTTTAGCCAAAGAAATGAAATTATCAAGCAAAACTAGCCTCCTGAATACCTCCAATTCAATCTTTTCATTGTTCAGCGAAAGGTGAGTTAGGGTTACAATTGTGTTTCCAATATGGTACGAGGCTGAGGACCAGCAGCTAAAACTTCCTTCAACATCAGCAGTTTCTCTCTGGAGCAAGTCACAAGCTTTGTGCCGAAATTTGAACTGGAACAGAAAATTTCAGGTGAATAATTGAAATGCCAACGGAAGAGAGAAAAAAGATTAACAATTGTGAAAGACAATGGTATGAAGAAAAATAAACCTATAAACTGAAACTGCATAAAAGATGTAGTGGATGTTTTCCTGGTAAATGCTCACACAACGCAACTCCAAATTGACCAGATTATTAAAGGCAAAATAAGATGAAAGATGCTGGTAAGGGGAAATTGCTAGAGGTAAAGTAAAATGATCAAGAATTACCAGTTTGATGATGAAACAGAAAAATAAAGCTGTTCCCCAGTGCTTCTCTAATACCCTTTTCATTCATTGAGATTTTGCTCATTCCTTCTTCCGATTTTCACAAATTTCAGACACTAATCCGTGTCCTCAGCAACCTCCTATCTAAGGTCATTTCCTCGGTAGGCTGAAAGACGTTAAATAATTTTTCCTCCACTCAGCCATGTCTCCTTGATTAAAAAATAAGCAAGGGACTTTACCCCAAAATATTATTGGTGAATCTCCTTTTCTAGTTCCATAGACCCATTTAGACATTGCCAAACTAATTGAAGTGAATTTATCAAATCAAGAGAAAAGGAAAATCACTATTTTCTTAATGACCGAGAGATATGTCTGGAGCGGAACATTTGGGCCAACAGCATCCTTCAAAACTCGGAGATGACGGGATCCATAAGCTACGACACAAAAAAAAAAAAAAAAGTCAAAGCATTTGCAATATGGACTAGAAAATTAACCTTTCAAAACTTGCGTATATACCTTCAAACCAATAGATCAAACAGATCCTTCTTTATGCGATCGTAATAATTGTGGATGAGGACATGAGGTAACAGAAAGTTGCATGACTGTTTCCAAATATACAGAGTGAATAACTTTACAAATTTAAGGAATTTCACAAGAATTAAGTAGATTGTGCTACCAATCAATTGCATATGTATTTATAGCAAACAAACCAATTGGAGTGTCCACGACCTAAAAATTTGATGCTACCAGACATGTTTGAATGGCATAGCATAAATTCTTAACAATGTAAAAACAACAAGCACATAACAAGAATAATAAGCTTCATTCCCCTTATCAATGTGAAGGCTCTTTCAACAACTGTACTTTTCTTCTCTCTACCCACCACCTCAGCATGAGAGGAGAAAACGGCACAGGCCACAACCAAAAGTTATGGAAATTATGAAGTATTCGAGAGGGGATTTCTACAAAATATCATGAGGAAATAGCAGAATATATGTCAGATAATACGTACACATAAATAGATAATGCATATAACAACAGATGAAAGAGCTAACAAACTTGTCTCATTTAATGCTCTTCAGTAACAGATACGATGAATCATGGAATAAAGAGTTAACTTTCTACTTTAACTATTAAACTATCAATAGACCACAAAATCTCATGCAGCAACTACAGGAAGGCCTCCTTCCAAATACTACAGTTGCAAAGTTACAATAGGTGATACTTATGTCACTATATATATAGCTAGAGGCAAAGGCTAGAAACAGCACACAAGAGAACATACCAAGGTCACTTTCCACTTGAGAGTCTTTCCCTTATCTGGACTACAACATGTTCCTTTATAATTCGTTTCTCAGATAACGATGCTATAGGTGTACTAGCACATGCCTGATAATCATAATCGCGAAGTAAGTAGGCCATCCCATTTACCTCTAGTGCTTAAATTTATTAAGAATTGATAATGATATATATTCCTGCTTAAGTTGACCAAAAAATGTGCATTAGATCCACAAGCAAAGAATCTTCCATAGAGATATCAACCTTGCAAAAAAATCCATGATAATACCATAATTATAGAAGTACTGGGAGATATCTGACTCAATTTCACAGGAAATGAGATTGAAGAGAGTGCATCATCTAATCAAAACACTGAAACACAAATAATTTAACAAACAACTATCCGGCAAAAGACAAGTGCTGCAAGCTCCATAAGACCACATTGAGAGCTTATCAAGCTTCCACATTTGTCATCCCTGCTTGTGCTTTTCCTGTACAGAAGGGCACATCATTAAGACGTCTAGAGAAAAACCACAAAATCTGATATTCTATAAATTTATATATGGCAACTTGTCACAATGTAAATGAATGGAGCCGGGCTGAGTTATTAATATTCAAACTCTTCTCAATTATCATTTTAACACAAGAGGCCATGACAAGCAAGCTCATAACTCAAATAGAAGTCCGTCTATGAGGTCTTTCAGAATCAGAGCTAATCTTAATATTAAAGCAAAGGAGCTCATTTTTCACGCTTGAATTATAAGAAAAATTGAACAAAAATCAGGCATCCAAATGAATGAAGAAGAGAAACAAATTATCATAATGAGTTGGTGAGTTTGCAGACTCAGATTGGTTAGTGGATTTGCAGAAACAGATTTTAGATGGAAATAATAGCAAACCGAAAAAAAAGGCTTCAGAGCTGAAGATGGAATGCGCTCTAGCTTTTGATTACCACTTCACTGTTGTTGTAAAGTGTCAAATTTGAGGATGTTGAAGATTGGAAGGAAAAGCTAATGATGGAACAACGGAACAGAGGACCATTAAAAGAGTGTTATTATGGAGATTGGACAGTAGACTGAGCTGAGCTTTGGGTGAAACTTTAAGTGTCCAACATATACTTCCGCATAGAACATTTAAGGGGAAAAAAGAAAAAGACAGTTTCTTTTCCATGAATATTTGAAACCAAGCCTGTTTACCAATCATCCATGACACTAAAAACAGATGGATGACCTCAAGTTGAGCTTTCTACACGGCTAGCTTGGTACAGTTACACTACCTATATGGAACAGTACTAACCAGGGTTAATTTCCAAACGCATCTCCAAAGCACAATAAAGCAGAAGTGCAGAACTATACAAACCATCGACCATGGAGAAAGATCAATACAAATATGGAACAGTACTAACCAGGGTAAATTGATGGTGCAACTGCTCATTTGATCTAATTCCTTCCCTAGTACATCCTGAAATTGTTCTACTAAAGAGCTTCCATCAGCTAGATCTCTCGTCAAATATAGTTGTAACCGTGCATAAAGAAAAAGTGGATCCTACAAAAGAAGAGACTGACATTAGAAATCCATGTCCGATGCATAGGTATAGGCATGAAGTACTGCATCTCATAAAATTGTACACCTTTAAGCCACGATCACAGTTGTCATCCAACATGGAAAGACAAAATGCTGCAGAGCTGGATGGATTTCCAGGTATCTAGAGCCCAAATTT
This sequence comes from Datura wrightii, assembly GCA_035772735.1. Classification (NCBI taxonomy): domain Eukaryota; kingdom Viridiplantae; phylum Streptophyta; class Magnoliopsida; order Solanales; family Solanaceae; genus Datura; species Datura wrightii. Next base: position 177,986,659 of record JASDFA010000010.1, on the reverse strand, counting down.
GGGTCATCCTTTAGCAAATATATGTTAATGCACTCGATTAGCTTGCATGAAATCTTCCCTTCACCCGAAAATCACAATAAGTAAAGAGATCAGTGGAATGTGGGACCAATTTTAAAGAGGAAAAAAGGAAAAAAAAAAACACTAAGGCCAACAGTGGGAAACAATAGAAAAGAAAACAAAAGACATGAGGACTCTCACCTTAAATTTTCCAATAAAACCCTTGACAATATCCTCTTGAAGGGTATCAGGAAAACATCCAGGGGATGGGATTTTCAAGAAGAGAATGAAGTGTCGTGATGCAGCGAAAGACCTCCTCTCTTGGCCATTTAAACTTGTTTCTACCTTTTCCATGTGTTAAAGCGCAGACACATACTTTTTCTGTATATTCACTTCAGTTTCACAAGAAATAAAGAGAAACAACCTAAAGATTCTACAGAAACTAGAAGACAGAATTGACAATGACAATACACATAGTACCTGGACATAGTTTTTGGCAAAAATCAACTTTGGCAATGGCTTTTTGCTCCCGGATCACACAACAAGAAAGGGTCATCAGTCATGTCCCCGCGAAAATTTCTGTACAAATTCATAAAATCAAAACATTAAGCGTCCCCAAGATGTCCGTCCTCGCTTCCCATTCCCGAAACAAGAAACCGAGAGACGAGTGTGTGTTTGAGAAAGGGACACATTCGTCTTTAACAAACGCTGGAATTTAGTACCGTTTTTTGAAAATTGGATAAGAGAATAAAATTGGTAAGTTTATATTTATTTGTTTATTCCACTTTCTTTTTTCTTTTCTTTTTAAAAAATTACACTCAATACTTTCCTTTTTTTATTATCTATCTATCTCTCTATTCATGTTATATTAAAAGTATAAAGATACTTAAAAATATTGATTAAACTTTTTGTATTTACTATTTTTATATAATTATTATTTAAATTTATTTTTTAATTATTTTATCACTATAATTAATTAAAAAATAAAAAATATATATTTACTACATCATAAATGGACGCACTAATAGTGTTAATCCTAATTGTTACATCAAAGAGATTCAAGTTGAATTCAATAAAAACTAATTATTTAAACGAATAACTTATACTATATGTTCTACTTTACTATACAACTTTATATTCCAATGCGTCTTCATAATGTTAATATTTATATTAAATGTTAATAATATAATAATACAATTCTTTTTAATAATTAATAACATGAAATATGCATATAATGTATGCATATAATTAAGTGCTCGTGAGAAAATGAACGATTTTTCACCTTTCAATCAAACTCTATTGGATTGAATTGGATCGGGTCAAACTCTTACACATAATTTTATTTATTTAAAATTATAAGTGACAATGTAAGACTTGATGCAACGGCTAATGATATTTATAATATTTAAATGCATGTAACTTTTAATTTTATTTTTTTATTTTTTTATTTTATTTTTTGCATTTTATGAGTTTGTGTTTTACTTTCAAACTTTTAAATAATGGTATATATATTTTTCATTAAAAGTAGTCTTATTTGTTCAATCTATTACTTATCGTGGATTGAATTACAGAATAAATTAATCAGTATAATAATATTTGGATTCATCATTGATTGAGTCGCTGAATACTTTTTATTAGCGATGAATTAATAAGAATTGTTTCAACTAAAATTGATAAAACTGAATTTAAAAAGTTATTTGGATTCATTATTGATTTAACTCAGTATTAAATCGATTAAATTAAATAAATAATAGATCAAAATTATGTTATTCATTGGGAATTAAAAAGGGGGGAACCAGATCAAATAATTAATTTATTTTTTTTTATTTTTGTTATCGTGAAATTCGTCAAAAACCTAAGACCTCATAATTCTTGACCTATTTCATTCATTACTAGGTCACACTCCCTATATTTTAAATTCAAATACCGTGCACAAATATAATGACTCAATTATAGATACATCTCTTATTTTTAAAATTAATTACTCACACACCTATATTATAAAATTGTAGATAAATATAATGACTTAATTATATACGCACTTGATGTATTTAAAATCAAATAGCGGCATTCGTATAGTATGAAAACTCTAGCAAATATTAGTTTGGATAATAATTTTAATTTTATAATAAATTTTAATTTTTACACATAAAATATATATAAATAATAGAATACGAGAGATATGAAAATGTTATTTTTTTTATTCAATTATAAAAATTATAAGAGACAATAAAAGACTTAACTCTTGTTTGACCATAGAGTTTGAAGTTGAAATTTGTAAATTTGAGTTTTTGAAGTTGTACTTTTGAAATTTGATGTTGTGTTTAGATATGAATTTTACTTGAAATTTTTTAAATTTTTATAAGTGAAAATTCCAAAAATCCAAACTTTTGTTTAAGCTAATTTTAAAAACTTGAAAATATTTGAAGATCGGATTTTCATTATCAAATAAATATTTAAAGATAGTATATGACAAAAATGAATGAATTAAATTGAAGTTCTACTTTACGAAAATAATATTATTTTCGGTGTCATTATTTCTACTTATGCTGAGACCCTAGCCCATGAGAAGCAAGTACAAAAGAGTAGGTTGCATTACCTGATCGTCATTTTTTATAGCAGTTTAAAATAATTTCTAGTTATCCACTGTTGTAGACCTAAAATTAACAAATAATATGTTCCTTATGTGGCAGTTTAAACTTTTAGACTAGGTAATTTTGAAACTGAGAAACAATAAAAGGCAGTTTAAGCTTTTAGACTAGACAACTTTTAAAGTGAAAAAGAATAAAAGAAGTTGTGGAGATTATAACTCATATCCTCAATTAAGAATTTGAAACGCCTGACCAATTGAGCTAATGTGTCTTAAAATGTCACTTTACATAATATATTCTCTATATTTATTTTTGCCTGTTAATTATACATACATAATCAGTAAATATTTTCGACAAAACAATGTCATGCGACACCCGTCGAGCCTTAATAAATCTGTCCCTGCATATCAACATAGTATTAGAGCATATCAAGTGTATCATAACAAACAAAAATTCTAGGTTCGAACCTCATTATCACCGTTAAGAAAATATTGGTTCAAGAAAAAAACAAAAGAGAGAGTGTGGCGTGTTGCTAATCTTAAATTATTATATCAAAGTATTAAACTTTTACACGATACTTTACACATTTCTTCAGTTACACTTCCAAAAATTGCTATAATTTTATGTGAATTTATTTTCGACACATTCTTTTTTCTAAAATAACAGAGGGACTCTTTAATCAATTAATACAAAATTCAAAAATTGTAATAAACCTAAGGAAAGAAGCCTAATATTTGAAGCAGGCAAGGGAGGTGGCCGGTGACGGGTAGCAAGGAAGCAATTTAGTCGGTATTTCCGAGTTTGGAGACATTGTTATTTGACCCGATCCATCAATTTCATATTCCGAATCCATATTGTTTACTGGCCCACAAATTTAGAGTCTGTTTGAATTGGCTTATTTTAAGTGCTCTTAAGTCAAAATAACTTTTAAGCAATTTTATAGTATTTGAATAAATTTAAAAATTGCTTTTAAACACTTATTTTTAAGGTAAAAGAACAAAAATAAGTCAAAAGTCATAAGTTAGAAATTCTAACTTATGACTTTTAACTTATAAGTCATAAGTAAAAAACTATCTAAACAGGCTCTTAAATATAGTTTCAGTCTTAATCAAACAAATAACTTATTTACTCAATGTCCCTTTTTAGGTCACCATTTAAATTTTAATCCTATTATAAAAGTTTTGCTAATATAACTTTTTGATAAATTATGCTCCTCGAATACAATAAACTTGAGTCTAATATTTGCTCATATAGTGCCCAACTTTGCAGATCAAATATTAAATTATCATATATTATTTGGAATAACTTGTAAAATGTTAAAGGATCTAGCATTTTTGCATTCAAAAGAATTTCTAAATGGTGATTTAAAAACTCCACAAATTATAATTTAAAAAAATTCTCTTACTCAATAACTATCCTGAAAAAGAATGACCTATTCCCTCCATTTCATTTTAATTGCTAGGTATACTAAAAATAGTATTCCAAAATACTTGCTTAGTTTCAAAATTTAAGAGATAATTGATCATGTTTTTCCAATTCTACCCTTAGTACTTAAAGTCATTCTAAAATGTGAAAAAAATTATTATTGTATGTTTTCAAAAAATTAATAGGGTTATATTCGTCAAATTATCATTTTTATTAATTTTTTCTTAATGAGTATACAAATCTTATCCTATCAATTAAAATAAAACAGGGGAGTAGTATATTTCACTTCACAAAGCCTCCTCCATTGAGGAGCCTCTAAAATTATCATTGTCCTCTAAACGGGAGAATATTTCTGACCATCCATTCAGATCATTTCGATCCAATATTGATGGACCAATCATGTATAAATATTTTAGATCATCAGGTTGAATTGACCTACAACAACACAACATATTACTTAAGGGAATGCGATAACTTGAAAAGTAGAGTAATACAATATTATATCTAGTCAATTAAAGTGAACCTATTACAACTTTAATCTTTCCTTAATTTTTTTTTTTTAGATTTGATGTGCACTAAAATGGTTTCCTTCATCGGATATAATTTGATTGTAAATTAATTTACCTTGTAAATATCATATATTATATAATGTATAAATGTTTCTATAAAACTAGCTTAAAATGTTGGAACTACGTACCAACAAAGATGTTGTCACCATTGAGGACTTGGACGATGAGTTCATAAATATATGTGATCATATAAATGACTAAAACATATAATATAGTTTCTTGGTTATTTCTTACTAAAGGTTTTCATCGTGACATATATCATCATAGTTAATTATGATTTTAAAAATTATTATCAAATTATGAATGAAGTATTCTATTAAATATATGTCACAACTTCTAATTAAACTAATTAATATTAGATGATTTTAGTTTTACATTTATTATCTTTTTAATTACTTTTAACTATTTAATTAAATATTATGTTAAAATCAAAATCACCTAATAATTAAAATTAGAAGTTGTGAACTTCAAATTCTTAAAATGTCGTTTTTCAAAATTCCTCTTGTTCCATATAAATCTAATTAAGTTGGTTTCAATCTGGAAAACTACTTATCACTTAATTATCATTAAATTTGAAATGAAAACTGACCTAGAATTTCCTTATGCAAAAATAAACCATTAAAAAAGCAAACGAATCTTGAAAACACAACAACTATTACTTATCGCAAAATCCTGGTAAGGAAAAAAATTTATTCACCCACCATTAAACAACAAAATTTCTAAGCTTCTCATTTCCCATAAGGAAAGCTTTACGGAGGAACATTTAGAATTTAAATTTTATGATTCAATCTTTAATATTTTTAGTGTCAACTCATTATATTTTAAAATTATAAATTTATATTTATTATTTATTATTTTAATATATTTTTTTTTGTAAGTTTTCAAATTTTGTATGCGTGTTTGCTAAAAATGTCTTTGACATCTTTATCCGTTGATGTCATCTTCTCAATTCTCTTGCTTCTCCATGTTAGAGCATTAATCAAATTTCTTGTTGCATGTAAATCTTGGCGTGTCATGATAAAGGTCAAGATTTTATCAAGAAACATCTTGAGATTTCAATTGCAATAGGTTAAAAAAAAACTACATTCTCTATGTGTCTATGCAAAGCAAGCCTGAAAAATCTTTATTTTGCTTAGTCGGAATATTTTTTCGCTCTAAATTAAGAGTCCCCTTTGACTTACCAGACATGTTCAATTGCATTATTATGTGTTCAGTCAATGGCCTCTTTTGTCTCTCTGATATTAGCCTTTTTTTCATACTATATATGTGAGTAATCCATCTATAAACAAGTACTTGATCACCTCCTCAGGTATTTATAGTGATGAATTTGATCTTCATATTATACAAATGAGTCTTGGATTTGGTTATCATGAAAAAAATCAATGATTTTAAGGTTGTTATTATTGAATTATTGAACATGATAGATCATGATTGGCTAAGTGAAGATGATTATGAAGAGCCAATTATACAATACCATGAATATGATTTTGAGTCTAGAGCTGAGGTATTTTCACTAAACACCAAAATTTGAGAAACACTTAAAGTAAGTCCTAATTTTATCACCAAGATTTACATGCAACAAGAAACTTGATTAGTGCTATAGTAGGAAAAATCTTGGTGGAAAAATTAGGACTCAAGTGTTTTCCAAACTTCGGTATTTAACGAAAATACCTCGGCCCTAGACTCAAAATCATATCCAAGACAAGGTATAGTTGGCTCTTCATAATCATCTTCATTTAACCAATCATAATCATCATGTTCAATAAATTCAATTATACCAATTTTAAAATCACTAATTTTTTTCATGATAACCAAATCCAAGATTCACTTGTATAATCTGAAGATTAACTTCATCACTATAAATACTTGACGGGGGAGGATCAAGTATTTGTTTAAAGACGGGTTACTCATATATATAGTATGAAAAAGACTAATATCAGTGAGATAAATTAGGCCATTGATTGAACTCATAACAACACAATTCAACATTCCTAGTAAGTCAAAGAAGACTCATAATTCAGATTCATAGCAAAAAGATTTATAATTAAACAAAGTGGAGATTTTTTTCCAGGCTTGCTTTAGATAGACACACAAAAAATATAATTTTTACCTATTGCAATTGATGTCTCAAGATGTTTCTTGATAAAATCTTAACTTTTTATCACAGCACATCGAAATTTACATGCAACAAAGAAACTTGATTAGTGCTCTAACAGGCAGAAGGAAGAGAATTGACAATATGATCTCAAAGGGTAAAGATGATAGAGACACTTTTAGCATACACACACACACAAAGTTTGAAAATTCACACACAAAAAAAATATTAAAATTATAATAAATAGTAAATATGAACCTATAATTTTAAGAATATAATGAGTTAATGCTAAAAATATAAAAAATTATATCTATAAAATTTAAATTCTAAATTCGCCTCCATAAAACTTCTGTTATGAAAAATGAGAAGCTTATAATTTTTGTTATTTATCAGTAGGCGAATAAAAATTTTTCCTTACTAAAATTTTACCATAAGTAATAACTGATGTATTCTCAAGATTCGTTTGCTTTCTTTATGGTTTACTTTTGTATAAGAGAATTCTAGGTCAAATTTCATTTCAAATTTAATGATAATTAAGTATTAAATTGATTTTCAAATTGCAGCCAACTTAACTAGATTTATCAGGGAAAAGAGGAGTTTTGAAAAAAACATTTTATTACGACATTTTAAGGATTTGAGGTTCACAACTTCTAATTTTAATTATTAGGTGATTTTAGTTTTGACTTAATATTTAGTTAAACAATTAAAGTAATTAAGAAGATAGAAATGTAATATTTAAAATCATCTAATTTTAATTAGTTTAATTAGAAGTTATGAACTAGTTACTAACTAGAACTACCACCAACTTATTGTATTTTGATGAATAACGTTTTTGCTTTTAAGACAAGTTAAATTTGAGTGAATAAGATCTTTTGCTTTGGGTCTTATGATAAGGCTCAAAGCAAAAAGTCTTATTCATTAAGTCTAACATATATTTAGTAAAATGCTTTATTGATAATTTAATAACAATCTTCAAAATCATAATTAACTATGATAATATGTCACGATGAAAATATAAAATTTTAAAATTTTTAGTAAAAAATAATGAAGAAATTATATAATATACTTTAGCCATATATACGATCACATATATTTATGAATTCATCATTCGAGTCCTCAATGGTGACAGTATATTTATGGGAACACTATATAATATATCAAGGAGGTTCTTTTCCTCCTCCTTTTTCATTTATTTAATTCTAGTTTCGTCCAACAACTTGCAGTTTGATGAGAAGGAATTTAGTTAATTCCTTTTGTTTCTTTTCAGCCTAAGCTTATGTTCTTATAGTGTTAATCATTTTGATTTTTTATAAATCCTTTATATCTTTTTCTTTTCAATGAAAACCAACAGACTAAATGATTTAAATTATAGTGAATTTATAGAAATTCAGTCTATTTCCCAGTTTAATTATAGTTTTAGTAATTTTATTAGATAGGGACATTATTCTAGTGGTAAAAGCGAGAGTGTGTGTTAAGAGAAGTTTATTGGTTCAAGTGTTGCTGCAGATAAAGACATAATTTAAGTGGAGCGGAGAATGGTAAAGGGGCACCATTGTCCAGGAATTTCTCGGTTCTCAAGATAAAACACTATAAGGCTAGAATTTTATTTTGTTATACAGCTGATTGTTAAAGCACTAGAACCCCTACCTAACATATATAAAATTTGAAACATACTTCAACAATGTCCTCACATACATAGTCTAATACAGAGAGATATTGCAATAAAGAAAGGGTGATTACTGCTCAAAAAAAAAAAGGAGAAGAAATTAGATGTAGATAACACTGACCTCTTACAATGATACCTTAAAGTTGTTCAATTAAAATTTTAACTTAGGGCTTGAATTGGAAAACCTTGAAAAAGAGATCCAAACATAGATTGATATTCTTAGATTAAAAAAAGAGATGGATAGAGAGAGATGACCTATATATGGTGTCAGATCTGGGACTTGTTAGCAGAAGTTTTTAGATTCAAGCCTTAAAATAGAAAAACAATGAAATCAAAGATTAGATCTTAGATAGAAATTCTTAATGCACACATAAGGTCGTCGTCAAAAACAAAAGAAAAATCAAAGATGGTAAGATAAAAGATTCAGAACAATGAACTTTTATGGCGATATTCCTTAGAATTGTTCAATTAAATCTTTAACTTAGGGCCTTGAACTGAAAAATCCGGAAAAAGAGATTAGAACTCACAGCGACATGCATTTTTTGAAAACAGATATGGATAAAGAGAGCTGACCAATGTATGGTGGCAGAAGACTTTAGATTCAAGCCTTAAAATAGAAAACAATGAAATCTAAGATTAGATCACAGATCAAAATTCTTAAATGCTTGAAACACATAGAGTCATCAAAAATAAAGGAAAGATCAAGGATGGCAAAACAAAAGATTCAGAATACTGACCTTTCATGTCGATATTCTTTAGAGTTGTTCATAAAATCATTGGCTTAGAGCCTTGAATTGGAAAACCTTGAAAAATAAATTAGAACTCATATCGACATACATAAATTGAAAACAGAGATGGATAAAGAGAGCTGACCTATATATGGTGTCAGATCTGGAACTTGTTAGCGGAAGTCTTTAGATTCAAACCTTAAAATTGAAAACAATGAAATAAATATTAGATCTCAAATTGAAATCCTTAAGTGCTTCAAAATAGATTAGAACTCAAATCGACATGCTTAAATTGAAAAGGGAGATGGATTAAGAGAGTTGATCTATATATGGTGTCAGATCTGGGACTTCTTAGTGGAAGTCTTTCGATTCAAGCCTTAAAATCAAAGATCAGATCTCATATCGAAATCTTTAAATGCTTGAAAAGAGATTAGAACTCAGATCGACATGCTTAAATTGAAGACAGAGATGGATGAAGAGCATTGACCTATATATGGTGCCAGATTTATGACTAGTCAGCGGAAGTCTTTAGATTCAAGCCATAATATAGAAAATAATAAAATCAAAGACTAGATCTAAAATCAAAATCCTTAAATGTTTGATACACACAAAGGATTGTCAAAAATAAATGAAGAATCAAAGATGGCGGAACAAAAGATTTATACTCTAGGGATGCATGAGAGTGATCAAAAATACAATGTAAGGGCTCAGTTATGGCCATGTGCTAGATAGGAGATGAGAAGAATAGAAGGAGAGACCAGTGCATAATGAAATTGATAAGAACTGGAGCGGCTGCTAGGGTTTTTGATGAAGGGTTTATGATGAAGGTGGATTTTATAGGCTTTAACAATGCTTTCAATTTTACTAAATTACCCTTATTAACTTCAAAATTTACTTGAAAAAAAACTTAGATATTAACGAAAAGTTCTTTGAATGCATTGTAGATGGCGTGTATTGCCATCATGCTCGTGTCTATCTTTGACACGTGGAAGCCGTAATCTGCCTTAAAGTAAACATGCATTTCTTGTGACTCCTTTTTATTTTCGGAATATCAAAACTATATTTGATTGTTGTGTTTCTCGTGACTTCTTTTTTGTCGGAGTGCAAGAATTGTATTTGATAGTTGTGTAAGTTTTCCACTAAGCATAAGGAATAGTTGCCCCTCAATACCTTTGCGCACATGCTTTTGAGGAGATTTAGAAGATGTCTAGCTATGAATTTATCATTTAGTTTTGAGTAAAGGTCCTAAACTATACCGCTTTTGCGAGTTTAGTACCTGAATTATCACCCTAAGCTTACGAAACACACCTGAATATTTATATTTCTTGCGTGTGATACACTTGCCGGTTTACTTTTTAAAAAATTCCACGTGGCACTCCACGTGTATAATTATTTTCACCGTGGCAAAACTTAAATGAATTGGAAAATAATTTTACAAAATATTTTATAATTACCCTTTTTTTTTATATATATTAGAAATCAAAAATCCTCTTTTCTCCCAATTGAAAAACCTAAACATATTGCAGAAACTCCACTACCAACTTACTGATCCACTTCTGAAGAACCCACCAAGATTTTCCACACTACTATACAAAAAACTATAAAATCGAGTAAAAAATGCCACAAATTTCAAAAGAATCCACAAAGATTTTTTACACTACTACACAAAAAACTATAAAATTGAGCGAAAAAAGCCACAAAGATTTCGAGCGAAAAAAGCCACAAAGATTTTTTACACCAGTACACAAAAAATTATAAAATCAAGCGAAAAAAATCACAAATTTCGAAAGAAATTGAACAGAAAATCAAATAGAACAAACTTCTTAATGGGTTTCGAAGATCTAATGACAATAAACAGAGGAGAGATGGATAAAACTAAATCAATTGAAGAAAAAGGAATGAATTATTAAAAAATGAAGAATCAACTTTGGCAATGACTTTTTGCTCCCAGATCACACAACAAGAAAGGGTCATCAGTCATGTCTCCGCGAAAATTTCTGTACAAATTCATAAAATCAAAACATTAAGCGTCCCCAAGATGTCCGTCCTCGCTTCCCATTCCAGAAACAAGAAACCGAGAGACGAGTGTGTGTTTGAGAAAGGGACACATTCGTCTTTAACAAACGCTGGAATTTTAGTACCGTATTTTGAAAATTGGATAAGAGAATAAAATTGGTATGTTTATATTTATTTGTTTATTCCACTTTCTTTTTTCTTTTCTTTTTAAAAAGTTACACTCAATACTTTCCTTTTTTTAATTAATCAAATTAAACGAATAACAGGGCACAATAATAATATTTATTGGGAATTGAAGAGGGAAAAACAAGAAAACGTTCGGGCGATTAATTTTGATTTGTTGTTAGCAAGTGAAAAAGATGATTAATCATATATTTCTGAAGTATCTTTTAGGAATCATATAAGATTCGTTCACATGATTTGGTTATAGATATTTAAAAACTTTGTAATTGTAATATCGATTCAATTTTAGCACACCTCGACCAACTCTATGAGAATCTATTATTTCTTAACGACATAAGTATTAAGTAATTCTCTGTCCATCAAAGTTTAGACAGATGAAAAGAAATCACCTAATGTTATTGCCGTCGGAAACCTAAAACCTTATAGTTCTTAACTCATTTCATACACTAATAGGTCACACTTTTTATACTTAAAAATAAAACCCTTATAGCCCCTCTCCAACAACACCCTACATAAATTTAATAACTCAATTATAGATACATACCTTATTTTTTAATATTAACTACATATAATGTCACGCTCCACCTTGGGAGGCACGACTGACACCTAATGCCACACTGGGATCTGAACTGACCTGGCTGAGCTCAGGCACCTCTGGTGCCTACCAGTGATTCAAATTCAAGAAAACAAACTGCTATATCTCGGCTGTAAACACAGCCTCAGGCTGACAAAGCCACCTTGTAAGAGAAACCCGTTAATCTACAACAAGGTAATAAAGGGATCTTATGCGGGTCAACAAGACCACCATGTTGTCTAGTTATAGCAGAAATAAAAATAGGTAGCTATGTTGGGCCCCACACGGCCAACACATAAAATAAGACATACATAGGCCCCACACGGCCGACAACAACCAACTGATTGACGACTGTAGTCTGCAAGCCTCTAAGAATATAAATAGTGGTCGGGATAGGGCCCCGGCCTACCCAAATACTATACAAATAAAAGATGGTAACTTTTACGACCTGGCAACTCTGAATGAAAGGAGTTGACCAAACTGCTGACTCTAAATAGCTACTAGAAGATCTCACAACCTGTCTGTTTAAACCTGCAGGCAAGTATGTGGTGCCCTATAATTGGGCATCAGTACAATATGTAAGACAGTAATGAAAAACTGAATAAACACTGATAGAGAGCTAAAAGTGAATAATAAGAAGGCGCAGAACTTAACCTGAAAGCTTATTCATAACCTGCATCTAGTAAAACACTACACACACATGAGCTAAGACTGTGCAATCATATATCCATAAGCTATAGCTAGTAGACAAGAATACAAACAAGAACCTAACCCGGCCTCCATAAGCCTTGAAGGTACAAACAACACAGAAATAACCTACTGGAGCCCCCATAAGCCCTGGCAAGTACCATGCAATCTATATACCCCTATCCAGGTTCCTATGACTCCATTGGTGCTACAACCAATCTACCGGTACCCTGGATCTGCAACTGAGTCCACTCGGCTCCCGATCTGTGTCTAAGTCCGATGGACTCCTAATAACTGCACCCTGGGCACCAAGCTCGACGAGGGTCAGTGATGCTGATTCCGCATAAAAATGATAGTCCCGCCATGGAATGGACTATAATATGGCCCTTGGGCCTCTGCATCATCCCTTGGGATGGATATCACTCCTTGGAGCAACGTCATATAGCCCCGTAGGCGGCGACACAGCTAGTAACCCTAGGCTGGTCACGGAAGGCTCCTAGGTGAGGGCAATCCCAACTGGTGTGCTATACTAAAATCTCAACCTAGCCACTCAAAAGGCGTATCTGGCTTTCCGAGCCTCACGTGTCCGCCGCTCGCCCCTAGAATAATCTGTATAGCTATTAGCACGCATGCCCCATGTACCTGTATCTGATCAGAGGATCCTGATAGTGATCGTAATCTCTAATGGTCTAGACCGGATAGGGCGAAGTCTGGAGTGGCCTAACAATACTCTGAATGTCCTGCTCGGACAACTATAACTCCTAAGCAACTGTAGAGTCGTAGACGACCAATTACTTAGTTTCTTTGCTTAGGACGACTGTAGAGCTGCTACTGACCGGACCTGCTTTTGAGCGGTCGACCCCTAATCCTCCATAAGTAGCCTACTGAAATTCTTAGGCAGAGGGTAATACTGTGCTAACATGGTTCTAGTCCTTTAGACCTTAACTTGGTTTGTTCGGATCTTATATGACTCTTCTAGACGTTTCCTAACCTTGTAGGTAAGTTTACATGGACTTAGCCACTCAGGGCTACCTGTACCTGAGCATCTTATAGGCGCAGGCTAGGGCGTTAGTCCTGCCTCTAACTGCTAATAAGTTCCCCTTCCTTAGGGTACCCATGAGTCTATTTGACCTGAACGACTGGGATGGCTTCCTGGGCGACCTGTATGACGAATATTAAATCAACTAGAACTGACAGTCACTGGTAGTAGCTAACTAGATGGCAGACTGTCACTCAGTTCACTAGAAACCCCTAGTGCCGCTGACTCTAAAATATGGTCATCCTATCTAAATTTCTGGACCTGGGGCGTGAGGGTACACCAATGGTCCCTGGGCATGCTTCACTGATAATACAGGCGCCAAACTGGTAGTTATATCGCCTAGCTGCGCCTATGCTGTTCAACTTACTAACTTAAACCCAATAACTATCCACGAGCTTCTAAGGTCTAGGCCTAACAATAAAACATCAAATTCTACCAACACAATGAACTGCAGAACAGAAGAGTTCCTACGATGCTTCTGGTGTGTGTCATATTTAACATGTTCTTTCCTGACAAGGGATGCCGCGATATACTCTTTATACGTTTTCTAGCAGCTAACCACAATATATGTAACCGTATTCTACTGATAGCAGCTAATCACGATATACCTGGTCCTTATATACTAGCAACAACTAATTACAACATACAGGATCATTATTTACGTTTAAAACATAGGTCGTATCACTATACGACGAGAATAATTTGCCGAATGAATAAGCCTTAACATACCTCGAATGTTGATTTCTGATTTAACTGTCGAGGTATAACTTGCAAACGGTAGTTCTTTCCAACTGTAACCTTTATACTGAGAGAATAGAACTAATTTCAATACTGAACTCGATAAATATCGATAATAATATCAACTATAACTCAACTTCGAATAACTCGGCCAAAAATCTATGATTTCATGAGAGTTCAGAAGGGAGAAATGCTTACTTAATGCTCGTGGCCGTTTAGAATCCAATTTGGAACAATTCCGACAATCTTTACTCGACGGGGCTTCGGTTTGCTAAGCGAATTTTCAAGAAATAACTCCGTATAAATGCTTTCCGTAGGCTTGAGACTTGTTAACTGAAGTTAATTTGCGTTTGGATGGAGTTTGACGGCGTAATTTGACAAAAATCGAATGAAACTCGCGTTTTCTCTCTATTCTGGCCGAAGGTGCTATTTTGTAAATGATTTGAATCATCAAGGGGGCTTTATATAGTTATTGAGGTGGTGGGTAGGGGGGACGACGCACCACCCATCGCGCCAATCCAGGGTGTGCCGCGCACCGGCGATAGCACCGCAAAAGGGTGTGTCGTGCGCCGACCATAGCACTGCACAAGGGTGTGCCGCACGCCGGCCATAGCGCCCGATCGGCTGGCACGACGTAGCGCCCAAGGCGCCTGGCCCCTAGCATCGGCCTCCTGCTCGCTCGATGCCACGTTCGTATACTCATCCCCCGGGCCTTTTTTCGCATGCATCGTACTCTTAAACTCCCAACATTTAAACGAACGCATCAGTTAAATGATAGGAACTTACGGGGTATAACATATTAAATCATAAATTATAGATATACACTTGATATGTCTTAAAATCAAATACTGATATTCCTATATTATGAAAGTTTTATGCAAATATTAGTTTGAGTGACATTTTCAATTTTATAAGAAAAAGATACACATAAAAGATTCAAAAACAATAATATACGAGAGATATGAAAATTTCATATTTGAATGCATGTAACTTTTAAATGATTTTTATTTTTTATTTTTTTTATTTTTTTTTTTTGCATTTTTATTTTTGCATTTTATGAGTATGTGTTTTACTTTCAAACTTCTAAATAATTTGGTTTTTTTAATTAAAAGTAGTCTTATCTGTTTTTCAATCTATTTTACTTACCGTGGGTTGAGTCACAGAATAAATTAATCAGTATAATAAATCATTGTTAGTTTTTCTTCATCTTTTTTTTTTAATAAATTACATTAAATATTTTTTATTAGCGATGAGCAAGTAAGAATTGTCTCAATTAAAATTGATAAAATTGAATCTAAAAAGTCATTCGGGTTCATCATCGATTTAGATATCAGCAAAAAATATAAAGTTAAAAAAATTAACTCAGTATTAAATCTATTAAATTAAATAAATAATACATCAAGATTGTGTTGTTCATTAGAAATTGAAAAGGGCAGAACCAACAGCTATGGAACAATTAATTTTACTTTGTTATCGCGGAATTCATCGGATACCTAAGACCTTATAGTTCTTAACCCACTCCATTTATTACTATGTTACACCCCCTATATTTTAAAATCAAACACGTATAGCCTCGCTCTACGGAGACAATACAAAAATATAATGATTCTATCGTAGATACATCTGTTGTTTTTAAAATTAATTACTTGTGCACCTATATTATAAAATTGTAAACAAATATAATGACTCAATTATAGATGCACTTGATGTATTTAAAATCAAATAACGGCATTCCAATAGTATGAAAACTCTATGCAAATATTAATTTGGATGATAATTTTAATTTTATAATAAATTTTTATTTCTACATATAAAAGATGTAAAAATAATAGTATATGGGAAATATGAAAATATTCTTTTATTTTATTCAAAATTATAAGAAATAACAGGAGACTTAACTCTTGTTTGGCATAGAGTTTGCAGGTGAAACTTGTAAATTTGAGTTTTTTAAAGTTGTGATTTTTGAAATTTGATGTTGTGTTTAGATATGAATTTTACTTGAAAATTTTTAAAAAATCTATAAGTGGAAATTCCAAAAATCCAAAATCTAGTTTAAGGTAATTTTGAAAACTTAAAAAATATTTGAAGATCAGATTTTCATTATCAAACAAATATTTAAAAATAGTATGAAAAACAAAATTAAATTGAAATTCTACTTTACGAAAACAATATTATTTCCGGTGTCATTATTCATACTTCTGCCGAGACCAATGCCCATGGGAAGCAAGTACAAAAGAGTAGGTTGCGTTACCTGATCATCATTTTTGTAGAAGTTTACAATAATTTCTGGTTATTAACTGTTGTAGACCTAAAGTTAACAAATAATTATATGTTCCTTCTCAATTAAGAGTTTGAAACGTCTGACTAATTGAGCTAATATGTCTTAGAGTGTTACTTTACTTAATATATTCACTATATTTATTTTTGCCTTTTAATTAAACATACATAATTAATAAAAAATTTCGACGAAACAGTGTCACGCGACACCCTTCGAGCCTTAATAAATCCGCCCCTGCACATCAACATGATATTAGAGCATATCAAGTGTATCATAACAAACAGAAATTCTAGGTTGGAACCTCATCATCGCCATCAAGAAAATAATGGTCCAAAAAAAAAAACACTAGAGAAAGAGATGGCCTGGAACACGACGACGGTGAGATAATAACATAATGACTCTTTAATCAATGAATATTAAATTGTCATATAATATCCGAAATAACTTATAATATATATATATATAGGAAATGAATAATGTATCTTAATTTTTAGTCATGGTATTTAAAATGATAAGTTGTAGGAGTTCGCAGGAAAAAAAATATTCACAATGTGATTCGATTGTGAATTATATTATTCCTAACAACATGAACTTGATAGCCCTGTTTGCAGTTGTCTCACAAAGCTTCGTTCTTTTAAACCTCATTGCATACGGAATAATCCTTCCTAAATATGTTGTCACCATTGATTACTCAGATGATGAGTCCCAAAATATGTGATACGCTGATTAAAGCATATGATACAGTTTTTTGGTTATTTTATGCTAAAGATCTTGAAAAGTTTGATTTTCATCACGGCATATTATCATAGTTAATTATGATTTTTAAGGATTGTTATCGAATACATGTGTCAAGCGTCGTAGTCAAATTAATTAGTCTCCAAATGATTAATCAACCACATATAAACTCAGCACTAGTGACTTCCATAAGAATGGCCAAGGAGTCGAGAAAGAACAATGCGCCTAGAAGGCCTCAAGCAGCCTATCCTCAGGTCAGCCCGCATTTGTTAGTGTGTTAAATAAAATCCTATTATTTTTAACATGAAAATTTAAATTTTAAATTCATTTCTATGTACATGTTAATCAAGAAAATCGCCCTGATGACCCGTTTATTAGGGAAGGAAAAGCTAAAAGAGCTGGAATGGCTAATGCATTAAACGGGAGGATATTTGTGAGTTGTGACCATCCTTTAAAGATCATTTCGGTCCAATATCGGCGGACTAATCATGTATAAATATTTTAGATCACCAGGTTAAATTGACCTACAACATCGTAACATATTACTCTTTATAGTTTACAGTAAGGGAATGTGATAACTTGAAAAGTTGAATAAGACCATATTATAGCTAGCCAATTAAAGTGAGCCTATTATAACTTTAATCTTTCCTTAATTATTTTTTAAAATTTGTTGAGCACTAAAATGGTTTCCTTCATCGAATTTAATTTGGTTGTAAATTAGTTTATGTTGTAGATATTGTATATTGTATAATGTTCCTATAAAACTAGCTTAAAATGTTGGAACTAGCAACAAAGATGTTGTCATCATTGAGGACTCGGATGATGAGTTCATAAATATATGTGATCGGATATATGGCTAAAACATATAATATATTTTCTTCGTTATTTATTACTAAAGATTTTGAAAATTTTAATTTTCATTATGGCATATATCACAATAGTTAATTATGGTTTTAAAAATTGTTATCAAATTATGAATGAAGTATTCTATTAAATATATGTCAAACTGGGTGAATAATACCTTTAGCATTTAGCCTTATCAAATAAGGCTCAAAACAAAAAGTCTTATTCACCAAGACTTGGCTTGGCTCAAAGAAATAGACTTTATTCACCAAAATAAAATTAGTTGATAGTAGTTAATAACTAATTCACAAATTCTAATTAAACTAATTAATATTAGATGATTTTAGTTTTATATTTATTATCTTTTTAATTAATTTTAACTATTTAATTAAATATTATGTTAAAATTAAAATCACCTAATAATTAAAATTAGAAGTTGTGAACTTCAAATTCTTAAAATGTCGTATTCAAATGTTTTCTTTTTCAAAATTCCTCTTTTTCCATATAAATCTAATTAAGTTGGTTTCAATTTGGAAAACTACTTATCACTTAATTACATTAAATTTGAAATGAAAACTGACCTAGAATTTCCTTATGCAAAAATAAACCATAAAAAGAAAAGCAAACGAATCTTGAAAACACAACAACTATTACTTATGGCAAAATTCTGGTAAGGGAAAAAATTTATTCACCCACCATTAAACAAAAAAATTTCTAAGCTTCTCATTGCCCATAAGAGAAGTTTGATGGAGGCGCATTTAAAATTTAAATTTTATGAATTCAATCTTTAATATTTTTAGTACTAATTCATTATATTTTTAAAGCTATAAATTTATATTTACTATTTATTATTTTAATATATATTTTTTTGTAAATTTTCGAACTTTATATGTGTGTTTGCTAAAAATATCTTTAACATCTTTATCCGTTGATATCATCTTCTCAATTCTCTTGCTTCTCCATGTTAGAGCATTAATCAAATTTCTTGTTGCATGTAAATCTTGGTGTGTCATGATAAAAGTCAAGATTTTATCAAGAAACATCTTGAGATTTCAATTGCAATAGGTAAAAAAAAAACTACATTTTTTATGTGTCTATGCAAAGCAAGCCTGAAAAATCTTTATTTTGCTTAGTCGAAATATTTTTTCGCTCTAAATTAAGAGTCCCCGTTGACTTACCAGACATGTTCAATTGTATTATTATGAGTTCAGTCAATGGCCTCTTTTGTCTCTCTGATATTAGCCTTTTTTTCATACTATATACGTGAGTAATCCATCTATAAACAAGTACTTGATCACCTCCTCAAGTATTTATAGTGATGAATTTGATCTTCATATTATACAAATAAGTCTTGGATTTGGTTATCATGAAAAAAATCAGTGATTTTAAGGTTGTTATTATTGAACATGATGATCATGCTTGGCTAAGTGAAGATGATTATGAAGAGCCAATAATACATTACCATGAATATGATTTTGAGTCTAGATCTGAGGTATTTTCACCAAACACCAAGGTTTGAGAAACACTTAAAGTAAGTCCTAATTTTATCACCAAGATTTACATGCAACAAGAAACTTGATTAGTGCTATAGTCGGAAAAATCTTGGTGGAAAAATTAGGACTTAACTTAAGTGTTTTCCAAATTTTGGTATCTTAATGAAAATACCTCGGCCCTAGACTCAAAATCATATCCAAGACAAGGTATAGTTGGCTCTTCATAATCATCTTCATTTAACCAATCATAATCATCATGTTCAATAAATTCAATTATACCAATTTTAAAATCACTAATTTTTTTCATGATAACCAAATCCAAGATTCACTTGTATAATCTGAAGATTAACTTCATCACTATAAATACTTGACGGGGGAGGATCAAGTATTTGTTTAAAGACGGGTTACTCATATATATAGTATGAAAAAGACTAATATCAGTGAGATAAATTAGGCCATTGATTGAACTCATAACAACACAATTCAACATTCCTAGTAAGTCAAAGAAGACTCATAATTCAGATTCATAGCAAAAAGATTTATAATTAAACAAAGTGGAGTTTTTTTCCAGGCTTGCTTTAGATAGACACACATAAAATATAATTTTTACCATTGCAATTGATATCTCGAGATGTTTCTTCATAAAATCTTAACTTTTTATCATAGCACACCAAAATTTACATGCAACAAGAAACTTGATCAGTGCTCTAACAGGCAGAAGAAAGAGAATTGAAAATATGATCTCAAAGGGTAATGATGATAGAGACATTTCTAGCGCGCGCACACACAAAGTTTGAAAATTCACAAAAAAAATATTAAAACTATAATAAATAGTAAATATGAAGCTATAACTTTAAGAATATAATGAGTTAGTGCTAAAAATATAAAAGATTATATCTATAAAATTTAAATTCTAAATTCGCCTCCATAAAACTTCTGTGATGGATAATGAAAAGCTTAAAAGTTTCATTATTTATCAGTGGGCAAATAAAAATTTTTCCTTACCAAAATTTTACCATAAGTAATAACTGATGTATTCTCAAGATTCGTTTGTTTTCTTTATGGTTTACTTTTGTATAAAAGAATTCTAGGTCAAATTTCATTTCAAATTTAATGATAATTAAGTGTTAAATTGATTTTCAAATTCCAACCAACTTAACTAGATTTATCAGGGAAAAGAGGAGTTTTGAAAAAATATTTTATTACGACATTTTAAGGATTTGAGGTTCACAACTTTTAATTTTAATTATTAGGTGGTTTTAGTTTTGACTTAATATTTAGTTAAACAGTTAAAAGTAATTAAGAAGATAGAAATGTAATATTTAAAATCATCTAATTTTAATTAGTTTAATTAGAAGTTATGAACTAGTTACTAACTAGTAACTACCACCAACTTATTGTATTTTGATGAATAACGCTTTTACTTTTAAGCCAAGTCAAATTTAGGCGAATAAGATCTTTTGCTTTGGGTGTTATGATAAGGCTCAAAGCAAAAGACCTTATTCATTAAGTCTAACATATATTTAGTAAAATATTTTATTGATAATTTAATAACAATCTTCAAAATCACAATTAACTGTGGTAATATGCTATGATGAAAATAAAATAATTTTAAAATTTTTAGTAAAAAATAATAAAGAAATTATATCATATACTTTAGCTATATATTTATGAACTCATCATTCGAGTCCTCAATGGTGACAATATATCTTTGTTGGTAGTTCCAACACTTTAAGCCAATTTTATGGGAACACTATACAATATATCTAGGAGGTTCTTTTCCTCCTCCTTTTTCATTTATTTAATTCTAATTTCGTCCAACAACTTGTAGATTGATGAGAAGGAATTTTTAGTTAATTCCTTTTGCTTCTTTTCAGCCTAAGCTTATGTTCTTATAGTGTTAATCATTTTGATTTTTTTATAAATCCTTTATATCTTTTTCTTTTCAATGAAAACTCACAGACTAAATGATCTAAATTATAGTAAATTTTATAGAAATTCACTCTATTTCCTAATTTAATTGTAACTTTAGTAATTTTATTTTACAGGGACACTATTCTAGTGGCAAGAGCGAGAGTGTGTTAAAAATAGGTCATTGGTTCAAATGCTGTTGCAGATAAAAACATAATTTAAGTGGAGTGGAGAATGGAAAAGGGGCACCACTATCCGAGGATTTCTTAGTTCTCAAGATAAAAACATTCTATAAGGCTAGAATTTGTTTTTGTTATACGACTGATTGTTAAAGCACTAGAATCTCTACCTAACATATATAAAATCCGACACATTCTTCAACAATATCCTCACATACATAGTTTAATACAGAGAGATATTTCAATAAAGAAAGTGTGATTACTGCTCCAAAAAAGAAAAAGAGAAGAAATTAGATATAGAGAACACTGACCTCTTACAATGATACCTTAAAATTGTTCAATTAAAATTTTAACTTAGAGCCTTGAATTGAAAACCTTGAAAAAGAGATCCGAACATAGATCAATATTCTTAAATTAAAAACAGAGGTGGATAGAGAGAGTTGACCTGTATATGATGCCGGATCTGGGACTTGTTAGCAGAAGTCTTTAGATTCAAGTCTTAAAATAGAAAAATAATGAAATCAAAGATTAGATCTTAGATCGAAATCCTTAAATATTTGACGTACACACATGAGGTCTTCATCAAAAACAAAGGAAAGATAAAAAATGGTAAGATAAAAGATTCAGAACAATGACCTTTTATGGTGATATTCCTTAGAATTGTTCAATTAAATCTTTAGCTTAGGGCTTTGAGTTGAAAAATCTGGAAAAAGAGATTAGAACTCAGATCGACATGTTTTTTTTGAAAACAGATATGGATAAAGAGAGCTGACCTATATATGGCGGCAGAAGACTTTAGGTTCAAACCTTAAAATAGAAAACAATGAAATTAAAGATTAGATCACAGATCAAAATTCTTAAATTCTTAACACACAGAAAGTCATCAAAAATGAAGGAAAGATCAAGGATGGCAGAACAAAAGATTCAGAATACTGACCTTTCATGTCGATATTCCTTAGAGTTGTTCAATAAAATTATTAGCATAGAGCCTTGAATTGGAAAACCCTGAAAAATAGATTAGAACTCACATCGACATGCATAAATTGAAAACAGAGATGGATAAAGAGAGCTGACCTATATATGGTGCCAGATCTGGGACTTATAGCGGAAGTCTTTATATTCAAGCCTTAACATTGAAAGCAACAAAAAAAATATTAGATCTCAAATCGAAATCCTTAAATGCTTCAAAAGAGATTAGAACTCAAATCGACATGCTTAAATTGAAAAGGGAGATAGATAAAGAGAGTTGACCTATTTATGGTGTCAGATCTGGGACTTGTTAGTGGAAGCCTTTAGATTCAAGCCTTAAATCAAAGATCAGATCTCAGATCGAAATCTTTAAATGCTTGAAAAGAGATTAGAACTCAGATCGATATGCTTAAATTGAAAACAGAGATGGATGAAGAGCGCTGACCTATATATGGTGCCAGATTTGAGACTAGTCAGCGGAAGTCTTTAGATTCAAGCCGTAATATAGAAAATAATAAAATCAAAGACTAGATCTCAGATCAAAATCCTTAAATGTTTGATACACACAGAAGGTCATCAAAAATAAATGAAGGATTAAAGATGGCAGAACAAAAGATTCATACTCTAGGGATGCAAGAGAGTGATAAAAAATACAATGTAAGGGCTCAGTTGTGGCCATGTGCTAGATAGGAGATGAGAAGAATAGACGAGAGGCCAATACATAATGAAATTGATAAGAACTGGAGCGGCTGCTAGGGTTTATGATGAAGGGTTTATGATGAAGGTGGATTTTATAGGCTTTAACAATGCTTTCAATTTTACTAAATTACCCTTATTAACTTCAAAATTTACTTAAAAAACATAGATATTAACGAAAAGCTATTTGAATGCATTGTAGTTGGCGTGTATTACCATCATGCTCGTGTCTATCTTTGACACGTGAAAGCCGTAATCTGCCTTAAAGTAAACATGCATTTCTTGTGACTCCTTTTTATTTTAGGAATATCAAAACTATATTTGATTGTTGCGTTTCTCGTGACTTTTTTTTTGTCGGAGTGCAAAAATTATATTTGATAGTTGTATAAGTTTTCCACTAAGCATAAGGAATAGTTGCCCCTCAATACCTTTGCGCACATGCTTTTGAGGAGATTTAGAAGATGTCTAGCTATGAATTTATTATTTAGTTTTGAGTAAAGGTTCAAAAACACATTTGAACTATACCGATTTTGCGAATTTAGTACCTGAACTATGCGAAATTTGCATTTAGTACCTAAACTATCATCCCAAGCCTAGAGAGACACACCTGAATATCTATATTATTGTGTGTGATACACTTGTCAGTTTACTTTTAAAAAAATTCCACGTGGCACTCCACGTGTATAATTATTTTCACAATGATGAAGATTAAGTAAATTGAAAAATAAATTTACAACATATTTTATAATTACTCTTTTTTTTACTAGAAACCGAAAATCCGTTTTCTCCTAATTCAAAAACCTAAACATATTGCAGAAACTCCACTACCAACTTACTCATCCACTTCTAAAGAACCCACCAAGATTTTTCACACTACTATACAAAAAGTTATAAAATTGAGTAAAAAATGCCACAAATTTCAAAAGAACTCACCAAGATTTTTTACACTACTATGTAAAAAAATATAAAATCAAGCAAAAAAGCCACAAATTTCGAAATAAACTGAACAGAAAATTAAATAGAACAAACTCTTTAACGAGTTTCGAAGATCTAATAGCAATGGACAGAGGATAGACGGACACGGATAAAACTAAATCTGTTGAAGAAGAAGGGATGAATTATTAAAAAATGAAGAATAAATTAAAGAAAAATGAAGAAGAAGAAGGAAGAAATCTGCAATTTTGTAGAAAAAGATGATGATGAAGAAGAAGAAGAGTAATTAAAAGTGAAAAAAAATTTAAGAAAAGAAAAGTGCCTACTCAGCAAATTATAGCTGTTGGAATGTCATGTAGGTGATTTTTAATGTCTAAAACATCACTCATGCGCGCGGAATTATTTGAAATCATGATTTTGGTCCAGTCAGCACTCATGTATGTTTCTATAACCTGAGGGTGATAGTTCAGATATCTAATGCAAACTTCACATAATTCAAGTATGTTTTTGAACCTTTATTCTTTAGTTTTTAATATTAATAATAATATATTTTTAAAATATTAAATATATTATATAAGAAAATAATATAATAAAATTATTATTTTATTTATTAATTTTTAAAAAATATGTCAAGTCAAATCAAGTCAATATTGAACAGATAAAAATATATTAGCATTTTAAATTTTAATATTCGCAGCAAGCGATACTTCTGTTTAAACTTTAAAGTAGACATTGATATTTGCAGAACAGTCGAAAAGGCAAACAATTGAGACCACTGGGGACCGCACAAATTAGTAGTAATAGGCTAATTTGCAAAGAAGAGAGTGACGTGAATTAGCATTTAGCAGCAACCCTAAGCAGCAAGGGGCGACCGGCATATCGAATTACCTCAAAAATATCCGTTATCCACAGTGTCACTAAGTGCAGACATAAAATATCTCAACCTCTCTGATATTTTCATTCTTCTTGAAAGAATTGTGAATATTCGTTCGTTCGTTCGTTCTTGGATAAGTCGATCCGAGTTCTGAGTGAATTTTGTCGGTGTCTGTCTCGAAATGGACCCTGCCCAAGAAGCCCACAACAGAGAAGCTTTCCGGCAAGCTGTGGTCAACACCCTAGAACGCCGTCTCTTTTACATACCCTCTTTCAAGATCTATCGTGGGGTTGCTGGCCTTTACGACTATGGCCCTCCTGGCTGTGCCGTTAAATCCAATGTCCTCGCCTTCTGGCGTCAGGTTTGCCTTCTTTCTTGTTTTTATGTAATTTCGCTTTCCAATTCAGTGACTCAACTTTATTATAGGGATATGTTCTTTACTAAATTGGGGTCATTCATTAGATAGTGAACACCAAGGTTTAATTAGACATGTCTTGGTATGGAGATTGTTGTATTATGTTCTTTTTTTGTTTAGACAAAATGGGTTCTACCATGTTGATATGATGTGCCTTCAGATAACTTCAATTGGTGACTTGTACTTTTGTAATTCAGCATTTTGTCCTTGAGGAGAACATGTTAGAGGTTGATTGCCCATGTGTTACGCCTGAGGTTGTGCTAAAGGCTTCAGGTCATGTGGATAAGTTCACTGATCTTATGGTGAAAGATGAAAAGACTGGTACTTGTTATCGTGCTGATCATCTGCTCAAGGATTTTTGCAAAGACAAGCTGGAGAAAGATCCTAACCTTCCTGCTGAAAAGGCTGCGGAATTCAGGCACGTGCTTGCTGTTTTGGACGATCTTTCTTCTGAAGAGCTCGGTTCTAAGATTAAGGAATATGGCATTACTGCTCCAGATACCAAGAACCCTCTTTCTGCCCCTTATCCTTTCAACCTCATGTTCCAAACCTCAATAGGGCCATCCGGCGTGAGTCCTGGGTAAGAATATCAATGGAGCAGACCCTATATATAGCTGTGCTAACCCATTGCTTTTGCTTACTTCCATTGAGATATTTTTTGAATATCTTGTCTGTGTCTTCATTTGTGTGCAGTTACATGCGTCCGGAGACTGCTCAAGGTATTTTTGTCAACTTCAAGGATTTGTACTATTACAACGGAAATAAGCTTCCTTTTGGGGCTGCACAGATTGGTCAAGCATTTAGAAATGAGGTTAAAAATCCATATCTTACTGTTGCCTTTATTTTCTGATGTGTCTCCTGATCATATTTGTATTTTTTTCTACTATCTATCTGGCAAAAGTATAATTTGAGGACTTCTGAAGGGATGGTGAGGTGAATAAGTAGTTGTCTGCAACTAATAGCATTATGCTAATACATCTTGTGTAGAAATTTTAGACAACCATATGCTTTAGTATTTTACTAACTCTTGTCTTCTTCCGTTTTTCCTCCATTTTTTGGTCAATTTTTATTTGATCTGTATGTTACTGAAGCTTTCTTGATTTATTTAACCTCTCTAGATAATTCATGGAAGGACCATGTTTATATTCAAAACCATTTTTGTGTTTTTGTAAATAATTTAAGATAACAAGATATGCAGATCTCGCCACGTCAAGGTCTCCTGAGAGTGCGGGAATTTACACTGGCTGAGATTGAGCACTTTGTCGACCCGGAGGATAAGTCTCATCCAAAATTTCCTGATGTTGCAAAGTTGGAGTTCTTGATGTTCCCTAGGGAAGACCAGGTGGCTGGAAGATCAGCAAGGAGAATACATCTTGGTGAAGCAGTAGCCCAGGTTAGCTAAAAGTCAACAATTAATTTCCTCTTTGTTTCTTCCTGCTCTCCTGGATAAAATATCTATGATTTTCATTATCCATATTTGAAAATGACTCATCACACTGTTACTTCTGTAGGGAATTGTCAACAATGAAACTCTTGGATATTTCATAGGGAGAGTATATCTATTTCTTACTCATCTTGGTATTGACAAAGATCGGTTACGGTTTCGTCAACATCTTGCAAATGAAATGGCACATTATGCTGCAGACTGTTGGGATGCTGAAATTGAATGTTCCTATGGATGGATTGAATGTGTTGGTATAGCTGATAGATCTGCCTATGACTTGCGTGCTCACACGGTGAGGCTAACACAAAATAGACACATTCTGTTAATTCTTTGTTTTCTTCAAGCCCCCCTCCCAGTCTTTTCTTACGGTACTTCATGAGTTGCTCGGTGTTTGAATTTCAGAATTCACGGTTTCTTCTTTTCTGGATCTATCTGATTAGTTATGGTTCGCCTAGTTTTCATGCAAATGATCGTATTTTTTCTGAGTAAACTATTCTATACTGAACTGAGTACCTATTGCAGGATAAGAGTGGTGTGCCTCTTGTGGCCCATGAAAAGTTTCCCGAGCCCAGGGAAGTAGAGGTGTTTCTTTTTCTCTCAACCCGTGAACTGGGGATCATTGTCTATAATCTAACCCTGAATAAAATACATAAACATGCTTATTAGCTTAATTTGTTATCTCCATTTTCAGAAGCTTATTATAGTTCCAGTGAAAAAGGAGCTGGGTCTTGCTTTTAAGGGTAACCAGAAGATGGTGGTTGAAGCACTGGAGGTACCCGACAGTATTGCGTTAGTTTACTAGTTTATGCCCTTCATGTGAGGGTTAATTATTAAGTGTAACTTTTTTGTTTCTGTTACAAGGCTATGGGTGAAAAAGAAGCAATGGAAATGAAAGCAACATTGGAGTCTAAGGGGGAAGCCGCATTTCATGTTTGCACGCTCGACAGGGTTGTCACTATAAACAAGAATATGGTGTCCATCTCCAAGGAAATGAAGAAGGAGCACCAGAGGGTTTTCACTCCATCAGTCATTGAACCATCTTTTGGTATTGGGAGGATAATATACTGCCTCTATGAGCATTCTTTCAACACCAGACCTAGCAGAGATGGTGATGAACAAATGAACTTTTTCAGTTTCCCTCCTCTCGTAGCTCCTATCAAATGCACGGTTTTTCCATTGGTTCAGAATCAACAATATGAGGAAGTAGCCAGACAAATTGCCAGGTCACTGACTGCATATGGGATCTCATATAAGATTGATATAACAGGTATCCTTGGCCTCGAAAGTTATTCTAAGCACTAAGCTGTAGCAACTTCTGATTTAGGATTGTCAATTTTCTTTCTTTTGACAATTATAATGAGTTCTATTCTTTTTGACTTTCCCTGAAAAACTACCTGAATCTAGGGTACTTGGAGACTATTCTCAATTTCTCATCCCATTCGTAGCTATATATGCTAAAGTATTACTGTAACTAATATATAGGATATCATCTGCCGCGTATTAAACTGCGTTAACCTGGCTCTATTGTAGCACTACAATATTTCAGTAGTCTTCGGTTTGAAGTACTAATATAATGGCAGTTACTCTTGCAATCCTAAACAAGTTGGGGTTGACTATATGAATCTATACTTACCATGTGATTTTGTGCTATAGGTACGTCAATAGGGAAAAGGTATGCAAGAACAGATGAACTTGGAGTTCCCTTTGCCATTACAGTGGATTCAACATCCTCTGTGACGATCCGTGAAAGGGACAGCAAGCAGCAGATTCGTGTGAATGTGGACGAAGTAGCATCTGTTATTAAGGAGGTAACTGATGGGCAGAGCACATGGGGTGATGTCTTATGGAGATACCCTACTCACTCTTCTTGATCTTCCTGAATCGAGAATGTTTATTAGCCTAATTGGTTTGTTCCACATTTGATAAATTGCTTGACAATTATATGTCAAAGTGACAGTAAATACTTGTGCAATGAGAGTACTTGTACCATTTGATCCCTTCATTCGTTTTCCTTCTTTGTGGTCTATTTTTATTCTCTTCTCGTCTTTTGTCAAGAATTAACTAACTAGTAGATATCAAGATCTTAAACTTAAACAGTTACAGAATTTGCACAAGTGAAATGAGTCACACCCATGTTATACAGAAATTTTTTATCTTTAAGCCGAAAAGATTACATCAGCAGTAGAAAAAGGTAGGGAAGTTAATATAGAGGCAAAGTCAGAGATTAAACTCAGTAGATCTACATTGTAAAGTGCCATCATCAGAAGCACAACTTAGAAATGCGGCAGGTGATCAGCAACACCACCACCAGAAACCGAGCTAGAAGCAGCTGCAGCAGCATTGCTTCTTTCAGAATGGCAGAGCTGGCGGAGTTTGGTGGGGACATACCAAATGGCGAGTCGAGGATGTGCATTGAAGATGGCATCGATATCCCAGCCTTGTCGAGCAGCTATGGCTACCAGGGGCTTGTAACATGCCTGTCTCCACGCCCCAACATTCTCTCCTCGCTCCTTGAAAGCTCTTCTCAGAGCATTGGAGCCATCCTCGTCAAGACAATGAAGTGCGTAGCAATGCACATAGTGTCGCATTTTGGGCTTGTTTATGTAGCTTGCCCCTGCCTTCTTCGCGTACCTGAACACTTGATTCGTCACCTGCAATTTCAACACAATCAGACTAACCATCCAATGCCCGTTCATTTTCATCCCACACGATACAATTACTATTAGATGATTAAATTTTCTCACTTTATAAGCGGGCTCGCGTGTATCTTGACTATTTGAGTGCTAAAAGATTGGTTAATGAACAAGATATGGTGGTTGAATAGTAAACACCACTGGGTAAATAGTGAGGTTGGAGAATTAATAGAGAATCTACTATTCGTAACGTGGTCAATGTGGCAAGGACAAGCTTACAGGTGGAGGTACTTGAGTGGAAGTACAAATGGAGTAATGGGCCGAGGCTGGAATTCAAGCTTTATGGTTCAGCCCATCAGTCCGTACCTTAGCTGTCGAGTTTTCTTCTGGACAGCTAATGGTTACCCTTGGACCCAATTAACGAGGTCTCTGAACCCACATTCATTTTTATGCCCAAAGCTTTTCCCAACTACTACTAGCTTTATCCTTTCAAAAATAAAATTAAAAAAAATATAAAAAACCTGTATATTCAGCTCTATTTATTGATTGAAGACAATATATTAGGGGTAATTCAAGCAAATTGACTTAATTTATGAAAATACAAATCTAAAAGAAATAAATATGTAAAGAAAATTTTAATTTGTAAAAGTGAAACTTATAAAACATAATAAACGAGCAGTTCGATATCCTTTTTTATTTGAGGGGATTGAAAAATATTACTTGTAATTTGCATGACTAAAATATCCTATAAATGGAATGTAAGTAAAACAAATACTAATACTGGTCATAACAGAGAGTAGGATAGAAGACATGACAGTGTGTGTGTGTATATACGAATACATAAATTAAAATGGAAAGATCATATTTTATTCCATGTGACGATATTATATTATTGATTAGCACATATATTTGTCGAAATCATATTAGATTATTGAACGCTATTAAAATAGAATAAAACTTTTTATTGGTTGCTAGTACTAAACTATGTATATTTAACTTATATACACACAAGATAATACGAAATAATTTTTATATTATTAATATATTTTAATTTTTTATAGAAAATAATCTAATTTATTTTATAAAATTTCAAGTAATTATAATAATTTAAATGCAAGAGAAAAGAAGGGTGACCTTAGTGGGGCATTTTTCACCTCGTTCCTTAGCAATATTCTGAACTTGGATCAAGAAATCCCGGCATTGCTCATAGAGATGGAACAAGTAATCCAAGCCGTTCTTTTTGCCACGTGCCACTTCCCCAGGCTCCGTCACGATAAACGGATGCTCCCTTTGCCTCTCGCTTACTCCTCCTCCTCCGCCCTCGTTGATATTCTCTTCATCTTCTTGTCCTAATTCCTCCGTTTCATCGTCCTCCTCCCCCGACGCCCCCCTTTTCTCCCTCTCCGCCGCCTTCTTCCTCCTCCTTTGTTTCATTCTCCCCCTGCCATCTGCCGCCGCAACTACTTCCCATGTTCCCCCGCCACCACCGCTTCCCGCCGCTTCTCTCTCTTGCTGCTGCACTGGTTCCTCCGACAACCCTACTTTACCATTTTTCACCATATTTTATACAGATCATATGAAGAAAAGAAAAAAATAAGTACTACATACCAATCTTACCTACATGCTCAATTTTACATGTATAATCATTGTTATCACATATGAATCGAGTGCATATAAATCAATCTAATTACTAGCTCCTTAAGTAATGGAATGTGCAACAAGGATCCTTATAGTTTGCGATGAAGCTAAAATTTTCATTTGAATAAATACAAATACAAATATTCACAAGAAAAAATACATCAATCAGAAATTAACCTAGCAGCACCAACAGTGGTTGAGACAGAATTTTTATTAAGAGAGTTCAAAATAGATTCTTAAATTGTATCAAAGGGTTCAATACGTAATATATACACATAAATATTAAATTTAATCTTACATATACCGTATATTTTATCAACCAAGAAAATTCGGATGAAATTTCTTTTTGCTACCATGGCTCCGCGTCTGAGTAGGAGTATAATTTTTCGAACGAAGAAATGATAATCCACTCCGGGAAAAGATGACACCGCCAATGACTCAAGTTGCTTTAATGCATGTAGAGTCAGATTCAATGTAGTTTCACCAGGTTCAACTAAATTTAGTACGGCATATAATAATATGGAGTTTAAAAAAGATATTTGAAAAAATTACTAAAATATTAACAAATATTAAGCTTTAATTTGAACTTCTATTTGCTAAAACACAATAAATCCGGTGATGAGAACACAATTTATTATACACGTTCTTGTTCAATATAACAGTGACTGTTCACAAACTAATGGACTTGTAAAAATTATGCATGTATTAACTACATAACACGTAGCAATTCACTTAGCTACTCGTAAAAAATTTACACCGACTATTCTATTGAGTTGAATTTGGTTATAGAAATCAAGTGGTTTTCAAGTTTCAAAGAAATTAATTGTAACCTTCTTGTGAGAGAGCATCAAGGACATTAGTTCCGCCGTCGGAGAGAATGTGGCCGCGCCGCCGCGCTTCCTCCTCCTCCAGCCTCCGCCATTCGGCTCTAATAGCAGCTTTAATACCGTACCTCTCACCGACGAGTAGGTCCCACCTGAAAATCTGGGAGAGGCTATTCATCATATCGTCAAGTTCCTCATCTTTCATATCCAATAGCGTGTTCACCGTGAACCCTAGCTCCGCTATTTTAGCGGCGGTGTAATAGCGTATGCCGTACGCTTGGAACAACTCCTCCAGTCCGCCTAGCTCCCTCGTACTCCTGATGGAATACGATGCCGGTAGCGGCTGCGGCGGTGGCAGATGCGGTGGAGGTGGCGGCGCCACCGGTTCGAGCAGCCGGCTTGGTGGTGGCATTGCACCTCGTGGGTCCCACTTGAACAGACTCGCTGAGAAAGCTTCTGGATCCATGTTTGAATATGAAACTGACTATAACAAAAACACGCACTTGGGTTAAAATGGAATAGGGGGGTGGAAAAACTGTTGCTTCTTATAAGAGTTTAACTTCAGAGTGTAAAATGTATTTACCTATTATCACCTCACTAATTAAGTATTAATTATTCCATAGCACGAGTTTAAATTATATACACTATTGTTGCGAATATGTGAAATAACTTCTCTATTTCGATAATTATCACCTCAGTGTGAAATTACACTAAGCTGCTGGTGTTGTACACTATCGTTGCACATAGTTAATTTAATTTACTTTTAAGATTATAAATTTAATATTTTTTTAAAAGAAATACCTATAGTGTGTAGGTGTTTTTTGGATAACCTAAAAAATTCTCTACACTGTGGGATAAATAATACTATCAGGATTTTGGTATATTTTGTATACCGATATTAGCTTATAACAGGATAATTTTAATAGCTTAATTAATTAATTGTATGAATTTTTATTTTGTTGATCGGGATTGAATTTGCCACCTTATAATTCTCTTTCTCTCCCCCCATTTCCCTACACCGAGTTTTAGGCTAGGATTAATATCCTTATCTCCGTGAAATCACCTCCTAAGGACGTGTTTGGTAGGTTGTACTAATTATAATAGTCTTTGGATGAAAACTTAGTCAAGTCGATACATTGTTTGTTTACTAATTCAACCTAATACATGAATTACTTATACACCATAGAGTGTATTATCTTATACCAAGGAAACAAAGGGATAATTAATTCTGGGATAAGACGCCTAAATGACTAGATTAACCCTCAATCCCCTTTCCTAAATTTCTTTATACAAAAATTCAAGGTATAATGTAAAGAAGATTTTCATAGAGTTTGAACCAAACACAAGATATGATATATCTAGTTTTTTACAATGAACCAATTAAACTTGACAAAAAACATTACAATTTTTGTATTAACAATTCCTGCATTACTAATCCATGTATTACTAATATCCGCATTACTTGTTTTCGTACCAAACAACCCCAAAGAGTTTACTTAACTTCACGTGTATTTAGAGTAACTAATCTTTTATCACATGTTAAATTCACTAATAATGTAACCGTCGATATATAAATAAAGCATTTAAAAACATTACACTATCTCATTACCAAAAATATATAATTTTTTCGTCTCTATTTACATGAAAACATAAAAAAGACTACTATATACTCCATAGGATAAACTCATAATTAAAAGTTTTGGATGTATATATGCACGTTTTAACTTTTAGAAAATATTATTTAAGTTTTGTAGGATAGGGGACGAGAGATAACTGAATAGCAATGTGCTTTTCTGAATTTGCATACTGAGAGAAAGGTACGATAGGACTGTTGAAATTATTTTGCTTTTTAAAAAAAGGGTGAGGGAGTAAGGCTAGCTAGTTCCAATCAAACTAGATATACGTAATCATAGGCTTTAGGGAATTGAGAACCAACTCGTAGTCACATAAACACTAAGCCCTTTCTCATTTTAGAAAGTCTTTCTAATTACGGATTGTGACACCACCCTTTCTAACACCAAATGCAATCTCATTTTCATAATTTAAAATTATGAAATTTTTTTATTTAAAATATAAATATAAAATTTAATCAATAAGTTTATAATTTATAAAAAAAAATATCATTTTATATATAACAATTATATTTATTAATTTAAATAAAATTTATTATTGGTATCATTAGTCTTACCGCTACTAAAAACTCACTATTTTTCCATTGAATTTTTCACCGAAAAAAATTAAGTAGTTATTCCCACTGATATCTGTTGGAAAAAAAATATAGTGTTTCCACATGAAAAAATACATGAAGTTTCTCACTACTTCCGTGAGAATCTGTTTCCCACCGTGTGATTTCCCAATTAACTGGTTCGATGGGAAAATCATGTTTTATAGAACAATTTTTCCACTGATTTGCGCTGGAAAAAATCTCTATTTCTAGTAGTATAACAACTTTTGGCAACAATGTCGGAGGATTATATTAAAGAGTAGTACACTACAACTCATGTTCAATAATACTTTTAATTGAGCTAAGGTTTAATCAATAAATATTGTATTTTTCTTAGAATGACTTTGTGATAGTGTATTACACTTTGTTATGAACTTTTACTTATTTGGTAAGATTGTATAACAATTGAAGAAATTTTAATAGTTTTCACAACTTATGAGGTTTTATATTCATGAGAAAAAAATATAATTTAAAAATTTTAAACTGCATGTCCAAATAAAACTTCAACTTCATCCATATGATCTCATCTCGCATTATCAAGTGGCCCCTAAGAGTAAATGATCAAAACTACATTTAAAGTATTCAAATTTTTTGA
This sequence comes from Datura wrightii, assembly GCA_035772735.1. Taxonomy (NCBI): domain Eukaryota; kingdom Viridiplantae; phylum Streptophyta; class Magnoliopsida; order Solanales; family Solanaceae; genus Datura; species Datura wrightii. The sequence goes on along the minus strand of JASDFA010000010.1, from coordinate 177,951,667 downwards.
GTTTTATATCTCAACTATCAGGCGGTGTGAGTTTTTTCTCTGAACTATTCAAGTAGAAAAAATAAGTAATTGATAGTTAAGACATTTTTTGATATATATTTAGTGATAATTTAGGTAAAAAAATAAACACTTAATAATTTAGCCAAAAAATTTAAAAATAATATTATTTTAAATATATTTTTCCATCTAATAATATTGTAACTACTATCCAACAATCTGTCTTAGTTTTTAAGTTATTACTGATCCACACTAGATTGTTACGAAATTTTTTATTTTTCGTGGCTCTAGGTGTATGCGTTTATCTTTTAGTTGACCTAATAGTGAAAAAAAATTATCTACTAACACTATATTATTGTACCAAAGTTGAGATAAGAGTCCGTTCTCAAATTAAAATTTTAATTTTATTTATACTTTTGTTCTGCCATTATTTATTGGATCACCTAGCTGAAAATAACCCTTGAAAAAATTTACAACCAAAATGTATATATTTTGAGAGGGATTTAGAATTTAAATTTTATGGTTTAGTTTTTTAAAATTTTTATTACTAAATTTATTATAATTTTTAAAGTAATGAGTTAATATCTATTATTTATTATAATTTTAATTTAATAAATTCTTATAAATAAATTCACATCAAAAGTAACGTGTTAAATTAAACCCGTACTTGATATGTTATATCCGCCCCGCACATATCCTTCACTATCACTGGGGTAACGAGCGAATTTATAGCAAAAAATTGGGGCACGTGAACCCGCGGTCTCTTCGTAAAACTAGATATTTTATGCATATATTTTTGAAAATTAGTGTAATATTAGTTGTTAGCTCCCATGTTACAAAAAGGTTATATGGTGCGCTTGATCGAATATTGAATTATTTACCAAGAAGACTATAAATGAATTCTCACTTAAAATATTTTTACACCCGTATAATAAAAATCGTAGATTCGCCCATGAGAGCATATTTATCCTTCACCATAACTAGAGAGATTTATCGTAAGAATATGAACTTTTTGTTCAAGTGGGGACCGTGAGGAGTAAAAGGATTCAGTTGAAGTTGAAGGGGAACAAATTAAGAATAACACTAGCGTTACATTGGCAAGTTAAATTAAAGTATATATGCAGGGAAGTACGTATATACAGAAAGAAGCATCAGATACAACAGAGCTCAGGGGCTAAAGCCTAATAATCTTATAAGGCTGTTTCCCTTTGTACTTTCCGAACACACACACACACACACACACACACAAAAAAAAAAAAAAAAAAGAACATCTCTCGTCCACAAAGTTTATGTACATTTTAACTTTGTAATTGTCAGGGTGGAAACTATAATATTACTAACGAGTTAAGATAAACTTATTAACTTTTATTTAAATTTTATATTTGTATAAGAAAATTTGTTAAATATATATAATTATTTAATTATGAAATTAATAATTAAACGAGTTATGAATTTAATATGAAAAATTTTAAATTCTAACTTTATTTATGATAATTGTTATATAATTTATTCATAATACTCCTCCCAAGAGTTTATTTCATTTGTTTTGGAGAATAATTTGTTTATCAATTATTATTTCGTAGGTTGTATGATGTCAGGGCGGATCTAATGTGGGTTTAGAGAGATTTAGTAAGTTTAATTCATATTATGCTGTATTTACATTAGAAAATTAATAAAATGTTTATATATAATTAATCTATATATTATGTTATCTTAATTTAAAATTATTAATAAAAATTTGCTTATGATATAATGTGTTCATATTTTTTTATTCATCTATTTTGCATCAAGACATGCATTAATATTTTAAATTAGTCTGTCTCAACTACTACAGTTGTCTGAATTTATAAGCTTATTTCTATTTCAGGACAACTCGAAATATTTAACAATTTCAAAAGTACAAAGTCCATATGGGGTAACTAACTATATTAATTTTTTTTATCAAAATATTTTTATAAACAATTTTAATATATATATTTTTTATAAGTATATTATTATACGTTAAAATATTCTTTGCATGGAGAACTGGTCAACCTGAGGACTATAAATTTGGACCTATGAAATGATGACACGTACTAACAGAGCAGTGTACGGATTCTTATAAAATTTTGTCGCTGTGGTGCAGAGAGAGTCATTGCATAGATTCGCAGAACTGAATTATCCAGCTTTAGTTCCTTTGGACTTTATTTACTTTTGTCTCTACTGTTTTACTTACTTCCGCTGTCCATATTTATTGATCATGTGTATTGATTACATTTTTAAAAAAAAATAAAATAATTATAATATATTTTTTTATTTTAAAATAAATGATGTTTTTAATTTTGAACACATTTCTTAAAAAATTTTAAATAAAAATATATATTTTTACACACTTATACCTAATAAATATATTGAAAAATATATATCACTTTAATATTTTCTTGAATATGTAAACTCTCTCCATTTAAATAAGGGTTAAATTGGAAGAACATCACTAATGTCTTCTTAATTATATAAAACACCACTTATTTTGGAATAAAATCAAAAGACTAAAATACCATTTATTTTGAAACGAAAAGAGTAAATAGAATGATAATTTTATTATAGTTCTTTTTTAAATATAATAAAAAATATATTGAAAGATGACTATAATTAAAATAATGGACAAATAAAAATAAATAGAAGAAATAATTTATTTTCAACTATCATTTTAACTTATTTTCATATTTATTAAAAAATACATATAGAATATAATTTATTACGTTATTCTTATTCAATAAATATAGATTAGTTTTTACCTTAAATATTATGCATATTCTTAATATTAAATATATAATTGTATATATTAATTTTTGATCTTAAATTTTTAAAATGAGAAATTTTACATTTTACGAACGGATATCCAGCTTTAGTTTCTAGTTAATAAAGGAAAATTTCTTTTTTTTTTCATATATTATGTATACTTTTTAAATTTTAAACATATAGTTAAAAATAATATTTATCAACTTTAATTTAGAAACGACAGTTAATAGGGAACGAAGAGAGTACCAGCAAGAAAATTAACCATTCTAGTTAATTATTTTACACTTTACTTTTTCTTCATCAAGTATATGCAAATTCAGAATTTAATTTGAAGTATAATATTTTTGAAATTTAGCTTTTTTTTTTAATTATTAATATTTTAAGTTAAATAATATACTTTATTTATTTTTTAATATAATTATTATTAAAAATTATTCATTTCTCAATATTTAGATGACTTGTAGTAATTAGAGGTGACATAATAAAATTATTATTTTATTTATCGATTCGTGAGCATATGTCAAGTTAAACATGAACAAATAGAGATTATTTTTAAAGACTACAAACACATCAATAAAATAAATATTTAATAAAAAATAATTTTTTTAAAAAAATAAATAAATTATTTTTAAGAAATTGAAGATAGAATAGTTGTTTGAAAAGCTGAGAAAACGTTTCATAGTGTTAATGATGGCATGTCCTAAATCTCAGAGTCTTGATTTAATAGCAAATGTCAGGTCAGGGAAAAGACAGTTAGCAAGAGTCACAAGTATATATTGGTTAATTAGCTCATTTGAATGCATTTTAATTAATCAATTGTCTAAAATAAGCATAATTAGAAAAGTATAAATAACTTTTTGAAATAAGTTTAAGAAGTAATATATGTATTTTCCCTATTTTTAATTGTTTTACTTTTGAATCGTAGAGGTTAATTTGAGCTAATAGTGATTATACATTCACAAATAGGAGTAAATTTCACGGATGATCATTCAACTTTATGCTTAGCACATTTGGTCTCCATCAAATACTTGAGTTAATTTTATAGAACTATGAAAAATATATTTAATATGGACTCACATTTAGATGCGTTTTCTTTGCACTTAATAACGTTTACCTTTCAAAATAATTTTATAGACATCTCCCCAAGTTTCGCTTAATAACGTTGACCTTCCATATGACATATGATAACACATTTTGTCTATTTTTATCTTTGTAACAATTCCGTTAACGTATTTATCACTAATGCAAAATTATATACTTAAATTTATTTTTTCATACTAATACTATTTTGTTTAATTAATTTTATAAACATATTTTATTAGTTTTCGCGCTTTTGTTTATTCTATTCACTATTACTGCTTAATAAAAATGAAGAGTAGGTGTTTCCTCTCTTTATTGTCGTTGGACACAAATTTAAATGTATCGATTGTATAAATTCATTTATTTATGAAATAATTGAAATATCAAAAGTGAAACACTGTGTATACATTTTTTAAAAATTTTTAGCATGCTCTCATTTTTAATTTTTAACAAGTTTTTCCGTTCTGTCCTCGGCCCCTCCAAAAAATCTCCCATCCAAAATTTTTTAGATTTTTTAATTTAATAATAAATAACTTTATTTATTTTAAAAATTTTTATAACTTTTATTTACTAAAAATAATATAGTTTAGGTCGCATATTCAATGTGTCGATACTAATGTTTACAGAACCATTATATAAATAATTTAAAAATTATATTTATTTACTTAATAAATGTATAGATAGTATGAACAGAATCAAAGTATGTTAAACAGAAAAGGAAAAACGTCTAAAAATTAATTAAAAGAAATAGTATGTTGATAAAAGGTAAGTAAGTGAAAATATAAATATTTTACATTAATGATAAATAGATTTAAAGATTTTATTTATTTATTTATTTATTTTTACTTTTTGTTCAATTTTTATTAAATTTATTAGGTAGAGTTTGATAAATATACGAAATAAAAAAGATTCATTTTTTAGTAAAATAGTGGACTAAAAATGTTCAAAAAGTATATTTAAGAGACCATTTTATACCTACCTTAAACATAAGGGATATTTTTCTTATTTTCTCTCACATTTTGGGTAAAATTTTAACTAAATTTTGGGAAAGTTACTTTTGTGAAATATGAAACAAAGCTAAATGATTTTTGTGTAATGAAATAAATAATAATGATTTTTGAGTAATACACACAAGTTGGATGGCCATCCATGAAATTTACTCCTCACAAATAGTCAGCTGAATTTGTGGTTTCCTTTTTCCAAATTATATATAATTATACATGTACTATATATCTATCAGCCATTTTTAGTTTAAACGATTAAAAATAGTTATTTAGGTTAATTCTTGTATAAAGGCATTTGTGGTGGCCGATCAAAATAGCAAGGCGTCATGCGGAAGCTAATAATCACAAATCTTGATGGATGATAAATCAGATGATAAATAAAATTATACTAAAATAGGCATAATATTTAATATGATTTGCTCAAATGACCTACATATTAAAAACTAATATAAATATAAAAAAATATAAAACTATTGAGAGATTAATTTCCCCTAAACAATACTCTTTAAAAACACTATTGTGTTTTGTATGAAAAGAAGAGATTTTCTATTTATAGAAATCCAAAACTTCTCTTTCAAGAAAAAGGATAACTCTTAACGAGGTATGAGTTATTTTCATAAAACACAATCATGATATCGAATTCAAGTAGGATAAGAAAATTCATGACAAATCCTAACAATTTAATCTGAAAAACAAATAACACCATCATATAAATATTCATTTTCAACGTAGAAAAGGTCAAAGAACTTGTTCTTCCCATCTTAAGAATTCTTCAAAAGTTCAAAAGAAAATATTGAATCCAATCTCTTCTCAGCGTGTAAAATATAAGGTGAAAGAACACTTGTCTAATATGTATAACCCAAATCGGACACAAAGGGTATCTTTTGTTACATACACTTGTCTAATATGTATAACCCAAATCGGACACAAAGGGTATCTTTTGTTACATATGTAAGTTTGAGAGAAACCCATAATTTATGGAAAATAGTAGAAGATCAGCTTATTATTTACCGAGTTTTAAACCGTGAATGAACTGTTCCTCAGTGATATTTGGGTTATCAAAAAAGAAAAAAGAGAACCGTAAAGATATGGCACCTGGGCCTAATTCAACCTCAAAAGCTAGCTTGTCCAAGTCTATATAAGCAAATCATCAGTCCATTCTCCAACTAATGTGGGACTCTAACCCACTCTAATACCCTCTTCACGCCCAGGTCCAACTGGAGCGTGGACCAGGAGTCCAAATGGGAATGAACCTGACTCTGATACCATGTAAAGATATGGCACCTAGGTCTAACTCAAAACCAAAAACTAGTTCATGAGAGAGAATTGTCCAAATTCATATAAGCAAACCACCAATCCATTCCCCCAACCAATATGAGACTAACCCACTCTAACAGAAACTGATTTTGATGGAATTTTTCTGTTAAAGAAAAAGGGGAGAGTTTGATTACCGAGTGACCTATTTTATCTTAGAATAAAGTCCTGTAACTAATATTCACATTTCAAAATTTTTTATGGATAAGGATAACCTTGGGAACTGCATCATGGCCATAGATCCTCAATGACTGTTGAAGCGATAAAAAGACTCATGAACATGCAATTACTTCCTCCGTTTCACATTAAGGTGTGTTTTTAGCTTAAACATTTTTTGAAAAAATTATTTATTTTTAGATAAAAAAATATATTTTTTACGCATTTACCCTTAAAAAATATTTTAAAAGAGATGTAACTTTTTAATATTTTTTTGATTACGTAAAGCACCATTTATTTTGAAACGGAAACGGAGGGAGTAGTAATTAATGGACGGAAAAAAATTAAAGATTTTATCTGACGCTAACAATGTTGTTTGTATGATCCAAAAACGAGCAACTGCTTCATGAGAGATAAAAGTGATGAGTGAATATATTTGAAAGCTATCAAGCATGCTCGATCATGTGGATTTGGTATATATTCCCAGATGTTTGAACAAAACAGGTCATAATTTAGCTAGATTTTCTATTTCTTTGTCGAAGGAGATCTCTTTGGAGAAGTTTTTCCCATGTTGGGTTGTATAGGATGCTAAGGATACATTTGAACTTTGTAGTTTGTTAATGAAGTATTACAGAGTTTTTAGTTTCAGTTGGTTGGTTGGGTGTGTGTGTGTGTGTTTCTTGTTTGGGTTGGATTCCGTTTGCATAAGTTTGCAGGTGGTGCCTGCAGTTATGGGAATGGTTGTGGGTGGTTCTTGGGAGGGAGACCACGAGTTTATATTGAAATTGTAATTTGTTGAATATGCAAACAAAGTCTCACATTGGTAGTTGGATACTCTTAATAATGAGTCTTTTAAGAAGGGATTGGCCCAAAGTCGACAATATCACAACGTATTAAGAGTATTCTTGAACCGTTTTAGCCCAACATAATTGACATTTTAGAGATTTTTCTGGTTGATTGACTCCTAGTTTGCCTGTTTCTAGCATTCTATCAGCACTTAATTTGTGCTCTTCTTATGAACCTATGACTTGGTGCTGAACACCCTCTTCCTTGCGTCTGTTAGAAGAAAACTGCATAAAGGTAAAATCAGTGCCAATCATGGCTGATTACATATGCCTGCAGCCCAAAAACTTTGGGATATCTGGGCATCCCTGTGGACAAATGACTTGTTTAACTTACAAATAAGCTGTTTTAATCTTCTTCTTAGGTAAAAGATGAATCTGAGCTGCCCTTGATGTTTGTGGTTGAGTGCAGTCAGTTTCTCCTTTTACAAGGGATCTTAAATTTTGGAATATTCGACTCTTACGTGCTGTGCCAGTTAGAGCAAATAACAGATGTCCTGACTCTTGCTAAAACTGTAAAACAGTTTCTCTGATTAACTTAGTATTAGTCAATTGAGTTTGTTTCGTCTGAATCAGGTTCGAAAGGACTAAAATAATTGCCCCTTAAAAGTGTGTACACCAGTAGATAACAAGTGACTGAAGGCTGAGCATGGAATTTTAGAGATGTAGCAAGCCACAGGAATGATAGAGAAGATTTCAGAGAGGTAAATCGTTTTTTTGGATTTTCTCTAGTTTCTGCAGCCAATTCGCGCATGCTGAACATGATCTGTGTCTTCGAAAACCATTGTAGTTCTCAACTGCTCTGACTAAATATGCAGGCCACTCATGTATGACAGTGTCACGAGCTATAAGCCTGAGCAGAATCAGGTGTGTACTTAGAGGTATAACCTCAACAATATATCCCGTCATAACTCTAAAACGGCAACAAATATGTCCTTTACACTTCGCTAGAAATGACTGAACACTAAAAAGTAAGTGGAAAACCAGTGTAATGGCGATTAGTCTTGCTTTTGCAGAAAATGCAGAGGGTCACCAACAGAGGCCTTTAATCCTTTCCCAAATACAAAGAGGATTTAAAGTGAACTTTATATAACTTTACCTTCATTTTCTGGAGAATGTAGACTGAGGACTATCCAGTTTAGTGAAAAATCAGATGGAAGCAAAAGTTTCAATTATTAGGGGAGAACATTTGAATTCTTTTTATGTAAAAGCTAAACGTTCATGAATGCATAGTTTATACATACAGATGTATAAACGTTTATGAATGCATAGTTTATACATACAGATGTATAATCGCAGTACAAACTTTGTCTACTTATCGAGAGCATTACCTCGAAAAGGAGCTCTGAATAGTGTTATGTAGCTACTTGCTTAGGCTTCATTCATGAATAGGAACTAAGGGCATTTTGCCTCCATAAATCTCTGGTAGCTGGCTTTCATCAATGTCTTGAAGTAAAGTTTCCGTGAGTCGTTTGTTCTCCACAAACGCGATCTGAGAGGAAAGATGGAAACAAATTTGGTAAAGATGATTTAATACGAGGTTCAAACAACAACTTATCGAGGCTATCCCTCGACTACAGTTGCGACTTGACTAATCTCTAGCATTGTTTTCATCAACCATTTTAGAGCCTCACCTTCTTCTTGGTGTTGTTATCAATAAAAGGATATAGAATCTTCCACAATGTCCAGAATAGGTAAGGAACATGAACCACAATCAGTTTTCCAAGTCTTTCAGGATAGCAATCCTGCAATTATTGGACTATACCATGGTGAGCTTTTCCTGTGACAAATACAGACGGTACAAACGAAAAGGATTTCATTTATATATACTGGCAGACCCAAGAGTTTTTACACTCCCAGTGCGACCCAAGAGTTTTTACACTCCCAGTGCATTTTAACTTATTTTACCAGGTAAGCTGCCTTGGTTTTCAGGTTACTAATTCTTCTTATCACGGACGGTTTACCTATGATTATCTTTAACACAATCAACTCGTAGAATTTAAATGAAAATGGGTAATTAGACCTGCAAAATGGATAGAGCCCCAAGGTATGCACGAGCATCACAGTTGGAATAGCCAAAACCATTGAGATCCCCAATTACCACAAACTTTTCCCTTCCTGGTGAGGTCCTGATTCATCAAGAGGGTAACATAATTACAAAAAGTTCAAGATTATTACATGTCTCAATAGATTTGGTATGTTCTTTAAAAACAAACTTGCCAATTATATTATATTAGATACTCGATCCGTCCCAAAATATGTGTCACTTTTGCTTTATCAAGATTTAAACTACATGAACCTTGATTAACATTATAAGATGTACTTTTCACCATATTGATACGAGAAGAAGTGCAACTTATAGTACTTTTCATATAATATTCGAATATCTAAATTTTAATTTTAAGATATCAAATTAATCAAATCCAATATAACATTGGAACATTAGTCAAATTAACGATCAGATTAAACAAACATCTTCTTTGGAACAGAGGGAATATTAGATTCTGTACCTTGAACAGAGTTTGTCTAAAGCCAAGACCACAAATCCTGTAAATAAAAATAAAGACTTGACTATAAGAAACTTGATTGGTTCAAAAGTCATTTCAATGACCAAAAAACAGGAGGCCAAGTATAATGGGATCAACATAAAAAATCATACGTTTGAACTCGTCAGGACCTCCTAGTTTGTTCTGCATATGTCTGCCACCAAAAACGACAGCAATAGGGCGTCCTAATTTGTCCACACCTTGCAAGAACATTTTGTTGTGTGCTATCTCGTTTGGAATCTCACTAGGTAAAATGGACCCATTTGGTACAAAGCTTCTCCTCCATTTTAGGTATTTCAACAACATTGCTGAAGCTTTGTCCACGTCCAGATCTCTAGCTCGAAGAAACCTTCTTATTGCAAAATCATCCAATTCCTACAAACAATTGACTTATAAAACAAGATAAGAAATGGACCTCTACCCTAACTCAGCTCCAATTACTAGCTCATATGGTGATTATTGTTCAAAAGCATATTAGGCAACAACCTATTCCCTTAATCAATGAGCGACATGTAACACCTCCCACACACATCAGACTATACTGTCAATTAGAATTTTAGATGAATGAATTCTGAAGCTAATTCAACCATAAAAATTAGCTTGTGGTGTGAGTATTACCAAGACCTTACACAAAGACAACAGCTCATTCTATCAAGCAAAAGTGTTATACTTTAATAAAAACCTCTTGCACCTATCATTTTAACATAGAAAAATCATGATGTTTTAGCTCTCGTTAGGCCATAGATTTTGAACCTGAAACTTGAAATTTTGAGTTCCTCACATGCATTTTAGTTGGAAAAAATTTGAAGTTCTGTGAGAGGAAGTCCCAAAAACTAAATTTGAAGATCAAATCTGATCAAATTTCGTGGCCAAACAACTATGTTAAGATAAATCTTCAAGAAAATGATCAAATTTGCTGGAATTTTGATTGAGGAAGAACATAACTCATCTGCTGGGTTTAACACCGAAATTCATTGACCTTTTTTGTGAATTTCCTAGAGTTTCTGTATGTGAAAATAGAGCTGAAAATTGAAGCGAAATCAGAAGCCTCCGTTGTTGAATTGATTATAATCATTATTCAAAGCCTGAGAAACGGATTGTATAATAAAACTCGTCTACCATTGAAGAACCCATACGGCCGCTTGGTTTGAAATTCAGATATGGATATTGTGGTTTTTAATCGAGTGGGTATTGCTGAAAACACTTCACGGAAGCATAATCGTAAGTTTTAACTAATTTGAAGCCAATTTAGATAGAGTTTTGTTCAAAATTTTCGAAGCTAGCTCGGCGAAGAAGACAAGTGGATTCGTAAGTATTTGTTCGATTTGATTTCTGGGTTTTGTTTATGTTGTTGGTAGTAACTAGTGGTTACAATTTGAACTCGATTGTTGTAAGTTCTAGCTCGGTTTAGATCTTAAGGGTTTGCATTCTGGTATAGCTGCACTTGCATTATCTCAGTTAAGCTGTTAAAGTTTTTGCATTAAGGACCAAAATAATCCTAAATTCTGTACATTAAGGAACTATTTTGATCATTAAGGAATAGTTTAGTTTTAAACAGTTACCTTGGAAGAAGGATCTTGCTTTTCAACAAGAGCTCTGACGAGAGAAATCTTCTTCTTGTCTTCTTCATTGATTTTGTCATCGCAATGTACTAATTGGATCTCTTGTGTTGCTGATTTTCCTTCCTGTGTTTCAGAATGGAGTCCATTATCGTGTAGCTCCTTGGCTACTGCCTCGACTTTGCTCTCCATCACTTTCTTTCTTCCACCTGTAACTAGCAGAGAGCACAAATATGGCAGAGAACCAAACTTCCAGAATTGTTTACAATGTTCTGCTCAACTTTGAGGAGGAAATTAAATAGAGGCATCTCTGGAAGTTGGAAAAATTAAGGCGTTGCCTGAATGAGTAAAATCAAATGGGGCCGGCGTGGATGTAGTTGAGTTATGTATTTGGTTTTTGGAGGTAGCTGGGCAGGCGGTTCGAAGGTCAGTTATACAAGTATTAAATTCTACGTAAGTAATATTATATTTTGAAGTTAATTAAAAGGTAAAATTAGTCTTGTATAAAATTAATATGATATTTGGTTTGTAATTTACAAATCTTCATAATTAATACATACATAAGTTATGAGATAATTTATGAATTATAGCTTATGTAAAATAGAAGGTGGAATAAGTTATACATGTATAACTAAACATTGCATAACTAATTCATGTATATGAATAATTCATGTATTATTAATATCTGCATAACTCTAATTAGCTATCAAGCGACCCCTTAAGGGTCCTTGCATAGCAAATTAGAGTTACAGATGTATTAGTAATATAGAAATTAATTATATAAAAATCTGTCATTTTATATTAGATTTAGTTATTTATTATCATTTATTTCATCTTTTATCTTGTAAATAATATATAGATTTTTTCATAATTTATATATGTATTAGTTATGCAGGTATTTAAATTATAAAATAAAATATCATATTAATTTTATACGTAAATAACTTACCTCTCAACTCACTACCAAACATGATATTATATATGCATAACTCATCTCTAACTCAGATACCAAGTGATCGCTTAAAAGGACCAATTGCTATTAAAACCCTAGAGAGGATGATTACCTATATATTATTCGCCCGTTCTAAAATAAGTATTGCTTTAGAAAAAAAAAATTCTAAAAAAAGTGTCAGCTTTACGAATTAAAAACAAAAATAGTAATTATTTTCACCTATACTCTTAAAATAAAAAAATTATTTTTTTATTATAGTGTTTCATTTTCAAGAAACGTCTAATAAAGAAGAGTAACTTGATAAATTATATTTTATATGTATTATTTTTCTCAATAAGTGTGCAACGAACTAAGTCACATTTATTTTAAGATGAAAAAATACTACTTTTATTTTAGCTGGTATGGAGTTAGAATATAATGTATAATGAGATAGATTAAATTTTCTTGTCCAAAAAAACTTATTTTTTTATTGAAATTTACACGACGTGTAATGAAATTACTCGAATTAGTGACACAAACGAAGCTACCTACTTGCGATTTCGATAACTTTGATTCGTACCTCGTATGTGTATTAAATATTCACTAAATACATATAAATAATTTACTTGAAATCCAATAAACTGCTTTTTCTCAGATGCATACATAAATTTAAAATTATGTCTCCATCTCTTACGGCGTTGCTTAAAATATTTTGTTAAATTTTCTTGTGGACGTGTTTGTGTGTGCAATTCATTCCACATAACTTGAAATTGAGGATGTGTAGATGACACGTTCATGGAAGTTAGATCTAATTACTTCTCAACGTGAGCTTTGGTGCAATTGATTTTGACTTATAATGAAATCTAAAGAATAAATTAAAAAATTAAAATTTTTGATTTTAAATTATAAATTATAAAATATATTAAAAATATCTTTTAATCTTGTAACCTTAAATATATTATGTGAAAAGTTGAAATTTAAAAGTTATAAAAGAAAATATTATTTTTTAAAATAAAAGTAAAATAAATAAATTGAAACGGCGGAAGCTAATTGTTGAAAGAACTGCAAGTATTTGGAGAAAATATTAAAATAAATAAATATAGGGGTTAGTTGTGGGAAGTGGGGATTCACCTACCTCATGGTAGTTGTAACTAGGAGTTTGAATCTACCCTTTGCATTCAATCTTCATGTTCTATATGTGTTTTATCAACTATCTAGGGCCTATTACATTTAGCTTGTTTTTGGTTTCTTGAGATCTTATTTAACAGTGTGCTTGTTTTTGGTTTCTTTGAAATCTTATTTGACGGTGTGCATGTTTTTGGTTTCTTGAGATCTTATTTGACGGTGATTTTCGCCACCTTTTTGGTGCCTCTCAATTATTTCATTGCGTACCTCTTACCAACTCAAATATAAGCAAGATTTAGACGAATGGCATTAGCTAGTGTTTTTCTTACCTTCTTTGAAATTTAAACTTAAGATTTTATAGTGATTCATGATTCTATTTTCACTTTATTCATCATTAAAAATCATACTCAAAAGCTATATTGCTTGAATCTTTCAAAGTCTTTCGCATCCATATAGATATAACACGATTTGGGTGCATCCTGACTCTCCCTACTGAGATTGATAAAAAGAGATTAAAAAGAAGAAGATTATTTCTCACGTATTTTATTAGTTAAAGAACTTTTAAAGGCGAAAAACTAAGAAAAGGGTCCTTTTAAAATAATATTTTATAAGAAAAATAATGTATTTTAGAAAAATATTTAATAGGGAAAGGGTATTTTTAATTCAAAAGTAACAGTACGGGTATTTTTTGAACCAAACTATTGACAAAAGGGACATATTTGGACCAAACTATTAACGGATGACATTTTTGTTAAATTTCACATAGTTTAAGGGCATTTTTGACCCTTTTCCCTAATATAATTACAATATAATTAAAATTAGAAATATATTGTTTGATTGCATAAATGTAATTATACAATTAGATTAAAATTTTAAAATAAAATTAATATGTGTATTTATAAATAATATTAAATTAATATTTTAGATACATATTGTCTCTGAAAAATATATTAATTAATATATATATATATATATTTAAATAATATAGTAAAAAAATAATTGATATATATTTTCAAATTAATAATATTTTAATTTAATCAATTACAAAAAATAAAAGTCATATTTTTTAAGAACATCATGGAATGCATGTTTAACAAAAGTATTAATATTATAAAAATAAAGCCGTAAAATTATTTAAATATTCCGCAAAAAATAATAATATCAAGTCTAACTAAGAAATTAATGGCGTGTAATGTGAAATAACAGGTCAATATAAACAAATAAATTAGAACCTAGAATATAACATAAATTTAAAATTAAGAAAAAAAGTTAACATAACACTCTTATGTCAAATTACCATAGTTTAAACTAAGTTTCAATATAACTTAAGCAGATATAATTCAAAAGAAAAGGAAAACAAGTCTATAATATCGTTCAACAATGAAATTCACATCAATTTTCAAAAACTAGGATAATAATGCATTTATGTTAAATGAAGAAATTTTTTTAAAAAAATTTCATCTCGTATAGCTCAAGCAAAAACACTCAAATACTAGTTGCAACGGATATGGAATAGAAAGTTTTTAATTTCTTAAGTTCTGATCCCATCTTCTCTGGATAATCCGAAAGTTCTTCTTTGTGGCGATAATACCAAAATACCAAGTTGGCGCAGTCATTTTTATCTTTCTTTTGATACTTACGGGCCTCTTGAATTCTCTTTTTCCTATAATTTATTTTTGTGGAATATGGCTTTTATTATTTGTTTTCTTTATTATTGATAGAAATTCTCTTGTTAAGACCCTATGAATCGATTAAAACCTCAGATTCATACTAGAACCACAATGATTAATTCAATAAAAAAACCTAACCTAAATCAAATCAAGGATTCCCTGAGTAAGAATCCTCGGATCATCACTTAATCCCTGAATAAATAGAATGATTAAAAATTCAAAGAAAGGTTTTGCTTTTGATCAAAATATAAATAGGGGTTGAAAGAAAAGAATCTTTCAATTTAGAAATTCGAATTCTTTGTTTAAAAATTTCTTATAGCCCGGACACGAGGTCTAAATATTAAGTATGAATCATAGTTCAAATATTTTTTAATCTATTTCGTGAAAATTCGAGCAATACATGGAATCACAAGAAGTGAAATTGGGAAATGATAAGAACGGAAATAAAAGATAAATAATGTAAAACAAAAAATATTTTTTTTAAAAAATTAAAATGGTAAAAACAAAAAATAATGATAGAAATAAAAAAAAATTAAAATAAAGACAAAAACAAAAAAATTAAAAAGTAACATTGTTTCCCTACAATTCTCACCTCGCCTTGAGAATTGGAGAGTGGAATTAGTTTCTCCCAATTACACTCAATTCTCTGCCGACCATGTAATTATACAAACAGACCAAATTTGTGTAACTACACTCAATTACACTCAAATTCAATTACCAGGTAACTTTCCAAACAGACCCAAGTAAAATATCTTCACTTCAAATAATTATACAAATCTATAAAACATAAAAAGACAATAATACCCTTAAGGTGTACGTGTCGGATGAACTAAATCCAAGCAAGTTCTAATAACATAGTTGCTAGCTAGTTGCTGCAAAAGGTTAAAATACACTGACAAGTTAAAACTAATCTCTCTTTCTCTGTGTTTGGGATCACAAGCAAGTTTTAGTGCCACATGAAGCAACTGATAAAGGCTGCGTCGATTCTCTTACAATTGATGGATAATGTAGATTATGGTATACATAGCATCATGCCATAATCATCAACACATAATGCAGCATCGAATTAGTCGACCTGTGTTACAAAAGCCAGAATCTATAACGACGACCCTCATAACAAGAACATCTTACAAGTAAAACCTTAGTTTCCAGATCGAAGTAGTGGTCACAATGATTCAGTGTTCAAGTTTGATCAAAGCAGGCATTTTGAAGCAAAAACAAGTTGAAGCAGTAAATTGGCTCCCAGCTCAAGGTCAATTATTGTTTCAAGCAACTGTTCGTTTAGAAGAAGATTATTGAAACACCCATTGTCAAGCAACCCACGGCCATCCAAGGACTCAACCGCTCACCTGCCACGTTGAGGCACACCAGTTAGCAACACCTTGTCAAAAGATTATATTTACTATGCTACAACACAGAAATGATTTCCCTGTTTTCTAATGTTTGCTCTCAACAACTTTCTTTCCTCCTTCTTTCACCATATACACATATTCATAAGTTCAATTTGCTCTAGCTGCATACAATGTCGAAAGTTCAGGTAAAAGGGTGGAAGTTCAAGAAAACTTAATAAGCAGAACCTGCTTATGCGTTTTGACTGTTGAAATAGGTGACTATTCAGAGATGTTATGAAAAGTTTAGGCGCACAAATGTCATGTCATCACATAGATGAAGCTGCTAAAAGATTTTGTTTAAAGATGAGGCTGATTTGAATCAGTCAAGGGAGAGCGATCACCCTAAAGTATAACTTCCTAATCGAAATTAAGCATGCACGATAAATAATGCTCAGCCACATGTTGCAATAATATCCATTCATCTGATGTATAATGCTTAAGTTTCAAACAGGTACCCATATCAGAAGCAATTCAGCATTAAATCCACGGTCCACTGTTCACTTCCATTTTTAATGGGACTATGTGCAAGCTATTTGGTTAAAGAGAAATCAATATGTTGTTATTTAACCAAACGAACAAAACTTCAATTATACAAGAAAAAGATAGTGAATTAAGGCAGCAATTTTTTTACTCAAAAATAGTGTTAATAAATTAATGCAAACAGCTTTTACGTACCAACATTATAAGCATGGCAAGAAATAACTTTACCTATTCTAGCAGCCTTCCAAAAGAAGCCTCGAAACCTGCCATAAGCAGTATCTAATTAGGATGCAAAAAACTTCAGGAAAAGGAGGTATTCTCACATGAAACAAAAGTAACAATGCTGAGCCCAAGTACTTCGACCATGTTAAAACCTTCAACTTTTGAAACGTAAATTCATAACTGAAGAAGTAAAGATGTTCTTGCATGTTAAGAATAACAACAGTTATCCCCTACATTGAAGGGGATGTTTGTAGAAAAATTCTGTGCAGACATGTATGTGCCCCTTTCACTTCATGGCATATTTCCTCCATCCTTTACCAGCCTCCCCTGTACCGTCCCATCACGCACCTAATGATGGAGATTGGGGCGAGTCACAGAGGAGGGAAAGTGGTTGTCGCTGTGCATACACCCAGTTAGAGCATTGGGTTGCCTTTCATTCTATGACAACCAATTGAATGCCAACAGTGACAATAAAGCAGAGATAAGATGTTAAAAAATGTAAGTGACATCAATTACATATCCTGCCACCCGAGCTACACACCCACTACTTAAAACCTAGTAAAGAAAATTGTATTAGCTACAAAATCAGGTAGACTTACCCAGTTCTTTGTTCAAGAAGGGCCGGAAAATGCATCTTTACATAAGCGCATGTACAAATCCATAACAGCACTACCGTCAAAAAGGAATGGAAATTAAAGAGCGCTGACTGAAAAGACCAACACAAAAAGTATTAGCGTCTATTTATGCATTCAATACAAAATTCTCATTCCAATGTAACTCACCATATCTGAAATTTCCTGTCTTAATCGATTTTTGCTTCAACCAAGTCACCAACCCTACAAAGTAAAAAGCATAATTTAGCTTCCTCTCGCACCAAAGGGAATATTAATATGAATGAGAAATTGGTAGTGATTCCTCCTTATAATTTTGAATCATTTAGCACAACCTCCTGAAATTGACGAAACCAATTAATAATATGGGGATCCAGTCAACAGTTTTGCCAACCACATTTTAGAAACGCATACTACAAAATTGAAGTGTTCTTTTGAGGAGGACTTCAAAATTGAAGTGTTAACTGTTAATTAAACATTGGCATCATTCATGTAGTCACCTTATAAGCAAATACAAAATAAACAATGTGAGAAACACAAATATGTACCTTTCTATGAGTTGCGCCTTTGAACAAGTGAAGATCTTCACATTAAGAATCGTAAAAAGAAGAATTCCTTATATCTCTATAGTAGCTCTCTGAACTCGTACATATAAGCAAGTCTATTACGTCGTCATCACACTTTTTGATCTTCTCCATATATCTATATCTATTGACTTCCCAACTTTAATCAATTTATTAAAAGTATCTCTTAGATAAGCAAATGCAGCAAGATGTCTACAGATCCCAAAAAAGAGAACTTCCATAAAAGGATCATTAAATACATGGGTTTGTATCAGCAGAGGCAGATGAATCCCAAGAAGAAGCATTCATACGACTTCCAGCAAAATCAATGCTTTTGACCAATACAATTTGTTCCCTAGGAAAATTATAATTGCACTTGTGTTTGCCCTTTCAGTAAGATGATAATGCATATCTCTATCTCTTGCTTCATTAGAAAAAAAGAATCCTACTGTCATGAAAAATATTGTGTCCTGAAAAATGAGAGCTCATCCATTCATATCTAAGTTTTCTTTAGCTGATTTCCTAAGGAATTACCCATTGAAAGTTATCCTTATCCTATGATGATCCTATCCAACCACTCTTACTCGCAAGGATAGAGCAAGACTTCATCAGCCTTTCACCAACCTATTTTAAAACTTCCAATTATATACCTCAAATTCAACCCCTTCATTTTGTTCCATATTATATTTGCCACAAAATACAGGCTTAACAAGTGTCTACTTTCTACTACTGAGGAGTTGACAAGTACAGGAAAAGTGTTAACATGGGATCTAGGCTGTTGTTGTTTTAGGGACGCCAGTTTTCAGCTGTCTTAAGCAAAATATACATTAGATAATCACTTTGGACTATACACTACAAAGTTATTTAATTTGGAACAAAGATATGTCACTGAAATTTAGTTGGACATTGTCAAATACAATACGTTCACCTTCAGTACCATATCCAGGAAATATATAGATACCACATAGATTTTATTATAACGAAAAGCAAACAATAAGACAAGCATAAAATTTGACGTCATACAGAAACTACCAAGAAGCCACAAAGCGACAAAGAAATGATGACCAAATGAAGTTTATCCCTCCATCAGCCATTAACTATATGGATCATTTTTGTCCTATCATATAGGTTGACTGAACCAATAAAGAACATGAAGAAACATTATGATTACTAAAGTTGAACATAGATGAGTATCAGGGAATAGGATTAAGTGACTGTAGTGATCCAGTAAAAACAGGTGGAATAGAAGTCAGCGTCATACATCACCTTATTGCTAATATACCAATGCAATAGTAACTTAAACAATTTGGCATTTTTATAAACCAGACAGCAAGATACATAACCAACATTTTACTTCTTCTAGAGGGTATAAATTGAGAAAACTTTTCTGGGGTTCCAAATTCAACCCAATTTTGTTCTTCAAACCGATTATTCTCCTTTAAAAAAAAAATCTGTTTCTCGAGAGAACAAACAGCCCCAATTTTACATCCATTATATAGCAGTAATCGAAGTTTAATGTTAATATTTCCCTTTTATCCCATATGCTCGAGCATTATAGATCAAGAAATCATAACTGAACTTTTCTAAACAAAACCAACGAAGATAACCTTTCTTATCAGTTGGCCACTACAATTTCATCAACCGTTGGCTTTCAGAAAATTGAGACTGTCCCTTTAGTATTGTTAATAGCACAAATTCCTACATCCTACACTACAAATTACAATGAGAGTATAAAAAATGAAAAATGTATGTAATCAAACAAAAAGAGAAAAACAATTGAGGGGGAGGATTACCTAAATGAGAGCAAATTGCAAAAGTTCTAATGGTGATAGTGCCGGGGGAGTTATCAAATTTTCAGATCGCTTTGTGAAGCAAGAAGGGATGAATTTGAAAACGAAACCCCTTTGATGGAAAAAGTGCAAGGGAAAAATTGGGAGGAGAATAATAATTTGATGAAAAATAGGCTATTTAAGCCCATTAACTGGAAAACAAAATTAAGTTTATATAAATTTTATATTTAATAATTTTTAAATAAAGACGTGTTTTATATAAATCTAAAATCCTAATTGTTAGGATTTCTTATCTAGTTCGAGTACAAAAATTTAATTAAAAAATAGAAAAGACAAATTTTTATTTTATTTTAAAGTATAATTATTATGAAAATAATGAAATAATATTTTTTCAAATATTAATTTTTTTTAAAAAGGTCGATCAACAATTTATCTGGATGGTTGTATGCAGCGATTTATATTGTACTGTATTGCATTGCATTGCATAATATTATTTTGATTAATATAATATTTAAATAAATTGTATTGTTTTAAAATATCACACATCAGCAATTTAAAGTGCAAATCTACATGAAAACTAGGATACAAGGTAGAGATATTATAAAAAAATAAAATAAAATTATCAATTAATAAGTAAAAATAAAATAAAAAGAAAAAACAACATAACAATATAACCACACTAAATTAATTATTACATAAAATAAAATTTTTTATCATTACGTATTAATATATTTAAAAATATATTACAATAAACTAAATATCAATTAAAATAACTATTATATTTAAACTAAAAATTATAACATAATAAGTGACAACCATCTAAATAAGTTGTAAGACTTTTTGCTTTGATAATATTATAAATGAAATGCTATTGCGCTAAACTTTTGTTCTTAAAGACTCTTAGACATAAATTCATTAATTAAAGTGAACATCAACTTAACCTAAATATTATAATTATAAAAGAAATAAAAGACAACGATCAACGTGAAGAAGAAACACCCCTTAATTTTCATTATAATACAAATTATTAAAAGGTAGAAAAATAATAAACAAGTTCCATCATTTTTGGGGACATGCATCAATCTGCAGGGTACATTGGCAATAAACGACGTCGTCCTCATTTACACAGTTTGCTTCGCAGACTCTAAAAGCACCAAATCGTTCAGAGCAGTAGGCTTTACACGTGTTATCACTTCGATGATCTCTGCATATCCCCTTGTAGCTCTCTGTACATGACTCTCCACAGCGTCCTTCTCCTACACAAACTGTCATACGTATACTCAAATGATTAGCGGCGAAATTAAAATTTTTTATTTAAAATAATCAAAATATAAAAAATAAATATATAAAAAAATGTTTTTAAAATATCATAAAATTAAAAATTAAAATCTCAAACTCATGCCTTTGGCTATAATAATTTACTGTAGAAAAAAGGTGTACCTGATGCGAGGGCAATAAGGACGAGGAAGATCAAAAAGATGTTTGAGGACATTGCCATATTTTTCTATCACCAAAAAATTTTTTAAAAAAAAAGTTTGTTTAATTATGTAGTGTATATGATTTGTGAGTTTTATGTGCACACTCTTCATGTTTATATACAAGTTAATTAGGCTAATAATAAGTATTTTTATAATTAATATCTTAATATGAACTTTCTTTTTAAGACAAGATACAATATTAATAATCAAATTTGATTGTCACTCTTTTTAGAAGTTCAATCAATTGCGTACATAAGATATTCTAATTAACCAAAAAAGATCTATATTTCTCAAAAGTTCAACAAATTGTCAATTAAGGATTGAGTAAGATCTTGATTATAAATAAATTGTTTGATTGAGTGAGAATAGGGGTATGTTTTGGTACGGATGAAAATATTTTATGACAAATGTTTTTCAATATTTTTCTATTTATTAAAAAATTTAAAAAATATTTCTTTTTAGAGAAACAAGTCAGCTTTGTCTCCTCTCCACTATCACAACCATCCACCCTACTCTCCACCCCTGCCGCCACCCACAACACTCATTACCTTATCTCATTCCATTCTCATTATTTTATTTCAAATGTATATAAATATTTTTAAGATATATAACTATTTTACTTGCATATTACATGATCAAACAATGTATTAATTGTCAGAAAAGACTATAAATAATCGAAAGTCAAATTGAAAGTATCAAAAAATTTACATTTTATTGTCATGTAACTAAAAAATTTTTATTCCAATTTATATGTTGAAGAATTTTTTAGCCCCAAACGGTGGCAAGTTGGCAGTAGTGTCTCAAATAAGGGTCCATTTTTTGTTATTTTCTCTTGTTAAAATATTTATTGTTCAAAGTTAATGATGAATTTGAGTTTAATTTATTATTTTTTAATGATTTCTTTTTTAAAAAAAAGATATACATGAGTATTAGCAAGATATGAACCAATAAAAAAGTTGATAAACAAAAGGAAAAGGATTTAATAAACAAAATAATAATGATTTCAAAATCGTAAATAGTATTAAAAGCAATATGAAAGCAATTGGAGTATAATTTTGTTAAATAATTCCAATTTTAAATATAAGGTAGAAATTTTAATTTAAAATTCTAAATGTTAGATTTCTTACCTAGTTCAAATACAAAAATATTTAATAATTCCCTAAAGAGAGAATTTTATTTTTGTTTTTAAATTCTAAATATTATAAAAAAATTAAATAATAGTTTTTTTTAATGTAACAATTAATTTTAAAAAAATTAAAAAGGTCAATCGACTTTTCGTACAAATTTCGTACTTTATAATACAGATTATTTGTGATGAAATGCAATACTATTATAGTAAATCTTTGTTCTTAAACACTCTCAAACATATACTAATTTAACCTAAATATAAACTATAATAAAAGAAGAAAAAGACGATGATGATTATGAAGAAGAAGCACCTTTAATTTTCATTCCAATAATTCACATTATTATTTATTATATCTTCATTCGATTAGTATTAATTTAATATTTCTGATATAATAATAAATAAAATGATAATTTTATTATCTAAACTTTTGAATATAACAAATTTAATGTTTTAAAAATATATTGAGACATGCTATAATTATTAATAAGAAGTGCACATGAAAAATTAAATAATAAATTATATTTTAATTTTTTAAATTAAATAAATAAAAATAAATATTTAATTTTAATATAATAAATAAGTAAAAATAAATAGAAAGTAAAAGATAGGAAATCTATATATATACATAAAGGAAGCTTAGAGACATGTTGATATGACATGTCTAAGATCTCCATTGTTATTTTTTTTTAATTATTTTTTTGAGTAGTTTTTTATTTTAAAATTAATTTTTTAACTTATTTATTTCATTACTGTCATTTACTGTCTTTTTACGAGTGTTGTATGTCTGTTGGATGTCTGTAACGGTGACTTCAACGTAACAACTCACAAGAATTGAATCAGTTTTTCCCTACATCTCATCCTCCGAGCTCCCTCTCTTATAAAAAAAAAATCATATTATTAATCTCATCGCGGAAAACGCGGTTTTATAAATAAATTAATTACTTAATTTTTTTTCATGGATCTAGAAACACTTCGTTATGCGCTATGTCATCCAAACCTTTCAAGTACCCCAACTAGAGTTTTAAAAATAAATACTGAGAGCCAAAAATTAAAAAAGAATTACATTCTATGAAAAGTATTTTAAAATGAAAATAAATACTTATATTGACACAAATAAATAACAATTATTAGAGAACAATGATAAATTGAAGGTTGTATACTTGACAGGTACACAAAAAGAAAAATGATACTTGAATATTTTAGAAAGAGACACCAACCGACGAAATTCCAATGAAAAGATTTATATGTCTTTGTAAAAATTTATGTCTTTGTACATGAAAAAATGATACTTGAATATTATAGAAAGAGGCACCAACTAACGAAATTTCAATAAAAAGATTTATGTGTGCAAATTTTTCAGTTTAATATATATAGATGTGAGTGTGTATTAAATATGTTTATTTCTTTTATCTCGATTAAATTCAGAAAGGCATATATTTTATCTATTCGCTAATATTTTTATGACTGCGCGAAGCGCGGATATGTTCACTGGTTAATAAGTAATCCTCGTTAAAAGAAACGTATAAAGAGAGCAAAGGAAAATAAGGGTTTGTTTGGTTAGGCTTATGCCTTATAACTTATAAGTCAAAATTTATTAGTTATTTTCTCTGTTTCATTTTAATTGATATGATAAGATTTACATATCCATTAAGAAAAAAAATTAATAAGGATGGTAATTTGACTAATATAACCTTATTAATTTTTTGAAAACATACAATAATATTTTTTTTTCATATTTTAGCTAGAATGACTTTAAGTACTAGAGGTAAAATTGAAAAAACATGGTCAATTATCTCTTGAATCTTGAAACTAACAAGTAATTTGAAACAACTATTTTTAGTATACCTAGCAATTAAAATGAAACAGATGGAATATAACTTTTAACTTATGAACTCTGATTTATTTTAATTATTTTGACTTAAAAACAAGCGCTTAAAAGCAATTTTAAACTTACTCAAACACTATAAAAATACTTTAAAACTATTTTAAACTTAAAAACACTTAAAATAAGTCGATCTAAACAACTTCTCATTATTTTTTGGGACACTCGTCAATCTGTAGGGTACATTGGCAAAAGAGGACGTCGTCTTCAGTGATACATTTTGCCCCACAGATTCTTCCAAATTGTTCAGAGCAAAAGGCTTTGCATGAATTATCACTTCGATGATCTCTGCATATATCCTTGTAGGTTGTGGTACATGACTCGTCACAACCTCTTTCTGCTACACCAACTGTTATATATACACCGTAACGGAATTAAAATTTTCACTAATTGAAAAAAGTTTAAAATATAAAAAAATAAATTCACGAAAAAATTAAAAAGATTTAATACCACACACACAAAAGAAAAAAAAATCTATTTATACAGTGTGATTTTTCAACAGATTATTAATATAAATTCCATGAGAAATTTATATATTTTTAGTAGGTTTATTAAAAGAGTCGGAGACAAATGCAACGTTATTACATCAAACTTATTGTAATCTAATATTTTTAATGAATAGAGTAACTCTTATATATAATAATTTATTTGAATTCATAATTTTAAAAATATAATTTTCGCAAAAGACTTAAAAGATAAAATCCATAAAAAGGGTACCTGATGCAATGGCAATAAGGACAAGGAAGAGAAACAAGATTTTTGAGAACATTGCCATCTTTCAATTACAACAAAATCCAATAAAAAATAGTAGTGATGTAGTATGACTTGTGAGTTTTCTATGTTTATATACAAGTTGGGCTAATGATTAGTTATCCCTATGATTAAAATCTTAATTTGGATACTTCTTAAAAAATTTTAACAGAATATTAATAGTCAAATTTGACTGTCACCCTTTCTAGAAGGTCAATCAATTAATTTCTTAAGATGTTCTAGTTACAAAAAAGATCTATATAATACATTGCATTTATATTCATACAAATATTCCAAATTCAATAAATTGCCAATTTAGGATTGAGTAAGATATGGATTATAAAATAAGAATAAATATAAATGGATTGATAATATATTTGGTCAAACTTTTAATAAATTGTATTCCTTGAATGTAATTATGCAATAAATATTTTAATCTTGAAAAGATTTTAAATGCCTTAAAATTATGTAAAAATCTCTTTCGTTAATAATTTAGTCCAAAAATATCTCTATTATTTTTTTTGAATAAAAAATGCTCTTCTTTTAATAAAAATATTTTTATTCTTTTTAAGTACATTTTTTTTCTAAGAGAATATTATTTTTGAAGATCTTTTTTAAAAAAAAAATAAAAAAGTAAAAAGTATTTTTAAAAAAATTCAATTTATCAATTAAAATAAAATAACCTTATTAACTTTTTTAAACTGACAAATATAAATCATACATGGAACATCATATTCATGCTCGTCCTTGTTAACTTCTCCGTGCCCAAGTTTTCTTCTACGAAAATGAAATGCATATGATACATACACACTTAACAAAATAAATAAAGTTATTAGGATGATATGTTTATTTAATATATAGAATTTTAATTTTATAAATATTATATTTTATTCTTCTTAAATTTTTTATATCATATTGATAGTTTACGCGCGTCCACCACTACAGAGTAGAACCAGGTCCTTTATCGGGTTTAGTGAATAAAGACAGAAAGTAAAGTGCACACGATATTTACGTGGAAACCTCTTTGCCCAAGAGAGTAAAACCACGACCTACACTGGTAGGATTTTCCAAACTTCACTAAACAACCGGGCACTGTTTGATTTACAACTCCTAGTAAATCAGGGATTCAACTACTTAATCCCTTTTCTTCTCACAATACCAACAATACAAGACTTTGCAATAGCTATACTACAAAGACTCAAGATGGCTAACTCTAGCCAAAGACTTAACCAAAATACAGCACAAACGTTACCCACGATGCCCACTGTTAAACATAAAGCGGGCTTACAAATACAAGCTCAAATAGACAAAAACTCAACACTCTAGACTTAGAGAAGATGATGCACTTTGATCAGCTGCAGTCTTTCAATGTTGATGTTTTGTCTTCAGCCTCTTTGCAAGTTTTGAAGTGTCCAACTTGTGTTCTATGCAAAAAGTGTGTTTCAAAGTTGTTGACAAAGAATATATTTCAAATAGTGGTCTTTGTCCAATGGATAATGGGAAGCACTGCCGCAGGCCTGCCACTGTGTTACCGCAGCAGAGCAAGTCTGCAAACAGCCTTTTGTCAGCAGTACTAGGTTGACTTTTCTTGAGTGTTGTCAGCAGAGATACAACCAGTGACCTGGTTCTTCAGCGGGTTTGTTAAATCATCAAAACCTGTTTCTAACACATATGATGATTTAAATTTTTTAAGGTACACTCATTAATTTAATTTGCCAACTAAACTTACTTATAATGTACGCATGTTTGAATGGGAATATAAATAACTCGGGGTCTTCTTTTTAATTTGCATATTATATGTTGATTATTTTTTTGTCAAATACATTGATTTAATTGATCAGAGTTTACTTCTAATATTCCTGTTTGAATAGGAAAGTGAAGAAAGAACAAAAAACTGATACTATAAAAAGAGCTTATAAGAAGAAGATTATTATTTTTTTAAATATACACACACACACAAACTAAACACTAATGGATGAGATAATGATTTATTAGCTAAAATTGTGGGATTATTAAAAAATTTAGAGTAAATAAAAGAAATATTTGTTATTCTAATCATGATTAAAATTTTACTTTGAATAGTGAATCTCAATCTATAATTTTCAAGTATGACATGTGCTTCCATCTTAGTAGTATTATTAAGGTCAATCAATTTTTCACATAATAAATTTTATGTTTTATAATAATATAGATTATTTGCGGTGAAATACAATATTATTAGACACGTCCAGACATAAATTCGTTAATTGAATTGGACACCAATTTAACATAATAATAATAATAATAATAATAATAATAATATATTTTCATTAGAAAATAATTAAAAGATAGAACATTAATAAGTAATTCTCGATTTCACGAGAAATAACAAGGGCGAAAAAAAAGAAAGTAAACATTCTTAATTTTTAGGACATTTGTCTTCTGGTAAGTGACATTCGCACATGATGGCTTCGTCTTCCTCTATACATTTTGCGTCACAGAATCTTCCAAATCGTCCTGAACAAAATGCTTCGCATACGTGGCCGCTAGAAAGATCTTTGCATACATCCTTAAAGCTTGAGGTACATGTCTCTCCACTACAATGTCCTTGTGCTACACAAACTGTCATTTACACATACACAGTCTTTTAGTGACGGAATCAAATTTTTATTAAAGAAAATCAAAATATAAAGAAGTAAATCAGCAAAGTGATTTTAACATATTTCTTTTTTATCTATTTTGAGAGTGTTGGGTTGTAGATGTATAACTATAATGCTCGGAGATGCGCACAAGTTAATTTTTTCTTTTTAATAATAACAACTACTAAGGATATAACAAAGGCATATTGGATCTTATAGTATTTATTTAAATCTAGTGCTTTTGACGAATATCATAAATTTATATATAAAAATTTACTAAAAACTATAATAAATAGTATATCTGAATTTAAAATTTTAAAAATCTAAATCTAATATTAAAAAACTTAAAGATCAAACTCAAAAAGTTTAAATTTTAAATTCATTTCTTTTTAACGATAATAATTTATTATAGGGAAAGAAAAAAAAAAGGGGTACCTGATGCAATGGCAACAAGGACAAGGAAGAGAAACAAGATTTTTGAGGACATAGCCATCTTTTTCTATCACAAAAAGAGAAAAGCAGAGTAGTTTATACTTTATAGAGTGTACTCTTTTCATGTTTATATACAAGTTAGGCTGATGATAAGTATCTCTATTAAAATCTTAATTTGGATATTTCTTTAAAGACTTACTATAATATTAATAGTCAAATTTGATATCCTATTATATCTAATTTGTGAGTTTTATGCGTACACTCTCTATATTTATACACAAATTAGACTAATAATAATTATTTTTATAATTAAAATCTTAATTTGGACATCTTTAAAAACTTGACATAATATTAGTAGTCAAATATGATATTCCACTATATATGATTTGTGAGTTTTATGTGTACATTCTCCATATTTATATACAAATTAAATTAATAATAAATATCTTTAGAATTAAAATCTTAATTTGGATATTTCTTTAAAGACTTGACATAATATCAATAGTCAAATCTGATATCCTATTATATATAATTTGTGAGTTTCATGCGTACCCCCTCAATATTTATATACAAATTAGGCTAATAATAAGTATCTTTATAATTAAAATTTTAATTTGGACATCTTTAAAAACTTGACATAATATCAATAGCCAAATATGATATTCCATTATATATGATTTATGAGTTTTAAATTCTCTATATTTATAGACAAATTAAACTAATAATAAATATCTTTACAATTAAAATCTTAATTTGAATATTTCTTTAAGGACATGACATAATATCAGTAGCTAGTCAAATCTAATAACCTAATATATATATTGTAAGTTTTATTCGTACACTCTCCATATCTATGTACAAACTAATTTCACTATACGCGCCTCGTGCGTATCCTTCATATTAATAACAATAAATATTTAAAAATAGCATAAATAATATTTAAAAATATGTTTGTGTAACATTATAAGAATTAAAAAAAAAGTATAAATTTAAATTGATAATTGATTATATTTAAGAGTTTGATCTAATGTAGTAGTTTTTTTCTTTAGCTTGTTCTAATACTTGTTTTAATGAACAAAAATATCGTAGAAATAGTAATTGATTGAAAGGTAAAAAATCTATCGATTTTACATGAGCACTTAAATGCAAGCATTATATGTATATTTCACGTTAATTGTTATAAAATTGTATTACTACACTTTTAACATATTAATATTTAATATAGATATTAGCATTATAAAGATGCATTGCAATACAAAGTTGTACAGTAGAGTATAACATAGAGTATAAGTTATTCGTTTAAACAATTAATACTTACGAAATCGCTTTGTGAGACATTAGTGACTTGTTTTGACACTAATAAATTGATATTATATCACAAATACATTTATTTATTTGTAATCGATTGTTCACTAAGAAAAACTATTAAAGTTTTTCTAATTTTTATACAATCTTACCAAATAAGTAAAAGTTTATGACAAAGTATAATACGGTGTGTCAGAAAGCCATTCTAAAAAAAATATAACATTTATTGCTCGAACTTTAGTTCAATAAAAAGTAAATTCTAACATGAGTTGTATGTACTACTCCTCCCACATAGTCGACAAACTTATATCCGAGATAAATGATATCAACAATAAATTTTATTTACATCTAAATAAATGGATGGTAAATATAACACGATGGTCTTTTTAAATAAAATATAAACTCGTGGGTCAAATTTTGTATTTAAAAAAGCTCATCTCATGATTTGAAATTCCAAATCAAGTTTTTTGAAATTTAATCTCATGAGATGAAATTGCATATCTAAATTTTATTTTATTTTATAATTTTAAATTATGAGATAAAATCACATGTCCAAAAACCTACTTACTCTTCGTATTGTTGACGCCACAAAATCTTTTCCTTTTTTAGAATAATTATTTGTAACGGTGTCACTGTAGTGGCCAGAAAATTCAAATAATCAAAAAGTCAAAATTTTCTAATAAAATAAAAAATATTTTTAATTTTTAATTTTTTTAAACTTAAAATAGAATAAATACTTATTAATATATATTTTTATTTTAAAATTAAAATTAAAAAAACCATCAGATATTAGGAGATCGTAGCCTAGTTGGCCAACTTCTAAAGTCAATTTACTTTGAAAAGTGTTCTTTCAAAAAGTACTTTTGATGAGAAATAATTTATATTTGACCAATAAATTTAAAAAATATTTTTAAGCATTAATTAATATTTGACCAAATTTTCTCACAATGCTTGTAAGTATAATTTTCTCAAAAAATGCTTTTCAAAAAATATTTTTAATGAGAAACTACATTTTTAATTTTTTTAAAAAACCTTCTGTTACTAATAAAAATATTCTTTTCCTTTTAGAAGCTTAGCCAATATTTCACCTTTTTAAAATAAATATTTTTTAATAAAAATAAACACTTTTAAACTCTCAAAAGTTTTACTCTGTCTTTTTCAAAATAAGTAAAATTTTAACATTTTAATTTTATTTTAAAATAAGTTGTGTTTAATATAATTAAGAAGACATTAATAATGTTCTTTTAATTTTATTCTTATTTAAATAAAGAGAATTTTATATAATAAAAAAATCTAAAAAATATATCTTTATAAAAATATTTATTAAAAATAAATAAATAAAAATATATTTTTTATTTTTAAAAATAAATAATTTTATTAAAATATTCTTTTCCTTTTAGAAGCTTAGCCAATATTTCACTTTTTTAAAATAAATATTTTTTAATAAAAATAAACACTTTTAAACTCTCAAAAGTTTTACTCTCTCTTTTTCAAAATAAGTAAAATTTTAACATTTTAATTTTATTTTAAAATAAGTTGTGTTTAATATAATTAAGAAGACATTAATAATGTTCTTTTAATTTTATTCTTATTTAAATAAAAAGAATTTTATATAATAAAAAAATCTAAAAAATATATCTTTATAAAAATATTTATTAAAAATAAATAAATAAAAATATATTTTTTATTTTTAAAAATAAATAATTTTATTAAAAGACATTACATATTTTGAAAGGAATGACCAAGTTGATAAAAGAAGCGAAGAGAGAAGAAGATAAAAAAAAAAGGGTCTAAAAAGTGAGTGGCAAAAAGGTATTTGTGTGGGGAGCATGACAGCCACGCGTTCCACGTCCAATTTTGTCGACACTGTAGCATCAACGCAAACACAAATTTTACCACTGAAACATCACCACCACCCACTTATTTCCAATCTCCTCCTCCTCCTCCCTCTACTACTACTTCTTTCTTCTTCTCGGCATTTTAGCAAACATCTAGCGAACAAACGAAGCTGCAAAAGGAGTATAGCTCGAAGAAAGGGCAATTGTTATAGGAAATGGCCCTGCAAGCACTCAGTAGAATTCCAGCTACTCCTTTAGCACCAATTAGTGGTGGCAACAGTGGTCTCAGACAGGCGCCAAATGGTTTAGCTCTGAAATCATCATTTTTTTCGTCATCAATTCATCTCTTGCTCCCGCCTCCATCATTCTCTGGTGCAGCTCCTGCTACTGCCCCTAAAATCTTTATGCGTGTTGCATCTAAGCAGTCCTATATTTGCCGGGATTGCGGGTAAAATATACTAATATCCCCTGTCTTCTTTCTACTTCCTTTTGGTTCGTGGATTTAAGATCTAGAATCAGTAAATTCAAAATATACTGTCAAGCTCTCTATAGCAGTATCATTTGTCCCGATGCTTTTGACTGTTGAAGTGAAGTGAACTGTTGTTAGTGAAATTTTGGTACAGAGGATGACTGTAAACAGAGATGTCTGACTGTATTTGATATTATTACATGTATATACATTTGAATTGTGTTTTTGTCGTGGTTACTTAGTAGTTGGAGCAGAAAACAATGAGCTCAATTTAATTGATCAATTGAATTCACACTTGGTGATTGCTACTTTCTTGCCTTGAGGGCATCGCATTCTGGATGTAGTAGTCAAGAGTCTTTCGTCTTTATGATTTACTTGCATATATATATTTGGTGCCTAATCTAATATGTTTGTGATGAAAATAATGCAGGTATATTTACAATGACAGAACTCCTTTTGAGAAATTACCTGACAGTTACTTCTGTCCTGGTATGTTATTTTGACAATCATTACATCGACCTTATACTTGAAAAGATCAGTACTTCAGTATCTGCCATTAACTTGATTTGTGATTATGCAACATAGTAGGACAGTTGTAATTAGCAACATCTTATCAATGAGCTTTGGGTTTTTCTTTGGTTTGAAATCAAAGTCAGCTTATACCTTAGCAAAGATGTTTCTGCACTAATTTGGCTCTTTGACAAATATATCTTCTTATCATTAAGATATATTTAAAGGAAGAGAAAAACTAATCTCCAAGTGGGAATAAACACAGTGTTAACTCAACGCTTTGTGACCATTAATCCCTTATCCAGATGCAAACTTTTAAAATTTCACCAATTTTCTGTTTTTTCTTCAATCTTCTAGGGACTTTCTTTGTAGTACTACTTTTCCCCCTTCTTATTTGGTAGAGTTTGGTATCTTCTGTGTGTATTGAATCTATCTCCTATTCCATTTCTTTCCCCAAATTTTGTCAAACTTATTTCTACTTTTTTGCTTGTTTCTTCACAATTTTCTTTACTTATCTTCGTTTTTTGTTCCCTTTAAATTTCAGATGCTATAATTTTATTCTAAAAATTACTACATAATGCACCGGGCTGCCCTTTTTTTTTTTTTTAACTACTAACATAATAATACTTGCTGATGTTTACACCAGCAAAATTGTTGTATTTCTCCAATTTCTACAGCTTCAAGGCTTATATGTTTAACTACATATAAACTCCACAAATAGAACTTGGACTTAATGGATTAACGTTATTAAATACTTAAATCTGTACCTTTTATTTCTACCCTTCAAAAGTTTCCTAGCTCACGTTCGCTCAATTTCTTTTTCTTGGTATAACTATCTGGTTTCAGAACCTACTGGCCAAACTAATCCAGATTCACTTTGCATAGAACTCATTAAGGGAAATCTCTCCTTACCAGAGATTTCTCCAGGAGCTCGAACCCGAGACCTCTAGACTCTAGTTAAGGGGAAGTGATCCCATCATTCCACCACGCTCCTTGGTCGCAATTTTTCAATTAGCGTATATTAGTTGTTAGCTGTGAATTTTTCTCTTTTATTTCTTGAGCTTCGAAGTAGTGATTTTAGATTTCTTAGAGTTTGGTTTGATTTGTGATTGCAGTATGTGGAGCTCCGAAAAGAAGATTCAGGGCATATGAACCTAAAGTAACCAAAGATGCTAATTCCACAGAGGTTCGTAAGGCCAGGAAAGAACAACTAAAGAGAGATGAGGCTATTGGGTAAGTGTTTTTTTTTTCTTTTTAAATAAAGTTTACTTCTTAACTTGAATACAAATCAACATATTGATTCTTCTTGTTCTTGGTGTAGGAACATTCTGCCTATTGCCATTGGAGTTGGAGTTGTTGCACTTGCTGCTTTATACTTCTATGTCAACTACAGTTCCTAGATTCAAGTGGAACAAAAAAATGTCATCATCTTCTGATTAAGAGATCAAAGAGATTGTTAAATTTTGTATTAAAGTTCTATATACAAAATTGTTTATTCTATCCATTTATTCTCTGTATTCCACTTCTGTCGTGATGGAAATATCAATATGAAATTGATAATTTGCCTTGTTAAAAGAACTGCCCTCTGCAAAACATGAAATATAAAAAAGCAGTCCCGTGTACTATGCGCGAAATTCGCAAAGGGGTTTATTCACTCTACATTTGTGCAAATGGCTTTTTTTCTCGAACAAAGTGTAAATGGAAGAGGCCAATTCCTCTATTATTTCCACAACATTCAACCTCAGCTTCCTAAAAGAACCTTTCAGTTTCTAGTGCATTCTTATGGCCAAAGAAGTTTTTTTTTTTTTTTTTTTAGTACACAATAGCTGAAGATCTAACAAGAGTAGAATACTCTAAAGCATAAAATTAAGTTTCAGATGTGCATATGGTGGGTGGTACATATCATAGTTCATATCAATAACATTACTCTTGGACGAGATTTTCATATAAAATTTGAGACACCACAAATACTTGTTGGTCAATTTGTAAATTTTTACGCACAACAGATATGACTTAAACGATGTTCTCACTTCGGCCGACACAAACGGACTCATCCTCTGCTGGTTGAGAATTTTAGGAAGATCACACATTCATTATCCAATGTATTTTAAGTCCAACTTTCAGAAAAGGAAAAGGCAGTGAATTAACTTGAAAGGCCCAACTTGCATTTGCGAATCTTATCTAATGCGTTTTTGGCACGGACTAAAATATTTTCATCATTCTCTAGTATTTAAAAAGGTGTAAAAGTAAGTGAAAACATGATAATTATATAAGGTGTTAAATATATGAGTGGTGTTTTTAGCTTGGACACACCCTTTAAAAAAACTACTCATTCCTAAAAAGAAAAATGTATATTTACCCACTTATCCATAATAAATATCTTTAAAAAGATGTAACTCTTTAATATTTTCTTGATTATGTAAAATTCTCCTCATTTAAATAAGGGTAAAATTAGAAGAACATCATTAATATATGTTCTTGATTACGTAAAACACCACTTATTTTGAAATAAAATCAAAAGACTAAAACACCACTTATTTTGAAGCGGAGGGAGTATATGCTTGGATGAGATTTTTGAGTATTAAAGGTTTGGACCAAAACATATAAGCATCGACTGAATCAATTGAGATGGAATTAGAATTCTGCTATTATTTGTGAAATGAAATGACTTCCACCCATGAATGATATCAGTAGTTTTTATCCATTTTGGCAGATATCAAGATAACCAAACATTGGATAACATTTTGCTATTAAAATAAACACTATTGACATTGTATTTTTCTTGTTGCTCTTCTTCACCTATTTTCTCTTTCTTTTCTAATCTTGAAGACAATAATCTAAGTCCCAACTTAGTGAAATAGTTTTCATCCTTACTTTTATGCCCAGAATGGCTGCTCAATTAGAAGTAAGATTAAAGAAAAAGCAACAATAAGTAATGTTTGAAAAGTTGTAGCTCTAGACATATTTATGAAGGGTCCAAAGACACAATATCAAGAAGAAATTATTTGACAGTACATGGAAATGTAAACAAGAACTAGAGCAGTCAAGAAACATCCACAGCTGCTGATCCCATGAGTCTGCCAATGGAAACATCATTATGATCAGTAACTAAACTAACAGGAGATGATATCTCTTCTTCTACTTCTTCCTTGAAACAGTAAACAGGGGCTTGCCAATTTGAATCCTCTAGCACCTTTCCTACTTCAAATGTCATTACATGTGCAATCATACCTGCACCAACCCAAAAAGTTTTTCTTTCCTTAATAACTTCTGCTCTGTGTGTCACTAAAGGACCCAAATTTGCACCAACTTCAAATACATTTGACAAAAAGTTATATATATAAATATCTACTAACGGCACGAGCAAATTTTACCCCTATCAAGCTCGAAACAAAGAGTTATCTATTATCATAGGTCAACTTAACTTACTCCCTCCGTTTCAAAATAAGTGTTGTTTTAACTTTTTTATTTTGTTTCAAAATAAGTGGTGTTTTACGTTATCAATGTTCTTCCAATTTTACTGTTATTTAAATGAAGGGAGGTTTATAAAGAATTACATCTTTTTTCAAGGTATTTATTAAGTTTATATTGGTAAAAATGCACTTTACTTTCTAGTAGTGAATAGTTTCAAGGTGTACTTAAACTAAAAATACCACTTATTTTGCAACGAAAGAAATAATAATCTGCCGTATCTCATAACAATGCGGTAAAAGTATAATAAGTTTTTATATAAGTTTTTATGTTATGTAAGTTTCCGATTTATAATCTTAAAAATAAAATAAGTTACGTCTTATATATATATATATATATAACTTGTTAAACTCATAATAAATCATAAGAGAATTAAAAGTATTACCTGTGTAGAAGGCCCAATAAACAGGTCTCTTAGTAACAACATCTTCGTAGTACCAAATAAAATCAACTTTTTCCCACACATTGCAGAGAAATCCATCCATATATCTCTGTCCCAGATAATTTGCGCCTTGGAGCCAATTGGGTCTAAGGATTCCCACCGGGAAATGCATGACCCTGCACTCCTTGTTAGCGTCCAGAGTATAGTAAAAGGAAGTGTGATTATCCCATTCCAAATCGTAAAGTAGCTTTCCCAATTGATTCTGGATTATGTTGAAGTTCCTGCCATTTGGCCAATCGTACCACAAATCCACGATCTGAAGGTTCCCCTTGCTGTTGTTCATGAAGAGAATCGAATGAAATTGCTCCGGCCATGGAGTGGGTATTGGGTCGCCGGATTCTGATGCAATGCTGACGGTGAAGCACGGAGAAGACGCCGCGAGGAGGAGGAGGAGGAGAGCGGAAATTGTAATGGATTTCCCTGAAAACAACATTTTTTTTCCCTCTTACTGGAAAGGCAGTGATAGTGGGATTTCCTTTTTGGTTTCGCCTTTACCTTTTGTTGGCTCATATTAAGCAATGGGAGATAAGGTAGCCATAGTTTGGGGAAAAACAAAAAACAAGGAATTTTTATTTTTAAGAAAAGAAAATTATATCTGCAATTTTACCTATACATGTTTAAGAATTTAGAGGGAGCAAATGTGCGGAATTAGCTTAATTGGGATAGATTAAAATAGATTAAGTTAATAAATGAAGAGTTATTAATCGGATTAAAATTTTATTTGAATTGAAATAAGTTAAAATGTGAATGTGAATCAAAACTCAATTTATTTAATTTTTCTTAAGTTTTAATTATTTTGTTTCTTTTTTTAAAAATAAATAATTTTTAGAATTTAATAAATTTTATTATTATTATTATGGCTATATATAACATATCAAATAAAAAAATATTTTCACAAAATTTCTCATAGATCAATTTGAATTAGATTCAGCTCAAATTTTGATGGGCCTAAATAGATCGAACTAAAATGAACTGAACTAATAAATGAGAGGGTCAATAATCAACCCAAATCTAGGCCTCATTTGTTTTCACTAAAATTAAGACGCTTAAATTTGAATGCACATCTAAATGCTTAAGATGTTATCTCTAGATCTGAACATTGAATGATTAAGACCGTTTGTCTTTTTAACATCTGATTGTATATATCTTATTTATTTGTAAACAGAATAAATACAATTCAAATAAAAAATAATTCAATAGTAAAAAAAATATTAAGTCAATAAAATAAACTTATTAGTTAATAAAAAATAAAATATTTATGTTTGCTAGTGATCTTGGTGGTAATAATTGATGTTAGTGGCTAGTAATGGTGATGATGATAGTTGTGATGATGGAAGTGGTTGATGTGTAATGACTTACGCAATAGTGACGGTTGGTAGCAGTAGTTGTGATGGTGAAGCTGATAGATATTAATAGTTTGCAGTGTGGTGGTATAATTGGTAGCGGTGCTAGTTGTTATGGCGGAGATGGTTGGTAGTGGAAATTGACCGCAATGGTGATAGTGATTGATAGGTACGGTAGATGTGACGACGACAGCGATGACAACAACAACGAATATAATTGTAATTATAAAGGTGGTATATGTGATAACGACTAACAGTAGTGGTTTGCAACAATAGTGGTTGACGACAATAATGGTGGTTGACAATGGTGATAAAGGTG
Organism: Datura wrightii; assembly: GCA_035772735.1. NCBI lineage: Eukaryota > Viridiplantae > Streptophyta > Magnoliopsida > Solanales > Solanaceae > Datura > Datura wrightii. Next base: position 177,913,619 of record JASDFA010000010.1, on the reverse strand, counting down.
GTTGGTAGAGGTGGCTAGTAGTTGACGATGGTAATTGTGGTGATGAGTGATAGCTTTGTATATAGTAATAATGAAAAGTATCCACACAAATATATTTTTAATGATATTAAGACTTCATTTCAGATATTAATGATTAAAACCTATTCAAATCAAATAAATACTAAAATGTTAATAAAAATAAATACACTTAATGATCTAATGGTCCGGACCTTCATCAAGCGCAGACAAATGAATCCCTAAATGGGTTATGATTTTGACCAACTGTATCCCCTCTATTTAAGATCACCTATATTTTAAAATTCTTATTAAGCACACTTCTTGGTTGATTGTTTAATAATTTGAAATAACTAACAACTTGTACAAATCGGCAAACACCACAAAGAATCAAAAGTTGTTGGAAATGTTCCAGTAATAGTTATGTTGCAATTATTTCTTTTCTTATCAATTTGAACATGTCAATTGTAGTATCTCTTTCAAAGTTTGCTTCTGCGAGAAGAGGTTGAAATTACTTCTTTTAATAATAACTTGCTGCTAAATATATCACCAAGTACAATACGACACAACCTTTTTATATTTTATTTTAATTATTTTGACCATGTCTAGACTGTGACGTCAAATTTAAATACAGGACGTATAGGGCATCTTTATATCTATCAATAACAACACCACACTAGTGTAATTTCACAAGGGGACTTGGAGTTTCACGTATAAAACCAAAGAAATGCTTTTACATCAGAGGGTTCTATCATAGATTCATAGCAATAACGAATGGATGCAGGCCAGGCTAACATTCTCAGCATCTATCATCACATTACTGAGGCCTTATTCAAACGCACCTGAGATCCCATATTTATTCGTGCACATACATAATAACAACACGAGTTCCTATACAAGAACAAACCTTGTAGCAGAAAAAGAACTACTGATTCCCAGCTATAGGCGCATCTCGACCTTTCTTGATATCATCCCACCCTCTCACCCAAGGTTTTCCTGGAACAGCACGAGTCTCAGGAGAAGCATGTTTGTCAAGGTTGTTCATAACTTTTTCACGCACAGCAGAAAACACCTACAGTGCAATTACTAATCAGATAAAATATACATTCAAATAAACCAATCGAACAAAGAAGTATCAATTCTACAAGGTTCAGGGCTCACAGGATTTGTGCTTATTGCATCTGGGGGTCGCTCTTGACCAGTCAGCCACTTCCACAAATCAGGATTCTCCTACATGCATAAATAGAATAAACGGAATAAGACAACTCTAGTTCAGCTTCACAAAGGAGAATTGGCCAGCTACGACCATTCTACTGCATCTAAACAGATTATTTGTGTTTCTTTTTCTTTCATTATTTTGTTGAAGGGGTTCGGGCAAGGCAAAAAGGGTTGAGAAAGATATTAGCTGTTAGAAAAGGAAGAGACGGTCATCATCGAGAGAATCACAGAGAGAATACAATTGTAAACATTGCAAAACTGTGGCATTTGAACAAAAAATTGAACTTTTATACTCTGATGATTGTTAATGTCAAGTCAATGTGGTGCATATATTCTATGATTGCTGAATATATCAGACAGGACCTGGCAGATGACTGGTCACATTCTAGTTCCCAACCAATCTTCCCACCTCTTACTCTATCCTTTTTTTCCTGCCTCCCTTTTCAAAAAGGAAAAGCGGCAATGAAGAATGGTGAGTGAAGCAAAAAGGATGCATAACTGATTAACTTCTTAGTGCTTTCATTAAATTGTCTTGCATATGACTTGGTTCTCTTATTGCTTTCATTAAATTGTCTTGCATATGACTTAAATGAACTACTTGCTAATTGTAAGTTTGCACAAAAACCTTTCTGATACACATTCACTTTACTGAGTTATCAGCTCATCCTCCATAGATGATAAAATCATGTCAACTGCAAGAAGGTTGGAGACACAACAAGGCTTGACTCTTGAGGTAGAAGTTCAATATGTGTTAACGAGCTGCTGGAATATGTCGGCATGAGGGCTTTTTTTTAAAATAAAAAGCGCACAGCGAGAGTGGGACTAGGAAAGGGGAAGGGCTGTGGGAACTGCAGACACCTAATGTGGGCAGACTCCAACCAGTACCACTAGTCTGTAAGTGTTGATTAACATTGAGTTGATTCTTAATGTACGCAGAACCTTGCTTGATTTCCCTTTAAGAGACAATATTGTTCATGACATATACAAGGTTGAACTCGACGAAAATGCCATGTTTTGTTTAATTATAGTTTTTCAGATGCAATCATCTAGATTTCTGAAGATCAGGCTTGAAAACTCGAGCACCAGTTTGAGCATGTGTGAAACTGAGCTGCAAAATGTGGTTTCTTTGAGTTCAAATTGAGACACAACAGATTCAAATCTAAAGAAGTTGGCAATGGAAGATTGATGACATTGAGGATCTACTGACGGAGGACTTTCGATATATTTTGTTCTTCTTTGCTGGAGACAACAAGGATCACAGACAATTCTATCATCTTTGTTGACCTTTAGGATTAAGGTTCACTAGAAGATGTCATACTAGGCTAAGAATAACATAACATAGCAGAAATTTCTAGATTATTCATCTCAAATACTTGATACCTTCTAAAACCAAAAAAAGGAAAAAGAAAAAACATTACAAGATCTCCTAATATGAGCTAGAGCAGCAAAAGTTATTGACATACAAGATGATAAAATCCAAATAAGAATGGGAAAACAAAAAAAAAAAAGGAAGAAAATTACCAGGTCAAGGACATGAACAAGGGACTTAATTCCATTTTCGTCCATGGATTGTATATGTTCCTCCACCCATTTTCCAAGAACAAGGTCTAGCTCCAGGTACCCTCTTTGTTTACTACGATAAATAAGCCTACATCCATACCAAAAAAAAAAATCATGAACCCGCTGGTAGACCGTATAAGCCACCATGTCAAATCGTAAAAACTTCAAAGTCACCTGTTAAATAAACGTCGTTTGCTCTCTTCGTCAGAAAGATCGATATTAATCGGCGATGAAGTCTCGTTGGAAGAAATAAAACGCGAAAATGTTCCAGCTAAAGGCCTAAATTAGCATACAAAATGCAATTTGTATAATTTAAGAAAATAACAGGGCACATATAACAATATTTTAAGCGGCGAAGACGAGGTAGATTTATGTACCTGTGAAGATTGTGAGATTGGAGTGTGGAGGTTGCTACAGATGTCCTGTTAGAGGAATTGAGGATTCGAGGAATGGCGAAGAGAAGTGCCCTTCGTAAATTCGCCATTCTTTCTCTGAAGCAACTAAGCTCTTTGAGGATCAATGGAAACTTCAAAATTGATCTCGATTGGGTTTTAACAAAAAGTTGAAAGACGGTTTTTGCATAACGAAATGCGAGGCGTGGCCTCTTGCCATCCACTATACCCGCCTGTTAACACTGTTCCATTCGGGTATAATGCAACCCGAATTATCCCACCGGAAAGGAAAGGAAAGGAATTCCAAATTGAAAAATTTTTTAAAATGGCAACAATTTGGAGAAATTAGAGTTAAGTGACATAATTTAATTATTTATATAAAATGATAATAATTTATGTATCATATTTTATATTTAGTTTTAGTAAGTATAATTAAATATAAATACAAAATTTAAGAATTTGAGTGATTTTAGGGATTATGTTTCAATTAGAATTTTGATTATCATAAATCACTCAAGTGATAATTATTAAATTTAATTAATAATAGGATTATAATAAAGGAACAGAGTTCTTATTTACCAAACAAAAAATAGAATCAAATATAATATTTCAAAAAATCTTACAGATTACAGATTTGATAATATTTTTTTTAAAAAAAATACATATGTTTTATGTGTACTAATACTAAGATATATTTTTTTTAAAATTTAATATTTTTCACCAATGAATACAAAATCATCAAAAAACAACACAATTATATGTATTTAAAAATAATCTGTATATGTAAAATACATATAGAGATATGTATTTGATTGTATATCCCTGTTAATAATACAAATTTTGAAAAAAAAAATACTTACCTATTTCAATTAGAAAAAATACATACAGTGCTATGTATTTGATTGTATATCCTTTCTAAAATAAATACTGATTTTCAAAAACAAAAAATAAAATCAAACATAATATTTCGAAAAATCTTACAGATTTGAATTAAAAAGAACTCGAACTGATATATTTTCAAATACAGAAAACTATATATTTAAAATTTAAAAAATTAAAAACAATAAAAGACTTACTTGATTTAGAAAAGAATGTGAGATAATTTAGCGAAATTTTCTGAGATTTGATTCTGGTCTCAGAATTGATTAACGTTGAAGGAGGAAAAAAAGGAAAGGGGATGAACACGTTGGAGAGAGAAGAAGAAGAAAGTGGGTTTATTGAAAAGTTAATTGAGTAAATTAAGGACCCACCGTTAAAAGGTAAAAATACAAAGTAGAAAATAAAAAATGACAGATTAAATGAAATAAAGTCATTATATTTAATTTTTTTAAACTATGGTCATTATATATAAATAGTCTCTTAAATATGCTATAATATGTAATTTTTACTTCCAAATTTCAAACCAGGCTGGAGGCCCACTCAGGCACACCCTAATTAGGGAGAAAAGGGTAAACCTCATCCCGAGTGCACATAGTTTGAGCCAATTTAAAATTCAAATTGAAACTCAAATTTTTTAGATATTTAGGTTAGACTTTAAATTATAGATTGAATTTTGGATTTCATTTTTGAAATTTATAGATTTAGGATTGTATATCTGATTTAGTATTATGAATTTTTGGATATATCCGAAAATAAAATTTTTATATCTTATATTTAACCCTTGTCAATTACTCATATCATATGTGTCCAATACTAATAAGTCAAATTCGCAAGATCCAATAAATTAATATATATGACTCATCACAATATTAAATCAATACGACATTTTCTATTAATCAAATATAAAAATGTAAAATATTTCATGAGTAAGTAAAGTTTAATGCATGGCATGGGCGGTAGAGTTACCTTAATGCTTGTTAATTAAAGAAAGTTATAAATTTTAAGGAACAAACTATTAGGTGGATCGAGGTTATTAATTGTTATGTCTACCTAAAAAGTTCAAAAGTCAAAATCGAAAATATGAAACGAAACTTAAAAAATATAATCAAATCCAAATTTATTTGGATTGTACTTTTTCTTAATCCGAAAATTAAATTTTCAAATCGAAATTCTCATATCTAATTTGATGACCCAGACACCCACCGCAAAACCTCATAAATATTTAGATTGTATTATAATATATAATAATAGTTTTAAAAAATTTATGGAACGTAATTACATTTTGAGTTTCATAGTAAATATATACAGGCACTAATTCAATATGCGTTGATTCTCTTGATATAACAACTTTAACTATATTTCGTGAATACCCAAAATATAGTTATATTTCATAATTACACTCTAAATTATAGCTATTTATGAAATTTTCATAAAAAGTTTAAAGTATAAATAGACATTACTTGAACAACTTATCGAGCTTAACCAACATTTTAAATTAATTAATTTTTTTATTACAAACATATTATTTGAAAATAACTGAAAAGCCAAAAAGCCATAAGTTCTAGTCACTAGTTAATTAAACCTTGTTAAAATGGACGTTTAATTATCGATTATTTTCATGAAATTTGCTTAAAGATATTAGGAGAAAGAATAGATTTTGTATGTGAAAAGAATGATTATTGTATGTTTACGAAAAGTACGTATCAATTAATAGCGTTATATTAGTCAAATTATAGTGCATATTAATTTTTTCTTAATGGGTATTCAAATCTTATCCTAACAACTAACAAGGAACGGAGAGAGTAGTAGTATTTATGGCATACTTTTTTAATATCTAAATTATAATTTTAAAATACTACGCTAATCTAATTTAATTTAGATTTAAAAATTAATTGTCTGAATACCTAAAAATTCCTCTAAACTTGACGTGTTTTTCTCAAATCCCCTTAACCTATCAGTAGTTTTAATTACCCCCTCCCCCCTCCCCCTCCTAAACTTATCAATTTGATAGTTTTTAACCCCCTAATGCTGATGTGGCAAAAAAGTGACTACACTCCTTTTAAACATGTGAGGATTAAAAAAAATAAAATTAGCTCTCAATTATTTATTTTAATGGTATATTTTTATTTTTCAGGCCAATTAAAAAAAATTAACTCGAACTCTGTCATTCTAGCAAAATAAAATTAATTTTTTGAAAAAATAATGAAATATCATTGTGTATTTTTTTAAAAGATGAAATGCTATTTATTCAATTGGGTATTCTCTTTTCATGCTTAAATCAATTAAAAAAATTTTGAGTTCTGCCATTTTTATTCACATAAAAAATAATTTAACCTGGATACGGAGTTGCAATTGTATAATTTTTTTATTTCTTGTTAAGATACAATAGCTATTTGTTTTCTTCAGGACAAGTCTGGCCAAAAAAAAGAAATTGGTTAGAGCTCCTTCATCTTTAGTGAAATAAAAAGTTTTAATAGAGTAATAAAGATCCAACTGTATAATTTTTATTATATTTTAGTCAGATATAATGACTACCTGCTTCAACGGTGAAATTTTTTTTGGCAAAATCTATAAAAATAAATAAATTATAATTTTATTATTTTTAGTAAAATAATTTCTTTATTTGCTTAAAAAATAGAGTTCTAGTAAAGTTTTTTTTACTAGTTGAAAAATTAAATCTAACAAATTAAAAATAACACGTGGATAAAAAGTTTACATGGCAGGAGAGTGTATCTCACTATTTTTGGATCAAGAAATGGTGAAGAGAAAGTTAAAAACTACCAAATAGCTATTTAAAGAGTAAGTAAGACTACTAATAACTTAAAGAGTTTAAAAACGTATCAAATTTAAGAAATGTTTAGGTATTCTACCAAAATTAATTACATTAGCTCTGGATAAACAAAAAGTGGTACGAGGGAAAGAGGGTATATTTCCACCTATTCTACTACATCAATTTATATTAATGTATATTCATTTCTAATGTGTATAGCTATTTTATGGACCAATAAATTAAAGGTTGTTCAAATGAACGCTGGAGAATTGCTCCAAATATATAGGAAGAATTTCGGTGTTTCAGTTACATCTCTTCTCCTACTTACCTACCTACTTACCTTTCTTTCTTTCTTTCTAACAATTTTCCAACCAAACCCAAAATAGGGAATGAATTAATGCAGCTGCAGGATAGAACTTATTGGAAGAACAATCACAGAGAGGAAACTAAAAATAACAGTAGTAATAATAATAATAATGGATAAGAAAGAAAGGGCAAAGGAAAAAAAGGAGAAAAGACGCCAAGAGATCTCTCTTCTCCGTACTATTCCCTATTCTGATCACCAAAGGTCTATTCTTTATTTATTAGTATTATTAATTTCTTTAAAATTTTATGTATTTTTCATTTCCATGTTGCGTTTGGGTTAGATCTACGTTCCATCAAAATGGTAAGACCATGCATGAGGCAGTTTCTCGCATCTCCGTCTTAGCTTCCGAGCAGAAACAAATCCAACATCTAGAGTTAGTGTGTACAGAATGTGCTTAATTTGATTTTATATGTTTAATTTTGGGCAGAGGGAGGACTTTTGACAAGGCCATATATATGCAGAATTAAATAATTTGACCTTGTGTGCTTTTCCAACGAATTGAACCCCTATAGTTCTGTCCCCCAATTTTTTTTCTATCAGCGCAACATGTTCATGTGGATTTTCCCTCGGGTTTTAATTTTAAACACAACGCCGATCTGGTACGTTTTGCATGATTTTTAGATGGTGGTCATCTGAAACAATTGCTGTGGTGACTGGTGGAAATAGAGGAATTGGATTTGAGATTGTTCATCAACTTGCATCACACGGCGTTACTGTTGTTCTTACGTCGCGAGAGACAGCCGTTGGGGAAGAAGCAGCGAAAGTCTTGCAAGAAGGAGGTCTAAATGTGGCATTTCATCAATTGGATATTGTGGATCCTGCATCAATCCAAACATTTTGTGATTGGATCAAAGAAACATATGGTGGACTAGATATACTGGTATTAGATTTACTCATTGTGTTATAATTGAGAAATCTGTTTACTAGTTTCAGTTAACGTTATGTATGGGACTTTGTAGATCAACAATGCAGGAGTCAATTTCAATTTCGGCAAAGATAATTCTGTTGAATTTGCTGAAATGGTAATTCAAGTTAACTACTTTGGCACCAAAAATATGATCAAAGCACTGGTTCCGCTAATGAGGCCTTCCCCTGCTGGTGCTCGTATTGTTAGTGTGACCTCGCGATTGGGTAGACTTAACAGCAAACGAAATGTAAGTAAACAGCTCTGCTATTTCATTCAGAATTTTACCATATCTGAATGTGATCTTTTTTTTTTTTTTTGGTTGATGTTACCAGGGAATTTCAAATGTCACAGTGAGAAAACAATTGGAAGATGTAGAGTCGCTATCGGAGGAAGTTATCGATAATACTGTGAATACATTTTTGGAACAAGTAAAAGATGGGACATGGGAATCAGGGGGATGGCCTCATGTGTTCACAGACTACTCATTGTCAAAGCTAGCAGTTAACGCATACACTAGGTTAATGGCAAGGATATTTGAGGAACGGCCAGAAGGTCATAAAATATATATAAATTGCTATTGCCCTGGTTGGGTGAAAACTGCTATGACTGGCTGGGCAGGCCATGTTGCTATTGAAGATGCTGCTGATACTGCAGTCTGGCTTGCTTTGCTCCCTGATCAGTTTGTAAGTGGTAAGTTCTTCAATGAGAGGCGCGAGATTAACTTTTAAACTGTCATTCAGTGGTAAGTTCTTCAATGTGGTGGAGTTCATATTCAAGATGATCTGCATTTTGGTAACTGAAATGCAACCAACTGTTATTGGTGTCAGTAGAAATAGTTAAAATTGATTGCCTAGAGACGAAGAGCAATTTATTTGTACTTATAGTTGTTTTGTTTAAGCAGGTTGTAGGCAAGCTTGCTTTTTACCTCTTGTAATGGGTTTAAATAAATAGTATTATACATACACTATTGTTACGTTTCAATTTTACGTAAGACTACAATACATATACATGCGTGTTGGGTTTGTGTTGGGTTTGTGCTATGTGAATAAAAAATAAAAAGTTAAGAGATGTAATTTGAATAATATTTGTTCACATTTAGGTTGTGATTCATCCGACACAAACATTGTGTCTTTCATATTGAACATATTGTGACTTTTTCTTAAGGTACGTGTTCGTACTACCCTTCGTTGAGGCTTTGACCTCATTTTTCAAAGACACCAAAAAAAATATAGAAAATGTGAAATTTTCTCTATCTCCTAACTTCTGCATTATTTTCAACATAAAGAAAGTGGTGTGTGATTTCTCTGTTGTCATTTGAGTTTGAAGTTCTTCAATCTACATTCTCTCTATTGCGGAATAATTTTTTTTATTTTATTTTAAAAGAAAGTAATTAAAATATTTTGACAACAACGAGGGCATTAGATTCCTTAAAAATACAAAAACAAATTATTGACTCAAAATATTTTTCTGTTTCTTCTACTTCTCCGATTTACAACTGTTTTGAACACAATTTGAAAACAATACGTACTGCTTTGGATACAAATATCCCAAAGGAATTCTACGATGGAGAAAGGAGAAAATAGAGCAAGCTGGAAATGTTTATATCCTTTGATGTTTATCTAAATATTTTCAGATGCTGACTATGGTCCTTTAAGTTTAACTTATTTATCCAAAAAAATTATAAATTAATATTATCAAATATTAAAAAAAAACATTATTCATTTTAATATAGTCTAAAGAAAAGAAAATGCATCACATTAGATTCACTAAAATAGTAGTACAGCTATAAAGAACAATTCCTTTGGAACATAAGACTCCTGATAATCACCGTGCTTGGTTAGATAAAAATAATAATTTTTAAAATGATTTTATTAATCATAAATTATTTTGTTTAATAATTGCAATACGTGGTACAAAATATAAATAAATTAGCAACCACGTTGGGTTTTGTTGCATCTTAATTCTTATAGCAATGCAAGTTGATCAGCTGGAGTCCAAAGAGTCTCGATTTGCGTGTCAAACGGAAAAGAACAAAAGGAAGGATAAAACAACAAAGACCATTGAAACAGATTTTTAAAATTTGTTTAAAACACTTTTTATTAGCAAAAAGAAAAAAAAAATCTTTTAAGAGTGTGTTCGATATGGAATAAAATATTTTTTTATATTCAGTTAGATTAAAATTTTTAAAAAATATTTTTTTTTTAAAAAAAATAAATCTCATTTTTCCTTCCTTAATGGATTAAAAACAAGTCTCTCTAAAGTGAATATATAATTTTTTTTAAAATAATTACTTTTAACTTTTCAAAAATTTTATCAAAACGAACTAGAAAGAAATATCAAATCACCCCACATTTGAAGAAAGTAGGAAAAAGATTGTGATCGCTTTGGAAACAAGTCCCTTGCACGCATGCATTTGTGTGGAACCTGATCAAGATATAATCTAGAAGGTGTATTTTAGAGGGCTGGCCAGTCCCCATACCAACATGGCACGAACTTGGAAAGCATAATTTGGTATTCAATTTTTATACATGTTGGATGATGGATGTACCATAAAAGCTAGGTACTACTCCCCTTTGGATTACTCCTATCATATATATATATATATGCTCCAATTTTTTTTAAAATTAATTTTCCTAGTTGTAAAACTTGGCTAGAGTTCATTTTCACAAACATTAAGTTAAGTTGGAGGATAAAAATTCCGCTTCATCAAGGGCATGTTTGAAATATCATCTGCAAATTAAAAATAAAATTATTTAAAAACTATTATCATTGGAAAATTAAAATTTTAACATAATTAACAGGAATTATACAATTTAACTTATTTATTTAGTCAAATACTTATTTGATTAATAAAAAGTTGAGTGTAATTGAGAGAGAGTAATTACACTTTTCAATTTTCACGGAGGAGTTGATAATCACATAGACTAATAATAAGTTTATTTTTTATTTTTTATTTTTCTTTTAAATTTATTTTTTTCTACTATTTTAATTTTCTTTTATATTTTAGCTTTTTCTATTTTTTAAATATTCTTTTCATCTTTAATATTATTTATCTTTCATTTCCTTTCTTCTCTATTCCCAACTTTTACTTCTTGTGTGATTTTACGTAACTGCTCGGATTTTATATATTTTTTATTCTTTGTTTAAAAATAAATATATTATTATTCTAATTTATCAATTAAAGTAGAATTTTATTATTGAATGAGGTTATATGATTTTATATTTTTCTTTTCTTTTGAATTATATTTACCTAATTTGTCTTGAAATTTACCATAAGAAACGTATTGTGTTAAACTTTTTTATAATTTAAATTTATATTATATTTTTAGTCTTAACTTATTTATTTTAGTAGTATTGACTTGTTATTTCACATTGCATGTCATTCATTTTTCAGTAAGAATTGATAGATTATTTTTTATTAAATATTTGCATAATTTTATGACATTGTATTTATAAGATCAATATTTTTTTTCAAACATTATTTCATGATGTTATTAAAAATATGACTTTTAGTTTTTATGATTAATTAAATTAGTTAAAATTAGTTTTTATCAATTATATTTTATAATACTAGTTAAAAATTAGTATTTATTAATTAATATATTTTTACGAAATCTTAAATAACTATTTTTTAATATTATTTGTAAAGCGACATATTTTTTGAATATTAGTTTTAATTTTGTATGATTAATTTTTATTTTAAATTTTTTAATCTATTATGTGATTACACTTGTACAATCAAATAATATGCAATATAATTACATAACTGTAATTACATTATGACAAACAAACATGTCATCTAATTATCATACTGTGTAATTACTGCCTAGGAATTACATAATGACAAACAAACATGTCATCTAGTTACTATACTATGTAATTACCGTCATAGTAATTATACTGCAATTCTATTTTGATAAACAAATAGGTTTTCGTAATTACAATACTATGTAATTAATAATCTATATAATTACTACCTTGGTAATTAGAACAACATTTCACAATAACAGCATGATTTTCTCCAGAATCAATTTTCATGTTATATTTACTTCTCTATAACAACTCTATCTATAATATATAGTACAATGGTATACTATTTATAAAATTATCAATCTATTACAACCATATTTAAATATTATGCAATAATATTTTATAAAAAATATGTTATGTATAAAAGTAAATATTAAAGTATTTGGTAATCATCATTAATATAATGCACATAATAAATTTTAAATACGAATATCTAAAAGAAAAAAATTATATTAAAATAGTCCCACAAGTTAAAATGGTAACTTCACGAAAATTTCATATATATATATATATATGTGGCACCATAACAACTAGTGCCTCCTTTCAAAATAAGTGGCGTTTTGATTTCGTTTCAAAATAAGTGATTTTTCACATAATCAAAAGACATTAACGGTATTTTTTTTAATTTTACCTATATTTAAATAGAAAAAGTTAAGAAAATGTTAAAATATTATATTTTTTTAAAAAATATTTATTAAAAATAAGTGAATAAAATATATTTTATTTTTAAAATAAATAATTTCCTTTAAGCGATGTATCTAAATTAAGTACACAACTTATTTTAAGAAGAAGAGAGTATAAAATTTTCAAATAAATACAGTTAAATTAAATTTGTTAACTGTAATTAAGAGAGAAAGCGTCGTGGGAATAAAAGCAAGAAACATGTGTATGAAAATGAAGCGGGGGTAAACGTGCCAATCCATCCAATCCCATCCAATTGCAATTATATTCCCATTCGTATAAATTGACCATTCTTCCACTCTTCCCTTCCACAGCGTTGGGGGAAGAAAATCACACACACGCACTGAAAATAGACAATCACCCGTAGCTGCTGCGCCTTCATCTCCACCGACTCACCACCGCCCCCCTCACAATTCAATCTACACGCCCATTGGACCTCCTAACTGGAGTAGGAAATTGGTCTTTTTTTTTCTTTCCTTTTTTGTCCGTGTGTGGCTGAAAACCGGCCATTGACGGTTTCTTTAAAAACTGTTGTTAAACAGTACCCCCAATAAATTAATTTCTTTTCTAACTTTGGTAAACTTCAACTGTTCCCTTCTTCTTCTTCTTCTTCTTCTTCTTCTTCTTCTTTCTTTTGACCCGTGAACAAGAAAGAAAAGCCCGTGTATCATACGGGTCTATTCCTCGAATCTTCCTTGATCCTTCACAAAATATTCTCTTCTACCTTTCATCTTCCAATAGCAATCATTCTTTTTCTATTAGAGGAACTAGTTCGCTTCTTTACTGACTCACTACACGAAAAGCACTGTTGCGTTTGTTCTTTTAGATCTGATATTATTTAAAATTTAATGCGGTGAAGAAACCCACAAACTTTTTCTTTTTGTTGGGTATGTCTGGAGCTGCAGCGGAGCATGTGAATCATCCGGCAATGGCAACTAAGGACCGGCGGGGTTTCTGTAACCCGGTTAAGAATCCCGGTCCGGTCTCAATGGACCATGTTTTATCAGCTCTAAGGGAGACTAAGGAAGAAAGGGACCTTAGAATCAGAAGCCTATTCAGTTTTTTCGACTCCGACAATGTGGGTTACTTGGATTCTGTGAAAATCGGAAAGGGATTGTTTGCTATGCAAATTCCAGCGGACTATAAGTTCGCTAAGGAATTGTTGACGGAGTGTGATAGAAATAAGGATGGCAGGGTGGATTATCCGGAGTTCAGAAAGTACATGGATGATAAGGAGCTGGAACTGTATAGGATTTTTCAGGCTATTGATGTGGAGCATAATGGGTGCATCTTGCCCGAGGAGCTCTGGGACGCCCTTGTTAAAGCTGGTATTTACTATTTCGCTGACTTGCTCTTTAATTTCTTGTTCAGAGTTTAATCCTATTAGTACTGCTGCCTTGGCGTGAACGTAGAACTACCGTTTGGCTATTCGTGCAAGAAATATTACTACATTTATCTGTTAAGAATTTCCATCACTGAGATCTCATAACTGGTGACAGGCGCTTTTGTTCTGTGAGGGTTAATTGTCTTTCATTGGTATCGCCAAGATGATGTGCATATGTGTGTGTCTTGACTTATAAAAAAATGCGCCGATCCAAAAATCTAGCCAGCTAACAAAAAGGTGTATTGTCTTTACAAAAGGAAAATATGAATGAAACAAAAGAGTACTTTTAACTCTCGGATTTTCAACTCCTTCAAAAATTTGATCATTCCTCTCTTCTTACAACCAAATTATACAAATAGTTGTCTTCCATAACCTGTTCTTTCTAGCTTCCAACTTGCTCGCCATCTAACTTGCTATTACTTCCGCCATATACATATGGATTGTATTATGGACCATAATTGCGCTGCAAAACTACAATCTATTAGGAAATAATTCAAATCCTCACCATGCTTCTTAGTCTATACCAACTTAGTTGTATTAGTGGAAATGGTTCATGCATTCCTTGACATCACTTCCCATTTCTGACCGTGTTGGAAGAATGCTGTAGTGATTCATCAGTCCCCGGTGCCTTATCCTGCACAGTTCCGTATTGCTCTTCCCACTGCCTTCTTTTCAAAAAGATGTCATGCTCCTCATTTTTTCTGATACTAATTACCTGGAATATGATATGCTATGAAGTTACTTTTCCAGTGTGTTTTAGAACTGCCATGTAGGAAGCTTAGCTTTATGCATGAGCTTCAGTTCATTAGCTATAGAATGATAACTAGCTTCAATTCATTAGCTATAGAATGATAATTTAGCTTCAATTCATTAGCTGAATTGTGCACGAGCTTCGTCTTCAGTTGCTACTTTTGTTTGAACAGAAGCCCTGATTTTCTGTTTCTCGGGATCCATTTCTTTCTGTACTAGGAAACTTTTTATCCTTTACACCTCGGGGATGAGTAGTTAATTTTAGATTTCCATTTGGAAGACAGGTACAATAAAAGAAAGAGTGGGTGGGTGCTATGTGAGAGGTTTAATAGTCCCTTGTGTATATCAAGTAGGTATGATGTTATCTTGTCTTGGATGACATTACATCATATTCTGATGCCCCTGCATGATCTTTACAGATTTGTTCATCTTCATTCTTCTTGCCTAAAAAGTAACACTGGTTTGCAAGATAACATAGAGATTGTTGTTGAATTCAATGGTTGATAGCCTTTCTATGCCATTGGTGAGTGTTGACTTTGTAACAATTTGTAGTAGTTGACTGATTCTATTATGTACCTTTGTTTTGCATTTAGATTTTATCCTTATTTAAGCTCTATCGTCTTTCTCTGTGCATTCAAAGGTAGGGGGACAAGTCTTCGTATATCCTACCCTTTCCAGACCCCACTAGTGGGTTACACTGGGAATATTGTTGTCTTTCTCTATACGTTAATTCATTAATTCTTATTCTAGACATGGCTAGAAAGAAGAGTATATGTGCGTATGCATGTCCAATGTGTGGCATGTGAGTCATGTATGTCAGAAATATGAGTCTTTGTACTATCTTAGAAATTCAAGTAGATATTTATGTGTTCTATTCCGAGCATTGAGAGGAGATGAAATGGTTTTTCAAAGGGCTGTATTGCTTGGAGTTCTTGAGGTTTTCTCTATGTCATAGTGCTAAACTCTTGTTTTCGAGTTGTATGTACTTATTTCTGAGAAATGTTAGTTTCAGTTCAAGTATTAATTGAGCCATCTGAAGTCCAAACTAATGGGGGAAAGGGTGACTTTGGGTATTTCTAGAACTATTTCCCAGCATAAAAGGGAAGAGGAATCAATAAGAGGAACTTCCTTCCCTCTTTTCATCGTACAACTATTTTTCCCAGTTCCCTTCCCACTCTGTTTTGTTGGCATTGAAGCCTTGGTTCATATTCAGCTAGGAGAGAAACCCAGGAAACAAAGGGTAGCATGGAATAGTGGAGATTAGCAAACAGGAAGTGCCATGGAGCAAACATCAGGGATGAAATGTAGGGGGTTGCGGGTTTTCTGGACCTGCCTGAAGAGGCAAGAGTTGTCAACACAGTTTTGGGGGTGGGGTGGGGATTGGAACAAGAGCTAGTGCATCTGAAGTGCTAAAAATAAACTAAATCTACACTCACGTAGAGGAGGGTTTCGTAATGAAAGTATTGCACTCCTATTTAATAATTGTGCTTCAGAGACCTTGGGAATTTTCATTTCACACTTCAATCGCCGGTCTGCCAAGCCGCACTGAACCTGTGCAACTTTTCAGAGGGCATCTCACATGCACTTATATCAGTCACTGCCACCAGTAGTACGGCCACCTTCACCGAATTGCTTGTAGGCGTTCAGACCGAAGCTTCTGGCTGATTTCCTTCTCTTTTATCACCTATTATCCGAGTTTCCTGATCTCTTGGGGAAAAATTATGGCCGGCTATTGCTGCCAAATGACCGTCAGCACTCTGTTGGGCTGTTTTCTGTAGAGACGCCATCCTGAAGCTAGCGCCTTTATCCTGTTATGACAATCACTGATAGTCATCTCTCTCTCTAAAACTTTACATGGTTGTATTTCCTCCAAAGCGTATTTCGTTAGTAGAAGTCCTAAATGTGTTAAACACTTGGTTAAGTCCAGCCTGCATTTTGCTAGACCACTTCTTTATGTCACTGTTTTAAAAGTGTGATTAGTGAATGTGAAATATTTGTACTCCTCGAGTCCTTGTTACCATGCTAGTTGGCCTTGTGAAATTTTGTAACTCATTATAGAGCTTTTTACTTCATTATGAAGGTTTCACCTGTTATGTAAAATGCTCTGAACAAGTTCTCTTTCTCTGGCTTTTCACTTTTGCCACTTGGTTTATATTGTAAATATCTCTTCTAATTTCATCTTTACTCAATAAGAGGCCAAAATAGGTCTGAGTGATAAATTGGAATGCCTTCTGAATCCACAAACCAAAATTTCACCTTTACTCATTAACTCTGTTGCTATTGCGAAATATTCATCTCTTTTGAATATATGTTTCCAGACCATTCAGTGTTCCAAAGCCTCATTTCATTTCATTAGTTGTCTTCCTCCTATAAGCGAGGGCAGTTTCTTCTTTCTTGCAGGGATAGAAATAGATGATGATGAACTTGCACGTTTTGTGGAACATGTTGATAAGGATAATAATGGGATTATCACTTTCGAAGAATGGAGGAATTTTCTTCTACTTTATCCACATGAGGCCACCTTGGAGAATATTTACCGATACTGGGAGAGGGTATGTCTTGTAGATATTGGCGAACAGGCTGTCATACCAGAAGGCATCAGTAAGCATGTTCATACAGCTAAATATTTGATTGCTGGGGGAGTTGCAGGAGCTGCTTCTCGTACAGCTACAGCTCCCCTTGATCGGCTAAAGGTGGTTTTACAAGTTCAGACTACTCGTGCTTCTATTGGTTCTGCTGTCAGAGACATATGGAAGGAAGGTGCATTGAGTTTTTTTAGGGGCAATGGATTAAATGTATTGAAGGTTGCACCTGAAAGTGCAATCAAGTTTTACGCTTATGAAATGTTGAAAAATGTTATAGCTCGTACCAAGGATGAGGAACAGGGTGACATTGGAGCTTCTGGACGTCTTGTGGCTGGGGGCATGGCTGGTGCAGTAGCACAGACTGCTATCTATCCCATGGATCTTGTTAAGACTAGGTTACAAACACACGCATGTGAAGGTGGAAAGGTTCCCAACCTGGGAAAACTATCAAAAGATATATGGATTCAGGAGGGGCCTCGGGCCTTTTATAGAGGGCTGATACCATCTCTTCTTGGAATTATACCTTATGCAGGCATTGATTTGGCTGTCTATGAAACGTTAAAGGATTTGTCCAGGATTTATATTCTTCATGATAGTGGTATATAACTTGCTACACTTCAACTGCTACTTACTCATCTCCGACCAAGTGACATTAGCATTTTGCTAACGATTGTGTTTGATATACAGAACCTGGCGCTCTTGTGCAACTGGGGTGTGGCACAATATCCGGAGCACTTGGAGCAACATGTGTTTATCCTTTGCAGGTCGTAAGAACGAGGTAAATCTTGATGTTTGACTCGACTTGATTTTTAGGATTTGGATACGACTATTTGTGCTTTACCATGCAACCTGCCTTTATTCTCACACTCAATTTCAATTCCTGCTAGAATGCAAGCTCAATCTACACATACTGATGCTGCTTACAAAGGAATGTCTGATGTGTTCCGGAGAACACTTCGGCATGAAGGTCTCAGGGGCTTTTACAAAGGACTCTTTCCAAATCTTCTAAAAGTTGTGCCAGCAGCAAGCATTACTTATCTCATTTATGAATCCATGAAAAAGAGTCTTGATCTCGCTTAGGTGGCGTATAATCTTGGAAGGTTGCTCCACATTTGAGGGTTGAATCTGAGGACGATGATGATGGTGATGAAAAGGAATTAGGTTATTATTCTTATTGGTGATATGATTGTCATAATCATACACTCAAAATTTTTACTTGATTGATTTGATGCCCCCCATTGGATCTGGATGTTGAAGAAATTTTAACTGGAGTTTTCTTCTTGTCCCCGACAGAATAACAATGGTGGCAATTGAGAATAGTCTTCATTTGGAGATTTCTGTCCGAGTTATAGGAGTATCTTCTCTGTAAACTAATGCTAATTTACGTACACCTAATGGATGATCAAACACATTTTGCTCTATTTTCTGCTGAGTATTAGAAATCCTGCTTGTACTTTGATCATATAGGTAAGTAGTAAGTAAAAGAATTAAATAGCACAAGTTGTTTTTGTTAAATCATGCTAACAAAGAAAATGCTAAATTTATGATGAAAAGTAAAATCTTACTGTAGTTTCAAACAAATTTATGATGTTCAAGTTCTTTTCCACCAAACTATTTCCTTCTTTGTTTTTACCCATCATTCATCAAGATTAAAAATTTATTATTTTTTTCATTATACATATACGGAAAAGACTTGCCCTACAGTAGTTATGATGTTAGTTAATGATGCTTTTTTTTTAGGGGAAGGGAAAACGTGGGTGGGGATATAAGATGGGAATCGGAATCTCATCAATAATGTGAAAGTTATGTAGCCAATCGACATCATTTATATTACATACATTTAATTTATTATATATAAAAAAAATATTTTCTTTAGCTTTTGATTTTTTAGAAAATACTTATTTTCTCTCGAAAGTTTGACCAAAATTTTATTTTTCCCATAAGCTTTCACTCCATGTGGAGACACACACACTATATATATATATAATCTTATCTTTATCCCTATTTATATGACACACTTTTCTTCTATAATTTTTTGTCAAGATCGTCGCAGAAGCTTTGATACCAATTTCTAAATAAATTTGATTCTACAACTTCAATTTGAATAATTCTTCCGTAATTTAAAGTTGTATACTTACGTTTTTCTTTAAATTTATTGTTAGGGGTCGTTTGGTAGGAGGGACAAGGATAATAATTATCCTGCGTTTGGTAAGTAATATTAGTTAGTCCTAGGATTACTTATCCACCATTTATACTACAATGACGGGATAAGTTATCTCATATATACGGTGGGATAACTATCCCATGGGATAAAACTTTGTTTATCCCATACTCCTACCAAACGACCCCTTATTGTATTGGATCACTTCTATCCAACTTTTCAGTTTCTTGTTTGTATTGAAACGCTTCTCATCAAATGTGAAGCACTTCTAATCAACTTTTCTTATGCAAATATTTAATACACTATGAACATTTTATCAATATTGGGCAACACTTATTCAATAAAAAATTCACAATAATAAATTTTTCTATTTAAAAATTCATTTATTTCTTAGAGTAATTTTAAAACATTATAAAATATTTTCATAATTTTTAAAATTCATATTCAATAAAACTATATTACATAAATACTACAAAAAAAATATACTTTTGATCTCCCGAAATATGACCAAACAGAATTAGAAGAATTATTTCGCTAATTTGGAGCCAAAATCTTGCTAAAATTTTGTAGTTCTCGAAGAAAAGCAACAGACAAAACAAACGCACTGGATTTATATTAGTAAAATAACTCTTTATGTTTTCTCGATTTCATACAATAATAACATATGTTATTCATCCATCTGTCATGCGTGACATACACTCCTATATATAATTAATAATAATATTGCGTTGATATATATAACTGTGACTTTTCAATATTCTCCTTTTGTGGATGAATTGTTTAGGTGGTTTCATAGTCATGAATCATCAAACATGTTTACGTATTCACCCAGTATTGACTTTTTTCTTTTAAAATTATTATTATTATATCGAGGTAGGAAAGAGGAACGAAGGAATCAAATTTTCACTAATGAGATACTATTAAAAAATTACTATATTTCTATTAAAATATCTCATCGAAAAATATTTAGTAGCTATTCTCACTGATATCAGTGGGAAAAGAAAAAATAATAGTATTTTTAAATGAAAAAATCATAAAGTTTTTCACTATTTCAATGAGAATTTGCTTCCCACCATGCGTTTTTCTAGTGAATTGATTCGGTAGAAAATGAGTGGGAAAATCATATTTTATAACATAAATTTCTCAATTTATGATGAAAAAAATTCTCTATTTCTAACGGTGTGACGAAAGTTGACCTAGTTAACCACTGACAACAACTTTTTCTTTTGGTAACAACCGTAAATCATCAAACAACTTATTACACCTTATATCTTGCAAAAAAACTCCTGCACAAATTAAAATGGTCAATGACTGTTTGAATATTTCAACCTCTTTTAACACTCATTGAATTAATGCCTCTCAATTAACATAGTCAATACTTTGGACGGCTTTTTTCCAAAGAAACTCAAGGGCTCCTGCGATTTATTACTTTCAAACCTGGCTGTCAAGACTTAAAGTGAAATCAATTCTATTTTCAGATAACTCCATCAATGCAGTCATCTGTTCTTCGCCTAACCCTCCTGGCAAGCTTGGGACGAAAACACATAAGTTGATCCGCTACCACGTGATGCTTTGTGTTTTGCCTTATCTTATTTTAATTAATTCTGTTCAACTGTTGCAGGCCTTGAAATGTCAAGGCTGCTGCAATATATATGTAAGTAACACAAAACTTGGCTATTCGTTTGGTAGTTAACCTATACTTACTGATTTAATAGGGTACTACTATATATTTTCTTAAAGAAAATTTCTTACAGAACAGTAGTTTACACTCGGGATCAGTCAATTGTTGTATGCTATCAGTACCAACAAGTGCCTAATTTTGAAGAGATTAATCTTTTTAAGACAGTTAAAAACTGCTATAGACAGTCAAATTGCACTGATAGTGAAAACAACATTTACACCGTTAGAGTATATAACTTAAATCCTTTGGTACTGTTTACTGGTGCAAAGCAAAACAGTCAAAACCTGCTATAGACAGTTAAATTGCACTGATAGTGTAAATTTCGTTTGTACTGTCAGAGTATATAACTTAAATTCTTCGTGGAAACGTTCGCTTTTGGATGTACAACACTTTGGATAAAATAGAAAAGTAAGAACAGGACTGTATTTCTTGAAAAGAAGGCATAGCCTCCAACACCTTTAATAGCAAAGCAACAAACTGAACAGCAAAGCTAAAAGACTTGACATAACATACATGTGAAACTTGAAAACCCCAACTTATCCATGATGGAAAGTAATAATACATTATTGAAAAAAAAACAAAGAAATAAAAATCCTGGAAGAAAGGCGTTGCCTTCCCTTTGCCTCTATGACTTGCCTGTTATCCCTTGGCATCGACTCATATCAGATGCACCAAAGGGTGTGACCTAGTGATCGCCATTTCCTCGAGTAGTACATCAAAATCCTTCTTCTTTTTCTTCTTTCTCCACATCTTCTTGTGCTTCACAACTAATTATAGGAGCTGAGTTGCTGTTTTCTCTTGTTTCTACAAGTCCTATTATATAGCAATCTTGGAAGCCAAGAATTTGTGTCCACCTTATTATCTGTAACCAAGGTCTACAAAAATAGAGAAATGACAAATCTTTATGGTCCCCCCATCCTAGTAATATTCTTTTTGTATTAGGCCATCCTGCTTATCCACCACTAACGATATTTATATTCTCTCTTTCAAAAGATTTAAGATAAATACAACCACAATAATTACATCTCGATTTCAAACAAGTTAACGTTAGCTATACAAATCTTCACTGCACATGTCATTCATGGGCCGAGCTAGGGTATCTGAACAATGTCGAGATTACTTTTTAGGTATATATAGTAAATATTGAATCCATTCGCATGTTAACTTTTTTATCATTTGAAACCCTTTAGTGAAAATCCTGCTTCCGCCTCTAACCACGCTCTATTTAAGTTTATCTCAATAACAGAATTAGATTAATAAAAGCAAGGAAATCTATTCACTCTCCATGTGGAGAAAAGCAAAAAAAAAAATAAAATAAAAATAAATCCAAGCAGAGCTAAAGTTAGCTGACAAGTGGAATGCAAGTGGAAAGTGTTGGGTTAAAACTTAAAAGCATTTAACTGAGGCCCCTCAAAGAATTAAAAATATATATACAAGTAAAGGGATGCTGAAAGAAGAAAACAGAGGACCCTCATTACCTACTAAAAGTAGAATATGATGCAGATTGGCTTTCCCTTCATAGAGTACAATTATTTTGCACCGTCCACTTCTAGTACTCAAAAATTATTATTATAAAATTATAAATGGTTGTAAAGAATCTTGTGGAGGTTGAAAGCCACTATAATGCATTGAGTGGGAGAGGAGACATTATACCAGTTAAAAAGGACCTAATTTTGTAAAGTGTACAATACTTGTCATTTTCCATGCTAATGTATTATTGATACACAAAGCAGCTAAAGGGGTTAAGTATGTAGCTGTCTTGAGTTGGATAATGGAGCTTTCTTGTTCCGGATTCAGAATTTGAAGTTTTAGAAAGTTTTTGTAATGATCTTAATTTAATATAAATATTTATGAATATTTAGTAGTTTATTGCCTTTGGACAAACACTTCAAATTACCATCAACATTAAGGTTTACTATTCTAGTTCTTTGTTTTCAGTGGCAAGAAAATGACACTCACACTACAACTTAGACACTTCCCAAAAATCTAAATTCTGGATTAACGAAGGAACAAATATCATTATGGCAGAAAATCCTTTGATAGTAAGAACTTTTAATTTTACGGTACGAACAATTGACTTTATTATGTGTACCAATTCATAAAAGTTAATTTTGATAATGATTAAAATCTTTAAATCCGCAAGACAGTGAATGGTAAACATGTTACCTTTATTTATTAAGGAATTGTGACTTTCAAATATGCACTTCAAGCAAGAGAACAAATTTAATAGGATGTAAGACTCCACTCATCTCCGATTCTTCATCTATTATATCATTCACTATAGGTTTCTACTGAAAAAAATTGAGACGTTTGCAATTAGAATATTAATTTATCACTAGATGTTAAGAGTTATTCTTTTTTCACTATCTCTTACTTCATTTTTCTTTATATCTTGATATTTATATTTACTTTTTTTCTCCTTGCAACCTTTCTATAAATAACTTGCCCTAAGGTTTGTGCACATCTTCCCTTTCGAAACCCTAATTACGAGATTGCACTAAATATGTTAGAATTGTTCTTTTATTTTTCCTCAAATTATTCAACTCTTATTTGCCGTCTACTCCATCGTGCTCCTGAGAGGAAAATTGCCCAAGTCCATATAAACAAACCACCAGTCCATTCCCCAACCAGTGTGGGATTTTAATCCACTCTAATACTCCTTTCATGCCTAGGCTCAACTGGAGTGTGGATCGGGAGTCCAAACGAGAATCGACCTACCTCTGATATCATGTAAAGATATGACACCTGGATCTAACTTAATCCAATAGCTAGCTCATGAACTAAAGATTGCCCAAGTCCATATAAGCAAACCACTGTTCTATTCCCCAACCAATGTGGAATTCTAATCCACTCTAACAAACGTTATTTGCTATATCAGCATTTACTACTACTTTCTTGAGAAAATTAAGTGGAAGGTAACAAATAAGTCTTGAAATTAAAAATGGTGACATTGACTTTGTCAACTGTCATTAACTAAAAAATAGATATAATTAAAGTGATTAAAAACTTTTGGGTGTAAATTAGAATTTTGATAACTTAAAAAAAAAATTCCCTCCTAAATTTTCAATTTCAAAATTTAAATTTCCCCTCTCTTTTTATATTTTCATATCACTTTCTTCTTTCTCTTCTCTCTCCGGATTTCTCTCTTCTTCTTCTTCTTCTTCTTCCTCCTCCTCCTCCTCCTCCTCCTCCTTCATCATGTCGTTGTTGTTGCCGCCGCTGCCGCTACCTCTATCGCCACCACCATCATTGTTGTGTTCATTTTTTTATTGTATTATTCTTATTCTCCTTTTTTTCTCTTATTTCTACGAGTTTTTTTTGCTCTAATCATTTTTACTCAATAATTAAGACTTGTACCACTTTTTTTTAATTTTGAAACTCTTTTGTCACTTTTAATTCACTAGCCCTACTTTCTTTCATCACTTTAAAGTGAGACTAAAATAGATAATTATAGACTTCAAGAGAATGAGAGACACATCGGTGGACGTGCCGGAGTGGTTATCGGGCATGACTAGAAATCATGTGGGCTCTGCCCGCGCAGGTTCGAATCCTGCCGTCCACGAAATTTGTTTCTTCTTTTTTTCTTCCTCCCAGCATTCCCATTTCAGAGTAGTGGACACTGTGCTAACTGCTAGTTGTGGTTTTGATTTTCCACAATGAACAAGAAGAACTCCCATCCCATGGTTCAAATAAGGTGCAAGCAATCATCATCCTACTTGATATTTACACTGAAGCAACAATGCAAGACGATTTCACAAATTCAGCAAGTTCATGCTCAATCCATTACCAATGGCTTCCTTCTCTCTTTCAATTCCACTCTTATCCTCACTCAAATCCTTCATTCCTTCACTTCCCTTCTACCTTCTCTTCCTTTACAACGCACCCATCACCATGCCTCTAGCTATGCCACCTCCATTTTCAGCCTCATTCACAACCCATCAACTTTCTGTTACAACACCATCATTCGAGCCCACACACTTCTCTCTTCCCCCAATACCTCCTTCTTTTACTTCCTCAAAATGCGCCGAATTTCAGTTCCACCCGATTCCCACACTTATCCTTTTGTTCTCAAAGCTTGTGCTTTACTGAATTCTCTGTTTCTGGGCAGGACCCTTCATTCTCAAGCCTTGAAGTTTGGGTTTTTAGTTGACGTGTTTGTATGTAACAATCTTGTTCATGTGTATACGGCGAGCGGTAGTATTAGTGATGCGCATAAAGTGTTTGATGAAAGTAGTTGCAGAGATGTTGTTTCTTATAATTTAATCATTGATGGGTATGTTAAAGCGGGTGAGACTGGCAAAGCCAGGGACGTATTTGATGAAATGCCTGTACGAGATGCAGTTTCTTGGGGCACCCTTTTGGCTGGATATGCAAAAATGAACCAGTGTAAAGATGCCATTGAGCTATTCAATCAAATGGTTACGTTAAATGTAAAGTTTGATAACATTGCGTTGGTTTCTGCTCTCTCAGCTTGTGCACAACTGGGGGAACTAGAAATGGGGAAGACAATACATGATTATATTATAACGAAGGGGATTGCGATGGATTCATACTTGTGTACTGGCTTGGTAGATCTATATGCCAAATGCGGCTGCATTGAGATTGCAAGAGAGTTATTTGAGACGAGCAAGGAAAAGAAAGTGTTTACTTGGAACGCTATGCTAGTTGGATTAGCCATGCATGGCCATGGCCAATTACTGTTTGATTACTTCTCAAGAATGGTGGAGACCGGTGTTAAGCCTGATGGGGTGACCTTTTTGGCACTGTTGGTGGGATGTAACCATGGGGGTCTTGTTCATGAAGCTAGGAGGTTCTTTGGAGAAATGGAAGGGGTTTATGGTGTTCGTCAAGAACTAAAACATTATGGATGCATGGCGGATTTGCTGGCACGTGCAGGGTTGATTAAAGAAGCTACAGAGATGATAGAGGCCATGCCAATGGCTGGTGATGTGTTTGTCTGGGGTGGTTTGCTTGGCGGATGTAGGATACATGGGGACATTGAGCTAGCAGTGAAAGCTGCTGAAAATGTGATGGAGGTGAAACCTGAAGATGGCGGGGTTTATTCAATCTTGGCAAATGTCTTTGCAGATGCTGGCCGTTGGGATGACTTGGTCAATATAAGGAGAAGAAGAGACTCTGCAAAGATCAAGAAGAGTGCTGGTTGTAGTCTGATTCAATTGAATGGAGTGACACATGAGTTTATTTCATGGGATGACATGCACCCTCAAAGCGACGAGATATATTCTATCTTAAATTGTCTGCAACTCAATTTGAAGCAATATTACTAGCGATAGAGCTATGATAAACTCACAACATTTTCTTGTCACTTGTTCGTATTGTGCCAAGACAAGCTTAATTGGAGCAACACGAATAGTGAAGATTCATATAACAGAACCCAACATGTTTGGGATTGAAGTGTAGCTGCTGATGTACCGGTTCAACTATACTATAGTTATTTACTTGTAAAGGAAATTCTTGAGTTACATCTCAGTCCAGGTTTTCTGATCTCTCTTTTTTTCCTCGACTACACGAACTTCATTTGTTTTTTCTTGCAAGAGCTACACGCAGGTAATACACCACTGGATTTTGCTTTATTGGTGATAATTTGTAAACATCTCTTCCACTCGGCCAAATGACATAGTGAACTTTTCTCTTTGAGCAGCCACTACAGAGTCATAGTACTAGTTTACTTCCACCTGCCAAATAAAAACAATGAATTGTAAATGCGATTAGCACAAACCATAAATAATGACCAAAAAGATAATTGGATCCAGTTCACTACTTTTTCTTTAAAGTAACTTTATGTTCTTTTGTTAAGTCAATACTTCACACGAAAGCGCATAATCAACAAGTGCAGCATACAATATGCAAATTGATTCGCTATTTCATGGAGTAAAATCTAAATACCTGTGAAATTGTTCAAGAGAGATTTCAGCCCAAAAGAAGATTAAACACGTCTCTCAAAGTGATTATTCCTTCTACATGCAGGCTATTGGGATCAATGACCACAACCCGCCGCACAACTGAAAAAAAAGTAAAGGCATTCAAAACTC
The DNA here is from genome assembly GCA_035772735.1 of Datura wrightii. Taxonomy (NCBI): domain Eukaryota; kingdom Viridiplantae; phylum Streptophyta; class Magnoliopsida; order Solanales; family Solanaceae; genus Datura; species Datura wrightii. Next base: position 177,886,427 of record JASDFA010000010.1, on the reverse strand, counting down.
TTAAGATTACGATGCTTGCAAGAAAAATGTCACAAAGAAAAAAAAGAAGAGGTACAAACTTGGATCTGAAAGGAGCTCCATTATCCTATACAGTGAATCAAAGCGTGTGCATGTCCTACAACGATCACGGGATGCTTCATCTAAGACCTCAAGGACCTGCAGCCAATTTCAAATTATATGCAGGAAAAAGTAGAAAGACGCAGGTAACTACAGGATTAGACTTCCAAAAAATCTTTTCTTGTGTGGATTTACACGCAAAGTGATAGAATGTCCTTCATGCCTATAAGAACATCAATAATTCCCAACACTGTTTACCAAAAAAACCTCCCAAGTACTTTTACCCATAATATCTGGAATTAATCAAGATGAACGAGTTCCAAGAGAAGAGCCAAACCAAATGGTAGGTAATAATAGTTTACCTACCATACAAGTATGACTACCATTGAAGTCTTCATAGAGTAATTGTGTACCAAAGAACCGTCTTTGGAGACAAGTAGCACCATGCTTATATTTAGCACCAAGGATGATGATCTTGAGTAAACAAGAGATGGTGGATTGCAAGGCACTTACTTGAGTCATTGACATCTGGTCAAGCCGAAAGCGAGCATACACATTGCCTCTTGCCAAAGAGGTTATATCGCTGTGTTAAGACCGTCAATCAAAAATCCATAAGGCTTTAATTAAAAAAACATCTTCAATGATGCTGAAAATAAAATATCTCAAGAATTTACCATTGGAAGTGCATGAATTACCTCCGAGAGTACACATGTATAAGTGCTCCATAATCATCAATGATAGGTATTGAGCTTATCTCACCTGTCAGAGCAAGAGAACGATGTGCTTAATACCCATATATTAGATATCCAACAACGAAATGTTAAAAGTTATGGTGATCACTAACGGATGCAGAGGGTAAAATCTCAATAACAACAGGAAGATTTTCTAATTCAACTGAAAATTCCTATAATTGAGATGTGGAACGTAGTGGAAGGATCTAGACTGTATCACATGTTTAATAGTATATATGAACCCCACTAGCATATAGACAAGGAATAAGATAGGGAGAGGGATGGGGGGAGGACGATAGAAAAGACAAAAAACAGAAAAGTTAATTCTGCACCCTTAACTTTTCCAGGATACTAGCTCGCAATTAATGCATTATCACTAAACCATGAGTGTGGGGAATCCTAGCTATGAATTTATGGGCTAGGAGCCAATTAAATCCGTAAATTTAACTTGTAGTCGTGCAATACAAAAGCCAGAGCAAGTAACACTTCCTATGTGATTCAAAAGACACTGACACACGTGCAAACAGAAAAGAGTATCAGATGCACAGGGGTTTCAGTAAACACAGGAAGAAAACTCAGAAGCACAGGCTGAATTCTGTTTATTTGTGTGTAAGTTAACCTGGACAATTTAGTACTACTCATAAAATACAATTGTGTACCTTCTATTAATAATTTAAGAGCAGAAATAAGGAGATCTCTGCTGTGTAATGTCAATAATACACGGCTGCTTGCCCTTCCAACAACTTCTCTCGCCCAGGTGCCTAATGGAAGATTACCGACTGGTTGTTGTAGAAGAGGCAGATACTCTAGAATGTGACTAAAATGCCTGCAGATGTCTAACATTTTCCAAGGAAGATAAATGAAACCAACATAAGCCCTTGCAAGAACATTATGAGGAAAAAAAGCTGAATAAAATTAAAACAAGTTATAGGCAACGGACGCTTTAAAATTCCTGCAAGGCATGCAGTATGCAACAACTGCGAACATGACCCGTCTTCTGCTGAATGTAAAATTGGAACAGCAGATATCTTATTTTGTAATAATGTTAGAGCCACATCTTTCAGAGACTCATCAGGGCCAGCCTGTGATATGAATAGAAAGAATAAGATTCCAGATAAAAGTGCTGTGAGAGAAAAGAAAGACAAATTTCTCATAACCTGCAAATATGAAACCCCTACACACCCAAAAAAGAAGGCCAAAACTTCCAGGGAGAGACATGATAAATAAAACGAAAAGTTTTTTTTTTATGAGCAAAAGCAAAAATATTAATATTACCCATAACAGTTAGAGAAATACAGTTAGCTAAAAGTCCAGCTAATTGTAAGATTACGTACTTGCAGTAATACCCTTCTGTTTGGAGGTATCATAGCCCCTGACCCTTCAGCATGCAGTTGGAATTTTCCATATTTCCAAGTTGAAACCGTGTGCATTTCAAGTTCATCAATGGTCAGCATTGAATGACTTTCGTGGAGCTGCAAAAAACAATAAAACTTATGTGTGTCATATAGGAAAGAAGCATAGATTACATGACAATGCACTAATGTTTTAAACAACAATTCTAAGATCAGATTAACATTAAAGATAGAAAAGTCAAAGGCATATGACAGGAGAATTCAACTACCCAGAGTTGTGCATAGTAGATGTAATTCAAAAGAAAGACAATCTTTTCTTGTGATTAAACCTGTATTGCTTGGACTCTTCAAATATGCTGCCAGGTGCATGTTGGATTCTCCAAAAAGAGTGCATTTTTGTAGGATCCAACACGGGTTTGGCAACATTTCGGAGAGTCCTAGCAACATAGGATTAAACCATATTATATAGATTCTCCCATAAGTACAATGCAAGGTACATTCATCTGCAGGTTTATGATCCTCAATGAGCATAGATAGTCACTTCGTCACAAATATAAATTAAAAGACGAGTCTGTGACATATGATTCACTCTCCACAATTTGCTGCAATTGAAAGATCAAATGCTTGACATGAGCAGGGGGTGGGGGGTGGCAGGGTTCCTCTGTGGACAAGCGTTTATTAGCCGTATTAAAAGGGAGCTTCTAAGTTTTTACTAAAAACATGGATATTGATTACCAGATAAACAGAACGAAGCCAGAAAATGTTTCCTCCAGAAATATTTTTCTCCAACTCAACTCTCAGCACTTAGATTCATAGCTCAAAATATTAAAACCTTAGATTCATAGCTCAAAATATTAAAACTTGTTGCCAGAAGTGCTTAGCAACTTCCTAGTACCTTCAATAAGATCAAAATGAAATCAGAAGCAGTAAGCATTCCTGAGATCATTGCATTCCGCTCATCCCAAAGAGGCATCACTGCAAGTCCCTAAACATATATTCAACTACTGAACTTCAAAAATTCCAAGCATAAAACAAAATCAATAGGTAACTTGAATGGAGGAAAAAAGTGTAAATAAATCATTAAAAATCTAGAAATATAATTTCTAGTAGGATAGCATGAGCTCCAACTGGATACTAGAATTTTTCAACTGACACAATTGCATAGATGTCCAATCAATATCCAGGGATATTCTTTTGCCAGGATTTGCCGACACCAAATAATGATTTTCCTTTCTTATGGTTTCTGCAATGAAACTAACCCAAGGAATAGATCTTATAAAGTACTACGGACTAAAGGAAAGACAGCTGTGTATCAATCACAGAGAAAGTTGACAAATGAATATTGGACGGCTATATTCCACAACATCCAATACTGAAACATCTGAAACAGAAATGGATAAGGTGCCATACCATACATCCTCATACCTTTTAAACAATGAAGGTCTCAACAACCACATATTACTTTTTGGAATAGACCATATAAGCAAGATTTCAGAGGGTAAAATGAAGTGGTTTCACACAACAAAAACAACTGCAATTTGATCCCAAACTAGTCGGTGTCTTCTCTATGAATTCTCAATATCCATTATCGATTTAGACCATTTCCAACACTCAATAACTTACCGTTTAAGGAAAACTAGGATTCTCTATATTTTCTATTACATGCAAATCTCTAAAAACTAAAAGGACTCGTGGAAACAACAAAATAATAGGTAAGTGTGGCAAAATTATAATTGTACAATTTCAATTTCTAGTAGAGGTTTCATAGACACTACGATGATGTCCATGTGGATACCCCTTGTCATGTCAGTCATATGCTTTAGTTAGGCTAAGCATGTCTAACGGGGCGGGATGATCCGGAAACGGACGGGACCAATCCCACAAGGGCCAAATGGCCAACCAGTGACCCGGGACTGGTCCAAACCAGTTATGTCACATCATTGTGGAACTGGTTGCCCAGCCCGGCTCGGCGTGGTTTAATAGTAATACTTTTTTTCCAGCTTTATTTATTTATTTAAATTTCCGACCATTGGGCAATGGTCCTAAATGGTCAAATTTGCAATTTTGACCCTTTTCTTTTTCCTTTTTTATTTAAATACTAACCCTTCCCCTAATTACACATTGACCCTTTAGAGAATCTATAAATAGCCTCTCCCTTCTTCATTTCTTCCACACAACTCCCTTACTCTCCATCTCAATTCTAATTCTCTCATTTCTCTCTTAAATTTATATCAATCATTAACTCTCATAGTTTTTAATTTTTATTAGATTCAAGTTTTAACTTTCAACAGTTGCATGGATAATTCTCCTCTTCCTTGAAGACGAGCAAAACAAGTCTGATGTGGATGTATTTTGAGCTATTGGATGAAGATAAGATTCGATGTCTACTTTGCGGTGAAACATATAAAAAGCATAATTCCGCACCGGGATATGGGGGTATCAGTTTTTTGCTTAGGCACCCAGATCTAGATGCAGATCTTTCTTAAATTTGAACTTTGAAGTTTCTCTTGTTTAGTTGTTATAAAATGTAAACTTTGGATTTGCAAGTTTTACACAAAAGAAGAAGAAGAAGAAGAAATTGTATTGAATATCTTGAAGAAGAAGAAGAAATTGTATTGAATATCTTGATGTTTAAGCTTTGAAGTTTTTTACATATTGTTCTTGATATTGATTACGGCTAGTTTTCTAATAAATTTCAAACTTAATAAATTATAAAATAACTAAACAAGAAATTACAAAATATAAAAAGAAAAGCCTTGTAGTTTGATAGTCCATTAACTATAATTTTAGTACTTATAAAAAAAACTAAAAATAAAACTCTTTAAAAAGTATAACATAATTTTTTTAAGACTTTAAATTTTTAAAACTTTACTCTTTAAAGTGTGGACTTTAATTTGAAGAATTTATAAGTTACAAGTTTATAACATTTAAATTTTAAGAAAATTATATTTTAATTAATATTTTTTTTAAAAAAAATACAATATTTTAATGAAATCCAGCTCCACCCAACGCAATATTGCCTAACCCCACAGGGGCCAGTTAAAACCCATTAAAACCCAGACCGGTTGGAATGGGCCCCGGACAGAACAGGTTGATTTTTTCTTGAACCGGACCGATCTGGCCTGACCCCTTAAGTTAGGTATGATGGCCCTTATATGTATGTATGTACAGTTTTTTTAATCAGAGCTTGCCAGTTGTGTCACCTGGTTTCTTGTTTATGGAGTAAGTCACGTGACATGATTCATGTGTATAGTTGTATTTTATGCGTTCACATGGTGTTTGTCTGCCTCACCTAGGCTTAGGAAGTGACAAACTTGCTATCACGACTTAGTCTTAGCCCCAATTAGTTTGTCCTGTGTATATGGATCTTTTATTTCCATTATGTAGTGTTCATTTCTAAGTCAACAAAGATTGTGAAAAAATGAATGACTTTTGAATAAGTCTATTTTGTATGTCCTAGCAGTCAGGTTTGGTCCTTGGGGCAGCAACCCTTTTAGGCTGTGAACTATATCCGACAATTATTAGTCAATCCACGCAATTCAATAACAAATCAAACCATTATAAACAACCTTCACCCATTTTATCCAAATATTAAAATAAAGTTGTTTTTATAAAGTGCAGAAAATCTTTGGCTGTGTTGACTTATTAATCAAGTCCATAATCAAAATGTATAACTAGGATATAAACTCAAGGTAACTCATGAAAGTCTCCAAGACAAATTACAACTACCAGAATTTGCTTGAAAAAGTACTTATGGTTAACTACAATCTTGAATGATAGAAAACCAAACCTGTTCATACATGATATTAAAAGCCTGTTTCACAGCCACTTCAGTATCTAATGCAAAGACCTAGCAGCGAAGAATCACCAAGTAGGTAGTCAGCAAATTTTATTGGTTACCTTATTAAGAAAAAAAAAAGTAGTCAGCAAATTTAATTAGAGATATTATTAAGTAAAGGCATAATATAAGGGGAAGCTAATAAATAATGATTTCCAAACCTTCCCTGAATTTGGAATCAGCTCATATGCTCGGTAAGATGACAGGAAGATGAATAGATGATGGCGGGAAATATCTATTTCGTTGTCTGACAACTGCATGATTGGTTTAAGCTGCAGTCCGTGTGAAGATGAAGATTGGTTGGTATGGAAAGAAATTATACGAAATTAAAATGTGAAGGAAAATGATTGAATTAAATTATTATGTAGTTATCAGAACGAGGGATGGAAAACGAAACTGAGGGTCAAGAACCATATCGAGTGAGAAATTCTTTCTGGTTAGCACTGACCTCTATATGCATGCTTCTAGCAAAACCCAAGACTAACTTTGACTGAGCGTCCTCTATTAGTAAGCCAGAAGGTGTGGAATCTGATTCCTTAACAAATATTAAGTTGTTGATAACACCATACTCATCCTGAACACATAGTTGTTCCTGATCAACTTGCCAAACGCCATCAACCAAGAATTTGTACTGCATAGTTCATTTGGAGCCAGTAAATTCAACTCCATACAAAATGTGCACTTTTCTTTACCTTAAGCAGGTGTGGCATGTATAATACAAACAGTAACAGCTGTAATATGTAAAACTAAATGATAATCCCGATCTTGTGAAGAGGTAACATTTTCTAAATGATTAGCTTGTTAAGAAAACAAGGACGGTCCTGAAAATCAAATTATTTATCAGAATAGAAATATTAGACACAAAATGGGATCAGATACAAAGCAGCCAAAGCATCAAAGCAAAGAATACCACAATCCTCAGTAACTAGACATGGAAAACCTGTATCAAGAGAAAAACCAATGCCTGTACAGTAATATACTAAATCTGAGAAATATTTTTACAGGCCTGAATATTTGCTAATACTTAGACCATTAGACGCTAATAAGCATATTGATGCATCTTCTTATAGGCAGTTAAAGTGCACCAACACAAAAAGTGTAGGGGAATTGGACGGTAAGATGGATCACAGTGAGTAATAGCATATCTCCTGGAGTATTCCATCAATCTTAATTTAGTTAACTCACTTTAACTTATAATCCATCCAATTCATTTGACCAATTCCAAATAGCAAATTTCCCATCTCCAGAACTTGAATTAATGAGAAATAACACTACCTGTGTTTTTCCAGCCTTGACCTGCTATCTTATCAACTTACCTTCCATCTTTCACACATTTAGCTATTATTTGAAATATCATTACCTACCCCAATTACAACAAGTCAATTCAATTTTACTTTCCTAATGTTGTTATTGTCTTTTGAAATCATCTAAACTGTGGGAGGGAGTAAACGGCGTAGGTTAATAAATGGTTATCAGTTATCCACATTAAAACCCCTTAAATAATGTAGGTGAAAAATGGTCCACACTTATCCAGTTTATAAAGGCTTAAAGTACTTGGAAGTTGGACCAGATTGTAATTGAAAAAGAGCACCCATTAATAACTTCTTTTGCTTGGATATGCTACTGATTAGCTGAGATTTCACCATTTTTCAGAACCTAAAAACAGGTAGTAAATACAAAAATTTGCAGAACTATCATTCTGTGAACGAGAAAATATTATTATGCCAGAAACAAGTAGAAAACACGAGAAAACAGAAGCCTCAGATGATAAAACCAGCAGCTCAGGTTTAAATTTTGACTCAGATTAATTCTTCTGTTGCTTGTTCTGTCATTGTGACGACACACCCTCACTCATGCTCCAGAGAAGTCAGAAACTTGAAAATTTAATGAGGGAGCAAGTTAACTTTCTCAGGCCATTACACAATTTTCAGGAGAAATATGCAATTACTACCTTCAGAAGCGCAGTGCTAACTTTTGTTTTAGTTAAGTAGATTCAACGAGTTCCCCAGACCTCACTTGGTGAGATTACTCTGGATTGTTGTTGTCGTAAATAGATTCAACGTGTTAGTTATGCACAGTGTAAGGTGAAACCCCCAGAACAAATCACTCCTCTATTCACTTTTACTTGTCCACAATGACCTTTACACTTCTTATAAGAAATAATAAATGAAGTATGTATTTTACTATAATACCTATATTATTTGGTGTGTAGTTTCAATGGACTTGGGAGATGATTTGAGAATGATTAGTAAATGTTAAGGGTAAAAACATGAATTGTGTTGTTAGTGGACAAGTAAAAGAGAATGGAGGGAGTACATAGTTAACTTAACTTAGTCCAACATAAGCAGTTACGCGTTTAAACTTAAGCTTCCCTCCAGATGGACATAGGCCTTCAGAAACCATATGCAGCTCTATTACCTACCTGTATAAGTAAGATTTTTTTCAACAGGCAGATGTTGCAGCAAATGAAGAAATTACAATCTGCTCAGCCTCTTTAGAGTTTCAAGTCAAAATGATGGAAACAACCACACATATAGCTTTTATGAAGGACTGACAAAACATTAACCGGAAGGGGGAAAAACCTTTCATACCAGCTACCTGGGCAGCTACTTAAGACCTCAATCAGCTATGCTGTATGACAAAGATGACACCAGTTTTTGCATACATCATGTAAGATAAAAATGTTATTGAGCCTCCCTTTTAAGGTCTACTTGGCACGGAATCAGGGGAATCGTAGCTCATTACACAATCATCGCATTCAAAATTTAGGGAATACCTTATGATATCCTGGTGGAAGATCAACAATCCTCTGAAAAACAGCGGCTGAACCCTCCACCAAATTCATTAGTATCTGCTCACTCCAGCTGCACCACCCAAAATCTCTCAGCTGTTAGTAGGCACATAACAACAAACATGTAAAGTGCACTTTCTCAAATCATAAAATAGGAGCAGCAATTGAAAAATGGAAATCACCCATCGAAGGAACCGCCGAGAAAAACTTGACTACCACCATGGCGCCATGTAAAGGTTACTAATACCATTTCCACTTCAGACCCAGAACTTCCCTTCTATGATTTCGTATATATACATGGTTTAGGGAAGATACAATTAGCAAATCCGACAGAAAAAAATTCCAGAGAGAAGAGGGAAATGGTGGAGCAAAAGAGCATCGATATCTCCGAATAACAAGAAGCCAGCGAAGAGGGAAAATTATATTTAAAGAAAAAATGTAGCCATGGATAGGTAGTGTGATGTTCGTGTAGTTTAATGTTGAAATGATTGCAGATATTCTCCATCGGTTACCTTCCCTTTTTCCGAAGTTCTTTTTTTTTGGTTTTGTCATTTAACACAGTTTGGATGTTTGCGTACATGTTAACCTATTACTCCCTCCCTCTTCAAAATTATATGTCCTTTTCTTCTTCTTTTTTTTCGTTTTTTACTTTACATTTGCTTTTCAATAATTTTAATTAAAAAAAATTCATTATTTTTATTTTATTTATATCTAAATTATAATTTTTTAAAATTAAATATTTAGTTAATTTATGTGTTATTTTCATTAATGAGTATGTAATTTAACATCTTTTGCATATCAACATAAATGAGTAAAAAAAAGAAATTTAAATAGACATCTAGAAATAAACTAAACTAACAACTTCAAAAAATAGTAACGCCCTCATAATTAAAGACTTTGTAGTCTTCTAGAAAAACTATACTAAGGTTAAAATAGAAAATAAATTAATTAATTTTATCTTAAACTTCTAAAACGAAAAATATTTGGAGACAACTATTTTTTTTAAAAAAAAGTGATAGATAGTTTGAGACAGAGTCTACTGGATTGCAACTTACTGTATTATTTTGATGAATACAACATTTGAATAGATTGTACCGTTTTCTCGTTGTTACACAATATGGCATATCAATAATTAGATAAAATAAACAATAAAATAAAATTATTAGCTAATAAATAAAAACCAAATCAATCATTACATAAAATAAAATTTTTTATCATTATATAATAATATGATATAATAAAATTTAAATAACAATTAAGACATATATTATATTTAAGCTAAAAATATAGCAAGATATAATAGGTAACAACCAACCAAACAAAAGTTGTACTATATGTTTGGCTTTAAATAGCAAGAAATTTAGTTTTCTGTTGCATATGTCCTTATGTGTTTGTCCTTTTTGATCTTTTTGAGGTGTATGATATTGTATTATAAGGTTATTACGTTTGAAAAATCAACATTGGAGTAACATAGACGTCTTGTTCCTATATAGATATAGGACTATAATTTATTACTTTTTTCCACCCATCAAATACTTCGTTTTCACAATGTGATTTTCTTTTTGTCTCTCAACCTCATAAGAAAGACAAGTTTGTCACATAATATAACCACTGCTAATAATTTGGGAGTTTAACACTATTTATTTTCTTTAAAGAGGGGGAAGATCATAACAAAAATGATCTCTTATATTTGGTTTGACTCAAATTGTCTCTTAGATATATTCATGAACATATGTAATCCTCTAAAATGTCAAAAGTGAGTAGTTTTAATATTGATTAAAAAAATAATTTTAATTTTTTACGAAATATATAATAATAATAATAATAACAACAACATATTTAATATAACGCGATAAGTAAGATTTAGGGAAAGTGAGGGGTGTAGACCTTATTCCTACCTTGTAAAGGTAGTGAGGTTGTTTCTGACATCCTTTCGGCTCGAATAAAGCATTTCAAAATAGGTTGGAAAAGGGAATACAATAGTGCAAAAGTAAATATATAGAGAAGAACGGTAAGAACAATAAATAATACGATAATCGAAATAAAAAAAAATAATAGATAATAATAATAATAATCGAAGAATAATTAAATTATAGGAAAACTAGGTGACGCTCGACTACTTCTAGCTAGGGTTGCGTATCAGTCGGTTCGGTTCGATTTTGAAAGTTATTGATTTTACTTATCGGTTATCGGTTGTAGATATGCTAAACCGTTAAAAAACTGTTAAGATATCGATTAATCGGTTATTGATCGTTATCGGTTCGGTTATCGGGTTAACCGATAAGATCTCACATGAAAAATCTCACAAATCATAAGTATGTTTAGCTAGAAAAAAAGTGGGTGAAAAGAGAAAAAACATATAGAACTAGCTCAACTAAAACAATTAACTTTAATTTAAATTAAAACACCATCCCCTTCTCTTTTCATCGATACCTATTTCATTTCCTTGTTTGAATACTTCATATATTGAAGGCTAAAATGATAATTGGGTTATCGGTTAATCCGTTAAAAAAAGTGGTCAAACCGATAACCGAATCAATAACCCAATAACTTGGGATAGTAAACCGACAATCAAACCATTAAACCAATAACGCAAACCATTAATCTAATAACTCAATTATCGATTCAGGTTATTAGTTTTACCATTAATTTGCACACCTCTACTTTTAGCCTTCTATTCAAATCATTGAGCTCTATGTTCTCCTATTCAGAGTCATTTCCCTAATAAGTTGTAAATATGTTATCATCTGTCTGATCACATCGTTGTAATATTTTTTGGACCTACCTTACCTCTCCCCAAAGCCACTATAATTAACCTCTCATATATCTTTATTAAATATTTATATATTTTCTTTTCACATGTTCGAGATATCTTTTGAATGCAACTAATAATTTAGGAATTTAAATCCAACACACTAATAATGTTAAAAATTCATATTTACGCCAACAGATCAATTGAAAAATAAGTGCAAGTAACTTTATTTTAAAAGGGGAGAAAATGACAAAAATTCTCTCTCATGTTTGGTAAGTTCAAATGGTCCTATATATATATTTCTAAATAAATTTTTATTTTAAAAATTTGTCAAAAAATGAGTAATTTTTAATCTTTGTCAAATATAATTGTCAGAGTATATGGAAGCAGTAAATACAAAAAATACATTTAACATGAAATTTATTGGAAGAGAAATTTCGTATATAGCGATATTTTCACCTTTATCACGAAATTTAGTGATAATTTACGTATTTACAGATATAGCTATAATTAATTTCAAAGCGTAGCACAATACAAAAATCTGCGCCAAACCAAAATACATTGTATTCATATCACTATATGACACTTGCATTTTATGAGTTATACTTATATCATCATCGAAAACCACCTCAACCCCACTAAAAATCACTTTTACGTCATTATATTTTATGATATACACTTATATCTCATAATCAAAATAAGAAGGCACACATATTAAAGAGTCGCTTATATATAATTTTGTCAGTGGAGAGACAGTCGGGGAGTTGAAGCAGCCCCCGTATGTTGAATGAATTTATAACCGCGTTCTTGGACAAGTTTTTCTTTAGGGAGTTGAGAGAGGAAAAGGTCTCTCTGTATATATTATTTAAAAGTATCGCTACTTCAGATAAATATAGGGGGTTTTGTTTGCTGCGCCGTGAAATTTTTCGAATGTTTTAAAATTTAGAATTTTTAATTGGGTTTCATTTTAACCCAATATCTCATTTGAACATGGCTAGACTACAAGCCCATTAACCATTCTTGGGTCTACATATGATTTGTCGTTCCAGACCAGTGGGCCGACCCAAATATTCATTCAATAGGTCGAGTATTTATCAGTTCCTTCTGGATACTTATGCTTAATAAAGTGATCATAATCTGATAACAGATCACTTAATTAGTAGCTTCAGGAGACTTCCATGCCCATCTCATTGACACGTGTCGAACTCCCATTGGACAGAATCATAGGGCCCTTGTCCTATTACGTCGCCCTAGGTGTCTCCCGAACCATCTGTGCTTCAACTATTAAATGGACAATCACAAGTGTAAATGTGATCGACCAAATTTAGCAATTGTAAATTTGTTAAATTCCAATTTACTTGCATCAATTGCTTACTCCTATGGCTTTTAGATCAGCGGTAAGTTCCAATTATATATAATTTGGTGATCATGAATGTTGTTCCTCATTATCAGTATTAATGCTAGATTTAATTAACTAAAAGAAAAGGCTATTTTTGGATGTGGCAGTCTTGTCTAAAATCCACAGTGAATCACTTAAAGGGAAGCTCATCACTAAATTATGCAACAGCAGCCACTTCAAAACTTAAGGCAGCTTCACCTCTCCAACTCAAAGGCACTGTTCCCAAGTAAGATTATCGAGGAGAATTCAGAATTTAGTGTTCCTTGGTTACAAATTTAACTAATCAATAGAGATAAAATTGAAATTAGCTATGAATTTTGCTGCTAATTCATCCATAATTTGCTGGTAGCTAAAATAACTTTTTGATAATCTGTCCTTTAATTACTCGTAGCTATTTATCACTTAGCAATTATTTTTCTATTTAACTACATAAAGGTACTTGTTCTAAATTGGGCGATCTGATGATGGCAGGTCGCGGAAGGGAGACATGGTGCCAGTGTGTATGGCGCTAGGAATGATTGGACTGTCGACGAGTTTCGGGCTGCACACGGCGATGCAGCAGTTGAGGCGAGCCCCTAACGTACATGTGAAGAAATCAAGAAGGGAAACTCTGCCAGAGATAGTGGAGCCAGAACATGTTGCGGAAGACGCCGAAAAGTTTGTCAACAAATCTTTATTCCGAAAGGCGGCTCACATTCAGGATTTCGCTAGCAGGCGTGTCATTCCTGATCCTCGTGCCGATATTTATACCAAGTTAGTACTTACTCTCGAGCTATTCGTACCAATTTATATCTAATCTATTTTGACTAGATACAAAATTTGAAAAATATATAAAAAAATTATAATTTTTTTAAAAAATTTGGTTTACTCACTAAATAGTATTGGTACTTATTAGTAAAAATTTGTGTTGCAGGAAGCCGGGTGTGGAGACGTTGAAAACTATAGGAGTGGACCCAAAGCTGTAAATCATAGGCTTGATGTATTTTAGAGTTTAATCTCTTATTCTGTAATACATATAGTAGATATGTAGATGTTTTAAGTTTACAAGTTGGTGATATCCTTGATGTTGTGCGTAGTCGTGAGTACTATAAATATGTTATTAAGCTTTGTGAATATAGCACCTTAGGGTGTGGTTGAGTTGGTTTGAGGGTAGGCCTTCCATGTGGGAGGTCGTGGGTTCGAACCCGCCCTAATGTCTTCTCAATCTAGTCTGCCGCACTAGGCTTGCCTAGTGTGGTTCACATCCTTTGTGTGGTTTGCAGGCAGAGGTTGTAGCGGCTGCGGGTTTTCCCTCTTACCAAAAAAAAATATACATATTAAACAAGGCAAAAGGAGTGCTTCTACCTTCCTTACGAGAACGTGGGCTATTTAGTATTTTAAATGATATCTTGTATATTTAATTTTAATGCAATGAATTAAATATTCAACAAAAGATAATTTCTATATGGGTTTGATCTGATGGACTTCTCCATTTACATATAGATCAGGAACCTTGATAATTTGACGAAGGGAGCAAAATATAAACTATTCATTTTCGGTAAAAACGAGTTTAATGTGCTAGTTAAAATACTTTGAAATGATTTACTACCAATGGATAAATTTACCTAGTTAGACCACAATTTACCTTAGTTGATTTAGATAAAATGGACAAAATTGTGTGTTATCTTATACGTCATTTTTTTAAAATGTATTTTCTTCATTTTAATTTACATAATATAATTTAATTATATATAAAATTTAAAAATATAAAAATAATTCTAATATTTTTGTAAAATTATTCTTAAAATAATAAAATTTTAAATAATTTTTTTTTTTTACAAATAAGTGTTTCTCAATAAAAATAAAATATTAATAATATTTATTAAATAAAATAAAATTAAAAAAAATGTGTTATATAAACTAAAACAAAGGGAGCATATATGGCTATATATAGTCAAAGAAGATGAGTCAATGAGATTATACATGATTCCTTGGTTTTGACCATTAAGTTTGGAGTACGTAGCGCATTTCTCTTACAGAGTCTGTTTAAACACTTGGAACAATCTAATATGCAGAAGTAGAGCGGTTTGTCAGCCAAAAGAAAAGAACAATAAATAAAGAGGATAAAAACGTACACTTATGACATATTGAGTTAGCATGAGTCACCGGCACAGCGTAAAGTGGACTTGTTGTCTCTTGACGAGTGTCCTTAATTCTGCATGCATATATCCCTTCGTGTCACTTACCCATGTCCTCCGCTCTCTCTCTATATATAGAGAGATATATGGTCATCACTTAACCAAAGAAACTCTCAACAGTAACCAAAGAAACTCTCAACAGTAAAAATTAAAGTCCATTTACTAAACCTTTTTGCCTCTGCTACTCAGATCTTTCATCATGGCATTCAGGTCTTCGGTGAGTCTAGTTACTTAACTAATTAATTTCTCGAGTTACATTTTTTGATTGTTCAATGTGTGTTAAACATTCATTGAAAATTTTCGGTCAACCTTGTAGAGCTTGTGGAAATCTATGGCTACTCGTGTTAGTGCAAATTCTGCTTTTGCAAGATCAAATATTACCAAATGGAGGTCATATGCCAGTACTGCTGAGCATCCAGACGCTAAGCTCAGGTGAATTTTTGTTTATAGCACTTCTATTACAAAAAAAAATTAGCAAGGGGCAATTGCAATTTTGGTACTCCATTTATTGGTAAATTTTGCTTTCCTTGTAATATTTGTCTATGCACATCTGAACTTTAATTAGCAAATTTGTGTTTTTGGTAACTTTATATAGGATATAGGAAATATGTGATATTTTGGTTTATTTTTTGAATTATATTATTTCTCAGATGTGAATATAACAGTACTAACTTAACATAACTCAGTGATTGTTGAGTGGTTTAGCACTAAATAATTTATTAAAAATTTTTGATTCCCATCAGCTGTTTACCCAAGTCAATGGATGAAGTATAGTATTATTTTAGCACTTGACCATGTTTGGAGTATGAAATAAAAGCAATATGTTGATGTAAATTTGGAAACAGGGGAGTGAAGGGAGATTTCGTTCCAGTGTATGTGGCGTTGGGGCTAATAGCGCTATCGGCGGGTTTTGGGGTACAGACAGCGATGCATCAGCTGAAGCGGGCACCCAATGTGTCTCTGAAGAAATCAAGGAGGGAAACTATACCGGAAGTCACCGAGCCGGAAGAGGTTGTGGATGACGCGGACAAGTTTATTAAGAAATCTTTCTTCCGAAAAGTGGCTCATGTTCAGGATTTCGATAATCAATCTGTCATGCCTGATCCTATACGTGGGGATGTCCTAGCTAGGTATACTCCACTATGCTCTTCCCCGCCCATACTTTCCCGAGAACTCTGATACCATATTTGTCACAATAGCGGGAAATGTGGTTTAATTTCCTGATTTTATTGGTGTCATTGTAGGGAACCTCACTCTGAGACATTGAAATCAGTGGGAGTGAATCCGAATCCGTAATTGCTAATAAGCTTTAATGCATCGCGGATCCAAGAATTGCAATTGGTGATGCGGCGACTTTTAGACTTTTTGAAGAGCTGTATATATAGCGTCGCAGAATTAAAATAAAAATGCCGATGTGTATGAATTTCCAGCAGTCGTATGTGTACGATGATCTGTCAGATCTTATATTAGCTTTGAAGTGCTTGACCCGGGGCTAGATAGCAAGTTCGGGTTGTGAATTTGTCAGTTTTAAGAATAACAAACCTTTCACTAATTGTATTTTCTTTTCAATAAAATGGATCTTTTTAAACGGTACTCTACGAATTAGAGCTCTTCTGGTTTAACCGAAGAAGCTTTTAAACATAAAATTTTTAAAGCAACTCTTTAAAAAGTTATTAATGTGTTCGATCCACTTTATTTGAGTTAATAAAATACTTATAAATTGGTTATAAGTTAATCAAACACCCTCTGAGTGTTACTCTCTGAACAACACACTTTTATTTCACCTTCTCAAGACACACAAGAGGTTAATGAATTGCATCTGTCGAGCAATTTGTACTTTTAAAATTTGTTGTTTTTGATGACCAGTGATCTGATTCTTCGATCGATACCCACAGCAATCACAACAAAGAGGAAATAGATAAAACAGATAAAATAGTGTTGTAAGTGATATAAGACGTTTTTGTGGAAATTTTATGTGAAAATTTTTTGTTCGAGGGAGTAAAAGTATTATGATTTATTTTTAAAAATTTTACTAATAATTTTATTAAATTTGAGTAACGATGATTATAAATTTTAATATTTTTTAGATTAAACTCTTAATTTAATCTTTCTTCCTTAAAGCAATTTTACGATAAGATTATAATATAATAATTTTATTAATGTAATATTCTTTAATCAGCTAAGCTTTAACTAACATTTTATGGTTAATTTTAGGTCTATATTCAACTAACTCTAATTGTAATATTTTCTTCTAAGAACTTACACAATTATGATTAATTTTATGTCTATATTCAACTAACTCTAATTGTAATATTTTCTTCTAAGAACTTGGGAAGGATCGCAATGAAAGTTAGTTACACGGCTTCACACTCTAGGGAGTAGATTTGAGAATAAACACAAAGGCTAAATAATAATTTAAGTTAGATAACTTTAGTTGGTTGAGAGTAGATCCCTTATTATTGTTGAGTAGTTCTGTTTTTGGGTGAGTACTAACGCTTTTATAGAGGATATTTTAATTTTTAAATGTAAAATTTAGAATTTAATTTTGGTCATCTTGATTCATATATGATAAAGTTATTAAAAATTTAAAAAAGAATTTCTTGGTTGGTACATCTGTTTTGCCGTAGAGGCCTGTTACAACTCCGCTGCAGTTTCACCAGTCATCACCGATAAAGAGGTATATTTTACTGTTGTACGTTGACTTCTTGACACATGCATAAATTAGGTTTATGTAGGCAATGTAAAGTGCGAGTTTAATTCTCTTATCAATTTGTCAATCATCAAAATTAAAAATACAAAAGGTTTGAGTAAAAAGTATAAACTAATTATTTTCAAGCAAAAAAAAAAGTAACTGTTCATCCCAAAGTTTGACAAGAGGACTTATAGTGTCAGTTTGATTTGGCTTATGATTTATGACTTATATAAATTATAAATTATAAATTATAATTTTTAATTAAAAATATTTAGTAAATTTATTTAAATATTATAAAAATATATAAAAATTATTTTAACTTAAAAATAGTTAAAATAAATTAATGCAACCAGGCTCTTACTCACATGGTAAGTATTTTCCTTCCAACTCTTAGAAATGAATAAAAAAATGACCCAGAAGTTTAACATGACAACCTCAGAAAAGAGTAATAACCTATAAGTAATTAAATGGTGCTGGTATTGTTTTTATTTTTTATTTTACTATAACGGATGTATAATAGTATTCTCTCTCCAGTTTTTTACTTCTCATATATATATATATATATATATTTCATGCTTTTTAAAAGAATATTAATTAAAAAAGGTAATTTTATCAAATATTAAGTATTCTTATGTATATACTTCGTTCAATCCATTTCATATTAGGTGATGTTTTTAATTTAAATATATTTTTAAAGAAATTTATTAATTTTTAGAAAGTAAGGAGTGATATTATTAATTTATATTTAATTAAATAATATTTATTTAATATATATTTTTAATTAAATAAAATTTACTTATTTAAATAGAGATAAATTTTAAGAAAAAATTTAATATTTTTTAATTATAAAAAATACCACTTATTTAAATTCAAAAAAAAAGATAAAAACATGATTTAATATGAAATGAGAGAATATTTAATTTTAATTTAATTTCATTTACTTTTTTACTAGATATTCTCTCTCGATAATTATTGAGTAAGATTAAAATTAAAAAATAATAATTAGTTATATATTTATTAAAATAATAACTTTGACTAATTATTTTTAATAAATATGATAATTAAAATTGATCAAAAAGGAGTATAACTTAAATTAATAAAGCGAAAAAGCATGTCTGTCCGAGGGTGCGTAAAAAATACAAATGTGGTCCAGAGTCGAGAACAACGATCAACAGTATATATGCGATGGTGGCAAATACCTACAGCAGCAAAACTTATACAAATATAAATCAGTGGATTCCAGGCCCATAGATTTATAGCGATTAAATTTCACAAATTAATTTATTTTATGAAGTATTGTTTATAAAAGTACTTATTAAAAAAAGTATTTTTAGTGAAAAGTAATTTGTATTTGACCTATTCTTAAAAATTCTTTTGAGTAGCTATTAGTGTTTGACCAAACTTTTGAAAAGTGCTTTCAAGTGTAATTTTTCATAAAAATATTTTTCAAATTTGAATGCTTTTAGGGAGAAATTATTTTTTTAGCTTTTAAAAAATAATTTTACTATTACTTAAAATCACTTATTTTTTCTCAAAAATTTAATCAGACACCTCATTTTTTAAAATAAACACTTTCAACCTGAAAACTTGACCAAACAGGTATGACTTTTTCACATGCATAATATTTAGTAGTGGCCACCTTTTTTATTCTTGAACATCTATTTCACTTACATAAAAAAAAAAAAAAAAAAAAAACTGCTCTTCAGTTTTAAGTTACTTATCTAATTTTAATTTAATATAAAATTTTTAAAATAAATTAAAATTTTAATTCTTAATTTCTTATAATTTTAAATTAATAAATAAAATTTTAAAACTAAAATAAATAAATGAAAACGGATAACATACTCTTTCCGGTGGGAAAAAGCTTGAAGAGAATATATTCTTGACTCTTCAGTTGATGAATGAGCACCCTTCTGGTATTTACTTCACGTTTTCCCCCCCTGTAAGTCGGGGCACATACCTTTTAATTAAAGCTTTATATAGAAATGACAAATGGGGACACGTAGGGCTAGCTTGTTTTACATGGTCATTTAAATTAAAGTAGTGATTAGATAAAGTAATAATCCAGTACTAGTGTGATGTCAGGTAAATTAGATCACCAAATATGAGAGGAAGACCAATAATTATATTGATATAGGACTTAGCACCCTAGCTATATAAAATCTTGCTAGTTCTTGGCTGGTTCTTCCAAAGAGCCAAGCAGTGACAACAAAAAGAGACTGTTTTTTTTTTCCCCAATTGGAGAAATTTTCAATAGCCCTCAAAGGCTTCCAATATTTCAGCTTCCAGCTCACTATTACTATATATATAGTATTAAGAAAAAAAATAATTTCGTGTACAAAATATTTCGTATTAGATAGTAAGTAACTTAATTATTGTTACTATTAATATATTTGTTTTTGCTGCAACGTTGAAATGTTGGAAGCTTGCGAGGCTGTTGAAGTCTTTGCTCCTTTCTGTTGATCAATTTTACAGTGTACCCAAAAAGAAAATAGAAAAACCATGCATGCATGGGATGATGAAGGAAGAGGACCAACACTTAAATGGAATTTAAGGTATATATGTGCTTTGGCAATGAAAAAATTATTTTACATGATCAACCTAGTTTATTCTGCATATTTCCTCCGTCTCAATCTATGTGTCGTGATTTGAATTTCGAGAATTAAACTTTTAAATTTTAATGGTTAATTTGGGTATAGAACTTTTAAGTTTTTTAAAATAAAATTCATATATATTCGAAAATTGCATAAAATGTACAACAAGTCACATGAATAATTAACCGTTCAAAACATTTAAAAGTCATATAAAAATTATTTAATTTTTAAAATTTAAATAAGGCCACATAAATTAGATACTTACTTATTTTTATCAGTTACTAGTATTGTTTATCATAGACTCATCAATATATAGAATTTAAATTCATCCACACATCAATCATTGGATGGTTTATTTGGTAAAAATTGTAGTTTTTCTAACTTCTCCTCTTATTTTATTTTCAATTTCTCTTCAAAGAAAGTTATCCTTTCTTATGGTGTCTATGCATGGCTAGCTCCTGTCCATTTGTTCACCTACTTTTAAGTTTCAAGCTAATTAAAAGTTGGTGATTTTCTGATTTGCAATAAGAGATTTGTTGAAAAGTAATACACCATGCATGGTGAAAGGAAAAGTAACAGAGTAGTAAATATACTCCATCATCTTTTAATAAGAGTTCTAAGGTTCAATACCGATATTCTGTTATAGGTACGAAATATTTCACCTTTCTTATGAGGTTTTTTATCCTTAATATAAGATTTTCATCATAAATCTAAATTTAATCAAATGCCAAAGCGCAGTACAGATATCAAAATAAAAATAATAATAATAATAATAATAACAAAAAATAAAATAAAGAGAAAGGTGGAGGGGGATGCATATATAGTCCAAAAGAAAAGGTACCTTTTGAACTTTATTGGTTTCTTCTTTTTTTAATATTACTAAGAAAGAAGCGTAATATTATCTATTGTAATTTAGGTAGTAATATAATTGGTTTGATTATATTATTCAGGTAAAGCTTTTCTGTTTTCTTTTGATATTTCATTGTTTAATAACTAGTTGATAGAGTCTTACAAAATTCTGATTTGCCATCCATCAATACATGGCATCTCTGTTATTAATTAACCCTCTATGTGACTGTCTGTGATGCTTATAATCGTTATTATGGCACCCCTTTGGGTAGTACATGAGTTACTATGTTAATTATATTGCCAAATTAAGGATACTTTCTCTGTTTCATTTTAATTGTTAGGATAAGATTTGCATATCAATTAAAAAAATTAATAAGGTTTGTAATTTGACTAATATAATCCTATTAATTCTATAGAAACATACAATAGTAATTTTTTTTACATTTTAGAATGACTTTAAGTAATAAGGATAAAATTGAAAAAAAAACATGATTAATTATCTCTTAAATTTCAAAACTAGCAAATATTTTGACACAATTATAATTAATATACCTATCAATTAAAATGAAACAGAAAAAGTACATAAATGGACAAATTAAAAGGGAAAAAAAGAAACGAGCCATGCATAAATTTAGACGCCTACATATATTTCAAGTAACAAGACAAGTGCATATGCTTGCACAACCATATATATATAACAAGAATCCCAAGGTTATTATTTGTTTATTATAAGAAAATAATTCATTATATTATGATTGGCCTAGCAAAATTAAATACATTAAAAAAATACTAATAAAAAAAGAGTTTGTATTAGGGTTCTGAAAAATATATAATTACTTAAGTGGGATTTAAGCAGGGAACTTGGACCACTTATGCAGTTCCAAAGTTTAAGAGCTAGTAGTATTATTTGTGTTTTCAATGTTAGGTCTTCAATAGGCGATGAAGGCTAAGCATTTCCCCGACCCCGTTAAGTATCCTACTCTTAGTACTCAATAACGAGGACAAGTAAAATTATATTGTATTATTTGTTCTGTTTCAATTTATTTATTTTATATTGTATTATTTTTTTATTTTAATTTATTTATTTTATTTTATTTTTAATATCTTTCAAAAAATATGTCTTTTTTAAAAAAAAAATTGGCAATTTTTTAATTTTTAATATTACACATGACATGTTCAAGATCATAAGATTAAAGAATATTTTGGTACATTCTGCGTATCTTTAGTTTAAGATCACAAAATCTAGAAGTGTCACTACTAATAAATCTCTATTTTTCCATTAAAAATTTTCACTGAAAAATGAAAAGTGACTATCTCCACAGATATTTTGACGGTTAGAAAAAAAAATAGTGTTTTCATATGAAAAAATTATGAAGTTTTCCACTATTTCATTGGGAATCTATTTTCTACCATGTATTAACATGAGTGATACGGAAAATGGGTGCGAAAATCATGATTTATAACACTTTCTCATTGATTCGCGATGAGAAAAGTCTTTGTTTCTAGTAATATATTCTTTAACTTTTTAAAATTCTTTGCCAAATCAAACTAAGACAAATAAATTGAAACAGAGAAAATAATATTATATAATATACATAAATAACAGTCGTAACATTTAAAAAAGGGGCGGGTGTGTGGGAAGTCTCGTCTATTAAGCTTCGATGTTAGTTATGCTTATGTCGGCATATAACTAGAGCATATGTGAAAGATTTGTTTGTCACAAGTCTTAACCAGACTTTTGACAACAAATTACTGAGATTAAATTAGTTGAAGAGCTGTTTTTGTTTATTAATAATCAGAAGTCAGTCCAAAAATTCAACCAAAAAGAAAAAAAAGTCTGTCCAAAATTGGACATCATTGTCAACACTCAAAAGACACAAATGTGAGGAGACGATTTTTTCTATGATGGTATCTTTTGGGTTTTTGTCTGTTTACCTTCGCGTCCTGTGATCCTTTGAACTTGGAAGACCAACGCCATTTTAGTGCCTTCGCTCAGACGCATTATACGCATAAAGATTAAAGGATACGTTTGATTAAAAATCTTCTTCACATTTTAAAATTTGATGTTCGATCAAACTAAAATGCACAAAACAAAACAAATAATGGAGCATAACAATCTTTCCTACCTTTTACTCTGTCATATATGCATGTAAAACACACAGAAAACAATAAGAAGACGAATTAAGAAGAAAGGAAAAAAGAAAGAGTGGTCCATTGTAATCCATATCAGTGACACGTAATGTTGGCCTGGAATTACCTTCTATTTTATTTATTTTTTTGCCAATTAAGAATTACCTTCTTTTTCACAAAAAAAAAAAAATAATCAATTAGGTGCAGGTTTGGTAGAAATTTCGCAACCTGTTCCTCGAAATTTAACGTGAAATTTCTTAGTAAATTTAAAGGAATTACACATTCTTTTTTTAAAAAAGGAAAAAATAATGGAGGGGGATGGAAAGAGCAAGGGTTACAGCTATACGTTCAAATATTAAAATATATATTACTCCATCTTGATTTCGAAACAATAATAAAATATCTTGATCAGTAAATTGGTACCCTGTATAAATAGTTAGCCACAACTAGATCTCAAGCTAATTGATTCCTCCTCAGTGCAGTTCTTCCTTATATATATTCAACAGTACACATATACAGAATTACTAGACGCACCACCGCAAAGCTTATATTTATATATATACTTTATCAGAAGATTGACTTGTGTGGAAAATTGACGAAAATATAACAAATGATGAATTCGGAAATGCGTTGGTGTACTAGCCTGCAGATATTAATGGAAATTCAGTGTTTTCTGAACTCTCTCCCTCAATGGCTGCTCCTAATAATTGATTAAAGATCAGCCATGAGAGATTGAGTTCAGAAAACTCTGGCTTTCCTAGTTTTGAGGGAACTCAGTGTTGAATTTCAGATCAATCTGCTAGCGTCAAGCCAGAAGCTACAATTCCTTATACATATATAATACATACTTTTTTATTTTTCGTGCGTCTTGAAATATTACTCCTTTTGTATTTATTGATCTTCTGTTTGTAATGCACGTGCGGCTAATAGACAGTTACACAGCTCATAATTTTGATGAAGGGGTTCGACCGAAATTTCTTTCTCTAAAATTATACTGTACAAATAGAATAATCC
Source organism: Datura wrightii (assembly GCA_035772735.1). Taxonomy (NCBI): domain Eukaryota; kingdom Viridiplantae; phylum Streptophyta; class Magnoliopsida; order Solanales; family Solanaceae; genus Datura; species Datura wrightii. The sequence goes on along the minus strand of JASDFA010000010.1, from coordinate 177,862,051 downwards.
ATTTTTATATATAAATACTTTTGAACCTGGCCCCTTAATTAACATAACAAAAGCTTTAACTATATCGACAATTATTGCGATCCTAAATTCATTTTGCATTTGCAAAAGAAAAAATGTTAAAGAAATGAATCTTTGATCTAATTAAATTTCAACAGCTAGCTCAAGAGGTGAGAATCGCTTAAATCATATTAAAGAAACCACTCATCTTTTTAAGGATCGTTGTGGGCCTCTTTACGCTTAGAATTGGATATCTGGTGCGTGGAACAATTTAATATGGAGCTCAATATCGAAAATGAGAAATTGGAATAAGTGATGCTCTAATATCATGTTAAAGAAATTAATCTTGAACTAACTCAATCCAAAACCAACTTAAGTGCCAAAGATTATTAAAAGTACATTAAAGAGATCCATAGAAAAAATAAAATATAAATAAATAGAAGTTATGACATTCAAGGGAGCATCAAGAAAATACAAAGGTAGTCGTTGTTTAATTAAGCCTACCAGTTCAAATATTAATGAACGAGTCCTTTACATTAGATGTCAGCCTCCTACTTAATAAGATTTCATTTTTATTCAAAATTTGATTTTAACATAACTTCATTATAATTACAAAATAAATGTAAAGGTAGTTACTAGCTCCATTGAACATAAAAACTTAATATAATGCTAACGTTTAAAATCACTTTTGCTGAATAACTAGGGCTAAATTTCCCCTCCTTAATTTGTCCAGCTCTGTGTGTGATACAGGTGGCAAAATTATTAGCCCGTGATTTAAGTTTAGGCGGGTTATTAATCAGCTTATTCATTAGCTTAGCTTATTTTTGTTTATCAGGAATTGAGTTGTCTCAAATTAATTTATGAGAAATCTTATCAAAATAATTTGAAAAATATATTTTTTTTTAAAATTTGATATGTTATATATAGTCACAATTAAAAATAAAGTTTTATTAGGTACTGAAACAGTATTATTATTATTATATATAAAATAATTAAAACTTAGTATGAATTGCCCGGGTTGGATTATGATCTACATTTTAGCTCATTTCGACCTCTAATTTCTGTCCAAATAATTATTTATGAAAAGGGGTCAAAAATACTCCTAACTTATGAGAAATGGCTCATAAATACCCTTCTTCCACCTTTTCATCTAATAATCAAAAATACCCCTCCCCTTCCACCTTTTGGTCTAAAAGTACTTCTAGCTTGAAAATTGAATATTTCAAACTATTTAAAAGTTTGAAATTTTATTTTTCTTTACTTTTTATTTTAGAAATTAATAAAATTGATATAATTTACGCATACAATCAAAAAATTAAAATTAAAAAAAATACAAATTAAGAAAAATATATTATAATGAGTACCTTTTTAGATCACCTTAATTAGAAATTGAGAAATTATTTTTTTTAAATATTAATTTTATCAAATTTAACAAATACCGGGTATGCTTGCCCACAAAATAAAAATCATGATCGAATATAAATTATTAATACATCAAACATTCACATTTTGATATGAACAACAACCCTCGAATTTTATATTTTTGATTATATGTGTAAACTATATCAGTTTTATTAATTTCTAAAATAAAAAGTAAAGAAAATAAAATTTCAAATATCTAAATATTAAAATTTTCAAGGTTGAGGATATTTTTAGCTAAGTATTTAATATCAAAATAGAAAAAGAGACAAAATTTAAAAATAGAAAAGTTCTCAATTTCTAATCAAGGTGATCTAGAAAGGTACTCATTATAATATGTTTTTCTTTTAAATTTCTAATTTTTCTTTGTATTTTAAATTTTTTGATTGTATGTGAAAATTATATTGATTTTAGTAATTTCTAAAATAAAAAGTAAAGAAAATAAAATTTCAAACATTTAGATATTAAATTTTCAAAGTTGAATGTATTTTTAGACCAAAGGTGGAAGATGGGTATTTATAAGTAATTTTCCCTTAGTTAAGGATATTTTTGGCTCTTTTTTATTTATTTACTTATTCAGCCCATTTCGGTCTGATCAAATTCAGCCCAAACCACACATTTGACATCTCTAATGTGTAATTGGATATGGAGTGGAAAATTTCAGAATGATCAGAATAAAAGCACTTACTCCCTTTATTTTAATTTAATGTCTTAATTTGAGTGAACATAGAGTTTAAAAAATAAAGAAGATTTTAAATCTCGTGAGTTTAAAATTAAAGATATCTATAATATAGCCAAACACTCTTTGAATTTTATGACATTAAACATATCACGTGACCTATAAAATTAAAAAAATTACAAAATATAAAAAATAACATTCTTTTTTAAACCGATCTAATATACAAGGCATACATGTATAGAAACCCTTAGGATGAATATTGACACGAGGTTTACTCAAGTGGGAAGCAATCTTTTTCTTCATTAATTCCAAAATTAATGAGTTCAAGTCACCAGAAAGCAAAAATGAGAAAGCTCCAAGTGAGGGGTAAAAAATTTCTTTTGGTTAAAATTTATCTATCCAGTCAATGGTATATATTATCTGATTCACAATCATGATCTTGAAAATTAATAGTTGGACACTATATATGCACAACTTTGCATGCTACTCTACGGATCACTTATCTTTAGGTTTCAAGATATCTTTTAACTATATATTTAGCAAATGGAAATAGTGTCTTTAATTTGCTTCTCTTCATAATTGTTTGAAGAACATTTCAATTCAGGCTCAGCATATATTTACCCTACTGCTGTCTTTGAGAGAATGTTATATATAAGTCAATATCAATTAAAGGAAATTTCTGTTTTTCATTAAACTATCACTATTACTCTCTTTATTTTATTTTAGAGTGAAAAATATATTTAGACTGTTATTATTTTTTGAGTTTCATATCTGAATAATATGTTGTATGAGTTTATTATCTTAACTATCACCAAATGTTTAGTGAAACACACATAAATCATCAGTTTTTCACGTTTCCTACTGAACGATGGTGATATTTCAGGTAGAAAAAGTGAGCAACTGATAATTAATGTGTGTGCTGATAAATATTTGGTGATACATCAATTAGAAAAAGTAAATATCTTATAGTTCGGATGAAAAATTCAAAAAACTTAAATCATTTAGATGTATCTGTTGACTCTTCACTTTTTATTTTATATATCCTAGTTACTATTTAGAGAATCAAATAATGTTTTTCTTATCATGACTTTCTTTAGATATATTTTAAATTAATTAATTATTATGATTTAAAATAAATTAGTTTAATTCTCGTGTTTTAAATTATATCACGTAAATTAAAATTTAAATTTAAAAATTCATGGTCAGTCGGTAAAAGATAGTGACAGCCGACAGCAATTCCCATTTTGAGAATGACTACTGATAGATTGCGACATTAACTGGGCTGGCCTATTTTCCCCGGAAAGCCCATGTAAGATCAAGGCCCTGCCCAGCCCAGTTTCTTTAACAAACAACGCAGTACCGATGATAATCACCAATAAAGTACTAAATTCGTTCGCCCATGAATAACAACAGGTACTATTCTTCGTTTCAATTTATCTGCAATAGTTTAATTTAGTAAAAGGTTTTTTAAAAAAGTAAAATTTATAATTTTATATCTATCGTAATAATATTTATATAAAAAGTAATTACACGAAGTTTGCCCAAAATCAAAACCGTAATACTTTGTAGAAATTTTTTATACTATGAGTCTGTTTGAATGGTCTTATAACTTATGATTCATAAGTCAAAAAATCAAAAGTTAAAATTATCTTACTTGGAAGGTTCGGATTCGAATTCAACATCTGTCTATCAATCAGCCATGAGCTCGATGCATAAGGTTTGTCTTCTGCGATTTACCTTTTCCGTGTGATTTGCAAGCTATTACGTAATGAGCAAGTTACCACAGAATGCTTATCACCCGAAGGGCAGAAGCCTAGATTTCTCTGAGGATTAAAAAAAAAAAAAAAAACTATGACTTTTGATTTATTTTTATTATTTTAGCCAAACACTAATAAAACTATTTAAAAATTATTTTAACTTAAATCAATTCAAACACTTTCATATGCCTAAAAAACAGAAAACAAGAAGAAGAAGACGAATTAAGAAGAAAGGAAAAAAAGAAAGAGTGGTCCATTGTAATCCATATCAGTGACACGTAATGTTTGGCTGGAATTACATTTTGTAGAATTTTCTGAGTACGTTCTCCGAAGGAACCTAACGTGAAATTTCTTAGTAAAAATTTAATTTGGTTTAGCATCAGAATTGTGGAGGCAATTTAGTCGAAGTTCATCAGCAATAATACTTTCTTCACAAAAGAACAAAAAGAGGCAGCAATTAATACAGTGCTGATATTTTAATATGATGTATTCTATGTAAATTGGCCAGAAATTTAGCCTATAAATTTGGAGTAGCCCTGCATGCTGTTATGGAAGAGATGACATTAATGGAAATCCTGAGTTTTCTGAACTCTCTCCCTCAATGGCTGCTCATATATATATATATATAGCTATGCTGCTACAATTGCAGCTTAATTTATAAAGAGCAGCCTTGAGGGTCTGAGTTCAGAAAACTCTGGCTTTCCTAGTTTTACCAAATTCAAAGTTGAATAGGAATAAGGCTGTATATAGTTTTACTTTTTCGGATTTTATTTATGAGATTATATTAGTTATGTTATTTATGTTGTGGTGGTGAAAGATGAAACAAAAGATTCTGTTTCAAAAATCTTTAATTTTCGTCCTTCAATATTATATTATAACTTTTTAGCTAGCATTTGATGATATATTTTGAATTGTATTTTAAAATTTTATTTTTAAATATCTGTTTGGTCATAGATTTTGAAAATCTGATTCAAGTCACTTTTTGAATTTTTGGGACTTTTTCATTCACAAGACTTTAATTTTTTTTTCAGTAAAATACATGTCCAAATATAACTTTAAGTTTCAAAAATTACAACTTTAAAGACTTAATTTTTTCAAATTTCAAACTTTAAAACTTATAATCAAACATGAGCTAATGTTGATCATTTTCTACTTGTCATGCAGCTCTGGAGCAATATCGAAGACTTTGAACTAGATGACCCTTCAAAAAAACTCAAAAAGATTTTCAATTATATTTTTGTTTAGCTCCCGATTAATTCAAATTTGAGCCCTAAAATTTATTAATATAAAGCTCTCCTTACAATTTTTTTTTTCATTTCAAAAGCTCAAATTTAAAAAATTTAATTAAGAGTAAATGAATTATTTCTATCTACCACAACCTTGGCGATATAAACTCCTTCCCTTCAAAAATCACATTTCCTGTTAGTTTATTATACTCCTATAGGAGATCTGGTTTTGTATCCCATTACTAATATTTTTATAATTGTATAAATTTTTTATAAGATATCATAAAAAAATAAAATAAGAGATTTGAAATTTTTTATGACCACTTTTTGTATTCAGAGTATATGTGATTACAAGAGATTATTTTTCCTTCTCGTAACATGAATAAAAAAAGGTAGTGCATATAGGTTATGTTTGGTTCAAATTTTCTCATATTTTAATAGTTAAAATATTTTTTAAAGAAAACTAATTTTTATAAAAATAAGAAAAATAATTTTTTTAATATAAATAGATAAAATAAATTTCATAAGTGACGTTTCAAAATCATTATCTCCTCCCCGTCAACCCAACACCTCCAACCCCCACCCCTTGATCATCTCACCCTACTGCCCTTGAATTCCCCCACTTTGCACCTTCATCTCACCCCCATAATATTTTGCTACATTACATATAAATTTTTAAAATATTATTTTTTATTTATTTATTAAACATTAAAAAATAAATTAAAAAATTCACTTATTTTTTTAAAAATATTTTCTAGAAAACCCATCTTGCCAAACACAACCATAATGGAAATTCTACTCGTTGTGTATGTATTAGCTCCTTAATTAATTAGGCATCGTTATGTAGGTATGTACCATTTTCTTGAGCGATCGTTTGGTAGAGTATATTAACAAAAATAATGTAAGTATTAATTTAGTGTAATATTAATATATTGTTAGGTTCACTTTTTAAATTTATGCATAATTAATGTTTGTAGTAGTTGTACACTCTATCTTGTATTATGCTATGTATAACTAATGTATAAAAAATAATGGTATTAATAATATAATGGTAGTTAATGCATGTATTAGCACGGTTAAAGACATAATTGATCCTCAAAACCTTTTTCACATCCTTTTTATCTTATCTGTGAAGGGTATTTTTATAAATAAATAATTTTTTAAAATAAATTATTTAATGAATGTTATTTTTAATACATTAAATCAAACAATGCATAAGAAATAATCTTAGCATAACTACTGCAAGCATAACTAATACTAACATTACTGATACAAATATTATTAATACGCCTTATTTAATATTATTTTTATACAATCTGCCGAACGATAACCGAATCTCATATGCCTTGTGAGTACTAACATTAATTGCTATGAGTAATAGAGTTGTTAACAAAGCTAATCAAGAAAGATTTAGAATATCAAGTTTCTGTAGTTTTTATTTTGAAGTGATTTCTAATTTCTATTTTTTAAATTTACGTTGTTTAATTATTGACATATTATTTATTTAATGAAAATCTTTGAGTTAACGTAATTTTAATTTTGCTGGACAAATCTTTTTAAAGAAAATTTATTTTAAGATAAAACTATTTTTAAAGAACTTCTGTCTTGCCTAAAGTTTTAATTACAACTTATACGTCTAAACTTATATCTTGAAGCATAAGTTATCTATATGATATAACAATAATTAATTAGATGAGTTAGGCTACTGAACCAAATTAAGTTTTGGATATAGTAATTTCAAGCCCACCTACTAACCCCTCTAATGATTCCCGACCTAACAAGCAATGCACTTTTTTAACGGGTAAATTAATGTAAGCCTTCATAATAAAATACATTAGAAGCCTCTTCAAATATCTTATACCTATTGAATTAAAAGTCAAATTTATTGTCACATTTTACATATATACTCTGAAAATTTTGTAAAAATGACATCATCCTAAATTAAAATAAAAATGCTACTGACAAATAAATTTTCTATTGCAGAATATTAAGAAAACATCAAGAAAATTTGACGGTCAATTTCGTAAGTTTGACCTTCCAATAATGTTAAGACAATTGATTTGTGGTGAAGTTAATCTTACCCTAGATTCTTTTCAATTTGGATTTTTGTAAAATATCAACATTTTTGTATTAAAGTAAGAAATAAATTTTTAATGTAATCGAAATTTAATACATATATAAAATATTAAATGGAAAAAAAAATTGCGAGAAGAGAAATTAATGTAATGATGCGACTCTTAAATTGGATACCACTTCCTTCTCTGTTGATAAAGCTAAAAATAGAGAGACGTTCAAATATTAAACTCTAAAATTTAAGGGAGATCCAGAATTGAGTCGCACATAATTTTTTCGTAATTAGGCTGAGTTGATGTAGTGAATGTGATTTTTTAAAGGAGTGCTAGAGAATCACCCTTATCTGGTCCTTTTTTAGTTGCATTGGTATATCGTACTTGTTTAGTGCGTTTACTTCTCTTATAAGGTTTGTAAGCTATTGCACAGGAACATGTTTACCTGACGCACATTCGATTAGTAGTGATTGCGATTTCTTTTAAGAAAATTAACAATTCATATTCGGACAAATGAATTATCTATGACAAAGAGGATGAGCTTCAAAGAATGATTCGGAGTTCGTGCAGATTGAAATCATATAATATCAGATATGAAATAAAAAATTTATTAAACAAATGTCTTTTCAATAATACAAAAAGAATTTCATCTATTTTGTATTTATAACATTTTGGCGATATAATAAAGTATTAAGACAGAATATTGTATCCTTTTTTTCTCTGATTCAAATTTGAAAATCGCTTGATTATTAAAAATTTGTAGCGCCACCCTCGTGTTTTGTTGCCATAGTTAATTTTGAAATCTTAAAAAATGATCAGTGATCTGTCGGAGGAAAACGAGAATGATATCAAGTCATTATGCGATAGATGACACACGTGCTATAATGGTCAGGATAAAGAGTTGTGATTTCGTGAGGTGAGCTAACCCTAAAATTTCTTCCTCAATTTGTCTTGGTGGCTACAACTCACCGATAAGAAGTCATTCTCTTTATATATTATTTCTAAAAATTTAATTATACTCGTAAACATATATAAATATATAAAATTATTATTAAATTAACGAAAGATAATTGATTAATAATTATCGTATATTAATTTGGTTTTTTCATATATATATATATATATATATATCAAACCAAATAGAATAACAAAACTATACTCGTATTAGAAATTAGAAAAAGGAAATCAAGGTAAATTCAAATCCAAGTACTCCATTAGTATAAATAAAATAAAGAAAAAAAGAGAAACAAGAGTCAACGGTGACTGGTGACCAATGGAGCAGCTGCAAACAATCTCAACCGTCGATCCTAATTTCGCTAGAGGTACCCCGACCTCGTCGCGAATGCAGACGTGGCAGGCAGCTATTGGTTCCTTTCACGTGTCATGAAGTTCCATTGGTTGCAACAAGTCGATGCCTTTTTTTCTCAAGATCTATTTATGCTCTCGAGTATCTCGTCCCTCTCAGCTCTCGCATTCTTCCTCTCTATTTTCGAGAGTGTTCTTAACTTCGGATCCGATCCCCCCTATAGTGGAATCACGGCTAGGGTTTTACAAATTCCAGATCTCTGATACATTTGCGGATAGCATTTCTTCGCATAGTCCGTAGTGGGTTATGGAAGAGAGTAAAAGGAAGATCTGTGCGCAATATGCGCTGTTGATATTGGCCTGTTGCTTTTTCTCTCAGCTCTACGCTTCTTCTCATGTGGTAAGATTAATATCGGTATTTAGTCGTATCGCACTTTTTCGATGTTTGCGGTTTTTCTTTTTTTTGCTGTATTGTTTGGAAGATCTGTATTATATCGTCTTGATATGGTTGTTTTGTCTTTTTTCTGATCTGTAGTTGTACTACGAGTCGTTTGATGAAGCATTCGATGGGCGATGGATTGTGTCTGAGAAAGAGGAGTATTCAGGTGAGGTTTTGCCTGGATCTCTGAAGTATTTCTTTAGATTTTTGTATTACGTTCCTTTTTTTACTCTGTTGCTAGTTGCAAAATCATCTAGGGAATTCTGGATCACTGCAGTCTCTTACATGCGACTATATAGTACTGGCTGCTATTCTGTCCTTGGCACTGCTTCAGATTCATTTATAACTTATTATAACTTGTTGACGGAGTTTGATAAAAAAATAAGAAGGTTGAGAAGTAATTATGCTACTCGAGTCTAAAGGAAGAAACAGTAGTTAAGGGACATATGTTAAAATATTTTCCTAGTAAGAGTGGAGCGATTAGCTGCTACAAAGTCCTCGGCACTACTTCTGATTTATTTACAACTCAATAACGGAGTAGACTAAAAATATCAGAAGATTGGGAAGTAATTATGCAACATTAAGACTAATGGAAGAAGCAATTATTAAGGAACATAATTCGTTTGAAATGTTTGCTTGGACGTGAAAGAAAATGTTGTGATGTTCTTAGCTTTTATGGATGCTTACCCCATCTGTTAGTGAAACACAATCATTTAGTTATAATAGGGTTTCGTGCTTGTGTGTAATCTTATTTAGTTACTTAGCGTAAGTACAGTTACTCTTGAAAAGTTAAAAGTGTGAGTTGGTTTTGGAATTTGCTTTACATGCCCTTTTTACAGACTAGTTTGCGGTCTTCAGGAATGCAATATTTAATTATTCGCTTCAAATATGACATGAAAACCAAATTTTCATGAAGACAATTAAAGTTACTTATGTCTTTTAGCTCTCAAGGCTGTTATGTTGTCTGAAGTAGATCTCTGATGCAGAACGTCCTTGTAAAAAAGTAATATCTCTCTGAGGTAAAATATTGTCTTATATGTTTGTGCTTCCTGTTTGCGTTAATGATGTGGTGTCAAATCTTTGGTCTTGGAAGTTGGGGAAGTCTAATAGGCATGTTATTGTGTCTCAGGTGTGTGGAAACATGCCAAGAGCGAGGGACATGATGATTATGGACTTCTAGTTAGTGAGAAGGCTAGGAAATACGCCATTGTCAAGGAGCTTGACAATGTTGTTGACCTCAAAGACGGAACTGTGGTCCTTCAATATGAGGTTCGCCTTCAGGAAGGACTTGAATGTGGTGGTGCTTACTTAAAATACCTACGCCCCCAGGAAGCAGGTTGGACCGCTAAGGGTTTTGATAACGAGTCTCCCTATTCAATAATGTTTGGACCAGATAAATGTGGAGCCACAAACAAGGTGCACTTCATTTTGAAACATAAGAACCCTAAAAGTGGGGAGTACATTGAACACCACCTCAAGTTTCCTCCTTCTGTACCAGCTGACAAACTAACTCATGTTTACACTGCTGTGTTGAAACCGGACAATGATGTTCTGATCTTGGTTGATGGGGAAGAAAAGAAGAAGGCTAACTTCCTCTCCGCTGATGATTTTGAGCCACCACTCATTCCCGCTGAGACCATTCCAGATCCAGAAGATAAGAAGCCTGAGGACTGGGATGAGAGAGCCAAGATTCCAGACCCAGATGCTAAGAAACCAGACGATTGGGATGAGGATGCACCAATGGAAATTGAAGATGAGGAAGCTGAGAAGCCTGAAGGATGGTTGGATGATGAGCCTGAGGAGGTTGATGATCCAGAGGCCACAAAGCCTGAAGACTGGGATGATGAGGAGGATGGTGAATGGGAGGCTCCTAAGATTGACAACCCAAAATGTGCAGAAGCTCCTGGATGTGGGGAGTGGAAAAGACCAATGAAGAGAAATCCAGCTTATAAGGGGAAATGGCATGCTCCACTTATTGACAACCCCAATTACAAGGGTATATGGAAGCCAAGGGATATCCCAAATCCTGACTATTTTGAACTTGATAAACCAAACTTTGAGCCTATTGCAGCTATTGGTATTGAGATATGGACAATGCAAGATGGCATATTGTTTGACAATATCTTGTTAACAACTGATGAAAAAGTTGCAGAATCATACAGAAAGACCACTTGGAAACCCAAGTTTGATGTGGAGAAGGCGAAACAGAAAGCTGAGGAAGAAGCAGAATCTGGTGGCCTCAAAGGATATCAGGTACAAGATTAAACTTCCTTTACCATATAATTCCTACGCGTTTGGTTTGTTCTCGTTTCACACAACTGAGATATGTGACATACTTTGCAGAAAGTGGTATTTGACCTCCTCTACAAGGTAGCTGACGTCCCATTCTTGGGTGAACACAAGGCCAAAGTATTGGTAAGTGAGGGGAACTTATTCACTCTTGTATTAAAGGCCTTTGGTTTTGCTGCAACTGTCTAATACATGTTTTATTCTCTAGGATCTTCTTGAGAAAGCTGAGAAACAGCCCAATCTCACAGTTGGTGTTGTCGTCTCAGTCGTAGTTGTTGTCTTCTCAGTTTTATTAAAGCTCATCTTCGGTGGGAAGAAGCAGCAGCAACCTGTAAGTACTCACACCCCTACCATCCAAGTGGCCCACCCCTTTTTTTTTGAAAAAATCTTATGTCTCTGCTCTATGTGTATATGCAGCAGGTTAGAGCTAGTGCAGAGACTGAGAAATCTGACGGAGCTGAAACTTCCACTTCCAATACTCAAGCCACAGAGGAGAAGGAAGAGCAGAATGAGGATGCTGCTGCTGCTCCTCGTCGGAGGACTAGGCGTGACAATTAGGAGGATGGGAACAGGCTCTAGTGACCTCACTCGGACTTCTTTTAGTTTTTTGAGCTAGTTGTTTTCCTGTTATTTTCTTTCTCCTTTCCCTCTTTTTCCAAATTCTTGGTGACCAAAGCAAGTTTTTCCAGCAATTTGCTCCCCCTCAAAACAAGCATGTATCACAGTAGTGTATATGAGACAATTTTTATCTGGATGTTAATTGATACTTGTTTCCTCTCTATATCATAGATTTTAAAAGAAGAGATTATTCTTGTTTGGTTAACTTTAGTACGGCTATAATCGCCCCACATTGTGTTAGTTTTCTTTTTGCAAGACAAGTGTTTCATGCAATTCACAGAGGCGCATACTGAGGTTTCCTTTAAAAATCTGCTCTATTTTCTCTTCGTAAGAGTTTCATGCATTTCGCAGATGGCGTGCCCATTCTGAGATGGTCCCGTGTGTTGAGAAAAAATGCCTTGAATTTGTAATGTGATATTAAACATAACTCCAACATGATTGAAGTTGAGTGACACATCCCGCTCTTTGACAATATAGCTGGTGAGTAAAAAGTTACAATTTCACAGCCATGGTTGATTGTTATTCCAACCCAAAGGCCTGACATTCCGCAAGATCGTTTTTTTCTAATTGTGGGCCATTTTGATAAGGCTTCTGAAGCTGGTAGAGGGACATGGATATTATGTCAAGTTCGATGTCTAATCTACGCCATTAATAGTTCAACGGTAAGTTGTAAATAAAAGCATTTCGACCGGGACAAAAGATTCAGAATTTAAACTTCTAAGTAAATGATCTACTAATTTAAATTAACTAGTTGCTGTTCATAAACTTTAAACATACTCCCACTGCTTTAAAATAAGTGATGTTTTTAGCTTGAGAACATTTCTTAAGAAAATTACTCATCTTAGAAAGTAAAATGTATTTTTACCCGCTTATCATTTTTAAATATTTTGAAAAATAGCTGTTTACTATTTTTTGGATTAATTAAAACTCTCTCCATTTAAATAAGGGTAAAAGTGAAAGAATATTATTTCTCATTTCAAAATAAAATTAAAAAACTAAAACACCGATTATTTTAAAACGAAGAGAGTATAAAACAAATATAGCTGATTGTTAATACTCCATAAAATTTTCAAGTTGGCAATTAGCGGTGCCGGAGGTGACGTGAAAATAGGAAAGACCCAAAATGCAATAAGCAAAATATCCATAAACCTTAAAATAAATGTATTGAAAACAAAAACTATAAAGAGGGCAAGGCTTGTAAGATGACTACAGTCCCAAGCAATTTAGTACACGCGATACAAATTTTCAGTAACTGCCCATATTTTTCACTTAATTTATCTCAGATCCAAATTTATTTCAATATGTCCTATTGGCTAACTAGCATAAGAACATCTAAGAGGGCTAAGAGATCTCTAAAAAACATAAATTTGCGTTAATTTTTTTTAAAAAAATTAAATCTCTGGATATAATTTTCTTCAATATGATTTTAGATATATCTCTTCTCATTTTTTCAATCATCTTCTTTCACCATAATTTTGTACGAATTGGCAGATGCATTTGAAGGTCAATGCAAAATATGATGAACTTTTTCAAACAATCTTTGTCATTCTATCATTAATGTGTGCTAATTGCACTTTCTCATAAATATAATTATCTAATTTAATCTTGTATGATCTACATTTTATTTAATCATTTATATATGTGGTGATGTGTTGGACTTCAAGATCCAACATTTATTTCTATATAAATATCATTAATTTTATAAATTATTCTATTAAAATTTACCTTTTTATTTTAATTAGACATGCTCATACCACATACACTAATACAAGTTTCGAATTTCAACCATCCAATTGCTGATTTTATCTGTATTATCCTCATCTATCATTCTATTTCCCTGAAACAACAGACGTAAATGATCTGAATTGTCGAGGCCACACCAGAATTGTAACTAGTTGTATCGTTAAATGTTTATATTATTCATGAATTAGAAACTGTGTCGAATCAAATGGGGTTCAGCAAAAATATTCCAGAAGCTGGAAGTTTTACTTCGAGGCCTCAAAATAATAGTAAAGCGAGGAGGGAAAATGAAGATCCAAGAAGAAGAAGAGCAGAGAAAATTTGAGTGAAATGTAATTTCCTCTTCAATTTTTTCTGCATCAGTAATTTTATGCATATGTATCTTTTGATACATAAGGTAATGATTTTCAGTTGTTATTTTACAGTTAAGGTCCCTGCTGGCTGCGCTGTCGCCGGGCGATATCTGATGCCTTTTCTATGGAGAAAGTAGATTCTTGCTGAAAATAGGTTAGGAATCAGAAATATTTGAAGGTAAATTTGAATAAGTGGAAGTATTTTTTGTCGTAATCAAGTCAACCCACTCAAGTAGTCAATGTTTTCTAATTATTAAATAAATTTGGGATCTGTTCATAGGGCTAGAAAGGGAGGATCCTATAATTGGTGCCTTCAATCGGAAGAAAGGCATTGATCCAGAGGTTTTCCTTTCTTACATACTACAGAGGGTTGCCGGAAATATTGTTCCCATGGCTTACAACGCGGGGACAAGTGAGAAGGGCGGCGACGTGTGTTGCCCACTTTCGGCACGTTCAGTTCGTGGGTTGTTGCCGTTGTCCATGTTCCTGCTTGTATTTACTTTATTGCAAAATTGCGACTGTGTTTCTTCATACTCATCAGGATATTGGGGTTTTACCTGCAGCAATTCTACAGATATGGTATGCTTTCTCTCATCCTACTTTGATTTCCTATGCCACTACTACAAGTACATTCGTCTGTGTTTATCACTTTGTTGTTTGATGTTACTGTGAATGCATCAAATTTTTTTGTTTCCATTGCTGGCCTGGGGCTAATGTGTAGTCAATGCAAATAATAGCTCGTGCATAACATGAATTAGAAAATCCTACTGATCCATTACTAATCGCTATAATACTTGAGATTATGAACTCAAGGTAAATGATAAATGAAGAATCTCATCTCCAGTCTGTTATTGAAAAGTTTAAATGCCCAAAGCTATTAAATAGCAAAGTGGTCACTTGGCTTGTATCCTTCCTTTCGTTGTCAAACTATATCCGTTTTCTGAACTATCATTCGGCGAGCAGTTCAGAATTTACTGTCTGGGCTGCTTTCTGTCTAATTATCCGACTATTAATCAGGAAAGAGGGAAGTTGGGTCCTATAACGCCCGGTGTATGCTCGGAAGAGACTAAACATCTTCCAGTTTGTGAATGTGGATTCAAAATGTTGGACTCTTGCTTCTTGAGTAGAAATAAGGTACTCTTCTGATGGTCTAATTATTCTGCTTATCCTTCTTGCTCTGAACTAGAATATAAAGCAAGACTATATTTGGCTGTACTGTTCATTCCTTTCAGATGCTTGAAATCGAAAAGGGAGCAAATGTCTTTAACATACCTATAATCAGATCCAACCGAAAGTTAGTTGCCACTACTGATGGTGGTCTGCATAGCCCGTCTTGTTTAGTCTTCAATTCTGCATGGAAGGTCCAACAACTAGAACAGGAACCACATGAAAAGCTCAATTATCCATCATCTGCTGGAATACAAAGACCAAACAATGACGAGGATATCGCTTTCATGAGTGTAAGTGCTCCCTGTTATCCCCTTTAAATCTATATATAAGGACTTATATGCTCAAATATATGGCATTTTCCATCTACTCATACACCTACATTGTCATATCAGATTCTTGAACTTGGGCAGCTTCTCAAGGCAAATCTAATCACATCAGTGGAGCTGACTGGAATTTTCTTGAAGAGACTGAAGAGGTGTTAGAACTAGAGTTTGCTTCCAATTATTTCTTGTTATTGTGATTATCTAGTCCTCATAATGATGCATCTATTGGGGGTGTCACAGGTATGGTCCTGTTCTTGAATCTGTCATTACAATTACTGAAGAATTAGCATACAAACAAGCAAAAGAGGCTGATCAACTGCTTGCTGAAGGCAAATATTTGGGTAACAGTCTACCAATTCCTCTCCACTAACCTCTTTCGTGTATTTCCTATTTACCTTCATAATTTTGGATTTACCATCAATCAATCAATGAACTATGCATCAATAATAATGAATTCTCCATTTCCATTTCGCTCTGTTCAAAATTTTAAATTTTCTGTATGAATTTTTATTTTTACATCTGGGGCGTGGGGATTTTGTGGGGATGAAATAGGAACTTATTTTAAGTCGCCATAAATATCATGGACCTTTACATCTGAAAATAGTAATGGTATACATGCAACTTCTCCACAAAGAAAAAAAAAATCTGAGCATAGTAAGTACCATGGGAGAAAATGATTATATGTTTACCAGCCATATCAAAATTAGACCATCGAAATGTTAAACATAATAAGGGAAATCCTAAATCTTCAGACCACAGTGTTCTCCAGTTTCTTCAGACTGATCTTTTCTTGATGCTGTAATGGTTTACCTTACCCTTCAAGCACTTAAGGTTGTTCATTTCCTACAGTTACCTTTTTCAGCCAGAGTAATCTTCCAATGCTTCCTTCGCTTCTCACCTCATGCTCTGAGTTAAATTTTCCCTGATTTCTTTTAAATTTAGAGAAACTTACTTTAGGATTTTATGGCATGGTAGCTTCTTGAAACAATATTTCTTGATACTACTTTATGAAATTTGGAGAGTAATACAAAAAATGTTTTTTTCCCTATTTTTTGTTTAATCACTTTCCCTTGTGTCACTAATAGCCTCAAAACCCTTTTTAGCAATATTTTGTCTCTAGCTTCTCTGTTCTCGCTCAAAGGGACTACTTGTATAACATCTTCTTTTCTATGTAGGTCCTCTTCATGGGATTCCCTATGGTCTGAAGGACATCATTGCAGTACCTAACTATACCACAACATGGGGTTCAACATCTTTTAAAGATCAAGTTCTTGATATTGAAGCTTGGGTTTATAAGAGGTATAACTAATCATGAAATCAATAACATATAAGGCCGGATCTAAACACCCATTCTTATTGTGTGTGTGTATGTATATTTTATAATAATCTGATATGGTTGATGCAGGCTGAAATCTGCTGGGGCAGTTCTTGTTGCAAAGTTAGTAACTGGTTCTTTAGCATATGATGACATCTGGTTCGGTGGTAGAACAAGAAACCCATGGAATATCGAGGAATATTCCACGGGATCATCAGCAGGGCCTGCTTCTTGCACCTCAGCAGGTATCTTGAGCTATTGATCTATCCCTGATTAGATTCTGATTGATGCATCCTGTCTTCTACATTTGCAAATATGACAATTCTGCTCGATGTCTAATGTCAGTCAATACCCCCCCCCCCCCCCCCCCCCTTGGAAGAATGAAATGAGGAAATGATACTCCTTTGCTGATTTATAACTGATTAGTACGCAGAACATATTGTTTTAAGAGGGAGACTGGTATTGCAGGTTTGGTTCCATTTGCAATCGGTTCAGAAACTGCCGGCTCTATTACCTATCCAGCTTCTCGCTGTGGCGTGACGGCTCTGCGGCCCACTTTTGGAGCTGTTGGTCGAACGGGTGTTATGAGCATAGCTGAAAGCTTGGTACTCATATTTCTTCCACAGTTCAATTCCTTTCCTAACATTAGTTACAACACACTAAATCTAACTTTTTTTCAGGATAAATTAGGCCCTTTTTGTAGAAATTCTGTGGATTGTGTGATTGTTCTGGATGCCATTCGGGGAAAGGACCCGGATGATGTTTCATCCAGGGACATACCCTTTAGAGATCCATTTTCAGTTGATATCACAAAGCTCGCTGTTGGATATCTTGAGGATGCTGAGATGGAAGTAAGTAACTATTCCCAATATTGGAATGTGGCTGAGTTAATTAGGTTCTTTATCCTATTTGATGAATGTCTTATCTGGATTATATTGTGACGGCGATGACAGGTTGTTCATGTACTTCAATCGAAAGGAGTGACAATGGTCCCGTTTAACCTGAGTTACACTGTTGATTCTGTCCAAGGTATCCTCAATTTCACTATGGATGTTGAGATGCTGGCTCACTTCGACAAATGGCAGCGCTCAAATCTGGATGATGAATATGAAGCCCAAGATCAATGGCCTATTGAACTTCGCCGAGCACGTGCCATATCTGCCGTTGACTATGTTCAGGTAATTGTCTTGATGTATAAAGTTTTTCTTGGTTTAGATGTTTAAAAAATGTACTTTTGTTTAATTACCATTGGTATAGGGAAAAAACTTCATAAATTAAATTCTTTCAGACATCTCAAAATCTGACTGGCTTTGTTACGGAATGGAGGTCTTAATCCACTTTTAAACAGTTTTTCAGAACTTGTCAACACTAAGATCAATACTTGTATGATACTTCACCAGGCACAAAGAGCTAGAGGTATATTGATTCAGCAAGTGAGAGAAAGTTTCAGAGTTGATGCATTTATTGGAAATGCAACTGACTGGGAGAAAGTTTGTGTTGGCAATCTTGTGGGTATCCCAGTAGTAGTTGTTCCCACAGGATTCAAAAAGATATCTGATGCACCATCAAATGATAGTCGCAGGAGAACAACAATCACTACAGGCATATATGCTCCTCCAGACCGTGATCATGTCGTAAGTGTTCTTTACTTATAATCATCTTTTTAGTGTAGTAGCAATATGTGAAGGACATACGTGCTATATTATTCTGGTCTTGGATAATGTATCATCTTTGCTTTGCTGTTGAGTCATGGGATTTCTGGACTTCAACAAGAATTGGATGACTTCTGATTTTGCTGCTTATTCTTTCATGCACTCGTTGATTTTGTTTGTTTCGTTTCTGTCCAGGCCTTAGCTCTAGCAATGACTTATCAATCAGTCACCAATCATCATAAGCAACGGCCACCAATTGATGACCTTCGGTCAAATGATTCCATTCCAGACTCACCAAAAGCCCTGTAGTGAGGTTGAAGGTTGTTGATGCTCTTTGAGTGCTTGATATGAACCTCCATGTGCTTGAACGTGGTGTGACTCAGACTGTGAAAAGCATGAATCAAAGGTTCTGTTTGTGCCATGAGGAAGAGAAAATTCTGTCTACTTCTTCCTCTCTTTGAGGATGCCTTCTCTGTTTTATGGTTCTAATTTTATGAAATTTCTTAGTACTTTTCATCTGTAAATGATTTTAACTTGGTATCTAGTGGATTATTTATCCAAGCTGAAAAGTACCACTTCTCTGAGATCTGAAATCAACATTATATATATATATATATATATATATATATATATATATGATATGCCGTCTCAATTCTAGATTATTCATTTGTGTAAACACACGTAATTTTTCCCAGCCATTTCCTATGTAAGGGTTGTTACAAGGTTGTTTTAGATCTGGGCTCCATCTTTCCTTTTTCTTTTTCTTTTTGGAGATGAGATAATCATAGAAACAGTATTTGCGTGTTAGCGTCATTTATTTTCTTCCATTAAACGAAATGTTGTTGTTGCTGCTGCCTCGTTGATCGCGATAGATTCAGTTTTGAACATGTGTTCATAACCGCTTGTAGTTGAAATGTAGATAAAGTTTCAGAATGATGTAATTGTTGTAGGTTTAGCAACTTTGTATATATGTGTATGTCACTCTGGTGATGGTTTCTTTTGCATAGATAAGCTCAACTTTCTTCTGCTTTAACGGAGATGTTCTGTTAGAATGAAGTAATTAAGGTAAAATTCATAAGATCTGCAAGGATATTTGAGTTACCAAAAAGCCTAATAAGAAACAGGTATTTTCTATATACTTAACATTCTGTTTATTCTTTCATTGTGATGCTTAGTTGAGCATACTGCCTAACTTCATAAAGATATGTCATTCAATAATGTTAAATGGCGTAGAAGCATCCGTTTCTGATAGGTGACATTTATTTTTGGTTGGATAGGCCCATGATAAAGATGAGGATTACCGGTAACCAATTAATGTCAGCGTAAAAAAATGTCCAATTGACTTTTAAGAAGTCATTATTCAGTATTGGGTGGTCATTAATGAGCTAAACTAAATTTAGATCCAGAAAAGTTAATTGTGTTAAAAGTTTAGGCGAATTTAAAATTTAAGTTTTTGTTTCTAATAATGAACTTATTATATTTATAAAGTTATGAATTCATATTTAATATTTATTATAATTTTAATAAATTTTTATATAAATTTATATTTTATATCTAAAATAATAAATTTGACATCAAATACATTATTGATCTGCCCCTAACTAAAATCGGGACTTGTTGAATGAAGTACGGATGGAGATGGAGCCTTTAGAATGAAAGATTTTGAAATATTTGTGGACCCTCGAAAAAGAAAAATGGGACCAAATAAAATTTCTGTGTAATATTAAAATATGTAAATTTGACAATTCAAAACACTTCACGTAATTATAGTACCATGAGCTTGTCAGCGTATGAGCACAATTGGACAAAATTTAATTGGTGTTTCTGGATTTTCATACAGTAAAAATCGTAAAAAGTTTCTCAACTTCGACGAGCGTATCAAATTTTTATTTTTATATAAAAAGTAGGGATCATTTAATAGCTAGTTAAAATTATGCCGCTATAATTAAGATTAGATATGAGATAATTTATATATTATTTTATGTTGGTATTATTAGTTATCTATGATATAATTAGTTAGTAATTTGTTATTTATTTCACCTTCTTTATTATATAAAATAATACATGAATTTTTCATATAATTTTTATATATTAGATATCAAATGTAATATTACTTATACAAGATTTAATATATGCACATAACTTATCTCCAATTCAGCTATTAAATGAACCCTTAGGGCTCGTTTGGTATAAGAAATTAGGAATAAATAATTTCGGAATTAATATTGAGATGAGTAAATCCCATGTTTATTTGGAATAAAAATTTTGAAATAACTTACTTCCGAATTATAGTGTTATATTCATTTCATATTGAAGGTGGGATAAACATCCGATATAACTAATCATGGGATAATTTATTACGAAAATAACTTATTTGTCAACTAAAACAAGCCCTTATTGTTTGATCAAACATCTAAAAAATACTTTCTAAGAGTCCGTTTGAATTAACTAAATTTAAGTAACTTATATAGGTTTAAGCGTGAAAAGCACTTTTTCACTGCTGAGACTTAATCCATGAAGAATATAAATAATTACAAAGAATAAAAAGTAAAATAATTAATCAAAGCAAAATAACTTTTAAGACAAAATAAGCTAAACGCAATAAGTTATCGTTACTAACTTATTGCTTTTGACTTATTTTGGCTTAAAATCACTTGAATTAAAAGTTATGCTGAATTTGTTAAACATTCCAAAAAAACGAAAAAAATTTAAGAAATGTTTTTAAGCCCATATAAGTTGGCTCTAAGTATATTTTCTCAAAAAGATTCTCAAAAATATTTTTAGAGGAAATTTTTCTTTTTAGTTCTAAGAAATGATTCATATTATTCAAAATAATTATTTTCTCTTCAAAAATTAAGTAAATATCATTTTTTAAAATAATTTTTTTAAAAAAAACAAACGAATTTTCGGCCACCAAAAACTTGGCTCGGAAGCCCTACAAATTGCGTTTTTAAAAAAAACAGAAAAAGAAAAAGTCCTGCTGGAAAAATCAAGCCCATGGTTTACTGCTGACTTGGCAAAAGTAGCACCTCTAAGTGACATGGCAATACCTTATTGGCAGAGTAGCATGACGTGGCATACTATCGTCGTCATAACTACGGAAAATCCGCCTGTCCTTATCGGGTCCAAGTACAGTCAGTTTTTTCAACTAACCTTCTTTTAACCAAATCAGAAAACCCGAGGTAGTATTCCTTTACTAGATCTTAAACTACCGTACAATAGACAAACAACTATGGCATTTTAGGTAATTTTACCCGAAAAAGGAGGTGAATCTTGATTTCACTTCCCCTCCTGCTCTCCTCCCACTTCACATATAAATAAATTCACTCTACAATTAGGATTTTTATCTAAATAAAAAATTTTCCCGATCTGATCCGCCGTCCGCCTCCGGACACAGCCTCTGCATTCTCGCCCCTCGTCGGATTCCGTTAACCGCCATTTCTGAAGAAATTCAATTTTACATGATTTGTTAGCTGATTTGCTCTCAGATCCGTACGTTACTTTGCTTTCTCTCGATCCATTCAGCGCTGATCACTTAGGTATTTCTATTGGATCGTGTTTGTTACATTAAACGCTCTTACGTGTTTCCGCATAAAATCTGATTGCTTTTACAATTGGACGTTATGCCGATACAATTCAATGTTTCGTTATTTCTTATGTGAAGTTTTTGTTGTACAAACTTAATGAATTCAAATCACTGGTTTGAAGATTCTGTTTTCACCACGTATGTGTTTAGGGCGTATTCACATTGATAAGTAGAGGCAAGTAACCGTTTGTCATGTTTGTAGCGAAGACTGCCTTGACATTTGCTTGAAACTGTATTATCTTTGTTTAATTACCACGGCTGAGTTTTTGGTCATTATTTTATTTAGCAATCTTTAATTTTTCAGAGATCTATAACCAAATTTATTTTTTGTTTTGATTTTCTTTACTTTGTCCATGTAGGATCTCGTTATTCTACCAGTAATCTTTAGTTATTAGGTCTCACTCATATTAAAGGTTTGATTTTTCTGTACCAAAAGAGGGCCCTTGAAAAGTTTGGCTGTGGCTTATTTTATTTCTGCATGTCTACCTGTTCTATAAGAAGTCTTTGGTTGGTGTCAGCAGTATGATTCCTGCCTCGATCCAATTTTGTTCCTAACTTGGATTGTTAATATCAGGCATTTAGCAGTTGAAATGGCATCAACAGGATGGTTGAAGGGAAGAGTGAAAGCTGTTCCCTCTGGTGACAGTTTGGTGATAATGGGTAGTTCAAAGGCTGAAATTCCCCCAGAAAAATCTATTACCTTAGCATCTCTAATGGCTCCACGATTGGTATGACATGCACTAGTTAACCTTACCTTTTTTGTGATCCATATCTTCAAATTGCTCCTATATCTGTATTTCTTTTTTCATTGCTCATTCTAGCTTTCCACTTGTAGGCACGTCGCGGTGGGGTGGATGAGCCATTTGCATGGCAAAGCAGAGACTTCTTGAGGAAGCTTTGCATTGGGAAGGTGTCCTTGCATTGATCATTCCACTTGTATATATTTATAACTTCTCCTTTTATTAGCAATATAAGATTGAAATGCGCCCTGTTTTTTTTTCTTTAGGAGGTCACTTTCAAGGTGGAATATACTGTACCTTCCATAGGGCGAGAATATGGCACTGTTTTTCTTGGTGACAAGAATGTTTCCATGCTAGTTGTTTCTGCAGGCTGGGCCAAGGTTGGATTGGTGTTAATTTCTCTGTTTCTCAGCTGGCTTGTTTCCCACTGTATCTAGTTTCATGAAATGATTAATTTTGATGGAACCAGGTCAGGGAGCAGGGTCAACAGAAAGATGCTAACCCCTATTTAAAACCACTTCAAGATGCTGAAGAACAAGCCAAACAACAAGGTCTAGGTCGTTGGAGTAGGGTGCGTTTCTCATTGTCTCTGATGTGTTTTTGTTATTGGACAAATATTGTTAACATCATCTTCTTACTTGATCAAGATCAGATACTTTTAACTTCACAGCGATATATTTCCAAGCTTTATTGTCTTTTGGATGGGATGGGTTTTGAGCCAGGGAGGATGATATTTTCAGCGGAATGAAACATTAAGAAGTCGTTTACCTCTCCTTTTTTGGTGCCTATGTATTGTTATAGTTCCGTTCCATTTTGACGTTCAAGTCTTTGTTTCTAGCCTTGCATTTTTCAGATGTTATTGAGCACATTTGTTGTCCCATTTTGTGGTCTGCTTCTGTCTGCTATATATCTTGTGCTACCACGTTTTTAACTAGAATGTGTTGAGCTTTGATGGCTAGCACTTCAGGGTAAGTGCTGAGACAGTGGATGGTATCCAGATTATCTTGTTATATTTTCTCTTTCTTGTTTCTCCTTTTTTTTTTGTCTAAGAGGAGCATATTAGAGAGTATGGATCAGTATATGGAATTTTTTGATTCACTGGAAATGTCTAACTAGGAAACTTGTAAGGGCTGTCTGTTTTGAATGTACTTTTCAGTACCTTCTTGGTTTTACTATTGAAACTTTTTACCTTATAAATAATATTCTTTTACTTGTTATTCTTTCAAGTAGAAAGGTCAGTAACTAGATCTAATCTAAATCTGTGCTGATCTTTTATAGTAGCTCCTGTCGCTTTGGTTTGTGTTGGCTGGTTGATCTTTTGCATAGTATCTTTGTCCATTTAGTTCAGTGTTCCATATTGCAAAATTTCAAGCTTTGTGCTTTTGTTTCCACCCCTATTTTTGGGTGCGTAGTAATTCCCGGCATTGTGATGTTTCCAGACACCTGGTTCTTCTGAGGCATCTATTAGGAATCTACCTCCATCTGCGATCGGTGACGCTAGTAACTTTGATGCAATGGGCCTATTGGAGCAAAGTAAGGGTAAGCTTATAGAAGCATTTGTTGAGCAGGTTCGTGATGGAAGTACACTGCGAGTTTACTTGCTTCCAGACTTCCAGTTCATCCAGGTGTTCGTCGCTGGAATACAGGTAGTTAAATTTTCTCTATGGCCAGCTCTTCTTACTTTACCACTTCATTTACCCGTTTGACTCAATAAACAGTCACCAACTATGGGAAGAAGAGCAACATCAGAAGCTATTATTAATGCTAGTGTTACCTCTGATGAACCAAATGGAGAATCAACTACTGAACCTCGTGCTACTCCGACATCAGCCCAGAGGTTGGCATCCTCAGCAGCATCTGTAACAGAAGTTTCTCCAGATCCTTATGGCAGAGAAGCAAAGCATTTTACCGAAACTCGTGTCTTAAATAGAGATGTGAGATACTGTTTGTTAGCTCTTAATGTTTTGTGTTTCCTGTTTATCCTTTTTCTAATGTAGTTTAACATACAGGTTCGAATTGTCCTGGAGGGTGTTGACAAGTATAGCAATCTAATTGGCTCAGTGTACTACCCTGATGGTGAATCAGCAAAGGACCTGGGATTGGAGCTTATTGAAAATGTACGTGGTAGACGTACTACTGGTGATACTTTAGAACACATCTAATAAGAAACTGATGTTTTTGAAAAGTTCACTGTAACTGGTACACTTTGTGTTTTTTTATGATAGGTTTCTCCAAGATGGGCTTTCTTGTTGGTTGTCTCTTGTAAAGATTATTTATTTACTGATAGATTTTATCTAATTTGGAAGGCTCTGCTTTTATGTTTCAATATGCTCAACATAAGTCGCCTATGTCTTGTTTCAGTACCGCAGTTAGTCCTCTCATTTTTTTGGTCATCAATGGTACAAATGCAGTCTTTAATATTATGCATCTGTGCATATTATGTACCTGTTTCCTATCATAGTCTTTATTAACTGTACATTTAGTGTGTGGTCCCTATTGTAGACTTTATTACCATTAAATTCAGTGTGGACATTCTCTCTCTCTCTCTCTCTCTCTCTCTCTCTCTCACTCACTCACTCACTCACTCATTCACTTTGTACCATCCCTTGGTTTCTTTGTGTAGATTAGCAAGGGTTTGTCTTTCACCTAAATGTATTAACTTTCTCTTGCTGTAACTTTCTTTACTTGGCTTTTCTTTTATGAAATTGAAGTTGTAGCATAAGGACTCTTTATCACTCATCTCTAAATTTTCAATTAGGTAACTTGACCGCTAGTTCCTCCTAATTCTAGAAAAGGAAATGCATAACCTTTTTTTGTGTGTTATCTTATTCTTCGATTTTTATTATTACCTGTTGTTTCCTTTGCTCTGGTTGTCGTATTATTTTGATATTGTTGCTAATCTTTACTCCATTATTTCCAACATGGCTTCTTCTTTACTTTATTTCCTTTTTAAACCTGCTTTTAAATGTTTTACTTTAGCCAAGGGTCTAACAGAAGCAACCTCTCTCTCCCACAAGGTAGGGTTAACGTTTGCACGCACACACCAACCTTCTAAGACCCCACTTGTGGGATTACACTGGGGATGATGTTGTAGAACGTTTAAGGTGAATCTAATCTAAAGTTTATGCCCTCCCCTTTCCTTTGGCATAGGGTTATGCTAAATACGTCGATTGGAGTGCGAACATGCTTGAAGTTGAAGCCAAGAAGAAGCTGAAAAATGCCGAGCTCGAGGCCAAAAAGACTCGCTTAAGAATCTGGACCAACTATGTAGCTCCGGCAACAAATTCCAAGGCTATTCATGACCAAAATTTCACAGGAAAGGTAGCTATGGGTCAAAGGGTTGCTTAAGTTCTTAATCTCTCTCTCTCTCTCTCTCTCTCTCTCTCTCTTCAAATGCTTTGTGCTTTGTTTTTCTAGGTTGTTGAGGTTGTCAGCGGAGATTGTCTTGTTATAGCTGATGATTCTCTGCCATTTGGAGATCCATCAGCAGAACGCAGAGTCAATCTTTCAAGTATTAGGGCTCCTAAAATGGGGAATCCTCGTAGAGATGAAAAGCCTGCTCCCTATGCTCGTGAAGCAAAGGATTTTTTGAGAAATCGCCTTATTGGGAAACAGGTATTGCTATCTTTTCTGATATCTCCTCGCCTGATTTCACAGTTACAGCATCAGAAGGAGATGATTTACTAACCTTACATCCTTTCAGGTGCATGTTTCAATGGAGTACTCTCGGAAGGTCAGCATGGCAGATGGACCTGCTCCTCCCACCAGTGGGGCAGATTCAAGGGTGATGGATTTTGGAACTGTATTCCTGGCATCCAAGGATGGGGATGATGCATCCTCCGCTCCATCTGGTGCAGGCAACCAGTTGGCTGGAGTGAATGTTGCTGAGCTTTTGGTTGCCCGCGGTTTTGCAACTGTTGTTAGACATCGTGATTTCGAAGAACGTTCAAACTATTATGATGCCCTTCTCTCAGCAGAATCACGTGCTACTTCTGGGAAGAAGGGCATTCATTCTCCTAAAGAACCTCCAGTGATGCATGTCACAGACCTGCTAACGGTTAGTATCCTTGTCACTGATTGTCTTTTTTTATGTGGCGCTAAGGAATAACTAATTTTTTCTGTTTTACTTTCAGGCATCGTCCAAGAAAGCTAGGGACTTTTTGCCTTTCTTGCAGCGTAACAGGAGGATGTCTGCTGTAGTAGAATATGTCCTCAGTGGTCATAGATTCAAACTGTTTGTTCCCAAGGAGACTTGCAGCATTGCTTTCTCTATTTCTGGAGTGAGATGCCCAGGTCGTGATGAACCCTACTCTGAGGAAGCCATCGCCTTGATGAGGCGGAAGATAATGCAGAGGGATGTCGAGGTAACATTGTTTCTTTCTTGCATTTGTAATGTGCTACATTTGAATTTCTCTTATATCTTTCCTATTGCCTTCTACATAGATCGAGGTAGAAACAGTTGATAGAACAGGCACCTTTATTGGTACATTATGGGAATCGAGATCCAATGTGGCAGTGACACTACTGGAAGCTGGTTTAGCAAGGCTTCAAACTTCTTTTGGAACTGATAGAATTCCAGAAGTTCACCTCCTCATGCAAGCGGAACAGGCTGCGAAAAGGCAGAAATTGAAGGCAAGATCAAGATCTGTTATACTTTTTAGTCATGGATTTGCTCTTTACTATTTATTAAAGTACCTCGATACAGATATGGGAGAATTATGTTGAAGGAGAAGAAGTTGCCACTGGTGGAACAGCTGAAAGGCGCCAAAAGGAAGAGGTGAAGGTAATATAATTAGATCTATGTGCTTTTCAGTTAATTATTGTTTATCATAATTTCCCATCTGGATTCATTTTGAATACTAGTTACGCGTTATGATTGCTTGACTTCTATACTTTTACACGTTTATATTCTCAGGTCACAGTCACTGAAGTTTTGGGCGGGGGTAAATTTTATGTTCAGTTGGTCTCCGACCAGAAAGTAGCCGCCATTCAGAAGCAACTTGCTTCTTTAAATCTTCAGGAGGCTCCTGTAATTGGTGCCTTTAATCCAAAGAAGGGTGATATTGTTCTTGCTCAATTCAGTGCTGATAATTCATGGAACCGAGCAATGGTAAGTGATGCAATAATCCTATTACTTGTACTTTGTTTTATTTGTGTTATATCTTTTCTTGTCATATCATGTTCTTTTTTCTGATATTTCACTTTAAAATATGTTTAAGATTGTCAATGCCCCTCGAGGTGCTGTTGAATCTTCCAAAGACAAGTTTGAAGTTTTCTATGTTGATTATGGAAACCAAGAAGTTGTTTCTTACAGCCAGTTGCGGCCTCTTGATGCATCTGTGTCCTCCAGTCCCGGTCTCGCTCAGCTCTGCAGTCTTGCTCATGTTAAAGTTCCTGGTCTAGACGATGATTATGGTCAGGAGGCAGCTTACCGGCTAAGTGAGCTTCTTCTGAGTGGGCCAAAGGAATTTAGAGCTGTTATCGAGGAAAAAGACACTTCAGGTGGAAAAGTTAAAGGTCAAGGAACAGGGACAATCTTTTTGGTGACTTTGGTTGATCCTGAAAGTGATGTCAGCGTAAATGCTACCTTGCTTAAGGTTCGAAATTACAGCCACTTTTATCTTAATTATGATTTAACGTTAGTTTACTAATTTCTATTACTTTTAGATTCTGTGAGTTTTTCAATAGCCACTAGGTCTTTGTTTCACTATCCTCCCCTCCCCCCCCCCCCCAAACCCACCCCACCCAGCCCCACTCCACAGTATCATAATGAAGCAGTGCCTTGCATTTGGCTGTTCAAACTGGTTCAAATCTTGGAGGTTTAGCTAATCTTTTATCTGGTATAGTTGGGTTTTGAGAGACTAGTGCTTCCATTCTCCTCTGCCCCCCTACTTTAAGGATTGTGTTTGTTTTCTGCTGGCGGTGTTTTAAGGAAGCGCTTATAAAAATTGTTCAGGAAGGACTTGCTAGGATGGAAAAAAGGAAGAGGTGGGAGCCCAAGGACAAACAACTGGCTCTGGATGAATTGGAGAAGTATCAGACAGAAGCACGAGATAAGAGACTTGCAATGTGGGAGTATGGAGATGTCGAGTCAGATGATGAGGATTCTGCTATTCCTGCTAGGAGAGCTGCTGGGAAGCGGTGAATTCTGCAACAGAGTTAACTGGTGGCAATTGCCAATTTGGATGAGGCTTTTTCATCCTAGAATCTACCAATCAGACAATTGCTGTCTATGGAAATAGAGAGGTTAAAGTTTGAGTTAGCTTCAATGTGGTGTTCACATGTAACTTTAGGAGAGTAAAACTTCAGGAGGCGAGAGAAATTTTGTTCTCTTTCTTTTTTCCCCCCTTTCTTTTTACTTTTTTTTTTTTTTTAAATTTATACGACTCTGAATAAATCGGTCTCCTTTGTCGTTCATTCCGTCTGGGATGTGATAAATTTTTTGTCAAAACGGTGAGGCAATATTTATACTGCCCTTTCTTTTATTTTTTGCTTTCTGTTTTGGGCAAATCTATCAGTCCCTGTGTCCCCCGAACTATTCCTTCTCCCCGACGTCTAGATTTTCTTTGTTATTTCATGTCTTTTAGTAATGTCAATGTTTTTTTATTGTTATAAAGGAATCAAAGAAATGTTTTCAATCAATTTGTTGATTGTTCTAGGTAAAGCCTCAAGAGTTGGGGGCATTCACGATTCGGCGATTTTTCGTCAATGTTAAAACTAATTAATTTATTTAGTTTTTAAATTATTAAAACTAAGAAAAATTAAAATCATATTAAATTAGATATAATATTATATATTTTTCGTTTGATTGTTATATGTTTTGGTGGTTACCCGGTTATTAGCCGTACATTAATATATACTCTCTTTTTTTTTATTTTATCTTAACGTTAAACATATAAATAAAGCGACAAAAGTTTATTAGGTGAATATAATAGGGCGAAAGTCATATACATAATCCAACTTTGCAAAAAAAGCAATCGTTCTCCTCTTTTATTTCAATTGTTTATTATAAATTTCTATTTTACTCTTTTATTATTAATCTTTTATCTTTTTTTCTTAAATCGTGATTTTTTCTGGATCTATGAAGTAAATCTTTTACAAGTTTAAAGCATTAGTTGAGTATATAAGTAAATGACATTTTAAATGAAATAAATGAATAAAATAAAAAAATAATTTTAATAACAATAATAATAATAATAATAATATTTATTTATATAAATGAAAATAACCAGTAATAATAACATTATGAGCATCAAAATAACCAGTAATAATAACATTATAAGCGTAGTATTCAAGTGCAGGTAATACAAAATAATTAATAAAAGTAGAGTTATATTTTAAAATAAATATATAAAATTTATTTATATTGAAAAATAAATATATAAATTATAGTTTAGAATATTTTATTATGATAATCAAAACTCATTTATTTATATAAATATATTTAGAACACCGCGGAGTTGATGAAGATTAATGTTTATGTATAATTCTTTTATGTATTTAGGTTTAAAATTAACTTTAGGTTTAGGAATTTCCTAATCCCCAATTAATTAATGTAGAATTTTATCAAATCAAGATTGTTGGCCTATGTTTCGTAATTGTAATTATAATTGTTATATCGATTCAAGTTACTCATATTTTATCAGAAAACTAAATTAAACTATCTCTTGAATTGACTGAATTATAATATTATTTAAGAATAATTATTGAGATATTTCTCTAATATTTAGAAGTAGTCATTTAATTATTTTTTTAGTTTAGAAATAATCATATAATTATTTTTCTAATATTTAGGACTTTGATTTTTCAGTTTCTTTCCATTTTAGAATTTTTGCACTTTGCAAGTCATGTTCTAGCATCTTTTATATACCAAAAAATGCACTTACTAATAAAAAATAAACAAGAACTAATAATAAACTTGCACTTAGTTAAAAAACATAAAATTCACTTTGCTGAAAATTAGAAGAAGTTGAGATTGTTCTATTCATCTATATTTTCACCCAAATAGTTATATATATATATTTGAATATTAAATTAGCAATGAATTATTTATAAAAAAAAATATTATCTATAAATAATTTAGCAATATAGTATAACTTTTCTGTATAGTATTTATTGTCAAATAAGGTACACCAAAAGTACGTACATATAATTATATAGTGAATGAAAAATGTGGTTAAACTTTTTTGAATTTCATAATAATTTTAATTGACTTTAAAAAATTACAAATAATTTAGTCCATAATAAACTTACACTAATTAAAAAAAAACTACTGAAACAACTTAATGGAATCTATTTTAAGAAAATTAACTTTTTTGGGATAAGCCGTTTTTTTTTCATTACTTAAATATTAAATAAGTTTTTGATGGAAAAATTATTAAAGTTATTTAAATTTTAATTATAATAATTTATATACAAGTATATAATTTGTCGATTCATTTAACTTTTTCTTTGTTTTTTTTAATAGAATTAAAATAAAATTAAATAAAACATTATTAATTTTTAAAATTTAAAATTAAATTTTAAAAAAATATTAATTTATTTAATCGATTTATTTTGATTTGAATTGAGTTTTAAATGAAAATCCCTAGTTAGAATATTAATAAAGATACCCTTATTCCACTATAATCCAAACATTTCCATGAGACTTCCCCTTTCCATTCCAGGCCAGACCTTCATCATTTTATCATTTCTCTTCCCATCGATCTTTCTTTTCCAGCTCTTTCCATCCACTCCATAAGTATCAGAAAATTAGTAAATATTAAGAGGGTGTGTTTGTATGATGGAAATTTTTATTTTTTTTTTAAAAAGTGGATTATTATTATTATTATTATTATTATTTTGTGTTAGCTAAATAAAAAATATTATTTTTAAAATATTTATATATAATTTAAATAAATATTATGGGGTTTGGGGTTAGGAGAAGTAGAAGTGGAGGTAAAGATGATGCGTGTTGTAGAGCTGGAATTCCATCATTAATTCCCATATATACTAACACTTGCATAATTCTAACCAGCTATGACCCTGATAAAAAACCTCACAAATTGAGATCAAGGAAAAAAAGAAAATTACATTATATATTATGTGAGAGAATAATGGTATAAAATTTAGTCCATATTTGAACTTCTTGTCTAATTTAGTCCAATTTCTTTTTTATCCCTTAGCCAACAATCCAATAATATTAAACTCTTCCACTATTTTCTTTTTTCTTTTTTTTTTGCATTCTTGTTTTTTCTTTCCCTGTCTGTTTTGTTGGTATTGTTGTAAACAGAAAATCTAAAGCCATTCATTGTTAAAACTCAAAGCTTTAAAATTTGAAAATTATATTTTCATAAATAAGCTCCGTTTCAAGTGGATATTGTTGTAAAAAATTGGGTATTTCTTGAATAGTCTAAATCTGAAATTTATGGTGATTTGGTGTGGTTTTTAAAGTTGTTTTGGATGAATATTGTGCTTGGATTTGAGGAAGAAGACGAAGTTAATTTTTTATATAATAATATATAATATTGTATAATAATTTATATAACTATATAAATACATCTTAAATTTTGTATAATATTTGTTACTGAATGTATAATATTATATATCAAACTTTTTAGACGGATTTAAAAAAAAAAGCTTTTATCTAATATCGTATACTGATATATAATATTGTATATTAAATTTATTTACCAGTGCTTTAAAAAAATAACAAATTATACAACTGAAAAATTAAAAACTTTGAATATGCAATTGAAATATAATGTTGTAGAATGTATATTTGTGCAAATATTAAAAGAAAAAGCCCACGTTTTTATTGCTGGCTTTCTAAAAGTAACGTTTATAGGGACGTGGCAAGACTTCATTGGTAGATTTATTGCACGTGGCACACCATCGTCGTCATAACCATGGAAAATCCGCCTGTCATAATCAGGTCCAAGTACAGTCATTATTTTCTTTTGGGGTTAAACCTTCTTTTAACCAAACCAGAGAACCTTCTTTTACTAGATGTTAAACTACCATACAGAAGACATGGCATATTAGGTAATTTTGCCCCAAAAAGGAGGTGAATCTTGTTTTCACTCCCCCTCTTGTATACCGGGGTTCACATATAAATTCACTCTACAATTACGGATTTTTATCTAAAGTTCTCCCCGATCTGATCCGCCGTCCGCCTCCCGGACACAGCGCCTGCATTCTAGCCCTTGGCCGGCTTCCGTTAACCGTCGTTCTGAAGAAATCCAATTTCGCATGATTTGGTTGCTGATTTGCTTTTAGATCCGTACGTTACTTTCCTTTCTCTCTTTCCCTCCGTCTACGACCGATCCATTCAGCGCTAGTCATTCAGGTATTGCTATTGGATCGTTAATATTTAATTGACGCTCTCATGTGTTTCTGTATCAAATCAACTTTCTTTTACAATTAAACGTATCGCCGCTGCAATCCTTCGGATATATCGTTAATTTCATGTGATAGTGTTTTTTTTTTGTTTTTTTTATTTTTTAACTTTCTTAATGAATTCAATCACTGATTTGAAGATTTGCTTACGTGTTCCATGTGTTTAAATTGTGTTTAATAAATAAAAGGGTTAATTAAAGTGTATTGCTTAGAACTTATGGCCCAATTTTGTAAGACAATTAAATAACTCCCCACTTTGATGGAAGGCGAAAAATTATGTGACTATTCCATGTTTAGATGATATCTATGCACAATGTACAATAATGTGGCTGATAAATTTAGACAAGTGAGCATGATACGTGTTAGCATGCGTGACTTGTCCTTGTCACACTTGTGCAATCCTCCTACATGTAAATAGTTCAGTATGACTTCATAGTTACACATCAAGAAAGAGTAACATAGTCATATACACTTGGGGTCTTTTGATAGAGTATATGAGAATAATGCTGAATAGATTGTATTAGTTATGCTGAGCTTATTCCTTATGCATTGTTTGGTTAGGTGTGTTAAAAATAACATTCATGACATAATTTTTCAAAAGAATTATTTGTTTATTAAACTACCCTTCACAAATAAGATAGAAAGGATGTGAAAAAAGTTTTAAAGGGCCATTGTGTTTTTAACCATGCTAATGCACACATTAAAAATCATTTCATTACTAATACCATGATTTTTTCATGTATTTGTTATACATAGTATAATATCAAATAGAGTGTATAACTAATGTAAACATTAGTTATACATAGACTAAAAAAGTGTACTAAACGAGGAATTAGTAAGTAATAACACGTTTCCTAATTGGTTAGCAGGTATGTTATTCATGCATAAAATTAATATAGTATTCGGTTTGTAATTTACAAACCCGCATAATTAATATATATAAGTTGTGAGGGAATCTACGCATTTATTTTACGCAGGATTTAAGATAGAATAACTAAACTTTGCGTAATTGATACCTACATAAAATAATATGTAGATTCCCTCGTAACTAATTTCTACATCATTAATAGGGAAAAGAGTTAAAAATATCCTCTACTTTCGTCTATTAGCTAACTTTGTTCCCAGTCATACTATAAAGTCAAATATACCCATTTCATCAACAAAATAAACAAAAATGCCTCTCAATCAATAGAATCCCCTAAATCCACCCAAAATATCCAATTTCAATTTAACTATCTATTTTTCCATTTAACCCGACCCAGACCCCACCACCACCCCCAAGCAATCTCTTCACCAGAAGCCCATGAAGGGATTTCTTTTGCCACCAAGCCAACAGGTCCCTACCCCCCTTTACATGTAAACGACATTACTTCTGAGTAATCTGGCCATAAGTGGAGCAATGATAATGGAGTTCACTGGAAAATCAGCATCACCAAAAATATTGAGAAGCAATCTAACAACATTAAAAACAAAGCAGTTAGCTAAAATGGTAAAAGGACAACCAAACATGAACCCAAGACATTTATACATTTCAATACAGTTCAGATGAGAAAAATCATATCTTACTGGAATCGTGATAAGAACACAAAGAGAGAGAGTGCGATCAGTCAGTGACGTTTGCTTCAATGACAATGTGCTGGAGCAACGCCAAAGCTCAAAAAATCATAGTAAAAAACTAGATTTGAAGATCTTTCAGCCGTTAGTTTTGGTGGTTCATCGATTTTGTGATTTGCGGGAGATGGCCGCTTCACCGAATTACCTGAACGGGTATAAAATCGAGAAAGGGCGAAAGGAAATGAGAGTAGTGATTGGTTGGAGTTGGAGTTTGTCGGAGCAGTGGGCTTGAGAGCCCAAGCTGCTATTCATCGTGGAGAGAAAATGTGAGAGAAGGAAAAATATGTTGGGTGAGTGTATCTAGGGAATATTTTGTATGAGTTAAATTAATTAGGTAAAGTTGGCTCAGGTTAAATGGGAAAATAGGTAATTTAATCAAAATCGGTTATCTTGGGTGGATTTGGGTGATTCCATCTCATTGAGGGGCATTTTTGTTTACTTTGTTAACGACAGGAGTATATTTGACCTTATAGTATAACTAGAGACAAAGTTAGCTAATAGATGAAAGTAGAGAGATATTTTGACCCTTTTCCCTTACTAATAGCTACATAGCTCAAACCATCTGCTAAACGATTCCTTATTTTATGCGTAACTAGAGTATAAAGCGGTCTTAAGAAACTGGCACTCTCTCAAATGCAATTCACCGTTATTTTTATCAATTAGTGTGAGAAAGAATATAGTTCTAAGAGGAGAAAATAGTCTCAGAATTAGAAAGTTCAAGAACTTCTGCTCAAGATATTCAAGAAAAAGCTATATGGATTCAAATGTGTTTTCTTGATTAAAGTATTATAATTTGATCTTTTGTGAAAATCATTAAGTTCCACGATCCTAATCATGTTAAGTTTTGAATTAGATTGTTTATGTTTCACAATCTATGATCGAGAAATTCCTAACATATGATATCAGAGCATTCCGCTGGTGTGTCACAATTACATTTGCTACTTCTTAAAAGATTTGTCAGATTATGAATGTGAGATTTGTTAATCAGTGCAGGATGGGTTTCCCCCAATATACTTTAGCTTGGGGGGAGGGGTTAGAAATTCACATTATTCTTGTTAACCACCCTACCAAGTCAAAGTGGTTGAATCTTTATGAGTATTTAATTCAAACACAATGAATGAACCTATATTCAATTATTCAGAATCTTGATGCTTATAAATGATATAATACTTTTGGGTACATTGAGTTCACTATTATAAGTCATTTCTGGATCACTCGGAGGTTGATTGTTTGTTCATATAATTGTTGAACTATACGTCTATAATTTAAATGTGCCATTAGTTATTATTATTTTTTTTGATAAAGGTAAAGTTGTATTCCTCAGCATTAAGGCTATGCTGGCAACCAGCCAAAAATGCGCCATTAGTTATTTTATATCCAAAGATAGTAAATATTACTAATTAGTGCATTGTAGATTATCAAATAATGTTCTAACCTTTATTGAGCATGTGTCTAAAGTTGTATTTTGATATTTCACCCAAAGGAGGATATCACTATATGTTTAAGAGTACATATACCATTTTAATTTGATTATATGTTTAGGTTATAACTTAAAGCATTAACTAAGTAACATATTTTTTTGCAACATTCACACTCTGCTTTTATTACAACCTTTAACAAACTTAACTTCCAACATTGATGCGAACAAATAAAACTTCATGTTAGAGTTTTAGGTCTTGATGCCGCACTATATACTGAGTAGCCAGTTGCTATTACTGAAATTAGCAGTGGAACCGATTTGACATATTAAGCCTAATCATCGTGGAATGAATATTGCGAGCAACATAAGACTAACTCTTTCCAAAATCGGAAGTGCATAAGAGATTTTGAAGCTTGTGGAAGAGTGCTCCTAAATTGCCGATAAATCTCTTGGTTGGACACTATTGGGTACCTTGGCAAACCTGAAGTTTAATGGTTTCAGTTTCCATGCATGAGCATGTCATTGTAATGACAAATATCAAAGCCAGACCTAAGACTTTGGAAATGGAGGTAGATGAGAACTTCCTTGTGTAATTTATCATTAACTCATTATTATCTAGGCTCTTATTTAATGAACCACTATATCATGAAAGACAAATGGGACATGCATGAAATGCACGAAGTCAGAGGTGAATCCAGGATTTCAAGTAGATGGGTGCACCAAAACGCAAAAAAAGGAGCATGTGGGATTTGAACCCTCAACCTTAAGGTTTAGGAGTATAACTTAAACCAATGGACCACCTACTCTTTTTTGACAATGGTTGCCTTCAGATAATTATAGATATATTTTTAGAATTATACACATAATATATCGACTTTTATCGGATAACTACGGGTTCACATGATCCAATTTTTACACATAAATTTGCCTCTGTACGAAATATTGGTGTAGGAAGAAACAAGACTAAAGAATCAAGAAAGTCCTCCATTAACCTTGTAAGCCATTAAGGTGAGGGGAAGAACGGACAAAAACACGATAATGGTAACCAGATGCAACATAATGTTATCAAGTCATCTCTCCAATTACATAAGAAGGAACACAAGAATGATACATGTCTTTTCTATGAAAAACTTGGACACTATAAGAAAGATTGTCGGAAACATAGGGCATAGTTCGAGAAGAAAGGTTAGCCTAGTGCTTTTACGTGTCTCATAACAAATCTCATTGCAGTACCTTACAGTATTTGGTGGATCGACTTTGATTGTAGTGTTCATGTTTCTGATATGATGCAAGGATATCGTACAACCCGGGCCTTCAATCAAAATGAAAGATTTCTGCATATAAGGATAGATTGAAATCTCCAGTTGAAACTATCAAGATTTCCCATTTAATCGTCAAGAGTTTTCGTTTGATCCTAGATACTAGCATCAATTAAGCTTGTTTAGAACTCATTATGTACCCTTTGTTTCAAGAAAGCTAATTTTCGTGTCTAAATTGGTAAAGTTAATTTAGGCAATAGATATTTTAGTTTGTTTAAGCATATGATTGTCTCATTTGTTTGAGTATTCTTTTTGATGTTTTATACAAAACAACTCTTGATAATCTACTAAGCTGAAACTTTTTTTACTTTGCATCATTATGTTGGAGCTAAACGTGGTTTGGTGAATGAACACTCTGCTTGTTGCTTGAACCTCCCATATCCAAAGAAAGAATGATATCTTTCTGGATTTGGATTTTATGGACCTTTAATATTTAGTGTCGTTTTTATTAAAGGAAAACAAACCAAACAAACAGTTAATAGAGCCACAGGAAGGACACAACTTATACAGATTATACACACAGATATTTGTGGTCATTTTAAAGTAAATTCTTTCAAGGGCAAAGGGTTGAATTTGCGCTTGAACTATGCGAAATGGAATATATTTTCCCTCTGTTAATAGTTAGGGTCAAATATGCCTTCAAAGTTACTAAAATGGGCTAAATTGCCCTTATTTTCAAATGACGAAAGCTTACCTGATGATGCCATGTGTCTTGCAATTAATGATTAATTTTTTTAAACAGAAGGCAAATTTGAACCTTTCACATAGTTCAGGGGCAAATTTTACCTTTCTCCTTAATTTTGGCTTTTTAATTCTTTTTGTTCCTTTTTTCTCCCTCCCCGCCACTACCTCTGGCTCTATCACCAATCACCCTTTCTTCCTCCTTCCTCCTTCCTCCTTTTCTCTTCTCACCACCATTGTCACCTTTACCTTCACCACCATCTTCTCTTCCCTTTTCCCCTTTCTTTTTCCATGCTACCCCACCATCACATCCAACACTGGGAGGGAGTATGCTAAATAACTTCCACATGCAACATAGGATAGTATTTTAATGCAGGTATATAGGTGTATATGGGACAAAAGAGGAAGGAGAGAGAAAGTGATTAGCGGTAGAGGTAGTGACGTGTCATATTTCAAAATTAAGGAGAATGGTCAAATTTGGCCTCAAACTATGCAAAGGGTTCATATTTACCCTCCGTTTAAAACAATTAATGATGTTAATTGCAAGACACATGGCATCACTAGGCGTTAAGCTTTCGCTGTTTGAAATAAGGGCGAATTTGTCCCATTTTAGTAACGACAACGGCATATTTGATCCTAACTATTAACAGAGGAAAAATTTATTTCATTTCACATAGTTCAGGGGCAAATTAGACCCTCTGCGCTCCTTCCAATAAAGAAAAATATTTATGACCTTTATTGATGACTTTTCATATTATGGATATGCCTATTTATTGCATGAAAAATCCCATGCAATAAATGTCTTAGAGGTTTTATTTATGAGATCGAAAAAAAACTAGAAAAAAGGTGAAAACAATCCGGTCAAATAGAGGTGGTTATTATGGAAGATATGATGAATGTGGACAACACCTTGGTCCATTTGCTAAATTCCTTGAACATTGTGGCATATATGCTCAATACATA
Organism: Datura wrightii; assembly: GCA_035772735.1. NCBI lineage: Eukaryota > Viridiplantae > Streptophyta > Magnoliopsida > Solanales > Solanaceae > Datura > Datura wrightii. The sequence goes on along the minus strand of JASDFA010000010.1, from coordinate 177,823,003 downwards.
ATAGACACACCACAACAAAATGCAGTGGTAGAAAGGCGTAATCGTGTATTAAAGGATATGATTAGGACTTAGGAGTATGTTAAGTAATTCATCTTCACCGGGAAGGAAACCCAATTTAAAACACATGTATGTTTGAGGTTGTCCAGTAGAAGGAAGGATTTACCATCCACAAGAAAAGAAATTGGATTCAAGAACAATTAGTGATTACTTTTTATTGGTTATCCAAAAAATCAAAGGGATATAAAGCTTACGCATCCAAGGGTGTGACCTAGTGATTAATGAAGTAGGTTAAAAACCATGAGGTCTCTGGTTCAAATTCTAGCCGAGACAAAAACCAATAGGTGATTTCTTTCCATCTGTCCTTAGCCTTGGTGGACAGAGTTACCTGATAGCTGTTGCTGGTGGGAGGTGACAAATAACCCGTGGAATTAGTGGAGGCGAGCGAAAGTTGGTTCGGACATCATGGTTATCAAAAAATTAAACTAAAATTTTTTGCAGTACAAGGATAGTTGAATTTGAAAATGTTGGTTCATTAAGAATGGTGAAGTTAGTGGGAGTAAAGATCCACATAATGTGAAAATTAAAAAATTTAGGTGCAAGTTCCTCTATCTTGCATTTCTTTTTCACAAATTGTTGTCCCTGAAGTTATACAATCTAACAATCAACTAGAAACAACAAATGTATGATCCTACTACTCACAATAAAGTTGTAGTTGATGAACCTATAGTAACCACCAATAGTAACTTTAAGAAAGTCTCAAAGACAAAGTAGACCTGCTATTTCTGTTGATAATTTGGTATATCTACCCGAGTCAGAAATTGACTTTGGGAATTGATAAAGATCTAGTTTCATTTTCACAAGCCATTGAAAGTAATAGTTATGGTTAAATGTTATGAAAAATGAGCTGAATATATGGAGCAAAGTTAAGTGCCGTTAATTTATTTAGCAAATACCACAACTTCTGCACAGATCTATGACAAAATCTGTTTTCAGTTTTGATTTTCTTTGCTCTGTCCCTGTAAGATCCCGTCATTCTACTAATATCGGTAGTTATTAGGCCTTACTCATATAAAGGTTTTGATTTTTCTGTGTCAAAAGAGGGCCCTTGAAAATTGTGGCTGTGGCTTATTTTGTTTCTGCATGTCTACCTGTTCGATAAGAAGTCTTTGGTTGGTGTCAGCAGTATGATTCCTGCCTCGATCCAATTTTGTTCCTAACTTGGATTGTTAATATCAGGCATTTAGCAGTTGAAATGGCATCAACAGGATGGTTGAAGGGAAGAGTGAAGGCTGTTCCCTCTGGTGACAGTTTGGTGATAATGGGTAGTTCCAAGGCTGAAATTCCCCCAGAAAAATCTATTACCTTAGCATCTCTAATGGCTCCACGATTGGTATGACATGCACTAATTAACCTTACCCTTTTTCTGATCCATATCTTTAAATTGCTCCTATATCTGTATTTCTTTTTTCATTGCTCATTCTAGCTTTCCACTTGCAGGCACGTCGCGGTGGGGTGGATGAGCCATTTGCATGGCAAAGCAGAGACTTCTTGAGGAAGCTTTGCATTGGGAAGGTGTACTTGCATTGATCATTTTAACTTGTGTGTGTGTATATATATCTTCTCTTTTTTAGTAATAAAAGAATGAAATACATCCTTTTTTTTCTTTAGGAGGTCACTTTCAAGGTGGAATATACTGTACCTTCGATAGGGCGAGAATACGGCACTGTTTTTCTTGGTGATAAGAATGTTTCCATGCTAGTTATTTCTGCAGGCTGGGCCAAGGTTGGATTGGTGTTAATTTTTCTGTTTCTCAGCTGACTTGTTACCCATTATAGCTAGTTTCATGAAATGATTAAATTTGATTAAACCAGGTCAGGGAGCAGGGTCAACAGAAAGACGCTAATCCCTATTTAAAACTGCTGCAAGATGCTGAAGAACAAGCCAAGCAACAAGGTCTAGGTCGTTGGAGTAGGGTGTGTTTCTCATTGTCTCTGATGTGTTTTTATTGCTGTACAATTATTGTGAACTTCACCATTTTACCTTCTTTTGGATTGGATGGGTTGAGCCAGGGAAGATGATATTTTTCTGCAGACTGGAATACTAAGAAGCCGTTTACTTCTCCTTTTTTGGTCCCTTACATTTTCGAGATGTTTTTGAGCATGTTTGTTTTCCCATTTTGTGTGTGCTTGTCTGCAGTACACCTTGGGCTACAAGATAATCTAAAATGTATTGAGTTTTGAAGGTAGCACTTCAGGATATGCGCTGCGACAGTGGGTCGTATCGAGATTATCCTGTTTCATCTTCATTTACTTTTTATTCTTTCAAGTAGAATGATCATCAACGAGGTGTCTAATTCCAATCTAAACTGTAATCTTTAATGGGTAGCTCCTGCCGCTGCCGTTTGTGTTGGCTGGTGGATATTTTGCATAGTGTCTTTGTCCTTTTAGTTCAGTGTTCCATATATCTTGAAATTTCATGCTTGGTGCTTTTTTCTTATTTTTCTATTTTTGCATGCGTAGTAATTCCTGGCATACTGCTGTTTTCAGGCACCTGGTGCTTCTGAGACATCTATTAGGAATCTACCTCCATCTGCCATTGGTGATGCTAGTAACTTTGACGCAATGGGCCTATTGGAGCAAAGTAAAGGTAAGCTTATAGAAGCATTTGTTGAGCAGGTTCGTGATGGAAGTACGCTGCGAGTGTATTTGCTTCCAGACTTCCAGTTCATCCAAGTGTTCGTTGCTGGAATACAGGTCAATGCAATACAAGTTAAATTTTCTTTATGACCAGTTCTTGTTACTATAATTTACCAGTTTGTTTACCCTTTTGTTTCAATAAACAGGCACCAACTATGGGAAGAAGAGCAACACCAGAAGCTATTATTAATACTAGCATTACTTCTGATGAACCAAATGGAGAATCCAATATTGAACCTCGTGCCACTCCGACATCAGCCCAGAAGTTGGCATCCTCAGCAGCATCTGTAACAGAAGTTGCTCCTGATCCTTATGGCAGAGAAGCAAAGCATTTTACCGAAACTCGTGTCTTAAATAGAGATGTGAGATTCTATTTGTTAGATCTTAATGATTTGTGTTTCCTGTTTATCGTTTTTCTAATGTAGTTTAACATATAGGTCCGAATTGTCCTGGAGGGTGTTGACAAGTATAGCAATTTAATTGGCTCAGTGTACTACCCTGATGGAGAATCGGCAAAGGACCTGGGATTGGAGCTTATTGAAAATGTACGTAATAGACATACTACTGCTGATACTTTAGAACATGTGTATAATCTAATAATAAACTCAAGTTGTTAAAAGGTCACTGTATTTGGTAAACAGGTGCACATTGTGTCTTTCTATGTTAGGTTTCTCCAAGAAATTGGAAACGGTGTTAACCATAGATGGGCCTTTCTTGTTGATTGTCTCTTGTAAAGATTATTTATTTACTTATAGATTTCTGTAATCAGAATTTATTGCTCAGATATGTTAATATAAGTCGCGTATATCTTGTTCCGTAACGCAGTTAGTCCTCTCATATTTTTGGTCATTTATGGTACAAATGCAGTCTTCATATTATGCATCTGTGCACATTATGTACCTGTTTCCTGTCATAGTCTTTATTACCTGTACATTCAGTGTGTTTTCCCTATCATAATCTTTATTACCATTACATTTAGTGTGGGCATTATCTCTCTTTTATTTTGTACCATCTCTTGGTTTCTTTATGTGGATTAGCAAGGGATCCTCTTTCACCTAAATATATCAACTTTCTCTTGCCGTAACTTTCTTTACTTAACTTTTTTGTTTATGAAATTGAATTTGTAGTATAAAGACTCTTTATTTCGCTCATCTCTAATTTTTCAATTAGTTAAGTTACTTGACGGTGATTGGCTAGTTTCTCCTAATTCTAGAAAAGGAAATGTATAATTATTTGTTTTTGGTTTTAGAATGTTTAAGGTGAACCTAATCTAAAGTTTATGCCCTCCCCTTTCCTTTGGCATAGGGTTATGCTAAATATGTCGATTGGAGTGCGAACATGCTTGAAGTTGAAGCCAAGAAGAAGCTGAAAAATGCTGAGCTTGAGGCCAAAAAGACTCGCTTAAGAATCTGGACGAACTATGTAGCTCCAGCAACTAATTCCAAGGCTATTCATGACCAAAATTTCACAGGAAAGGTAACTATGAGTCGAAGGGTTGTTTAAGTTCTTCTTAATCTCTCTCTCTTTCTCTCTTCAAATGCTTTGTGCTTGGCTTTTTGTAGGTGGTTGAGGTTGTCAGTGGAGATTGTCTTGTTATAGCTGATGATTCTCTTCCATTTGGAGATCCATCAGCAGAACGAAGAGTCAATCTTTCAAGTATTAGGGCTCCTAAAATGGGGAATCCTCGTAGAGATGAAAAGCCTGCTCCCTATGCTCGTGAAGCAAAGGATTTTTTGAGAAATCGCCTTATTGGGAAACAGGTATTGCTATCTTTTCTGATATCTCCTCGCCTGATTTCACAGTTACAGCATCAGAAGGAGATGATTTACTAACCTTACATCCTTTCAGGTGCATGTTTCAATGGAGTACTCTCGGAAGGTCAGCATGGCAGATGGACCTGCTCCTCCCACCAATGGGGCAGATTCAAGGGTGATGGATTTTGGAACTGTATTCCTGGCATCCAAGGATGGGGATGATGCATCCTCCGCTCCATCTGCTGCAGGCAACCAGTTGGCTGGAGTGAATGTTGCTGAGCTTTTGGTTGCCCGCGGTTTTGCAACTGTTGTTAGACATCGTGATTTCGAAGAACGTTCAAATTATTATGATGCCCTTCTCTCAGCAGAATCACGTGCTACTTCTGGGAAGAAGGGCATTCATTCTCCTAAAGAACCTCCAGTGATGCATGTCACAGACCTGCTTACGGTTAGCATCCTTGTCACTGATTGTCTCTTTTTATGTGGCGCTAAGGAATAACTAATTTTTTCTGTTTTACTTTCAGGCATCGTCCAAAAAAGCTAGGGACTTTTTGCCTTTCTTGCAGCGTAACAGGAGGATGTCTGCTGTAGTAGAATATGTCCTCAGTGGTCATAGATTCAAACTGTTCGTTCCCAAGGAGACTTGCAGCATTGCTTTCTCTATTTCTGGAGTGAGATGCCCAGGTCGTGATGAACCCTACTCTGAGGAAGCCATCGCCTTGATGAGGCGGAAGATAATGCAGAGGGATGTCGAGGTAACATTGTTTCTTTCTTGCATTTGTAATGTGCTACATTTGAATTTCTCTTAAATCTTTCCTATTGCCTTCTACATAGATCGAGGTAGAAACAGTTGATAGAACAGGCACCTTTATTGGTACATTATGGGAATCGAGATCCAATGTGGCAGTGACACTACTGGAAGCTGGTTTAGCAAGGCTTCAAACTTCTTTTGGAACTGATAGAATTCCAGAAGTTCACCTCCTCATGCAAGCGGAACAGGCTGCGAAAAGGCAGAAATTGAAGGCAAGATCAAGATCTGTTATACTTTTTAGTCATGGATCTGCTCTTTACTATTTATTAAAGTACCTCGATACAGATATGGGAGAATTATGTTGAAGGAGAAGAGGTTGCCACTGGTGGAACAGCTGAAAGGCGCCAAAAGGAAGAGGTGAAGGTAATGTAATTAGATCTATGTGCTTTTCAGTTAATTATTGTTTATCATAATTTCCCATCTGGATTCATTTTGAATACTAGTTACGCGTTATGATTGCTTGACTTCTATACTTTTACACGTTTATATTCTCAGGTCACAGTCACTGAAGTTTTGGGCGGGGGTAAATTTTATGTTCAGTTGGTCTCCGACCAGAAAGTAGCCGCCATTCAGAAGCAACTTGCTTCTTTAAATCTTCAGGAGGCTCCTGTAATTGGTGCCTTTAATCCAAAGAAGGGTGATATTGTTCTTGCTCAATTCAGTGCTGATAATTCATGGAACCGAGCAATGGTAAGTGATGCAATAATCCTATTACTTGTACTTTGTTTTATTTGTGTTATATCTTTTCTTGTCATATCATATTCTTTTTTCTGATATTTCACTTTAAAATATGTTTAAGATTGTCAATGCCCCTCGAGGTGCTGTTGAATCTTCCAAAGACAAGTTTGAAGTTTTCTATGTTGATTATGGAAACCAAGAAGTTGTTTCTTACAGCCAGTTGCGGCCTCTTGATGCATCTGTGTCCTCCAGTCCCGGTCTTGCTCAGCTCTGCAGTCTTGCTCATGTTAAAGTTCCTGGTCTAGACGATGATTATGGTCAGGAGGCAGCTTACCGGCTAAGTGAGCTTCTTCTGAGTGGGCCAAAGGAATTTAGAGCTGTTATCGAGGAAAAAGACACTTCAGGTGGAAAAGTTAAAGGTCAAGGAACAGGGACAATCTTTTTGGTGACTTTGGTTGATCCTGAAAGTGATGTCAGCGTAAATGCTACCTTGCTTAAGGTTCGAAATTACAGCTGCTTTCTTATAAATTATTTTACTCATTTCTATTTACTTTTGAATTCTGTGAGTTTTTCAATAGCCAGTCTTCCTTTGGCCTGACAAACTTGTTTCATCGGAATACACCATCTTCGTGAAGAAGTGGTTTTTGCATTTGATTGTTCGATCCATTTGCGTCATCCCAATTGATTAAAAACTTGAAGGTTTAGCTAGAGTATCTTTTATCTGGTGGAGTTGGGTTTTGAAAGACCTAATGCTTCCATTCTCCTCTGTTCCCTACTTAAGGATTATGTTTATTTTTCGTGCTGGCGGTGTTCTAACAAGAGAGTGTAAAAATTTCAGGAAGGACTTGCTAGGATGGAGAAAAGGAAAAGGTGGGAGCCCAAGGACAAACAACAAGCTCTGGATGAATTGGAGAAGTATCAAACAGAAGCACGAGATAAGAGACTCGCGATGTGGGAGTATGGAGATGTCGAGTCAGATGATGAGGATTCTGCTATCCCTGCTAGGAAAGCTGCTGGGAAACGGTGAATGTTGCAATAGTGTTGACTAGTGGCAATTTCCAATTTGGATGGGGCCTTTTGGGCTTTTCAGGCTAAAATGCACCAATCGTACAAGCAAGACTATTGCTTTCTAAGGAATAGAGATGTTAAAGTTTGAGTTAAGCTTCAATGTGGTGTTCACATGTAACTTTAGGAGAGGAATTTTGTTCTCTATTTTTATTTCCCCCTTTTTTATTTTTTATATTAAAAGTTTAATTTATACGACACTGAATAAACTGGCCGCCTCAGTAGTTCGTTCCATCAGGAGTGATGAGTTTTATGTCAATACTGTGAGGGAATAATTTTTCTCCGCCTTATTCCTGTTATCTTTTGCTTTCTATTTGGGCAAGTCTGCTACACACCTTGTCTCCCTGGAACTATTCTTTCTGCCTACAGACTACCTTCTTGGTGCTCACACGCTAAGTAGTCACATATGTTTTCTAAAGCTGCTATGCAACATTCGAAATTATGCTTTTTAGAAAAAAAGAAATCAGTGCGATTTAAGACCTGCACTTGCCTTGTATCCTAACAAGCGGCACAATTTTTCTATTGGTTTATTTTAATGTCCTTATCTACGCAATATAATAGCCTATTTGGCCAAGCTTCTGAAAAGTCTAAAGTGCTTATTGTTTCTAAAAAAATATTTATTTTAAAAACTGAGGTGTTTGAAAGAAAATAAGTGTTTTTAGGGAGTAGCAAAAACTGTTTTTTAGAAGCTAAAAAAAGTAGCTTTTCCCAAAAAGCATTTATTTGAAAAATACTTTTATGAAAAATGTACTTAGAAGCTTTTTTAAAAGTTTGGCCAAATACTAATTGTTGTTCAAAAGTGCTTTTAAATTTATTGGCCAAACACAAATTGTTTCTCGCCAAAAGTATTTTTTCAATAAGAATTTTGAAAAAAACACTTTTCAAAATAAGTTTATTTGAGAAGCTTGGCCAAACCATAAGAATTTATTTTAGTCAAAAGTGAAGTTGGATCCTATGATTCTCTAAATTCAAATGCTTCAAATCAAAACCAACTTAAATATAATATCATCGTCTTAAGTTTAAATACATCATTTTTATTGGTACTCACCTCTCAAAGAGTAGTAAATACACACACAAAAAAGTAGACAAATAAGTTGAGTATCTTGAATAGAAATTACCAATTGTTTTTTCTTTCCTCAAGCCAGCAAAACGACCAAGCAAAGTTTGGTGTTCACTTTTGCATAGATAACCATTTATGATCCTCTTTGACCACGCAACCTTCGTTTCTTTGACTTTGACCCAAAATGTCATGAAATTCCCCGATGACTAAGAATGGCATCAACTTAATTTCTCTTAACGTCGCTGCTCTATTTGAAGTCAAAATAAGTTTAATTTCTCTTAACAAACCATTAGAAAATTTAAGACCCAATACACAGCAGCCATGTATTTGGGGCTATCTCTTTATATATAAATTACTCAAGACCTCAAGTTATTCGTAGTATAAAAGGTTTTCATTTCGTTCCACTAGAAAAAAAAAACTCTTAATCAATTTTCATATTTTACATTTTCTTTCAATTCAAGATGATTTTATCAAGTTACGGGATATTGGTTTGCATAATATATTAAATGTCGTGTAACAACGATCAGTTACATCTAAAATTATGAATTAATGAAGAGAAAATAATAATAAAAAATTTGTACGGCGGTTCATGTAATTTAAACTCAATCAAAAGAAATTATGTAATATTATATGTTTTCTTAAAAAAGTTTCTTCACGAGTTTTATACAAGGAATATACCTCAATTGCAAACACAGTTGGAGTCGGTTAAGATCTTTTGGTTGTGAAAAAAAGAAGAAGATCTTTTGGTTGACTTTATGAAATATTAATAATTAAATACTTCAGAATATTTTTCTCTTTAAAAAAGAAAAGCTAAAAAGACAGAAGGGGACATGTAGGATCAGATTCTAGTTTCACGTGATGCGGATTCGCTAATAGGACCCAAAATAAGGTCCTTGTCCGGTAAATACACGTTTTTGAAAAACGCAATTTTCACAGCATCCAATTTATCTCAATTTATTTACTATAAATTGCCTAAAACGGAATGCCGTTTCTTTTATAAAATCGAAGAATCTCAGCAAGTACGAAACGCAATCGCTGCTCCAATTTTCTAATCTGTAAGTTTTTGAGTTTTTTCATTCTGATTTGTTTTTTTTTCTCTCGAGCTTCAAAACGATTTCACTGGAATTTATTTTAATCTTTCGTGCATATTCAACTCTTGTCATTAATGCAGATCCTTAACTAACCTCCTTCCATTCAGTAAATAATTCCTGTATTTTTAGACGTGATAGCAGAATTGAGTTATTTATGTTTCTGGGTTGGAGGTTTGTGTTGTTAAAACTTTAAGGCACCTTTTTCTGTTAATAAATTGGGGTTTTATTTTATTTTAATGAAATGTGGGGACATAATTGCCATCTGGTTTATTTAGCATGTGTTTTGCATAATTGCATTTTCTTTAAGGTGGAGGTTGGAGCAAAGAAAAAGTTGTGTCAAGTCGGGGAAGAAGTAATTAATGCTTGTATTAGGGTACGGGTGCAATCTTTTTTTGAACCTTACTAACGTGGAATGCTTTTTGCATTGGAGTTTGCGCTTTTTTGTTTTGCTGTTTTTTTCTTAATTTAATGACTTCTTTTTGACAGGGTTATCACTTCTCTCAAATTCTTCACGTTACTCTTCTCCTATGTATTGATTAACATTTTCTTTTGATATATATGCCAACACTTTCTAGAACTCAAAAGGACGCATATATATACCCGTAAGATCCCAATTGTGATCAACACTTGATAAATATGAAAATGTTGGTGTATGAAATATGATGCTGTTGAACAAATAAGAAATTTTTTGTTACTTTTAGGATGTGTGATGAGATTAGGAAACATATGTAATAGTAATAATTTACAAAAACATTTTGAGAAGATAGCAATAGCTAGTAAAACAATGTAAAAGGGAGGTTATTTTTTCTTCTGGTGGTGTTTCTTTTTATTCAAAATAAAAGAAGAAAACTCAGTAGAGTGTAGGTTACCAGCATAAAAACATAGACATAGACTAGAGGAAGTGTAATGTGACAGAAGCTAGTGAAAGAATTGGAAACCTCAGTTCTCCAATAATTGGAGAAGAGTCATTTTCTTTCGACGGCAAATGCATTTCAAATTTATAGTTATATTTGTTCCAAGAAAAGTTTTCCCTTCTTGATTTAACATAGTATTTCACATTTTACAACTCATTTATTTGAAGGAATCTGGTAGATGTTCTTTCTATGAATCACACATGTGATGTTTCTGAAAAAAAAAAAGAAAGAAAAAGAAAGAGAGAGTTGTATGATATCTAGTTGTTGTTTGTTGTGTGAAAATTATGTGTCCAATTCAATAGAGATATTTGGATTTAAGTGGAGATTTTTGAACTTATTACAAGATTTTCTATGGAGATGGAAAGAATAGAGCTTGGGTGGCCTATGCTTTGCAAGCTTACAGTCACCTGGGGATTTTGCATTTGTAATGTGGTTATTATAGTCACTTTAGGCATTGATTTGTGTAGTTGCTTCATCTAGCAGCTTCGTTATCTTTTTTTTTTTTGTCCACCGAGGCTATGACAGATGGGAAGAAATCACCTAGTGTTTGGTTTAAACCTGAAATCTCATGATTCTCACGCACTTCATTGACCACTAGGCCACACCCTTGGGTGCTCAAGCAGCTTCGTTATCTACTTTGTATGTAGGGATTGGGGGAAAGGAAAATTGAAAGAATGGATTGTTTTACAATGTGTGTCATGATATTGTTTACAAGAAACGCCTTCATTCTTTAATAGTTGGCTTTGTATTCTTCTAATGGGAGTATATCGATCTTAACTAGCCAGCACATTAAATGTTTCTGCCCATGCTATTACTTGGCTCTGAAAGCAGTCCTATCTGAACATTGCTGATTCCCTTTGTTATAATTTAAGAGATGAAATGACATAGTTTACGCTGGGGGAATTGAGACCTGCGACTAATGGAGGAATAGGCTGTTTATATATTCCTTACTTTAATGGCAATCATGACGAAAGTTAATTCAAATTATGTCATATTTTGTAACATCTATAACAGAAATTGGAATTCAATCTACATGAATTCTTTACTGTTGCAAATAAAGTAATCAGAAATGTCAAGATTTCCTTTTCTATTTAGTCAGGCCTGCATTCGGTTGTTTCCCCTAAGGGCTGATTTTTTAACCCGTAACTTATTCTACAATACACAGGAAAGGCATTTTGCATCTGTGACTTTCATTGCTATATTGTGCTTCGCTTTCTGTGAGGATGCTTAAGATCCCTCCCCACCAAGTTGCAGGACACAAAGCAGGCAATGGGAAGCTTGGTCCCCTGGTGGATGAATCAGGACGTTTTTACAAGCCTCTCCAAGGCGACGAACGAGGGTCCAATGAGCTTAAATTCTACACATCATTCTCATCTGACACTAGGATTCCAGAACACATCTCCAAATTCTTCCCTACCTTTTATGGCACTCAGCTCATAGAGGCATCAGACGGATCTGGCTTGAAACCTCACTTAGTTTTACAGGATCTCTCTGTAGGTCGAGTCAATCCATCAATTGTGGATATTAAAATTGGTTCAAGAACCTGGGCACCGGAAGCATCCGAGGAGTACATCCAGAAGTGCTTGAAAAAGGATAGAGAGACATCGAGCCTTCCCTTAGGATTCAGGTTATCAGGGATACAAATCTATGGAAACAAAGAATCAGGTTACTGGAAACCTGAAAGGACCTCCATGCAGAACCTTCCTGCAGAGAAAGTCAAGTTAATCCTTAAAAAGTTTGTTTCTTCTAACACGTCGACTGACATGGACTTGCAACCAGATTGTGCTTTTGCAGCAACTGTTTATGGCGGTTCTACTGGCATTTTATCGCAGTTACTAGAGCTGAAAGCATGGTTCGAGGATCAAACCATGTACCATTTTTATTCTTGTTCAATTCTGATGATGTTTGAAAAGGGACTTGCATTGGAAGGACAGAATCCAGGTGGACAAATCAAGTTAATTGATTTTGCTCATGTTTTTGAAGGAAGAGGTGTCATTGATCATAACTTCTTGGGGGGTCTCTGCTCTTTGATCAAATTCATATCTGAAATTCTTACTGCTCCAAATGAGTACACAACAGAAGTTTTCTCAGAGCCTGATCAGAAGAGCCTTATTTCCTCTGATAATGGTGTCAAATGATTCAGCTTAAAATCAAGTTGCAAATTTTCAACTTTTTTGTAGGAAATTTTATTCTGGGATTGCTATTACCCCAATTGTTAATCTCTACTGCACCCAGGATGACAATTAAAACTTCTCTAAAAAAATAAAATATTCTGAACTTCCTTTTCTCAGTACTTTATTTTCTCAAAGCATATCTCGGTACTTATAGAAGCATAGTTGATTGATTTATCCTTTACGGTATATACATTTTCGACTAAATGAGCGGGCAGGATTATTACGTGAAATAAGATCCGATAGTGTAAAAAATTACTATTATGTTTGTTCAATATTGATTTTGATACAATTCTTATGGAGCAATGAATAGAATAACAATTTGAATATAATAAATTTAATACATCGAAAAATGTCTATAGTTGATAATAAAAGTAAATTAGAAATTAAATATTAAATTACCTCTTAATTTTTTAAATTTTGTTCAAAGCTTTCGTGTTTTAAATCCTCTTACAAGGTTGCGACACGTATTGGTTACTTTGGTGCTTTTCGCAATGATATGAGGCTCATGAAATAGTGTATGAAAAAACAAAAATAATATAACTAGACACCTTGATCCCCTGTCCCAGATTGCTCCTAATTACGTCGTCTTCAAATAATTTTAGTGGATTTTAATGTATTCATTTGACTGAAAGCCGCCATTATTATTTTATCTATAGTGACTTTTTTCATTTCAAAAGAAAACCCAAAACCAATTATTCCAGAAAAGAAATCAATTCTCTAAGATTCTATCCAAATATGTACTACAACCTTTTACCTTCAAAAGACAATAATAATTAAAACTAAACAAATATTTAAACCATTTCTAATAAAAAGCCATTATTTTGATCACTTGAACTTTATTTGAAGGGTCGGGTTATTTTGCTTAGGCGCCAAAACCAGCTTTTAAATAAGCGAGCGCCGGAGGAAAGAGCATGTAGCGTGACAGAGTGAGAGATCCAGAAAATGGTGTTGATTTGCTTCGTCTTGGATCTGCGGAGCTTATCACCTCCATTGCTTCGCGATTTGAAGCAGGTGATACATTCACATTTACGCATGTACAATTTCTACATGGCATTTTAATCTGTTGAACGATTCGCTGGTGCAAAGCATTGCCTTTTCTTTTTTTTTACATGTATCTTCAAATTTCACTTGAAATCGCATACTTATCATTGTAATTCTGTCCGATGTTCTCTTCTCTACCAGTCGATGTTACAGCTCGCAAATTTCTACACGATATCGTCACCGACTAGTAGTACAGGCAGTTCGAGATCGAAACCCCTGCTTGATCGCATTGGACTTTGCTATGTACTTAAAAGTCGAATCTCACGCGCCGATGAAGTAAATTTAGTATCTCTTCTCTATTTCTAGTATGAATTGGTTTATGCTTACGTCCGTGTATGCATTTTTAGTTTGAAATGCGAATTGCAACTATGTTTACCTGATAAACTTGTAAAAATATTCATGTAAACTGATAACTGGTGTTATACACAGCTTAAGATAGCTTATAGTCCACGAGGCAACTTCAATCTCCGCGATTTCCATCATGCTGTGAACAATTTGCCTTCGGATGCCTTTTTACCTGATTTCAACGGTTCTGCAGCTCTATGTTGTAGTGGTAACTCTTACGTGCTTTTTTTTTTATAGGTTTCTATAGTGTAAATGTATTCAAGTTGCTGTGCTTCTACATGGGCACACTTAATACGATTTGATCACTCTTGTTACAATTAGTGTGGGTACCGTTTGGCACTTGCAGATTTGAAACTTTGCAGTATCCTAAATGACAAAGTTTTGTATTCATGGGGAGGTCATAGTAAAGATATTACGAGAAAGGTGATTTTGATTAGTTCCTCCATATTTGAAACCCTGGACTCTGCTACCAAAAAGGCTCTCATGGTGAGGCACCTACTCTGTGCATTCCTATCATTATCCATTCTACTTTTGTTCTCCAGCCTTCGCAGTGATGATTAGATATCTTAGTTGTACTACTAGATTTACAAGGATAATGAACAAATGGTAATGTTTTGCACGTGTTCAAAGAAATGTCTAAACCTCTTCAATTGAAAGCTTCAGGTTGAAAATCTGGTGGTTTTGCTGACAGGATGCAGCAGATAACTGTGTTTCGGTAGAGTTTGTTTTCCTGGAGCAAAATTCAAGTCATCTTGTTGATACTCCTGGAAGTATTAACAAATTCTTGAAGCAGATTGGTGATCTCGAGAACTGCTCATTTCAAAACTATATTCCAGGTTAAGGAAACTACTTAATCTTTCTGTATCGAATATTTAAGATGATACTTTTAAAACCTATTTGTTTACCATGATTTTCATTTTATGTTTTACATCATCTTGATCCTGTTGAGGGTAAATATTATAAATTGTCTAATTGAGCAACGCTCATCTTTATTGGTTTCTATAGCAGATTCTTACAATCGACTTTGATCCCTGTGTTACAATAGAGATCATTTTGTTCTCTATGCTTTCAGTGTAGGAAGTGAACTTCCAGATAAAATTTTAGAAATGCCAATTCTGTTCTTCCTGGTTGTAGGTTATATCATTGTGCAATTATAAGACACAAAATTTTCAGTGATTCAAATTTCTCCCTCTGTTCACTTTTACTTATCCACAATGTACTATGCACTCCCCTTAAGAAATAACAAATGAAGTGCATATTTTACCATAGTATCCATATTAATTGGTGTAGAGTCTTAATGAACTTGAGAAATGATTTGGGAAATGAGTAACTAATATTAAGGGTAAAACAAGAAAGAATAATTGTTTTTCTCTTGATATACTGTAGTGGACAGGTAAAAGTTATAATTTATTTTTAATATAATGAATAAGTAAAAGTGAACACAGGGAGTACTTAGTAATGATAATGATTTTGGTGCCCATTTAATTCTAAAATGAGACTTTGACAAGTTTTCCTTTTTCACATGTGGTTCTTCCTGTCCTTGCTTATGTCTTTGGATCCTTGTTAATGTAATACTAAAAGCAGCTAAAACTTACTTTCTTGAGTATTCAAAGCAGTTAAAATTGCCCTTGATGGATTATAAAGGTCAAATATCCTCGACTGATTTTATAAAATTTGAATCATAAAGGTCAAATCTCCTTCATTTAGTTCAATTGATGAGTACACTCTTGGGACTAACATCTTTGTATAATTCCGTGGGAGAATCAAGTTTTCTCTTCTTGTTATTTATAATGAATACATCTGCAGATTCACATGCTTTGTCTGGCTTGGTAAAGAAATGGTTTCAGGAACTGAAGGAAGACTTGGAAGAACAATTGCAGGCTTGTTTTGTCTTTAAGAGCAATCTTTTAGGCTCAATGAACCAGATATCGTGCAACTTGTGCAAATCCTTCAATCAGATAATTGATGAATTCATTCCTTGTAAGGTATAAATAGAGTTCATTAGGATATTATGCAAAACAGTTGATTTATTTCTTGATAGGTCATAAGAATTCCTTCTTCTTTTAAAGCTGAGTACTGAAGAGCTGGATGATAAGAACTATCTGTTATAGATTCTTCAGTAAAATTGATTGTGTTCTCACTGTATAAGTTTCTTCCTACTGCTAAGTTACATTCTTTATCTGATTGGTAACTGGCCTTCAAATTTTGGATTTGTTTTATGATGTATTTAAACTACTTATTTGTTCTGTGATGGCCTGATGAGTTGGTTAGCAAACATGTGATATTTAAGATTCTATGATTTTAACCATGAGATATTATCTTAATTTCTCTGAGTAACTTTACAATTTTGCTCTCTGAGTAAGCTTACAGTTTTGCAAGATGACATACCTTTTATTAGTATAGTTGCACTCCCATATTAGTTTCTTGAATTAATCTCTAATAGTAAATCTTTGATTGACAAAAAGCCCATACGCTGTCAAGATGTTTGTCACACGAATATCTAATTTTGGTGTTCCCTTTAGTTTTCGTATCACTTTTCTAATCTCAATTTGAGTGGGAAGTCTCATAAAACTTTACAAATCATTGAAGTCTTTGTTGTTGCTTTAACTTTTCAGTGATAGTCTATAAAATGGCCAAAAACATTAAAATCCATTAAAGAAAGAATATGCAACAGATTATTTTGTCAATCCTAGAAACCGGACGAATTATTAATAAGGAGCCATATTCATCTCCAGAAAGTATGTTCTTTCTTTTCTTCTCTGTAATAACAATTTTCTGCCATTTAACAACTATTTCCATTATGTTGTCCTTTCCATAAATGCCAGAGTCCTTTTACTTTTTTTAGTCTGAAGGCATTGTTGATTTTAGAGATTTGTCTTATGTTTTTCAAATTCCAAGCCTTAATATTTGAATCCTTTGCACTTGTTTCGATCTACCTAAGAAACAGATTGAAACACAAAATCAGTTTATCAGTTCATTTCCGTCTTTATTATAAGTTTCAAATATGTTAAATCCCTTCTAAAATCCAAATGTCTCTATCTACACGGGCTCCCACGTAGAACTTCAAATATGTGCCAAGGATACTATATTGGAAGAATGCTGTGTTAGATTATCCAATTTGTTTATCAGAAAGTTCAGAACTGGTCAAATAGAACCGGTTTGGCCTTGCCAATCTGTATTATGGGCATTGCAGCTGAGGACTAGTTTTGAATAGAAAGCAATATTTCTGATTTTTTTAATAGGAAGCATATTTCTAAAATTTAGCTTTCTTAGAGAGTGCTTCTCTTAAAAGACATCTTTTATCCTACGAAGCTGCACATAATTTTTGGTTGGTGCTTCTAAAGCTGTTGTAAATCTGAATATAGGAGCAGATGTTGATATGAGACATTCAGTTTATTTGTTCACAATAAAATACACATCTTTGTGAATTGTTTTAATGTAGGGTTACTGTGAATGTCATTGACATCCCTACCGTTAATTTTATCAGATACCATTATTTTACTTCACCTGGGTGTGCAGGACTGCACGTCTTTTATTTTCTTGTAGTGAGAAGTAAGTGTCATATGAAATTTCTTAGAGTTGTCACTCCTCGGACAGTCATGCAGGTGTCATGGCATTCCATTTGACAACTCAAAAATGATCGGGGCCAATATGCCTTCTTGTCCAGTAACCAGCGTTGAGCTTGGAGCACTTGATTTGGTTGATAGTTCTCTGAAGATAGGAGAACATACAGTCCTCTATATGCCCTCGTTCCAATGTTGCCAGGACCTTCAGAGAGCTCCTTTACCAATTAACTTCAATGTAATTGAAAGAACTTACTTGAGATCACTTGATGAAGGTAAGTTTGGATGAAAATAAAAGGCGTTTTTATTTTAAAATTTGCATACTAAAAATTAATGTACTACAAGATATGCCATTTCCCAGATGATTATATATGATTCATCTAGTTTATGACTGCCAATGATTAGAATTCCTATTGTTAATGTCTAGTCCCAGTTGAAAGTATATTAGTTATGAGAATTCAAACTCTTACAAAGACAAAACTTATACTGATACCCTATCTTTGCACACATCACTTGGAGATTCTCATGATGCACGTGATTAATAAGTTTGACACCTAATTCAAACATGCATTTGTTTCCCTTTTGTGATTATTGGTGATCTACACTTAATATCAGCTTCTGTCTCTTGATAGGGATTATTTTAGGTGCTTCCTACATTGTTACCCCAGCCTTCTCTGAGTTGGATGATACTGATAAATCAGAGCTAAATGTTAAACGTAAGCGGAAGGACTGCCGTTATTTGTTTCCATGTATTTCCATATTATATATTGCATAAACTTTCCCAGCTTATAAAATGTTCTGCTACACCGTCACTGAGATTAAACTATGAATACTCTTCATGAAGAGAACATGATCCGGCTTTGTGGTTTGGCAGTTTTTCGCGTGCTGTGTGCTGTACTGCATTCCCTTGACCAGGGTTTGGTTTGTTCATCAAATTGTAATGTAGAAACTGCAAAGGAAACTTCCTTCCTGTGCTATTATATTCTTTTACCTTCAGAGAAAGGAGTGATGATTCTCAGAGTAAGTACATAGTCCCTCCAACATCTGAGCCTTTATTTTCCTCTAAAAAGAGGTAAACAGCATCTGCTTTTCCCTTCTGTTTCTCTTCATTTTAATCAAGCACTAGTGCTTTTTTCCTTCTCATTTTTCTTAACAAAATTCATGTGACAGATAATCTTTTCTAGGTTTAGACTAGCAATACGCCACCAATGAGAATATGCAATTAGTTATTGTTGTTGTTGATGATGTTGTTTCTTTCCTTTAATGTTTTCATGTTTTCTTCTTGGCACTAAAGTCCAATGTGTCAACAATTATATGTAACCTGCAGTGAGGATATATCTTCGTCCCAATGATCTCTGGATTATTATAAAATTAATACTTCCAGCTATCCTACAATATGTTTCTCTACTCTTTATTATGTGATATCACTGCATAATTATTTGCAGAGGCTTGCTGGATCAGAGGAGGTCTTGCCTGTCCCTGACATGACTAATATTGCTTGCATCCCATTCTGTGAGGATATTGAAAATTCTCTGCAGTCCTCTTTACTTAAGGTCTGTTTAATTAGGAAAAATTTTTTCCTATGTTTTTAGTTGATTCTTCCCATACATATTCACTTCTTACTAGGAGCAATGCCAAATTAGATGCATTAGTGAGATCAAAGATGAATCAGCATAATTTATAAATACATCAAGAGCTATAAACTGTTTGCACTTTGCTAGGTATAAAGAAAAGGCCGAGCTGTGCGAAAGTCATTTCGGTACTTCTCCAGATTAATTTGATGCTCTTTGTTATTATATTCCAGATCGAATTAAGAAATTATGATCCGGTTCAGCACGACAGGGGCTTCCATCAAAGACTAAACTTACTTGTCAAAGAGAGCCTACAATTTGGGTAACTTGTTTTTTCTCCTGTAGAGTTCTTTCTTCATCTACTGTAAATATATATTTCTTCAGCCACATGATCTATGCATTTTGGTTGTTTCTTGAAGTTTTTTCCTTTTCATGTTCTGCCAATAATGGACCTGAAATATTTTCTGCTAGTCTATTGACAACTGCACTAAGTTGTTGATGTGTACTGTTGAATGTTTGATTATTCCACTCTACAGTGTCCAGTTAAGTGCCCCATAAGTTAAGATGAATGTTCTAGGAGCTTGTCGCTTATTTTTAGTTATATTAGGCATCAGTATAGCTAGTTCATTCAACTGGCATCTTCTCAAGCACTTTTTAACCTTAATTCTACTCTTCTGATCTGGGTTAACTATAGCACCTTCTAATTTTTAGCAAAGAACTATGCTGTGTTATTAGTTGATTTTGTTTGGTGATGGAAACAGTCATCTACTTTGATCAGGAGCTGTTTGCTTTTAGTAAGATCCACAACAAATTACATTAGTTTTCAACTCTGGAAACAAGTTTAGCTTGTGAGCTTTAGCCTAAGCTGTCTGATATGCTAATCACCATCTATGCTGATCACACATGTACACCAGCATTATGTAGGAATTGAGTTTAATTACTTCTTTTTCAATATTTTCATTCGCTGGTCATGTACCTTCATCTTAAAAGTTTGGTTGTCTCAGGTCAATACCTGCTAAGACTAAAGAACTGGTGACAATATCAAACACAGCCTGGCAAGACCCCCTGGTAGAGGATTTATCAGTACAAGCCAACAATGTGGAGGTTATTGAAGATAACGTGCTAGATAGCAGATCGACTGACAGTAAAACTGGTGCTAAAATTACAGAAGAATGGGAACAGATGGTTGTATTAGAGATGCCAAAGATGTCTTCTCCCTCTTGTATCTCCAAGCCAAAGTTGCATATGGAGGTATCATCTTCTCCTCAAAGTACTGGGAAACTTGATGACAAAACTTCACGAATCCTTGAAAGGCTGGAGGTACCAAAGCAGCTGAAAAGAAAAGCAGCTTCCCCTACAGTGTCAGCTTTCCATACAGTGTCCTGCTCTTCAGTAAAGAAGCCTTTGATCCCCTTTGGACCCGGTAATACTGAAAGTCAGGCAATTGTTTTAAGCCAGCCCATAAAACCCAACTTTCAGAGGCTAAAGAGGAAAAGATAACTAGGAAAATCCTTTCCAAGCAGAAAGCTTTCAGTGTGCAGAGGTCCGTCTTCTCATTCTATGTTGTTTTGGTATCTCTAATTCTCTAACATGCCGTCTTCTCATAAGATAACTAGTCAAGTGCATTAGATGTTCTATATTTTACTTCAATCTTAACGTTCTTGAACTATTAACGATTCTGGATGGTAATGATTACCACTATTCATTGTGATATGCCTTTCAGATTTTGAAATGAAGAGCTTTGAACTATATACGCTACAATTTAGCAAAGATTAAGGAATTTGTCAGGGTAAAGGTCCTTGTAGCTTAAACTTTGACAGTTGGCAATGAATCATTATAAAGAAAGAACTTGTCCAGGGTAAATGAACTGTAAATATAAAACTCATGAACAACAGGTTCAATTAGTTAAATTCTGATGCATTCTTACATTTTGAAAGATGTGTATATCAAACCATAGTTCTAACTTCAAGAAGGGTGATGCATCATTGTTCACCTAAAATTTGGTGAGGATATT
Organism: Datura wrightii; assembly: GCA_035772735.1. Taxonomy (NCBI): domain Eukaryota; kingdom Viridiplantae; phylum Streptophyta; class Magnoliopsida; order Solanales; family Solanaceae; genus Datura; species Datura wrightii. The sequence goes on along the minus strand of JASDFA010000010.1, from coordinate 177,802,226 downwards.
AGATAGATACGCTTCGATAGACTAGAAAGACTTGTTAGTGAGTTCTTTATTCCATCTTTTATTACTTCATGAATAGTGAGGCATTATGTCCTCAAACGGTAGGTGGAAATAGGGCCTTTAGCTCTTTTCAGGATTTTTACCATATTCTTCACTCTTTTTCCCTTTTCTTCATTTATCCTGGTGCATCAAAATCTGTCTTTTCGCCCATGCGCTGTACCTGATGATCCATCAAACAAATGAACATTTCAGTTTGAGTTTTGCTCATCAGTGCAGGAATTCTTGGTGGGGCTGTAGAAAACATCTCATCCATGTAAAGTCCTTCGGAGTTATAAATTATACTTTTCTGCATTTGTGCGCGCGTAGGAACCAAACGGTTGTGTGTGAAGAGTTACCGTCAGCCTGCCTGTATCCCATCACTTAGTTTCTAGATTGTGGGACGTCAAAACACCAACTAGTCTATGATTTGAAGTTGGTGGATGGAGTACCACTGTATTCACTAGTATACCTTTGTGCTAGTGGCGGGATTTAATGCAAGTATATACACTATTTAAACTTCTTTAGACATAAGTAAATAATAAGTTGAAGCACTCAATGTCCGTTACTTCCATCACTGAGTCCATTAACTAATCATATACACATTTAAATGTAGAGAAGACAAATAATTTTAATAATTAGCGTTCAAATTTAAATATACTATCTTAAGAATCATATTATATTCAATTTTACACATTTTAATCTGGAAACGAAAAACAAACAGGTGTATCCCTCTGTCCGAATTTTGTTGAATCCGATTTTGCCCACAATGCTTCAGTACTGTTTAGGGAAGCAATCAACCATCACTGCACTACATAATTGGCTAGTGTTTATAGAAAAGTTCTATATGTTACAATGTTAAATTTTTCTAGTGTAATGTTTTATGTTTCGTTGGTGTAAAAACTATTTAGGCATCATGTTTCTTAAACTGTAAAATTGTAGTAATTTTTGTCATTATCTTCAATTATAGTTATCATGTTATATTATTATTGTTCTCGCCGTTTATCCTGTAATTTTGTGTTCAGTATCAATATATTATAGTTGGAACAACGATCAATTTTCGGAGATCTCTTGTTGTGATCAATTTTACTAATATCTTATAGTTTAAAATTTTTTAGGACTCACCTTTGTGAAACTATTGGGTTTTGTCTTCATTCAGGTTTACCCCCCATCCCACCCCCCGCTTTTCCTCTTTAGCAGTATAATGAAACATATGAGATAATTGTTTTTGTGTAGGAATAGTCGGAGTATTTGTACGAATTCTTTCACTTTATCGTATAGCTTATATACCAATTTTCATTGGAAGCAAATTAAAGAAGGTTTCCTTAGTATTCGCAAAGAAAAAGAAGAAAGAGATCATACTTTTATAGTGTGTATATGCCACGGATATTTAAATTTAGAGTATAAAGTCATTTTTTGGTGTACATGATTAGGATTCTAAATTTTTTTAAGCAATTCTTAAGGTTTTGTTTCGTTTTCATGGGTCAAGGCATATCATCTAGTAAGAGTAAAACAAAAGATCCATATTATCATTGCCTTTTTTTATCTTTTTTTTTTAAGGGGGGGGGAGGGGGGGTGGGGTTGGGGGTGGGTAGATAATAACATTTTGACATCCACGTCCCACTAAAAAGAATAATTTTATAGCATTAAGTTATGGTATCCAAGCTATTTAACTATTTTATACAAGAAGGCCTAGTTTACAATTATTACTGGAAACTATTAAACATCCACATATCATGGTCAATAATTTCTAAGTAGTTGGCTCTCTCTTCCACCACGCAAAAGAGTACAAAAAATAAACAATAACAAAAAAATGATGACAACCACCTTGCTCTATGCAAGTATAATGTAAAATCCAATTTAGTGGTGGGTGACAACCATCAAAACAAGTTCAACTCCACTATCTTCTGCCTGCCTTTGGTCTTTGCCTCTCCAAGAGATCATTCTTAATTCCTTCAGCATCTATCTATATACTAAAAATATTCTTATTTTTTGTAATATACTAATATTACAACCACAATTAATATATATCAACTTGGTGTGCAACAACATTATCTGTACACAATAAGGAGAGATGGTGGATTCTAGAAAAACAACTTGTGTCTCTAGCTGTTTTGACGAATTCTTAATGGTCCATTTCTTGATCAAAAATTTTCTTTATGGAAATCAAACTTGGTGGATGTCTTGTGTGAAAAATCCAAGGCGTGTTGTTTTAGCTCTTTGGTGAGTGCCGGTGCCCCACAGTAGAACACTCCTGCAAATTGTCAAAAAGGGGAAAAACGAGTAAGCCATCCACAATTTGAAAATGACCCAAGTGCCAGTTGCTTTCACAAAGAAAAACTTCATCAATTGGAACATGCTTTTTCAACTCTAACAAGGACATAGAGACACCAAAGCCAAAAGGTCTTTTTACACGTAGAAGATGACGTGTAGGGATATATCTAAACAGGGAATTTTATTCTCTTAGTCCCTGAAATATCAAGTTCTAATTTTGGTCACTATGATATCTAGTTAAGTAGGTTCAATCTTCAAGCAATTGAAAATGTTCTCTTTTGATTCTTGTTCTTGTAAATCTTCACAAAATTCACAAATGATTAGTAACTATTTAGACCATTAACTTACACATGAATTATATTGAATTTGTACTATTGCTTCATATTTGCAAGGGTATATAAGCTTAGTGAAATATCATCAGGACCAAAATTAGAGTTCATCAATAATTGAAGGATCAAAAGTGCAATTACCCTATGTGATGGAAGAAAAAGAGGAGCAAACTCAAAAGAAAGAAGATAATTAATAGTACTCACCAACTTTAGCTTCGGGGTGGTTGAGAGCAATACGTTTGTAGACGTTTCGCCAATTAGGCTTAGCAAAGTGTGACTTTACTCTTGTGCCAGAAACAATGTCAACACCATTTTTGGCATGATGAAGAGACTGAAGCATAGTAATGAGAGCAGAACGAGCATCACCTTCTTCATAAACACTTGTGCAATAATTGTGCATTTCAATTACTCCCTTATGGTCCATTTCAGCAGCTTCATTCATTATACCTTTGAACCAGTCAAATGAACCTTGTTCTCTAGTAACCCAATAGAAGTATGCCCTCCTTGTGTTGAAGTTGTTTCTTCCACTTGCTGAACCTGATTTACCCTTCTTTTGTGCAATACTGGGGCTAGCATGTGATGCCGTATTTGACATTCCGTGCCCATTTTCTAAGGAATTTTCTTCTTCGTCCATGGCCTTCATGTTGTTCACAATGTCTTTTACAATACTGATCATTGGTGTGGCTCCTATTCCAAGACCCACCAATAAAACCACCTCATATTTCTTGTAGTCTTGTGCTGGTGCTCCGTATGGTCCATCTATTAACACCCTTGGGAAACTGCCAATCATCACAATATGATTTCCATTAGACATGCTATATAAATTAAGGTTTTAAAGTAGAGTTTAACTTCTCAAATATATTGTCTCACCAGTGTTGATCCTCCAAAAAGAACAAAATTTTAGAGGATCCGACACGCACCCCTTTTGATATTTTTGAAGAAGCGAGAACGCATTCTTACGGCGATTGAATTATTTAAAAGGCAATTACAAGTAAATATGTATAATAATTGAATTTTTTAATTTGAAAAAGAAAACGTCTATAGCATGTAAAAAAGTTATTTACATTATTAGGAGATATATGTAAAATCCTTAACTTGAAATATTATCTTGCAAGCAAAGATTCCATTTCCTTATAAGAAATATAAACCAACAATTGATTTTTGTTTTATCACTCTTTGTTCCTATCCCGATAATTTTACAACCCTTTCAGTACTTTAAAAAATGGTCCAGACATCACGAGTTTGTTAAGTAGCAGTTCAGAGTGTGACCTAGTATCCATTACCAATCACTATCACTACAAGTCCTAGACTAATGGAGAAAAGAATATAGTACCTCGAGGATAGAGCAATTACATTCTCAGTATTAAAATATCAAAAAAGTTCATAGTATAAGAAAATTTTAATTTTAACTCTGTATTTTGTCCAGAGCTGTTTCCTTAATCAGTGTGCTCTAAAAGGTTTATGTAATTGAGATGATTATAGAATGGAAAAAGACTTACTCAGGATTATTCTCTCCTTGCAAGTAATCAGCTCTAAGGAGTCCACTTTTCCCATTAGGTGGTGGCTGGCAAACCTAACAAAGACCAAAAATTACTATAATTAATTCAGGAAGATCAATAATTAACACCAACATAGTGGAATTAAAATGTACTTTTAGGGTATAAAACGACAAAAAGGAAAAATTAAGGGGCTGCTTTTAAAGCTGTCATCTAAAGTGGGAGAATCACGCATCTACTATTTTTTTTAATATACATATCGCCAAAAAACTGTTGCATAAGGACAAGCAGATAAATTTAACTAACAAGATATTTTGATTTGAGGATTATGATTATATTTAAAGGACTAATTAGTAATTACCTCAGAGAAAACAGTTTTAAGTTGTCTGGTCCAATCACCAAGAGTTCGAATATGGACACTGAGATAGTCATCTCCTGGAGCCGAAGTTATGGAAAATGGGTGCCTGAAATTTATATTAATTGTTTATCCACTAAGTCAGCAAATACTGCAATGACGTAGTAATTAAAGGGACTAATAATTCATGAATTTTGAGTCATGTATATATCATTTTAGTCAAGTTTATGATGTGAGAAATAATAATGGGTTGATCTCTTTATTTTTTTATGATTAAATTAAAAACAAAAGTTTCACCTACCATTCAAATGGAGAAACCGCAGCACAGTTGACAAACATGTATTGTCCACTTTTGTATTTGTAGCCTTGTGGCTTTGACATGTGAAGGGCCAACACATTTCCTGGATATACAGCCACCTACAAATTCCACAACCAAATAATTACTACTTAGTCAATCTTTCATTTTCACTCATATAAATTCATGATTGTATGGGTAATTAGATCTTTTGGTTCCTCAATTTTAATTGTTGTTTGATATTTGGGTTAACATGTCTAACCGTAATTAAAAAAAAATTATTTTTTGTTCTCTTTATACTATATTCACTGTATTTTATTACTCTCAATTATAGAGTAATAAATTAAGCATATATTAATATAATATAAGGACTAAAATTAAAATTTGTAAATAATTGAGGGACTAAAATGCAAGTTCAACTTATAATTATTCCGAGCACGACAATTTGTCGGATTCGACTTACCTTCAAAATCTTAACAGCTTTGATGCTTGACCTGAACGCTCTAAGCAACCTTTCACCAGCATAGAGTACGAGTGGAACAGTAAGGTACATCCATGTCTGCCCATTATTAAAATAATTAGTCCAAATTTTAGTAAATATTCATCAAATTAGAAACTTAAATGAGAAAAAAAGAAGGATAATGCTAAAGATTTGAACATTTTACTAACCGTTCTCTTGTACCAATCTTTGGTAATGTATAGCTTTTCTCCATGGACAATAAGCAGAGTATAGACAACGACAAATAGATGGTGTGAGTACCAAAAGGCATTGAATCCAGTGAGCTTGTGAAAAGGTTTTGGGAAACTGACTTTGCCCCTTCTAAACCATGGGGTTGCTAGAGTAAAAGCTATTGCCATCAGAACCACCATTATAATTCCAGTTACCCCTTCAACACCCTTTATAAACCACCAATAGCTTGTAGGCTGATCTCCAAAATAGTATTTCATTGGTTCATATTCTTCCTCACTTGCATTCAGAAGCCGAGGAAAATCACATGTTAAATGAGCTAGTCCGTGTATACCTACCCCAAGTGAAATTGCCACCGCTATTACCTAAAGAAAGGGGAAAGAAGAACCAGTTTAGTTTCGTGTTACAGTCCATTGATCTGTGAGTTTTCTGTGAAGATTGCGTTAGGCTAATTCCACATCAGAATATGAGGAAAAATTAGGGGGTTATATAAGGTGAGCTCAAGAATTTAACTGTTAAGGTGCCTTTTGAGTTAAAATTTAAAGGTCAGGGCCACAACAGATGATACCTTGACATCAAAAGGAATAAAGGAGTAATCAACTTACTTTGTGGAAATTAAGATTATCATCAAAAGGAACAGCAACACCTAATCTGGTCTTGTTACGAAGCCAGGTAATGGTGTTTCTGCACACTGGGAGTAAAATGATAGCCATGTTGAGCTTGAGTGTCTCAGCAGCACCCTTAGCAAAACACACACAGGGACCCATGACACCATATGCAGCTTTGTCTTTATACTGAATATACTTCCAAGTAAATAGACCAGCCATGATTCCAATCCACAACAACAACACCCAAACTCTTTGCCAGTTATCCAGCAAAAAGTACATAAAACTCTTATACCATCTCACTATTGGATTTGGCTCTTGTGTGTGCTTAAGTTTCTGACTTAGCATCTGACTCAAGTTCCGGCTTTCGCCTCCTCTCTGCACCGTTTGATTTGGAGCTTGCAATAAAAGCATTTCCAGGTTCTCAATCTGATGGTCATAGGATAAACAGCTATTAGTTTTCAAGTTAGAACTATAAATTTAAGATTACTATTAGTCTAATTAATTCCACTGTATTACCATAATGTATCCCAAATTGTTAGGATCCAACTCTTCCATGATCATAGCCGCGTATTCATCAGCTTGTTTTTGGATAGTTGACAGCCTGTTGGCAGATGCGCTGAGGCCTATAATCTGCAAATTGCAAATAAATTTTAGAAAAGAAAAAAAAAAGGATCGACTTGGTCAATGCCATACCGAGTTTCTGACGTATAATAAAAACGTAGTAGTAAATTAAACAGAATTCAAAAATACCTCTCTGACTTCTTCTTCTGTGATTCTGCCATCTGCATCTTTATCGACCCTGCATTAATTAAACCCATCACACGATTTAGATCTCAACAATTGAGTCTGAGATGCTTAATTTACGGATAAATGTTGAACTGCAACTAAAAATTTAATTCTTACATGTCAAAGAAGGTCTGAAGCCGAGTATCAAAACTCTGGTCGGCAATTTGGTCCCAGAACTCTTTGAGCTGTGCTTTGTTAATGGAATCAGTTGTGATGTTTCTCCTCCGAGCAAGCGCATCATATAGCTCTCCAGCAAATTCCTTAGACTCTTTATTCATACCTAACATTGAAAAACAATATATATTTTCATTTTTCAATTTAACAAGCTGAAGAAACCAAAACCACAAGAAAGTAACACTAAAAGATGAAGTATTCAGCACGAAATAATTGTTTGTTGTGATTTGTGAATATAGTTCAGTCAATTTACCTATGCATTCTCCAAATTTGGCCCGAGGAAGCAAGCCAGTAGTGGAAGAAGTAATCTCATCGAACCGCTTCTCGACGGCGGCCCATCCAGCGCCGCCGTCAGTTTTGCTGATGAACTTAAGACCTTTAAGAGCATGAGCAGCAGCTGATTTATTCCTATCGAACCTTCCAGTAGGAATTGGGCGCTTATTTAAGGAAGCCAATCGCTTGAGCTCTTGCGACACTTGCCGAATTCTGGATGAAGCATTTCGGACAAGTGAAGATCCCAAGGTGGACTTCTTCTCCAGGCCTTTAGCCAATAAAGCCAGCTCCGGATCTTCCACGTCAGCGCCGCCGGCAGTTTTGACACTGTGGACAGCCACGGAGTCTTCGCGGACATCGAGAGTGATTTCCACGTAAGCATCATCATTGGACTTGGCGCCGGCTCCGTCACTGGTCCCGATGTCGGTAGACTCCGGGATATTAAATCTCGCGCTCTTTTTGCCGCCTCGTTTGTTCAGTGGTCCACTCAACGGACCGCTGTACGACGCTCTATCATTCCCTATAATCTCCGTGTCAGAATGGTGGTGGTGATGGTGCGGGTGATAATTTTCCGAATTTTGCATCGCTAATAATAGTTTTTCTTCGAGAGAAAAAAATATGAATGAATGGAATTCGAATTATTCAAAATGAACGAAAGCTAGGCGGAGGAAGAAGTATATTCCAGTAGATTTTATGGATACAAAAAAAGGAGAAAAAGATAATAAAACCTTAACTGCTATAATCTGTTTTGGATTTTCAGACCATAGACTAATTGTTCAATAAACAAATAAAAGATTTGGGATTTTTCTTCTTCCAAGCACAACTCAGAAGTGGTCGTCACCTACTCTTCTACGAATGAGGCCTTCAACTTTGGGCTTTATATATAATGGCGAAAAGAAGCCGCATTCTTTTGAAAAGAAAAAAACAAATAAAAAATTTAAAAAAAGGGAGAGAGCTAGGAAAATGAAGGTATGGTCTTTGTTTGACCAAAGAATATTGTTTAAGTATTGTATTGTTCCAACTGTACATGCATGGATTTATATACCCTTTTCATTATTTTCCCTTCAAATAATTATTTTAAGACTTATGTTATCATCATTTAATTAAACCAGATTCTCGGCAACGACCCACCAGAATGCAGTGTGGATTTATGGAAACTTAATAGCTTATACTCAAATCTTTTATATATATATTAAAATATTTATTAATGATTATAAAATATTTGAATGTGAACCTATTTTTTACTCCCTTCAATCATTTTTATCTATTCAATATTTCAATAATAAATTTTTATTTTTATTTGTCACTTTCAATCTATCAAAAAAAGAATTATTTTTTTTTGTTTTATCCTCAATATTAATTGCTTATTTTTTAAATCACTTTTCAAGACCTAAGACTATATATCAATTAATATGGGTATGATGATAAAATGTTCATATTAATTATTCTTTTGTAGGAAACGTGCAAAGTTCAAAGTAGACAAGTAAAATTAAGCAAAATGAATATCATATATTAACTTGAAATTATTGTAAAAATTCATAAATTTCATATGTTGTATCCGTTTCTTATTTTAATTAAAAATTTCAGACAGGAGATATAATTTTTCAATTTTATTTTCTGAAGGAGAATCTTTAATTCGTAAGCACCATGTATTGGCTATGTTACATATCTTATAGGCGAGGGGGATTTCTACGTCCAAAATAAACTTTAAAATAAACCATAAAAGAAGAGGAGGGAGATATGTATATATAATATGATTATAAGTAATTATTAATGAATGGAATTTTCCACATTATTTATTAACTTATGATTCAGTTAAGGACATGTTCTGCCATATGATTTATTGTAGAAATACCACATTTAATGGTAATTAACTACCTAGTTATATAATCCTTTAATATTAGTGCGTATGGTTGAACTTGAATCTTCAAGAAATTTCATATTTATAGCATGGATGTGTATCATTGAATTGGTCCTTCCATATTAGTAACTATGCACACGTAGGCATCCCTCTTGCATCAAGTGGCAAAAATTGGAGACAAAATCACAAAAAAACGGAAGAAGATGGTGAAAAAAGGGGAGAAATATGAATTAGTCAACCTAAGAGTACTTAATAAGGGGAAAAAAAAGAAGAATCTATTTTACTTATATTTTAATTTGAAAAGAAAAAAAGGTAAAGAAAAAGTTAACACTTTCATTAGAATTTATTTTTCATATGATAATTCAGTTAATAATTTATTATAAACTATTTGACCTTTTTATTACTTTTACGTAATTGACAAATAATCTATATCTTTTAAAAAAAAACATAAATCTGGGCAATTATGTTATTTATGAATTAAGATATATGCAGAAACTACGTATTTTGATAGCTCCTCATTGTGAGTCAAGTAGTCAAAAAAAGAAAAATTACCTTTAATAATTAGGAGTCGTTTGGTAGCTTCTCTAGAGGAAGTTACGCTAGTAATAAATTCTAAATGAGTAATATTATGCTACTTAGGAGGTAAGTTATATATTTATGTAAAAAATTAATATGATGTTTTGTTTATAATTTAAATTCTCGTATAATTAATAAGTTATAATAGAATTTATGTATTATTTTATGCAAGATGAAAGATAAATAACTAATACGTGAATAATTAAATTCTAAATAAACAATATATAAATTCTTTCATAACTTATCTACATATTAATAATGCCTATATAACTACTAAATGATTAGTACTTCAATAAACTTTAAATATTTCAAGTTGCGGATCATTTATCAGTAGATTATACTTAACAATTGGCACGCGGAAATGCATGTGAACTTAGATAAGAAATAAGTAAAACAAGATTATTTCACATATATTACGTATTAATCAGATTGATTAACACGGATCTATTATGAGTTATATTAAACACAGAGATAGTTAATTAACTAATAATCTCACAGTCAACTTTTTTTCATAAACGATATATTGGTGAATATATCATAAATTACAGTTGAAAACAAAATGAATAAATAAATATTCAGACTGAGGCGCACATATCCCGCTCTCTTTAAGGAAATTCAAATCCAATGTAGTTATAATCTTGACTAATCCAGCAGTAATACTCTTGACTAGTTGACTTATTCTCTTTAAGATACAATAGCCCAACAATATCGTATGACTCAAACAATTTCGGATCAATTGAAGAGTCCAAAGCTCCACCAAAAGAACATCTTCCTTCAACTATCTCTTTCACCACTACCTCAAAATACACCATAACATTTTCCACATTTCTCATCTTTCTCTAACATATAATACAAGGAAGAAACTATCTTTTATATAGTTGTAAGATTTATTTTATAGAATGAATTAGAGAGTAGCGGGACATTAAGAGAGGTGTAGTGGGATAATTAATAAGAGATAATGATAATAGCAGTTACATGAGTTATACCAGGAAATAATGCCCACTTTTGTTACTTTCTTCTCAATTCATGGCCATAAGCTTAATAAGATAATACACTTTAACATTAAAGTACAGATGCTCCAAACATTTTTCGATCAATAACAGTGAAGGGGGGCTAAGGTGCGGCATAGAATTGGATCAATAACAGTGAAGGGGGGCTAAGGTGCGGCATAGAATTGTTTGATGTGTACAAATTTGCATTGTTCTACCTAATAATATTGTTAGATCAGCAATAAACAACAATTAATCTTTAATTTATCTGGGACTAAAATGCAATTGTTATTGTTAAATGTTAATTAACGATAAACCATAAGGTCGAAAGACAGCTTAGAAGTATTTTGAATTCGTGGACAGTGTTAATATATACTCCCTCCCCTTCAATTTAATTTATATTTTTTATTTTAGCCTTAAAGCGAAAGTTAAAAAAGTAAAAGAAATTTTTTAAATTTTGTAGTCTTAAATTAAAAATATATGGTATGTATCAAAAAAAATATTAATCTTGTCATTTTAAATATGTCATGTGTAAAGTTAAAATTAAGGAGTTGTCAGAAAAAAAAGATAAGAATATTCTTTTAAAAAGAACTAAAAAAGAAAGTAAGACAAATAAAATTAACACGGAAAAGTATCCCGAATAGTTTGATTTGTTAAATTTAACTAATCCAAATATTAGATACTGATCTTGATTTTTCTTCACTTTCCCGTTTCAACATATGCCCATGATTTTAGTCTGAAAATTACGTCCCTGATTGAAGTGACAGCTTTTACTTTATTGTAATTAAAGTTACAAAATATGTTTTTGTCGTAAAAAAATCCGTTTAAGTATCACACAAATATACTTAGACAAACTTATTTACAGTGATTTCGTTAATACGTAAATAAAATTAACTAATTTTATATTACAAGAAATAATAAATAATAGTATAATAAAGTAAAATTTGAGTCATCATCTGTGAAACTAACCAAACGAATCCGAGGCGAGTACAATGGTCGGTCGACGAGTCTTACATAATAGATTTTATTACTGGTGTAATCCCACTGAGATTATCTGTTACTGTACGCAATTGATCTTTTTTTTTTCTTGGCTAAGATTTAGCAAACTAACTGTACGTTTCTTTCTACGTAAACAAGTAATATTTGTCACCTTACCCAACATTACTTTGACGAACGTGTGTATTTTACAATTGTCTATTTTGTGTTGACAACGCAAGGTCATACATATTATACAATGACAACATACTCATAATGAATGGCGAAATTCGGATTTTTACTGAACGGATTTAAAATATGAAAAGATATATAAACACATGAAGAAATTAAAAAGAATTTAACATTTACTATGTTTACATAAATGTAAAAAAATAAATTTTGGACCTAACTCAACTTCGACAGCTAGATTATGAGGAGAGGATGGTTTAACTCCTTAATTTGGGGGCCCAATATCGGGTGAGATGGGTCCTGCTCTGATACCATGTAAAGAAATGAATCGTTGGCTTAACTCAACCTCGAAAGCTAGTTTATGAGGGGAGGATAGTCCAAGTCCTTATTAAGAGACCACTCATATCGTTAATCATCGATGTGAGACTTTTTTTCATTCTTCAACAAGAAAAGATAATTTTAAACACGGGTTAAGTAATGTTTTTTATCTTTCTTTAATATTTTGACGAAGTAATTAAGATCAATTCATCTTCATATATAGTCTCTTTTCATTATTTTTCACTCAAATTTTGCTGTTATGTTTAAAGGCATAAGTAGAGATGTCATATTTTATGTCTCTTTTTACTCATTGCTTGATTTAAAATAAAAAATAAAAAAATCTCAACATATAAATATATATTATTAGCGGTTTGAAGCTACCTACTTGAACCAGAGAAACTTCTATTTAGTTAATTCTTATTTTCACCAATTATAAACTAGAAAACCAGATTCGTTAAGTAGTTGGAGATTTCTTCTTTGAACCCAAAGACAATTTAATGTTAATTATTTAAGAAGAAGAACACAATTTTTCTTTTTCAACCAACTTGCCAATTGAATAATGGTGGAGAGAAATACCTCTTCGTCATTTTAAATTGAGTAGTATATTATTTTTGATTTTAAAAAAATAATATACTACTAAATATTATATTATTATTGCTCCATATGTGTTGCCTAATTCTTAATTAAGAGAACATCATAGGCCAAAAAAAAATTGCAGTGTTCAGACTAGATATGTCTTCGTCATTTAATTTCTGTGAAGTACCATACATTTGAATTCTTTGATGAATCCCCTTTTAAATAGCTACACAAAAATTCTTTAATACGTAATGAATTTTGAAATACTATTTCTACATCTCTCTAATCAAATTCGCCTAAGATTACTCAAGAGCAAATTTTATGATAACAGACCATCTCATAAAATTCTGTAGTCAGGATGCCATTATTTTTGTGATCCAAAGATATTTATAGAGCACTAAATTCAAGAAAATTACGTGGAATATGGAGGATGGTTCAAAGTTACTACAATTTTGGAAGGTGAAAAATTAATGTTGGAAGGAAAATTACTGGAACCTTTCAAAAAGCAGTTTCATCCACCCATTTTGTAAACGTGGTGGGCCGATGTGGGCGGATAAAAAGGGATGAAAAAGATGGAGTCATTCTCATAAATATTTTTTATTTTAAGTGATATTTAATTTTTGTTTTTGAAATTAGTGATTTTTAATTATTTTTTTTATCACTTTAAAAGTACATAGTATTGTTAGAGGCTTAGATCATGATACTTTTAATATTAAATTTTAATTTTAAAGTATATTATTTTATTGAATATAAATTGATAAGAAAATAATTAATTATTTTTAATTTAACTTATGTAAGTACTAAAACATATTTTTTTCACTCTCTCCCGTTAGTTACTCCACTGCACCTCAAGTAATTATATATTCACTTTCATGATATTTATTAATGGAAGAAATTTTATATTTATATAAAGAAAAATGCTAAGTCTTCAACTAATTTCCTATACAACATAGATAATTTTATATTGAAAGAAAGTGATCTTTTACTAGAGTTTTGGACCCTAATCTGAAGTTATTTGAATCATACGATGTTATTGGGTTGTTGTATCCTAAAAGGGACATGTTAAGAGTATGCCCACTGAAATTTCCCTCTGAAAAATGTTAAGTGGTTATTCCACAGCGGGAAAAGAAAAAATAATAGTGTTTTCACATGAAAAAATCATGAAATATCCCACTATTTCAGTGAGAATCTGTTTCCACCATGTATTTGTATAACACAAATTTCTCATTGATTTGGGGTGAAAAAAATCTCTATTTCTAGTAGTGGGTGAAGATTATATCGCAATGAAGTTGAATCTCCTTGAGAAGAGCGAGATATTCAGGCCTCACCTAAATATTATTTGTTTATTTTCTTTTTCATTTTATTTACAGCTCTGATTTGCGGTATATTCACCAATAAATATTTCATGCGAATCTCACTTGACATAAAGAGATAAAGTAAAAAAATTTATGAGATATAATACAACTTACAAGGTATGCACACATTTGAAACTAAAGATCACACGACAGTGTAGTTCAAGGAACAAATTTGTAAAGCATGTTAGGCCAAGAAGATACGTTTCATATATAGGCTTGGATGGTAACTAGCTGATATTGGAGCCAAATGCTCCTTTAATCAGTACGATGGTCGGGTAAACCTTAGTAAGAACATTAAGTCCCTAAGGTTCAGAGAATAGTATGTGACGCTCATAATAGAGGATAGACCAAACAAAGAAAAAAAATTAACAAATTTCTATACTGATAAATTTCTTTAAAATTTATACATGACATTTCAAATGAATTTCATATTAAAATAAAAAAAAATTACAAAACATATATTTTAAAGCTCGGTAATACTTATCATAAATTTAGAATGATAACAAATAAATGCAATATTAGTTGAATGAAAGTGCAAGTTGCTACAAAGCTAATACAATCTTTAAACAAAGACATTTAACACGCGTCCTAATTGGAAACACTGTTATGATTTTGTCACCTTCCATCCAAATGTTCTAAGGATTTTGCTTACTACCTTATCGGACTATTCTCATCTGTTTGACCTAAATCCCAATAATGACAAAACAAATACATATATATATCTTCCTCCATTTTGTAATTTTCCCCAATATAATACCAAAATTGATTCGACACATTTTTCAACCATATATTAGTAATGTTTTATGAATAGCTTAGATGCAAAGAACCTCTAATAATTCAGTCAAAACAGCAGCCTCTCTAATTCATCCACCTAATCCATTTATTTACCATGAACATTCACTTTTTACTCTTTGCTAAAATGAAGCCTGAGAAAGGTAAATTGCATGTGTATTTTATTTTTATTTTTGATAAAATATAAATTATTTATATATATTAAATAAAATTTTAATATAAATATATTGTTTGAATTTAAATTACTAAATTCTGTCAAATACGTAACCAACAATACCGGTTCCACTCTTTTTAGAAGGTGAGCGATGTATTTAGAGAATATCATATTACGGTTTGTTTAAATTCTTGGACAGCCCAATTTTAATTTCTCCAGCTTGGGTCTTAACGTCAAAGTTCACAATAGAAATCATTAACTGGCAAGCAATAAGGCATATTGTCATCCATTATTATAAATAAAATTACTTAATTCTATATTGACAGTGTAATTTTGAAAAAAATTGCACTATCATCTTACCAAAACGACAATAATGTAATCGTTCGTAATAAATAAAATTAATAACTTAGAAAATCAGGTACGAAATATGCTATAATACGTTAAATATATCAATAGTGTAATAAAATAATAAGTTGAAAATCAACTAATTAAAGGAAATGGACTTAGACTACATATATATGCATGTAATCGATCATGCAAAATTTTACCCTGTCAATATTATTTAATCATAACAACTAACAAATTATTCTTCATATTTTTTAAATGTCTATATTAGAAGGTTACCTATAGCTTAACATTTTTTAAGAATAATTTGATTGTATAAAAATAATTTTATTATTAATTAAATAAAATCATAAGTGATCATCAAAAGTTACAATAGAGTGATAAATATTTTTTATTTTTAATCAGAGATTTTAAATTCAAACTCGGTGTTGAGTATAAAATTATTTTTAATAAAAAATATTTTACTTTTAAAATAAAACTTTTCGGTACAAATTCAAATTAGTCGATCCTTGAAACGATATTAAATGTCGGATTGTAAACAAAAGAAATGTACAAGTGATATGTCCAAAATTGAAATGCTTCTGGAAAGTGGAAACAACTACGAGTAGGACGCACTGTGGTTAGTTTCGTAAATGAGTGGGGTAATTGATGGAGACAAAGATGTGCAACTTGGTTTTATAGGGTCAAACAATGTGTACCCACTTGTGTAAAGACTTCTTTTGATCAAAAAAATTTTTACATTCAACACTCAAAAATCGAAACATTTAATTAAAAGAGAAACAGCTCCACTGCACCATATCATGGTGACAGTTTTTTTGTTTCTCCTATGAATTTTGTTTGTCTAATGCCGCCGCCCGATATGCCAAAATAATGGAGATGATTATTTAAACAAATTTATGTTATATATATTGGGTTAATAAATATTTTATATTATCATTTTATCCGTGAATTATAAGATGCGATTATTGGGTTCATTAGTTATTATCTTATCAAATTAATAATTAATATCTATTAATTTGCTTGTATCAATATTTCTCACACGATCGATGCATAGAGTTTAAACGTTTTTTACAAAAACTATGACCTACATGTAGTACGAACTTATGATATTGTGAATAATACCCTTTCAAGCAAGTGTTACTCAACTGTGTGACAGCTAAAACATGTTAGGTAGGCATATACCTAAATGGAATCTTAGTATAAATTAATGAAAATAATTATTAGATAATTCTAAATTATGTTCTAATATGTCACATGCTCCTTGATCTCATCTCTCGGGTATTCCCCACTATTTCGTTGAGTAAATTAACACAACAAATAAAGCAAAAATAAGATATATAATTTGAGACAGATGAAATAGCTAATTTTTTGCTTTTATTTTGTGTTAGTTTTCCATTGAAATTGTGAAAAAGTAAAAGAAAATAGGTGAGAGAAAGGGACAGTTTTAAGGTAATATTCTTATCTTTTTACTATCAGATATTTTATTTTATTTTCAGTACATTTTATCCTGTATTTTAAATTTCTCATTGATTTCACTGGGAGGTTACAACTTAGAAGTAACGTGATCAGAAGTACTGGTATATGATCAACAACTTTCCTGATTTTGGAAATTAAGATTATCTGTCTTTTATTAAAAAAATTTTGAGGAGTTCAAGTCACAAACTATTTGAAAATCTTTAGAGATAGATCATTCTATTCATATATTTATTTCTTGACGACTTTAAAATTTAAATTTTATTACTCCGGATGTCATTGAACTCATTTTGAGTTATTGGGTTCACAGGTTAATATGTTTATTGTTATAAATTCAATGCATTTATGAATGTCCATCCACTAAATGTTGTTTTATACATATACCTAATTAATATTAGAGTTAACTTTTGTAATCTTTAAATGATTTCTTATATCTTATTAATTGAAATTCTATTCATCTTTGAAAAATATAATTTATCGAAGACACTTAAATAAGATGATTTCTATATTATCCTTTCTGCATATTTTTAGTTCATATTTCTTATTTTATATCGCACATATTTTTTAATATATATATAAAGTTATTAGATTTCTTAACACTAATATAATGTCCTAGTTAAAACTATTGCATTCGGCTGAACTAGTAGCCGGATCACATAAAATGTGTGATCATTAGTGATGATGTAGGCGAGATTGTAAGATCGTTCTACTGTGCATCTGCTCATGTCTACTTCCACATGAGTTTCTGATGATGTTAAAATAATTCAGGGGTAATTTTATGTATAAAAAATAGGGCACATGAATTCATGATCTCTCCGTAAAACTTGATATTTTATGTATATATTTTTTTAAAATTTGTAGAATATTATATGCTGACACTTATGCTATAAAAATGTTAGATGGTACATTTGGTTGAAGGTTAAGTTATTTGCCTTGAATATTTAGGATTAAATATCACCTAATACATTTTTTTCTTTCTTTTTTTTAATGGTGTACCTAAGTTATAGGAATCCCAAAATCGTCTCTAAAATTATTAGCACAACAAAACCGCTAATATAATAATTATAAATAAATATTATTGGTAAGCACTACTCTGTAATATGGTAAAAGTGGTAATTAACAATTATGACATGTTAAAATATTCAATTGGTGTGTGTGTATATATATATATTAGTATAACATATAATTAAAAATCCTAAACAATTCAGTACATATATATTTTGGTCAAAGAGTGTGAAATCATAAGAAACAGTATCCTAAACTTTTGTTCCAAGATATCAATAAGTATCTTTTTGAAAAATTCTTCCACGATATCATATGACGACTATCCATCATCCAATTTCTTTTTTTATTTTCAATACTCTATGAGAACATAGTTTAAGAAAAAGAAACATAAGTTACATCATGAGCTCACTTTATCAACCCGTTAATTAGCTAGTGCGGTAACTATTAAGAACATTTTCCTAAATTTTAATAGCTAGCTAGTTGTTGATCATTTTTCAGAACTCCTACTCTATATAATAAATAATATATTTAGTGTGATTTTATAATTAAAATTTGAGAAATATACTTATAGATTATATGCATATCTTATCCCATCTTTAAGAAATTGAGAAATTATTTTTAATAGAACCTCGCTTCAAAAAATTATTTTTCAAAACATGTTTGAAAAAATTAATAAATAAACTATGATGAAATTATCGAAGAAAGAAAAATATTGACAACAAAAATAGTAAAGACACCCAAAATAACAATAATAGCAATTAAATTGAAAAAATAAGATAATAATAATAATAATAATAATAATAAATATAAAAAAAGGGCATATAGGTACTCTTGGTTAGAATCAAGCTCTACTACTAGGACGAGAGCAGTTTATTACCTATTAAATGCCTACCCAATTAATTCTGGGCCTCCATGCTTTCCTATGCAGAGACAACTCGGTGAGTTGAAGATGTGTTATGTCCTACATGTCTAATCACTTCTTTCCAATTTTTTCTTGATCTCTACCTATCCTTTGACCAATTACTGCCAACCTCCCGCACCTCTTCACTAGGGCATCGGTGCTCCTATTCACATATGCAAACCATCTCAGCCTCATTTGTTGCATGTCATTCACCACACAAGAGGTCACTCCCATTTTGCTCCGTATATCGTCATTTCTAATCTTATTTTTTCTAGTATGTCCACACATTCATTTAAAAATTCTCGTTTAAGTTGTTTTCATCTTCTGAACGTACATGGAAATTCTTAACTGATCAACTCGATCTAAGCACCACTTTATAGAACTTACCTTTAAATTTTAATAACCCATTCTTACAACCAAAACAGTATCTATTTTGGTCAAGAGTATGAAATTATAAAAAACTGTATTCTAAACTTTTGTTCCAAGATAATAGTAAGTTTTCTTTTTCAAAAAAAAATCTTCCACGATATCATATGACGACTATCCATCATCCAGTTCTTTTTCTTTTCAGTACTGAACGAGAATATAGTTTAAGAAAAAGAAACACAAGTTACGTCATGAGCTCACTTTATTAACACGTTAATAGCTAGTGCGGTAACTATTATGAATCAAATTCTCAGTGAATTAAAAATGTGTAAGGTTGTTTAATCATTTCTCCTCAATTTTTTTTCTATTTATGCCTATCTTTTAATCTATTAATATCAACCTCTCACATCTTTTTATTAGGGCATCAGTGCTCTTCCTATTCATATGTCCGAACTATCTCAGTCTCATTTTCTGCATTTTGTTCACCACACAAGAGGTCACTCCCATCTTGCCCCCTATATCATGGTCTCTAATCTTGTGTTTTCTATTATGCCCATACATTCATCTAAACATCTTCATTTTTGTTATTTTCATCTTCTGAATGTGCGCGAGAGTTCTTGACTGGTAAATACTCGATCTAATCACCACTTTATAGAACTTACCTTTAAGTTTTTGTGACACGTTCTTATGACATAGAACATCAGATGCATCTGTTTCATTCATCCCACTCAAATACGACGTGTGATATCCTCGTTGATCTTTCCATTTATTATATTATATCATCAATGACAATACAGACGTACCTCTTTATAAAAACATCCCGATATAACAACACCTCAGAATAAAAGTCAAAATTTTTTTAGAATCGATTTTTATGTTATATTTAAATCAAACTTTTACCTATAACAACAATAATCATCTTTATAACAATATACTATTTGTAAAATTATCCTCTATAATACTCCCTCTGTTTCAAAATAAGTGGTATTTTAGTCTTCTCATTTTGCTCCAAAATAAGTAGTGTTTCACATTATCAAGAATGCATTAATGATGTTCTTTTAATTTTATCCTTATTTAAATGAAGAGATATTTATAAGCTACTAAAGAGCTACAACTTTTTCAAGGTATTTATTAAGGGTGAGTTAATAAAAACGCATTTTACTTTTTAGAACTCAGTAGTTTCTTAAGGGATGTATCCAAGCTAAAAACACTACTTATTTTGAAACGGAGGAAGTAACTATATGTACTTCTTGGTAACATAATAATTAACTATTTTTTAAGAAATAGAATTTTTGAGATTACCAATAATAGATATAGAAATTTTGATAAAATATTTTGATACTTTAATATACTATTTAAAGAATTTAATTTTTAGGTAATGAAGTATGCAGAATAAAAATTTAGATTTTATGGAGTTGTTTGTCTATAACATTCAAATATCAGATATTGTTATATATAGGTGTGAAAAAATCAATTGACAATCGCAATAGTAATCAAAAGATCTTAGAATAAACGAGACTGATATATTGAAATTTGTATTATCTAAATTAGTAAAACAACTTTCTACCCCCTAATTAGTCAATTAACTATAAATAATATAAATTTTTCAAAGGTTTTACAATATATTGTCAGGTCTATTTTTCGAAAAGGTTGGACACAATTGTCAAAAGTGCTGGTAGGTGAATTTCTAGGAAATCTCCGATTTTTTGTTGTTTCCCATATATCCGGATATTTAGTATCTTTTTCAAATTCATGATTAAATTGATTCTTTTTGCATAAGATCTATTTAAAAAAATAATGTTTCATATTGAAAAAATAAATTATTTAAATAAATTATACTTAAAATTTTTAATTAAAGACGGAAGAATAGTTTAAAATTCATCATCACCCTGATGACAATCTCCGGGTCTCTATTCCTATCTTGTAGTCGTATTATTTATTAGCTAGTAGAAGAAGTGAAGAAAGAAGGTATAATTTACTTTGATTTCTCTTCTCTTATTGCAAATACACCTAATTATTAAGTAACGACAATTTGACTTTTATGTGCCCTCCATTATTTTTTTCAACTGACCCAACAAGTTGACCTGATCATGTATGAACTTTTTGGGATTGACCAGAAGAAGTTGTTGACCTTAGAATGAATTAGAAGCCTTTTGGGGCCTGATCTTTCGAAGAAGCCGCGCGCGCTAGAACTGTCGACAAGTGTTGCATAGTAAAGTGCAACAGCGACCCTCGTTAATTGTTAGTACTACTTATATTGTGTTTCCTATTTTAGAAAAATTACCTAACATACCATATTTATGATACTATTTATATATAATAGTCAAATTTTTAAAAAATTATATATTATAACTTTATTTTATTTAATGTGTCATTTTTTTCTTTTTTACTTTACATTTTTTTTTACTGTGTCCATATTCAATTGTCACACCCCACCTTGGGGGGTATGACGGGCACCTGGTGCCTGCTAGACTCTAGACTGCTAAATGGTCCAGCCTGAGCACATCTGGTGCTTTGGCTGGCTTTGGCTCTATTTCAAGAAACAAACCGGCTATATAACGGCTGTAAATACAGCCTCCGGCCAACTGGCCTGTAGCCATCTGTACCTGTAACAACAGCTAACCAAAAACAGACTTGTAACAAGGAACCTATGCGGGCCGACAAGGCCACCATGCTGTCTAGTTATCTGTAACTCAACACAAGACTGTTGTAAAACTACGTGACCGGCAAGGTCACCACTACTGTCAAACTAAGGCCCCACACGGCCAACATAAACTGAAATGCTAAACAGCTACAGCAGACTGCACGGCCCCACACGACCGGCTCAAGTAACCACAGGGAATATATACAGACTGCAAGCCTCTACGAATACTGTAAGAAATTAATAGAAATGATCGGGACAGGGCCCCGACCTACCCATACTGCACAACAAAAGAAAAGGAGCAACACCTCTGGGAATCAGACTCCGGATGACAGGAGCCGATGACTCACTGGCTGGCTGGAATCACGAGGGATCGGCTCCTCGTCCGTGAGTACCTGCAGGCAAGCAATACAGCGCCCCGCTGGGCGTCAGTACCACAGGTACTGAGCATGTAAAGCAAACTGAAACGAATAGCAACAATAACATGACATTAAGCAAGAAGTAGCTGAGTCTATCTAGCTGAGGATAACTGGGGAGAGTTTGTACATTCTGTAACTAACTGAGCGTACCTGAAGACGTGTCGTCCTTCTATCTATCAGTATCTAATAGCACATATCAATATACATAATAATACACACAATACCAGACCGACCACCATAAGCCGGAAGGTGCCAACCAAGCAAGCAATCTATTTACCCCTACCCGGGTCTAAACCAACCAAAAACAAGTCACTCCACTCATCTGATAATTGTGAGCTCCTCCTACCGGCCCCCTTGGGTACGTAGCTCAGGCCTTGGCCTCTGACAATAAACTGTGTCTGAGTCCGAAGACTTCTGCCTCTGGGCGCAGGTGCGCACGGGGTGATCTGCTGCTGTATCTGTGACTGAAACTGCCCCTGGGTGCAAGCACGCAACAGGGTGATTTTATAAGAATCTGTATATAAAACTGCCCCCGGCCACAAGCGCACACAGAGTGGTCTGCCCCTGTAAACAGGGTGTACTGGCTCTGCGCAAAGTAGACTGAACTACCCCTGCAAGCAGGGTGGTCTGGACCGTATTATCATGGTGGTGGGCCATCATCGTCCTTTAGGCGGACGACATCGCCCAGCTGGTGACGGTATCTGAATCTGGTATCGACACAGCTATAACCCAGGGGTGGTGGGGATGCTAAAAGGGTGCCCACATGCCACAACAAGTCTCAACATACAAAACACATACACAGCAAGCATGCTCAATGAAAAATACTAACCATATTCTCTTCTTGTATCTCAAGGCCAGTTTGTATTAAATAACTGATACTATATTCTGTTTTACACTATTTCTGATTGCTGGACTAACTGCTACCTGACATTTATCTGTCTATCTGATTATATCTGGATATAGCTCAATAACATAAAATGTACCATCTACTACTGGATACAATCTCAACAGATGTAATACGTATTGCCTGAATATCTATTATTCTGATTATCGCATGATACGTAATTAATATACTAGCATGCTTGCTGGAAATTGTACTAAAATCGTTCCTGTACGCTGGGTATCGGTTAATAGTCTTTATTCTATTTACTTTCTAAACTGTACTTCCTGGCTTGCCGAAAGAATAACTTTACATACCTGGTTTCTGAGTACCCGACTGACCGATGTGATTTCCGTCGGTACTTCTGTTGTTTCTCCCAACTCGGTAGCACGATGTTTCGCCGGCCAAATTTCACGAAACCAACTCCGTAGGATTGCTCTCTGCAGCTTTATACACCTGTACCTAAGCCGGAACGGAGTTTAGACCGAGTTTCGTCGCGTAATTGGAAGGAAATATATATATATATATTGACGTGGGTTTTCCTTTTCACTATTCTCCCCTGTTTTTTTGCTGGAAATGTACTCATTTTTGATGAAGAGGCCGACCCTTTTATTAATGAATTTTTTTATTTATTTATTCCTTAACCAACATGCCTTTAGGATATTTATTCATTTAAAATTTACGGGGTATAACATCAATGCCTAAAAATCCTCCAATAACTGCCCAACCCCCCTTCCATCTTCTCTCTCCCTCATTCTTCATCATCAACCCGATTTCTCCTCCTATTAAATCCATGATTCTCGCCATTCTCTCTTTTTTGTCTCTAGAATCCATTGAAATCAGGTAAGTTTCATTCATGATTTTCATTTATTTTTCAATTTAAAATATGTATTTTTTATATTGTAGATAAAATTCTTTAACCGTGTAAATCATTGTTTCTTTTGTAATTAAATCTTTATGATATTTTGGAATCTCAAATAGATTTTAGAAAATCCCGTTAATTGGGGTAAGTTATTTTCTGATTTTGAAAATCATATTCGTGTATGTCTATAGTTTTTATATTTTATGTATTTGATACATTCAAATACATAATCTTTTAGGTCATTTTCAGAATTTTACAAATGCAGATGCATATAAATACAAATATATGTTTTTGGTTTGAATGGTTATGTGTTCACCAGTAAACAACATTTATTTTAGTACTTGTATATGTGTTTTGTTGAATAGTTATGTATTTATCAGGGGAAACTATTTATTTTAACAGAAATACATTTTAGTACTTTTTGATACATTCAAATACATAGTCCTTTATATGATTTTGTTAGAATTTTTACATATATATATATATATATATATATATATATATATATATATATATATGTATGTATGTATGTATGTATGTATGTATAAGTATTTTGTCTATATTTATATGATACAAACTATTCATTTATTTTTTCTTTATTCTGACTTAACATTATGTAACAGGAAATAAAATATTTTTGTAACTTTTTTCTATTTTTGTTTTACAAGTTGTTATGGTAAATAAAAATTTTATCTGTTATTAGAATCATTTTATTTAAGGAACGAATGATTATTAGTTGAGTAGAAAAGGGTAACTGATTATTTATATGAAACATAATACCAAAAATCACTCACCTAACAAGATTTTGTATTTGTATTTTAATATATTTTACCAATGGTAAATACAACATATGACACATAAAATATTATCAGTTTATATAAAAATAGATAAATGTTGCTACTTCAGCTTATTTTCTTTCAAATTGTTGTCATTTCTGAAAATTTTTTCTTCTAATTTTCTTTCACAAAAGCCCATGAATTCTACTACAAAGGTTCGGTTTGATTCGAAGATAAAGTTATGACGAAATTAGTTATTTTGATATTATTATAAAAAAGATATTATTTTTTAATAAAAATATTTTTCATCTTATTTAGTAGAGAAAAAGTTCGAAAGACTTCAGAAATAATTTTTATCATTTTCATTATTTTTATTTTGAGATAATTAATACATTCTTTAGCAAAATAGCGTATCCCAATACTAATTACTAATCTTCACATAATTTATTTCAAATTTTATAATTAAATAATATATTTATTTATTTTTATCTCAAGACTGTTTATACTTTATTCAACGTAGCTAACGTTTCACGAGAGAGCAAAAAAGAAGGTTGATGGATCTTAAAGGGGCTGGCTTTACCATTTGTTCTTTATTTTTCCTTATTTGGATTGTAAGGTTGACCAAAGTATGAAAAGATAGACTCGTCATCGGACAGAGATTGACTTTGGGCGGCTGCTCTATACATACAACTACCGTAAAGCCTAAAATACTCTCTGAAACGCGGCATTTGTTATATAAAAGTCTGCAACGCTGTATTCCAAATTTAGCAAATCCCACACCTAAAAGATGCAGCAGAAATTTCTCAAATGATCAATTAATTTTTATGAAGATAGAATAACTCATTGATAACTTTCTTATATTTATTTAAATATTTGAATTATATTATATTTTAATTGAACATCTAAACATATTATAAAGTACTATTATTAGATACTTACAATTCAAAATTTTAAAATAATTTTTGTAACTATTTTCAATCATTCATTATCTAAATAATTAAATACCTTTTATTTTTTAATTATATGTCCATTATACTATCTGGGACGGATTTAAGATGTTGGATTGGAGTTTCCAAAAACTTAATAATTTTTATATAGATTCTATATTTATATTGAGAAATACAGTAAATACATAAAAATTTTAGGCTGAGAACCCACAAACAAAGAGTAATGTTAGTCTAGTAACAGAAGAGAAATTCATTAAGCATGGTTTGGTTCTCTTGGTTGAGGATTCAAACCCCTTAATTGAAAACTCACAAATTTCAAAGAATATATAGTAGGTATATATAATAATGATACTATGCATCCGATGGCTTTAAATCTAATTTAGTTGCGAGGAGATGAAAATTGTGGGAGTAGATTTATTTGAATGTTTTTGGGTCAACTTGCTCTACATTAGACTAAGATCATGCATGAGCAATTAATGCTCTTTCTGTCTCTGGTCTATTTGCTTTTAAACTTACAAGGATTTCAATCCCGCCATTCATGCTGAGTAGCCTCAAGAGTTCTTCTTTAATTAGATCGATTAAGGGTGTTCCCATATTTTTCTTATTTTTCTACGTCGGAATTGGTTAATATCTTTTTAAGGGAAAAGAAGTCTTTAAAAAAAATAATAATTTCTATAATAAAAATAAGAAAAACAACTTATATTGTCCATTTTTCATCCTCACAATCACTCACCTCGCTCCCTCCACCCCTCACCCACAACATCTATTATTCTACCTCATTTTAGCGGTTTTGTCTTAAATATATACAAATATTTTTAGAATAACAATTTTTATTTATATATCAAACATAAAAAAAATATAAAAAGTCACTTATTTTCGTAGAAAATGTTTTCTTTCCTTCCTACTAAACACACTCCAAGGATGTGTTCGATAGGAAAGAAAGAAAATAAATTATTTCTTACTTATTTTTTTATAAAATTTAATTTTGTAAGGAAAAAATAAATTAAAGTTTTTTTTTTAAACTTTTCAGAGTGATACTCATGTCAATTAATGCTCATTGCATGATCCGATCTCTGGTCAACAAACACAATTATATAGAGCTATTTTGAACCAATCAACGTATACAATATACATGCAATAATATTTACATGATTCAACAATAGTATTCCTCAAATATTAATTATCATGAACTTTGAAGGACAAAACCTGGTGGATATTTTTTTATAAAAAGAAAAACAGATCCATGGAACTTTTTTTTTTTTGTCCAATAGACGGTGGGGATATTGATCAGTAATTTCTTCTATATTTCATAGGGACAAACTAAATAACACATGTTTTATTTTATCCAAATTAAAAGGAACAATTTTTCATAAGGCAATGACATTGGATGAAAACTATAAGCGCTTTTCGAAAAGAAATTATTGCGAAAAAAATATTTCACAAAATCAGAATGTAAAAAATAAATCGACCAATAACCTAAGAAAATTCAATATAATGTATACATACAATTTTTAAAAAATCTCGTCCTGCCAACCCAATGCAAATCTCTTCATATTTTCTCCTTAAAAGAGTTCTCTTCTGTAAATGTTGAATATATAAAAATACATGTATTTCGTGGCAGTGATGGGTATGTATAAAAATATAAAAAATACATATATTTCATGAGAAAATATAAGATACATACGTGGTATCATTTATGCGTATGATATAATAAAAAGTATTTTAAGATTGTATATTGTGATTATACATTATAAAACATATAGAATAAAAAGTGTTTATCGTATGGTATAGCAAAAAAATCTTAAGAATATACTCTAGTATATGGTGATTATACCAAACCTATACCGTAGAAGCAGGCATCTGGTGAAGGATCATCTAATGGGCCCAATATTATGTAAACCTACAAATGAGCCCAATAGCATGTTAACCCAAGAGATTCGAACTTTTTTTTTTTTTTTTCAACTTTAGGAATTTCGGGAAGAAATTGACAAATAGCCACTTTTTGGACAGTAATTAAGTTTTGGCCATCACATCAAAACTGTTCAATTTTTGTAACTTTTTAATATGAAGAAAAATATTTGGACAAAAATAATTACCTACAATGCGAAAAAAAACTTCATTATAATGAGATGGAGTTCAAAACTTCAACAAGTGAAACTTCATCCCACTATTTTGTAATTTGAAATTATCCTATGGGTGAAGCTCAGCACTATGCTAGCATTTCAAGACAATTTTTGGGGAAAAAAAATTCCAGTTGAATTTTTATAGTAAGACTTATTTAAACTTTATCGTATTATTTGGATATTATTACTATTTCTTGATTTCGAAATGTTGTGTAATGCTTTCGCTATGATTTGTTATATTATTCTTTATTTTTATACTTTTCTTATACAAACTGTTTTGATATACGCTATTTAAGTCGAGGTTCTTTAAATATAAATTATCTGGGGATTATACCAGACATATATGATATAGAAACAATTTTATAAATGGGCAACAATTTGGAAGAAAATAGGTTTAAATAGCAATATTTACTTATTTACATAAAATGACAATATTTTATGTGTCATGTGTTATGTGTTGTATAGGTAAAACGTAACAAAATACAAATACAAAATCTGAAATTTGAGTGATTTTAGGGATTATGTCTCAAATAAAAATTCAGTTACCATAAATCGCTCAAGTGATAATTCTGTTTCATTAATAATAGGATTTTAATAAAGGACAGAATTCTTAATTACCATAACAAATTGTGAAATAAAAAAAGAAAAAATTTAACAAAATAGTTTATTTCTTGTTACAAAATAGCAGAATAAGAAAATGTAAATAATAAATGAATAATTTGTATCATAAAATACAAACAAAATACATACATGATTATATATTTGAATGTATGAAAATAGAACTAATATATATTCCTGCTAAAATAAATATTTTGTAAAGATAAATACATAACCATTCCAACAAATACATATCTGTAATATTTAAATGTATATATATTTGAATGTATGAAAAATAGAATTAATATATATTCCTGCTAAAATAAATATTTTGTAATGATAAATACATAACCATTCCAACAAATACATATCTGAAATATTTAAATGCATATGTATAACATAATAGCATTATCGTATTGTAATGTATGATTTCGTTTTATTCCATAAATACAATTAAAGATATTTATATATTTTATGAATATATACCTCTTGTTAATCGTTTGAGTGTTGTATTTTCCGCATTTATGAAGCTTTGACTACTCAAAATATAAAACCCTAAAATTTAAAAATATACACGGTTACAAAATTACATATCTAAATACATATAATACATAAATTATAAAATGTATAAATATGATTTTTAAAATAAAAAAATAAATCAACTTGAGATTTCAAAATACCATAAAGATTTGAATTCAAAAAGAAACAAATATTTTAGCGAATTAAAGAAGAAAAAAAATATATTTAAAATTAAAAAATAGAAATCAGGAATAGAACTTACTTGATTTAACAAGATTATGTAACAATTGCAGCGGATTTTGAGAGATTTATGGGTAGTTAAAGGAGGAAAATATAGGGTTGGAGATGAAGACGATAGAGAGAGAGGATAAGAAATGGGTTGGCTGGGGAGTTACCGCAGTAAATTAAGGAACATAATAAAAAAGTAAAAATACAAAGTAAAAAAATAAAAAATGACACAT
This sequence comes from Datura wrightii, assembly GCA_035772735.1. Lineage (NCBI taxonomy): Eukaryota > Viridiplantae > Streptophyta > Magnoliopsida > Solanales > Solanaceae > Datura > Datura wrightii. The sequence continues at coordinate 177,772,815 of JASDFA010000010.1, read as the reverse complement.
TAAATGAAATAAACCATTATGTGTAATTTTTTAAAATTATGACCATTATATGTAAATAGTTTTTTTTAATGACTATGATATGTAATTTTTTCCGTGATATACCACTAAAAGCAGGCGCATCTGGTGATAGATCATCTAATGGGCCCAATAATGTAAACCCTCAAATGAGCCCAATAGCTTGCAAACCCAAGAGATTCGGACTTTTTGGGAAGAAATTGGCAAATAGCTAAATTTTAAATCGTTAATTAAGTTTTAGCCATCATATCAAAACTATTTAATATTTAGTAACTTTTAATACGGAAAAAGAAAAACATCTAGACAAAAGTAATTATCCATAATACAAAAAATTTCAATATAATATGTTAGAGTTTAAAATTTTTATAAGTGAAATTTCATCACATTATATTGAAATTCGAAATTATCCTACGAGTGAAACTCAACACTGTTTGATAGAATTCAAGAATTTTAAAGATTATACTCCAGTATACTATATTAAAGTTTCAAAATAATTTTTGAAATAAAATATCTAGCTGTAATTTTTATAGTAAAACTTATTTGAACTTTAAGACGGTTAAGAACTTTTAAAGTTAAAACTCTAATATATTATGCTAAAGTTTTACGACAATATTTTGAAACAAAATTCCAGCTATAATTTTTATGGTAAGACTTATTTAAACCTTAGCTCGTTAGGATACAATCATGTTGAAGTTGAAACAACAACATTATTCTAATTTTCCCCAAATATTTCCTTTAATTGCACAATCTTCCCTTCAACTGGGCTGGTCTTCATTTTTGTCCTTCAAATTTTTCCCGCTTCTAGAATCATACTAGATATATTATTGTAAATGAAATGAATTTTATATAATATTGCTATATAAGCTTATTTTCGATCGAACTATGGCCATGTACGTAAATTTCTCTAAGTGCAAATGACCCCAGATCTTTTCCAAGTTATCAGCGTCACAAGGCCCAATTAAGATGCCATTGAAGGCCCAGTAATTTGATGAGAACCCAATATCTCTCTATAAATATCAAAATGGAGGGAAATTTTCAATTAGAGCAAGGAAGAAACAGTTCTTGGCTTCTTTTGTACTCCTCAGGTTTCAGCATTCTTTTCATATTTTTTTTTTTTTTTTTGCAATTCTTCATCTCAATTCTTTGTAATTATTTATCTTCACTATCCATAGTTTTTCTTACAATTTATAATTATTATTTATTGTATTTCATTCATGAAATTGTATTCAGATTGTAGTCACCATACAAATCCAAAGCGCCATAGACTTGATTTTTCTCTTCTTCCATGCAAGAAACCTAGAGCAGATGTGTTAAATTCAGCGTGTTTACAGATAAAACCTCTCGGAATTCCTCTAATTCAAAAAACTACTGGTTCTTCCTCTGATACTATCCATCTCCGACCCTATAAACCTTACTCTATTGGCCGTAACTACAGCCGCTGTGATTTCATATTCAAAGACCATCGAGTCAGTAATATTCATTGCCAGATTCTTTTTGACCCCTTGAACAAGAAATTGTACTTGTGTGACGGTTTATTTTTCCCTTCACCTAAGTCTAGGGTTTCGCTGAATGGGGTGTTTGTTGATGGGGTTAGAGTTGCAAAAGGTGAGGTTGTGGATGTTTGTGTCGGTGATGAAGTTTCGCTTGGCTGTGGAAGTCAAGCGATCTGTTGTATGGGGTTACGGATAGGATTTTGTTTGCAAAAGGCTGTCTTTGTTGAGGAGGTTGTTGATAGAAATATTGTTGGAAAAAACGATTTATTACCCACAGATTGTGCTTCAGTTGGGTATGCAGGTTATGCACTTATTGCCAAAGCAAATGTGTTATTAAATATGTGTAGGGAGGTATTATGCAGCAACCATCCTGTGTCGTGTATCCACAAATGTGTTATTCTTGATTGTGAAAGGGGAATTAAATGTCATGGTAAAATTGAAGTCAATGAGGATTTTAAGTTTCCAGTGGCTAGCGTTATTGGAGTACATTCTGGTCAAAAAGCTTGTAGGAAAGAGATATTGCTTGTCGAGGGTCAACCTGGCCAGGCTCGGGAATTTGATTTCCCCAAAGATGTTGCACTTGCTATAGAGATGGAAACATGTGATCTCTATGGGAAGGCTGCAGAACAAGTCAATAATGATGAAGTATCTCACGGGAACGGCATCAACGCTAATGGCACAGAAGAAGCTTTATCTCTGGGGTTTATGAGCAAGAAGGTTGTTGGTCAACTTGATGATACAGCGAAAGAAAATAATAGAACCGGTGTTGTTCCACCTCCAGGAAAGAAGTTTGTTTTGAATCGACTGGCTAGTGAGGGGCCACCAAAATTTTCAGAAGATCCTAATGCTGTATCATTGCCAGAGCTTCTTTATCCAATCGAGAATCTTGAACAACTATTTATTGCAACATTTACTGCTGATATACCATGGTAGGTCAGACTTGCTTGGTTGCATTTTGATTAGCTTCTGTTTAAGCTGGAGTTCCTTGAAGCTTCTAGGGCAACTAGCGATACATAGTCAAGATAGTCGATTACATAGTTTGGAATATATGTCCGACTACGTGTAGCTTTCTTCTTTTCTTTTATTCAGAATGGATCTTTCCTTATAGGTTTCTGTCCTACTGCGAGATTCCAGCTGATCTACCTATTACCATCGCTTGCCACAATGCTGAAAGGTGTTGGAGCTCGAGCCCTGATAAAAGAAGCTCAACGCCTTACCCAGATTTTCCGAACCTTGTTGTCGTGTAGGTTGACATTCCCCCCTGCTTTCTATTTCACTCTGCTTTGCCAAATGGTTATGCTATCAGGACCATGTGCGAGAAATGGTTGACTTTCTTAAACATTTTAGGAATGTAACAACAGACAACTTTTGATCACGTGAATTCTTGATAACAGTTATCCTCCATTTCCTGAGGTGATAGCATTTGGTCAAGACCTGAGGAAATCAGGCATTGGTTGCCATCATCCAAAGTTGCTTGTGTTGCAAAGGAAAGATAGTCTCCGTGTTGTGGTCACATCTGCTAATTTGGTGTCAGGACAGGTTCTTGTTTAATCACCTTTCCTCTCTGTTTCTTGTGTGAATCAGCTCATTCTTTTTCTTATGACCTATTAAATTACTATTATCATTAATTTGTGAACTTAAAAGGAATGTGCTTTTTTGGTACCACTCACTTAACAATTCAGTTTTCCTCTTCGTGTTTCCTTTTTTGTCCATACACCTATTAATCTTGATAGCTGTTAAAATAAATTGAGAAGAGAACAAAAGAACAATATTGTGGTGCTCACGGCAAGGTTAATTGCTAAAAGTTTGCCTAATTGAGCATATAGAATTTTTTGACACCTGCAATGTCGAGTTGGGCTGTGAACTAGAAGTTGAGAGTCCATCAGATATTTTTGAACAAAGAAAAAAGTAGATTAAATATTGTCCTCAACCTTGAAGAGTAATCTAGACATGCCATTCCTTTTGAGGGTTAAAAATAGGTCAAGAAAGGGTCCTATAACTTATGTGTATTTGTTAATCATCTAAATGTTAGCTCTAAGAACTGTTTTCGTCCAGATGTACTAATGTTTTCTACTCAAATGCCGCAGTGGTGCAGAGTGACGAACACAGTCTGGTGGCAGGATTTCCCTCGCCTGGATGTACCAGATTACTCGTCACTGTTCACATCAATTTCTGAAGTGGGAAATAATGGACATTTGGTATCAGATTTTGCTGCTCAACTAGCTGGATTCATGGCCCCTTTGGTAGCTGATGTACCTAGTCAGGCCCATTGGATCCTGGAGCTGACAAACTATGACTTTAGAGGAAGTGCTGGCTATCTTGTTGCCTCTGTACCTGGAGTCCACTCAAGTCGCATTCCTTGTGTGTCAAAACCAAAACATTTCTTAGGGGTCAGTGCCTTCTGTCCGTGTGAATTTGTGTGTCTTTTTATGGTAAAGTGTCTTATTGAATTGTTATTTTCCATCAAGTTGATGATATTTTTTTTCTAGTGTTGCAGAGGATTCTAAAGCAATTACTAGTTAGTGTGCATTTGAATGAAAGCAAATATAAAAGCCTCAGTACAGTTATCTTCTTACTTTTTGCAGCTTACACCTAATATAAACTATGCTTGTGTTGTTGATAAACAGTACATGTAAGACAAGATATTGCCAGTGGATGTGCAAGGGAAAAAGATGCACTTGGTTGGATATCTTTGCACATCAATATGGAATATGAAATTAAAAAATTTAATTACTGATGAAGGTTGCTTAAATCGGTATACAATCTCTTTCGTTTTCTCTATGTTTTCCCCCAAAAATGCTGAAAAGGTTTGTGCTCCCCATTTACCCAAGCATGGCTCTGCCAATGCATGTGTTCCAGCTTTTGTAGGCATGATAGGGTAAGGACAAACTGACGGTACATCTTAAGGTTGAAATTTGAGAAGTATGAAGTTTCTCAAAATATTAAGATGTTACATACAATTCGTAGAAAGAGGTAGTTTTTCTCTTTTGCCTTGGCCCTTGGGGAATAAATTTTGTAGAGTTGTCCAAGTTTTCGGCTATATATTTCCGAGAATCATGTTACGTGCTGTATTATCTTAAATTCGGAACAGCTCCCTGTTGGTTGAGGGTGAAAATGGTATTCATCTGAAGATTATCTGAATAATTCTACCACGTTACATTCTGGTTTTATGTTAAAAAAATCTATTTACCAGTCGTCTGAATAAAATCCACTTTAAAATTCTGATACTAGAAGAAAAAAGGTCTGCTCTTGTGGTTTTTCGTATCTCATGAGCTATTATAGGTCAACTAGTTGAATATTGTTTCATAGTTTTCTCTCTTTTTTGCACTTCTATTTGTAAGGGATAACCTGGAGTTGTTGGTGAACAGAAGTTTGAAATGCACTACTTGTAGTACTGTAGGGTGATCGTTTGCCAGAGTTATGTCACTTTAAGTCAGTGGGTTCTGTTGAAGCATCAGTGGCTGGTCTAAGTCATCTCTTCCGTACTTCAGTGGATCTTAATGGAGCACGGCTGAAGAAACTTGCATCTTACCTTGGGAAATGTGGTGAAGATGTATATGGAATGTCAGAGGTTATTCTAAAGAGAGACTCAAATATACCAGCTGATGCAAATGCTGTTAGCATTCTTGTACCTAATCCTGAAGTTCTTTCTGTAGGGGGTAAATTACTTTCCACTTCATATATACATATTTGAATAACATGATTAGCTAATTTATACTATTATCTATGGTATCTGTATTGAAATGTAATGATAAGTATCTTCACTAGGGTCAGTTTGATTTCCAAGAATTTCCACTTAAATGATTCTTTATCTCATGTTTGCTTCCTTAATTAGAGGCAAGTTTATTATAAAGCCGGTGGTGGTGACTGTGACATACTAAAGGTCAAAGCAGCTTGAAGAATGAAATATAGAAGTAGTTTCAGCTTTTTATTTTTTGAAATTGTACTTGTATTATATTTCCAAAAACAGTGCTTAGGCAGCACTGAAGCCATATGTACAAACATACCCTGATATCCACTGTACTCTAATCAGATTGAGTCTAACACATCTATAATAGTTACTGCGTCATTAGAAAAAATCTGATTACACCAAAAACAAAGCAAAAGGATGAAGTTCAGCTTGATCTTCTGCACATCATTCTCTATGCTTTCAAAACACCTAGAGTTCCTTTCCTTCCAAATTGTCCACCATATGCAACCTGAGATCATTCTCCATCTTTTCTTGTCCTTTGCTTGTGTTCCTGCTTCCTCCCAACTAATTAGAGCTTCAGTTGCTTTCCTTGGCATTGTCCATGATATATCTTTGAGGTTTAGGATGATGCTCCAGAGGTGTCCTGTAACTTTGCAGTGCAAAAAAAGGTGATTAACTGTTTCTGCTTCCTTTTTGCATAAGAAGCATCTTGAGCAAAGGATGTGACCCCTCCTTTTCAGATTGTCCAAGGTGAGGACAGCCTCTCTTGCTACCAACCATTTGAAGCAGGCTATTTTTTGTGGTACCCTGGCTTTCCATATTTGTTTCCATTGCTAGTTGGATGCTTGAGAGTTCCTTAGCTCCATCAGCTTGTATGCTCTACTAACTTTGAAATGCCCTTTCTGGCTTCCTGTCCACCAGAGGTTGTCTTCTCCTTGTTCTACTCCATTGAACTGTCTGATGGTACTGAGGAAATGGCCACTCTACTCATTTCCCAGTCATTGATTTGGCTTCTGAAGCTTATATTCCATCCTTGAGATGTCCAAAGTTCACCAATGGTCTTCCTTTGATGGGGCACTAGATTAAAAATATCAGGATAAGCAAGTCTAATCTTCCTACCTCATGCCAGTTGTCTTTCCATAAGTCTGTTCTTCTTCCATCCTTCTCTAATCTTTGTTTGGGCCTTCAAGTCAGTCCACAAAGCTCTGATAGATCTCCATAAGCTGACCCCATAGGTAGAATTGACTTCCTTAGTCATCCATTCATCCTCGTGTGGCTTTGATGACTTGCCTCCACAATGCTAGATGTTCACTGGAAAATTTGAACAACCATTTCATTTTTAGTGCATTGTTGTGATTCTTCAGGTTTTTAATGCCCAAGTCCCCCTGCCTTTTCCTAGAAGTGAAAGTTCTCCACTTGACCAGATTGTAGCCTTTTTTTCCTTTATCACCTTGCCATAGAAATTTCCTCCTGATGCTGTCCAACTTGTTGATGACTCCTATAGTTATAGGAAATAAAGACATCATATAAGTTGGGAGTGCATCAAGCACTGCTTGTATGAGAGTCACTCTACCATCCAGAGACAGGTATTGCGTCTTCCATCTGGCTAACTTTTTCTCACATTTCTCTATGACATTGTTCCATATCTCCTTGGACTTTGATTTTGCCCCAAGAGGCATGCCTAGATAAATAGTAGGCAGGGATCCCACTTCTCCTCCTAGAACAACAGCCAGTTGATTCATGTCTGTTACTTCATTAATGGGATATAAGAAACTCTTCCTCCAGTTTATGTGCAGTCCTGAAAACCCTTCAAATAACAGTAGAATGACCCTGAGTTTCTCAGCTGACTCAAATTAGCATCACATAAAATTAGAGTGTCGTCTGCATACTGTAGATGAGTCACCTTCAAACTCTCTCTACCAGTTTTGGCTACTTCAAAACCCCTTATCCAACCATACCCTTTTGCTGTTGTGATCATGTTGTTTAGGCCTTCCATAGCTAGTACAAAGAGGAAAGGGACAGAGGATCCCCCTGCCTGAGTCTCCTCTGTGCTTTGAAAAAACCCACTGGTGCCCTATTGATGAGAATGGAGAAGCTTATTGTTGAAATGCTGAACTTGATCCATCTGATCCATTTCTGCCCAAAACCCATTTTCACCAACATGTTCAGTAGGTAGTTCCAATTGACATGGTCATATGCTTTTTCTATGTCCAATTTGCATAGAATTCCAGGTTTCTGAGACTTCTGCCTTGAATCCACTGCTTCATTGGCAATCAAGACTGCATCCATGATTTGTCTATTCTTAATGAAAGCCATTTGATGAACATCCACTAGCTTGGAAATCACTCTTTTTAATCTTTTTGTCCGCACCTTGGAAAACAGCTTGTAGATACTCCCTATCAGGCTAATGTGCCTATAGTCCCTGAGTTCTACTGCCCTTCTTGGGTATGAGGGCAATGAAAGTAGCATTTAAGCTTTTTTCGAGAACTTCATGATCATGGAAGTTTTGGAAGGCTTTCATGATATCCTGCTTTAGAATCTCCCAACACTTGATGAAGAAACCCATGGTAAAGCCATCAGGACCTGGGGCTTTATCAGTTGCACACATTGCATCTTAGTACTTCCTCCTCTTCGAAGTTTCTATGCAGATCTTCCCTCTCCTCTGTTGTTAATTTTGGGCCATCACTGGACTGGTTGAGGGCCTCCTGTGGATTGTTTCAGTGTATAAATTCTGATAGAATTGAGTGATCTCTTCTTCAATTCTGGTTGAGTCCTCGGTGATCTCCTTATTGATTGATAATTTATCAATGTTATTGTATCTCTTGTGTGCATTTGCTGTCTTGTGGAAGAATTTGGTGTTCTTGTCTCCTTCCTTCAACCACAGAGCCCTTGACTTCTGTCTCCAAGATATTTATTCATTCTTTACTAAGGTCTCATACTCTAAGGTTAAAACTGCCTTCTTCTCTGACTCCTCCTCTGTCAAACCTCTGGTACTTTGGATGCTGTCCACATCTGCTAGTTGACTCACAGATTCTTTCTTTGTAACTAAGTTCCCCTCATACCCTTTACTCCACTCCTTAAGTTTGGATTTTAGAGCTTTTAATTTGCAAACTAGAACATAACCTGGTTTGCCTTCAAAGTTAAAGGAGTTCCACCACTCTTGAATTCTTTCCAAGAAATCTTGAGTCTCCACCCACCAATTTTCAAACTTGAAATAGCTTCTGCCCCTATGCCATGAGCCCCCCTGTAGTGCTATTGGTGAATGATTAGAAGCTAATCTTTGCAGAGTCCATTGCATTATATTGTTAAAGCTTTTGTCCCACTCTTCTGATAACATAATTCTGTCAGTTCTGGATGCAATGTCTGAATTTTCCCTTTGAACCAGGTGAAGTTGTCTTCTTGTAACTGTATATCCACCAGCTTCATGCCTTTAATAAAATTTGAGAATTCCATCATCCCCTTTGTCCTTCTGTTGCAATTCCTCTTCTCCGACGTGTATCTGGTGACATTGAAATCACCACATACATCCCAAGGCCCTTCCATCAAACCCCTAACAACACTGATTTCATCCCAGACCTCCCTCCTTTCAATATAAGAATTTGGGGCATATACTCCTGTTACATGACAAATAAAATCATGCTGCTGTGCCTCGAATTTGCAGGTCAAAGTGTGTGTGCCTGTTTCCAGTATCTCCCCCTTCCATGATCTGGTGTCCCACATGAATATTATGCCTCCTTTTGTACCACTTGCATCTAGACATGCAAATTGTACCCATCTGCCTCCCCATAATTGCTTTACTATTTCTGTAATGTCCCCCTGTAATTTAGTTTCCTAGAAGCATATAATGTCTGCCTTCCAGTCAACTACCAAGCTTCGAATGATTCTCCTTTTATTCCTGTCGTTCAGTTCCCTCACATTCCAGGATATTAATTTGCACCGCATGAGGAGTTTTCTATCAATTTTCTCCCCTTATTCCTTGGCTCACTGCTTTTGAACTTGACATCAAAACTTACTAGATTCTTGAGTTCTTTCATCCCTTTTCCTTTATTTTTCCTGTCCAGCCTCCATTCTCCTGACCTGTCTGCGGCTATCAACCTGTAGCAATAATTCCAGGGCCTCCTCCTCGTTCCCTTGGATATCGATCCCCAATAATTTGTTCAGTTTGTTAATCTTGGATGTACTTCCCCTCCTCTAGCTCTTGAACATTTAATGAAGCCTTCTGTCTTTAGAGCTATCGCCAACCACCCTTCATTAGGTGCAGGTTCAGGAATAATCAGGACCGACCTTCCACTGCTATTTAATGATATGATGCTTATGTATCTTCCATATCTATTACTTTTCCTATTGCAGAAGTACTCCAGTACCTTGATCTACAAGCTTTCATCTCCTACTCCTTAGGTCCTTATCCTTTGATGCTTCTTTAAGAATCTCACAAATCCATCCCATACACTTGATGCTCATGGTCGACCGTCGCATCATTTTACGACTCCTCTCCACCCACTCGAACCAAATGGATCCCACTGAAGACCATCTAGTGATGTCATAAGATTTAAAACCAGCATTGAAGTATATTCTGTTTTCTCCCATCTTCTGGACTCGAAAGAAAGATACCTATGACTGAAACTGCTGAATCAAGAAAAAAAATTGGGTTTTCTACTTTCCGGGCGGTGTTCCCACCGGAAAAAGATGGGTTCCCTCTCCTAGGAAGTAGGAGAGAGAGAGTCCTTGGGAGCTGTGCCTGAGAGCATTTTTCTATAGTAGTTTCAGCTTTATGATTACAATTTAGTAAGAGCTGAATTTTGCATTTCACTTGATACCTATAAAAAAAAGTTCAGTCTTGTTCGCATTAACATCTTGCTTTTTTGTCATTTTGTAAAAACGATTAAATCATATAGTGCCTTAGATTTGAATATTCATTTGTGTTCTTCTGTTTGCCAAGTTATTCTTCTGGTTATTTTGAACCAATTCTTTTGCTTTATTGTGTGCTAGAATGTGTTCAACTTGGGTTTCTTCCAAAGAATTATGCAAAGTGGGTTGCGCCACTCTCGGACAGTGGTCTTTTTGTGTTTTCTGCATATATTTTCCCAAGTGAAGTTCTTAGTGCTGCTTTGGAGGGAAGCAGCAGCAAAGTACAGTTGATACTGCATGTATCACAGGTATTCATCTGTCATCCTCTTTTAGATTATTCTATTGAACTGATTTGTCATGTGTTTAGAAGATTCATATTGAGGTCAAAACATTGCAGGGTCCATCCTTTTCAGCCATTTCAGAACTTATTAGAGCTGAACATGTTTCTGCAATCTGCTCACTGATTGCGTCGCTTCAGAGGTGTTGGGGAATCTGGCGGCTTCAAGAGGTAATTTTCTGTAAAGGTCGGACATATATGTCAAATCTTAACTGATTCTCAATTGGTGCAATTAAAAATAATGACTATGTCTTGGCAAGCCTGTGATATTACTAGTCATCATTTATTTGGTGTCAGCCCCACCATGGGCTCATGGGCACTGCGTTTCAGTTGTGACAAATGATGCTTTTAAAAGCCATGCTTTGTACCCCTCATGTTGCCACCCTAAGTGCAGCAGTTGTATAGATCACAATCAAGTCAATAATATAATACAGTTATGATTAACATCACAAAATGGAAATTTTTCTATGTTACCACCTTGTTCTGTTTTGACCTTCTTTGGCTCAACTGATGGTTTACCTTGGATACCATGGTCTAACGGCTTATGGAGCTTAGGCACGAGATAGTCAATTTTATTCTTAACGCATTATCCATCACTTTCACAATTTTCTCAAGATAGCCATTGTCATTCTTAATGCATTGTCCATCATTTTCACAAGTTTCTCAAATTTTGTTCAAACTATCCTGTGGTTATTGGGTAAATCTGATTGTAGGGCGGTGTTCAGTTAAAACATGGAACATTGCACATGATTGCTGCATCTTTGAAGATTTCACTCTTTCTGTGAGTTCCTATGAAGGTTCATTAACATTATGTGGTTACCAATTCTGCTGAGATGTCAGATGTATGCCCTTTTCTCTGTATACTGTTTAAGAGTATCTTGACCTGTTATGGTAATTTCACAATGAAAAAGGCATATAAATTCATGAGGAAGTGGTATCTCTTGGGCGGTGCATTAAGTATATGTATCTTTACCGATTAACCAATTTCTAAATGCTGGGGTTGCTCCCTCGGCAAAGATATTGGTTAATCCGTAAAGATATATGTTCTTGATGCACCGCCCAAGAGATACTACTTCCTCATGAATTTATCTTGAGTCAGAGATCTTTTGGCACAACTTTATCCCAGTTTTGCCGAGGGAGCAACCCCATTTTCACCTTGAATTGGTCAAAATATGCGGACTTTCTTACTTTTTGTGGCGGATTAGATCCAGTAACTGGGGGTCTGTGGCTAATTGATATTGCCCATCACCGTTTAGCTATTGTAATTCTTTTCTTGATAGCAGGTCACATGTATAGGACCAATTGGGGTATTGGTCATGGGGTAAAAGATATTTTAGAAGCTCATAAAGGTCCATTTACAGGTCAGGGCCAATAGATGCATCATTTTTCTGTAGAACCTAAGTTATCTTCAAACTGGAAGCATGCAAAAGATTTATAGTCAGGCAGTCTTTCAAAATGTTTGTATAGGTGGAATTTGGAACTATCAGCTGGAACATAAAGTTCGACAGATTTAATTTTTCTGATAGATAACATCTTAATCTATAACAGTTATATCCTGACTTTGACATTTCCATCCGTTGCATCTTGAGTTCAGGTTTTAAGCCAGTTCAAATGGCCGGAACATTTAGAAACTGATTTTGTATTTGGTGAGTATTTCATGATTACTTGATGATTATCATGCTCTGTCCTTCAAAATGTATTGATTTTATCATTTATGATTATTGTTGCCATTCCGTTAAAGGTTCATCCTCAATTGGGTCCATCAATGCAAAATTTTTAGCTGCATTTTCAGCAGCAGCTGGGAAGCGGTCATCAAGGTTCTTTGAATCGGAGGAATCTGATCCAGATGTGAGTAGCTATCATCAAATTATATGATTTGGCTTGAGTAAATATGTTATTATTAGGTTCAGAGTTTGTCCTTACATTTCTGGCAGTGGGGCTGCTGGAGTGTGAGCCAAGAGTTGAGGAACCCATCGATTAGAATTATTTTTCCTACTATTGAACGAGTAAAAAGTGCGAGCAGTGGAATCTTGGCATCCCGGCGTATATTGTGCTTTTCACAGGTAAGATTAATTTGATCTCTCCTTTCAGTCATTGAAAAAAATATTTTCCTTAATTCAAGTTTTTCATTTAGCTAAAGAAAAACGATTGTGTCTGATAACTGGAAGAATGAATTCTCTTTCTTATCAAGATACTGAGCAATTATTCACTCCAGTTTAAGTAAAAGGTTTTACTTGATAATTTGTTTCTCAGAAAACTTGGCATCGGTTGAAAACTATGGGCATTTTACATGATGCCGTTCCTTATCCTGGCGACAGAATTGGGAATCCCATGCATGTCAAGGTAAAAGCTAAGAACACAGTTGAATTATTTCTTCTATTACATGTCTGACAGTTAATTATGTTAGTCCTAAGAATAGGGTTCTTCTCAAAACTCGGTGTCTGCTTGAAAATGCTATTTCAGATAGTTTTTGCTTGTTTTTTCCGTTGAGGATCAATGAAGAAATCAAATTTTGTTCTATACACATTGTCCAATTGCTGCTTCACTATCTGATGTTTGTTTTGCAGACAATTCCTTTGATGTATAAAACCAAGTAAATTTGTTTCATGCCTAACTTTCCAATTGCTTTTGGTGGTCTAAGCTTTTATTTGTCGTTTCTTGTGCTGATGTTCTGGATAAATCCTGACGCTAATTGCATTCACTCTCAATTAGTGGATTTATTGCCTTATGGGTGGTTGATGTGCCATGGCCAATTTACTTCTTGATGTTTATGCTGATCTAATCTTGTCCACTCTTTTAACCCGTGTTGATTTTTATTGGAACAAATGGACAAGTCTTTTTCATCTTTTGTAGAAATCTCATCAGAAGACTTGTTAGTTTCCCGGGTTTTTGTTTTTTCAAAGCAGTGGAAACTAAAAAATTTAGATTTGAGCAAAATATTTTAGACTCAAACAGAGTTCTTTTACATGCAAATTACCATTTATCTGTCAGAGACTCGTACCTCACATTGCTCTCCCCCACCCCTCCCCCTTCCAAACACCCCACAATTTCTCTGGTTGAGAACAGTGTCAAGGTGTAGATTTAGATAATGAGTTTTCTTATTCATGTTCACTACTCATAAGTCCTAATAACAAAAAGAAAATATATGAGGTGAGCAGGTTGCTCGAAGAAGATTTCAATTGAGGAAAGATGCATCCTCCTTTGGATGGGTTTATTGTGGATCACACAATTTCAGTGAAGCTGCATGGGGGCGTCCGGTTTCTGGTTTACTTGACAAGAAAATCAATGGAAATAAAAGTTATTCTAATTTGGGTTCGAGACTTCATATCTCTAACTATGAACTAGGTATCTTATTCATTACTCCCCCTCCAGATGCTGAAGGCAAGAAAAACCAAAGGACGAACTTAGATGATATAGTTTTGCCCTTTGTTGTGCCTGCACCAAAATACAGACCTGCAGACAAGCCTGCTACCCCACAGGAGATGAGGGAGGCTTTGATGGAGCAAATGGAGTGGCGGAGAGATGTATGTGAGGCAGCAAAAGAGGCAGACGAGTGGATGCAGGAAGAAATTCCTGAGGAAGACGAAGTGATTGAGGCTACTGACTTTGTTGTTAAGGAGAAAGAAGATGAGAAGGCTTATGCAGAGAAACTATGGAGTCAAGTTGATTCCTCAGAGAACTGTTAGAATCTTATACGAATCACATTCAGGTAGAATAATGTAGGCCTAGATATACTGGGGGGAAGATAGGTGCAAGCTATTCTGATGATACTGAAGTTTAACGTCTCCCTTTCTTATTACCTTAGGGGGGGTCACATACTCTGATGTGGGGGGTATAAAAAATGTTGTATGATTATAGACGAAAAAGGAGAATCTTTAGTGATATAGTTCCGGTGATGTAAAAATGTATGTATCATGCTACTTGTAAAGTAAAAGAAAAGGGCAATGTATAAGTCATTTATCAATAACAACAAACTCTGAAAGTCATTTATGAACAAGAAATGAAGAAGTTTGTGGAAGATATTTGTTTGATCTGGATTTGATTTTTCCTACCATTGACTTAGGATGTCAAATATAATCTGGCACGTTGCTTCTTTAAGTTTGGTACTGCAGAATTCTTCAATTTTCAGTTACTTGTGAGTTGGAGATATTTTATGCCATGCAACTATTGATTGTAGCTTCTTGAACTGGTTTGCTATAGTTGACTTTCAACATCAGTGATATATTACGAAACAAACTCTCTTATTGACCAAACAAAATGAAGTAAGAAAAGTTATTGTTGTCGGCTGTGGCAAGCAAGTAGAATGGTACTAATCGGAATTCACTTTTACTTGTGTTTCACTATACATATCATAAAATGTTGGTCGAGGTATATACAGTTTGATATGTATCTGAACAGGAAGGGAAAATTAGCAGATTTGCCGTGTAAATGATGTGATAAAAGAGTGAAGTCATCACATGTTAAAACATTATATTTAGGACCTGTTTGACCATACGAGATAAAATCATGATATGAAATCATATGAGATTAAGTTTAAAGTTTTGTTTGGACATGTTTTTAAATTGTATTTTTCCTCATGAACATACGAACCTCATAAGTTGTAAAAACTATTCAAATTACCCAAATTCTTGTATAATCTTATCAAATAAGTTAAAGTTTATAATAAAATATAATACGTTATCACAAAGTCATTTAAAAAAAAATACTACTTAAGAATTGCACTTTAGTTCAATAAAAAGTAAAATTAAACATGAGTTGTAGTGTACTACTCTTTGATATAATCCTCCTACATAGTACAACAATATAATAGTTGGCAAAGGTTGTTTACATTTATTAAATAAATGGTTGATAAATATAGTTGGTGTATATAAAATGATGGATTTTTTTTTTATAAAATATAAACTTGTGGGTTAAATTTTACATTTGAAAAATCCCATCTCATAATTTGAAATTTCAAATTAAGCTTATTGGAGAATTTGAAATTTTATCCTATGATTTGAAATTACGGGATGAAATCGTATGTAAAAAATTTTGATTCTATCTTAACATTTTAAATTACAATATAAAATCGCATGTGAAAACGACTATTTAGTATAGTTATAACCAAAAAAGGGCCAATTGTTTCTACTACTACTACTCTTGTTTTTCTTCCTTCCGCAGTTGGTGTTAGTTCCTGAAATTTGTGTACACTTAATTTTGAGTTCAATTATTAGCTTTCCCACTAATGTTTTGATAAGAAGAACACAAAATTAACCCTATTCATGCATCTTGCTCACGTTTTTGTCTCGACTTCATCAACGCAAAAGAAACAACTCTCTTCTTTGGCTCGGGGTGGACCAATAGTGGGATGACACACAGGATGGACAGAGAGGAACTTTGGGGAAAAGAATTGAACTAAGCTAGCATTTGGTTATAAATTTTTGAAAATTTATATGAAATATCGATTTGGTTAGAAAAATTTTAAATTCTTAAAATTTGATCTTTGAATATTATTAAGTTTTTAAAAATTAAATCAGATCAGTTTTTGGGTGTTTGGGGTTCCACTCATAAAATTTTAAAATTTTTTTCAAATAAAATGCATGTTCAAACATAATTTTAAATTTCAAATTAAACGGAAGCTAAAATTCTAAAATTAGGAATTATATATGTTAGTAAAATGCGATTTGTTGGAAGAATATTCTAGTCTTTTAATGTGTTGGGGTACTTGAACTATTCAAGGATGCCTAATTGCCTATAATGGAAGTTGTGGCTAATTTTCTCAAAAATACACACGTTACTTCTCAAAAAATAATAATAGTAATAAAGAAAAATGGACATATTTTGTCCGCTGTGGAAAATGGGAACAAGTATTTGGATTGATAAGCAAAGAAGCCATCCTTTCCTTAAGCTTCCATCTTTTCTGTCTAAGGAATTGCGTGCTCCCATTGCATTCTATTATTATTATTTTTTCCATCACTATTCACACTACCCCCTACCTCCCTCCTTCTGCTGGGTCCTCTACTTGAATAATTACTTCGTCATGTTGGATTAGGCATCATAATTGTAGTAGAAAGAATAATGATTAATGGACTGCAAATAATGTGCAGCTCTCAACAGAGGTTTTTTTTTTTCTTTCTTAAGACTAACTTTTGACTCACATACTGATATACTCCCTCCGTCCATTTTTCTTGTTCCGAGTTGAGTCAATATATCTTTTAAAAAATAATAAATAATAAAAAATTATTATATTAATTTTTTAATAAAATAAATATTTATTCTTAATATAATAAATAAATAATAATAAATGGAGAAAAAATACGAGAAAAGTAAATAGAAGTTAAAATGCATGAAAGTTATCTCAAATGTCAATTATCAAAATAAAAGAAGTTAAACTTATGCTTAATAGATAAAAATGTTATAAAATTAAAGTCTAAAATATACTCGCTCGCCTGTTTACCTGTACTTATTCAAAGTCTAAAATTTACTTATTTCTTTATTCATTTTTTAAATTTAAAAATTAAACATCAATTAATATAAATATTATAATAAAATATTTATATCAATTAATATAAATATTACAACAAATTATTCATGTCAATAATTATTTTTCAAAAAGGATGCAAAATTCAAATTTAACAATTAAAAATTAACGGAAGGAGCTGTAAATAAGTTAGAATTATTGTCTATTGTGAAAGGTATCAAATTCTTTTTGTGTGCGTATAATAAGACACAATAGATAATCTCTAAACAGGAAAGACAATTTGTATTCTATTTTCTTTTTAGTAAATAAAAAGACAGGTTTGGGCATGTTGAGAGAAAAGTCATTTTTTGCTGGGCACAGACTCTTTTCAACAGAAATTTAACACATTTTCTTTTTCACTAAAAAAACTTGCCTTTGACGTGTTGTCTTCTCCAATTCCAACTCTCCGTCCTCCTGTAAAACCAAAGAATCTTCCCATCTCATAACTTTTCTTATATATAATATAAATAAATTCTACAGTTTGTAAATCGTTAAGAAAAGTACTTCACCTTCCCCTTTTGACTTTTGATTACTTCATCTTCTTCTTTTCTTTCTTCTTGTGTGTTTGATTTTTAGTTGTAATCTATATTTTGCTGGAGAATTTTGTGGGGTTTTCTTGAATGGAATTATCGTGTTCTTCTCCGCTTTCTGTGAACTCGAATATCAGTTTCAATCCTCAGCTTCGTCGCTATATTTCTGTATACCCTCACAGGAGATGTCAAAGCGTTTTATCCCTTTTTCCGTATTGTCCTTCTTCCTCCTCTCATATTACTACCACGGCTGCTGCTGTTTGTAGTACTAGCAGTTCTACTTCGTCCCTTTTTGGGTTTTCCCTTTCTCATCGACCCTGCACCTCCGTCCCACGTAAAATCAAGCGCTCTTTGTATATTGTTTCTGGGGTGTTCGAGAGATTTACTGAGAGATCAATCAAAGCTGTGATGTTCTCCCAGAAGGAAGCAAAGGCTTTGGGCAAAGATATGGTGTTCACGCAACACCTTTTACTTGGTCTCATCGCTGAGGATCGTAGCCCTGATGGGTTTCTTGGTTCTCGGATAACCATTGATAAGGCCCGCGAAGCTGTTCGGAGCATATGGCGTGATGACTCCGAGGATGATATAACAAAATTGGGTTCTCATGACTCCGGTTCCGCTACCTCAGCTACCGATGTGGCCTTTTCTTCGAGTACCAAACGCGTTTTTGAGGCTGCTGTTGAGTATTCAAGGACCATGGGGTATAATTTTATTGCTCCTGAGCATATTGCCATTGGTTTGTTTACTGTTGATGATGGCAACGCCGGTCGTGTGCTCAAGAGGTATTTACAGATGGTCACTCCAGGAATTTTTCTTTTTTCCTAGCACCTTTGTTTTCAGTATATGAACTGCTGGTTTTTTTAGTGAACAAGCAAGTAGTGGATGATGAGGATGTATGAGAACAAAAATAATAGACTTTTTGATCAGCAGAAACGTCTTGCTATCTTTGATAGATCAGCTAATGTTGCTTATTTTGAGATCCAAAAAAGCTTCTAAAATTGAGGAATGAAATGTTGTTTCTGACTGTTTGATAGGAATCAATCAACTTATTGTACAATATTAGGAATATGGAGTTTGGGGATTTGGTAGAAAGTCATCCTTGACTCATCTATCCTTGCTTGCCATATTTTACATTCCGGATACACTTCCCATTAATTGCTGTTCTGGCTCCCAAGGTATAGAAGATACCACGGAGAGATATTCCTTTGTTTGCTTACCTTTGTATTCTGTCTTGAACTTATGGATGGTATCTGCCTCTCTTTTCTGTCTTCTTGTGTTTTATATGTATGTAAATGTTCTTTTTCAAGTTGTAGGCCTGGGAACTATAGCTTAATATTTTGACCTCCTGTTGATAAGCAATTTGTGTATTTTCGATGATGTGTTATGCATGAATGATTGTTCTGCTTCGCCTTGTGTTCTTTACTCAAAGATGCGAGTTGAATATCGGCATAACATTGAGTTATTACTTTACATGCTAATATGTTTCACCATACTTTTGAATGCATCAAGGTAGTAGAATTCAATCGGCTCTTGAGACATTACATACTGATTTATCTGTATATAGATGAACAAACGATGCATACTGATTTCTTGTTTGTTGTAACATTTATATTTTACAACGCGACCAGCTTGGTCAATATCCTTCTTGACTTTCTTGATTGAGTGTGATATGCCTTCTTTCTTGCGCTATGATTATCTTTCTCTTGTCTTTACACGTAATATATATAAGACTTGCATGGAGGTAGACTGACCTAATTTCAGGTTAGGAGCAAATGTGAATCGGCTGGCAGCTGAGGCAGTTTCCAGGCTTCAAGGAGAGCTTGCTAAAGATGGTAGAGAGCCAATTTCATTCAAAAGGTCACATGAGAAATCCTTTCCTGGAAAAATAACTATCGACAGATCCGCTGAGGAAGCAAAAGGTTTGGCCAGTTCCTCTCACTCTCTTGTTAGTGTTTGTTTCGGCATACTGTTTCATATTAGTTTTGTTTCCAGCAGAGAAAAATGCTCTGGAGCAATTTTGTGTAGATCTTACTGCCCGTGCAAGTGAGGGCCTTATAGACCCAGTAATTGGCAGGGAGACTGAAGTTCAGAGAATCATCGAGATACTCTGCCGTCGAACCAAAAACAATCCTATTCTGCTTGGTCAAGCTGGAGTTGGTAAAACAGCGATAGCCGAAGGGCTGGCGATAAATATTGCTGAGGGAAATATTCCTGCATTCTTAACGGTGGGCTTTGCAATGAATTCATATTCTGATTTTCATTTTTCTTTCCTTTTTTGGGGGACTCTTTGACCCATTTACCATCTAATATACATCTCCTATATTCTTGTTCCGCTAGCTACTGCGTCAACTTAACTAGTGGTTTTCTACTATGTACACAGAAAAAGCGGATAATGTCTTTAGACATTGGCCTATTGATTTCAGGTGCAAAGGAGAGGGGTGAACTAGAGGCGCGTGTGACTACATTAATTAAGGAGGTAAAAAAGTCAGGTATGCATAGAACATAAGTAAAATTTGGTCAAATTCTTTGATCATTGGCTAAGCCTAGTGACATAATCGCAGGCCATATCATTCTGTTCATAGATGAGGTCCACACCCTTGTTGGTGCTGGCACAGTTGGACGGGGAAATAAGGGCTCTGGTCTTGACATTGCTAATTTGCTAAAGCCAGCACTTGGCCGAGGTGAATTGCAGGTAATTTCTTGTTCTGGTTCCATGCATTACTCTATGTAGTTGCTTTAGTGGGCTTCCATTCTTAGACGTAAACAGTGTGATGAACTTGTCAAATAAACTATTGGTTAATCTGTAGATAGGGGAAGAAGGTTTCTAGCCGTTGATGCATGTGTATTTTCTTCAGCAATGGTGAATTAATTTTTTTGGGAGTTGGTTTTGGTGTAACTCTGCTGTATTCTTTGAGCATATGTTTTCTTTTATCCTCGTGTTGTTCCTTGACCTGCTTGTTCCTCAAAGTTCCTATCAAATACTCCCCTCGTTTCAAAATAAGTGGAGTTTTTAGCTTGGGCATACCCCTTGAAAAAACTATTCATTTTTAGAAAGTAAAAGGTACTTTTACCCACTTATCTGAATAAATATCTTGAAAAAGATGTGACTCTTTAATATTTTCTTGGTTATGTAAAACTCTCTCCAAAGGGTAAAATTGGAAGAACATAATATCTTCTTGATTATGTAAAACACCACTTATTTTGAAACAAAATGAAAAGGCTAAAACACCACTTATTTTGAAACGGAGGGAGTATAAATTTCTCTTTCAACATTAAATTTACAAAACAGAGAAAACGATCCTGCTGAAAAAACACCATCCTTTTACGTAGATTCTGCTCCTAAGGTTCTTCCTATGCTTTGGGAAAAAGTTGGAGAAAAGGATATCCCAACAGATGCATCAGTGCCTACACACACAAAAGAACACAAATATTTTTTATAGTCGTATGTCTATGTGTGTTATACATCTATGTAAGTTGTCCATCTATGCATATCCTTTGATATTTAGTTGTTTAAATTCAAATGATCATTTGATGTTTAAAATCTGGATTTCATGGACTTTACACAAAAACTTTTTTCTTGGAACAGTGTATTGCATCTACCACCATGGATGAGTTCAGATTGCATATTGAGAAAGACAAGGCCTTTGCCCGAAGGTTCCAGCCCGTCTTGATTAATGAACCTAATCAGGTGAATAATACTCTATGGATATGTATGCACAAGTGGGTATGTAATGTCCTAACAGATATTCCTGTTCCTAAATTATATAGGCGGATGCTGTCCAGATACTGTTGGGTTTGCGTGAAAAATATGAGTCACATCACAAGTGTAGATACAGTCTGGAAGCCATAAATGCTGCTGTGCAACTATCAGCAAGATATATACCGGATAGGTATCTTCCTGACAAAGCTATTGATCTTATTGACGAGGCTGGTAGTAAATCTCGTATGCAAGCTCACAAAAGAAGAAAGGAACAGCAGATATCTGTACTCTCACAACCACCAAGTGATTATTGGCAGGAAATTAGAGCTGTTCAAGCCATGCATGAAGTGGTAACTGCACCTAAATGTTACACAATCTCTCTAGATTTTGCATGTCGTTAAAAATTTGAACTTCCTTATGTGGTCTAAATACAACCACCTGTGCCCCCTCTACAAACAGATCCTGGCAAGCAAGCTGACTGAAAATGATGATGCGTCTCGTTTGAATGATGGCAGTGAACCTCATTTGCTGCCAGCTTCGTCTCCTACATCTGATGAAGATGAGTATGTATCTGCCTCCATATTCCTGCAAGGGCATTATAATAGAACAAAGATCGTTTGTTGAAGTCATAAATTGATATCAGAAGTAAATTAACTTAAATTCTTTTATTTTACTCTAGACCCCCAGTAGTTGGACCTGAGGAAATAGCAGCAGTTGCTTCACTGTGGACAGGCATTCCCCTTAAGCAGCTTACTGTTGATGAAAGAATGCTTCTGGTTGGTCTTGATGAGCAGCTTAGGAAAAGGGTTGTTGGTCAGGATGAGGCTGTTACATCCATTTGTCGGGCTGTTAAGAGATCCAGAACTGGCCTCAAGGACCCAAATAGACCAATTTCGGCGATGCTCTTCTGTGGTCCTACTGGAGTTGGAAAATCTGAACTGGCTAAAGCTTTGGCAGCATCTTATTTTGGTTCCGTAAGTATTAATAAAATAAGATGTTCCACATTATTCATCAAAAGACACGTCTCTTGATAAAACCAATTGAGTAGAAATATAAACCTCTAATTGAAATTGCATCCCCATGATTTAGGTCATCTAAATGTAAAACATATTGATCAGGATTCCTGACTGCATAACTTGGGCAAACAAAGACTACCTTTATTGGTTTGTCTGAATTTGAGAAGAATTATGTAAATAAGAAATCTGCTTTGATCTTTTTCATTCTAGATGCCTTAGTTTTCACCAGATAATCACCAAGTTTTTGCGATTGAAGTTTATTTTGTTAAAAAAATTGCAATCCAGCCACTTCTGTGGCAATGAATAGGTGGTAATGGTTATAGTAGTAGTGCTCTTAGGACCTTTTTTGGTGCTGATGGATTTTCTAGGTTGCTGGTAGTGGTTATTTGGGTAAAGAAAGTATTGAACTAGGATAGTATGATCTGGTGATTGTGTTTTAGCTGGTCCTGGACACAAAGTGAAAAAGAAAAGCGAGAGGGAGAAGGGTGCCGGAGGCTGTGCTGTGTGCCATTCTAGGTTTCTTTGGCTATTACATGATGTGTTGGAGACACCACCAATTAATGTTTTTGGAGTACAATTCTGATTATTGGTGGCCACTAATAAGTACTTCAAGTTTAGACATACTAGTGCCTCCATTACTGGATTATTTCAAATCTTCTTTTCAGTTGCCAGGATCAGATTATTCCTTCATCCATTTCAATAATGAAATGAAGACTAGCATTTTTTATGTATCTGAAAATCCGCTACATTAACTAGATCCTTGCATCCCCCTCCCCCACCCCAAATAAGAACAGAAGAAGTCTCTAATCACCTAGAGTGGAGACACGTAATTAGGAAAAAGAAATCAAAATTACTGAGCGAGCTCGAGTGTATGCATGCTATTAAACTTGTCATTAATTTGAATTTGGATCTCTTGGTTCTAGATGGTTTATGACATTAGTGCAAAGATTGAATCAAATAAATAAGTGCAAAGATTGAATCAAATAAATTCATCTGTAACAACATTTTCAGTTCAACCTTTTAGATTAAATTGTGGATAAGATTCGAGCAAGAATTATACATCTTCTTTTTTTAGCTCATCATCAGGTTGCTAGAGTTATATTTGTTATCTTTGGTTTTGTTCTGTTTTAAGGATCACTTGGTTTTTGTGGATTCTATGTACTCACTGAAGTATCTTTTGGTGTTGCCCAGGAATCTGCCATGCTAAGATTGGATATGAGTGAATACATGGAGCGGCATACTGTGAGCAAGTTAATTGGATCGCCTCCAGGTTATGTAGGCTATGGAGAAGGAGGGACTCTTACTGAAGCTATCCGAAGAAAGCCCTTCACTGTAGTGCTGCTAGATGAGATTGAAAAGGCTCATCCCGATATTTTCAATATTCTCCTTCAGTTGTTTGAAGATGGTCACCTAACAGACTCTCAGGTTTGATTTTAAATATTCCACAAGATAGATTGTAAAACTTCTCAAAAAAAATTAACTGAAGAAATTTCATTATCCTTGGATCTTGGCATTGCTAATTATGGAACTTGATTCAACAGGGAAGAAGAGTGTCATTTAAGAATGCCTTGATAATTATGACTTCTAATGTGGGTTCGACAGCCATTGTAAAGGGTAGACAGAATACTATTGGCTTCTTGCTTGCTGACGATGAGTCAGCCACCTCCTATGCTGGTATGAAAGCAATAGTGATGGAGGAGCTCAAAACATACTTCCGCCCAGAGTTACTGAATAGGATAGATGAAGTAGTGGTATTCCATCCACTAGAGAAGCCCCAGGTTCGTAAATATACCTCTACATCTTGTAGCCTACTTGATGACCTCTAGTTTGATTCAAGTTGCATTGATCTGAGAACTGAAATGGACCATAGAGTGCACATTTCTTAGAAAGCAATCGGCTACTGTGCTGAACTGCTTTGTGTTTTTCGTGTCAGATGCTCGAGATACTAAACCTGATGCTGCAGGAGGTAAGGGCCAGGCTTGTTTCATTAGGAATAAGTTTGGAGGTATCAGAGGCAGTACTGGAGCTTATATGCCAACAAGGATTTGACAGAAACTACGGCGCACGCCCTCTGAGGAGGGCTGTTACTCAAATGGTTGAAGATCTCCTGAGTGAATCTTTACTTTCTGGGGATTTCAAGCCTGGTGATGTTGCTATGATTCATTTAGATGAATCTGGAAATCCTGTCGTTATTAACCAGTCAAGCCAGAGTACCCATTTGTCTGCAACCAACGGAAATCCAGTTGTCACCAACCAGTGAAGCCAGCGTATCCATACATCTGTACCGTAACGTAACCCTGTATATGAGTAATTTTTTTGTATAGTTTTAGATATAGCTGATTCATACATGTAAAAACATGCCACAGAATTCTTTCAACAATGTATAAACTCTTTATATGATCGTTGTAGTATATTGATGATCATGTATTTAACGCTACAAAATTTGTTCTGCTATGAGTTAAAGAAGCCAACCATAGAGTTCACTTTATTTTGTCGATTCTCTTCTATTAAGATGGACATTCGCTGATCGTGTAGAATTGTTAATATGAATCTTCAACCAAGACGGCTTTAGCGCTTTGTTAATCATCACGAACTTTCATTTACTTTATCAGAAGGAAATTAAGAGAATACACGAAAAAGACAAGACTTGCCAAACTTCTTTTTGTTTAATACAAGTTTTGACACACCAAAAGCTTTGTCACCTGATGCTTTCAAGCTAAGATTTGATAAACTTGGCAGCTAATTATGTCTTTTAAAATCAAAATGCAAGAAAAGGTCCAATACACAGCAGAATACAATTGCTTCAGTTACATGGATTAACTAATCCTCCTCTCTTCAAAAAGAAGAGCTCCAGCACAGATAAACCGTGCATGACTGAATTACCGGCATTTGAATGTTCCAACACAATTACACATTGATAACCCAGGGTGTCTACTCCTGAAAAAAGGAAACAGGCAGAGGAGATCAGGTGACATAAACAGTACCATACAGTTCTCTGGAATACATAGTGAAAGTCAAAGGGCATAAACAAATAGACAAGTCTACTAATGCAATTAGGCGTCAAGTTGGGAGATGAATTATAAAAAACAATCAAGGAACGATTTTCAAAACCCTGGCTCACTGCTCCAAATTTAAGCACGCAACAGTTGTGTAACTATGTATGT
The DNA here is from genome assembly GCA_035772735.1 of Datura wrightii. NCBI lineage: Eukaryota > Viridiplantae > Streptophyta > Magnoliopsida > Solanales > Solanaceae > Datura > Datura wrightii. The sequence continues at coordinate 177,747,522 of JASDFA010000010.1, read as the reverse complement.
TAACCCAAATGATATTCTTCTTCTTGTAAGATAATGCAAATACAAACCAGTTCCAGATGGATGATAACCCAGCAAACTTGAAAGAGGAGGAAGTATAACATAAGAGAAGAGAAGACATAGTTGTTAAATTTTTATTTAGAATAATTTGCACCTGCTCCATATCTGTAGGACCATCATTTTTCTGTTCAGGTACATTTTCCTCCGCCTTGTTAGCTTTATCATCGCCATCTGTTACCATCTTGTCTTCTTCGGCGTCTTCTTTTTTAGCAGCAACATCGTAATCACCAATATTTAAATCTGCAGGAAGCTGGCCTGACTTCAATGCCTGCACAATTTTTTACACATCATCATAAGTTTCATAAAACATGCTAGAAAAAGAAGGGGTATACGAGCGAGGTCTTCATAAGAGGAAAATGACAAATACACTTAGTTCAGTAAATCAAAACTTTATGTATCACCTGTTCAAGTCTAGCCACCTCCTCAAGAGTTTGGGAATTCACAATGGCAGCCTGCACATGCAAAATGAACAATTGAATGAACCGGCAAAAGGAAAGAACTGTTCTATTCACTTATGGAGGGGTCTCTTTTTCACAAATCTGTGACAGGAGTCATTCGACATGCTTCAATTTACCAGGTACAGTTCCATAATCATGAAAATCCATACATAGACCAAAACCATTAATGAGAAAACAATAGTGCATCAGGGCCAATAAGTATAAGCTTCTTCTAGCCTCTCTTAGGCAACAGTTCACTGACATAAGCAAGAAATTCAGTGGACATGCGGGTGCTCCTATTAGAATATAAAAGCTAACTATTTGATTCTGACCCACAACTCACTGCAAGAGTCTGATGACTTTTCTTAAAAGATTGAAATAAGTAGTCCCCATCCACAGATGGTACTGTGCTTCTACGATTCAATATGTAATTTTTCTTTCTAATTGTTCTGCTCTATATGACCTATAATGAAGATTGCTTTTGTTAACCAGTGTGTCTCCTAAAAACATATTTAATTTTATGTTTGGTTGTGTTGCTGAAGGCCTGAAACTAGTTGATATGTAAGCTTTATAAGGGCAGAGAATTATTTCATAGAGCTGTACAAAGAGGGTATCTTTTTTTGGATGTGGCTGTTTGTAGGAAGGGAGAGAGGGGGGGAGGGGGGATTGACACGTGCAACTGAAGCTAGCCAAAAAACACAAAACTGAAACATAAAGCAGATACTGAGTAGTTGACCTCTTGTACATGGACAGTGAATAGGTGGTCCTATCCATATTTCAAATGACCAATTGTCCACGCCATATAGACATATCCAAAAATCTGTTCCGCCATCCTAATCCTTAAGATGCATTCGAAGAAGAGGAAGAAAGAATTGGTAAGAAGAAACAGTAACTGATAAACAATATATTGTACCTTAATTGCTATAATTTGCTCGGGAGTAGGAGCAACTGGTTTAGGTGCTTGATCTTCCTTTGGTTCCTCAGCAGGCGCCGCAACCTCAACAGGTACAGAACTCTTCACTGATTCCTTTTTGACCTGCTCTTCAGCTTCTTGTGATGCAAATAAATTACTTGCTTCCAATCTCTCCTATAGCAACAAAATTAGATCCAACGGCTCAATATGCAGCTGTTTAAAGTAACTTTCTGGGTGCTTCCTCTTCCACACCCAACCAAAGGAGAAAATGCAACATTTGAATTTGTTAATCATAAAGCCATATGCAATAAATACCAGCTTCAATGGTATGGAGTACAAAAGCAAGGTTTATATACCATACTTGAGACAAAATTAAAGAACATGCCCCAGAAATTCTAGCATGCAGCTAGAAACAACCAGTTAACTATAGAGCATCAGCGAATAAAGAGATGAACGAGTATATATTCTTGCTGGAGACAATAGTTAGTATGTTTATATAAATAAGTAAGAGTGTGTATCAACATTAACATATACATGTCAACATTGTGCGTCAAATCCCAGAATATCTCAAGAAAGACCACTTAATCATTGGCAACCTCATAAAGCAAACAACCACAGATTAAATTCAACACAAGTAAGTGAGACTCTTCTAACCATATATTTAAGTTTTAATAATAGACATTGTACTAACATCATAGAGAGCTAGTCAAGTCAAGCCTCTACTTTAAGATAAAAATTACATACTTCTTTAAGATGATAAAACTTCATAGTAAGAAGGCCAAATACATATATGGCCCCATAAACTTGCACTATTTTTCATTTAGGCACACGTTATCTTGGGGTTTGACCTATTCAAGGAGGGTAATGTCCGTCATCTCCATTTCCATTTAGTATTCTAGTAGACTGATTTACAAGGTTTGTCATTTATTTATGTACACAACCTTCGTGCTATCTTATGCAACTACACAGGTTTAGACAACATGTCGAACACCTCCCACTTAATTAAAGGAGCCTTTGCAAACAAAGAAGAAAAGGTTTATAACCTTCTTCAAGATTGGGAACCCATTCAACGTTTTTTTTTTTAAATTCGACCGCAGGATATGTAATAAAATTTGTAAAATTTCTGGATGGCACCCTAGTTCAAGTCCAAATAGAAGTAAGAACAAAGTTACCTAAAACCACAGGATGAACTATCAACATATTTGAAGAGTTCGTACATCATTCAAATGAAGAGAAGGAAGGAACAAGCGAACCAACCTTTTGTTTGACTTTCCTGAAATCCAGCAAACGCAAGGACTTCAATTTGTGAATGACATAAAGGCGATAATTTGGTCTCTTTGTGATATTGTTATCAAGCAGACTAAGAACCTTCAGCTTTGGGAGAGACGCAAGCGGGTCAATTTCAACCAAATTTGTAAGTCTGTTGCTAGTAAGAATCAAAGTATGCAATTTTGGCAGAAACTCTGCAACATCACGTATAAAAAAGACCATGAACAATTAAAATAAAAAACCCTAATAAAATATTAGATGTATTGACACTCAACAGTCTACTGTCTCACCTCCAATATTGGGGTTGATACGCGTAATTCTATTGTTGTTCATTAGCAAGGTACCAAGTCGATTCAGATATGGAAAATTCTCGAGTTTAACAATCTCATTATCAGATAAATCAACCGTGTCGAATTGATCCTGTAAATAAAATAAGAAAACAATTCCAGAACCAATAACTAAAAGAAACTTGAGTAAAAGAAAAAGAAAAAGAAAAGAAGCGAAGAAGCTGACCTCAGTAGCACCCAAGTTCTCAATAACAGGAATCTTATTGCCTGTGCATAACAATAAAGTAAAATGGAACATTTAAGGTTTTCCCAGAGAGCGCTTTAAGGGTTATGTAAAGAAGAAAAGGAATAGGGATTGAAGAAGGAACCTCGAAGATCTAACTCGCGTTCGCGAATGGCATTGAAGAAGTGAGGGCTTTTCCAAATCAGGTCCGCCGTTAACCTCACCATTTTTCTTCCCTTCCGTTTTCTCCTTTTTTGCAGCTCTGTCAAGTAAAACCCCAAACAAGTGCATAACAAGGTTTTTGAAAGCCCGGGTCTGAATATTGGAGAAACTAGGTACGTTTACGATATTGCCCTTGGTCTTGCTATTATTCTCTCCACTTTGGCTCTATTTATATTCAATTCTTGTAGTGTCAACTAGGGGTGGACGGGGACACGTGGTATGGTATATAGAGAAATTAATTTTTTTTAATATTTAATATGATATTCAAATAAATATTAAAATATTGAATATCACACTCAAGTTTTATAATAATATATACAACTTATATATATTAAATTTAATATTATTAAATATATAAAAACTAGTTTAGTAGTAAAATATTACATCACATTTAATTTAGTGCTAATTTATATTTAATAGGAGATTTTACTATCAAAACTAATTTTCTTTATCCAAAAGTACTAAACTTTTTTGAACAGTTTTGATCCTTTGGCCTACTCTAAATAAAATTGCATTAGGAGTAGGTTCAAGAGAATTAACTGCTCTACCTTGATTGAAATATTATTTTTATGCAATTGATTAATGAAGGTAATTATTAGTCTAATATAATTAAAACGTTCTTTGAAAAATTAAAGTCACAGTTCTTTATTATATGAGTATATATAAGTCTAAGTCAAATAAAGTATAGTTACCGATTTACCGTACCGCAAAATACGAATATCGAAGTTAATACATAACCATACCGAATTAATTTGGTATGATAATAATATAAAACTTTAGATATCGAAAATCAAAGTTTTCAATACCGTATCTTCTCCTAACGACAACCTAGTGCATCAAGTTTTTGTGATCCGATTCTATTTTGGATTTCAATTGTAATGTATAGCGAAAGCTCAGTATATCAATTTTTTTGTTCCTGTTTCCATAAACTCAAAACTGAGTACATTTTGTAAAAACAAAATCAAATGCCAAATTAGATAAAAACCTATATTATAGGTATACAACAATTTGTTCCATATTACTTTCTTCCGCAGATAAGGAAAAATTGTTGTCAACTTTAATACTCAGAATTACCAACAACCTACCACTCTTTTAATTACAATCCATTTCTCACACTTTACAATTTCCGAAAAAATGACCTACAAAATAAAGTTCTCTCAAGTAATTTTTGTTTTTTATAGGTAATATCTTTGATGAAAAACATTAATATCAAGCACAAACATCATCTCTTCTATTTTTCTTCTGGTTAAATTTTATAAATGAGAGGGTCTTTTCATACGATTAATGAATTGAACCTTTTATCTTTTGGATTGAAGCCAAAAAAAAAAAAAGTTTGATCCAATTTCTTTTTAATTAAAAAAAGAGAGAGAGAGAGAGGGGAAGGAGAATGAGAGAAAAATAAATACTACTCCCTTCGTTCTAGTTTAATTGCTAGGATAATATTTGCACACTTATTTAAAAAAAAATTATAGGAATACTAATTTAACTAATAGAACCCATTAATTTTTTTAAAATATACAATAATAATTTTTTTTCATATTTTAGAATAACTTTAAGTAATAAGAGTAGAATTAGAAAAAACATGATCAATTATCTCTTAAATTTTGAAAATAACGAATATTTTGAAATAACTATTTTTAGTATACCTAACAATTTTAAAATGGATGGAAGGAGCAACGGAGAAGCAGGTTTAAGTCATTTTGTCCCCAAAATAGATATTTTAATCTCGAGTCTTCCTAGACAAATTAAATTTTGCTAGGTCTCTGAGCCTAGAAAATTGGCCAGAGTTCTTTAGTAGCTAATGGACATAAACATCGCTGAGATTGTCTTAAGAGACCATAGAGAAATCACTGGTAGACTGGCTATACTGCAGCAAAGGAAAGGAAAGGTGGTAATGCCTGTCCAAGGCAAAACTATCTAGGCCAGTACAAGTAGGAGGACTGATGAGCAGCGGCAGCAGATGGAACAACATCAACTGCTCGCAAGCCACTGCTCCTGTAGAGTTCACTTGTTATAACAGCATCAGATGCAGAGCTCCGGCCAGCAACATCAGTGGGTATGGTGTTTGGCAACCCCCTAGAGCCTTCCAAGTATGGTGGTGGCCTATAAGCATCACCAGATTTGGTGTTTGGAAGCCCTGTAGAACCTTCCAAGTACGATGATGGCCCATAAGCATAGCTGTGGGAGGGCAGTCTGTCATACACGGCTACATCACCTTGCAATCCGTATAACTGACCAGTATGACTTCCTATTTGCCTGGGTGTACTATCAATTAGAGTCCTTCCATGACCTCCAGGTCCATGCAATACCGATGGGGACAGAGAATAACCATACATGTGGCCAGCAGTTCCACCTTCTAACAAGGTGTTGTTGCTGTCAACATGATTAACAACTCTTTCCTGTTGTAACAGCGGATTTGGAAAATGTGTGTGTTTCGCTTCTTTGTTGCTGAACTTTCCAGATAACTCAGTTTCATCAATTTTTCTCTTTTGTGCCATCTTCTTCTCACCTGCTGCAATTTCTTTCTCCAACCTCATTATTTTCTCATTGATTTGCCACCCAGGAAGAAGTTCTGAAAGATCAATACTGTGACGTCTCAAACATTTGATGACAGATCTCAGAGCAGACAAGTGCTTCTTTTTTGCTTCATTCTGTACGAAATAACAAAATGCACAGTTAACTTGAGGAAATCAGGACAGTTATCAGCGAGGGAGAGCTATCGGTGCTGGAATAAAATTCAATAATTACCACAGCAGCAAGTGAACCTTGTGATTTTCCCTTCATTTTCTTCAATGGCTCTTCAGACTCGCGTAAAAATGATGTCACAAGTTTCTGAGGGTTAAATCTGTCTTCAATTCCAAAAGTATAGGCAATATCAACCGCGTCAATTTCCATCTTTTGCTTCACCATCCCCTCTATTATTTCTGCCAAACTTGCATAAACCAGTGTTAAGCAGGCAGATAATTAGCAACTACAACAAAGTCAAATGTAATATGCAAAACTGCAAAATGAATCATACTAAGATATAATGACATAATAAGGCTACATCTCTGAAATCACGAACAATGGAAACAAACAATCAGTAGGTGGATTGTAACTCCCAAGCAGATATGAGGTTGAAAAAGGGTCCTTGACTTGAACTTGAAGTTGCACTAAATTGAAATGTTGCCCCATAGAATGAGAAAAGAAAGAGAAGCCAAACATCCGCCTGTCCCAGTATTGACTGCTTGTTCCTGTCCATAAGATTTTCTATTTTTTTCTTGGTTGGGACCATAAGATTTTCTATTTCAATTATTCCAAAATCTTAGTTCATTTCTATCCAATAATGAATGCGGAGAGATAACCAAATGTTTTAAATTTTTATTTTTTTGATAACCCCAACAACATCATACCCAGTGCAATCCCACAAGAATTTTTTGATAACCCCCAAATGCTCAAATTTTTGTCATTCAAATTCAAACATGAATATCTCTCCATTCTGTATTTGTGTCTTTGAGTCTCAGGTAACATTAGCATGATCCTCCACCCTGGTCCCTGGCTATATATTATCACCACCAGATGCACATAAAAACACTTATTCATACTAACAAACAACTTATTCAACAATGTCATTCAAAAACTGCAGACAAACTTCTTCTTCTTTTTTCTAAACCAGAAAATAACGTATACAAACTTTTAGATTCATCGAAATTAGCTCAAGGGTTGAGTGGCTTCTAATACTTACCAAGAGACACAAATGAAGAAACAGCAAGTGCATTAGATCATCTAGTATCACAAAAGTTACAAGTCCTTCCAGTCAACTAGCAACTCTTCAATACAGTACGACTAAGCCCGTTGAACCTTATCACATACATTTGAGTCAATAGTTTTGCATGATTTGTTGAGTTTTTGGCCAAAAAGGTCCTTAAAGTATACCCCCTAACTTAAATTACATCCTTCATGTATTTCTATGAACATATACACCCTTAATATTTTTAAAACTGAACGAGTTTCATCCTCCAGTAGCCTACCGTTACAAAACTCATGGCAATTTCAAGAATATTCCTTTTACCCAATTCTACATTTGTTACTCTTATGAATCTTACTTGCTGTCATTCTTCTCTTGTTTATTCTTTGACACAACCATCATTCTTGAACTCCCTACTAATTCAAGAAAAGCACAAATTGTCATTCCTTAAACATTTATTCAAGAAAAGTATGGTAACCCATATCTGTTGGGCATTTCATGCATCAAACTGATTCTAGGATTTTCAAAGCACGGAAAGCTAAGGTCCTCAGTTGGCTAGAGAACTATTAACTCAAAAAAAAAAAATTACAAAAAAATAAAAACTGGGGCACATGGTTGGAAAGGAAGTTACTATTTTGTCGCCATTGTTGAGTTGTGAGAGCCGAGAGGTATGAAATTGCTTTTTTTCAACCATCACGTATCTTTTCAAAAATAAAATGTTCGCCTCTTTCTTTTTTTTGATTTATGTAGTTTTGCTAAATATATACAGCCTGGCGATTGGTCTTATCAAAACTTGTAACAGGTAATCAGAACAAGAGCTCGAAACATGACATTCCATGATGATCTCAATAATACTCCATGAGCCTCAGGAGAAGAAACGGACAGAGAAGAGAATAATAGGAAAATGAATCTCATCTTTCTATTGCTATGTGCAACGCAGATATATACAAGTGTGTATGCTACTGAGCTTAACTGACAGCTGTCAACAATTAATCTAACAATTCGTAACTATTAAACATAACTGACTATGACTAATAAGACGAATAACTAACTGTACTCCAGCTGCCTGCTAATACAACAACAACATACCCAGTGTAGTCCCACAAGTGAGGATTGAGGATAGTGTGTACTCAACCTTACCCCTACCTTGTGAAGGAGGTCGGTTGGAGGATTTGCCTGCTAATATGTAAAGAAAATAAATACATGCTAATCTCAATAGGTCTAGAAGAAGAAAAGGAGAGTAAAAGAAACTGACAAGGGATAGAAGAAACAGGAAATTAAGGAAAAGATCTGTTGGACGATTTGCAGTCATAGCTAAAAAGGAGAAGATGCATTTAAGTTTTAATAGGTGGTTTATTTGCTATTAAACCGAGAAATTCTCATTCTTAATTTTTAGGAGCTTATTTGACGTAAATTCTATGTGAAGTTGGAGATATCGTGTGTGTGATATTGCTAAATTGTGTTGTTTTACATGTAGGTGAAGACAAAACTGACTTGACAACAAGATAAAGGAATCAAGGGAGAAACACGTGGAAAATGAAGGAGAAAGGCTGTGAACGGAGTCATTGCGGAGGCCAGCATGCAGAGGAGGCAGAAGTGGGAACGCTGCTGGAAGTGCTGCGCGTTTGGATTTCAGTTGCGCCACCGCGCAGCGTGCTGTCGAGGAACTTTTAATCGAGGCTAATTTTGGAATTTTATGGGCAGACCCTCCGGTGCTATAAAATGTTTTAACTCGTCTAAACTAGGGCATCTTGGTTTGGGGAGTAGCTTTGGATGGGAAGAACACAAGAAACGAAGTTTGGTGGAAGAATTCACCGAATTCCAACTCAAAATGAAGTTTGGATAGAAAATTTGGTGGTAATGTCTTCTCATTTTCCTTTTTTTTTTCCATATCTTTTTGTGAACTTCTCCTATTCCCTGGAGTAGACTTTTTATGGGCGGACCCTCCAGTGCTATTTAATGTTTTAACTCGTCTAAACTAGGGCATCTTGGTTTGGGGAGCAGCTTTGGATGAGAAGAACACAAGAAATGAAGTTTGGTGGAAGAATTCACCAAATTCCAATTCAAAACGAAGTTGGGATAGAAAATTTGGTTGTAATGTCTTCTCGCTTTCTATATCTTTTATGAACTTCTCCTATTTCCTGGAGTAGACTTTTCATTGGCGGACCCTCCGGTGCTATATAATGTTTTAACTCATCTAAACTAAAGCATCTTGGTTTTGGGAGCAGCTTTGGACGGGAAGAACACAAGAAACGAAGTTTGGCGGAAGAATTCACTAAATTCCAATTCAAAACGAAGTTGGGATAGAAAATTTGGTAATTCGGTGGTAATGTTTTCTCACTTTCTACATCTTTTTGTGAACTTCTCCTATTCCCTGGAGTAGATTTTTCTATAGGAAATTGATAGACATGGTGTTTTGACGAGTTATTGTGGATTTTAACTCTTGTTTTCATGTTTGAATTCTTTAATGGAGATTTGAAGTGAATTGCGGATTTGTTCACTATTTTACTTAATCGAAAGAGGAATATACTAGTGAATATTTTAGCAATATCTTATTCTCAAAAAATATGCGATCTTTCTAAATAATCAGAAAAGCTTGTCGAATTTATCAGTTGAACCAAGGAGGAAAATATTTGAAAGACATTTCCCTCGGGACTAAACCATTATGGAGTTCTTGCATATATGTTCACAGGGCTTTTATTAGTTTATTTAATACAGTTATGATTTAATGGAAAGAGGAATCTAAGCTTCAAGAATAATCTAATAACTATTGAATTCGTGCGAATCAAATAGAACCTTCAAACTGAATGTTGAACAGAGTTAAATTTCCGATAATTATCTTGCACCTGTCATTCTAGTACCCTTATTTCTCATCTTGATAGTAACCATTGCTCTCGTCGTCAATTGTTTTTACTTAAGTTTTAGTAAAAAATCATGATTTATAACCATAACCTATCAAGTTTTTAATCACTTGGACAAAAGTTAGCAAGTTTTAGTTGATTTATTAGTTGAACCAATCCCTGTCTTAATACTATACTATCTTTGGTTAGCTAAGAGCTCAGATACGATCTTAATACTATACTATCTTTGGTTAGCTAAACGCTCAGTTTATACTATGTTTTGCACTCGTCATTCATCATTGCGCATCAAGTGCTCCTTTGATATATAGCACCATGATGTTTGAATAATTCAGATGAGTGAAAGTTTCTTATTGAGCAGGAGTCAGAGGAGGGAAGTTGGACTACATCTACAGGGAAAAACTTCCATAGTGCAAGTGGGAATATGAAAAAAAGGGTCAAATGGGACTGGTGGTGGAGGGATATAATGCAGGTGAAGAAAGGTGGGTTTGATCTTGAAGATGATGTTCTGCGGAAGTCTTCAAGTGCCTTTAATTTTGTAACATAGTTAGCTGAAGGATGAAGCGGCTCATTTTTAAAACATTAAGGATGTATTTTGTTCATAGGGATGCATGAAGGATGTAATTTAAGTTGGGGATATACTTCAAACATGTAATTTAGAAGTTCTTTTTAAAAAGTTTTAGAATCCCTGCAAGATTAGAAAGGGATTTTTCTTTTCGTTTTTGGCTCATTTGTACATATTTCGGCATTTTTTTTTGTTGTTGAACTGATATTTCGGCATTTTCTTAGTGCTGCAATTTCAATAGAATTAGCATTTCTCAAAAAAAAAAGGTCACTTTAAAAGGTTCTATGCATGAGAACTTAGCTGGGAAAGATATGAATTAAAAGAATCATAGCTATGTTCCTATATAAAAATATAATCATCACCCTGGATTATGATTCATTGTGCATAGACTGGAGAAGGACCTTAAAGAATCTCGGAAGTTGTTGTCCTCAAAGACCTAAGTATGGTCCAAAAGTACAAGAAGATGGGGATTCTGATGCACAGACAACTGTTTGTGAAAATTTCGGAGGTGGTATTAGGCCAGTTACTAGGTGCCACCAAATAAAAATTGGCGTCTCAATTTAGATACATCGATAGGGTGGGAGCTCTTGGTGTCTTTTTGGGTATGATGAGGGAAACTGGGGAAGGGAAAATGCCTTGAAGCTATTGAGATGGATTCAAAACAGTACCAGGAGAAAGCAAGCAACATAAAATAGTGCACGACACCAGTAAATACAAGGGAAGGAAAACCTTTCTTTTAAGTATATTTTTTCCAAAAGAACAGCACCAAGTAAGTGCTGATGGTCAGTTTTATTCTCCCTTTACTGAAGTCCATCATAGGGTCAAAATTATTTACATATTTTAAGTAATCCTGAGTTAGGCAAGCTTCATGTACAGCAATCCAACCAAATCAACCCACTTCTATAGGTAATCTTGTTCAATCAGACTAGTTAAAGGACACCAAAAAGAAAGCACCATCTCATGTGAATAGCAAATGATGAAATGCAAATGTAGCTTATAGACAAATTGAATTCATGAAAAAAGGACCTGGAATCTTTGCCATGAAGACATTTGATCTGGTGAGGGCACCAGACATATTCTTCTTGAACGGACTTGCCAGAAGCAAATCCCTTATATCCTCATTTCTAAATCCTCCTGGAATCCCGAAACACCCAATTAGCAATAGCAAACCCCGGGCATCCATATCATAAGCCTTCCGTACACCTCCTTCAGCAATCAACCTCTTTCTCCAGGCTAAAGCTCCCTGCTCGGCCTCTTCTTTCACGCCTTTCTCTATCTCAACTCCCTCAATTCCCATAAACAAGAAGCACTCCAAAACCAATATAGAAGCCTTCCTTCCGTTGACCACGGGTGAACCCTTGACATACGCCCTGCTCCCTTGCAAATAAAACTTCCCCACACATTCCAATACAAGCCTTGCCGGATTGGGCGAGAGTTTCAATGCCTTAGAGACTTCTTCAACCAGTCCATTTATATCTGAGAGGTGCATTATCATGTATTTCCGCAGACCACGACCGTCCATCCTTTCACACAGGCTTTCTAGCTCTGAACGAGTGGACTTCAGCTCTGAACAAGGGGATTTCACTTCCTCTTCTTCTTCTTCAGAGGGATCAGATTCCGCAGATGATTCTGGCTCTGGTGCTGCGGTTGGGGTTGGGGTTCGGGTTGGGGTTGGGGCTACCACAGCCGGAGGTAATGACCCGGATAAAGGGGTACTATTAATTATATCTGGGGGTCGCATAGAGTCGATTGAGGTCCGGATGGAATCAATGTGTCGTTGTAGCTCAGCAAAGCAGAGCTGGAACGCGGAGAAGGCATCTGAGAGTTTGCGGAAATTGGCAATTGAGTCCTGAGGATGTAGATGTTGGGACGAAGCATTTACTCTTTCTTGTTCGTCTAGGAGTTGAGGTTGAGCTTGGACGGCCGATGATGACTGTGATTGAGGCGTGGCGGTGGTGGCAGTATCTGCCGGTTCAGCCATCATAAGAGTAGAAGTCGACAAGTGAAGAATTAGCAATTGAGGAGAAAATCAGAAAGCCTCTTCCTGCATTTCTACTTCTAAAATTCTTTTGGGTTTTTCCAGGGTGAAAATTGATTAGGGTTAATTACACTAGCCTTTATATATCATGACTCAATTTTAGATACAATCTCTATATTTTAAAATCAATTATTTATCTCTCTGAAAATTCTACACTTAGCCCTTAAAGGAATATATGTAACTAAATTTTTTAAAAAATTATTATTATAAATAAAACATTTTTACAAACTAATTTTTATAAAAAATTTAAAATAAAGATTAAAAGAATATTTTAAAAAAAGAATAAAAATACATTTTAAAATATTTACCTTTCAAAACCCATAAATAAAAAATAAATACAAACTATTTAACAAAATGCACCAACTATTAGGAATTTAAGAGGAAGTGTGTTGATGCGCCGGTAAGAAAGTGAGGAAGATTGGCTAAAATAAAAGTTAAGAGGGGTAAAAGTAGATCGAAAAAGAATTGTGTGAGCTGATTAGGCATGACTCGACACAACTTCAGCTTATTGAGAATATGACGCTAGATAGTGATATAAAGATCAAAGATTAATGATAAAAATTAATGGGCAGTCGCGTGTTTTATCACAATTCATGTAATATCATAAAGGTGCAAGTACAAAATTTTCATTATATGGGAATATAAATATTTAATCTGAAAAATATAGGGAGCCTAATAATCATAATGCAGGATTATTTAGTATTATTAACCCAATTGACAACGACGTCCAAACTCCAAAGTCACCGCAATGCGGTCAAATAAACCTTGTTAAGTGCACCAGTAGCCCCTTTTAGGGCGACAATTTTTAATATGTTTAAAACATAGCCACAATTTAAAAGAACCATAGAGATCCGCTATCAAGACAACATACAACTCAATTTTGTGATAAATTATGAAAGGCAATGTGTAACAGCAATTTTATTTTATTTTGCCGTGGTAATCCATGTTTTTACAGTATTTTTATTTGATAGTTCAAATATGAGAATGTTCAAAATTTACTACAAAAGTAGCATTACTTTTTGATAGAGGGCAGTATCTTGTATATATGACGATGAAACATCAAAAATATCAGCAGAAGAAAAAAAATCGACAACTAAAAAAAGAAGGGAACATCTAGGTAGCTAAATTTAAATACATTTGTAAACTTTGATTGCATATGAAATAGGGTCATTCACATAAATTAAAGACCACCAATTTGAGGGATGAGAATTAAAAATCATCTCAAAATAGGGACAATTGACGCAAAAAACTGGTATTAAATAGCACCATCGAAAATGTTTTACTTTGGTGTCCATTTCTGCTTTTTTGCCCCTTCTAAATCTATGGTTTAAAGATTTACTTTCAAACAAATCATGCAAATTCCTGCCTAGACAAACCAAATCCGGACTTGATTGCTTTCTACCTTGATCACATACAAGCGGGGAAAAACTTGAGAAAGAAGGGGGGGGAGGGGAGGATCTCAAATAGGGTCATCTTATTGAATTGGGGACAAATAATCCCCAGCAAGAACTAGTGCAAATAAATAGATAAACAAATCGTCTCTCCAGCACGGCACATCAGTGAAAGAAAACAAAAAACAAATTAATCATTCATGATGAAAAGTGAGAACTAAACCCTCTTCTCCACAACGTCACATCTAATATCAACGGTATTCAAAATTAGGCCTAAGTACCAAGTACAAAGTTTGTCATGTAAATTATGTATCCAAGAAGATTGTATATGTGCTATCGCTGAGAAAATTGTAGATTGCAATTTGTACAAAACACTGCAAGTTAACACATATAGCCCAGTCGGGGAAATATCATACTTCCCATTTGTGGAATTTGCGCCAGTCCTACCAATTAATAGCCCTTATTTCCACGAATTCGAGCTCTCATGTCCACCTGAAAGGGAGAACTGTTGGTCAGACGATGTGTTGATAAGATGAAGATGCATGTCAATATTCGGATCACGCTGACAAGAAGCATGTCATCTTAATTAAGCTTATGGGATCCAACTATGCACAAGTAACTGTGGTCCACATGCAGTATTTACTTTGACAATCACGTGGCGCATCAGATCCTCCAGCATAATTAAGCTATATTAGTTTTACTTTTGATAAGTCAATACAAGAATGCTATATCATCAAAATTCAGTATTAACTCATAAGAAGAATCTAGAATTCGTCATTATATGACATCATCCTCAACATGTCTTAGTTTAGACAACTAAACAAATCCATGAGATACCAACAAGGCCAAGAAAAACAATTATAGCATTCACGTCCACAACATTATACCAAAATCAGAAGTCATAAATTAATCCACAATGATCTCTTTCTCTTGCAAACAGCGCAAAGCAGTACAGTTTCTAATGGCAAAGATGAAGTTTAAATTGCCAGCATAACAAACATCAGCACATCTGCAGTGAGATTTGAAATTTCACACAAATGATTTATTTATTTATTTATTTGATATGTACATATATGATTTATTCTCATATGGTATGTTGGTTGTCCAATACCTAATCACCTAGCCATGCATAAAAATGTAGAGGCAATTATAGACACCACCTTTAGAAGTGATTATCACCAAAAGATTACGAATAAAAGGCAGAAGACCTTGTATTCAGCTCAAATGCATAAAGACACAGACAACTCTCTAACTACAACACTGATTACAGGTGTTGAGATTGATGTAACATCATTGATGTCCTGAATCTGATGGAATTAGGTTGAATAATGAACTGAAATAATCAAAAAAATTTCCAAACATGAAATCATTTCCAGAATTCCAGTGCAGATTACATCTAGCCACATAAGCTGAAATTTACACGTACTATTCTCTCCATCTTAAATTTTTTAAATCAAGGATCTATGGTAAGCTATAGGTTACTGAGATAATCCTTGATTT
This sequence comes from Datura wrightii, assembly GCA_035772735.1. NCBI lineage: Eukaryota > Viridiplantae > Streptophyta > Magnoliopsida > Solanales > Solanaceae > Datura > Datura wrightii. The sequence goes on along the minus strand of JASDFA010000010.1, from coordinate 177,732,035 downwards.
TGTTATTGATTAGACATGTTCCCTACTTCTTAAACCAATGTGTTCAGGGACCAAGATTTGTTCCTTTTATCTGGTTAACAATTTCCCCTATCAAACCAGCTTCATTTATCATAATCAGTGTTTGGTCATTACACACTAAAATCAGATATCAGATAGTGTTTGGTCATTACAAACTAAAATCAGATATCAGATATATACCTAAATCACACATTCTCCAACAAAAGTAACCAACACAAAACTGATTATTCAATAATTAGAACCAGACACATTCTGAACTAAGCAAGTCCTTACTTTACTTAAGCATCTTATCTCAGATTGTTCTTCTAATTCAATTTGGAGCCGTAGACATTTTTAGTGGCTCCTGCATTAAGAGTTTGACAGCTCTGGAGCTCTTAGAAGCCATGCACTTCAAGAATCACCAGAAAAGAACCACAGTCAAATTGATGACTTAAGGTCAGAAATTGGAATCTGCTTGCACATGCTGAAAGCATTGAGCCTCAAAAATCCAACTAGTCCATTCAAGCTCCAACTCTTTGGTTTTCCTAGCAAACGTTTTTAAGTGAGTCACTTATTATAATTCTAGTAAGTTCTTTAAATTGGCCTATCCCCCCCACCCCCCACCCCCCAATAAAAAAATATGGGACAAAGGATTGCCTTACAAGCCTATCAGTTAGCTATTTCCATCTCCCTCACAAAATTAAATTTAGAGAACAAATTCCCACATTCAGTTTTACAATTATCATGTGATTGAAAAGAACTGTAATAATAAAATCTTATTACTTATCAACAAAAAAAATGATCACCCAGGAGGGCAATGTCAAAGTGGTTTCAACCATCTTATAGGAACAGGGATACCATCAAGGTGCCACTTGGAAGCACTTTCCATGATAGAACTCCCAAAAGGTGCCTAGATTTTAATTCTTGGGTTTCTCCAATCATGGAACTTTCAGAAGCAAAATATTTTGAAGGAAAATCAACAAACTTACTAGCTATTTCTATTGATCATAATAAAGTGGGACGGTCCTGTCAACCACAAAGAATGCATTGTCCAGATTCGAATTAAACATCACAAATATTCCTTACACTTCAAATTGAACCTCATAGTTTTTACTTGGTGCTCCACAACAATGACGTCCACTCTCTTGAAATGGAATGTTTCTCATCACTTTCTGTTCCTATTTATGTGTCCTACTCCCCATCTTGGTTCATGCCAAAGGAAAAGGTTCTCTCTACACTTTTCAATACTTCCCTACTTACTATTTGCAAAAACACACTTCACCTACCTTTTTATTGTTAAAACGTGTTTCACCTACTCCCACACCACCAAAAGCACAAAGTTATGATACAAGAATATTTGTTATTCAAGTTTAGAAGGCTAGAAGCAGTTCACCATAATAGAATAAAGTTTCAGCTCTTACCTCAATAATCGCACTGCGTCAAACGAGACCCCCTAAAGTATTTTAGCTAATCTTATTTTAAAACTGTCCAGCTCTTTTCTAAATTAATGCTCACTTTAATCTCCAACTCAATCAATCACACAAATTCAATGTACCTTCAGAAGGCACAAAAAGTTGAACAAGAATCTCATCCGAAAACTCCAGCAGCAATGCAACAACTGGGCACTAGTTGAACTTTCTTGATCTTGAATTAGGTAGGCTCACTTGGAATTTCGGGACAAGTTTGAATCAAGTTTTTAGCTTTAAGTGTATATTCAGTTATAATTTGGAGAACAAAAGTTGGAGCTTGAAATCTTGCAAAGATGAAAAACAAATACATATATACACTCACAGTGTGGAATTGAGTATCCGCAATTTAATTTAATATTTTACTAATAGGTGAACATATGGGATACAATAAGTTACTTTCACTACCAGCAAATGGAAGTATAATGGTAACCTAGTGGTCAATGAAGTAGGAGGATAACTATGAGGTTCAAGAGCGGAGGCAAAAAGCACTAGATGATTTCTTGCCATCTACCTGAACATTGATTGGCAGAGTTACCCGATACCTATACTGGTGGAGATAGCAGGTAGCCAATGAAATAGTCAAGGTGCTCATAAGTGGTCCGGACACCACCCAACCACTGTCATCAAAATAAAAGTGAAGAAATGCTTCACAATGTTGTAGAAAACACTCCTATTAAGGAAAATAGAAAATTAATTTAGCAGGAGAGAGTAGGTGAGTAGTTAAATTTTTCAGAAGACCTAGGGGAGGATTGGAGGAATTGATGGCAGGGATTTTTCTTTTTCTTTTTTTTGATAACCATGGTGTCCGGGTCAGCTTGCGGCACCTCGACTAATTCCACGGAATACCTGTCACCTCCCACCAGCAACAGGTACCACATAACTCTGCCCACCAAGGCTAGAACATATGAGAAGAAATCACCTAGTGTTTTTAGCATTTTTTAGTGTTTTTTTTGTCTTTGTTGAGGTTTGAACCTAACAACTCATGATTTTCACCCATTTCATTGACAACTAGGCCACACCCTTGGGTGTGCGATAACAGGGATCTATTTGTTAATATACTTCCACAACAATCATCAATTGACCATAATCATTTATGCTTCAATCCCAGGTTAAATGGAGTTGGCTATATGAATCCTCTCTAGACACTTCTTAATCATTCTTTCCCTAGATAAGATGTGGTATTTCCAGCAGCACATCGTAACTTCCCAAAAGAATAACCGAGGTTAGTAAATGACAGACTGGGGGGGGGGGGGGGGGGGGGGGGGGAGAAGTATACCTGTCCTCTCTTGCAATTGAAGTAGGTTTCCCTTAGTCCCACGCATTCACTAGGAATACATGGACTCTTTTCTTTCGCGCATTCCCTGAAGGTCTTCTTCTCAACCTAAACAATCAAACCACATGGCTCTTTTGATTTCAGGAACTACAGAAATTAATAAATAGTTTATGAGAAAAGTATAAAAAAGGATACCTTAACGCAATCGGATTCGCTGAGGCACTTGACCAATTCCATAGCAAGGCCCTTACAGGACTTCGCCATTACTACTGTACCCCTCGATGGAGCCTTACAGTCTCTTCTTCTTCTTCAAAAATCCTCAGTCCGCTCTTTTGGATGTTTCCGGTCAACAAAGGGCCAGGCCGACAGAGACTTGGTGAAATTGAGCTGTTGGACCATTGATATAGGGGGCAGTTGCATTTTTGTCAATATTTTGTTGCTTGTGTTTAATTTATATCTCTCCTAATAAATAATTTCTTTAATTAAATATAAATTTATATTTTAATATTTTACAAGATATTTTAATATTTTACAAGTTATATTTATTATGAGTTTAATTTTTAAAATCTTTATATTTCATTAAATATAAATTCTATTGCTTAAAAAAAAATTAGCATACTTGAAATTAATACGACGAGTAAAACAATGTTAACAAATTATTTCAATCATAGCATCTCAAATATAAGTTTATGTAAAACAAATATCTTAGTGAAATAATGTGAATTAGGTATCATTTATAAAATAATATTAAATAATTATTTTACTCATAATTCTTATTCAACGCGATTAAATAAAATTTTAAAATAAAATCATGAAATTTCAATAAAATTTTGAAATTCAAATAAGTCTTTTATAAAAATATCAATCTTATAAAAGTGAAACGTTTTAGAGTTCAAACTTATATGAATGAAATTACAAGATAATGTCACAAAGTTTCAATTAAAATATTTCTCAAATAAGCCTTGAGTTGAAAATGATGGAAGTGGAACTCTAAGAAAACTCCCAGGGGTCATTTGGCATGCAGGGGAAAAAAAATCGGAATAATTAATTTCTGATTGAAATAATTCAGAATTGTTATTTAATTTTTGGCGAGGAATAAAAAATAAATAATTCAGAAATTATTTTTTGAATGGTTTATTTCATGTTTGATTGAAATAAAACTTAGAAATAATTAATTCCGAATAATTTATTTTGAGATTAGTTATCCTATTTTGAGAATGCGATAAAAATAATATTATAATCACTAGATAACTTTTTCGGAGATTTTATCCAAACCAAAAGGGAGATAAATCATCCAAAAATTAGTCCCGGAACTATTTATTCTTTATTCCTCATTAAAGGTAGGATAACAATCCCGATTATTTCAACGCGGAATTAATTATTTTGAGATTATTTGTTTTCCTACCAGACGACCCCTTAGAGTTTAAGAAGGAGATATTAATTCGCTTAAAAGTTACTTAAGCTAGTTAAAATGAATTGAATTAAGGATAAAGGGACAAATATACCCGTCAACTTTGCGATTTAGAGCGATATACCCCTTGCTAAAAAAGTGATGCATATATACCTCATCATCTAACAAATGGTGCATATTTTAAAAAATTAAAATTAATTTTTAATTTTAAAAATGTCACATGACTTTAAAAAGTTATCTCACTCATTTTTTTTACCACTTCAAATCCTGACCCAATTACAAATAATCAATTTCTCTTTCATTCAGATCCATTCCAAATTTATTTTATGACTGAGTAGAAGACGGATTGAGAATTTTTTTTCATTTGGGTCAGGTCTGGAGGGGTAAAGAAAATAAGCGAGGTAATTTTTTTATAGTCACGTGGCATTTTTAGAATTAAAAAATAAATTTTAATTTTTTTAAAATTAAGTAAATATAGATCAGTTAATGAAAAAGGTATATATACACCATTTGTTAGATAACGCGGGCATATATGCACGATTTGTTAAACAAAAAGGGTACATATGCATCACTTTTTAATGAGTGGTATATCCGCTCTAGATCGCAAAGTTAAAAGGTATACTTGCCCTTTTTCCCCTTGAATTAATCAATCGACGGATTCTTAATTCGCCTAAATGTTACTTGAACCAAATTGAGCTAAATAACTCATTTCGTTCAATTTTTACTAAGTTTTAATTATTTTTTATTTATTTCTTTATAAATTTTTAATACCTAATATTTTTAAAATTATTATGACTATATAGGATATATTAAATTAAAAAATATCTTTTTGAAAATATTTTGACAATATTTCTCATGAGTAAATTTGGACTACATAATTCAATTTTTATTAGCTGAAACAGATTGAGTTGAAATGAGTTGAGTTAATAAATAGAAGCATTAATAGCCAATCCAAACTTGAACAAATTGGGTCGAATATATTTTTATAGGTTATTTTGCCACATCTAGAAACAAGTTTTTCCACAGACTGTCTTTATTTCGAGATGATATCTAATTTTTGTCCCTCAAATTAAGACGGTGGAAATGCGGTTATAAGTCTTATCCCTCAAAGTATCCTCGACAGCATTGTTTGCCACAAATTGTGTGAGCAGATCCAATTCAGTATAGAACTTTTCAAAAGTATGTTATCGAGGAACCAATGAATGGGTGCCCTAATCACATATTGCTTGAAAAGTTCTCAAGCCTCAAACAATTGTTTCCCTGGTAGCCGTTGAAAGTGAAAAATCTCGTCACGTTGTTTCGCTTTTTTACTGGAGGGAAGTCACTTTTTAAGGAGCACATTGACTAGCTCTATCCAAGCGTGAATTGGGGGACAGGCGGAACCCCTACAACTCATTTAACGAATTTTTATTTTCCGATGTATCCTTAAGTATGATTTAAGTTCATTGGACAAACCTTTTTAGAGAATGTCATCTAATTTGCCGGATAAATTTTTACTTTTAATATTAAAAAAAACCAATCATCACACACAGATTATGCCCTATAAGACACAAGTCCATATTACTAAACTTATGTCTCAAGTCTCAAAGGCACAAATTATGCTAAAACATAAGTTTAGTCTATAAACTTATTAAGAAATAATATTCTAAAACTGAATTTTACGCCCTAAAACATAAATTCATGCTAATAAACTTCTGCCCCTAGGTATAAGTTTATGCTAATGAATTTATGCTCGTGGACACCCAATTTTGTACCTTTTTTCTTTCAATTTACCTTTTCTAGCTTTTGATTTTATTTATGAGGCAAAAAACACTATTTTTCACTTATTTTTATCAATTTTTTTGACTTAATAAATATTATCTGCATTATTGTTATTAGTATTTACTTGGAGAGAGTTTTTTTAGTTACTCTCTTTATATTTTTTATTATAAATACTAGATCAAAATTCTGATATTTTGAAATTATTATTGTTTAAAATTTATCGTAAATATTAATGAATTATTTTTGACAATAAAATATAATTACTTTTTTAATAATTTTTTAATATTTAATTTTATTTAGTAATTTAATAATTACCATTTTATATATTCTAAGTAGAAAGTTATTTAGATTCAAATAGCTTTATTGAGCAAAACTTTAAATTCAAATTTTATGAAATCTTTTCATATTTAGAAAAATTCTTCTCCCTATTTTTCCTTTCGTATAAATAATATTACTTTCCCTAAAATTATTCCAAATCAATTCTTCTGAATCATTCATAATCTTACTTCATCACCTAACGTCATTTTTCATATCTTCTCTCCCTCACCTCGTAGGTCTTGATAATTTTTATTTACCCTCTCTAAAAAGAATTTTCACTACCAATAACTTGCACTTCATTTTTTCCCATAGCTCTCAACCACACCAAATTATCCCCATATAATCTTTTCATATTTTCCAAAAATATAATGATTATTTTTCATTTTTAATTCTATCGTTTTTCTTTTCTTTACTAATACTTATACCTTCTCTTATTTTTGGGACATGGACATAAACAGGAGAACCTCATGGCCCTTTGATCTTCTTCCTCGACCATCGTTTTTCGTTAGTGGACTATCTTAACTTTCGACATGTTGTTTTTTTCACTTCATCTCTCTGATTTTTGTCGATTATCGAAAACTGTCATAGAAAAATCAATCTAGATGATCTGAGGTGTTGTATTTCATTTATTGTTGCGAACAAACAAAATGGAAAAAAGCGTAAGTTTGACCTTCAAAAAATACAATACAAGAAATCAACTTGGATTCTTGATCTTATGCTACAAATTTTATATTTGGATAGATATTTTGAAATGCTCTTACTTGTCTAGCTTTAATTTTACTCATTTTGCTTACTACTGTTAGTAACAAGATTTAACCACCATTACTAGCACATGAAATAAATGTTTTAGGTAAGTTGGTGACTTTCGATTTAATTTAGATACATAGACAAATCGTGTTGTAGAAAGTCATTTGATATCAATTTTTCTCTGTTTTAGTAAGTTACATTAATCCGATGGCATGGTGTGCATTTGATTGGATAATTAAAATACGTATGGCTTTGACTCACTTAGTTTTTTTTTTTTTTTTAGCGCGTTAACATTATTTCTGACTATCACATTTAATTTACTTTACTATATATTCTTCTTTTACCACTTCTCACTATGGACTGTTAAATTTTATCAAATTTAAATTCGTAAGAAATTTAATTTATATTAAATTTAAGATATATTAGTCCAAATAGATATTGCAGATTAATATAATTGAGTTAATTATTTAAGGACAATAAATATAGATTTAACTGATGAACTAATCTCATTGGGTTAGTCCATTAAATTGGTTACAAATGATGAGTCTACTTTACTAAGTCCAAGATGTCATCTTATTCTAAATGCCCAAATTGATGTCACGTGTCATTTGACTTGTCATGCCAAGTCAAATGAAAGAGTCAGTATGATCATGCCACATGTCAAAATGATACAACATCCCTAGTAAAAAAAAGCCAATTAAAATGCGCCACGTGTACAATTGACATGTTTCGACCAATCAAATATCGTCATGTCAACTTAAATCTGATTGGTCGAAATAAGTTCGTCCTCATCACAACTCTTCCTTCACCTTATAATTTCTCAAGTATTTTTCTACAAATTTCAGAGATCAAGATCAAGTTTCAAACTCTTGAATTCATATTTAAGTCGAGAAATTATAAGTCGAGATCAAATCTATCAACTTCAAGATCAAGCTCAAAGGCCCTTGAATTTATATCTCGAAAAGAAAAAATCAAAGAAAATTTATAGAGATTGTAACACTCATATTCGAAATAAAATACTATGATTATTGCGATATTCTTCCGTTCTAATTATTATCTTCTCAACGCATTATTGTCTACTCTCACTCCCTTAAATTAATGAACAAAATAATTTCGTATGCTTAATTACTTAATTAATTTAGTCAACTTAACTATTAGTAATTTCATGTTTTATTACTTAATTCCCGTATAGTTTCTAATCCATCAACGATTCATATCTACAGACCTCGAAAGATGCCTAATGAATCTTCTATTTTACATCCTAAAAGAGTTTACATGTGAATACAATAAAATATAACTTATGTCAGAAATGTATGTCTTGCAAATATTTTTCTTTACATTGTAATATTTATTATTATTATTTGGCTATTAAAAATTATTTTCCATCACCTTTTTATTACTTAAAATAATCAAAAAAAAAAAATAAAAGTTAACTTCATCTCAATATAAAACTTTTTTTCCAAACGATCCTATCTAGAAAGGAGTGTGTATTATCGACATATTTTATGGTAAAATACCACAATTTCCAGCGAAGACAGATATTCCTATCATATGTAAGCACGCGCTCTTTCAACATCCAATCACAATTTACAGGCGAGCGTAGAAGCCCCTCCCCCCTCCCCCCCCCCCCAAAAAAAAAAGAGATAAAAATGGGACACGTCATCGGAGAAGATAATGAAGGGCCCATGTATGGTAGCCAATAGTGTCACTATTACAAGACCCTTTTAGTGGGAAAGTAAAAGTTGAGGAGGTTATTTATTTTATTATTATTTAAAAAAATATAACTCGGTAAATATGAGGAGATAATTTAAAGAAGATAGAAATTTTTATTATTATTTTTACTTATGTTATCATGTTGTTGTTATTTTTTAAAATTATATTTATCATAACTTTTATTTTTATATCTATTAAATCTTTTTAAAAGAAATATTTTTCTTAAATCAAAAATTTATCGAGATTCAGGAACAACCCCTCTAATTCATACGAGATAGAATTAAAATTTGCTTAACTTTAAGTACTCCCTAAATTGAAATCACATTAATATTGTTATAGTTTTATATTTTTTTTTTGGACACATGAATAGCAGCTGTAATTATTTTTGGCGAGTGGTCAAATATATAACTTTCCATTGAAGATTTTGATTATTTTGAAAAGAATATGAGGCAATTTATTTATTTTTAAAAAGGAATACTTAAAAAATGAGGAGGTAGCTTTGAGGATCATTCATATCTTGCTCATTCGTTCTTTGCCTTGTCTCTCTCAATACAATCACAGCTTCACACTGCAAAAAGGTGAGAAAGGATAGATAAAACTGAAGTAATTTCTAAGGCTCAGGTTTCATCTAGAAAGACAAAAAAGGCCCATAAATTAGTACCTTTTTACGTTATTTTAAATATTATAAAGACAGCTCCCATTGTAATGGCGGATACTACTAAGAAGAACACGCAAGATTATTGCTTCTTATTCTCTTAAAATCAGCTTGTTTTCTTCTGTTTCCATTTCCGTGATTCTTTTTGATTCCTTTCTCTACTTGTATACTATTTCACCAAGAAACCCAGAGTGAAAAAGACGCAACTTTTTTACTTGGGTTTTATATAGTTTTTTGCTCAAAGCTTTTTCAATTTCTTAATATTCTTGAACTGAAATGGCTGTGGCTATGGCTTCTTGTGGGAGCATTTCTGGGGTTTACGCTAACTTAAATGCTATTGAGAAAATACCCATTTCAAGTCCAGGTCTCTTCAGGGGTTCTTTTGGTTTGGATCCTATACAGAGAATAGGTGTTGTTCCCAAGAGGTAAGTTCCTGCCTCAGCAGCTTCTACTTGCTATCTGTTTCTATCTGGAAATTGGTTAATTGGTTGCAGACCCAACACAGAAATTTTCCATCTTCCCCAAGTTAATTGTTTTTTTTTTTTTTTTTTGAGTTTTCTGTCTGGATTCCTCATACTGGTTGATACAATAGTGTACCTCTTTGCCATCTTAGTTGATTGGTTTAGTCATCTTTCATCATTATGTTTTTTGCCTATCTGTTATGAGTCTTAATTTCTGAATCTTCTTATCTCTTTCAAGCAGTATTGAAGTTTTTGTCTCGGTTCTTTTAGCTGATATCTGAAAACAGGTAGTGAAATAAAATTCCAAATCTAATAAAGGACTGTTATTTGAAATCGAGATGCAAGGGGACTTGATCATGAACCCATTGTTAATCATAATGAAGTTTCTGTGATGAGTTTTTACACATGGACTGGCTGAATTTTTAGCAGTGAAAACTTTGGAAAATGATTTTTCCTGGAGCATCATTGCCACTTCCTTAAAGTTCATAAATTTACTTTATCCTGGAATTTAAGTACTTTTGGGTGCCTCGACTGGGAATATAATCTACATGTTGTGCTCTTTCAGATTAGCTTTTTCTGAGAGTAGAATTATTCCAAAAGCATCCTCAACTGCAGCTGTTGAGGTATCTAATGTATACCTTAACTCACTGAAATAACTTTTTCCTCTTGTTTTATTTTCTGAATATTTTGTTTTTGATTCATGGGACTGGGAATCAGGATGGAAGTTCCCAAGAGACTGCTATTCCGACGCCCAAAGTCATAATAGATTTGGATTCGGACCCAGAAGCAACTGTAGTGGAGGTTACCTTTGGTGATCGCCTTGGGGCTCTTCTTGACACGGTAGGATTCATCTCTTCTTGATTCAAGAATGTAATTGCTGGAAATTCTGGAGTTTGATTTAGGCAGAACATCTTTCTCTAGTACTTGCCTAACGCTAACTAAATGTGTTCACAGATGAATGCACTCAAAAATCTCGGACTGAATGTTGTCAAGGCTAATGTCTATCTAGATTCATCAGGGAAGCACAATAAATTATGCATCACAAATGCGTAAGTCATGTTGGATTCCTTTATGCTTTTATGTCATTCGCTGATCACTTGACCTAATGTTTTATCCTCTTTTTTTCTTTTTTAAACTTTGTTTATGCTAATTGAATCTGGAATTTCTGATTGTTCTGTTATTGGGGATTTTTTCAGTTCTACAGGTAGAAAGGTCGAGGACCCAGAGCTACTTGAAGCAATTCGATTGACAATTATCAACAATTTGATGGAGTTCCATCCGGTAGCACTGCAATTTCAGCCATCACACACTGGATACTTGTTAAGAGTACCTCTGTGGGTCTTTTATGGCTGCTTCTTCTTACTGCATAATTTCTGGTGCAGGAATCTAGCTCTCAGTTAGCTATGGGTGAAGCCTTTGGTGCTTTTCAACCAAATCAAAAGGTTGTAAATCTTTTGTTCTTGTAGTCCATAATTTTCCCATGGGTGGCCACGCTAAACAATAGTCCTATATTTCAAGAATTTTACTTCATAAAACTAGTGATGCATCTTGAGCAGAATCTACTTAGGCTTGCATAGTGCTTGTTCAATAATTGAGAGCAATACCTCTACCCAATTCACATGATTGATGCAGAAATGCCAGTAGTTTAATTTTTTGGTCTAACATTAACCATTTATGTTTTGTTGTTTGTCCTGCCAATTTTCAGCTTGATGTGGATATAGCAACTCATATCCATGTCTATGATGATGGTCCTGAACGAAGGTCCGCTTATATTATTGTCATATTTGTTGCTTTCAGACTAATGTTGATAAACACAGAGCTTGGCCATAAGATGCCATTACATGCATAACTTGAAAGCCCAGTAGTAAAACATTGCTGTTTTGCAGCTTACTGTGTGTAGAGGCAGCTGACCGACCTGGATTAATAGTTGATCTTGTCAAGATCATTACTGAAATAAACATTGATGTTATATCAGGAGAATTTGACACTGAGGTCAGACTTTTTACAGGGTTGTTTAATCATTCATGATTTAAGGATGATGCTACTCCTCGTTATGATTAGGAATTAGTGGAAGTGTAGCCTAATACGTCAATTCTGTTACAGGGACTGCTAGCTAAGGCAAAATTTCACGTAAGCTACAAGAACAAAGCTCTCATCAAGCCCCTTCAACAGGTAACTCCGATCAAGCCATTGTGTGAAAGCAACTTCAATTGTCATATTTAGCTATATGTCTTTAATTACATTTAGCTTGATGTAAATCATTAACAAATTTCAATCTATAACCTTTCAGGTTCTTGCAAACAGCCTGCGCTATTACTTGAGGAGACCAACAACAGAAGAGTCAAGTTTCTGATACAGCACAGCAGCATGAGAGATCGATAAGACAATCAGTTGGTTCAATTTAACCATGCACTTTTTAACCGTCACAGCAAAACGCGTGCTGAAACATGCATGTAATCTGGAAAAGATAGTTTCATTACTGCTCTCTAACATTGTAAAATGTTACCATCTATACGTCATCTTTGAATAAATGTTTCTCCAAAATGGGATGAGCCATTTATCACTCAGTATCAGTTAAGCCTTATCACAACCCAAAATTTTGAGTTCTCAGCCGTTTGACATCAGTGAAATGAAAAGTAAACTAATTGACTCTGTTAAATACACATTTGTGTTGGAACTTACTAAGCTAAAAAGGTACTCCTCTATCTCCTATTGCTTTGTGGAACAAGGAGAAGTTGGAAGCTTCAAATCTACTTATCTTTCATCTTTTTCCTTGGCCTTCAATGAGCAATAAATTTTTAAGCATTCTTGATGTGACTTTCGAAGGAATACACCCTTGATTCCTTTTTTACTTTGTTATGTTTACTAAAAATCCTTATTCCACTGAATATGTTGTAGAAAAAATAAAAGAGATTTCATTCCTTTTCTAATTGCCGTTACTCTAATAAATATGGGGAGTGAATAATGAGATGGAAGCAAGAATTAGCAATAACTTGAGATTAAAAGAAAATAAGCAAAGATAATTTAGTCCAATATCATTTTTAATCAGTCGTATTTTATTAAGCGGGATTCAAAAAACAAACATAACAAGTAAAAATGATTGAATGGGAATACTAATTTTGTATTTCTTTTGGGGTATTTTTGTTACCCAGTGGAGGGAGTTTACAGGAGCGGAAGAGGGGACATAGAGAGAAGTTCAATGATTGGGTGGAAGCTGAATTTTGATCTTCGAAATTCACTAATTATTAGGAGACATACTTTGATTACGTCTCAGTCTCAAATAAGTTAATAGTGTGATTGTGTTATTAAATTAGGAAAAATGGATAGGGGGAAATGAATTTTGAGAAGTTGAGAGAAGATAAGGAGTGCAAGTTGGACCACTATCTTTGTGGAAAAAGGATAAGGGGATTCATAATTTAAGCAAAATGGATATTCTGCTTCTCCTACCATATATCCAAAATCTCTTTAATGTATATTTTATTTTTGTTGAAGATATCCATCCAAAGGGGTAGACACATATAAGTGTTTGAAAATCTTATAGAAAATATTTGATCACCAAAATCTACAGAGAATTCACATAATTTGAGGCGTGTCAAAAATACTATACTTAAGGATATTTCACCTGGTATGAGTGTATCCTCTAGGATTCAACAAGCTCTTCCAATATTTAACTAGGAGCCAGAAAATCTAATAAAGATTAAATATTATAAACCCAGCAAAAGAAAAGGAGAAAAAAACTCGATCTTCAACTATATTTGAATGTTTGGAATTCTTTCTCTATTTCCTCAAGGTGAATCAAATGAAGAATTTATAAAAGGAGAAGTGAGCTAATGTTACAATTGATATTGTAACCTTCCAAACACACATAAAAGCCATTTAAGGCTAATCAATACTTCCTCAATTCCATTTTAATTGTTGGGATAAAATTTACATACCCATTAAAAAAAATTAATAGAAATGGTAATTTGATTAATATAATCCTATTAATTTTTTTTGAAAACATACAATAGTAATTGTTTTTACATTTTAGAATAACTTTAAGTATTAAGGTTAGAATTGAAAAAACATGATCAACTATCTCTTGAATTTTGAAACAACTATTTTTAATATACCTAACAATTAAAATGAAATGGATAAAGTATTATTTAAAATGAGGAGTTACAAATTTAAAATTTTGAATTAAGAATAATGACCAATTAAAATAAAAGTAAATACTAAGGAAGAACGGTTATAATGAACATTTGAATTTGATCAAAATTACATTAGAATAACCTCTCATTAACCACTAATTCAAGGCTAGTTAATTGGATATAAAGAGTGGACTCAAATAGATGAAAATAATAATATTCTTTTGAGATATAATAATTATTTTTTCCAACAAGAGGAACTAAATAATTCATTTCATAGAATATACTAAAATAATATTAAGTAAAAATATATTAATAACATTGAGATAGTTATATTATTTTTTTTTTTATCAACAGCTTAATTTGCGGTAGTAAATGAATATGGTGTAATATTATAATAGAAATAATACAAAATAAAATATTTTGTTAAAATGCCTTCATTTATCATGTATAAAATAGTAATAAATAAAAGGTATAAACTAATATATAATTTAAAAAGCTGCCAAATGAAAAATTAAATAATATCAAAATTAATGCATATATTATTTTCAATAATACTCCTGCCAAACAAATCCTAAATGATAATGTGATCCAACTGCCCAATGTTTCAATTATTGTCCGAAATCCATGGCTATCAATGACATAATCATGAATTATAGTCATTATCATGAGCAAATTTTTTTTTTTGCTTTTTTTGCTGATCTTCAATATTTTTAATTGTCTAAACTAGTTTGATACTTACTTTCGTTCAAAATAAATGAAAATTTCAAATTTCAAAAATATATTAATTATTTTTATTTAAAAAAAAATGTCCCTTTTTTGATAAAATTTTCAACTAACTCTAATTTTAAGAAAAAGTTGGAAGAAACAAAAGAATAATATTGACTACTTTTTTATTAATGTCATTAACTAACACCCGATTAATTATTGAATAAGACTCAAATTAATACATGAATAACTTGGTTATTCATGTATTAATTTTACACATTGTTTGGTTTCAAAATAGAAAAAAAGTTATTCATGTATTAATTTTGTACAGTGTTTAATTATGTTTTAGTAATTCTACATAATTAATATTAAATTCAATTAAAGGAGATAACATAATATTGATATTAGAGACTCACAACTAAAGAAAATAATTTAAAGTAAATTATTTTGAATATAAATAATTTAAGCTTGCATATTGTCTTATTCAAATTCATAACATTAATTAAAAAAAATTACTCAAACAAAAAGCAACATTACCAAAGACACATAGAGTTCGCATAAATCTCGAAAGAGAGAAAATAAGAGGAAAGCCTAAGGGGTATAACATTACAATATGTCGGAGATGCAAAGGGATTAGAACCCAACTCAAATTACAATATCCGTAGTTTACCTGAAATTCGAGACCCGAGCTTCAACTCTAATTCGAGACTCGAGCCCTTGATCTTGACCTGAGAATGAAGACCCAATTTTGATTCAAGACTTGATATTTGAGTCTCAAGCCCCAATCCCCAATCCCCAATCCCCAATCCCCAATCTATAGGAAAAATCAAAGTGCATCTTAAGTAGGAATTTCAAATTAAAGTAAATTTTAAATATTAACTATGACTGAATGAGTAATGAGCTAAGTTGAAGAATACTTTAAATAATTTATATTGAATTGAACTATAATCAGCCTATATGAAATTATCTTATGTCGAACTAATAAAATTTTAGACAAATTAATAGATCATCAATTTTCTAGCCATATTTACCCTCCTTAGTTTCAATATATTTTAGGGAGGTGGAAAATACTTAGATTTAGTATTGTTTACGACTAGGTCCGGTCCACATGCATTAGTAGAATATTTAATCAATGTAATTTTTAGATGAAAAGAATTAAATTAGGAAAAATTATATAATTAAGTAAACTTAACTAGCTATTTATAATAATTAGTAAATTTATTTAAAAAATTACAAAAAAAATAATAAAATAATTACAGAAAGTAGCGAATTATTATTTTTTAAAAAAAGTAATTACTATTGTATTAAATTTTTTATATTATCTTTCCAACTTATTGCGTTCTCTCCCCAAATTTAATCTCCGTTTTTCTCTCATTGTAACTGTCCAAAAATTTCTCTCTCAAATCACCCAAAATTTCATTTGATTTTCTCTCTCGTCACTTTGGCTGATTTTCTTTGTCATCTCTCCAATTTAATCCCCTTTTTCCTCTTATTGAAGAAAATCATCATCATCACCATGGCCGAAATCTTCAGAGCCCAAACCTTCTTCTATTGTGTTCCTTTCTACGAAGACTCCACAAACTCCTCATCGGTCTAGACATCAAGTGGCGGGCGCCTAATAACCCTACCAAAAAAATCCCCTTCGCCGCACTCCTCCAGCTCTGCATCGGTCGTCGATGCCTGTTGTTGCAACTCCTTCACTTTGATTACATGCCAATTTCTCTCCACGCTTTCCTCGGGAACCTGAATTTCACGTTTATCGGTGTGAGGGGTTCATGGTGATGCTGCGAAATTGTGCAAGGATCACGAGTTTTTCGTGGCGAACCAGGTCAATTTGAACCGATTGGCGTTGTTTGTTCGTGAAATTGAGAAGTATGGGAGAATCGGGTTGAAAAGAATGACATATCAATTTTTCAATGAAATACATAATTTTCATTTAGGTACATGAGTTTTTGATACATGTATCAGTATCAGTATCAAATTTTTGATAATTCCATAATTGTTATGCACCAATGTATTGCTTTGTGTGTATAAATACATTTGCAACAATTGTTATTAGCATGTATCAATTTTTTCCAGTGATACATGAATGTAAATTACCCATATTGTTTTGTGTATCAATTTAGGAAATCTTTGTCCATTCTTGTTTTGTTGCTCATGTATCAGTATCTTGAATAAATTATAAAGGAAAATTACCCTCATGTTTATCAATGTACGACAACAATATCAATTTTTATACAACATCTAATGTTATAGAATTTTGCTGAATATAGACTATTGATTGTGTATCTATTTTTAGGATGTATCAGTATTTCTAGTGAAACACATAACTTTCATTTAGATATATGAGTTTTTGATACATGTATCAGTATAGATAAATGCATCAATTTCTAAATGTATATAGTTAAGTTTAGATGCATGTATAAATACCAAGATGGATCAAAAAGTAATTCCTCACGAAATCTGCGATTTTTTGAAGTTTTTGCATATATGAATTAATTATTTAAACTTTTCTAAATATGATTTAAAAAAATGAGATCAAAATGGAGAGAGATGTTCTCTCATTAAATATGCAAATTTAATTAATAAGATATTAAATAGAGCCATTATAAGTGAAAATTGAGGGATTAAATTTTTGATACATCACTCAAAATTTTTATTAATCTATATAAATAAATAAATAAAAAATGTTACTTTGTGCAATTAAAATAAAACATACTATTTTATATATTTATTTTACTATGCAGTGTCATTTATAAAAAGTTGCTCATTAAATTATCTTATAACAGTTAGAAATGTAAGCTCAAAGAAATATAAACTCAAATTTGATCTAAGCATCGGATTTATTTCTGTTTGTGAATTTGGGCTTCAGTCTTTACATTATGGGTCAAGTTTAGAAATGATCTTACCATGACTTTTCTTGATATTTTGTATCTCGTAACAAAAGTTCAATAAAAATAATTTTCATAAGAGGTGGTCACAATTTTTTGGCACTGTTTAATAATTTTTTTTAAAAATCACTTTTATTTTAAAAAAAATAATTTTTACTCATAAGACATACATTTAAAATATTTTAAGATATTAAATCTGCTCAATTGATCAAAATTTTTATTTTATAGGTAAAAGTTAGAGATCACTTGTTTGCACAATGTGTGTTTGTTAATAGAGAAATTTTCATAAATAATTATATTTTGGTTTCGGAGCAAATTAATGTAAAAGGATACTACGCTTGGTGTTTTTCAAAGTTTTTGGTCTTAAATTTTTATTTCTGCTTAATAAATTTTTTAAAAATTAATCTTAACTTGAAAAAATTTGCTGAGAAGAATTTATGTTGCCCATCAGGCATTAAGTTTTAATATTTTCTTATAAGAAAGAACTTCTGGTTAATTGAATAAATTTATTATCTTGAAATATTCTGAGCTTTTGTTACGAGCAAAAATTAGAACTTATGCTTGATGCGCAATATTCATAAATTCTAACTTTTATCTATACGGTAAAATTTCTAATCAATTGAACAGATTCACTATCTTAAGATATGTTGATCACATATTTTTTGTGCAAAATATAAAATTTTATAAAGCGAAGATTATTTTTAAAAAAAAAAATTATTAAGCGAAACTAATGTTGGAGTTACCCAATCAGATTGGGCCTCAGCCCAAGACACTCATATTTATTTGTATCAGATTAGTTTTAGGTCCATTAGTTAGAGCTATAGGTGATTCTAGTTATTTCTCTATCATTGCATATTTATGTTTGAATTAATTACATATCATAGCATATTTGAGAAGTAATCTATATGGAACTTCTGACTCGTCTATTTGTTTCAAGGGTCCTAGATATGTAACTGCTCAAGATATCATCTTATCGCCTTATGTAGAAATCGTTGATAACACACAATATATAGCTAGTTTAACGGAATCAATTGATTTTTGTATTAGATTACAAATAGAGAGAAATCATGGATATCTTATAAAAATGCCACATAACTTTCAAGATGGAAGTTATCCTATAGATGCTCTATTCATGCTTGTTCGAAACGCGAATCATAGTATTCATTCTTATGGGAATGGGAATGAAAAATAAGAGATATTTTTTATCGAAATATGGACAAACGGAAGGGCTATAGTTTTACAAATGACATATAATGGTTTTATTTCATTTAACTTGACATTTTTTATTTTTTTTTACTGTGTTTCATAAATTACTGTTGTAATTGCCTACCCGACCCCTTTCTTCTCCTTTCTCTCCATCGTACTTCATCTTCAACTCCTTATTTTCCTCCATTAACTGTCCATGATTCTCGCAAATTCCAATGATTGTTTACAGAATTTTGTTAAATCAAGTAAGTTTCATTCGTGATTTCTATTTATTTTTTAATTTTAAATATATATTCTTTTATATTTTAAAATAAATCTTTTTTAAATCGTGCAAATATTTATTTTTTATTAAATCACATGACACATAAAATATTATCATTTTATGTAAATAAGTAAATATTGCTAGTTAAACTTATTTTCTTTCAAATTATAAAATTTTGTATTTATATTTTTTTCCCTTATATTTTTTGGTATGATTAGTCTTTTGTCCAACTACATGAGTAAGGCACTTCCTTGTACAATTTTTTTTTCTCAGGGAAAATAAAAAATGAAAATATCTCAATAACTCTCTCTCTTCTGTTACGTTCTTTGAAATCCTAATATTTTTTTTCCACAAATTCGATTGATTGATGATGTTAACAACTAAAAAATTAAGATCACTTTTCATAAAAAACTATTTTTATTAGATTTTTTTATAAAATATAAATATTAAAATCAACTCTATCTTTAAATTATTTTTAAACTTAACACAAGAAACATTATATCTATGAAATTTGAATATTGAGATGGATAATTAATAAGCCACGAGGACAACGAGCCAAAATCATAGCACCATCTTTTTGCTATCTTTGCACATGCAAAAAGTACTTTTTTTGAGAAAAAAAATAATACTCGTAGTACTTATTTGCATCAATAAAGTTGACTTTATTAATCTGCTTTGCTCATTAATCAGTAAATTTTTCTTCAAAAGATTAAAAAAAAAAAAAATCACCGGAGCTGTACATACTTCATTTCTTTTGTTAGACACGAGAAACGCATTTTCTTCCTTGTTAACAAGAATCAAAACAACCCCCCACCTCCCTATTTTGTTATTTATTTATTTTATTTACTTATTTATTTTAAAAAATTAAAACATAATTTATCACTTATAGTTTATTTAGTCAAGCTTTTGATATGTCAAAAATATTTATTTAAAAAAGAAATGAAGTGTTTAGTAAATTTTTGAGAGAAAATAAGTGTTTTTAGGGAGTAACAGATTCTTTTTTTTCGTAAGCTAAAAAAAGTAGTTTATCCCGAAGAATACTTGTTTAAAAAACACTTTTAAAAAATATACACTTAAAAGCACATTTGAGAAATATACACTACTAAAAAGTGTTTTTTAAATTTATTGACCAAATACAAACTGCTTCTCACCAAAAATACTTTTTTAATAAGCACTTTTGAAAAAATTACTTTACAAAATAAGCTGGTTTAGAAGTTTGGCCAAACAAAATATTAATTTCTACTTTATCTTATTAGTCATTTCTCAATATATATTTCAAAGCATTATATTCAAAGGGTGATCGAAAAAAATTATCATTCTATTTATTGTTATTTTACCTTATGTGTGAATACTGTACAAATAAAAAAAAGAAAGAGTAACTTTTTTAAATTTTTTTTTTATATGCTCGGTGATTTGTCGTTTTTTTTTTCAAAAGAAGAAAAAAGATTAAAATTTGACTCACCGATTGGACTAAGATTGAATTCGAACCACATAAAATCAAAGAAAAAAGAACTATTCGGAAAGATTTCATTTTCAAGAATTTAAATTTTTACGCAAAACAAATATATAAAAGCCCTATAAACTATTGAATTATGATAAAAATAAGATTAAATTGATTGTTGACTTGACTTAGCACGGTAAACGAGTATTACTTCAAAGATTTAAATAACACATTATCTAATCACGTTTTATTAATTCTCAAAGCAAAACAGAATATGCTTTCTTTTGAAATACTTTTTATTGAAAAATTAATTACACGTAATTAAACATCTCCTTCGAGATTGATTATTAATTCAAGTGTTCATTTCCTAATGTACTTGAGTATTTATTACTAAAATTTTTGACAATTTGATTCATGGATTAATAAATCTTCATTCAGAGGCAGATTTAAAATTCGAAAATAATGAAAACACTATAAAGATAAATACACATTAATAAGAATAATGTCATGCAATATCATCTCATTTAAAATTTTTATTAATCGTCAAAAATATTAATTAAAAGAAATGATTTGATTAATCTTGCTCCGTTGACTAGTGATCATTTGGACATTATTTTATATATGTTAGGTTGTGTGTGCGCCTACCTTGAATGATATTAAAACTAAATGAACCAATCTAGCAAATATGTTTGAAGGATTTTTTTAAGATCCTTATACATATATATATATATATATACACACCACATATATACATACATCTATGTATATAAATTTTTTTAAAATTAATAAGTGCATGTGCACATATATATGCTACTTTTTATATCATTGAGATTTAACGTGGTAGGACAATAATTGATGAAAGGTTGACAATGTAATAATGTTTATAGAGAAAATTTTATAATAGCTGCATTTTAATGTCTATTTATTAAATATAGCGATAGTTTAACTGTTTATCGAATGTATTAATATTTCTAAAATTTTTATTGTATTAATAATATAATAATTCACTTGGTATCGCTGATACACTATACTTATATTTTATGAGATATGCTTATCTTCGCCAGAAAAATTACACCAACACTATAGATAAAAATTTCGATCCCAAATACAAACTAAAAACATTACAAATACAACTTTGAAATATACTTTTTTTTTTCTATATTATTTCTTTTGTTTTACTAGCATTTAGGGATGACAATAGGGCGGAACAAGATTTAACCTATTTAGATTTTAACCCGTCCTGTCCTGCACTGTTTTGCATTTTAAAAAAAATTGCCCTACCCTACCCTGCCCGCCCCTGTTTATGTTATCTTTCTTCTCTTTTTTTTCATTTTGCAACATAAATCTTTTTTAATCCGGAATAAAATTTCAGTTGATGTACTGCTTACCACTAAATTGATATCTTCATATCAATTCCAGAGTGCTAGAGGAAATAAAAGACATATCCTTCTGAAACAAAAGAAAAACAAAGTAATCAAGGTCTATCACGATGCTTTTTTGTTTGATTTTTTTATTTTTTATTTTTATAATCTATAAATGAAAGTTAATTAAATAAATATTTTATTGCAACGTCTCACTTTTCATCCTTTAACTTGATAAAAATAAATTATTCTAATTTGATAAGTAAAATTAACTCTCTTTGCTATTATTTATTTAGCTTGATCCAAAATATGAAAGTTAAACTAATTAATATTCGATGTGAATATGAATATAAATTGTGGCAATCTCAATTTTTTCTTAAAACATGAGTCTTACACTTTCCTAACCTAATCCATTAAAAAATTTAAAAATAATAATTTTTTCCTACCTTACTCTATCCTGTCCTATTTAAATTGCCCTGCCACGCCCCAATTGCCGCCCCTAGTAGCATTCCGAGAAATCCATATCTCTATAATTGAGAAATCACAAGATGGATAATAAACAATCCAGCTACTTTTTATTACTTCCAAATACATAAGGTTAACAAAATAATTATCATTGAGACCAAACCACAGTAAGGACAACTATTGATGAGCAGGACAACAATTATTAATATTCCTTTTATGTTTTCTGTTATGAGTAACTAATATTCTATAAGCACGTTACTGGTGAAATTTGCAGTTATCCAACAATATATGGCGGTGAAAAAAAAAATTAAAAAATATATATATTGTGTGTGTGATTGCCAAATTAATTTTTGAAGTACCTCATCCCAAGTAGTGTCTCGAAATATCACTATTCAGTATTCACTACGTTCATAATACATAAAATATTATATTTAATATAAATATATAGATAAAATATGCATACTTATTATTATACGATATATTCAACAAATATTAATATTATTTGCGAAAATTATGCGTAAACGCTGCTGCATTAATGTGAGTATTTTTTATGAAAGGGCCAAAGACCAATTCTCGTTATTGTAGGTACTAATATATATCAGTAGGTGAAAGCGTTCCGTCCACTGGCCGTCAGCAAAAACCCCGTTCCGGCAAGTTGCGGTAGGTGAAGAGCCTACATGGAAAATGCTGAACTTTCAATAGGTCAACTTTGAATCCCAACTTTGACCAAATATTCTTCTTTTTAAATCCCAATCCCCCATCACCTAATAATAAGACTGCAATTCTTAGTAGAAATAATTTTTAAAGTTTTTATAATACAATTTAATTCTTATAAATAAAAAATTTAAAAATATAATTTTTTCAGTTAAAATTATTAATAAGCGAGAAATCTTATTTTCTCGAGTTGAACTACTTTCACCAACCACATAGGTACAGACTCCTACATTTTTCATATTTCCCCCCAAAAAAATTTTGCAAAAGGAAAAAAGAAAAAAAAGTTTCCAAGAAGTTGCCCCTTAACTACCCTAAATACCCATCAACTCCCTTTCACCAACCACACTCTTGTGTCTTTCGTTTCATATATATTCATCTATTTTGGACATTCATCTTCAGGACACCCAAAGCTAAAAATCTATTTTCCTTTTTAGCTTTCAGCGTGCTCCAATTTTTTCCTTTTTGGCTCTCAAGTTTTCAACTCTCGAACTAGCTAGTAGCAAGCAAAGATGCCGATGGATATCGAAACAAAGCAATCAGGAGATTTAATCTTCCGATCGAAACTCCCTGATATTTACATCCCCAAACATCTGCCGTTACATTCTTATTGCTTCGAAAACATTTCGGAGTTCAGTTCCCGCCCCTGTTTGATTGATGGTGCTAATGACCAAATCTACACTTATGCTGAAGTCGAGCTCACTTCGAGAAAAGTCGCTGTTGGTCTTAACAAATTAGGGATCCAACAGAAGGACACCATCATGATCCTCTTGCCTAATTCCCCTGAATTTGTTTTCGCTTTTATGGGCGCATCGTATCTAGGGGCCATTTCCACAATGGCCAATCCGATGTTTACCCCAGCAGAGGTTGTAAAGCAAGCCAAAGCCTCAGGCGCCAAAATCATTATCACGCTAGCTTGTTATGTGGGGAAAGTGAAGGACTATGCGATTGAAAATGATGTGAAGGTAATTTGCATCGATTCGGCACCGGAAGGTTGTCTCCATTTCTCCGAATTGACTCAATCGGACGAACACGACATTCCTGAGGTGAAAATCCAGCCGGACGACGTCGTAGCGCTGCCGTATTCCTCTGGCACTACGGGTCTGCCGAAAGGGGTGATGTTGACACACAAGGGATTAGTCACGAGCGTTGCGCAACAAGTTGACGGCGAAAATGCCAACTTGTATATGCACAGCGAGGACGTGTTGATGTGTGTGCTGCCTTTGTTCCATATTTACTCCCTCAACTCTGTTTTGCTCTGTGGATTGAGAGTCGGAGCAGCCATTTTGATTATGCAGAAATTCGACATTGTTCAGTTTTTGGAGTTGATACAGAAGTATAAGGTGTCAATTGGGCCATTTGTACCACCTATTGTTCTGGCCATTGCTAAAAGTCCTTTAGTTGATAATTATGATCTTTCCTCAGTAAGGACAGTCATGTCTGGTGCTGCACCATTAGGAAAGGAACTTGAAGACACTGTCCGAACCAAATTCCCTAACGCTAAACTTGGTCAGGTAAAAAAAAAAAACTCAAGTGTTTATTTCATTAGAATTTTGAGTTTATGTCTTCTAAATAATAATTTAAAAAATTAGTTATTATATTTTAAATAAATTATTTATATATTAGATACTTTTTATTACAAATATGTGTACACCAAAATTATTGAATTTTTAATCTTTATGTTCTTATCCTAAAATACAATCCATGTGTTGATCTTTATAGTCGGTCAAAGTTCGGAATTTGATGCACATGAAAGTTGAGATTTGATGAATGGGCACACACGCTGGTTTTCCAAAAAGTATAGTTGTCAAATGTATTAAAAATAATAATTTTAAAATAATTATTAATTTTAAAATTCATAAATAATTAATGATTTTTCAACTCTATTTTTAATATTTAACTTATTTTAGAATGATTATTATATGTTTTTAAAATATAATTATTAATCAATAGGATTATATTAGTTAAATTGTAATCTCTATTAATTTTTTAAAAAATATATATAAATCTTATCGTAACAAATAAAAAAGAACGCAGGAGGTAATTTTTTTTTAAAAGATCTTGTGAACCCAACATGGCCACTCAAAATTTAATTGTATTTTTATACTTTTTTCCCCCTATTGTAGAGTTACAAATGGATTTTGCTTGACTGAGTAAAATTTTGGTCGGTAAACGTCTATTCCTAAAAAAAAATTGGTGAGACAGATTATCCGTTTGAAAAATCTTGCAATGTAGCATTTCCACTTGTTAAAAATAAAAGATGTACAAAAAATACTGCACACCTTTGTGGACATCTTAATTTGGACTTTTGATAATACATTTGCTTTATGGTTACCCAATCAGAATATACTGTAGTATTTTATTATTTTTGAATAAATTGACTAATAAATATGTTATTAAATTTAATAGGGTTATGGGATGACGGAAGCCGGGCCGGTGCTGGCAATGTGTTTGGCCTTTGCAAAAGAACCCTTTGATATTAAATCAGGGGCATGTGGTACTGTCGTCAGAAACGCCGAGATGAAAATTGTGGATCCCGATACGGGTTGTCCTCTGCCCCGAAACCAACCCGGTGAGATTTGCATTAGAGGTGATCAGATCATGAAAGGTACGTTTTTTATTATTATCATAAAATCTTAATATTACAAGTGATTATTCTGCACCAACTTTAGTTTTTGTGTCAAACTTAGTGTTTACATATATATTATCATTTGCTGTTTTCATAATAATTGTCTTCACACACTTTAAAAAATAAACCAAGTGTTATGTTAGGTGAACCATACATATTTAATTCTAAAATACACGTTTTTCTTTTTCCAGTTTTCTTGGGGCACGTTACATATTACAATGTGTTAAGAATCAATACACCAACTAGTGGACCCCACACCAAGATGTATTAGGTTCCATTAATATATATATTTTCAGCCTTTTATTTTGGTCACATAGCTGACAAACAATCTGTTTAGATCGCAGAGTAAAAATTAATGTTGATTTGATTGATCTTACAGACGCCACTATATAGTCTCTTCCTTTTTAATATATTTTATTTGATTTTGTTATGACATTAAATTTTAAAATAATTAAATATATTAAAATATTTTTAAGATTTTATAAAAAATTAAAGGAATTCTTTTTTTTAAAAAAAATAAACTAAAACGAAAAAGATACTAATATCAAAACCTCACCTACCCTTTCTCCCTCCATTTCTTGGAAAAAGCAGAATATACGGTAGAGAGCCGAACTTCAGGCATTTATGTGGGTGCAAAGAAAAGGTACAAGACGCTGCTAACCGCCAATGTGGTTGCATTTATATGATATCATATCACATCATCAATAGATAGAAAAGTATAAATCACAACCAAATTAGTCCTACTAGTAGTAACACTAATCTAGGAGTACCTTTCTTCCTATTGTTGGAAACTTGGAGGGCCTTACTATAAAGTGATTTGAGCACAACACGGTGGGTCTATTTACTCGCCCTAAATTTAAATGTTTTATTCGTTTTGATATCATATTAAATTGTGTAATCAGTTTATTTAAAAAATTTAGATTATTAGCGAGAATATGCTTTTAGTTACTTAATTATATTACATTTTTCAACAAAAATTAATAAAAATAATAATTATTTTATTGTAGGTTACTTGAATGATCCTGAATCCACGACAAGAACAATAGACAAAGAAGGATGGTTACACACGGGCGACATTGGGTTCATCGACGATGATGACGAGCTTTTCATTGTGGACCGATTGAAGGAGTTGATCAAATACAAAGGATTTCAAGTGGCACCCGCGGAGCTTGAAGCTCTTCTCGTCAACCACCCCAGCATTTCTGATGCTGCTGTTGTCCCGTAAGTTGGTTATAATTTTTGTAATGTACAACTATTAAAGGCCTAAAGTACATACGATGCAGCTAGCTAGAAAATGGTCAAAATTCTCATAATTTGTTATAATTGTGTTGAGCAGAATGAAAGATGAGCAAGCGGGAGAAGTTCCGGTGGCTTTTGTTGTCAGGTCAAATGGATCCGCCATTACTGAGGATGAAGTCAAGGATTTCGTCTCCAAGCAGGTTCGTTTCACAATTATAATAATTAAGCAGTTATATATTTAAATAAAAATCTTGTATATGATAATAAATAATATCAAATAAATTGTTGCAGAGAACAAGGTGTGATTTTAGTTTTCTTTTTATCAAATATTTTCAGGTGATATTCTATAAGAGAATAAAGCGTGTATTTTTCGTGGAGACGGTACCAAAATCTCCGTCAGGAAAAATTCTGAGAAAGGATTTGAGAGCTAGACTGGCTGCTGGTGTTCCAAATTAATTAATTCCTTTTGTTATTTTCAATTGCGGTGGCAATAACCAAAACAAGCTTCGCCATTATTAGAGAGAGATACCATATGTTATTTCAATTGTACCTTCAGTTCAACGACATGTTCGATCAATGTAATTGCCAGTTTGTTTGGCAACGGGCGGAATATGTCTGTAAATTAATTTATAAGACTTGTGTATCAAGATTATGTGTTCACATTGTTGTTGGAATTACTAAGAATGATCCGTAAGTTCAGACTATTTCTTCATACGTTTTTTTGGGGAAAAATTTCATATACGTCATCGAGCTTTAGAAAAGGCTCATTCATGGCATCCGTTAAAAATTAGGCTCATTTATGTTACTACCGTTACTCAAATGGGTCATTTATGCCATTATTTTTTAATAGACCCTATATCTGGTTTTTGAAAATCAGACTGGACACGTGAAAAAAATTTATTGAACCTCGACAATTAAAAAATCACTCATTAAACTACCCATCCAACCTAATCTACCGGACTCATGACCCTTTGCCCCATTGAAACTCACAAACTTTTAACCCAAGCCATTAATACCAAATAAAACTCAATTCCCACCTAATTTCACTATTTGTTTATTGACAGAGACCCAGAAATTTTCTCAATCTTGCCTTCCCTTTTGAGAACTGGAAATCTCCCTTCAAAAGCCAAAAGATTTGATATTCAAGATTTTGTTTTTGAATCTCAGTACTATGGTATAGAGCACCTTTTGTTGAATTCCCAATCGAACCCATCTCAGTTTGAGCTTTTTTATCTTGAAAAATCTGTGATTTTACTCTTGAGTGGTAGGGATTCACCTACTGCTATCTTCACAACTCAGCTAGGGTCCGTTCATGTTGCTCATGGTTGTAAAGTCATTTCATTTGATTGGTCATTGAAGAGAAAATCAACCATTTAAAAACAATTTGCTGGAATTGATTCTTTGTTATTTTTGTTCCCAAATGTTGTTGTTGTTGCTGTTGCTTGAATATCAAAGCTTTTGGCTTTTCAAGGGAGATTTCTAGTTCTAAAAAGAGAAAGCAAGATTGAAAAAATTTCTGAGTTTCTGTCAAGGGCCGTGAAATTTGGTGGAAATGAAATTATTTTTGGTATTAATGGGTCGTATTAAAAGTTTGTGGGTTTTAATGAAAAAAAGGGTTATGGGTCTGGTAAATTACGTTGGATGGGTAATTTAATAAGTGATTTTTTAATTGATGTGTTTCATTAAAATTTTGCCACGTGTTCGATCTGATTTTCAAAAATCAATATTGGGTCTATTAAAAAATAATGGCATAGATGACCCCTTTGAGTAACGGTCGTGGCATAAATGAGCCCAACTTTTAATGGATGATATGGATGAGTCTTTTCCTAAAGTTCGATGACATATCTGAGCTTTTTCCTGCTCTTAACTTTCAGATAACATATCCATTAATGGTAATTGTTGCCGATTAATACTAACTGTTTTATATGAAAAAATAATTATAAATAAGACATGTTCGATTAAAAGTCTCTAAGCACAAATTTTGAAAGACGTTCGTTGATTTTCTTAAAAAATAATATATTTTATTTTATAGTTTTTGTGCATTTTGTGTGAAAAATAACCGACGAAAGTATATCAATTTTTTTATTAGTCTATTAATCGTCTTTAAAAAAGAATCATTGATACTCTGACGGAGTACGTTAAATTTTAGAAATTTTTAGTTGTAATGTTAGCAATGAACAGGAGTGCCCCCCCCCCCCCCCCCCTCCTTTTTTTTTTTGACTTGTATTACAAAATGAGTTCTTTTTAGAGAAAATTTCATAAATGGACAATAATTTGGAAGAGAATATGTTTAAATAGTAATATTTACTTATTTACATAAAATGACAATATTTTATGTGCCGTGTGTTGTATTTAACATAGGTAATAACAAAATACAAATATAAGATTTGAAATTTGAGTAATTTTTGGGACTATGTCTCAAATAAAAATTCAGTTACCATAAATCACTCAAGTGATAATTATTCCGTTCCATTAATAATAGGATTCTAATAAAAGGACATAATTCTTATTTACCATAACAATTTGTGAAATAATTTTTTTTTTAACAAAATAGTTTATTTCCTGTTACAAAATAGCATAATAAGAAAAAGTAAATAATAAATGAATAATTTGTATCATAAAATAGAAACAAAAAATACATAAAAGATTTTGTATTTGAATGTATGAAAAATAGAACTAATATATATTCTTGCTAAAATAAATATTTTGTAAAGATAAATACATAACAATTCCAACAAATACATATCAGAAATATGTAAATGTATATGTATTTGAATGTATGAAAAATAGAACTAATATATGTTCCTGCTAAAATAAATATTTTGTAAAGATAAATACATAACTATTCCAACAAATAACACACACACACACACATATATATACCTCTTGTTAATCGTTTGGGTGTTGTATTTGCCGCTATTGATGAAGCTTTGAATACTCAAAATACAAAATCCTAAAATTTAAAAATATACACGGTTACAAAATTAAATATCTAAATACATATAATACATAAATTATAAAATGTATAAATATGATTTTCAAAATCAAAAAATAAATCAACTTGAGATTTCAAAATATCATAAAAATTTGAATTTTAAAAAAATAAATAAATATTTTAGCGAATTAAAGAAGAAAAAAATATATTTAAAATTAAAACAAATAGAAATCAGGAATGAGACTTACTTGATTTAACAAGATTATGTAACAATTGCGGCGGATTTTGCGAGATTTGTGGGCAGTTAAAAGAGGAAAATATGAGTTGGAGATGAAGACGATGGAGAGAGAGAAGAAGAAATGAGTTGAGTGGGGAGTTACTGCAGTAAATTAAGGAACATGGTAAAAAAAAGTAAAAATACAAAATAAAAGAATAAAAAATGACACATTAAATGAAATAAAGTCATTATGTGTAATTTTTTAAAATTATGACCAGTAGACGTAAATAGTTTCTTAAATGTACTACGATATGTAAGTTTTCCTTTTTTTTTAATTTGTATTAGAGTTGAGTTGAAAATTGAGAAGCTGATACTTGAGTTAAATCTACATGACCCGAATGATATGAAAAACAAAATACATGACATTATTTAATTAAATATTTCATACCTTTTAAAAATATTTATCAATACACATTGAATAATTTATAACAAATAATATTTTTTAAGTAATGCATAAAAAATAAAATAAAAGATTAAAATTAAAAATAAAAACAAAGTTGAAAAGAATGTGTATGTATTTCACTTTTTTTATTACGTTACGAAATATATATCTTGCTACTACATAGTAATAAATGTACATCCTTAATTACATATCTTTCACATTTAATGGAGTGAGATTCATGCATGCTATCACTTATCTACGATAGCAGCAAACTCCATTTCGAAAACCAGAGAAGAGATCATATTGATTGAAATTGAAACAAAGCAATAATGACAGTGGGTCTCTTTTGCCTGGAGCACTTTGCCACTATTTTGTTTCACATAATTACGGAGGAATTGATTTTTATTTTACATTTTCTTCTATAATATTAAATATATTTTTTGTTTTAATTAATTTATTTTTATTTTAGTTCAATTTTTTTTAAAAAAATATTATTTTTTAAATTTAACTTTTCATATAACACGTTTAAAATCACATGAGTAAAAAGCATTTTGTTATATTTTATATAATTTTAATTTAAGATTACGAAATTCAAAAGTGTTCTTCTTTACTTTTATTAAATTTTATGTTAAATCAAAATCAAACGAACAAATTGAAATGGAGGAAATAACATTTATCAATTTATGTTTGGATGCATATTGTTTGTTGCTTTCACGTATAAATATTATATTAATGTGAAGTGATTCATATAATTTTATTTAATTAAGATTTAACTATAAAATATTGATTAAATAAAATTATGCATTATATTTAGGATTACGTAAAAGGTCATAGATATTAAATAAGGATTAATGTTTAATTGATCTACAATTTTATTTAATGAAAGATTAGTCACGATATTTTTAATTGAAATTTTTTTTGAAGTTAAAGATCACATTAAAAAAATTAGAGATTGAAATTTTAATTAATTATGCACAATATAATACAAGATATTCCATACGTTTCTGTTGTTGGAAGCTTAATAATGTATGCTCGAGTTCGTTACAAGAACTTGATATTGCATTTGCTGGTAGAATGTTAGGAAGATATGATAGTAGTCCAGGTCTTGACCATTGGAGAGCTGCAAAAAAAATTTTAACATATCTTTTAAGGGGGACAAAAAACTACATGCTTACGTATAAATGCTCGGATGACTTTGAAGTTTGAAGTCATTGGCTATTCTTATTCAGACTTTGTTGTTTGTGTTGATTTGCGAAAATTAACTTCTGGATATATTTTTATATTTGCCGATGGAGCTATATTTGGAGGAGTGCCAAACATACTTTGAAGCTAAATTCGTTTCCTGTTTTGAGATTACCTCACTTGGTATATGGTTGAAGCGTTTCACTATTGGGCTTAGAATTGTCAACTTTGTCTCCAAGCCATTAAGGTTATATTGCGATAATTCAGTTATTATTTTTATGACTAAGATTAACAAAAATAAAAATTCGAGCAAGTATATCAACATCAAGTATCTATCCATAAAAAAATATGTTAAAGATAATAAAATGGTCATTAAACACGTTAGCACTAGACTGATGTTAGTTTGATCCTGTAACTATAGGCATGCCACTACGAAAATTTAAAGATCATGTGGTCGCACTGAGATGTGGTTCCCTATGTAATTTTTTGTTGCAACAATAAATGTTGATGAAACTCTATTCTATATGATATTCTCATATTTGTTATTGTGTGCCCATTAAATTATTTGAGGAATATCGCTAAAGTATAAACCTAAAATAAACATTAACTTTATTCATTGAGTAAGATGGGCTAAAATTTAGAGATATAATGCATTGTGATACCAGACGCTAATTGTAATTTCACAACAATGGTTGGAGGTATGTGAATTCATTATTCTTGTTGAATTTTGCTTTATGGATGAATTTACGTGCTTGAATCATGTAATTAACTTAATTACACACATAAATTATTATTGTTCTTATATAAAAGGTAACACTATGGATTGATGACGACATCTAAATGATTTAGATTCAGTGATTAATGACATTGATTGAAATCTTAAAATCTCATATTCAAATTTCATCAAAGATAAAATATTAAGTGTTTTTAAGTCATTGAAAAAAATTTGCGAGTAAAAAAAATACTCGGAGTCAGAAAATACGGAATGTTCATGTAGCACTTGAAGATCCTATTTGTGCAAATCGTATTGCCCATCCATTATAGAAGCTGAATACGCTGGTTGAGAATCTTAAAATCTCATATTCAAATTTCATCAAAGATAAAAATATTAAGTAAATTTTTAGTCATTGGAAAAACAATTACGAGTACAGAAAATACTCAGAGTCAGGAAATACGGATGTTCATGTAACATGTCAAGATCCTATTTGTGCAAGTCATACCGCCCATCTACTATAGAAGCTGAAGACTCTGTTAGAGTCCAGTGCTGATAGCCCAAGCCCACTAGTCTCTTTAGTCTGAAATTCATAGAGGCCCATATTTGTTAGGCCGGTCCGTTAAGAAATTTTCCCATTTCCCCATATTTATTACATTCACATGTTGTGCTTGTAATTAATAATATGTTGAAATTGGATGTGTGTTGGGAAATTTGTGTATTCCATTCTAAGATTTTCTTTTAGCTTCGATTTGCCATTTTAACTTGGGTTTAGCCATTAAGAAGCTCCGTTAACATCGAGTTGTGATAAAGTGATAAGTACTTTTTTAATTCATTATCAAAGGTCTGAAGTTCCTTTTTTTAGAAGTATTTTATCTCAATATAAAAATTTTCAATAAATATCTAAAATTATTATAAATTTGATACAAATACCGTATATCAGATAGAAACTAATTTTAAAAAAACTTCTGCTTACACTGGTTACAAGCATTTCCTAAATTCTTGGTTCACATAGATAGACACTAAACACCCAAAGCCTTGAATTCAAATAAATTTCACTCATCTAGATTATTCTCTTCATTTAAAATAGGATATGTTGGATCTTCTTTATGTTTAGACTAAATTTTATTTAAATGCCTTAATCTTTTGGATTTAGAAAACAATACCCTCTTCATCTTTTAACAGAGACAATAAATCCCTTTAATTTTAATTCATGATTAAATGATTTGGATCATTACAGATACCATTTAAAATAGGAAATAGTACACAAAATACCTCATAAAAACAAATTAATTACTTCGATTTGCTCTTTTTCATACTAATTTTATTAATACCCATTTGGGGCAAACTATTTACTATAAATGTCCCCCCACCCCCACCTTATTTACACGCTACACTGCTCATTTTTTCTCTCTTTTTTGTCTTTTCATTTATTGTCTTTATCCTTTATTTATTATTTTTGTGCTTTCATTTATTGTTTTGTCATTTTCTCATTTATTATTTTTATTCTTTTGTCTCTTTTTATCTTTTATTAGAGATATTATTTCATAAATTTTTTATTATTTTTTTCTTTTTTTTACCTATTTTTACGCTTGATTCTTTTTTTTTTGTTAGTTAATCTTCTATTTATTTATTTATTTTGGTTTCTTTCTCTATCTCTATTTTTTAAAAGATAAAAATATTAATCAAAATTTTTTAGATGAATAAAATATAAAAAATTAGACTATGACTTTTTTTCTTTTTATTGTCTTTATTTTATTTCTTTTAGCAGTAATTAATGCACCCTCATAGTAGCAGCAATTATTGAACTAACAAAACTATTTTGGTTTCTTTCCTCCAATAATTAATGTTATTCTCCTTTTGTTCCTCTTTTTTACGTTTCATATTCTTCTTTTGTTCTTTTTTCTCTTGCTTTATTTTTCTCCTGTTGGCTCTTTTTTTTTTTTGTTTTTTCGCTTGTTATCTTTTTTCTTGTCTAATTTTTTTAATTTATTTTTATGATACTCTGTCAGTATATAATATATACTATGTGGGTATCATAGAGGATCAAAAAGTGTCTTATTGAAGCAGACCTCAGCAATACATGACAGTATATAAATATACTATGATGGTATCATGAATGACTGATGAGTGTCTTACTGAAGAATTGAAGTAGACCTTAGTGATACCACGACAATATATAGATATACTATGATGGTATCATGAAGGATTGAAGCAAAACTCAATGATACTAGACCAGTATATAGATATATTGCGATGGTATCATATAGGACTGACGAGTGTTTCATTGAAGGATTTGAAGCAAATCTCAATGATACTATGACAGTATATAGATTTATTGTGATGGTATCATTGAAGACTGAGAAGCTTCTCACTAAAAGACCGAAACAAACCTTAATAATATCATGCTACCATATAAATATACTATGATGGTATCATAAAGAACAGAGGAGTTTCTTAATGAAAGACAAGAAGATCTCAATGATACTATAACAGTATATAGATATATTGTGATGGTATTATTAAGGACTGGAGCAAACTTGAATGGTACCATGACATTATATAGGTATACTGTGATAATATAGAGGACTGAGGAGTGTCTCACCGAAGGACTGAAAAAACCTTAATGATACCATAATATTATATAGGTATACTGTGATGGTATCATAGAACGCTGAGGAGTGTCTTATTAAAGACTTGAATCAGACCTCAATGACAACATTGCAGTATATAGATATATTGTGATGGTATCATAGAGGACTAAGGAGACTTGCTGAAGGAGTGGAGCAAACCTCAATGATACCACACTAGTATATAAATAAAATGTGATGGTATCATTGATGATTAAAGCAGACCTAAATGATATCATGGCAGTATATAGACATACTATGATTGTATCACGAAAGACTGAGAATTTTCTCCCTAAAGGACTGAAGTTGGCCTTAATGATTCTATGCTAGTACATAGATATACTATGATGGTATCATGGAGGACTAAAGAATGTCTTATTGAAGGATTGAAACAGTCCTCCATGATACCATGCAGGTATATAGTTATACCGTGATGGTATCATGGAGTGCTAAAGAATATTTCATTGAAAGACTGAAGTATTCATTCATGATACCATGTCAGTATGTAGAGTATTCACTGAAGGACTAGAGGATACCTCAATGAAATAAAAAAAATTTAAAAATTAGAATAAAAAAAAGATTAAAAAATAAATGAAATTAGATTATAAAAAAAATTATATAAATTTATTTTTAAAAAATAAATAAATAAGATGAAAAAAGAAACAAAAGCAGAAAAAAAGAAGAAGAAAGGAACCAAATTTAAAATTGAAATTAGATTTCGGTGAAAAAAAATAAGAAATAATATAATTTGAGATTTTTTTTAAACAAAAATAGAGAAAAAAAGATAAAGAATAAAGAAAAACAAAAAAAAAAAAGAGTAGATAAATAAAAAATTTGAACAATCAAAAGAAAATGAGCCAAATTTGAACATGAAATTAGATTATGGTGAAAAACAAGAATAATAATTTGAAAAAAAAAATACTTTTTAAGAATATTTTTTTTATTAATTTTAATTTTAATAAATAAACTAGTAATTTTAGTATTTTTTTGAAATTACTTCTTGTTGTAATCAAATTATTTAATTTTTAAAAATATTTTTATTAGTCTATATATAATTAGCTATTGTATTTATTTTTTAATTAAAAATGTAAAATTAAAAAACAAAAAGAAGAGATCATAAAGTCGTCACAAAAACTTAAATTAATTTAAAAAAGAAATAAATTAAAAAAAGAAAGAGAAAAAGAAATAAAATAATACTATGATAGTGACAACAAAGAGACAAAAAAAAAAGGGCAACGCTGATATCAGCATAATGTCAGCCCGAAAAAGAATATATAAAATGAGATATTTTGTGTAACTATTTTTCAGGGCATCAGAGTAAAGGAGTATTTTCATAAAAATATTTTTCTTTTTATGGACAGTTATGTAAGTTTCCCTTTAGAATATCAAACATAACTCTCAAAGTACCACGTTCAAGTAGATACTTAGGACCAACAACAGTTCACCGAACAAAAGGTGCACGTTCTCAAGGGATGGGGCTTTAACTGAAGAACCTTAAGTAAATACATAAAAGAAGAAATTACATAATTAAAAAAAATCTTACTACATATTTATAATATATAACTATACTTTTAAAAAATTACAAAAAATAGCAAAATAATTACACAAATAGCTTTTACCATGTGGTTACCATGTATCAACCTTTTTACCTTCTCTCTCTAATCCCAATACCCATATTTTGCTCCATTTAAAACACCGCATTTTCATCTTTAGAATTCTCCCAATTTTTCCTCTGATTTTCTCTCTCACGATTTTCATCCGTTTTTCTCTCTCAAGATCCTCGATTATTTCGTGATTTTTGTATAAGTTTT
The DNA here is from genome assembly GCA_035772735.1 of Datura wrightii. Taxonomy (NCBI): domain Eukaryota; kingdom Viridiplantae; phylum Streptophyta; class Magnoliopsida; order Solanales; family Solanaceae; genus Datura; species Datura wrightii. Next base: position 177,695,261 of record JASDFA010000010.1, on the reverse strand, counting down.
TACTCATTTTGTTGTGTATTTCACTTATCTTACTTCATACATCTTTTTTAACAACTTAAAATTTTAGGGTTTTTATCAAGGTATAATCTTGCTTAAAAATGACGGATGAATCATCTTTTAGAAGACTAACCCAAGGATGGAGTAGGGTTCCGCCGGCAATACTGTAACAGTGAAGATAAACTTAGATATCCGGCGAAGGTCACCATGCCAAAGAAATCAAAGTAAAATTTTAAAATAGTTATTCTCCATTTCGATTTTTTTGAGAAGATTGATAACTCAAAAAAGTCAAAACCACTGAATTAAACCCTTGACCTGCTACTTTTCCTTCAATTTCACTGCACACTCTAAAAAAATTGCAAAAATTCTCAAAAAGAAACTAAGAAATTAATGAGGTTTTTTCTTTCTGTTCTTAGAATCAATTTGTGAAAGAACAACAAAAGATAAACAATGGAGGAGAAAGAAAGAGTTCTTTTTTTTTATTTCAAGAAGAGGGCTTTTGGATACATGTACCAGTATCAAATTTTTTCAATTTTCTAGTGAAACACATAATTTTTATTTAGGTAGTGAGTTTTTGATACATGTATCGGTGTCAGATTTTTGATAATTCCAAAACTATAATGTACCAATATATTACTTTGTGGATATCAATATATTTGTACCAATTGTTATTAGTATGTATCAATATTTTTTAGTGATGCATAAATGTTAATTACCGATATTTGCTTTGTGTATCACTTTAGGGAATCTTGCCCTTTATTGTTTTGTTGCCCATGTATCAGTATCTTGAATAAATTATAAATTAAAAACCCTCATGTTTATCAATGTATGACAACTGTATCAATTTTTATAAAACATATAATATTATAGAATTTTGCACATTATAGACTCTTTGATTGTGCATTTATTTTTAGTATGTATCAATATTTTCAGTGAAACACATAACTTTCATTTGGATGGATGAGTTTTTGATACATGTATCAATTTCTGAATGTAGGTAGTTAAATTTAGATATATGTTTCAGTATCCGGATTTATCAAAAAGTTATTCCCCATAAAATCCGCGATTTTGTAAAGTTTTTGCGGATATGAATTAATTGTTTTAACTTTTCTAAATATGGTTAAAAAAATGAGATCAAAATGGAGAGAGATTTTCTCCCATCAAATATGCAAGTTTAGTTAATTAGATATTAAATAGAGTCATTATAGGAGAAAAATTAAGAGTTTGAATTTAATGACATCGATTACGCAGAACTTATTTTGGTGTACAGATGACATACATTAAGGAGGGTTTTAAGGGTTTGATACTCTGATACAAATATAATCTGTTACACCCCGTAAATTTTAAATAAATAAATAGCCTAATGTCGTGTGGGTTAAGGAATTTAGAAAGCAAAAAAAAAAAAAAAAAAAAAAAACTTAAAATAATAATTAAAAATAAGGTCGGTTTTCATCTTCATATAAGATGATTTCCAGCAAGAAACAGAGGGTAGCCATTCTTAGGCAAACCCACGATAATATATATAAATTTCCTTCCAATTACGCGTCGAAACGCGGTCTAAACTCCGTTCCGGCTTAGGTACAGGTGTATAAAGCTGCAGAGAGCAATCCTACGGAGTTGGTTTCGTGAAATTTGGTCGTCGAAACGTCGTGCTACCGAGGTAAAGTAAATAGAATTTCTTTAAATTAGTACCAATGTGTTCCTAGCGTTGCAGTGAGCATTTATCCCTTCTGGACTATCGAGAAATAACGAGTTTTTGACCGTTTTCTGAAAGGTTAAAGTTGGGATAAATATATATATATCAAAAGTGATAATTTCTCCCGAATATTAATGTATTTAGTTTTAATTGCCGTGTATATGAATGTAGTTGGGAGAAACAGCAGAAGTACCGACGGACATCACATCGGCCAGTCGGGTACTCAGAAACCAGGTATGTAAAGTTATTCTTTCGGCAAGCCAGGAAGTACAGCTTAGAAAGTAAATAGAATAAAGGCTATTAACCGATACCCAATGTACAGGAACGATTTTAGTACAATTTCCAGCAAGCATGCTAGTATAACATTACGTATCATGCTATAATCAGAATAATAGATAGTCAGGTAATACGTATTACATTTGTTGAGATTGTACTCAGTAGTAGATGGCATGTTCTATGTTATTGAGTTATACTCAGATATAATCAGATAGACAGATAAAGGCCAGGCAGCAGTTAGCCAGCAATCAGGAATAGTGTAAAACAGAATATAGTTTCAGTTATTTATTACAAACTGGCCTTGAGATACAAGAAGAGAATATGATTAGTATTTTTCATTTGAGCATGCTTGCTGTGTATGTGTTTTGTATGTTGAGACTTGTTGTGGCATGTGGGCACCCTTTAGCATCCCCACCGCCCCTGGGTTATAGCTGTGTCGATACCAGATTCAGATACCGCCACCAGCTGGGCGATGCCGTCCGACTAAAGGACGATGATGGCCGACCACCATGATAATACGGTCCAGACCACCCTGCTTGCAGGGGTAGTTCAGTTTACTCTGCGCAGAGCTAGCACACCCTGTTTACAGGGACAGACCACTCGGTGTGCACACCTGTGCCCAGAGGCAGGAGTCTTCGGACTCAGACACAGTTTATTGTCAGAGGCCAAGGCCTGAGCTACGTACCCAAGGGGGCCGGTAGGAGGAGCTCACAGTTATAAGATGAGTGGAGTGACTTGTTTTGGTTGGCTTAGACCCGGGTAGGGGTAAATAGATTGCTTGCTTGGTTGGCACCTTCCGGCTTATGGGGGTCGGTCAGGTATTGTGTGTATTATTATGTATATTGATATGTGCTAGTAGATATTGATAGACAGAAGGACGACACGTCTTCAGGTACGCTCAGTTAGTTACAGAATGTATAACTCTCCCCAGTTATCCTCAGCTAGATAGACTCAGCTACTTCTTGCTTAACTGTCATGTTATTGTGCTATTCGTTTCAGTTGCATATTTCAGTTTGCTTTACATGCTCAGTACCTGTGGTACTGACGCCCAGCGGGGCGCTGTATTGCCTGCCTACAGGTACTCACGGACGAGGAGCCGATCCCTCGTGATTCCAGCCAGCCAGTGAGTCATCAGCTCCTGTCATCCGGAGTCTGATTCCCAGAGGTGTAGCTCCTTTTCTTTTGTTGTGCAGTATGGGTAGGTCGGGGCCCTGTCCCGATCATTTCTATTAGTTTCTTACGGTATTCGTAGAGGCTTGCAGTCTGTATATATATTCCCTGTGGTTAGTTAAGCCGGTCGTGTGAGGCCGTGCGGTCTGCTGTAGCTGTTTAGTATTTCAGTTTATGTTGGCCGTGTGGGGCCTTAATTTGATAGTAGTGGTGACCTTGCCGGTCACGTAGTTATTAGCAGTCTTGTGTTGAGTTACAGATAACTAGACAGCAAGGTGGCCTTGTCGGCCCACATAGGTTCCTTGTTATAAGCCTGTTTCTGGTTAGCTGTTGTTGCAGGTACAGATGGCTACAGGCCAGTTGGCCGGAGGCTGTATTTACAGCCGTTATATAGCCGATTTGTTTCTTGAAATAGGGCCAAAGCCAGCCAAAGCACCAGATGTGCTCAGGCTGGACCATTTAGTAGTCTAGAGTCTAGCAGGCACCAGGTGCCCGTCATACCCCCCAAGGTGGGGTGTGACAAACTTGGTATCAGAGCAGTTCGTGTCCCAGGGAGTCTGCAAGCCGTGCTAAGCAGAGTCTTGTCTATGGATGTGTTGTGCACCACATACTATAGGCAGGAGACTGCGAGGCATGTTAGGATTGTTACTCTTCTTTCTTACTCAGTCGTGTCATAGAACGGTATAGTATAGAGTTGGTCTTTGAAACTCACCGCCCTCTTTGCTTACAGATATTATGGCAGACCAGTGGCACCCAGCTACAGGTAGAAGATTAGATACAGCAGCGGGCGAAGGCACCAGCAGGATGCCTCAGTTACAGCCAGATTCCGCCCGGTCTGAGAGCAATACGGAGGTGTCATCTCGACCCTCCCAGCAGTCTCCGCCTCGCCAGATACCATTTGAGGCAGCACCGCCTTCCACAGCTCCTGCACCCACTTCATCTGATCAGGAGCTGCGTAGTGCGGTGGTTATGTTGACTCAGATGCTAGCTGCTCAGCGTCAGCCAGCACCACCTACAGCAGCAGAATCCCCAGGGGGGCAAGGTAGTTCCAGGGTTAGAGAATTCTTAGCGTTGGGACCCCCTCAATTTACTGGATCGGATTCAGCGGAGGACCCTCAGGACTTTCTGGACCAGATACAGAGGATCTTTAGAGTCATGCACGTAACCCCAGCAGAATCAGTTGAGTTAGCAGTGTTCCGGTTACGGGATATTGCTGTTTTGTGGTACGAAAGTTGGGAGAGGTCTCGGGGAAGAGATGCAGCCCCTCCTACTTGGTCTTGCTTTTCAGAGGCCTTCCTGGACCACTACTTACCCCGGGAGGTCAGACAGACTCGGATGGACCAGTTCTTACATTTAGAGCAGGGGGCTAGGAGCGTTCGTGAATATTCCTTACAATTCGACTCCTTAGCCCGCTATGCTCCAGCATTTGTGGACACCATGTCATCCAGAGTCCACCGCTTTATTATGGGCCTGAATCCAGAATACATAGAGACATGCATGACAGCTACTTTGAGAAAGGATATGGATATAGCCAGGGTGCAGGCCTTCGCACAGACAATCGAGGGCCTGAGGCAGCGACAGCGGGGTGACAGACAGGCGACTTCAGAGCAGCGCCGTAGGAGCAGACCCGCTGAGATGCAGAGGGAAATTCCTAGGGGGCCGAGACCACGGTTTTCAGATAGGCCACCCAGATCTCTACCACCGGTACAACAGCAGAGGGGCAGGTTCATTCGCCGGAGTCAGTCGGAGTCCGGTAGCAGTTCACGGACAGTAGCCTCACCTCAGCAGCGGAGGGTAGAACAGAGTAGATTTACATCCACCCCTTGTCCTATATGTCACCGACTACATTCTGGAGCCTGCAGGCAGGGCTTCCCAGGGTGTTATTACTGCGGCCAGGAAGGGCATTTAATGAGAGATTGTCCAGCCAGGGGACAGGGTAGTCAGGATGATCTGGATAGAGCGTCAGCAGGGCCACGAGTTCCAGCAGCCTCAGCAGGGCGCAGACCCTCAAGTTCAGGGAATAGGGGCCGAGGTAGACCAGGAGCCTCTGGCTCAGGTGCAGGCCCCAGCCGTACCTATGCATTACCGGGGAGGCAGGATTCAGAGGCATCTCCCGACGTGGTCACAGGTACATTGATTATCTGTTCGTATCCTGTTTATGTATTGATTGATCCAGGGTCTACATTGTCATATATCACACCATTTGTGGCCCGAAAGTTGGGTATCGAACCAGAATTGCTTCAGCAGCCCTTTTCAGTGCTTACACCAGTCGGTGACTCGATTACAGCTAAAAGAGTTTACCGGGGGTGTACGGTAGAGGTTGCTGATCGTCAGACCACAGTAGACTTAATAGAACTTGAGATGGTCGACTTCGATGCCATTATGGGTATGGACTGGTTAGTGCCATGCTATGCCAACTTAGAATGCTGGACCAAGACGGTCCGATTTCACTTTCCGGGGGAAGCAATGCGAGAGTGGAAAGGGAGTACACCTACGCCGAAAGGTAGGTTTATTTCCTACCTTAAGGCAAGAAAATTAATAGCAAAGGGATGTATTTGCCACCTAGTTAGAGTCCAGGACGTTCAGGTGAAACCCCCGACTCTTCAGTCTGTTCCAGTAGTTAATGAATTCCCTGACGTATTTCCAGATGAGTTGCCTGGTATCCCTCCCGAAAGGGAGATAGATTTTGCGATTGACTTGTTGCCAAGGACTCAACCTATATCCATTCCCCCGTATCGCATGGCACCAGCTGAGCTTAGAGAGTTGAAAGAGCAGTTAAAAGATTTGCTCGACAAAGGTTTTATTAGGCCTAGTACTTCCCCGTGGGGTGCGCCAGTTCTGTTTGTAAGAAAGAAAGATGGCTCACTCTGAATGTGTGTGGACTACCGGCAGCTGAATAAGGTAACAGTTAAAAACAAATACCCGCTCCCGAGAATAGATGATTTGTTTGACCAGTTGCAGGGGGCCAAATGTTTCTCTAAGATAGATCTAAGGTCCGGATATCACCAGGTCCGGGTTCGGGAGAGGGACATTCCAAAGACTGCTTTCAGGACCAGGTATGGTCACTTTGAATTTCTAGTTATGTCGTTTGGACTGACGAATGCTCCCGCAGTGTTTATGGACCTGATGAATAGCATATTTAGACCGTATTTGGATCTGTTCGTGATAGTATTTATCGATGATATTCTGGTATATTCTCATTCAGAGACAGATCACCGGAACCATTTACGAACAGTACTCCAGATCCTTAGAGAACGTCAGTTGTACGCCAAGTTTTCTAAGTGTGAGTTCTGGCTGAACTCAGTTGCCTTTTTGGGGCACATCGTGTCGGATGCTGGTATACAGGTAGACACACAAAAAATAGAGGCGGTCAAGACATGGCCCAGACCTACCACTCCGACCGAGGTCCGCAGTTTCTTGGGTTTAGCAGGATATTATCGGAGATTTGTTGAAGGATTCTCCACTATAGCAGCACCTCTGACAAAGCTGACACAGAAAGAAGCAAAATTTCAGTGGACGGAGGCATGTGAGCAGAGTTTTCAAGAGTTGAAAGACCGATTGACCTCCGCCCCAGTACTAGCATTGCCAGAGGGAACAGATGGGTATGTGGTGTATTGCGACGCTTCAGGTTTGGGATTGGGTTGTGTGTTGATGCAGCATGGTAAGGTGATTGCTTATGCTTCCAGACAGCTGAGGAAACACGAAAAGAACTATCCGACTCATGACCTGGAACTGGCCGCAGTGATCCACGCTCTGAAAATTTGGAGGCATTATCTGTATGGCGTCCATGTAGACATTTTCACAGATCATAAAAGTTTGCAATACATTTTCACACAGAGGGAGTTAAATCTGCGGCAGCGCCGCTGGCTAGAATTGTTGAAAGACTATGATGTAAATATTCTCTATCACCCAGGAAAAGCTAATGTAGTAGCAGATGCCCTGAGCCGTAAGTCAATGGGGAGTTTGGCGTATTTGCGGCCCGAGAAGCGGGAATTAGCCAAGGAAATTCATCAACTAGCTGGTTTAGCTGTTCGAGTAGTGGAGACAGAAAATAACAGAGCGGTGATTCAGAATTCTGCCGAGTCATCACTAGTTACAGAGGTAAAAGAAAGGCAGTACGAGGACCCTGACTTAGTCCAGCTCAGAGATAGAATTCAGGAGGGTAAAGAGTCAGATTTCCAAGTGACTGAAAATGAAGTACTACGTTGTGGGGGCCGTTTATGTGTCCCGAATGTTTCAGGGCTTCGCCAGCAAATCATGCATGAGGTACATTACGCTCGTTATTCCCTCCACCCAGGAGCAACAAAAATGTACCACGATATCAGAGACATCTACTGGTGGCCAGGTATGAAATCTGAAATAGCTGAATTTGTATCTAGATGTCCTAACTGCCAGCAGGTGAAAGCGGAGCACCAGAAACCGGGAGGTCTGACGCAGGATATAGCTGTGCCTATGTGGAAATGGGAAGCGATAAATATGGATTTTGTAACAGGTTTACCCCGTACCAGGCGTAGAAATGATTCCATTTGGGTAATAGTTGACAGGCTGACAAAATCAGCTCATTTCCTGCCCGTGAAAGTTACCTTCTCTGCCGAGGATTATGCCGAGTTATATATCAGAGAAATAGTTAGGCTACATGGAGTGCCGGTATCCGTTATTTCAGATAGGGGAGCACAGTTTACAGCTAGATTCTGGCAGTCGTTCCAGAGGGGTTTGGGAACGCAGATTAATTTGAGCACAGCATTCCACCCTCAGACAGATGGACAGGCTGAGCGGACTATCCAAACGCTCGAAGATATGCTACGAGCGTGTGTACTAGATTTTGGGGGTAGCTGGGATGAACATCTGTCGTTGATTGAATTTGCCTATAATAACAGTTATCATTCAGCTATCCAGATGGCGCCCTTTGAGGCATTATATGGGCGAAAATGTAGATCGTCGGTGGGCTGGTTTGAAGTGGGAGAATCAGCGTTGATTGGGCCAGACATCATTCAACAGTCAGAGGAGAAGGTAAAGCTTATCAGAGAACGCCTGTTGACTGCTCAGAGCCGCCAGAAGTCGTATGCAGATATGCGGCGTAGAAATTTAGAATTTGCGATAAATGACTGGGTATACCTGAAGGTGTCTCCGATGAAAGGGGTGATGAGATTTGGCAAGAAAGGCAAGCTTAGCCCGAGATTCATTGGGCCATATCAGATTCGGCGAAGAATAGGCCGAGTTGCATATGAATTGAACTTGCCTCCGGAGTTAGCATCTGTTCACCCAGTATTCCATGTATCTATGTTGAGGAAATTTGTAGGAGACCCTTCCACAGTTGTTCCAGTTCAGGATGTCCAGGTCACCGAAGAGTTAGCATATGAAGAGGTTCCAGTAGCTATCTTAGACAGACAGATCCGTAGATTGAGAACTAAAGATATTGCATCTGTCAAAGTATTGTGGCGTAACAGGAACCGAGAAGAAATGACCTGGGAAGCTGAGGAGGACATGAAAGCCAGATATCCCCACTTATTCCAAGCATAGGCAAACAAGAAGTATGTTAGAACTATTTTCCCTATTAATGCTTATACTTCATATATGAAAGCAGGCGGTTGATTATAGCCAGTTTTATACATGAATGTTACTATATCGTGTAGAGTACCTGTCTTGGGCTTTTCTGCTTTTCAGGAATTATGAGATAGTCCAGAATACAAGGGAAACTCTGCCAAAGTTTTTCTAGAAACAAGTTGAGTAAGTTGAGCAGTCCTCTAGACAGAATATCATTCGAGGACGAATGTTCTTAAGAGGGGGAGGATGTTACACCCCGTAAATTTTAAATAAATAAATAGCCTAATGTCGTGTGGGTTAAGGAATTTAGAAAGCAAAAAAAAAAAAAAAAAAAAAAAAAACTTAAAATAATAATTAAAAATAAGGTCGGTTTTCATCTTCATATAAGATGATTTCCAGCAAGAAACAGAGGGTAGCCATTCTTAGGCAAACCCACGATAATATATATAAATTTCCTTCCAATTACGCGTCGAAACGCGGTCTAAACTCCGTTCCGGCTTAGGTACAGGTGTATAAAGCTGCAGAGAGCAATCCTACGGAGTTGGTTTCGTGAAATTTGGTCGTCGAAACGTCGTGCTACCGAGGTAAAGTAAATAGAATTTCTTTAAATTAGTACCAATGTGTTCCTAGCGTTGCAGTGAGCATTTATCCCTTCTGGACTATCGAGAAATAACGAGTTTTTGACCGTTTTCTGAAAGGTTAAAGTTGGGATAAATATATATATATCAAAAGTGATAATTTCTCCCGAATATTAATGTATTTAGTTTTAATTGCCGTGTATATGAATGTAGTTGGGAGAAACAGCAGAAGTACCGACGGACATCACATCGGCCAGTCGGGTACTCAGAAACCAGGTATGTAAAGTTATTCTTTCGGCAAGCCAGGAAGTACAGCTTAGAAAGTAAATAGAATAAAGGCTATTAACCGATACCCAATGTACAGGAACGATTTTAGTACAATTTCCAGCAAGCATGCTAGTATAACATTACGTATCATGCTATAATCAGAATAATAGATAGTCAGGTAATACGTATTACATTTGTTGAGATTGTACTCAGTAGTAGACGGCATGTTCTATGTTATTGAGTTATACTCAGATATAATCAGATAGACAGATAAAGGCCAGGCAGCAGTTAGCCAGCAATCAGGAATAGTGTAAAACAGAATATAGTTTCAGTTATTTATTACAAACTGGCCTTGAGATACAAGAAGAGAATATGATTAGTATTTTTCATTTGAGCATGCTTGCTGTGTATGTGTTTTGTATGTTGAGACTTGTTGTGGCATGTGGGCACCCTTTAGCATCCCCACCGCCCCTGGGTTATAGCTGTGTCGATACCAGATTCAGATACCGCCACCAGCTGGGCGATGCCGTCCGACTAAAGGACGATGATGGCCGACCACCATGATAATACGGTCCAGACCACCCTGCTTGCAGGGGTAGTTCAGTTTACTCTGCGCAGAGCTAGCACACCCTGTTTACAGGGACAGACCACTCGGTGTGCACACCTGTGCCCAGAGGCAGGAGTCTTCGGACTCAGACACAGTTTATTGTCAGAGGCCAAGGCCTGAGCTACGTACCCAAGGGGGCCGGTAGGAGGAGCTCACAGTTATAAGATGAGTGGAGTGACTTGTTTTGGTTGGCTTAGACCCGGGTAGGGGTAAATAGATTGCTTGCTTGGTTGGCACCTTCCGGCTTATGGGGGTCGGTCAGGTATTGTGTGTATTATTATGTATATTGATATGTGCTAGTAGATATTGATAGACAGAAGGACGACACGTCTTCAGGTACGCTCAGTTAGTTACAGAATGTATAACTCTCCCCAGTTATCCTCAGCTAGATAGACTCAGCTACTTCTTGCTTAACTGTCATGTTATTGTGCTATTCGTTTCAGTTGCATATTTCAGTTTGCTTTACATGCTCAGTACCTGTGGTACTGACGCCCAGCGGGGCGCTGTATTGCCTGCCTACAGGTACTCACGGACGAGGAGCCGATCCCTCGTGATTCCAGCCAGCCAGTGAGTCATCAGCTCCTGTCATCCGGAGTCTGATTCCCAGAGGTGTAGCTCCTTTTCTTTTGTTGTGCAGTATGGGTAGGTCGGGGCCCTGTCCCGATCATTTCTATTAGTTTCTTACGGTATTCGTAGAGGCTTGCAGTCTGTATATATATTCCCTGTGGTTAGTTAAGCCGGTCGTGTGAGGCCGTGCGGTCTGCTGTAGCTGTTTAGTATTTCAGTTTATGTTGGCCGTGTGGGGCCTTAATTTGATAGTAGTGGTGACCTTGCCGGTCACGTAGTTATTAGCAGTCTTGTGTTGAGTTACAGATAACTAGACAGCAAGGTGGCCTTGTCGGCCCACATAGGTTCCTTGTTATAAGCCTGTTTCTGGTTAGCTGTTGTTGCAGGTACAGATGGCTACAGGCCAGTTGGCCGGAGGCTGTATTTACAGCCGTTATATAGCCGATTTGTTTCTTGAAATAGGGCCAAAGCCAGCCAAAGCACCAGATGTGCTCAGGCTGGACCATTTAGTAGTCTAGAGTCTAGCAGGCACCAGGTGCCCGTCATACCCCCCAAGGTGGGGTGTGACATAATCCTTAAGGGAAACGGTATCAAAAAAGTAAAAAAAATTGCTATTTTTGTGTAATTTTAGTAAATATTGCTATTTTCCGTAATTAGTTTCAGGAATAGTGCTATTTATGAAAATTTCTCTACATAAAATAAGTATTTAAACTTGACCTTAATTGACAAGTAAAAGGTTAGAAACTTATGTCTCCCCTCCAACTCGTTTGCACTGTGTTTCAAGGATACCTAATACTGATATCACATATAAATTTGAGAGGTGTCTAGAAGATTATTTTATAAGTTGAAATGTTCAATTGAAACTGTGGAAACAAATTAATGTATTTGAATATGTACTCTCAAAATTAAAATATTTATTTACTAAAAATAAAAAACTAAATCTAAATATCTGTTTATGTATTATTTCAAATACTTCAATGTCAAACTAATTGGACCTTACATGTGAATCATTATATATTTGACTTGAATCTATTATACTCCCTCCCTTTTAATATAGATTACTATTAGGATAATCAAAGAGTTCCTTTTTAGCACGTCTTTATTTTAAATTATTTACTATTTTAATTTATGTACTCTTATAATAGTTTCCAAATATGTTAAATAATAATAATAAGATAATAGTATAATCTCATGAGTGGAGTTTAAAAAGAATAATGTGTATGTAAATCTAATCTCTATTTGAGAGATAGAGAGACTGATTTTGATAGACTTTCAACTAAAAAAAAACATAACAAAGCAGCGCGGGAAAAGAAATAACAAACGTAAAGAAGCTACAACAAAATACTAAAAATAGCATAACAAAACATTCTTAAAAATAAGGAACATAATTAATAACAAGATAATACTATACTTGAAGTACAAGGAATGACAAACAAATAATATTGAAGAGCAATTAACTACGAGCGTAATGCTACAACTGCTAGTATGAAAGAATAAGTGAAATAACATTCAACTGCCTACTAATCTTCTACCCTAATTTGTGTCATGTGTAGCCTTTTATCTAAGGTCATGTTCTCGGTAAGTTAAAGCTGTGCCATGCCTCGTCTAATCTCCTCTCTCCAATACTTCATCGGACCACCTCTACATTTCTTGAAACCATCTGTAGCCAACATATGTACACCTTTGGATTGGGACATTCGTATATCCTCTCTTCACATGCCCAAACCAGTACAGTCTCGTTTCCCGCATTTTATCCTCCACCAAAATCACTCCCACCTCTAATCTTATCTCTCCTAATAAATTCTCACATACATCTTAGTATTCTTGTTTTTACGGATCAATGTTATTTAGGTGAACATGTTTCAATGAATTGATCAATTCCATATTTTTGAGAAACTAATTATATTAACAAAGTTTAAGATATATAAATAGAAAAAGATTAACCATGTGCTAATTGGAGAAGAAAATTAGAGAAATACAGGGTGGGTTTTTGTCCCCTGTGGCGCGAAATACCTCTTAACTGATAAGTGTTCCGATAACAAAAGCGTGTGAAAAATTGATCGGCCAATACTACTTGTTTTAAAGTTGTAACGGCTATACCTAAAAGAAAACTAAAGGCCCAAATTTCTTCTTCAAACAATGGCTCTCCTCTTCAACACAAATCTCCTCAGAGTTCCTCTCACTTTCCACTCATCTGCTAAGCAATTCCCCAATTACTCTTCTCTCTGTGTTCGTTGCTCCGCTTCTAGTTCTACTAATCAACAGAGTGATGAAAGTCGAGATTCCGATCAAGATGCACCAAAGAAGAGGAAAAGACTCTCTGAACAGTCTTCATGGGAAACCAAAGATTCTGAAGGCAAGGATTATCTTTACAGGCTCGGCGCCGAGGCAGATAATATGAATATTGCCGTTGGTGCTAGGGCTGGAGTCATCGACAGCCTCTTCGCCGGAAATTTCCTCGGGAAAGACTGTAAAATACTTCAATTTTGCACTAGTTTTATTTATCATTACCCTAATCTCTTCAAGCTTGTGTTGTCTTTATAATCTTGTAATCTTTTTTCTCTGTCTGTTTTTTCAGCGGATATTGTGTTTGATTATCGGCAGAAGGTGACTAGGTCGTTTAATTACCTTCAAGGCGATTACTATATTGCTCCGGCGTTTCTGGTACATTGTTCTTTTGGTGTTTTTCGCGATCTTGTTCCTTTATTGTTCCGAGAAAATTAATCAATTTGAGTTTCTAACCCGGTTCTTGTCTTCTCTTGGTTTTCTTCATGTGGACAGGATAAAGTCGGTAAGTTTCAATCACTGCGCCTTTGTTTATTTTAAAAAAAGCAAAATATCTTACTTGATTTCTTTCCTCTGGCCTGTTTGACCAAACTTATGTGAAGCCTAAAAAGTGCTTATTTTTAAAAAAATGAGTTATTTGGTCAAATTTTTTGGAAGAAAATAAGTGGTTTTAGGGAGTAGCAAAAGATGTTTTTCAGAAGCTGAAAAAAGTAGCTTCTCTCTCAAAAATACTTATTTGAAAAGCACTTTTGTAAAAAATACACTTAGAAACACTTTTCAAAAGCTTAGCCAAACACTAATTGCTGCTCAAGAATATTTTTTAAATTTATTGGCCAAATACAAATTGCTTCTCACCTAAAGCACTTTTGAAAAAAATACACTAGCTCATGGAGAAGTTTGGCCAAATAGGCTACTACTCTCATGGAGTAGTCACTGCAATCATCTAGCTGCATTAGGTCTCTCTATTGTACCTTGTAATAAGTACTGGTATCTTGCTCCGCCAGGATGATTTTGATTCTAGCATTTTCGCGTCCTATTGGTATCTTACTTTGTTGCTCGAACCAATAGCAGAGATCCACTGGTTTTCTGATGCCTACTTGTTTATGGATTAATTACTGTTCTATTTAGCTTCTCTTTCCAGTTATCAGTAGAAAGTCATCCTTTGCTATTGTATATTTTATTTTTTTGGGTTAATTCTGCAGAGAGCTTTGACTAAATGATCTTTTGACTTTTGATTGTTCAAAAAGATACAAATCATGACTTGCTATTATTTCATTTCATATTCACTTTAGCAACTAAGGTAGTACTCAGTGGGAAAATTGAAATTTCCTTTAGTAACGGGTAATATGGAAAACTTGTCTTGATGGCTAATTGTGGACTCAAAAGCCTAATCTACATTTCTGCACCTGGTACATAATAACATGTTTTCTCAAAATCTTCTTTCCTTTCCTTTGATTTGGAGGTGTGTCATAAAATTGATATAGTAGTTCATGTCATTGGAGGATTAACACCTACTCTTCTATGCAGATTTTAACATGTAAACTCGTTATCTCACCCCTGCTCCTTTTATGATGTTATTGCAAGCAGAGCTGCCTTATTTAAACACATTGGTGATAAACTTTCTTTTCCTGGCCCCCTTTCAATGATACGTGGAATCTTATCCCTGCAGTGTGTCACATTGTGAAGAACTACATTTCTCATCTTTTGAATGCCAAAGTTCCCCTGATTCTAGGCAAGTATTTTCTCTTTCCCCTTCTGTTGTTAGAAACTTTAGGATCTTACAAAATGAACCTTATTCTGCAGAAGTATTTCTCGTACAAGTTGTATTTTTTTCTTGAAATATGTAACCAACATGTACCTGCACTGCTTTTCTTGTAGAATAAACCTGTGATGCTTCATATTTTATTCTAGTGTAGGACTATCTTAGACATTTTGACTCGTCTTTTATGTTTACTGAGCGTCATAATTGCTTTACACTCTAATTCAACCATGAAATGCCAAACCAAAATATAGTTTTTATCATGCAGTATAATAGCTAGCATGATCTTGATACTCTGTAAATACTGTTAGTTTTGCTGCAAAAGATATTGTATTATGCTCTATCAACTTTTAAACTGAATTTTAGGGGGATTGAGAAGATATCGATAAGATGATATTTTTGTAACAGGTGTTTGGGGAGGAAAAGGGCAAGGCAAATCATTTCAGACTGAACTGATCTTTCAGGCAATGGGAATTGAACCTGTCATTATGTCTGCAGGAGAGCTGGAATCAGAAAGAGCAGGTAGAATTATTTCTTTTAACTGTATAAATTGCTCAAGAATGATGTGATAGGAATACCCCATGTTTTGGAACTTATTGACTAAACTTCGAACTGGAGTATTTATCATCATCCTTGGATGAAGAAACAAAAAAAAAAGAACCCCTTGCAACTAATAATTCTGAACTGACAAGCCAGGGTGACAATTTACACTATGGATGTACAAAAAGGGCTTGTGATATCTTTCTTTCTGGGATATTTTCTAGTATGATTTGAAGAAGAAAACTTAATCCTGTCAATTTTAGATCTGTCAATGCTAGAGATCGCCCTTATCCAACAATTTTATAGGTTAGTATGGTAGATGACATTGCCGTGATGGGACTCAAAAGTTTACATGCATAAACTCTTTCCAACTCAATTTGAGGACTCATATTTCTACCATCTCAGATGGTTATCATATTTATCACTTTTCTCTGATTACCTACCTCCAAGTGAAGAGCCAAATTTTCCAATTATAGAATCTGTGCATTTTTTTATCCTTTTCTTTTATTTATTTATAGTTTTTACTTGTACATGAGTTGTTTACTTATTTTCCTTTTCATCTTTCCTCTAACAGGAGAACCAGGAAAGTTAATACGTGAGCGATATAGAACTGCTTCTCAAGTGGTTCAGAACCAAGTTAGAAGCTTTACTGCTTTTATTACCGGTATATGTATATGTTTGTATGTATGGATCCTGTTATTATACATAGATTATGCTATGATTTATGTTATATGCTATGACTTATTAGCTGTTTTAGTTTTGACACATATTTATTCGTTTTCTTGTAGTAATCTGTTAGTGGCTTCCATTCTCATACTTTTGTGTTCCTCTTTTTCCTTTTCTTCTTCTGTCATCTTCCCTTTTCTCCTTTTGTCCCTTTGCTGCTCTCTGCAGAACATCCTCATTTTTGGTATCGGCATCAACTGCTACTTTTTTCTCAGTCTCCCGACCTTCCACTCCTTATTAGTTATTTTATAAATCCAAGCAGCTCTTCTTTTCTGCCTCCTGTTTTCTTTTCCTTCTCAATGTACAGGTTTATTATTTCCCGTATCCTTAATTAATCATTCTTTGACTTTTTGTTCTTTCCTAGGATCATGCATTCAGGCCATCTGCTACATCAACAACTTCATTCAGTTCTGAATTTTTCTCCTCTTCCTTTGAAATTCTTCTCCTTGCCGACGACACCATTACTCTTTCTTTTCACCTCTTTCTTTTTCCCTTCTTAACTGGCATTCTCTCGTTTCTGCTGTTGTTCACACCGGCTGCCATTACGTCTGCTTTTTCTTCTTCCATGGTCTCATTGTCCCTTTCCTTTTTCTGATTATTAAATTGTTGATTGTTTTAAACCATCAAAATTGCGTTAAAATATTGTGTTACTTTGAGTACATTTTCTTTAATAATCTTAATGAAAGAACAGAAGGGGAGCCTTGTCGTAATTGGTAAAGCTGCTGCCATGTGACCAGGAGGTCATGGCTTCGAGCCGCTGAAACAGCCTCTTGCAGAAATGCAGGATAAGGTTGCCTACGATAGATCCTTGTGGTCTGTCCCTTCCCCGAACTCCGCGCATAGTGGGAGCATAGTGGACCGGGCTTCCCTTTAATCTTAATTAAAGAACAATGTTGCTACTGAAAATATAAAAAGATTATTCCATGCCTCAAAACTGTGTTAAAACACATTTTCTTCTGGTGCATTTTACTTTGTTTATGTAATGACTAGCAAGATCTACTGTTGACTTCTTTCTAAAATGTTAATAAAGTTCCCAATGGATATATCAATATGAACATTCCCAATATTGCAGAACATATATTCCTTCCTTTGTTCCACAATATTTTTCATTATCCTAGGTGAAAAAGAAGCAAAAGTGCACCATGATCACACACACACCCCAATTTTGGATTGAGAGGCAGATGAAAATTGGAAACAGCAAGAATAAGACATCCATGATATTCCATGTTATTAAGAATGTATACTTAGTCTACTGGAAAAAGAGTAGCTTCACAGCTTAGCATATGATGCACTGTTCGTTTCAGTCATGAACAAATGTTA
Organism: Datura wrightii; assembly: GCA_035772735.1. NCBI lineage: Eukaryota > Viridiplantae > Streptophyta > Magnoliopsida > Solanales > Solanaceae > Datura > Datura wrightii. The sequence continues at coordinate 177,677,928 of JASDFA010000010.1, read as the reverse complement.
CAAGAGCATGCATATTTATTCTGCATTCAAAGATGTAGCATTACAAACCCTTTCTCTCTCCTCTTTGGCTTTTTGGGCTTAAAAGTGGGGGTGGGGGATTTCCTACTAATAGTTGCACAGTAGAATGATTACTAAAAAGGCCGTGAAATCAATTATTATCCCACATATAGCAGAATTTCTTCCAATTCATCTACGTGGCTCACTAAATTGAAGTTTATGACTTTTATGCCTAACTGAAACATTGACTTAGTTCCTGCTATAATTTTCTCTGCAGTCTTTCATAATGTTTAAGTGAACTGCTAATGAACTGTGTTATGGTTCCTACTGCTTAACAGGGGAAAATGAGTTGTTTGATGATCAACGATATTGATGCTGGCCTTGGTAGATTTGGTAAGCTATATTATCTTTACTTGGACGTACGAATCTTCATTGGTTTTTATTTTTTCAGTTTCCATCAAGCATCTCTTTGGTGTAAATGATTTTATGTCTTTCAGCTCTCTTTTTGACCAAGAGATAAATGAACTGACATTCTCCACTAAAGAGATTCCTTTTTTTTTTTTTCCTATGAAGGTAACACACAAGTGACGGTCAACAACCAAATTGTTGTTGGAACTCTGATGAATTTGTGTGATAATCCTACAAGGGTAAGCGTAGGGCAGGATTGGAGACAAGGAGATATAACACACAGGATTCCCATTATTGTCACAGGAAATGATTTTTCAACAATGTATGCTCCCCTAATTCGTGATGGTAGAATGGAAAAGTTCTATTGGTACGCCTCCTTCTCTCTCTTGCTTGTCCTAATCATTCATTGGCTTCTTTTCTTGCAACTTAGGAGTACATATAGGAGTCACAGGAATTGCAACTAATCAGTAACTGTAGGTTTGGTGCAGTGCAGAAACCTCAAAAGGTCTATCCTTGCTGGATTTGATTTTTACTTTTGAACATGTGAGGTCAGGTTTTATTAATGTCATCAGCATCTAAGATGGTGCTGAGAATGTTATATCCAAGAAATAGAGCAGGAATTTTCCTATCTAGCTTTGCAGTAACAAGGTCTTCACATCATTTACAAGGTCCATAATACAACAAAAAGCTATGGAAATCGTCCTTGGATTTAATTTTTGGGCCACATTCAGAGTATTGTAAGGGTAGAACACCTATTTGTTTTTATGAACCACCTGATGGTCCGTTTGGCGGACACAATTTAACTTCTTACTTTCAAGTTTATGAGAAGGCAATGCCACTGAAGCTAATGTTTTACTGTGATTAAAGTATATTCTTTTTCTGCAACAACAACAACAACAACTATTTTTCTGATCCGGAGAATATTTTAATGTATTGGCTATTACTTGTTGATTTTAAATCATTATAAATGTTATGCTTAAACAGAAGAAAAAGTTGATCAATTAAAAATAATAATTGCTAATTTAGAATGGGGCTAGTCTCCTCTTCTCATCTTCCCTTTATTTAGTAGTATTATTTAGTATTCGCGTAGTATCTTATTTTTTATTTTTATTACTAGTTACTTTTGTCAACATTTGGCTTTGATTGCACTTCTTTTAAGCCGAGAGTCATAAACAACCTCCTTACCCCACAAAGGTAGGGTTAAGGCTTGCGTATATCCTACCCTCCCCAGACCCCATTTATGGGATTTCACTGGGTATATTGTTACATATGAATTTAGATGTCCTCCGCGGATAACAATTTATGGTGAGTAGTAACTATTCTCTTTCATGATATAGGCAGCCCACCCAAGAAGACATCGTAAATATTGTTTGCAGAATGTACGAGAAAGATGGCATAACAAGAGATGAGGTTGCCACTATTGTTAATACATTCCCAAATCAAGGTGACTAAACATCCATGAAATTTATTTTAAGCTGCTCTCATGGTACCTATACAATTTTTTGATATTTTTTGCTGGCTCACACTTTACTCTCTCCCTCGTATTGTTAAAAACAAACACTATTTATAAGGTACAATCATTGTTTGGGTACAGAAACTTGGACATATTTCAATTTTTATCTAATAGATGGCCCAAGTATGGTATGTTTAACACAATTCTGACAATAAGGACTTACAATCGTACACCATCACATTGTTTCGTTTGTTATTATGGGACTATGGATTGGCTAAAAATTTGTTAAATATTACAGTTCATGCTCAAAAACTGTTTATATCACTAGATTGTGATATAAATAGAGTGCAATATGCAGAGGTGCGAAAGGCCTTTTTACTCTCATGTTTTTTGTTCATCTCTTGGCAGCATTGGATTTTTATGGAGCTATGAGATCTAGAACATACGACCAGTCCATCCTAAAGGTAATCTAATTTGAGCAATGCCGTCTTACTTTATTCATTGCCTCTTTAACCTATAAACTACTACTCTATCATGTTTCCTTGGTGGCTTCTTGAGCTATTTCTTGAATTAATTGGTTAAAGAACCTTCTCTCATTTTGTCAGAGGAAAGAAAAAGGCTAATGTTGCTAAAAGTTTCTCTTTATCAAAGTCATTGGAAAAAAGTGAGTTAATTGTGTACTTAATTATCACTTAGAATTAGTTTACAAATGATGGGAAAAAATGTAATTTGGTGAACAGTGACATTATTATGTCTGGGGCAGTGGACAAAGATAGCAAATTGCTGAATTATGATCATTGCATCTGTGTTCCTGAAGCCAAGTATTCTATAAGATGCTTTTTTGTCAATAAAGAGAAATGAATGAACAAATTCATGGTAAACTCATAAAACGACATTCCACATTTTCCTTCTACCCTGAAAGACAACTAGATGACCATGTTGAGGTATAGATAAAAAGGTTCATGCTTTTTTGTATTTGGTTTTGTGGTTGTCCCTAGGTTCACAAGGTGAATCCTCTAAGAGAAGTTCACTAATGTTGTAAAAACTTATCAGGAGACATAAATATGTATAATTTGCTCTCACCTCAAATCCTTTACATTTACAAAGTTGGAGTGTTTTTTAACCATAGTAGATTCACATGGTTCTGTAGGTATAAGTTATTCTCTCTTCAACTTTTCTCAATTTACACAAAGTTTGGGTGTTCTTTAATCTGTAGTATAAATCTTGAAACTAAAGTAGTATGATCAATAAAGTCTCTTAGGATTGAGGTGTAGTTGTTATCATTATTGTTGCAGAGTTTATCGTTTTTCAGGAAAGTGAAGATCAGAACAAGTGTGTTCATGAGAACTCAGTATTTTATTAGGATTATTTTGAATTTATAAATTAAGTTGGAGTTTTGATTATTGATTGATTGGTCATAGAACAATGCAGTAAGAGCCTTTCTAGTCTATTGCAGTACCACAGGGGCAATTCTCATTGTTTTTAGAATCAGAAGTCACAATACAGATGTTGCTAAAATCATAAGGAGGTCTTTTGTAAATAGTGCTTAAATACAAATTCAATATCTATAGTATTCCTCTATGATGGTGCTGTTGGGATATCTGCACAGAGAGGATCACATACTTAGTCACCTGATGCTATGGAAGGTCTCACTTTGATTCTACTGGATCTTACGGATCCTGCTCATGTACAACATGATTCGGACCTGATCATAGAAAAGATTCTCTTTAAGCGGACAATCTATCCTCTGTATAGGACTTACACGGCGATTGGAACAAAGACACATTTGTGGTGAATTCCCATGTGACAGACAGATATCTACACAGACCCATCAATAGTTCAAGTCACATACTTCCATAATCCATTTTTTCTTCACAAAATTCCCTTCAAGATTAGTTCTCCTATTTGTTAAACCCAGCAGCAAGCGTTGTGACTTTTCAAGCTGGTAGCCCATTCCACTTTTAAGGTTCTCTGAAAGGTCTATAAAAATACCAATTCCTTAATGAACACGTATGCTTCATCAATTGTTGTTGCTTGTTAATGGTGATTACAGCTAATTATATTGTGTTTGCTTCTTTTCTTCCACATTGGTTTACAAGTTTCTAATCTAACACCAACTTTCGGAGGCTTGATTAAAATTTCAGTTACTCTTTTGTGCTTTCCACTTGTATGTAGTGGGTTGAAGACTCTGGAGGTGCTGAAGATATTGGCAGAAGATTTCTTCGACAAAGAAAGAAGGGAGAACTCCCAGTTTTTGTTCCTCCAGAAGTAAGGCATTTTCTGTTTCCCTTCCTTTTTCATGACAATTGAAGCAGGGGCAATTCCGATTTTACTTTTTCTTAGTAAAATTTTACTGATAGTGTATTATGTTCCCTTTAGATGACGTTGTTACTGTTCCTTTTCTGTATGCTTTTTGTTGCTTTCCAGATTAGTTCCATGTTTTCTTCATTATGGTATTTCCTCATTCACAACTATTTTGATTTGATGTACTTGAGCTGAGGGTCTTTCGGAAATAGCCTCTATACCTCCATGAGGTAGGGTTAAGATTTGCATACACTCTACTCTCCCCAGTCCTCACTTGTGGGATACACTAGGTATGTTGTTGTTGTTGTTGTATTATGTTCACTTCTCGCGTTTATTGATTTGGCAGAAAAGTTGCTTGGAAAATTAAAGAAATATTAAAGAAATCTCGTCTGACATAAACAAGAAAAATGAGAAAAATAATGGAAAAGGGGGAAAAAGGGGGGGGGGGGGGGGAGGTGGGGGTTGTGATAGCAATTTTCCCCGTGGTCCAAGCACAAACCTTCACTAAGTCATAAGGCTAAGGGGCTGAAGGAATTAAAGGGAAAGCGAGACATAAAGAGACAAAGTGTTATGTATCGTCTTAGCTCATGGAAAATGAAATGTGCTTTTAAATCATGGGGACTTTGGATCTAAGTGAAGAAGATATTCGAAATCAAGAGTGGTCAGAGAGGTGGTTGGTCTTGATAGTAATTTTCCCTGTGGTCTAAACACCAACCTTCATCAGGTCATAAGGATAAGGGGCTGAAGGAATTAAAGGGAAAGTGAGATTTAAAGAGATCAAGTGTTATGTAACGTCTTAGCTCATGGAAAATGAAATGTGCTTTTACTGTAAGTAATGGGGACTTGGGAATAGACTATCTAAGGGAAGAGGATACTCAAAATCAAGAGTGGGCAGAGCGGGGTTGGTCTTGACCACATCTGCTCGTCAGACCCAGAACACTGATTTTTTTCTGGTGGAGACTTGGATGTAAAATGTTGAGGGGAGAAAAGGGAAAACAGGTCTAGTCACTTCTCCAAACAGCCGAAATGAAGCAACTTGTTTGCAAAATCATTGCAGCCTGTCAAACAGTTTTGAGATACAAATTTAAAGATGAATTTATGGTTATATAAGAGAGATAAAATGAGACGAAGTCGCGTGAGATGGTTTGTTCATGTCCTAAGGACACCTCTAACTGCGCCAATCTTAGGTGTAAAAGCATGACGATGAAGGTGTTAAAAGGAGCAAGATACAGTTAAAATCGCATGGAAGGAATTTGTCTCAAAAACCTACCATCTTCGGAAACATACAAAGTAGAGAAAAATAGAACACAACTAAAGTAAAAGATCCATTTGGGTGATACCAACTAGTTGGAGTTAAGACTTAGTCATGATAGTAGTCTACATTAGATTCAATGTGTAGTAGAAGTCTTTTAAGTATGTTTAGAGGCGTGTATGTTAGTTGAAACACTAGAGAACTTCCTAGTGTTAGAAAACACCATGTTATTGGATATCAGAATAAAATGAGCCAAGGTGATGCTAAATAGATATTCAATATTTATATAGCTGACCTCAACTAATCAACATTTGCAGCATAGTAGCAACTGTTGCATGGATAATCAACACCTCAGTCACCCCTTCTACTGCCAACACACATCCCACTCTCTGCTCATAGTTTATCGAGCATTCTAACTTCTTAACTTTGGGCCGTCTTCTTCTTCAGGGTGTTTGAGTTTTTCAATCTCAACAATTGCTCATTTCTGTTTCCGTTCCAGTTCTTCTCAAGTTTCATCAACAAACTCAACAGTTGCATTTTCAATCCCCTTTGATCGTCATCCCCAAAATTATGACCAGGGCCGTTAGCAATAAACTCATATCTCATTTTCCTACACTTTTACTGATGCCACCGAAATTATGGCCTAGTTCATTGCCCAAATGGCTTCTTGTTTCCACCACCCTACTCTTCCTGTCCATTTCCTAGATCCCACTATTGTCTTCCACAGAAAGGCTATGATTAAAGATTTCATGTTCTTCCCCCACTGGTTGTTGAACCGATCACCACTGTGACAATTTGCCATCTCAATGTCGTTCTGTTATCTCTATTCCCCCCATTAACTTCTCCATTGTCCTGACAGTAAGAGGAGTTTAGATGATTCCCCTTTCACGAAAAGAAGAATCGTCTAATCTCTTCTTACAATCATCAAAAAAGACATGATTCCCCTTTCACGAAACCCTTTCTACTAGGACTTACCAGATTGTTAAGACTCTCATTCCAGTAAAAGGAAAGACATTTGAATTTTTCCACAAAAAGGAAAAAGGTAATAGGATGTTATTGAACATATGTTTTGGTATGCCCGCTCATAACTTGTTCTTTTTCTTCCAACTAGAGGAGATTCTTTGTTCTGCACCCAAAAGGTAAGACACAATGACTTCTTGGACTCTCATGTTTTCAGAAAAAGAGTTTATACATTCCGCCCACTCATAAGGGAAGCTGCAGTGAGATGATTTTAGCTTTATCGGCCATGATAGATAGGAAATCTTTCTCTGATATTTAAAAGGGAAAAGAGCCAAATATATTCCTCAACTATTCAAAATGGGTCAGTTTTACTCTCCGTTACGTTTTTGGCTCAAAAATACCCTCCAACTAGCAAAATAACTCAAAAATATCCTTCTTACTAACGGTTGCTCCAAAAAAAAATAGGGGGGCCAATTTTGCCCTTGTCTTTTATTTTTTTTAAGTTCTTTCTTTTTTTTTCGGGGGGGGGGGGGGGGGGGGGGGGGGCAGCGGGTGTCAAATATGTGAGACATATAATAACATATAAGAAAATCCATTTTAACAAATAAAAACGATGACATATAACTGTTTTTTTCTTCCGGTTTCTAATACATTAGGTATGAGTTTTTATTTTTTAAACATGATATTATGTACCTGCTCTTACGTAACTATTTAAAATTTAATTTCCTACATTAATAATATTGGATTTATTTTACTAACTTTAAGAATGATATGATAAAAGAAATGAAATTCAATTATATCTTAGTATGTTATTTTTCTTATTGCAACTTTAAGTCATCCCAAGTTTCGGTCGAGGGTTGGTATAATTCTTTTGAAAGGAAACAATAGATAAATATTTAGGGTGTGTTCGGTACGAAAGAAATTTTTTTTCAGAAAATACTTTCTTGTGTTTGGTACATAAGAATAAAATATTATCCTAAAAGCATTTGCGTATAATCTAGGCAAATATTATATAAGGGTGGAGGTTGGATGGTGGGAATGGGGCTACGGGGGTTGGGGGTGAAGAAGAGGTATGTTGTGTAGGGTGGGGAGAACACAATCAATTTGGAATGCTATTTATAGAACTTGTTTTCCCTACGTCTATTAAGGAAGTCATTTTCCTCATTTTTAAGGAACTTATTTTCCTAGAGAAAATATTTTCAAAAATTTGACCAACCGATCATGGGAAAATCGAAAAATATTTTCTGGAAAATGTTTTCCTCTATATAGAGCATACCTTAGTTGAAAAATTAATCTAGGTAATTAAACTTTATATAAAACATAAAATTGGCATCATATAAAATTTGTTATTTAAAATAGTCAAATTAATTTCATAATCTCCAATATAAGTTTTTGTTCAAGTCTTTACAATTAAGAGCACTTGCCTAGTTGTCCTGAACTTTAAAGGAGGCAAAACTGTCCTATTTCGAATAGTTCAAGGGCAAACTTGGACCATTTTCTCTTGTTTGGGAGCAATTGTTAGTAAGAAGAGTATTTTTGAGCTATTTTGCTAGTTGGAGGGCATATTTGAGCCAAAAAAACATAATGGCAAAGGCATTTTTGAGCCAACAATGTAACAGAGGATAAAACTGTCCCATTTTGAATAGTTCAGTGGTATATTTGGCCCGTTCCCCTTTTCAGAAAGTTTTGTCGAGGCTGCATGATATTGATCCTTGAATGTGGTGGGACAGAAATGTCTTGGATCTGACAAGGTTAAGACAGAAACCTTGACTGAGTGATTATCCACAATCTAATATAACTTGTAATAGTGTTGGATCTGATTGTGAAGATATGGTATGATTTGATGTCATTTGGAGGGTTAAAATGTTCTAAAAGGTATGGTTCTATTCAACTTGATTATAAAGGTTGATGATACTTAGCACACATGCTTGATGGAAATTCATACCTTGAAATGGTTTGATGCCGTCTTCTATTTTTCAATGTTAGTCTTGTTTGTTAAGACTGGATCAATTGTTATACAAGGTGATTCAGTCCTTAGGTTATGTCAGTAATGTGGCAACTATATTACTGTGTTTTTCTCATAATGTTTTTTACGAAATTCAGAGATTTTTGGAATTTTGTTTCTTACCTTACCTTCACCTGAAAGAAAAAGAAAAATGATGACATCCAAGCAGGAGTAGCTGGAAAAAATTAGTGGTTTGGACCAAGTTTTCAATAAATATGAAGTGTGATGCAAATTTTATTATGTCTGGGATTAGTAAGTTACATCAATTATTGGCCTGTGATGGGAAAAAGACAAATACTTCAGTGTGTTCTACTTCCTTGAATACATGATTAAGGGGTTGTAATGACTTGTCTCCATCTGTTCTCCCGGCATTGAGACGATGCGGAGTGCTTGTAAATGTTGGTCTCAGGTTTAGTCACATTTGCTAGCTGATGAATCATGAAGTGAAACAACATTCCAAGACCTGGTCAACTTCCTCCTACGAGGGAAGTCCAGGCATGATGATTTCTTCCAGCTAAGCGTTTGCCTGAAAAAGATCTTCCTTATTCTTTTCTCCTCCTCTTGATTCGATCATATTGATTTTCCTTCTTCACATTGAACTTCACAACTCCCTTCAAGATTCAGTCTTGTCCATGCTGTGGCATCCCTGAATGTCTTCCTCACACTATTCATAGCCCTAGATTTCGAGAGCCAACCAGAAGTCTGTTCAAGCTACCTATCTCTTAGTCATCACTTAAACTTGCATTACTTAGTAGCTCGAATAGCCCCTGATTTTTTCGGAAGAAGTCCGTGTGGTAGTTAACAATGTTAGGGCTGGAGAGAAATAGTTTCTCTTCCTTCCAACATTCCATTTCTGCATTAGTTACTACATGGCAATAGCATTTTATGTGTTAGCATATTGAAAAATGGTTAGCCATAATGGGAATAAAATTTTCTGCTGATCGTGCTCCTAAGCTGATGCGAGCCAAGAAATTGAAGAAGAAAAACCAGAGTTATCCTATGAAAAATCAATTCCTGAACAGATACTCAAAAAAAGAGAAGAATATAGAAGAAGAGAGACAGAGGAATGGAGTAAGGAGCTGTCCCATGATCAGTGCAGAAGACAACATGATGTTGATGGCCTCCTTTGAGCCACAGGAGATTTTGTATTGGACCAGATGATTATACCATGGCTTTCTTCCACCAATGTTGGGCAATCAGCTCAGAGGTAGTAGCTACGGTACAAAACTTTCATAATGTAGGTTTCTTTGGGAAGAGCTATAATGCTTCATTTGTAGCTCTAATTCCTAAGAAAGTGGGTGCTATTCAATTAACTGATATCAGGCCAATCAGCTCGATTGGAGGTGTCTACAAATTGGTATATTACCAGAAGATGACCTTTATCAAAGGAAGACAGATCATGGATGCTATTTTGATAGTAAATGAATGAGTTGAAGGCAGGCAAAGGAGCAATTTGCCAGGCATCCTGGTAAACTAGATATTCGAAAGCTTTTGACCATCTAAACTGGAACTAACTTCTTGAACTATTGTAGAAGATTGGTTTGGTTTTGGTTCCAGGTGGATAGGGTGGATCAAACACTGTAGCAGCACAGTCAAATTCTCAGTACTGGTCAATAGAGCCCCTAGTGGTTTCTTCTCCTCCTACAGAGGCTTGAGGCAAGGAGATCCTTGGTCTCCTTTTCTATTCATCCTAGCTATGGAAGGTATGATCAACATGATACAGACTGCAAAAGTTAATGGATGGGTCAAAAGTTTCCAAGCAGATATCCGTACATTGAATGGCTTAGAAATCATCCACCTGTAGTATGTTGATGACACTCTGGTTTTCTGTGAGGCTTCCAAAGAACAAATTCTATTACTGAGAGCGATTTTAATCCTTTTTGAATCCATATCAGGTTTACTGAGAAAAGAGCTACATTTATCCCAATTCCTATCAATTAAGTGGTTGATATTCAAGCTCTGGCTGATATTTTGGGAGCAGAGATAGGAGCTTTTCATACTAAATACCTGGGTATGCCTCTGGGTGCAAAGAGTAAATCCAAAGGGATATGGAGTTAGGTGTTAGAAATATGTGAAAGAAGGCTAACCAACTGGAAAAGTCAATATATCTCTATGAGAGGAAGATTGACTTCGATCATCAGTGTGCTTGATGCTTTACCCATATATATTATGTCTATGTTTCTACCCCTGTCAATGTGGTAGAAAAGATAGATGCCTTAAGGAGGAATTTTTTCTGGCAAGACAATTATGACAAGAAGAAAATTCACCTAGCTAAATGGGTAACTTTGACAATAAGCAAGAAGGAAGGGGGAATGAGAGTCAGGAACATGATGATGCACAATAGAAGTCTAATGATGAAGTGGTTGTGGAGATTTAACACAGATGACAACTAGCTTTGAAAACACGTCATTAAAGCTAAATATGGAGAAGGGGGGTTATGGACAACAAGGGAAGTGACCACTCCCTAAGGATGCAACATATGCAGATCTATCAGAAACCTTTGGCCTATCTTCTGGACAAGAATAGGCTTCAAAATTGGGAATAGAATGAAAATTCCTTTTGGAATGACATACGGATTGTAGAAAAACAGACTGAAACATTTGTTTCCAGAACTATACAGCTTATGTCAACAACAACAAGCATCAGTAGCTGATATGTGGACAGGGCAAGGATGGAATCTCAATTTTAGAAGATTTTTGAATGACTGTGAGATGGAAAAGATAGCCGATTTCTACCACATATCATCTCAGTTCAATGGTTTTTCAGAAGAGGAGGATAGCTTGGTTTGGCAGTGTGACAACAAAGGGAAGTTTTCTGTGAAGTCTGCTTATAGAGATCTCACTACCTCCAACAATCAGGTGGGTTGCTGGCCATGGATCGATCTGGAAAGTGAAAATTCCTCACAAGGTAGCTTGTTTCGCGTGGCTCTTGACTAAAGAAAAGGTTCTGACACATGAAAATCTGAGCAAGAGAGAAATGCAACTAGGCTCCCGATGCTATCTTTGCAATGAACTGGTAGAGACAATTAGCCATCTTTTTTTATACTGCAAATAGACAGATCAACTATGGAACATCTTCATTAACTTGAGGAAAATTAAGTGGGTGATGCCTAGAAGAATTAAGGAAGTGCTAACTGTTGGAACAGTGATGGCGATGCAGCTAACAGGGAGTAGAGATGGAAGATTGTCTCAGCATGTATTTGGTCGTCAGTTTGGACAGAGAAATCAGATATGTTTTGAGGGCAAACATTGGAACATCCAGAAGTTCAAAGTGAATTGCTTAGAACTCTATTATTTTTGGTGTAAACATGAATTGTTAGTACAAACTGAAGATATTTTTGATGTTCTAAACAGTTTGTAAGTATTTTAATGGATAGGATCCTTTTGTAATTAGCCTGCTATTTGAGGCGGACTATACAGTTTTAAGGCGTAGTATACCTGTTGATATTAATATATTCATTACCTTTGTCAAAAAAAAAAAATTGGAAGAAGAGAGAGAGAGAGACTTGTAAGTATTTTAACGGATAGGATCCTTTTGTAATTAGCCTACTATTGAGGCGGAGTATACGGTTTTAAGGTGTAGTATACCTGTTGATATTTTTATAATCGTTACCTTTGTCAAAAAAATAGAAGAGAGAGAGAGAGAGAGAGACAGATTCCTTTACTCAATACTTATCAAAGATGCCTCAAAATGCCCTACTATCTCGAATATAAACTCAGCTTCATCCGAGAATTTAGCAGGAAAGTCAATGACTAACTAACTTCTGGAAGGGGGTCACAGGCTTAGCACGTGACTTCAAACAAAGTCCTATCATGACAGCCTATTGGGAGGTCATTCCAGTAGCAATGCCACTTTACCAGAGGCTTCAGCAGGGTTTTTATTGGAAGAGGCTGAAACATGATGTGTATGCTTAGATTAAAGAGTATGATACTTGTCAAAGGTGTAAAGTTAAAAAATTTGCCCCCTTGGTTTACTACAACCACTTCCCATCCCTAATAGTGTGTGGCAAGACATTTCTATGGACTTTATTGAAGGGCTTCCCAAGGCTGCCGGAAAGGAAGTCATATTTGTGGTGGATAGGCTGTGCATTTTATGCCACTAAAACACCCGTTGATGTAGCTCAAGTATTCATGGATAATGTGTTTAAATTGCATGGCCTTCCCAAGAAAATTGTATCTAATAGGGATGTGGTTTTTACCAGTAAGATTTGAAAGGAACTGTTTCAGCTTCAGAAAGTTTCATTGCTCACTTCCACTGATTAGCATCCTCAAACTGATGGCCAGAGAGAAGTGATAAACAAGTGTTTAGAGCGTTACCTAAGATGCATGACCTCTGAGAAACCCCAAGAGTGTCCACACTGGGCAGGATGTTGGTATAACACTTCTTTTCACTCAAGCTATTAAGATGTCCCCTTATGAGGCAGTTTATGGTCAAAAACCACCCCTACTCTTACTCTATATGCCCTTTGAATCTCATTTGGATGTAGTGGACATGAGTTTGCAGGCTAGGGAAGCCACTAACAGAGCTCTTAGATTTCATTTGGAGAGGGCCCAATGTAGAATGAAGTCTAAGGTGATAAACATAGGACTGGCAGACCCTATGATGTGGGAGATTGGTACATATTAAGTTGTACCCCTATAGGCAGTTGACTCTTAAGAATCACAACTTTCAAGGTTGTGTCACCAAAGTTTTATGGTCCCTTTCAGATTGTTGCTAAGGTGGGAAAGGTGGCTCTCGCATCAGGATTCACCCAACTTTTCATATTTCTCAGTTGAAAAGGAAGCTGGGCTCTCACACGGCCTCTGTTCACTTGCCCATTCTGCAGTTTGATCATGGCTGTATTATTTCTAAGACTGAAGTAATTCTTGATAGAAGGATGGTGCCTAGGCATGGCAAAGCTGTTACCCAAGTATTGGTCAAATGGTTTCATTCTGCTGCTGAGGTAGCACTTGGGAGGATCTGCAAGTCTTTCAAGCCAAGTTTCCTCACTTCAATCCTTTAAGGAAAAAGATTTTTTGAAGGGGAGGGTATTGTTACATGTTAGATTTTACTTATTTTAGTTCATTCATTGTATTACCCATTTCATTGAGCTAATTAGTCAAGGTTGTTCAATTAGTTAAGAGTTGGTTAGGCTATCAATTTCTTCATAACAACATATTGTTCCCCACTAACATTTTGCTCTTCCTGCTTAATATTCCAGCTTGAAACTGTAATATGGTCTGGGTTGGGTAGCTGTTTGTACTGAGGCTAGTAGTTTCTGCAAAGTAGGACCTGAGCCCAAGTCTGTTTTGACTTCATCCAGTAGACTAGCCTATAAGCCAGAAATGTTACACATCTGAATATCTTCATCCCTTCTAGACAATGCATCAACAAATGTATATTCTTTGCCCTTCTTGTAACAAATATTGTAGTCATAACCAAGTAGCTTAACAAGCCACTTCTGCTGACTTTGGTGTAGTGACCCTCTGCTCCAATAGGAATTTAGACTGTTCTGATGAGTCTTAATGACAAAATGCCTTCCCAACAGGTACGGTCTCCATTTTTGGACTGCACCGACTAGAACTACTAGTAGTTCCCTTTCAGACACAGACAGTGCTCTTTATTTTCTGATAAATCCTTACTAAAATAAGCTATAGGCCTCTTCTCCGAATCAGCACTGCTCCAATTCCTTCACCTGGTGATTCAGTCTCCACCTCAAAAGCCTTGGTGAAGTCTGGTAATGCCCGTATAGAAGTTGAAGTTAAGACACACTTCAAGTCCTCAAAAGCCACAGTTGCTGCCTCAGACCAACAAAATTTACCCTTCTTCAACAAATCAGTGAGGGGCCTTGCAATAACACCATACCCCTTGATAAATCTCTTGTAATACTCTGTGAGTCCCAAAACCCTCTCAAAGCCTTGAGAGAAGTTGGTTGTGGCTAACTAATGACTGCTTCTACCTGCTGACTGTCCATAGCTACACCTTGAGCTGATATCACATGACCAAGATAGTCCACTTTGGTCACACCAAATTCACATTTGGTCTTCTTAACGAACAACACATTGGCCCTCAAGACTTAGAAGACCACCTCCAAATGCCTCAAATGATCTGACCAATTAGGGTTGTAAATAAGTATGTCATCAAAGAAGTCTAGAACAAACTTCCTGAGACAAGGTTGAAAAACCTAGTTTGTCAAACCCTGAAATATTGAGGGGGCATTGGTCAAGCCAAAAGGCATCACTAAGAACTCTTAGTGGCCATGATTAGTTCTAAAGGCAGTTTTGGGAATGTCCTCCTTACACATCCAAATCTGATGATAACCTGATCTTAGATCAAGTTGAGAAAAATATTGTGCTCCATACAACTCATTCAACAACTCAATCACAAGAATGAGAAATTTGTCTTTCACAGTGCACCTGTTGAGTTCCCTGTAGTCTACACACATTTTCCATGTACCATCCTTTTTTTTCACCATGACAATTGGTGAAGAGTAGGGACTGGTGTTGTTTCTAGTTACTCCAGTAGTGAGTAACTCCTCAACCATTTTCTCAATCTCATTTTTCTGCACAATTGGATATCTATAGGGCCTTATGTTAATAGAAGAGGTGCCTTCTTTCAAGATGATCTTGTGATCTTGACTTTTGGATGGTGGCGAAGCCCCAGGAGTCTCAAACAAGTCTTCAAACTTAAACAACACCTTCTGCAAATTCAGTATCAGCTTCTTGCTCCTCACAGACTCCTTCCAGTGACAATAGACTAGCGATAGGTTTAGTTGTAGCTTCAGTAAATACTCCTACAGATACCATACACAGTTCTGCAGGTTTGACCAATAGTTTCTTCATTTTCCCATGCTTGATCATCTTAACTTCAGGAGGTTGGACACCTCTCAGTGAAACCTTCTGTCCCATAACACTAAACTCCATTTTCAGCTGCTTAAAGTTCCACATAATGTCACCCAATGTTATCAACCATTGTATAGCCAAGACCGTGCTACATCCTTCTATAGGCAAGATAAACACATCAGATTCAAAGATCACTACCTGCATCTTCCAACTCTCATTCTTGTAGACAAAATTACACTGCACTTTATTTCCATAAGCTGCAGTAACTACAGATGGGGATATTGCAGTCAAGGAACACCCTAATCTCTTGGTTGTGTTGAGGTCGAAGAAATTGTGTGTGCTTCTTGTGTCAATGGGTACTTGTACTGCCTTTCCCTTTACTGATATAGTCACCCTCATTGTTCTAAAGTCATTAGATCCCATTCATTACATGTACAGACACTCTAGGCAAAATTGAACCATCAGAGTCGGTCTCCGATCCCTAATTCTTCATGGTCAACAATTCTCCGGGATCCAACAAAATATCTTCCTCACCTTCTATTGGCTCTCCACCTTCTTCCACCTCAATGAAAAACAATTGCCTCTTCCTTTTATAGACATGACCAGGACCAAACTTTTCATCACAATTAAAAGCATAGACACTTTGCTCTCTTGTCCTCTAATTGGACCAAGTACTTAGGTCTGTGTGGCTTCTCGTTAGAAGCAGAAGTAGAAGAATTGAAGTTGTTTCTTGGGACTGGTGGGTGATTAGAAGATGGTTGAGAAAAAGATGGGTATCTCAAGTTGATTCTAGGTGGAATGGATGGATTTCTAGGGGGTTGTTTGTTCGATATCAAAGTCTGCTCCTGAATTTTGGCCCTAACTAATTGCCTTTGCAGGGATCTGGGAGAAAACATTTTCATAGGAAAACCAATCTCTGGTTTGAGCCCGCGAAGGAAGCAGCTAACCATGTATTCACCAACCGATTCTACTCTAGTAAGCAATTCATCAAATAGATCAACATAATCTTGAACTGAAGATACTTGATGCAGATCCTTCAAGTCCCCCATAGGATCATCATACAATTCGGTGATGAGTCTGGAATAAAGGCTTCGCATATATTCTCCGCAATTTAGCCATTCTCTGGTCAATCTATTCTTCATATACACTTGATGCCACTGCAATGCTTTACCCTCCAATCTACAAGAAGTCAGTTTCACTTCCGAAGCAGCAGGGGTCTTATCTACCTCAAAGAACTGCTCACATTTGTACAACCAATCTCTTAATCTTGTCCCATCAAATTTAGGAAATTCTACCTGATAACCTCGTGTTGGCAACTGATAGTCATCTCCTCTAACTGCCGTTTCATTTTCAACTGCTCCTACTCCATCAGCCATCGGCGCAGGGTTCCCATTCTGCGCATTACTCATATTTCTCATGATTAACCTCTTGATTTCATCCATAGTCTGTGCCACCTTCTCATCCACAGTTCTATGCAGTTCCTCCATTGATCCAGTAACCCCTTCCAAAAATCCTCGTAAACCATTAACATCTCTTCAAAGCTCATGAATTCGAGTATTGTGCTCTCCCATGGTGCTTCTTTGCAGGTCCGTGAATGGACTACTCTGATACCAATGATGCGAGCCAAGAGATTGAAGAAGAAAAACAGAGTTGTCCTTGGGAAAAACAATTCCTGAACATATACTCAACGAGAGAGAGAGAGTCGAATATACTCGTAATCAACTCTTAACTAACTGAACAACCTTGATTAATTAGCTCAAGGAAATGGCTAAAACAATGAATGAATTAAGAGCAGTGAAATCTAACATGTAACATAAGCTCACCAATCTAAGATGAATGCTTTTCCAATGAAGCCTAAAAATAATTCTTTCAAGAGAAGAATCACTGCGAACAAGTTGCATTAACATTAAAAACAAAATCTTGGAAAATTCTATTTTTATAAGGTCATCTTCCATAGTGTGGGATCAATTATGGATATTAAGTGTATCAAAGAGAAATTCATCTTTTTGTTTTCTTAATTTTTTTCCTTGTAAGTTGAAAGGAAGAGTTAGCAGACTAAGATCTAAAAGTAGCTCTAGCTTGCCTACAAATTGATAGAGGTTACATGCTTTGCTAAGAAGGCTGTGAAATGGAGTGAGGTCCTCCTGTTTGGTCAATTGTTCTACAGCTTCTTTGATTTTTCTGGTTGGAGTCTGTGCTGTGTGTTAAAACTAGGAGGGTCAATTAAAATAGAAGTATGGATAGTAATTCAATCCGTTTCCAAAGTTTATTTGAGTTCAAGTAGTTGAGTCAAATATGTGGTGAATAACTCGTTACGAAACAACCCGCCCAACTCAAGCCTATTTCTTGGACAATTTCTTGTTACAATTATGTGTAGGAAATCTATCTATCCATTTGTTTCGTTCTTCCCTTCTAAAGGATGGAGTAACTTATTGAGGTCTTCACATAAGCAGGGTTGTGAATCAACTTGAGGACTACTCTAGTCTTATAAGTCATTCACTTATTCTGCATGGTTTTATTCTTGTTGAACAGCAAACAGTGGAAGCCTTGCTTGAATCAGGACACTCTCTTACCAAAGAACAAAAGCTGATTATGGAGAGCAAACTTTCAAAAGAATACATGAAGAACATGGATGAATAGTGTGGGTAATGGATTAATGCAACTATGTGGGTTAAAGAGGCTTCAGGTTTTGATTTTGTGTATATCATTGATTGAATAACAGCAAAATATATTTCCAATCAAGAGTACTGGAAAAGGGATAGAGATTTATCTTCTATTTTTTGTTGCAAAAAAGCTGAATTTTTTCCGTCCTTATTCCATTAAATAATCTTTTGGTACCGACTTGGGTCACTCTGAATCCCAAATCAGCGAAATGAGGATGAGAGCACAATCTTTATTGCTCAAGTAAATTATCTAATATCATTGGTAAGATTAACTGGCATTGTTAATTATTTTTTTGTACGATATCTTTATTTTTACACATGACAAATTTTGGAAAGATCATTTCTTAAGAGCAATATGGTGTGTTGATAAAGGAAACACAAATTCATTTCTTAAAGGCCAAGGTCCCCCTCTACTGTAATGAGAATTTAAGGTTGTAATGGACCATTTCCTTCACCTTAACCCCACAGTTTGATGAAGATAGAATGATCAATGATGCTAACTGTACCTTGGCACTTTTGGGATGAAACCCCTTCTTTCGTCAGGCTCACTTCCGCTTCTGGTTTTTTTTTTTTTAAATTCTTCACTCTCAAGTTTCGAATGAGATTTTTAGTTAAGAACGAAAGAATTCTATTTACCTGTTGTGTCCGGCAATGGTCCTTAGGCTTAGTTCTAACGTAATAGAGGTGTAGACTGCTTGCAAATGGACCATTTCGTATTCCCCTAATTTGATGACGATAGGATGATGTCTGATGCTAACCAACTTGTACTAGGTGGCATTTCTTTGTTGCTGTATTTTCGGAGTATGAGTGTGTAACTTGTTCTAATTGATCCTATTGATAGTACAGAAAATGAATTATATGAATATATTTGTTTGATAATGGTTTGTGCTTTAGACTTGGGGTTCAAAGTAGTTGGGTCAAATATGTGGTGAATAATAATAAGAGTAACAATATCTTAATCTCACACAAGTTCGAAATCAATTATAAGAGTAATAATATTTTAATCTCAGACAAATTTGAAATCAACTATATAAATTATCACTATCTATTGAAGCTCAACTTGGTGACTCTTATGAAGAAAATTCATGTTAGAAGCCATGGTCATGTCATACGGGAAACGATATAAAGCTCAAATTTCTCACTAGTACTAAAAATTTGAAACGTATCTAATAAAATAGAATTAAATAAGTAATATTAAAGAATGACAACTAACCAGATTAATCAAATCAAAAGTCCATATTACCGTTAAAATACTATAATTTTAAAAAAAAGAAGTCTATATACTACTTGTATTAAGATTTTTTTGGTAATCATGCCAATTAGCTATGTCCTTAATTAAATCAATCGAAAAAGATTGGCTATATTTGAGGACCGTTTTGTATTACATCATTCATGATGCCGAAAAAATAATAAACAATCTCAATGAAAGAGATGCCAAAGGCATTATAAGTTGATAGAGGGACAACAAGTCAAAATCCAATTGATTCAATGCCAAGACTTTAAGTTAGCATTAAAGTTGTGCATTTCAATTTTCAATGACTTTGGAATGGAGGGTCTTCTTCATTCCTTGTAATATAAAAGAGTATAATTACTTAGTTTAATTTAAATAAATTTAAACGGTATAAAAGAACTTCTCATTATTATTAGGGCGTGTTTATCGATGGTAATCGGTAACTTGTTTTATTTTTTCGTGATCGTAATATTCGGATTAGTTTATTTATAGCTCGACTTATTCATGAGGTATCTAGTACTATCGACGGATCTAGATGTTTGTTTATGAATTAGGGTCACGTGAACTCAATGACTTTTGCCCAGATTTTGTATATATCTATATATTAAGAAATTCACTAAATATCTGACTAGGAACTCAATTATTACTGTAGAATTAAGTAATACAGGTATAAGTTATTTTATTCACTAATGCTTGGACAGATAAAAATAATTCATCTGAAATAGATTTCTTTTTTTAGCTTTCACTGAAATTTAAAACTTGAGACCTAATAATTCTTACCCTAACTTCATTTTCAAAATTATAAATTTCACTTTTATACAGAATTACTCGTAAATATATATTGTGTGACTTGATAGTATATTTTTCTACACTGTGGATATATATATATATATATGTATAT
This sequence comes from Datura wrightii, assembly GCA_035772735.1. Taxonomy (NCBI): domain Eukaryota; kingdom Viridiplantae; phylum Streptophyta; class Magnoliopsida; order Solanales; family Solanaceae; genus Datura; species Datura wrightii. The sequence goes on along the minus strand of JASDFA010000010.1, from coordinate 177,657,933 downwards.
AAATTAAAACAAAGTTTGTATATAGGAGTAATAGTACTTAATATATTGCACAAAAAGAAGTCTTTTTTATAGTGTGTGGTGTAGGGGTTCTTTCAAGGTAGGTGAGGCAATGTTTTCATGCCTCATGAAATTCCCACTTCTAAAACAGAATAGAGTGGCCCATTTTGCTAATTCATTACTTGATAAAAACTAATTTCTAAACCAAACGAAGTGCCTAATTTTTTTGTCTTAATGATAACTTAGAGGTTTCACTTCAAATTATTTAAACATACCATCATGATTAGTGAAGAATAAAACCACTTTATTAGTCTATTTTAACTAATTAATTGCCATCCCTCCAAGGAAAATTAAATCTAAGAGAATAAAATCAAAGGCATCAGCCCCCAGACAGCATCTCACTCATCTAATTGGAGATAAAACTATTTTATAGAATTTCTTTTTTTAAAAAAAATAAAAAAAGAAAAAGATTAGAAAAAAGTATGATGGGAATTAAATACTTAGTATTAAAATTGTAGAAGCATAAAGTTGTTGTAGGTGCTAATTAAGAGGCTTCCAGATTTTTGAATAGTTAATACTACAAAAAAGTGACAATATTTTGGGTCACTACAACTGATAGTTGAAGTTGACGAAACGCAAACGATATCTTTTTGTCTATCTTTTTCTTTACATTTTGTTACTATTATTCTCTTCATTTTTTATATTTAATAGATATATTTAAAATATTTATTTTAAAGTAGTTGTTATTATAAAAATTTAAAAAATAATTAATTTTTTTTAATTTTATTATTAGTACTTAAATCACTTTAAAATATAAAAAAATAATTATTTTATATCTTTAAAAAGTACCTATTATTTAATAGAATTATATTAATTAAATTGTAATTCTACTTATTTTTTTTAAAAGTATATATACATAACTCTTATCTTATCAAATAAAAAAGTACGAAAGGAGTATCTTCTTTTCTTCGCTTCTCTTTTTCTTTTCTTGGGAAAGATTCTTACTAATATTATGTGTGCTTTTCAATTATTAGGAATATATAATTCAAGCAATTACATATAGGGGGTCTTTTGATGTGAAGATAATTAATGCAGGAATTAGTACTACATAAATTAGTAATGTAGAAATTGTTAATATAAGGATTGTAATTTTGGAATTATTTTTTATCAAATGTATGGTTTATTGTGTTAAAAATTAGATATATCATGTATTGTGTTTGATTTAAAACTCTAAAAAATCTTTCTTACAATTATACTATTGAATTTTTGTATAAAAAAATTTAGAAAAGGGGATTGAAGGCTAGTCCAGTCATTTAGGAGTCTTATTTAGGGATTGGTTATCTTAGGATTAGTTGTCCCTTTATTTCTTTGGTATAAAATAATACACTATATGATGTATAAATAATCCATATATTAGGTTGAATTGAGTAACCAAATAATATATTGGCTTGACTAAATTTTAATTCAAAAACTATTCTAATTAGTGCAGCCTACCAAATGACCCGTTAGAATTTTAAGGAGGTGCATTTAGTTCATGCACATTTCTAAATAAAATTAAAAGACTAAAATATTATTTATTTTAAAACGGAGAGAGTAAAAATAAAGAGAAAAAAAGAGCAAAAAAGATTTGTTTTGTCACTTTTGATTCTTGCAAGTTTCAACTGTTGTCATGTAATTGGCCATACTTCCTTGCTCCCTAAAACAAAAGTTTATCATAATTAATCTATTTTTCTCGTTTCAGTTAATTAGTCATTTTCTTTCTCAACAATAATTACTATGAATATTAAACTCATCACCAACTAATTAACCACGTGGTCCAAACTCCTGCCGACACTAATGAAACCCTCTCAACGATATTTGATTTGAAAAATATTATATAATACTACTTTCCTTTTTTATTGATTTAATTTAGTTCTCTCACTATGTATAATTGACTCTATTTCTTTTTTCCTTAGACTTCAATTAAACAATTTTTCCACTCTACCAGTATGAACAGCCTAGTGGAAGTCGTGGTTACATTTTCTATAATTTTCTGTTCATTATGTGAAAACCAAAAAAAAAAAAAAAAAAGAACTCTGAACAGCATAACATGATAACAAGAATTATTAGACAGAATATGATGCACATATTGTTCAGTAATAAAGATAAAGATAGGTGATTATGATAAAATGTTAGTAGGTATTGATCAAGCAATCATTGTTTAATTTTCGTTGTCACTGTTATTAATATTACGCTTCTACTATCTTGTTTCACTATTGTATTGATTTCTTATACTGATTTTGATATGTTTTATTTGAGTATAGAGTTTATCAAAATTAACATCTCTATTTCACAAAGTAAAATAAGAGTGTATGCACACCACTCTTTTCATATCCTAAAGCGTTGTCTAGTTTCTGTTATCACTATTGTTACACTGCTAAAATATTACTATTTTTTCATTGAAAATTCTCACTAAAAAATGTTAACCCACTGATATTTTAATTGAATTGGTGAGAAAAAAATAACAATATATCTTCACATAGAAAAATCAGAAAGTTTTCTATTATTTCAATGTGAATCTGTTTCCCATGCGTTTTATCAGTGAGTTGGTTCGGTAGAAAATGGATGAAAAAATCATCTTTTATAATACAAATTTCTCATCGATTCGCGGTGGGAAAAATTTCTATTTCTAGTAGTGTAAATATTATGATTCCACTATCTTGTTTTTACTACTATTTTTTTCTCCATTATTTTCAATATGATTTCTTCACTATTGTATTTCCTTTTTATATTGATTTTAATATACTTTATTTGAGACGAGGGTCCATCGAAAAAAATCTCTTTACCTTCACAAAATAGAAATAAGTTTATATACACGTCACTCTTCTCAAATATTATTTATGATATTACACTGAGTATAATATTTCAGCTATTATAATTAAAAAATAGTTATTATCCTGATTTTTCAAATTGAACGAGTAAAATTTTAAAATAAACTTCAATACAAATATTAATTTTAAAAGTAAAATAAAAAAGTGACCAGTAAATGATATTTCTATCCACTTATGACTTAATCAATAACAAATTTTGAACGACAGAGTCAAAAAGAAAATTTCCCGACCGAGCCAAATCTCTGTTAGGTGATTTAACACTTTTTAAAAAGACATAATTCTACTATTTTTAAATCTATTTCGCGCTTACTTTCTTTCTTTTGTAGTTTTGTTGTTTTAAAACAATATGGCTCCATGTTATATTATTTATGGAAGAACTGCAAATCTATTCCAACAACGGAAAAATTGAATTCAATTTGAACACCTTAGTCGTCTACCCAAACTTTAGATTTGTAAGGTTAAAGTAAGGATCAATTCAGAATTTTAAGTTTACAAGAGACGGTACAAATTTTGCATAAGCATAAAAATTTTAAACCTAATAAATACTCATAATTTATTGTTATTAACGTCTTTTTATTTTGTGTAATGTTATGTTTGGATAAAAACGAATAGATTCAAACTTTTCATTTAAAAAAAGATTCTTCTTTCTCTTCAATCGATAAGAAATTAAAAAAAATAAATTACGACATAAGAAATTAAGCTTCTATTGATAAAATAGAAATTTAAATAGTAATCCCTAAGTTTCCTCTTTTAAGTTTCATTCACTCTTCAAAGGAAACAAGTAAAACGTTGGACTTGGTCCTATTTTTTTTTATAGATTGGGAATCCTATTAATCTGAGATTCTGATTAACCCAATCACTAATGTTTTATTTCCACCGACAGAATTGGAATTTTCCTACTTTTCTGGGAATAGAGATAAGAGATGTTCTTTGTTTTAAAATATTTATGGTTTTATATATATTTTAAAATATTTATTATTTTTGAAAAAATAAAATTATTACTTTTTTCATTTCATTCTTAGTAATATGTTTTTGAAGATTATACATACCTCAATTATAACACATAAATGGAGTAAATATATATTGAATGAAGAGATTGAGATTATATTTTAAGATATAAAAAAAATAAAATAGTTAAATACTTCTTCTAATTAATATCTTTTTTAAGTACCGTATAAATAAAAAATATGATAAGTATTTTGAGACAGAGAGAGTAATAATTAAACTATCTTATCTACTTTTAAGAGATCGTTTGGTAGAATGCATTAGGCAAAAATAATATATAAATTGATTATGGTATTGTTTAATTCTTTATTTGCTAGGATTTTGTGCCTATTTATATATTTGGAAACAAAGTCAAAACTACCCTTTTATTTTGTCAACTAACTGACTTTGTTTCTAGTTCTATAGCACCCCTTGTTACTAAAGTATGCAAAAATGTCCCTCAATTAAATAAAATTTCCTTAAATTAACTTAAAATACTTAATTTCAATAAATCACTTATTTTTTCATTTAAACCCAATCCAAAGCACGTCTTCATTATCTCTCCCCTTCACCTCCGTTCAATGTGTTAGAATTTATCCTGAATTCTTTACTTTATTTGGATTCTACCACAATTGTAAAGAAATTTCGAAAGAAAAAATTTTCGTAGCTATACCCTTTCTTGAAAAGACAAATTCTGGACTTCTCTTAATAACTTTATAACTTTTTTATGTTAATTTTCTTCAATATATAGGCTATTTAACCAATTTATATTAAATATTATACTTATTTTAATATATTTTTATAATTTATCGCTATCACATTCTGCAATTTCCATTCCAACACAATGGAACGCCCCAAAGCAGCAAAGGTATGAATTGTTTGAGACTTATCCTCTTGTAAACTCTATAACCAGCAACCAAAACGATGCTCGGTTAATAAAAAACGCACAGTCAAACCGGCCAAATCACCAGAATTTCTGTTTAGTTGTTGCTTTCCCACATAAACATGTCACGTTATTGTATCCAAGTCAAAATACTCCTTCTGAAGTTCTGACAAAAAGCTAAAAAACCTCTACAGTTTTTTGAAAACCAATCAAGAAAAAAAAATAAGAACAAAGTCCAACACCTAAACAACCACGTGTCATGAAATTATTTCTTAATGAAAAAGAAGAACACTGTCACGTGTCGGCGGGTACATTTTTAAATGAAAAAGAAAAAAGAAAACCTTCAAAGTGGCAAAAATAGTCATTAATTTCCACCTCCATAAAAGCAGAAAAGTGGCATTGAGTCCCCAACAGTATCCTCATTTTTTCTTCCTTCTCTATCTCTCTGTCTCTCAAAAAGGAAAGAAAAAAAAAAATACAAGTGTGTGGAAGCAATTTTGTTCATTTCTTTTACAAAAGATTGAACTGAAGAAAAAATAGGTCTGGCCGGGTTAAGGATTTTGTTGAGTCGATTGGGAAGAAGGTATCCTAGGAAGAAATTGAAGACCAAATTCAAAGTGATGGATGATTGGTGGCATAAAATGGTGTTTCCTGTAAGGCGCGTTTGGTTTGCTGTTTCTGCTCGTGTTAAAGCTCGCAAAAATGGTTAGTTTTTTCTCTCCTCTCTGTTAGTGAAATTAGCAATTGAAAAAGGTCTGAACTGCAAGAAATTTCTCTTTAGTTTCTTCTTTCTTCCCTTACAATTTTTTGCTTAGAAAGAGGATAAATTTGAGAATTTAACTGGGTTTCCGCGTTTCTGAATTTCGAACATGCAAGAGAGTACATGTGCTTGCTTGTTTTTCCTGTGAGTTCTGAAATCATAATTTTTAAACAAATTATTTATATATTAAATTAATTTTAATTACTTAGAAGGATCTCGTAACTCAAATGGCGACCCCGCCCCTGCTCGTTTTTATACGATTTCCCTGTTTTCTTCTATTTTTCACCCCCTTCTGCAGCGGGAGTGACGTGGTCAGTTGGAAATAAGAGAGGAAAATATAAAATTTGGGTTTTTTATAATTATACCCATACGAATTATAAGTGTGTTTTTTAAAAAAAAAAATGAAATTGCACGAATTGCCTTGACTCGTCTTTAAATTTTGCCCTAATCTTTTATTTTTAGCCTTTAGCAATTGAATCTAAGTTTAGAGACAAAAATTAAGGAAGAAAAATTTGGAATTTTTTATTATCAAAGAAAATTTTCAATCTTTATATCTGTTATTCATCTTTTCTTTATTTTAATTACTGTTTTAGCCGGTGCGATGAGTGGGTGGGAGTTGGGAGGTGTAGTTGTGAAGACGATGGAGAATAAGTTCGTGTAATTTAACTCAGCAAGCAATATCTAGGCACGTGCAAAATATAATTGATTAAAAAAAAAAGGTTAAAGTTTGGAAATTAATTGAAGGCACCGGAAAATTATTTTTTTATAATAAACTTTAAATACCATTAACGATATTCTTGACTTTGCAACTGCTGTTGAATTGTTTTTAAAAGATTTTACACATTATACAAAAATGATTATATGCTCACATAGAGGCCAAAAGAATGTTAGGCATGCTTACAAACAGCACAACAACGTTATCCGGTGTAATTCCATAAATAGGATCTGAATTTTGTGGGAGGTAGAGATATGTTTTCAATAGACCTTCGGCTCAAGAGAGTATGTTTTCAATAGACCTTCGGCTCAAGAGAGTGTTTTAGAAGATACCAGTGTGATGAAATAATGATGAGAATACTGAGAAAAAGGGAAGCATCTAAAAGTGTTGGGCATGCTTGTTTTACCTAAAATTGCATTCTTATCTTAATTGTAAAAAGCACTGAAACATACCAAATTTGCAAACAATTCAAATCAATCTTGGTCCATTCATGTCTAAAGTAGCAAGTAGCATTGCTTTAAGTCATGACTTATGAGCACTTCACATATTATATTAAATGGCAAGCATATTTTTTTTAGGATCCTATTAGTGGTTCCTTCCATCCACTAGCTTAATGCCATCACAATCCACTCATCTGATTTATGTTGGAATATATTTTCTAGAACCCAAACATATATCAAGTTGTTAGTTACATGAGCCTCTACCAACCAAATATATGCTTTGTTTTGTGCAATCTTTCATCTATTTTTCTATTGCCCTCCAGACACTTTGTATTAGTTATTTTTTCCTGTCAGATAGCAATATACCAGATTCTAGAAATATGGCCACAGAGAGTAGCCAAGGTATCTGATTCTTCAATGGTCCGAAACACAAAGCATCTACCACTTTATATGTCTTTAGCTAAAGATCATGTATTCAAAAGTATAAAGAAGATAACTGGAATTACACTTTTCTGCAGCATGTTTCAAGAAGTGTGATATATTATGATTTATCGGTATGAAAGAGAAGCTTGCCCGTTTTACATCTCCGCCAAATATGAAAGATATGTGATAGGAAAAGGGAAAGAATGATGAATATTGCATGTTCTGTAAATAGAGGCAGTAGCGTTGAAGATTCACTTACACGTGTTGGGCCTTTGCTTTTGTTTTCTTCAGGTGCTGGGCTTTTGAAGCTTCGTGACGATATACAAACTTGTGGGTACGAGGATGTTCAGGTTATGTGGGAAATGCTTAGAAAAACAGAGTCACAAGTGACATCTCGGCACCACAAACGCAAGCGCAGACCATTGTGGAGGATATTTGTATGGTCCACTCACAGTTCTAACTCATCCTTCTCCTCAGAACATGCTCATCCATAGACAACTTGCTGCATCTTCAACAATAATAAAAAGTGTCTGGAGAATCAAGACATGTATGGCAACTTCCATTTCTTGAGCCCCACAGGGTGGTATTTCATGATATGGTACGAAGCTATTGTATGTCCATATCAGCATAGGATGAAGTATATTTACTATACCTCTATAGCTAGCATGATCATAATGAGACTTATCCATGATGGTGTCAGTTTGTAAATATACCATCTTTATGAAGAGCCCCATGATCATGTTTCAGCATTAAACAGAGAAAAAGAACTGTGAAGAGCTCAATTTTCCTCTGGGAGGTTAATTTAGGCTATATTATGCTTATGCATCCATCATTTACAGCTGAAATGTACAACAAAGTGAGAAGTGTTACTAAGAGGATTAGTCATTTACTAAATAGTACTAGTACAATATCATATAATACATAAATACACACTCAAAGTTGGGACCAACTGTCAGATAGACACTCATTAAGTACCAATTGAAGAGAAACTGTTAAACTTGTTAGCAGCTAATGCAATGAAAGAGAACACAGTCATTTACTCTAAGCACCAGACCAGTATGTGTACTTACTCGAGTTATGCACTCTCCTCTGAGAAATTGTAAAATGACAAGAGATGTAAGAGGACAGTAGGTTACAGTAAAATAATCTAATCATTCAGTCACTTAAATCTCAAACCTCTACGGTAAGAAAAATTTAGCAAGATAGCAGAGGCGAATGCAAAAGGCTTTGAATTGTTGAAATGAAGCTAGGATCCGATACCTATTTATTCCAAGCTGTTATCGTATTGTTAGAACCAAGAAATTTGTATGAGTTTCCACGAGGTGTGGTATCAATTCCCCAATACTAACCAGTAGAGCGGCTATGCAGCACTCTGGCATAGCAACTTCATGTAGACTCTTGCACTGCCTCGATTTTGCTTCCTCCAACTTCAGTTAGAAGTTCTACTCGAGTAGAATGGTTGTTGGCACTCTCTTTCATATCCTCCTCCTTTTGGTGATTGACCTCTTCCTTTCTATTTAGAAAGTGAAAGTCCTTGTCGGTGACAGTATGAGTAGATGGTGCTCTTCTCTCTTTACATATTCATAATCAGTGCTATTGAATCTACAGTGAAGGAAATATTGCCAGCTATGGATATCCATGTCTGCCCTGGATGCAAAGCACAAGTTTAAGTAGTTGTTAGCTGATCCATTTAGAAAGAAACGAAGAAATGAAATTAAAAGCAGAAAGGGATAATTAAGGACAAAAAATTGCATGCAAGTTGCTAAGCTCATTTCATGCAAAATCCAAATACTACTTTTTCTTTCAATCAGAACCCAAATCCACAGAGGGAAATTGTGATGCAAAAGAACTAACCCCAATCTACATGCCAATTGAAGGAAGAGGAGAAATTTCACCAAATTGAAGAAACAACTAATTTGCCTAGCCCAGGTAACATCCTTAAGCCATCTCTAAAATATCAAGAGAACTTTGTATCCTTTCTGCACCTCTGCATAAGTTACGAGGAGAGCATTAAATCACTCAGCATCGTCCTTCTCCTCAGAGCAAGCAAAGCGATCCAGGATTTGAAGTTTTACTGATTCATACATAGACCTCAAGTTAATATACAATAAAATTGGGTTCATGGTCAAATATATATAGTTGATTGCTTAATAAATATGCAGGTCTGAGAAAAAAGCTACTGGGTTCACGTGAACCCACCAAAGGAGCAAGAACAGATTCATCAATGGCTGTTGTAATCTACTAATCTACAATTACATGGAATCAGAAGTGAAGAGAAATACCAAATGGCAATTGCTGTACACGTTAAATCACTGAATATAGAGGTTAAATCCTATTCAAAAGTTGAACGTCAAGTGAAGCATAAATTGTAGGTATCCACAGATACTAGCTAAGTTTTTAGGGGCTCCCAGTTAGTAAAACCCAATAGAAATCTGATTCAACTTTACTCGGCCTCGAAATTAGCCAGAGTAATCTGATAGAAGAGCAATTCTGCATATGCACCTACTAGATGCTACATAACTTATCACATCCACATAAAACTAATATGTGCCTGGATTTCCCAGCTGCTTTGAATGAACAAACAAGGCATGTTTTGGTTGAATTTGTTGACTGACACGGTCCAGTAACGAAGGAAATTGAAGCCATCGCTTTGTCGGAGCATCGACAACTTCAACACACTTAAATGTGTCTGAGGTCACTGATCAGCATGCTCTCCACAGCAGCCCTAATAAACTACAGGTGGTCTTGGTCATGCCAGTCTGCAAGAATATGAGGAAGTTGTGATGACTGTTACCAACAATGATGATATTATTCCTCTCCATCACTAAATGAATTGGAGAAGCAGATAGTTGATCTTGAAGAGGATGACCTCTGGAATATAGACCCATTGCTGACTCATTGGAGACCAGATTCATAATTCTGAATGCACTGGAAATGAGCAAGCAGTATGTGGTGGATTTCCGAGACTGTGAGATGGCTCTATCTCTCTTTATGAAACTGTACCAAAGAAAGCAAGATAAACAAGCAGAAGTATGCATAGTCAGTTGTATGACCCCAAAACGGAGAGGTATGAAGGAACTCAAATCCTGGAATTTAGTGTTAATTACAGGGATAGCGGGACATGAAGCAGGAGAACTTCTCATACATTGATTATCAATGAAGCTGAACATCATCACATGGAATGGAAAGGGGCCAAATAGCAGGACAAAAAAGAAGGGTCCTGAAGTGTTTAGTCCATAGTGGAAAGCAAGCGTCTACTGCTTTTTGGAAATGAAGCTAGAAGGAAAAATTGAAGCTTTTGTTAAAGAAATGTGGGCAAACAAATGAGTGAAATATGGCTGTTTAGAGGCAAATGGTAGACCAAGGAATTCTGGGACAGGACGGTGCAGAAAGGGTTGTAATCTATGCTGGGGAACACACACTCACCCGAAGTTTTGTGTCAGTTTATCTTGGTACTTACAGGGGTGCACAGACCAAATAGCAGGGTAGATAGGCAACAGTTATGGTGGGAAATTGCAACTTCTTGAGGTAAATGTGCAGGGAAATGGGACGTGTGTAAGGATTTAAAAACCACTAGATTTATAACAGAAAGAAGAAACAACAATAGAGTCACAAGGGCCATGACTGATTTTTCAGATTTCACTGAAGGCATGGAACTCATGGATCCTCCTGCTGAGTAACTTCCACAATGACCAAGGGCAATAATCAGGAAAATCTCATCAAGATTGCACACAATTTCATTTTCAACTGAATGGGAAGAAGAATTCAGAAAAATTAGATAATTTCATTGCCAAGGATATCTTCATATCACACTCCTATCTCGTAAAGTGTGGAAGTTGGGAAAACTCAAGTCATATTTTAAGTTTGAAAATTGGTAGTTAAGGGCTGAGAGTTTCGATGAAAAAGTACAGAACTGGTGAACTTCTATGGTACATTGTAGACCAGATGACTTGCAAGCTCAGATTAATGAAAATGAAGTTGGAAAATTGGAACTCCAACAATCATATCAATCTACAATTGAAGAAAATATGCTGCTAAATCAACTAGCTTAAATGGATACGGTCCAGGAATAAAGAAGTTAAACTGAATGCGGTTACTGAAGAAAGCAAATGTGCATGAAATTTGAGGAGTTAGCAAAAAATGAGAAAATGGAGACAAAGATCAAGAGTACTGTGCAACAAAGGGATAGGAACACAATTCTTTCAAACGAGGTCAAATGCTCACAGGAGAATAACACTATTGACAGACTGGTCATTAATGGGGATACAGTGGAAGATCAATGAACTATTAAAGGAGAAGTTTTAGCTTCTTATCAGAACCTATATACCGAGTCTGGAGAATGGATGCCAAATTTTAATATCAGCGATGGTCCAAAACTCATTGAAGAAGAAAACCAATGGATGCAAAGAGCCTTTAGGGTGTGTTTGGCAAGTCACCTGATAATTGGAATTGGTGTAATTATAGGGTAGTAATTACATAGTATAGTAATTATGATGACATGTTTATTTATCATAATGTAATTATAGTGTAATTACAAGAGTATTGTTTGGTTGCTTAAGTGTAATTACACAGTATTAAATTTTTAAAATAAAAATCAATTATTAAAAGTTAATATTTAACAAATATGTGTTTTTATAGATAATATTAAATTAAGTATTTAAGATACATATTGTCTCTTTAAAATATATTAATTAATAAATATATATTTTTAACTAATATTATAAAAAATAATTGATACATATTTTCAAATTAATAACATTTTAATTTATTTAATAATAAGAACTTAGAGTCATAGTTTTTAAGAACATCATGGAATGCATGTTTGACAAAAATATTAATATTATAAATATAATGTCATAAATATATTCAAATATTTGATAAAAAATAATCTATCAACTCTAACTAAAAAATGAATAACATGCAATATGAAATAACAAGTCAATACTACTAAAGCAAATAAATTAGAACAAAAAATATAACATAAATTCAAAATTACAAAAATTAACATAATACTCTTATGTCAAATCCCAACATAACTTAAAATAAGTTGCAATACAACTTAAAGTAATTATAACTCAGAAGAAAAGGAAAACATAAGTTTATGACTTCATTCAACAATGAAATTATACTTTAATTAAAAAACTAGAATAATAATGCATTTATGTTCAATGAAGTAACTTTTTTTTAAAAAAGAAAGAAATAGAAAACACGAGCAATTACATGGAATCACAAGAAGTAAAGGTTGGAAAATGAAAAGAAAGAAAATGAAAGATAAAATAATATAAAATAAAAATATCTTTTAAATAATAAAAATAAAAAATGAAATTAAAATGATAAAACTAAGAAAATAAATTAAAATAAAACAAAAACGAAGAAATTAAAAAGTAACCTTACATCATGTAATTACCAGCAATTTTCACCTCCCTGAGAATTGGAGTGTGTAATTACTCCTTCCCAATTACATCCAATTCCCTACTAACCATGTAATTATTGGCCAAAGAAACAGGTCAAACTATGTAATTACATCCAATTACACTCAAATCCAATTACCAGGTGCTTTCCAAACAGGTTCTTAATGAACACAAAGTACTGAAAAGCATTAACGACGTGCAACAGCCAAAGCTCCTTTATTTGATGGTTATAGCATGGGTTTTTTCTATTCTTGCTGGAAAATACTCAAGGAGGAAATTATGTTGAGTATGCGGAACTTTCAAGCTCAAGAATTTTTTTGAGAAAAGTCTCAATGCAACTTATGTAGCTCTAGTTCCCCCCCCCCCCCCCCCTCCAAAAAAAAAAAAAAAGGGACCTAAGGAATTGAGAAGTTTTAGACCTATTAGTTTGATAAGAAGTGCGTATAAGATTATTTCCAATCTATTGACAAAGAGGCTCAAGAAAGTGGCGTCCAAACAGGTTAACACTCATCATTTGTTAAAGGCAAATGGATATGGGATGCAGTCTTGATATCAAATGAGTGTGCAGATTCTAGAATTAATGAGAAGAAGCAAGGGATTCTTATACAAATTAGGTATAGAGAAAGCATATGATTATCAAATGATATCAAATGAGAAGAAGCAAGGGATTCTTCTGCAAATTAGGTATAGAGAAAGCATATGATTATGTTAGTTTGATTTTGTAGTTAGGATGCGGAAAGACATGAAATTTGGGAGGAAATGGATCAAATAGACCTTTTTTTGCATCAGCGTGTCAGGTTTTCAATTCTGATAAGTGAACCTCCTGAAGATTTTTTCCCATAGAGAACTGAGACAAGGTCCCTCATTACCTTCTCTCTTTATTATAACCATGTAAGGACTTACCAGTATGGTGAAGACTGCAAATCAGAATGGATGATAAGGTGTTTCAAAGTGTCAAATAGTGAAGGAAGTAGTTTGGAAATCACACCTTCTCTCTGCTGATGATTCTTAAGTTTTTTTTTTATGCTAAGGTTGAACAACATAGGCATCTAGGATTATCTTTACTGTGTTTGAAGTCTTCCTTGTTAGCCAAAAAGGAGTTGGGTAAAGCAAACTCTCACCTTGGAGGAGCATGGGCTTAGTGCAACTAGAACAGGATTGTGTTGCTTGATGCTCCAATTGGGAAACAAGGATAGTGATTCTCTTGCAGTTCTTTAATATTGAGTTCAAAGAGTAACCTATAAGAAAAAAATGGCAGGAATTCCCGGAACCTAGCTCTACCGGAAGATTAGTCTAAAAGAAAGGAGACAAAGGTTGTAGGAGGATCATCTGCAGCAATTGAAGCGGAACCCTCCTTAGAAAAAGAACTAGTAAGTCCATTATTTGTGGTAACCCTAGGAGATTTTTCCTTGTATTGTATTGTATTAAATAAAAGGAACAACAGTTTGCGAGGAAATAGAGAAAAGAGATGTTTCCATTTGGTCAGATGGAGTAAACTCACTATCAGTAAGAAAGAAGGACATCAAGGCATAAAAAACTTAAAGCAACAAAATTCAAGTCTGCTTATGAAACGGCTCTGGAGGTTTAGTGTGGAAGGACAAGTTCTATTGCAGAGCGTTATTACAGAAAATTATGTGACTGAAGGACAGTGGGTTTTTCAAGGGGGGTAACTACACCTTCCGGATTTAGTGTATGGAGGTCAAACAGAGCTTTTCGGACCTCCTTCAGTACCAATGTCAGTCTTAAAGTGCGAATGAGAAGAAAACTTTTTTCTATGGAGACAATTGGTTAAGACAGGGGTCTCTAAAGCATTTATTCCTAGACATCTTCAACCTAAGTCAGTAACAAGGGGGCAACTGTTAGCCAAATATGAGGTCAACAGGGATAAAAACCTGAGCTTTAGAAGACTAACAATTGATTGGGAAATCAACAGAGGTGCTTTTTTTAAGAGTTTTGGATCAATTCAAATGCATTAATGAACATGAGGACAGATTGACATGGCAGAGGACATAGCAAAGGCAACTATACAATTAAATCTACCTATTATGCACTCGTATAGAACAGGTTAATTCTTGGATTTTGAAACACATATAGAGACTGAAAATTCCTCAAACAGTGGCTGTTTTGTTTGGCTAGTTGTACAAGAAGCCTGCCTGACCCAAGATAATTCGAAGAGGAGGAGGATTAAGCTAGGTTCAAGATGTTATTTGTGTGAGAAGGAACCAGAGAAAAACAGTCACCTTTTATCGCCAACTCCGGCAGTTATTCTTAAATATGAAAAGAATCAAATGGAAATTTGCCATGATCAACAAAAGACCTATTGGCATGCTGGAGTAGCTCTGGCCACCTTGTCAGGCAGAAGAATAGATGGAAAACAATTCCTGCATGCATATGGTGGACAATTTTGAAGGAAAGAAACGCAAGATGTTCTGAATCCAGATGTAGCTCTATCCAGAAGATTAGATGATCTGCCATGCACCTCACAAAGTGGCTTCTTTCACTTAGTTGGTAGCCCAAGAGGCTTGTTTAACACAGGAAAATCTCCAAAAAGAGGATTCCAGTTGTGCTCTGGATGTTAGCTACATGGAGACAAGCCTGAGAGTATCAAGCATTTACTTCAGCACTGTCATCTGACAGACCAGCCATGGAAACTATTTCCAAAGAAGGTGGGACTAGAATGGAGCATGCTAGCATGTACTTGTGAGTTACTGAGACGGTGGAGCATCAGAGGCAAGAATTCCAACCAAAGGAAATGGTGGCAAACCACTCCGGTTTGCACATGGTGGACAGTTTAGAGGGAGGGAAAAGCTTGGGGTTTTGAAGATAAGGGAAACCATATTCAGAAGATCAAGATGAACTGTTTACTTTGTTTCATTTTTTGTGTGAACAGAATTTTGTAAATGATGCTGAAGCAGTTAGAACCCATAGGATCTCTTTAAGAATAGGAAGGGTTATTCTGTTGGTACTTGGTATCTTGTAAATATTTTTGACAGCACCTCTTTGGTATCATATTATAATACACTTACTATTTCTCAGAAGAAAAAGAAGATGGAATTGTCTTTTTTCTTCTCGTTTGGTGTAAATAGAAATTTTAAACGATGCATGACTACTTCTGGATTTTACAGAATCCTCGTAAGAAGAACAAGGACACACTTTTGTTATTTTGAACTGTAAATATGGCATTCAGCACTGCCTTTGTGCTGATATATATATAAGTCGTTACCTTAAAAAACCTTCCTCACCCCATCGATACCCACTACCCTGAAGACCAACAGTGACTTCCCAGCTCGGCTCCCCTGGTGATTCAAAAGTTTAGAGGAGGATGGTTCCTACCACTAGCTACCCCAAACCGAATTTCTTCTAGAATTACCAGGTGCCTGCAAAACTCTTACAGAAAAGGAGCGTAAGATATTTAAGACTATGATTAGTACTTGAATAAGTTATTGCAAAATGGAATGGAATTTGACAGACAAATCCTTAACTCGGAAATGCACAGAAGACACAACAGCGATAGTGGATGATCATTAGCAGGCAGATTGGTGAAACTTCAAAATCCAGATCCTACGATTTTGCAATACTTTTATCAAGAAAAAGTTCCAGTTGTATTAGGAGAAGTAGATAGAGACAATACATGAACACATAATCTTAAAGACCAAGAGCCAAGCAATAAGGAAGAGAAACTTACAATATAGCTAGATACATAAAAAAACGAAATATCAGCTTCCAGAGAAGATATGCATGTGTTCAGTTCTTAAAAGAAAATTCAAGTGGTCAAATTAAAAGACATTTTTGTAAAAGAAAAATTCAAGTACTCAGAGCTAAAAGACATAGGTAGGGAGATAAGGAAAGAGATCAACTTTCTTCTGACCTTTTCTGTCTTCCAGTAGGTTAAGTTTGCCTTGGGAAGAAAAATCATCAGCATCTTCTGATCTATTTCTAACTTCTACTCCATCTTCAGAACAACTTAGTTTACCTGTATGTTGTTCTTCTTTCCATTTTAGACACACCACCACTGCCACATTTCCTTTGAATGGGGTCACTGAATCTTCCAGCTCAGGTTAGGATACGAGCTCATATCTTTCTTTTCTGTTGTATGTAAAGGATTTTAACTCATCTTTTAGACCAGCTCAACTGTCTGATTCTCTGACAAAATAGACCAACTTCGAATATAGCAGCAATTTCGCATCAATGAAACCCAAATTAGCCAAAAAATAATATAACCAAGTGATAAATACACTGAAATATCATAAAGAAATGCACATCAAACAATTCAAGCTATATCATTGACCATCTACTGCATGAACTTAATTTACTTTTGTTAAAAATTTAAAAAAAAAAAAAAGAGAGAGATTGACCATCTAGAGCATGAAAGAAATCAGACCACCGAGAACTTAGTCAATGAACCTTTTGAATAAAACAAAATATTTTCAATTCTTTCTGGGAAAAAAAAGAAAAGACTAAATGAAGCAGCAGTATTTTGCAAGAACATAATTGAACTCATACCAAATTTTCAGGCAATGGGGAAAAAAGAAATCTTGAAAATCTGTCAAACCACAATAATAACATTGTTAGTTAAGCACTACCACACTAATAACATTGTTATCAGTAAGTAAAAAAGTGGGCATACATCATACTAGAGTTGGAGCTTTATTGTACTAGTGGAAAGCTCAATCATTTTCCCTTGAAGATCCAACATTAATCCTCTCATGCCTACTAATTGATGTACCTGAGATGCATTTCCTCTAGCTCCTGAGAAAGACTTTATATTAACTGGATTAAAAGGGTCAGTCCTCCTAAAATTAGGCATATTAGCTAAATGAAAATTGGCACATACAATAACCCCAGACGCTTCTCATGCATTTTCATAACCCTGCAATGCAAAATGGGATATGCACTTGAAATGGATGTCCGAGTTAAGATGTATATCATGATTTCTTTGATCCTATAAAGCATGTTCTACATAACAAACCTGACAATTTGCACAGTGCGGACTATAGATCACGGAATATCAACAATTTAATGACCACTTCACATTTAGCATCATGGTTTATGAGAGAGAATCAAATAATCAAACTGTTCTGGGTTATATGATTAACACAGTAAGAAAAATAAAATACAAAAGCAGGCCATAGACCCAATGAACATCAATCTAGAACTAAAAAATCATAAGATATAAACCTACTGGTGAAAACGTGTTGTTAATAAAGGTTCAATCAATTTTGATGTTGAAGATACACTGCAATTCTTGCATCATCTAGTTTCACCTTTTTACTAAAGTCCTAGGCTACATAATTATTCCTGCAAAACTTGTGCCAGATTTGCTCTTTTCTGTAAATTACAGGAGGGAGAATGCAGAAAATATCCAGAAAGAATTATGCTAATCATACAACAGCACAACCGACACGGGTGTTCCTTTCTTCAAGTCCCTTTCAGTGGTTGCTAAGAAATGGGGTGTTTCCAGGCAAAGTAAGCCCCATAGCAGGTGAGACAAAGATTCCGGGCTCCATGCCAATCATCTTCAAGAGACAACATTGACCAAAAAAGTTGTTGACTGGTCCAAAAGGGCCACAAAAGCTGTAATGCTGCAGCAGCGCAGAAACCCTGAGATGAACGATGCCCTTAGATCTAGTAGGGACCACAAATTCAACTGGAACATAACAAAGTTCACGTATGGCTTATTCTTCAAATGCACGTGTACATATTTTTTCCAGCAGCAACGGCCAGTCTTCGCCAAGTTGCCGGGAGTTCAGCTCCATGGCAACCCTAAAATCTTGCAATGATATCAAGTTATTGGGAGCATGTTCTTGCGTGACTTCTGAAGGTCTACCACTACTTATCTGAGAGTGAAGACCGGGTCTGAGACCATTGACGAGCTTCTTATGGGTCTGCTGCTTTTTGGTGTTGTTTTTTATAGGCTCGTGCCCTGACCTTGCCCCCACAAGTTGAACACAAGATCGAATTAAACCTCTTAAGTAAGAATCTAATCCATTGTTCAACAAGTTGGCACAATCGATGGCCACTCCTTCAAGGCCTTGTTCTGCTGCAATCTGCTCCATGCGTTCCCTCACTGACACACTATCCAACAAAGCACCACAACTAGAAGAGGTAACACATTTACTATTTGTTGCCAAAGGCAACGCTTTACGCGCTCCACCAACACTAACAGCACAAAATGGAATCCCAAGCGGAGCTTGGAGCTGACTCCTTGCATGCATCTCTTTCCCGTCATATCTAACCTGGTCTTTGTTATATACTGAAACTGGACCTTCCTGCGATCCCTTTATAACAGAAAATCTAGCAGTTTCTTGACCAGAAACCTCTCTTTCATCATCAGTCTGCTGCAAGAGTCCTTGATAATGCTGCACAGCCCTCCGTGCATCAGGGGGGTTGATATCCCCATTTTCCATAACACCAAGACTTGATTCTGTCGCTGTCTGTTGTTGAGAAGTGAAATTGGTCTTCCCATTTTGACCAAGCGCACTACGGCGATCCCCAGTTCTACGAAAACCTGTTCTGACCTTTCGAGGAGATAATGGGAGAATATCCCCATTAGACAAACCTGGTTGACTTGAAGCCTGGCTTGACGAAACATGTGATCCATTTTGCTCATAAGCTTCATTTTGGGGATCATTACTGCCAACTTCTGTAGCAGGCTTCAAAACATCAGTCTCATGAGTTGGCGGTGGAACTTTTGCGCTGCAAGCATTTCTCAAAATAGAACGAATGAACTGATTATGCAGCGGAATGTTCTCTCTACCCAATATCCCAAGACAAAGCTTATTGAACTCAATCTTGCTTATTTTCAAACTCAATAACCTATTTAAGTAATAGAAGTAGTGTTTAGACCTCTCAGTTCCAAGTTTCCTCAGTATCTGAGCTTTCAGTTCAGCAAGATTGATTCGCGAATGCTGATGAGGTGGTTGCATCTCTGTCAACACATAAAGTCCATACACAACAAGCAAAGAATACAAAGTTTCCACTGTTTTCAAGTAACGCAAGAAGTCAGAGTCGGTATCCAAGTCCTCCACTAAATTAGGGTTTTCCCCAATTCCAAAATCCCATAGTGAAAACAAGATTGTACTCTTCCAACGGCAATTCAGGCAATGCTGAAACCAAACCCATGTCCAATATTCCAACTTGCAACAGTATAACTATTGGAGGGGTTAAGACCCCGGGCTAGAGATCCATAATTCTCAACTAACTCTCCCTCCAAAAATCCCAATCCTCAAAATTTTCAAATTCTCAGTCCAAGAGAACTCCAACCTTAGAACTAATCAAAATCGCAGCTCAAGAAAACCCTCAATTTCTGATACGTCTCTGCAAGTCCAAGTAAACCCACGACTTTATTCCCAATTCAATAAGTTCAAATTGCCTTGTAAATAACAGGGCAAAACCTAAAACAGACAGAAAATGCCACCAGTTGCCAAAAAAAGTAAGCTTCAAGCTTCCCACTTCAAGTTCAAATGTATCCCACACGAAATTGGGATGAAAAAGGAGATTTTTAAGCTCGAAGGGAGAGTGAAATTAGAAAATATACAGAGGGCAACGGGGCTAACCTTTATTGGAACGTCACCAAAACTAATTCGAAATTTAGATTCAGAAAGTAATGCTTTTCAACTCATGGGGCTTCTTCTTCCATTGCTCTTTTTTCCTATGCTACAAATTGCTTCGCATTTCAATTCTTCTCCGCAGCTATCTTTCTCTCCCGAAAATCACTGTTCTGAATCAGAAACCACGAAGACCCACCTTCCGCACACACACACACACACACACACACTCTCTCTCTCTCTCTCTCTCTCTGATCGCTCTTTTTCGATACTCCTCGCCCCTCCTCTCTCTCTCTCTCTCTCTGAATCGGACTCTTTTTTCGTTTTTGTGTCTGATCAGAATTAGCAAATTCTTTTTCTGTAATTTTTCTACTTCTATTTTTCTTTCTTCTTCCATACCAAACACACCCTTAATGTTTGACGTTTCCACGCTCTCTCTTCCTCGTAAACCCTCACGCGGCCAGTAATTAAGGCTTCAAGGAGCGTTTGAATTTCACACATACGTGTGCGCGTGGTAATTTTGTTTTTTTTGATGATATGTTTGATGAATTTTGCAAAAAGTATTATGTCATGGAAAAATAAAAAAGAGAACTTTATTTTGTGATTCTAAGTTCTAAAGAATGTTTTTTTGGAATGAACAACAATACAAAGTTGTTTTCTGGTGTCTTAGTGATCATTGCACCATTCTGTTTTCTAGGTTTCTGAAGATGATGATGATATAAAGTTGATAAAAGTGACAAAATGCTGCATAGAAGGAAAAAATGGAACAGAATTTTATGTATGAATAACAGAGAGCAGATAGTTTGACAAATAAGGAAAAGTCAATTTGACATTCTAGTTCTAGTTGGAAGGAAAACATGATTCAAAGGTTGTTTGTTGTATATGCCAACTTCCCCTCCTTGAGCATCTACTGCTAAAATGGTATTATGTCTTCTTCTAAATTGATGATATCTCACTCTCCCTCTCCTTTGTCTCTTTTGTTTATGTTTGTTGGGAATAGCATCAATTTGCTTGCTTTGTCCACATGATAAATATGAATATATATATATATATATATATATATATAATTGTGCAAAGTTTATTTATTTATATAAGCATTGTGATCTTTGAGATTTTTGTTTGCTCGACAATAAAGTCAGAGTCAACGAATGTTTGGTTAAACATGCATCAAACATATATAATCTCATCTCCAACTAAAATCACTTAATCAATCTCATCTACTTGAATTAAAAATTACTAACACAACAAAGTTAAAAAAGACTTTGCTAATCATAAAAAGGTTGATCTCATCTTTGTCCGTGGGAAATGAAACATCTAATTAGGTTTTATTCGAGATCCATGCTATAAGCTTTTGAAGTAGAATAAGATTTTCGTCGATCAGTTTTAATTTATTTTTTTTTAAAAAAATAAGATTACAGTAAATTGATAGCTAGTATATAATTAGTTAATTTATGCTTTTCTAATTAATCTTCATAGTACTTAATATTAAATTTAAATAAGCTTAATTAAATGAAACAACATGAATATTGAACTATTCGTTCATGATTCATCTACTTGAACTTGCTTAAATAGGATTATAATTGTCAGTGCAATATTAGAAGTATGATTAGCAATAAAACTAATTATAGGATTACCAAAAGTTTAGGGCAGACTATTGATCAGTCGCTTTGTTTGAAGCTTATGTAGCATGCATGTTTGGTGTGGATTATGAACCAAGTACGATTATTTAAATAAATTAATACAGGCTAAAGTGCATAAATATTCGATCTTGAGGTCACTATTAAGTACTCATAGCACGTAAAACTTTGTAAGTTTACTCATTTCGAAATAACTTCAGACATGCAATATTTGAAGTTAAGTTTGAAAAGTTGAACTTCAAACATTTTGTTAAAATATCTGAAATTTCATACGATTGAAGTTCAGGCAAATATTTTTGTCCAAAATTCACATACATATGAATAAAGTTTAATTATTTTTGCTTTGAACTTCAACTATATGAAATTTTGGACATTTTTCTTTTCTGAAGCTTGGCTTTGTCATTTCTAACTTTTGATAATCACGAATGAAGTTGTTCTGAAATGAGTAAATGTACAAAAAAAAATTACACTAAATACAAAATAAATCGTGGTTTTCAAATAAAATAGGGCAATTTTTATAAATAGTCATAGTTTAGACCATAATTATCATTAGTAGCTATAGTTTAGATATTTATCATTCGTAGCAACTCTTCGAGGTCTCTTAATCTCTCTCAATCTCTCCCTTCTCTCGCTCGCCTCCCTCCTCTCTCTTCTCTCTCACTTGCCTCTCTCCCTCTCTCTAACCTCCTTCTCTCTCCTCTCTCTCACTCTCTCTCGCGCGCCTCTCACTCTCAGGCGACTGTATTCGTTGTATTCATATGAATTCAGTTTGTATCAATAAATATCATTTAGGTGTATATAAAGATACAAATAAATGAAAAATATAACTATATTATTTCGCTATCTAATTTCACCCGTATTTATTCACTCTTGTATTACTTGTGTTCATTCACTCTAACTTCATATGTATTCATTCATTCTTGCATCACTTGTATTTATTTACCCTAGTATATCAACTGTTACCAGTGTGTATCACTTGTATTCATTCGTTCTAATTTCATTTGTATTTATTCCCTTTAATTTATTCATTCGTGTATCAATCTGTATATGCAAAAAAAGTTTTGGAGGTACAAAATCAAGACAAAAATATAAAGATTTGTCAAAAAATTTCTCCTTCAAAATACAGAAATACCGTCGAAATAATATTTAAAAAAGATCGAAGAGAGAGAAGGGGCGACTGAGAGAGAAAGGGGAGAAAGGTGAGTGAGAGATTGATGAGATTAAGAGATTCTTTTTTTTAAAAAATTTGCTGTCAAATATAAAATATAGCTACAAATAATAATTATTTTAAATATAATTGCTAATGATAAATATATATAATATAATTTGCTTTATAATATAAAATTTCTAATAAAATACCAGGTGAAATTTTTACACTAATATGGAGTTATCAACTTTAAGTTAATGAAACAGAAGTGGCCAAAATCTGCTTATGTGTACATGCGTGAAAAATAATTTTTAATTTATATATTTCGTATAATTTTTTATATATATAATATAATTTTTTGAAAAAAAATATTCAGTTAGTCACGTTATGATATACGTGGCTACGCCACTCATGTCCAGTTCAACAAGCCCAACTACATGGCTCCGCCATTGAATAACCAGTGGATACACACCATTCGGTCCAGCAGACTGACCAAGTGTTTAGGAATGTGGCTCCGTCAACTTGGTAAAGATTTCATGGATATCTTATGGGACACCATTATTTAATATGTAGTTATGTACCCAATTTTTTTGCAATTTTTTGCACTTTACTCATTTCATAATAACTTTCACGTATAGTGATAGAAAACGAGATCTTTTGCTTTTTTACAATTTAAATAGAAGGGAATGATTTTTTTACATTTCTTGTGTGTAAAAATGATGATCTCTTATAACAAAACCATAAAACTAAAAAATATATCTGTTATAAAGAGTTAGAAATTTTTTTTTTTCCGTTTGAAGCTTATCTTGAGAAAATCTAACATCACATAGAATATTTGAAATTTCATATGGCTGAAATTCTATACATAAAAGTATTTAGATTTAGAAATTTCAAACCTTTATCAAGATTAACTTTAGACTCAGACTCGTCAACCAACTATCAAAGGAGTTGCAAGAAATCACTCGGGCATTACATTACTCATTTCAGAGCTCTCATTACCTACTTTCTCTTCTATTACGCACACACATTTTAGCCCCTCTCCTGCACTTTACTCTTTCTACTATGACACTCTATCTCTCAAAATTTGTTTATTAGCAACACCAACTTCTGCTATCATCATGATTTTAAAATAGCAACTACACTATGTTTATATACAAAAGTGGCAGAATCAATTTTGTCTGTATCTGACATATAAAACCATACTTGTTAAATAGCCAAAGATGTTTAAGACTTTAAAAGTGACAACCAATTGCAGAAAAGTCCTTTCCTCCCTCATACTTATTAAATCCCCAGACAGGATTTACTAGTGACATAAAAAGAGATTCTTTTTATTTTCAGATTTAGAGAAGGGATTGCACTCTTTGACAAAACATCACTATTATTGATGACAGTTACTTGTGACAAGAAGTTGTCCTGGTGCTTGGTGGAAACTAGGGAAGGTTGATTCTTTCCTCCATATAATTCTATATAGCTCCTCTTCTTCTTTATTTCTTTTTGTTCTTCCTTTACTCTGTCTGCGGCTGGCTAAGGAGTTGCGTACGATCTACCAGCTCGACGTTTAATGCTATGGAAATTTTACCAGGTTAGCATTTTTCTTGAAATTAAAGAAAAGCAATTATCTGATGAAAAATCTGTCTTCTTTTTTTTGAAATTTGTTTGCGGTTGGTTTATTATAGGAGCAAGAGATCATCTTTTGGCGTCGAACGGGAATGAAAATGGGTTTGAAGAAAACCCAGAAATCAAGATTCAGGTTAGGGGTCTTTCAAAGGTGTCGGAGAAGGGTGTTTCTGTATTGAACAATGTGAACGTTGACATACCCAGAGGTATAATCATGGGTGTCATAGGTCCCAGTGGTAGTGGAAAATCAACCTTCTTGCGATCCCTCAATCGATTGTGGGAACCCCCTTCCAACACTGTGTTTTTGGATGGTCATGATATATGTGATCTGGATGTGCTCGCTCTCCGCCGTAAGATTGGCATGCTGTTTCAGCTTCCTGTTCTCTTTGAAGGTATGCCATAGCATGTGATCCATTTTTTTCTGTTGATTTGTTGTTCATCACATGTTTGATGTTAGAACTTTCTATAGCACCTTCTTTGTAATGCTCAATCTAATGGACTGGCATGTTTAGGCTTCCACTTAATAATTAAGTCCGTCCAGCCACAAGGCTTTCCTTCAGCCGTAAAGGGTTAGCAGGGGCGGACCTAGAGTTCTAGGCTTCTATAGCTACGGGTTCAATAGAATCAGTAGCTTTGGCAAAATTCTGTATGTGTGTTAAAGAAAGAAATTTACTTAATATGTATAAAAGATTTATTCAGAATCCAATAAGTTGCTTTCTCTTGAATCTAAAATCCATAAACTCAAAATTCCAAATCCACCTTTTGGGGGTTAGGCACACGTCCTAGGTTCAAACTTTTGCTGTGGACAAAACTCAGTATTTCAGTGAGAAGGGTAGGGAGCAGGCCATTATCCACCGAGTGCCTTGGATTTCTCGGTCATTAAAAAGAAGTCATTTTTCAACATACTTCCTCCGTTTCAATTTGTTCGTCTTAATTTTCTATTTACTCTATTTTTAAAAAACTTCTTTAGTCATAACTTTTCACATAACATGTTTAAGACCACAAAATTTAAGGGAAGTTTGGTATGTTTCACATATTTGTAGTTTAAGACCACAAGATTCAAAAGTCTTCTTTATTTTTAAAACTCGGTGTCAAGTCAAAACCAGACAAACAGATTGAAACAGAGGGAGTGTATTTCAAGTTGTAGGTTCTGATGCTTGATCATGTGATCTTTGTGGAAACTTGTTCAGGCACTGTTGCTGATAATGTACGATATGGGCCGCAGTTAAAAGGAAAGAAACTAAGTGACAATGAGGTATACAAGTTGCTGACTCTAGCTGACCTGGACCCATCTTTCTTCAGCAAGTCTGGTGGGGAACTCTCTGTTGGTCAAGCACAGAGAGTTGCACTTGCTAGGACCTTGGCTAATGAACCAGAGGTGATTTTAAATATACCAAGATTTAACCAGTTTTGGCAAAAGATACTTAACTTGATTGACGTTAACTTTTGAAATAGTAATCTGACCTTATGTTCCCATCTTCTTTAAGGTTCTGCTGCTGGATGAGCCAACAAGTGCATTGGATCCAATATCAACTCAGAATATTGAGGATGTTCTTGTAAAGCTGAAGAGGGAGCAGAATATGACCATTGTGATGGTTTCACACAGCATCAAACAAATAAAGAGAATAGCTGATATAGTATGCCTGCTTGTCAATGGAGAAATTGTAGAAATATTGAAGCCTGATCAACTCTTTGAATCTAAACATCCCATGGCTCAAAGATTTCTTGAACTCAGTTCCTAAAGACTTCTTCCCACCCCCTCTTTTCTGGATATCTAATGTTTTGTGGTTTTTATGCTTGAATGGTGAAGTCCAGGAAACTAATTCCAGATGTGTAACAGTATTTGATTTATCATAAATATACCCTTGTGTCACCACTGTGATGTTACGCAAATTGAGCAGCAATGGGCAAGCAGTTGAGACTTTTCCTGTTTAAAGAAGTGTCTAAGACATATGAACAATGTATTCAATGTATAGGTCCAGCAAACAGTTCTCTATGTCTTGGTTGCTGATCAATTTTCAACAATAAGACTATTTGTCATATCTTCTTTTAGCAAAGCTAATGTACTGAAGTGGTTTCTCGTGGCCCCGGCTGGAATGCCCTTACAGAAAGAACACATCCAATCGTCAGTATGATCTTGAATATGAAATATATGTGATAGCCATTAACCTGTAGCAAGCTTAATTGGGTTCATGTCAGTTCATTCTCCTTTATTTGAACTGAATCTTGCAAAGAGTTGATTATGTAGCAAACCATGGTGTGTCGTTCAGATTTACTAATATGAAGTGCTAGTTTTGATACATAGTTGGATTATCATCCAAAGCCTTAAGAAGCAGCTTAATACAAATTGTTTAGCTGTCAAACACCCTTGGTCGAATTTGTGCAGATCAAGGGGCCAAGCAGATGAAACTTTCCCCTGTTTAAAGATGTGTCTAAGGTAAATGTACAACTTAGTCTTGGCTGTAGATCAATTCCCAACAGTAAGATCATTTATGTGATATCTTCTTTTAGCAAAGCTCGATATATTAAACAAAAAACACACATATATTCATAGAATATCCATAAAAGAACCACCCAGAAAATTACCCCAATATACCTCTTATTATAGCAAATCTTGCCCGTCCTTGAAACTTGACCAGTAATATGCCATTTGCTTTTTACATTAACAGTGCATTTTTTTGGAAATTACAATGATATGTAGTTTATTTTCATTATTCAGCTTACAGCTTTTGTTTAATTACAAATAGATTCTACATGTAGAGAAGCAGAGACTTGTGAAAGAATCTCTGGAAGACTTTATATCGATGGACTTTGCTACAACTCCAAACCTTCTAGGTTATGAAGGTGTGTTTTGAAGAACAAGAGACAAATGGTATCACTATCTTGAATTATACAAGGGTTTCAAACCATGCTTTAATGCAGCCTCCCACACAATATCAATCTGATCAACATCGATAGCTCCAACCTCATGGTGTGTCCAACCTTCAAGAAGATGAACTAGCCCGCCCGCATGACAAGCATGAACTATGCCTCTTTCCATTGTATACTGGTGCAATACAGAAGAAGAGTGAGAATTCATACAAAACATGGGGAAAAAAAAGAAAGAAGCCCCGTGCACTAAGCTCCTCCTGCTATGCGCGGAGTCCAAGGAAGAACCAGACACATTGGATCTAATTACGCACACTTACCTAGCATTCCTGAAAGTTCATAAAACTGATGCTACTAAGAAAAGGAAAGGGACTAGCTTGCTCATGAGTTGAAGGATTGCTCTCATATGACCCTTGGCCTAAATCAACCCCCAAAACTAGCTCATTAGGTGAGATTTTCTCAAGACAAGATAAGGAGATGAACAACCATCCATCCACCAATGTGGTACATTTAACAGTCACTGACACAGTACTATCTGCCAAAATTTGGATTTCACACTAAATTGTTGTCCTGTTGCCTTATTATTTCATGGTTTTCGAAAAATACCTCAAGAAAAGAGGGGGGGGACTTGGGGCGCGTACGACCTGATATATACCTCACAAGTTCCTAGGCCAGTGACATCTTTTGGGAGTCTCATTGCTGCTAATTTGCCATAGGTACAGTCTCTGCGAAAGGGAATGATAGGAGGAACCACAAACTGATAAAAATGAGTTCCTGATGGAGCCCAGCTCTGCTCTCTAGGGGTAGACCATTTGCCAATAATCCAAGTCTGTCATTTTCAAAACAGCACAAAAATTAATGAGCAGCAGATAGTGCAAACTCTTTGCTGAACTGAAGGCCTCAGTTCTGTTCACCAAGTAATAAACATTACAGTTTTTCTAATTATAAAAATTGTTTGTTATAATTCTCTCTTTTAACATCTGAACTTAGCCTTATGCATTACATGTTAGAGGAAATATTTCAGTTAACATTTGAAGGAGTTCGATTCCACCAGCCAAATATTCTTTTGGTGGGCAAATTTTGGTCTTAGCCTTAGCTCAGAGTTTGTGTAAGCAGTAGCAGAATTATGAAAAATCATTCATTTGCTCCCTTAAAACTACTAGTAAATGATTGAATATTGCCTATTATTCCCAACAGTTGAGTGACACACATGTATTTCCTATTTGTTTTTTTGGAAAAACTTATTTATGGTGTATACTTGAACCATTACCTTACACTGTTTAGCTGCTTGGTACTTTGTCACTTGAACCAGATACTTCTGGCACTCAACAGGAGCTTCCCTTTGAATTTTCATGAACCTCTCAGTGGACTGAGTGAGCATCTGCATCAGAAAAGTACCCTTATTAGAATGGAAAATTATAAAGCTAATAATTGAAGAGAAAACTAAAAGGAAGAAGGGTTCTCCGTCATAATAACAACTAGAAGATACTAATACTCATATATGCCATCCATTTACTTCACAAAGTAGGACAACCATAGATGTACTGATATAGCAGCTCATTTTTCCTTTTACTTTCTTTTTCTAAAGTTAGCTCTGCATGTATTTAGATACTTAGGCACCATACATGGACAACAACTTCATACAGCCTATGGGGCTTGCAATAAAAAGATGCACATGTTACAGAGAAATTGTTTAGAACAGAAGGAAGATCCTGTTAGTGTATTCTGATATGCTTGTTGCTACAATTTTCTTGCTTAGAAGCCTGAAAAACTTCTATTGGTAATTGCAGAATTCAAACAATATCAATGAATTAACAAATCTTACCAGAACCCTTACTCTTTGACGAGCAAGGTAGAGTGCAATTGCCCTTCCAAGCTTAGAAGTAGCACCTGATAAGAAGACCTCATTCACATCTTGAGGAATCTCATTTAAGATCACAGCAGCTGTCAAGGTGTTTCCATGGACTACTCGGACTCTGAGATTCGGATGCTTGTTGACAAAGAGTGTTCCACCACCATTTAGACCTTCATTCTGCAGTAAGTTTCTTTCATAAACAACATGAACAATAACTGTATATCAAAACCACTGCTCCTTCAAGTCAGAAAAAGACGTTGGGAAGATCCCAGCGATGCATGATCTACTAACTAGTGTAATTATGGGCTGTTTCAATTCTCAACATATTATATCCCATTCCTTACTTTGAAGGTTTTCCAATCTACAACCACTAGCAGAAAAGCTTATATTCTAGCAAGAAACACCTAATAAATTGTTGTCATTTAAATGTTCGTTGTACTAAAGTAGTCAGCAAATACTATCAGGACTTTGAAAATCATTAAATATTAAAGAGACGACAGAAAATTAGAAACAGGAGAACAAAATGCCACTGACCTTATTCAATGCAGCAAGGCTGATGACCTTGACACCAAGTCTATCAGCCCTAAGAATAGCTTCTTCAATGAGCTTATTTATGCCTTCTGCAGCAAAGGGCAAGAAATACTGCAACATAGTATATGTTTTAGACACCAGAAACTGAATGGAAAAGATATGCTCAGAATAAAAAATCTCAGAGATTCAGTTAGAGCTAGGAACCATTTCTATTAGGCATTATACTTGAAATATTTCAAGAAGTCAGAGCTAGGAACCATTTCTTGTTTTCTCTTTGGCTGTGCCAACTTGTTACTCACTTTCTTGCAGATAGACGCATCCGCTCTTAATTAAATCACTTCTACAGGTGTTATTAGCTTCTTAATGAAGAAATTATTTCAAGATTTCAGGACCTTGATGCTCTTAAATAGAATTTCAAAATTCTGAAAAACCACTAGAAATTAAACAGTAGCTAATGAAAGAACCAATTACCTGAAAACCAGCCCTGGGCACAACCCAAGTTTGGTTGAGGCTCCCTCTTATGCTGTAAAAACTGAAAAAAAGAGTCTTGGATTTCATCCACATACTAAGCACGACCACGAAGGCGAAAGGCCACAACGGTAACAAGAACAGCCTTGTGGAGAAAGGCACTGAGCTGAATGACCGGAACAAAAACGGGGTATGCATTGATGACATGATGTCAACAATATGTGCAAGAAACACAAAATCTGGTGCTCTTTCATCTGTACCTTCACAAGAGGAACCATTTCAGAAAATATAGAAGGTCCACTGAAACATGAAAACCTTCTTATACTCTAATCCAGATCACAACAAAGATTTCTCTCAAAGAAGAAAACATTTTCCACCATTAAGCATTCTGGACAAACCATACTATTCGTGACTGAGACATAGTTGTTGTTATTGTACATTTTAGTAAACTGAACAGGTTAAGGATTCCACATCAGAGCTATAAACATATCAGGCGCTATATCAACAGATCATTATGATGGCAAACTTAGCCAGAGAATGCCAAAAAAGGGCGAATAAAAGGATTATTATTTTGAAGATAATATTTGAACCCCTCCACCAAGGAGGTGGGAAGAGTAAACTCACTTGTTCTTGAACTTATTTCTTTTTGAAGATTCCAAGAAGCAGCATTTAAAGTATTCCCCAACATATCATAGAGAGGCATGAAGAGGCAGAAATTTGTGTTCATTTCCTGATGGTGTAGACTGTGGTATCTGCAAGAACAGGACATACCTTAAATTACTGGCTGATTTAACAGTCAAAAGGAAGCACAACAAGAAATTGGAAGAACATGTAAATTGTCAAACATGACTGAGAGGTAAAATTCATTTTAACCAAAAAAAAGACAAACAGAATATTAGAAGTGATTTCTTAATCTAGATGCTGAAGATAACATATATTGGATGTTGCATCAAACAAAGTCAGTTGTTGAACTTACGTCGGGCAGTAAATAACATATCTAAGTAGTGGAACACGCTGGTAAAGACTATGAGGAAAGATTTCGACATTGCTGTGCCCCAAACATCTTAAGAAATCGAATGCCAGAATATAACTGTACATAAGGGTTATTGATCCGTAACCAATAAATGCAGTGCCCAGGATTGGAATTCCTACAACCACACAGAGCAAAAGATGTTCCAGAAATGTTGCATGCCCAGCTGCAAAAAGAGAAAAAAGGAAAAGGTTAGCCAAACTCTCCAGCAAACTACCAGCATCAGATGAGACTGCTAAAAGATGTCCCTCTGTAACATTTTATGTGGCAGTATTTGACTGGACACCGGTATATGACAGTTCTTTTAATGACAGATTAAAAAAGGAAAGTTTGACACATAAATTAGGCAGAGAGAAGTTACTTTACCAGTAAAGGGGTGAGTAATTTTAGACTCGTGGTGATGCCAGTGGTATAGCGGAAAGAGACGAGGGGTATGCAATAATCTGTGCAGCCAATAGAACAGTGGCTCTGAGATCCCTATATGAAGTATGAGACAAGAAATAAGCCCTCTTACATCCCAGAGGGGAAGATTGGACAGAGAAGGGAAGTTCAAGTAGGCGAACGATCCCACAATTGCTTGAAGGATAAGG
Organism: Datura wrightii; assembly: GCA_035772735.1. Taxonomy (NCBI): domain Eukaryota; kingdom Viridiplantae; phylum Streptophyta; class Magnoliopsida; order Solanales; family Solanaceae; genus Datura; species Datura wrightii. Next base: position 177,626,160 of record JASDFA010000010.1, on the reverse strand, counting down.
AAGTTGTCCCTGTTGGAATTCAATCAGAAAGAAACACACAACATTAATCTCCTTTTGGATACATAAAGCGAGAATAAGTGTGAGAACAAAAAGAATTCATACCAATGCCATTCATTATCAATTTGCTCGAAATCTATGCCTTGCTGAGACACCCGTCGTGTGCGATTTAGATACAACATATTACTATAAGTATTCCATAGCTGATGAACAAGGCCTCTCAGAGCACAGAAGATAAGAATATACAAGCACCAAATGTCCTCCATGCTCTCTTTCCAATACATAGAATGTATGAATTTTGCAAGAAATGGTCCATATAACAAATACTGCATGTCACAAATGAAATTATATCATAAATTCAAAACAAATCAAGATTGATGAATATATAAATAGTTGCAAAGAACAAAATATCCATGCCTTGTAATTGCCCAAGTTCTTCCATGGCCAGGCAAATAAAGCTGCATCTGTTTTTCTCAACAGACACTCACTTCCATCTCCCACTACTTGAACTCCCTCATTCTGTTTCTCCATGCTACTATTAATTGCTCAATGGAAAGAAATAAAGAATATTGACAAATTGGAAATGAAGACAAAAAAGGGGAGGAGAACTCTTCTCCTATTGGTTGTTGCAAACCTTTTTCTTATCCACTTCCTTTTGTTTTTACTCTAACACTCCAACCTCAGAGGATTCAATTATAATCTCACTCCGTACATATTGTTAGATATATATATAGACCCCAAAACTCGTAAAAGTGTGTTTGCTAAGTTTATAAGTTGGTCAAACTGACTTATAACTAAATTTAGTTTATCTATGCATTTGGTAAGCACTTAGAGCCTGTTCAATATATAGGAAAAGAAATTCAAAAATTAATTTTCAAATTTCTCAATGTTCTGTCAAAATAACTTCGCTGATGAAAGTAAGGAAAACAACTTCTCTAGGCATTTCATATTGATTGCATCTTTCCCATCCTTCAATATACCTCATTTTCACCCCAACCCCTGTTGCCCTCATCCCCACCACTCCACACACCTACCTCACCCTGATCTCTCGTAGTATCTGTCTACAATATATACAAATATTTTTAGGATAATACTTTTTGCTAATGTGTTAAACACAAGAAAATAAGTAGAAAACCCCTCATTTATATTTTCGAAGAAAATATTTTTCATCATACCTAACACACCCTTAAAATGTTCATAAGAGTCTTTTTGGATGGGATTATAAGCTAGCATTGATTTTTAATTATTTTTATTATTTTGGCTTTAAAATAAGTGTTAAAAAAAACATACAAAAATGTTTTAAAATTATTGACTTAAAAGCACCTAAAATAAGTCAATTCAAACAAACTCTGAGTTAAGTGCTCATAACCAAAACTAGGTTTTTATCATTTTACTCTTAATATTTTTTAAAATTTCTCAACAAAAAATCCAAACTTTTTATCCATTACATATTTGTCTGTCATTCTTTTCCTTACAAAGATACTTTTAAATTTATAATTTTTAGAATATTTTAGTTATTTTATAAAAAAAATAACTTATCAACCTTTTTTTAATCAAATACATCAACTTATTATTATCAATTTTAGCACTTTCTTTCAAACATATAATTATTTATTTATAAAATTAGTTTGATCACTTAATACTTATCATCTATTTAGTTTGTCCTCTATTTATGCAATTAATTGGCACACAAGGGTGATTGAAATTTGAGAACATTTAGTTGAACAAACCATAGAAGAGAGCCACAGGGAATATGCCAGATCATACCAAAAAAATTAATAAGAAAACAAAAAATGGTTGGGAGATGGATGGTGGATTGCAGTTGGGGGATGTGGGATTGTCTATAATTGTAAGTTTAATTATCTAAATGACTTTTTTTTGCTACTTGATTTATGTGGCTTAAAACACACTACATAAAACAGCTGAAGTGACTAAGTGAATAGCTTGTTTGGTCGATCTTCTAAAGTTAATTTTTTTTAAAAAAATATATATTTTTTTTTGTAAGAATCAGTTTGTGTTTGACTAATAAAATTAAAAGAACACTTTTGAGCAGCAATTAGTGTTTGGCCAAGCTTTTAAAAATTGTTTTCAAATATATTTTTCTCAAAAGTACTTTTGGGGAGAAGCTTTTCTTTTAGCTTCTAAAAAAACAACATTTGTTACTCCTTAATAATATTTATTTTCTCCCATAAATTTAATCAAACGCCTCTTTTTTTAAAATAAACATATTTTTGTTCTTCCAAAAACTTCATATTGATTTCCTCTGGATGTATTGGGAAATGAAATTGGAGAGGGGACCAGAAGCCTAACTGTTTTTTTTTTCTTACCAAACAAAAGTTGGGTGCTTTTGCAGGATGATATAATAGGGGCATGGGGAATTCATGGAGACAGTATGTCAATGCCCATCACTAGTATTTATAATTGAAATATTACATATCCCAAATTTACTTACCCTATTAATCTAGATTCACATCTGAGTAAATTAACAAAGAAAATGAAAAACTTTTTACTAAAATAAATTTTATTATCTGACTTTCAACTCAATAATGGAGTAGCACTTGAAAGATTTCTAGCACATATCTAGAAATTTTTTCACCCACCATTGTTGAATTATTCATTCAACACCTACCCAAGCCACCATTGTTGAATTATTCATTCAACACCTACCCAAGCCACCATTGTTGAAGAAGAAAGTTTCCTCTTTCACACCTCCATTCACACCACCTCAACCCTCTATAAAAGGAGGGTTAATCTTCATTGTATATCATCCACCAAAGAGTGAATACATCTCTAAGAGAGTAGTTCCTAGTGAGTGGAGTGAGTTTTGAGAGTTTTTTTGTGAGTTTGAAAATCTCTTTGTAAATTCTATTCTTGAGTAATAGAGTTTTATTTTTCTCTCAAATTATTCCTTACAACTCCGTAATGATCCTGTGATAACAAGTGGTATCAGAGCCTCGTCGGAAGTGCTCATCAGAATTGTGTAAGGCTGAAAATTTTGAGAGTTTCAAAAGTGCTCAAAACTCAATTTTGAGTACACCATTGCATTCCTCTTGTCAACACGAGTTCGTACATATTTTCGGAACTAAAATCCGACGTCGTAAGAGCTCCCAAAAGAAATTGAGGAGGAAGACGATTTACAGTACTCTACTGCAGTAATTTCTGCAAGATTTTTCAGAAATTATATTTCAGTCCCAAATTCGGTGAATTAATCACTGAAAGGTGATAATGACCACAGAAGAGTCAACATCATCTTCCGGAGCCATGATTATGCTCACTGCCACCAACTACACGCTGTGGAAACCTCGAATGGAAGATCTTCTCAGTTGTAAAGATTTGTTTGACCTTATAGAAATAAAAGGTGTAAATCCTAATCCCGACAAGTTGTCGGAATGGAAGAAATTAAATCGAAAAACTATTGGTCAAATCCGACAATGGATTGACCATAGTGTCTTCCACCATGTTGCACAGGAGACAGACGCATATGCCCTCTGGAAGAAGTTGGAAGATATGTACCAGGCCAAGACCGCTCGGAATAAGGCTTTGTTGATGAGACGCTTAGTCAACATGAAGCTGAAAAATGGAATTTCAGTTGCCGAGCATACCAGTGAGTTCCAGAGCCTGGTGAACCAGTTATCATGTGTAGAGATGCCGCTTGGTGATGAAGTTCAGGCACTTCTACTTCTGAGTTCTCTCCCCGACAGTTGGGAAACGCTGGTGGTTTCTCTCAGCAACTCGGCCCCAGATGGAAAACTTACCATGTCTATGGTTAAAGATGCCCTGTTCAATGAAGAGGCAAGGAGAAAGGACATGGGCACAGATCAGACCCATGCCCTTATTACAGAAAATCGTGGGAGACAACAAGGGAAACAACGAAGGAGTAGTGGAGGCAAATGGAGAGGCAGGAGCAAGAGCAGGGGTAGATCCACAGATGGCAGAAAACCAGCATTCAAGTGCCATTATTGTGGAATAGAGGGTCATATGAAGAAGAATTGCTATAAATGGCTAGAAGAGCAAGGCCAGAGCAGTTCGCAATCGAAGAATAAGGGTGGAGAAACACTAGTTACTATCCCTGGAGATGTAGCTTTCTGTTCAACACATTATGAGACATGTCTTCACGTGTCAAAAGAAGACACGGAATGGGTGGTAGATACTGCAGCATCTTACCACGTAACTCCTCATAAGGAATACTTCACAACATACAAAGCCGGTGACTTTGGAGCTGTGAAAATGGGAAATTCCAGTTTCTCTGGGATTGTAGGAATTGGTGATGTACAAATAAAGACAAGTTCCGGGAGTACAATTACTCTGAAGGATGTCCGCCATGTGCCTGACCTTCGGTTGAATTTACTTTCAGGTATAGCTCTTGACAAACAGGGCTATGATAATCACTTCAGCAAAGGCACATGGAAGTTATCTAGAGGCGCTATGACAGTCGCTCGAGGTCATATTTGTGGCACGTTGTACAAGACTCATGTGAAGATATGTACAGATAGCCTCAACGTAGCAGAAAAGGAGGCTTCACAGAATTTGTGGCACCAAAGACTCGGCCACATGAGTGAGAAAGGGTTGTCTACCCTAATAAATAAGGAGCTTATCAATGTTGACAAAGATGTTGCACTAGATCCTTGCAATCATTGTCTATTTGGTAAACAACATAGAGTCTCGTTCAAATCCTCTTCAACGAGAAGATCAGAGTTGCTCAGTCTAGTACACTCTGATGTTTGCGGTCCCTTAGAGATTGAATCACTCGGCGGAAACAAATATTTTCTGACATTCATTGATGATGCTTCTCGAAAGGTATGGGTGTATTTCCTGAAGACAAAGGACCAGGTGTTCGAGTACTTCAAATTGTTTCATGTCATGGTAGAGCGTGAAACAGGAAAGAAATTAAAGTGTCTACGGTCAGACAATGGAGGCGAATACTCTTCCAAGGTCTTCGACGTGTATTGCAAAACATATGGTATTCGACACGAGAAAACGGTCCCACGCACCCCTCAACACAATGGTGTAGCCGAAAGAATGAACCGGACAATCATGGAACGTGTTCGAAGCATGATTAGTATGGCTAAGCTGCCAAAGCCATTCTGGGGAGAAGCAGTCAGAGTCGCTTGTTACCTGATCAATAGATCACCATCAGTACCACTGAATTTTGAAGTTCCGGAGAAATTGTGGTCTGGGAAGAATCCATCATACTCACACTTGAGAGTATTTGGATGTTTAGCATATGCACATGTATCCAAGGAGCTCAGACAAAAGCTCGATGCAAGGACCACTCCATGCATTTTCATTGGCTATGGAGATGAAGAATTTGGATACAGATTATGGGATCCAAAGGAGAAAAAGGTGATCAGAAGTAGGGACGTGGTGTTCCATGAAAACCAGACAATAGAAGACATTGAAAAACCCACAATGTCTCAGAAGTCAAATGTTGCTGCTCAGATGCCAGAAGTAGTAACAGAATCATTTGTGAGAAATAACGATGAAGTACCAGAAGCAGAAGAAGAGGAAGAAGAGGGTGTTGAGCAGGGGGAGCCACAAACCCCTCCACTAGAAGCTTTAGGTCCATCACAAGGCTCAGATGATGGTGAATATCCTCAGATTGTCAATCCAGAAGTTCGTAGATCTGAACGAGGTCGGATTCCATCCAGAAGATATACAGAATTCGAGTATCTTCTGCTTATCGAAGATAGAGAACCAGAGAGTTTTCATGAAGCTATATCTCATAAGGATAAAGAAAAATGGCTGCTTGCAATGCAGGATGAAATGGAATCTCTACAGAAAAATCACACTTATGAGATCGTAAAACTTCCAAAAGGGAAGAAGGCACTGAAAAATAAATGGGTGTTCAAGCTAAAGAAAGATGGTAGCGGAAAAGTGGTGAAATACAAAGCAAGGTTGGTAGTCAAAGGATTCCAACAGAAGAAAGGAATCGACTTTGATGAGATTTTTTCACCAGTAGTCAAGATGACTTCAATCAGAGTTATACTTGGATTGGTCGCAACTATGAACTTGGAGCTTGAACAAATGGATGTGAAGACAGCTTTTCTTCATGGAGATTTGAAAGAAGAAATCTATATGGAGCAGCCAGAAGGTTTTGAGGTTTCAGGTGATAACCTCGTATGCAAGCTAAAGAAAAGCTTGTATGGTCTGAAGCAGGCACCAAGACAGTGGTACAAGAAGTTTGACTCTTGTATGGTAAGTCAAGGATACAAGAAAACTGTAACAGATGAGTGCGTCTACATTCAAAAATTTTCAGACGGGGATTTTGTTGCTCTTCTACTATACGTAGACGATATTCTAATCGTAGGAAAGGATGCAACAAAGATTTGCCAGCTGAAGAAGGAATTGTCTAAAGTTTTTGACATGAAAGACTTAGGACCAGCTCAACAGATATTGGGAATGCAAATAGCTAGAGACAGGAAAAACCGCAGATTATGGATTTCTCAAGAAAGGTATATTGAACGTGTGCTTGAAAGGTTCAATATGAACAACGCTAAACCAGTCAGCATTCCACTAGCCAATCACTTCAAATTGAGCAAGAGTTCATGTCCCTCATCTAAGGAAGAGATCAGGGAAATGTCATCAGTACCGTACTCTTCAGCAGTTGGAAGTCTGATGTATGCAATGGTGTGTACAAGGCCAGATATTGCTCATGCAGTGGGTACAGTGAGTCGTTTTCTCTCTAATCCCGGGAAGGAGCATTGGGAGGCAGTAAAGTGGATTCTCAGATACCTTAAGGGTACAACTAATATATGTCTTTGTTACGGGGGAGTTTATCCAATCTTGGAAGGCTATACAGATTCAGATATGGCAGGAGATCTTGATAGTAGAAAATCTACTTCAGGATTTATCTACAGTTTTGCAGGAGGAGCTGTTTCATGGCAGTCAAGATTACAGAAGTGTGTTGCTTTATCTACAACAGAAGCAGAATATATTGCAGCAGCTGAAGCTGGAAAGGAAATGTTGTGGCTGAAGCGGTTTCTCCAAGAATTTGAAATCAAGCAAAAAGAGTACAAGGTACACTGTGACAGTCAGAGTGCTATAGATTTGAGCAAAAATTCCATGTACCATTCCCGTACAAAGCACATTGATATTCGGTATCATTGGATACGCGAGGTGATGGATCGACAACTGTTGAGACTAGTAAAGATCCATACGAAGGAGAATCCAGCAGATATGTTGACAAAGGTGGTTACTCGAGAAAAATTGGAGCTGTGCAGAGACATAGCCGGGATGGTTGTTCCAGATATGGCTAGAGGGGGAGAATTGAAAGATTTCTAGCACATATCTAGAAATTTTTTCACCCACCATTGTTGAATTATTCATTCAACACCTACCCAAGCCACCATTGTTGAATTATTCATTCAACACCTACCCAAGCCACCATTGTTGAATTATTCATTCAACACCTACCCAAGCCACCATTGTTGAAGAAGAAAGTTTCCTCTTTCACACCTCCATTCACACCACCTCAACCCTCTATAAAAGGAGGGTTAATCTTCATTGTATATCATCCACCAAAGAGTGAATACATCTCTAAGAGAGTAGTTCCTAGTGAGTGGAGTGAGTTTTGAGAGTTTTTTTGTGAGTTTGAAAATCTCTTTGTAAATTCTATTCTTGAGTAATAGAGTTTTATTTTTCTCTCAAATTATTCCTTACAACTCCGTAATGATCCTGTGATAACAGCACTTGGCAGTTCCTCACTGGTGCCCTCCTTTCCTTTCTTTATTTCTTTCTTCTTGTTAAGAGAATCTGGATAATGCTAATGATTCAAACTGAATTTAATATTTTCAAGTATAAAGATATTTGTTACAATTCACTAAATTTTTATAAATATTAAATGTTGATTCAATTACTGTAATATCTTTAAGATTAAGAATCTTAAAATTTGAACGCATAAAAAATTATTAGAGATATCATGAGTTGATAGGTAGAGTCAGTGACTCAAATTTGACCATTTATTGTCTCAGGATATTTTCTATCTTGGATGATTTGCAAGGTTATTATCACTATTATCATGTCATTCTACGTGGCATAGTTAAATTATGAGATTTTCTTGAATGAGCTAAGAGAATTTTATTTATTTTTCTTCATTTTCTTAATTAAAAAAAATCATTGAAAAATAAAATAGATAACAACAAAAGTTTGATTCAATATTTTATTTTTATCCTAGTTAATCTTGACAAATTTAAAATCAAGTGTCTTCTTCTGATGAATGGCATACCATTCTCATAGAGTACTTGCCATTCGTGATGATTCAAACCTTTTTCTTTTCTGCTTTATTCATTTCAGTTTTAACCCTTTTAATTTGTGGGCCCTAGAAATTTTAAGAAAATGATATCTTACTCTTATTTACAATTTGAATAATTTAGAAGAAATAAAAGTGACAGTATAAAGATCTCAATTTTCATGTGTATTACTTACAAATTTCTTAAATTATTTATTACTGAGCTCCTGTGAAAAAAAAATCATATAATTCAAATAATATTTGTAAAAGACTAAAAGAATTAAATATCCGAAATCTACTCTCCTAATTATTGCGACACGAAGTCTATTTACTTATCCCCTCGAGTTAACTTCTGAGCTTTGCAGTATAAAATTAATATGGTGATGTCCTTCCTCTAACATCACATCACAATTCACATATAGTAAGGAAGGACATGGAAGTAGGGAGGGGTGAATTAAATTACTAGCCAATTAATGGGTTGGGCTAAGGCCTAAGCAGTCAGTAGCCATGGCAATTTCGGATTTGAACTCCTTAATTATTCCGCCACTTGACAAAATGGCATTTGTTTGACTCATTTTAAGAATGAAACTAAAGGGAAATAACATCTTCACAAAACACAAGACTTAAGATTCCAACACAACCAAGAATATACACCAAGCGTGGGAGTGAATAAGTCTGGTTCTGAAACATTTGAGCGCAATCGAACCAAACAGTATACGTACTGGATTCTAACATTATACCACAAACTATTTTGGTCCTTTTGCTCTCACTTGTAACAACTTCTTCATCATCATGCTACACCATCATTACAAACATTTGTATGATATAATTATTTGTAAGCTACTTCTTAGTGGAAATGCACAAACGACAAAGAACACAGCAACCTGCATCATGTATTAGGGATTTGGAGTTTGTTAACCTGTTAATCAGCTGAGAGCAAAATGTTGTCACACAATCTTTGTTTGTTTGTTTGTTTTGGTTTCTTTGTTTGCGCTTTAATTAGAAAACAAATGTTTGGACTCAATCCATTTAGTCAAATAACATAACAGGTAACCTGTTATGCCACGACATCTCAGGAGGGTGTCCGAAGTGACATCTATGTCTACAATTACAAGCATAAACTTAATATACTGAACTGCAAAGACTACCTCCGGTTACAAATTTTCTCAGGCTACATGTAAATAAAATGGACCAACTTCTGCAGGAATTCATTCAAATAGGGAAGTTGGTATTATCAAGGACTGAGTTCTCAAAAGTTTGGACTAGCATATACAAGAATCAGTCGAGTAAATGCAGTAACAAACAGAGATAATAAAACCAGCATCTCACTGCCTACTATAATCATACTGTACAAATCAAAATTATAACCTGCAACTAAAATCATTTCTCCTTTACAGTGCCAGCTACTCCTTGTCTAAATATTGTTTTTTTTTAAAACTTCAATGCATGCCGCTTGAGCACTCTGACTGTATTCAAACTATAAAGATTATGATTTCCCCTATGCAGTCTCCTGTATCAAGAGTTATTTTGAGCGTTTTCTGCTTTGTATTTTTGAAGTTCCTCTTGAGCACGCATCAGCCTGTATATCAAGGAAAAACTAGTTTCAGTGCAAGCAGATATAATCTTCTATATAGGCATATGATATTACTGGTTAACAATGGTACCTCCACTGCAATTCAGCCACTTCACTAATTAATTCCTTCTCTTTGTCATGAGCAATCTCCAACTACAAGAAACAGAGGAAGCACACATATACTTGATATAAAAAAGATGCAAAGTTCACTTAAATGGTTCCTATTGCAAACGGATGTTGAAAAGACTAATCCAAGCTCACACCAGCGATTTCTCCACACCAGGCGAATTTGATGGCATGTATCCAGCATCCACTGCAAGGTTGGCAGAAAAAGATAAAGTGAGACCCCACACAAAGGGATACAATATATAAATTTCAATAGGCATTGATTGTTAATACCCGCAGTGTCTCCAAGGGCCACTTGCCTCATCAGTCTAAGAATACTCTCCTGTTTAGGAGGGAAAAAAGAATGAAAAAAAACATTGGATAAACAAAAACTGAAAAACTAATGGGTCATAATTGTAGATCCGTTCTTACCCTTTGAAGAATATTTGCCTCTAAAATACTCTGCAATGTTGGAAAATGGGATGGTGTAAGAAGATTTGGTGGTGTAGCATCAGGTGGTAATGGTAGAGTAGCAGCAAGAGTTTGTGGAATCACCTACATGTTCCATCATATTTTGTTTAAGAAATTGCAATAGAAATTAAAAAAGAGAAAAGCCAAAGAGATACAACAGTTACATAGTAATGTCTACTTAGCAAATTTTAAGATATACATATGAGCTAAGAGTTATCGAAAGGAAATAAGGAATTAGCTGACAAGCTAAGCACTTAGCGAACAAAAGAAATATGTCCAGCCGTTAGAAAAGGTATTTAGAAAAATTAGGAAAACCAACCAGCATGCTCTGACTCTTGTGTAGCATTGGATATGCACCTACCTGTAGGAAGAAATTATTTCTTGTGAGGTAGGTATATCAATGCGTGTGTGTCTGTGTATAATATATTACATATTAATCAACTACATCACAATTCAAAAAAGCTAGTTGTGGTTGGTTATATAAAACCTCTGTATCTATTTCATTCAGTATATTAGTCTATTTTTACGTTGGCGATGGACTTACCATAATTGCCCTCCTTTATCTGGGTTTTAGGACTTTTTGTGCTTTGAAAAGCTCACATAGGTGGAGTATCTTAAAATATTGCAAAAACGAAAACTAAAGCTATGCATTCATCACCTTTTCCAAGTCGACATTCTCTGACGTAACCTTGAAACGTCCTCTTTGCTGAACAACATGACCCTTAGTCTTCTCATCAAAATCTTCACTGCTAGCTGCTAAATACAGTCTTGATTTAGCAAGAAAATATCAAATAAAAAAAAACAATGTAAGTTGAAAAACTATTTCTTACAGAAATAGATATACTGAGAAATTATCTGTTAAGATCAAAAACCATGTACAATCACAATACTTGCCTGAGGTTCTACAATGTTTACTGATTACTTCAGCTGGCACATCATCTCCTGTTTGAAGAACAGAAGCCCCATTGCAACTGGATACATTTTGGAATTGACTTTTATCACTAATCACAAAGAGAAAAAGGAAACTTTAGGAACTTCGCAAAAAAACATGACACTGCTTAAATAGTGGATTGTTAAACAAGCTAGCTAAGCACGTTGGCTATTAGAAGGTAAAGGAAAATCAGAAGTCATTATGCGATTTAATTACTAATAAACATTTGACAATACCCTGAAATTCTATGAGTTGGTAAAGAACAAGCTTTAATCAAATGAATCAAACCACAACGCAGACAGATCTCCAGTTCAACAAGAGCACATTTCAATATAAAGTTCTTTGATTAGGTTCCTCTTTCCTCATTCAGTTTACCTAGCTGGTCTCGCCTTTTGATTTCTTAGAATTCCTGGCAGAAACCTTCTTCTTCAAAGACATATTATTCATGGTTGTTTCTCAGTCTCACTTGTCAAATAAATAATGACACATACTAACAACTTCTTAATACAAGCTTGATGATGTCAGAGGTGCATCGAGGCCCAAAAGTGACAACGAAAAAAGTTAGGAATAATAAGGGCCCCAATGGAATATCAAATGTTGCAAAAATATACACAGCTTCCAAATGAGGGAAGAAGCAATTTGGAAAGTCACATTTCATTTCCTTTTTAATCAGAGGAAAGAAGTTAATTATGACTTCTATCCACAAGAAAAAAACCAAGCACAACCTTACCGGAACAAATCAATTAGCTAACAGCATAAATCCAAGTTAAAGAATTTGCTTAGAGCAAGAAAGGAGAAATTTAACAAGTCAAATAAAATGCTAAAACATTGGATATTGACATCGTCTAGTAATGCTTCACAAGGATAAAAATCAAAAGTAATTCGAATAACAACCTTATAAGTATATACAAATACCTCAAGAAATGTCTCAAGTCATTGAGCAAATTGTGTCATACCTCTGGCGAGAATTTATAGACATGCTCTCGAGTAGCTTTGCATCAGCCACTTGTTCACCTTTTCCCACCAAATTCATTTCCATGCGATTGTCATAGCATGGGGAAGAATTTTGTGAAATTTGAGGTTCATGAAATGAACTGGCAATGCTTAAATCATCATCAGATTTCTCACATTTACTTCTGAAACGTACAAAAAGAAAAGGAATGTTTAGCTACAGATACTAGCAAACATAATGATGTGCTCTGTCTTGATATTTAGCATAATGAAAGTATGATAAAAGAGTAATGGTGATAACTCTCAACATAGGATGGATGACATACATGCTATAAGCTACATTCTGGTTGGCAGGTGAAGGAGGGGCAGATGGATTGTTACTGTCCTGTTGATAGATGTATCATATTAGATGAAAGACCCCAAATTGCAACATATCATATAGAATAAAGGAGATCATGATATACAAATTCAGTAGCATCTGAATATTGACTTGAGAAGGAGAACTGATGCTGAAACTTATGTAGCTGTTTCCCTGGAATCTCAAGCCCAGACAGCGAATTCGAACTCCCACCTTGGTCCTTGTCACCAATTATCTCCTCATCTGGAATCTAAAAGCGAAACAATTAAAAAAAAGTAAAAGTAAACACAATGCTCCAGAACTTGCTTTGTTTAGCTGATTAAGAAAAGATTTGCAATGTGGACAATCTAGACTGAAATTCTTCATTTCATAGCAAGACTATCATTTGAAGAGACCAATAGGATTGAGCTTGAGAAACTACCCATTAACCAAGAACCTCAATTTGTATACATCAAGAAACTAGCATATGATTAAAAATATTGTGGTACATGTGCATCAGAAAATAGATCTACGTACCAAGGTAGCCTGTGCCTTCAAATCTTCAAGGTTAAAATTCCAGCTGCTAATCCCCCGTTTATATTCATTCTGCATAGAGTATTAAGGCACAGTGAGATTCAATTTGCAAAGATAAAAAGGAATTTTGAAATGATGTACCAAAAATTAAGATCTGCAAAGAGAATTTGAAGCAAAAATAGTAATGAAAAAAAGCAAGGGAAACATGGCATGGAACAACTTCTAAAACATGTATCAATGCTTTAACAAAAAAAATCTAGTGTGTTGCTATCTTGCCAGATGAAGAATAATTTCTTTTCTTTCTCTTTTAAACTTGGAGTAGATGTTCCCAAAAAAACAAAGATACTTGTCTCAGGGTTTACTGATCAAACTTATCAAACAATCACCTCGGAGTTCAGAAATTTCCTATTAGGTAGCATTCCTACAAAAATATAGGGAGTTTAATTTCGCAGCATTCACACAATTGGTAAATTTCTTAGGATCTAACAAGTCAATCTTTTGAAACTATGTTAAAATGCATTACCTTAATGAAAAAAGTCAAAAACATTTCAAGATATTATCTGGTTAACTAAATAAAATTCCTCAAAGAACACTTCTTCCCCTGCAACCTGCTAGTACCCTGTCTGTGGCTAAGCTCTTGAAAAGATGATCCTACTCCTTGTATGTCAAATTTAGAAAACAGTAGACATATGACAAATCAACTGGGATGAACCGGTGAGTCTAGTCATATGAATTACTTATCTCCAGGAAATACTGCCTATTGTTTCTTGTGAACTAGTGAATCTAGCCGTATAAATTACATAACTCCAGAAAATACTGCCTATCCTTTCTTGTTTGTTACATTTATTTTCCATAGATAAGAAATTTAAAGAAAAAACCATCTCATTGCCTAATGAACGCTTAATGTAAACATGTAAGTTTTTCGTTATGTTATATAAGGCAATAAATAAAAGACATTATGCTATACAGATATCAAAATCTCAGTTTTCTAGTGAAATTGGTTATGACACAGCAAACCTGTGATATTTCTTCTTTCTGGCCATCTGGTATCTTCTTCTGTGCTAGCATGTCTTCTTCTTTCCTCTACAATTAGGTGAGGAAAAACTCTTGTTAGCATAGAAATGCTGATTTCAATACTATCATCTGGATGAAGTATCATGTGGTTCTAAAGTGGGGAAACTCGGATTGAGGCACAACAAATCACCTTCAATGCCTTCATGCGATCTCCAAGTGCTGGCAAACCCTCTAACAATGTTCTAGCTATATAATCATTGGACCTTGCTTGCTTAAAGAAGGGATGCTTCAGCAATTTTTTGGCTGAAGGTCGTTTTGAAGGATCTTTCACCAAGCAACTAGCAATCATTTGCTTAAAAGACTATAAAGGCAAAAAAGGAGTGTGAGCGACGTGCCAATAATATTTATCAGTAAATAACCACTGCTATTCAGTTACCTTCGTAAACTTCTTATCTCTCTCGTAATCAAGGCCAGGGGGTGCATTTTGCAATGTCATTAGCAAGACCTGATAAGTATAGAATATTGAATACATTTATATTTTATATTTAGGACTTCAAGAAAATAATCACAAACAATATTTACCTTCATTGGGGGATATTTTGAGAAAGGAGTATGGCCATTAGAATATTGAATACATTTATATTTTATATTTAGGACTTCAAGAAAAGAATCACTAACAATATTTACCTTCATTGGAGGATATTTTGAGAAAGGAGCATGGCCATGAGCAAGCTCCAAAGCAGTTATGCCAAAGGACCAAATATCAGCTCTGCAAGTGAGAGTGGACAAAAAGAAAAAAAGGATTTCTTTCAGATAGAAGTACACATTTAGGATGAAAACAGAAATAATTAACCAGAAGCACTACTTGAAATCATAACCATGCAATTGCTCCATGACCTCCGGTGCCATCCTGTAAAAGAAATCCAAATTACGGAAAACATTAAGGGGCAATATGAGCGAAATCTTCATAAATACTTTTAACATCTTAGTTTCTAGATGTACGCTTCATGCATGCACTTATTCTCGCCTCTTAATAAGTAATTAGTACCAAAATAGATCAAAAGTTCGAAGCTTATCAACCATTGAATAAATCATGAAAACTTAGTTTAAAACTCCAGAAGCATCCTTTTGGGTTAGAGCATACCAACAAGGAGTTCCAACAAATGTGTTCCGCATACGTTGCCTATCACCTGAATCAAATAAATAAGCAGAGACACCAAAATCTCCCAACTTTATTCCACCTCGTGCATCAATGAGAATATTTCCAGCCTGCAATAACCACAGAAGTACGTGATATCAACCTCGGCATGGTAATGGGAAGAATGTTTTGTATTAGAGACATTTGGGTGTTCATGCAGGTGATGTCAACCATGAATAAGATTTGTCCTTTGACATATCTCCATGGGATATTAAGTGGAACAGGTATGCTAAAGTTTCTTCAAGGGAATCAGTTTCCATGTTCAAACTCGAAAGAATAAAAATAACATTTACTAAAACTGTCAAACGCCTGTATGTACAGATCATGTCTAGTGAAGCAAGTTTCAATGGAAGTGCCAACACAAAAATCCTATTAATATCATCAAATAAGACTTGTAAAAGTGAAACCTCATGAATGTATATGTTGTCTCATCTAATACATAAAAAGATCAGCTAATGCACAGAAATTGGTAATACATTTGTACAACAATAGAACTTACTTTAACATCACGATGGATGAAGCCATGATGATGAAGATATTCTAAACCCTTTAGAACTTCCCGCAATACTGTTGCAATAACAGTCTCTTCAAAGCCATCTGGATGAGCAGCCTTCAGAATGTGGAGACAGGAACCTCCAGCCATGTAAGGCATGATAACCCATAGGTTGTGATCACTAACAAAGGAGCAGTGTGATTTAAGAACATTGGGATGATCAACTAGGACCATTGTTTGGGCTTCGCGCGAGATGTTATTCTGGATATAAGTGCAAAAGGGAATCAGAAATTTGCTTGATCCTATAATCAGATTATCATCAACCAAATCAAACAAAATGCCTGAGCACTTAATTACTCGTTTCTGATAGATATCTAGTTTTTAACCTCTTCATTTTCAGACCTGAGCTTCTATCAGCTAAAACTAGAAAGAATTGAGGCAAAAAGGAATTCACTTTAAAAACTTTTTATTTGAGCTTTCTAGACAATTTACCGCAAACAACCTGTTGAATTGGTTTATCCAAAGCTCAAGTGTAAAACAGGTGTATGCTAATTGTTATGTCTCAACTCTTTTCACAGAATGCTAGTGTGTTGCATGGAGATATTTTAGTGCTCATAACCAAGCAGTGAACCAAATAAAAACTGAAATTGAGGAGAATCAAAAGCACATGGATACAGGAAGTTGATTACCAAGCCATACACAACATAGCACATGAAAATTTGCATACAATCTCACCAAGTGTGGTTCCATTGCGTTAAAAAAACAAGGAAGGAACTTATCCACCGTTCATGCAATTTCATGTCATTCAAAATCAAAGTTGCAGAGGATGAGCAACACCAGTGTTAAAAATGTCAAGTTTACTTCTTCTTTTTTTCCTTAAAAGCACAAAATATGAGAATTTGGAGCCTTCAAGCTAGAGAAAGATACACATGTGCGGACTATGAAATAGAGGAATATATCGTACCAAATCGGAATTATCCCGTTCGAAGTCGAGGATTTTGATGGCAACAACCTCATTGAAAGGAATACATAAGGCACGATGAACCGAGGCACTGACTCCTTGGCCTACCTCCTCATAAAGTGTGTAATGATCCGGGCCAATCGGATACTTCCTCTTATCCATGATCCAAAATCCCTACAGCTATATTACGAAGAAATATCCCAGAACAAAATCCTTCTGACTACTGAACATCAAATAACACACAAATGCAGCTCGCTGGCGATCTACAGATCGGAATTCTACACAAACTCCTCTATCACAATCACAAAAATCAAACCGAAATTCAATGTTCATCAAAAGCGATAACAAACAGAGCCTTTCGAAAAAAGAAGAAAATGAGAAGAAAACTCACGGGTATCAAGTTCAGATCCATGGACAGGATTATATAAATAAATAAATATACGGAAAAAGCAAGATATGGTAATCAAAGCAAACCGAAATTATGATGTATCTTTATCTCATAATTTTTTAAAAATTAAAAAAGGAAACTATTATAAGTATCATATCTGTAACGATAAAGCAACTAGAATGGTTGAAACAAAGAAAGAAAAAAAGGAAAAAAGGAAAGAGTGAGAAGAAAGGAAAGTTGATGAAGAAGACGATGATTGTCTTCTCCGTTTTCTCGTGAGTGAGAGAAAGCGCGCTTATCGGATCGCCGCTCCAACAAGAAGGAGACCCTTTTTTTTGTATTGCATAAATCCCGCCACTTGTTATGTTAACACTCGACCTTTCCCCGCATAATTGGATATTTTTTCGATTTCATTCATGTAAGGGTACCATCGGATCTTCTAATGGTACAACTACCTTAAGCGCTCTGATTTAGAATTCTTTCTGATGTCACGTGACGAGCGCGTGCCTTTTTGAATGTACAGCTCAGTGATGAACCGGTCCAATAGTTGGACTTCGGTGACTGTTGCGTAAGCCCATGGGCCAGCTTGGATTGATTTTCAGAAAAGGAAAAATTAGCAGATACACTAAAGTAAAGTCCTATATTTTATTTTATTTTGAAAATAGCGAGAGTTTAAAAATAGATAATTTTTCACAAATTGTGTTGTTTTGCGGATTTTCAATAATTATAAAATATAGCAATTTTTTTTTCTGAGATATGACGTGTAATACAGTGTATCTGTCTGACCACTATATTGTATTTATAATGCAGACAGTGTGAAAAGGAAGAAAATTCAAGTAGAATAATTTAAAAAGACAAAACACGTAAAATACGAGAGAGAATCACGTCGTCGTATCTTCAATACAAAAACAAAACACACAATTAGATACTTTCTTCTTTTTTATTTTTCTCAAGATAAAATCAAACACTACTGAATACAGAAAAAATCAAAATTAATTGAAATCTACATTTTGAAGATTCAAACTGAGAAGAAAATCAGGGAATTCTGATTATACATATCAGAATTTCTATAACGCACGTTTTTAATTTTTCATCTTCCATTATAGTATCTTCTAATCATAATGCCAATCATTGTGAATTTGAATTGCCATTCTGAAAAGTGGAATATTGAGAATGTTTATATAATTACATTATAAATTGCATCGTTATCAAAGAATGTGCTTCATATAAAGACCTTGTTATTGTAATTGCAAAGCAACTCGAAATCGGTAATACTCATAAAAGAGTACAAACCAAATACACTATGAAAGGTAATTATACACATAACTAGCACTAGTCATGTATGCTTCCGGTGAAGCAATATCAATACTTGAAGATGGATATGAATTTCATAATTTTAAACCACTATTATAAAGATGTATGAGAAAATCAAATATACAAGAATAAAAAAACTCTCATTATTGTGATGAGGCACTACGTCATTGATTAAAGGTTTCAATTTAGGTAGTTAGATCAAACTAAATCTAAAAAGTTAACACATCAAACTAAAATTTAATAAATCATACTGTATCAGTGAGTGTAAGCCACTATTCTAACATCTGAACATTCATTCTATATCATTGTATCGGGTGTTAAAAGTATGTTGTGGATCATTGTATCAAACATATTAACTCTACAATGTATCATTGTATTTATCAATAATTTGGGAGATGTTATATATTAGCATATATTATAACTATAATGTACCACTGCTTCATTGAATAGCTTGGGAGATATCATACCTTGAGTAACCCTTTTAGGAGTAGATGATTCCTTTCTTGATACATAAACATAAAAGTTTGAGAAAAAAAATTAAAAATTCAAATTAACGATTTATAATTTAAGAATCAATAAAAGAAAATATTAGATACACATATTCAACATATAATTAATGAAATACTTACCTAACTGGAAAAAATCACGATCCTATTAATTGAGAAAGAAGCAAGGGCGGACCCTTTCGGAGTACTTTCTGGCATCGATGCCGATCTCTGGTCTTCTCAGCGAAGAAGTCGATATAGTCGATGTTGGGAATGTTCGAGATTGTTGTCTGATCCCTAATCCTTTTGTTTTGTTTTCTTTCCATTTTCGGATATGGCCTATTGTTTTGGGCTTGTCCATTTTTTTTGTAGGGCCTGCTAGTCTGAACCGTTTTGTTTAATATATGTGGCCACTTAGCCATGCTTTTAGCTTAAAAAGAAAGAAGAGAAAGAAGCAAAATCGTATGTAAATGTTACATCCCGTAAGTTTTTATCGTTTAACTGATGCAAGTGTATGTATGTTGAGAGTCTTGGAATACGACGCATGCGAGAAAGGACTCGGGGGATGAGTATATGAGCACGACATTGAGCGAGCAGGAGGCCGGGGCCGGAGGCCGGGGCCGGAGGCCAGGCGCACTGGGCGCAGCGTGGCGCCTCCTGCCTGGCGCGATGGGCGGCTCGTCATGCCCCCAAGGCCACCGCCCCACCCATATAAATGTTATAAGTTCAAAGTTCAGGTCATAGAAAATATTTCCTAAATCAGAACTCGACCCTATGGTACTTTCTCTCTATTCTCCATCCGGTTCTTATCGATTTACGCCGTTAAACTCCGTCCAAATGCAAATTTATCTTGGATAACGAGTTCTAGGCCTTCGAGGAACATCCCTGCAGAGTTATTTCTTGGAAATTCGCTCGGAGTACAGGAATCCCGCCAAGTAAAAGTTGTAGAAATCACTTCTAATTGAGTCCTAAGCGACTACAAGCAATAGGTAAGCATTTCTAAGTTCTAAACTCTCGGGAATTTGTGAGTTTCCAGCTGAATTAAACGGAGTTGAGTTATAGTTCATATTATTGAAAGATATTGTTATTTGTTGATTCCTACTATTGAGATAGCCTTATTCTCCCAGCATAGAGGCTGCAATTTAGTGGAATTACCAAATACAGATTGAAACTATTTGGATGAACGAGAATCGACATTCGAGGTATGTTAGGCTAATCCTTTTGGTAAGTTGTTCTCGTTATAACATTGATAGGGCTTGTGTTTCCGAAATAACTTGAGAATACGAATGTTGTAGTTAGTCGTTGTAAATATATTTGAGATTGTAGCGTAGCATCCCTGGTAGGGGTTGACCATATTTCATATGACCTCTCGCTATGTTGAGCTGAGGGACTGTTAATTGTACGAACTGCTTATGGATCTATGAAGCTGCTAGTGCTTACGAAGTTATAGATTGCTTAAGGAGCCACGATGTTGCTGTCATTCACAGAACTATAAAGTTGCTTTCGGAGCTATTATATTGCTTATGATCTACTGAATTGCTTATAGAGTTATTAAGTGTCTGAAGGGACTACAATAAAGTCTTTCGGGCCATGTTGGAGTCTTCTATGAACTCCTTCTATGCGTAAGATGATATTACCGACCCTCCCGAGGGCCTGGTTTGCCTGAGACGCAGTTGCAGTCACCTATGGAACCTCAGGGGTACCGCTACAAGTATATAGACTGTTTGGCGCTTGCCAAGGCTTATGCGGGGCCCAGGTAGGTTATTCTTTATTGATTGTACCTTTCAGTCTTATGGGGGCCCGGTTAGGTTCTTATTTGTGTGTTACTTGCTAGTTATGTTTCAGATTGTAAGGCTATTCAGGTTGAACTCTTACCCTTCTTATTGATTACTTTCAATTCTTTTATCAATTCTATTTAGTCATTTTCATTACTGTCTTACATATTCAGTACATATTGTACTGATGCCCATCTATGAGGCGCTGCATATTTGCCTGCAGGTGCGAATAGACGTGGTTCAGTACCTTCTTAGCCGTCAGCCAGAGTTAGCAGTTCAGTCAGCTCCTTTTCTCTGGGGTTGATAGTTAAAAATGTTTGCTCTTTTTGTTGTACAACTTTTGGGTAGGTCGGGGGCCTTATTCCGACCACTATTCCACTATTAGAGGCTTGTGGACTATAATTTTTAGTTATTGGTTGTTGTTGGTCATGTGGGGCCTATGTATGTTATATTTTGCGTGTTGGCCGCGTGGGGCCTAGCTTAGCTATTTAGTTAGTAGCCTTGTCGGCTATAGTATGAATATGACTGCCTGTTTTCCTTCTGTTATGAGTAGACAACATGGTGGTCTTGTCGGCCCGCATAGAATCCCTTTATTATTATGTTGCTGGGTTAGATGTTTTTCTTTACAGGTGCTGCGTGACCTTGTTGGCCTGAGGCTGTATTTACAGCTGAGATATAACAATTTGTTTTCTTGATTTTGAGTTGCTGGCAGACACTAGAGGTGTCTATACCCAGCCAGGTCAGCCCAGGTCCCAGTGTAACATTATGTGCCAATCATGCTTCTCAAGGTGGGGCATGACAGTAATGTAGAGTAAATATGAGCAAATTAAGGAAAGTGCGATTGATGAGAGAATGAAGTGATAGATACAAAGAGTGTTTTAAGGCTTAAAAGAGGGGAAGAAAGTAAACTGGCGAATTTGCTATGATATTTTAACTGTTGCTATATTTGGTAATAAAAGTATAGCTTTGTCTTATAAATATAATAGATATGTTTGCTTAGTTACACCTATTATTCACATTGATATAGTTAGATAGTGATCTTGTATACACACTGATATACTTATTAAGCGCATGGACAAAATATATTTCACTATTGTTACGCATGCAAACACAGTGTATTCCGTTACAAAGATATTGTCCGCAAAGATACAATTATTATGTACACGACTACAATATATTTTACTATTATTATGCGTGCGAATATAATATATTTTGCTGATTTTGAAATGAAAATACCGATATATTTCGTAATTAAATAAAATCTTGTTATTTTTCATAAAACTGACAAATTTTCTCTTTAAAACACTATAATAAAGATTAGCTTTTGTAATAGGTGAAATCAAAAAAATCTTAAATTTATTTGAAATATAAGTTTTGCAATATATTGAGATTCCTTTTTTTTTTCTTCCTTTTTTTCGAAAACTCTTACTTTATTAATTAATAAAATAATTGTAACATATCGGTAAGCATGGGGTAAAATTTGATTTTTCATGTGCATCATTTGGCCGACAACATTGATCTACTTTTGCTTTATAGTTAATTAATTTTTTTTTTAGCACCATAGTTAATATTTTGAAGTTTGAAAAAGTAATCCAATCCTGCAAGAACAGTGAGGATCACGTTTTAAAGGTGGTACCCAACTGGTCGACACTGGCCCATATTCACCTCGTACATGGGCTTGTTAGTGGGCCGATCCATGAGTTGTACACACCCTGTTACATTCACTTGAGGAAAGTTTATGAGTTGGTCACGTGGATGACACGCGCAGAAAGTGCAAAAGTTCTCGAACTCTTATATTCCGAAAACTTGGAAAGCAAGGGGTGAAAGACCGATCCAGCATTTTTGAGTTTCTAGGGTTTGTTTTGTTTTTCTTCACTCCCTAATTTGCAGAGATGAAGCTAACTGTAAAGACTCTCAAAGGCAGTCACTTCGAAATTAGGGTTCAGCCCTCTGATACGGTTAGTCCTTTTCGTTTTTTTTTTTGCCATTATTATTTCTATAAATATTTTGCTGTCATTTAATTCAAAGTTCCTAATTTTCATTCTTCTATTTTGTGTGTTCATGTTCATAATTACAACGTTGATAGTGTTGAATGAGCAAAAAAGAACAACTTTGGCTCTCATTTGCATCTTTCACAATTTCGTCCTGGTTTCCACTTACTACATTGGTCATTTGCTTTGGAGCTGTTTATGATGTTGCTGTTGTGCCTTACCCAATGCCTGTAAATACGAAAAGTTCATAATTTTATAGAATCCTGTTTGTTTAGATGTCTGTGCTTCACCTTTTTTTTTTTGGATAACCACGTCTATGTTTTTTTTTTTTTTATATTCCTAGGTTAATTAAAGCTAACTGGTTCATAGAAGGCCCAAGACCGTCCCACTTTTGAATCAAAATTGTCCCTTAAATATTAAATAGAAGTGGTGCATTTTTAGTCTTTACTAACTTTTTCTGTCGAAGACTAACATGAAACCATTTGCGTGCCCCAGCCCTAAAACGTAAAAAGAAAGAATCCATCTTCTAGCAGTGGCCAGTGGGAAGGTTTTCCGGCTGAAGGGATGGCTGATTTTTTTTTTTCCGGTAAGGTAATGAATTGCATAAAAGGCATCAAGTAGATGCAAAATTTACAGAGTAGTAATTAAAGAAAAGACATTGTTAGCACTATTACAAAAGGTCTAATCTAAAGTTAAAGGAGCTAACAAAGTCCAAAAACATATCAGGGGAAGTTACAGGGGTTAGGTTGCTCCAGCTACAGAGGGATGGTGGATTTAACCATGAACGGAATGATAACTTGGGTTAATGAAGGGCAAAATGGGTGATAGAAGTGTCCGAATCTTAGGAAATTTTGTTTTGGTGCTACCTCATAAATTTTACACCTTCCTCTCGTTACCTGTCTCTATCAATGCGTTTTAGTAGATCAGAATCATTTGGATTTGGGTTCTGTTTTCTTGATTCGAAGTGTTCTTACACTTTATTGCTTATAGGATACTGGAGGAGGAGCAAATTAAACTTCAGCTGTAGAAAAGTATAGCAGACGTAGCATGACCAGGCGAGATTACTTAGTATTCTTAGGTTCATTTGTGACAATAAGCAACCATCTTCCAATACTGAAAACCAAAAGGGCTAGGAGAATTCGATACCCATGATTTTATCCATTTAGTAATATTGGAAAGATCTATCGAAAATAGCCTCTCTATCTCTGAGGTAAGGGTAAGGTCCACAGACCACACTTGATGGGATTACACTGAGTATGTTGTTGTTGAGAAATGTCGGGAATTCAAAAGAAGAAAAAAAGTGTCTGGAATAGGAAGACAACCTCAGTTCTTTGAATGGTTTATTTTGTTTCTTTGCAGCAATAAAAAGAGGCTAACTTGATGAATCGGAGAAACTGTGACTAGCTTTTTTGTTTATTGAAATCTGCAAACTTTTCCTGTAATTATTATGGCTAGTAATCCTGATCCATTCTTTTGTGTTTTAAAAAGCTTTGGAAGCGAGACATATGAGTCAAACTGGTCTATCCATTAGCCTTAGACGGAAAAGGTTACTAATGACTGAATGTGCATCACTTTTGTATCCTTGAGGACTATTAGTGCTCCACAAATATATGAGGGACTATTTGATTCAAAGCCTAAACTTGGGGACAATTTTGAGTTTTATCTCGTCCCTATATTTATCAAAACATTACAAGTCTAATTTCCAGAGTCTCAGATCATTTAATTGCTTTAAGCGATATATGTTGGGGCTGCTCCTAATTGGTTAATCATTAAAAAAACATTTTCTATGGTATGTGATGGGATATGTTGTGATTGTAGATTATGGCAGTCAAGAAAAACATTGAAGATGTACAAGGAAAAGATAATTACCCATGTGGGCAGCAGTTGCTGATTCACAATGGTAAAGTGCTGAAGGATGAAAGCACACTAGTGGAAAACAATGTCTCTGAGGATGGTTTTCTCGTTGTCATGCTTAGCAAGGTATGTCTATAGATCTTCAGATTCCCTTTACTTGTAGAATTTTCAGCCTATTGCTTTGCACTTTTATTGCCCTTAATTGATTTTGTTCTGATATCTCCAATGCTAAACCTGAGGCTCCAACAGGATCTATTTCTTGATATGTCTATTTGATGTGTTCTTTGTAGAGCAAAACTGCTAGCTCAAGTGGGACAACATCTGCTCAGGTACTATGTCCAAATAATCATTCGGGATTTCATTCAGTGGGCAGTTTTATTTTGTCCGGTTTCTGATAACTACCTTCTTAACCCTTTCTTTCAGCAGCCAGCTACTGCTGCAAATCCTACTACAGCACCTGAAGTGATTCCGCCATCACAGTGAGTTGCATCTTTCACTAATTACTATTGCTTATGTTGGATCTGCTCCCTCTGATGATGCAAATGATGTATAGGGCCCCAAAAGATGTTGTGTCAGCTTCAGATGCTGCGACTGCCAGGTAACAAATTATGCCTGTATATAACAAATACTCCCTCGCAATTTGTTTGTCTTAGACCTCATTTATTTCCATTAAGAGCAAAGTGTTTGAATATGGATACCATCTGATATTAATACATGCATTAGCAACTAGATGTCTAAATCTCAATGCACATCTTAATATTAAGTTGTGATCTCTAGATCTGAACACCGGATAATTAAGACTGTTTGTTTTCCATCTATGAATGTGCATATGGAATTACACTATATTAATAAAATATTAGAAAAATATCATTGCAACAAAATAAATTTATTTTTTGATAGAAATTAATATTTAAATAAAAAATAGGAACTATTGAAATGCAAATCAAATCTATATTCAATATACAAAAATTTATTATAACAAGGTAACATGAAATTTTATAAGAATTCAACATATGCTAATCTTTTTATAAAAAAAATTAGTGAGCTAAAGAAAATCTTGTTTCGGTTCAAGTGCTCAGGCATAAAATAAATAATTAACTACAAACATTCAGATCAAATTTTAACATTCAAACATTATAAAAATATTTGGAATAGTGAAAATATATAACTTTCAAGTATTCTCTTCTTTGCATTAGTTTAAGTGCAACATCTTCACATATACTGTGCATTATTTGGGAATCTCCAGCTGTCCAAAAATATTTGACAATGTTATATCTGCAAAAGACCTCAATCTAAGAAGGTAATTTTTTTCTTTTTCTATAAATGGGTCAACAAAAAAAACGCAGTAGCAAAATTGGGCAATTTCTTATGGCTAAAATAAGATTTGGCATGTTTCCATCACATCATGGAGGATTAATTATACTCGCAGTGGATTGATGGTACAAAAAAGTATATGTACTTTTATTGCATGTAAATAATTATTTTTGGTTTTTCTGGTGCAAAGTAGATTCTGAACCTGGTAAAGATGCATAGGATTTCAAACAAGTTTGACTGCTTCAGGAAAATGTTTTTGTTGTTACAGTTAATCAACTAATATCTGCCACAACAAGAGCTCTTGATAGACATTAATACACCCAAAATATTGTGAATATCATATATGTTAGACAAAATACTTGTACATATTGTGAAACTTACCAGTTCAAGGGGCGAAAAAATGGTTTCTGGTTGAAAAGAAAGCTGGACGCATGAAAGTTTTATCGAGAAGAGAAGCACAGAGGCGTGAAAGATTTTAAAAATAACGCGTATTATTTAAATGAGTCCGAATGGTGTTAAGACTCTGTTACAGATCAGATTCATTAAGATTCATTCAAACCCATTAAAAGACTTTATGAGGAAACAAAACAAATGCTCTTAATCGGCTGAATCTGAATAATTAAGATTCAGACCTTAAAAACAAATGCACTTAATGAGCTGAGTGTGAATTATTAAGATTCATATTTTCATTAAGTGCAAATAAATGAGACCGTAATTTGACTTGGCACTGGGTTAATGAAAATAAAGAAAAGTTTGGAGTCTTGTGGTCTTAAACTAAAGATGAGTGTAATATACCAAAAAATACCCTTTGAATCTTATGGTCTTAAATGTGGTATGTAAGATGATGGGTGTAAAGAGTTACTTAATTATATGAAGTGCCATTTTTTCAAAAATCAGCTAAAATGAAAGCAAGAGAATCAAATTAAAACGGAGGTTTTCTTTTGGGTTCTTGTCTAATCCTGTTTTCTAACTGAAATTCGTGCTGAGTTTTTCAACTCCCATATTAGAGGAAATTAATACATCTTTTACATTGCTACAGTCTTCCAACTGATGATTATAGTCAAGCCGCATCAAATCTTGTTGCCGGCAATAATCTCGAGCAAACAATACAACAAATTATGGATATGGGCGGGGGCAGCTGGGACAAAGAGACAGTTGCACGTGCACTTCGAGCAGCTTATAACAATCCTGAAAGAGCTGTTGATTACTTATATTCAGTATATTCCTGCTCTCCCTCACTTAAAAAAGGTGGAAAGCATGTGGCAAGTTTGTTTCTCTTTTGTGCTCTGACAGGGATTATTATTTTTTATACAGGGAATTCCTGAATCGGCAGAAGTGGCTGTACCGTTGGCCCCGGGTGGAGTTAATTCTGCTGCTGGGACCACTGCAGCGCCTACTGCACCTTCTTCTGGCGCACCTAATTCTGCTCCTTTAAATTTGTTTCCTCAGGTCTTCCATAGCATCCCCTAAATAATATTATTTTTGTCTGTCTTCTCCTTACGTGATTATCTAACCTGGAGCTATTACAGGAGAATGCTGCCGGTGCTGGTGGTGCTGGTCTTGGATCCCTTGATTTTCTCAGGAACAACCAACAGGTGGGTTTCTGATCATTAGGTTTTCATTTTCGCTTTGTCTTTAGTCCTCCCTTTTGGACACCTGATTGGATTAATAAGATTACCTCACACCTCTTTCATCATTCCAAGTCATATGTTTATTCTGGATATTTATTGTGTCTAAGTTGCTCTACATCCTTAATCCTCTGCAACTCATGTTTCTTTTGTCTTTTTTGTTTCAGTTCCAAGCTTTACGTTCTATGGTTCAAGCTAACCCACAAATTTTACAGGTAATTACTGTTCTTCACTATTCTTTGCTTAGTTTCTTAATGTTGTTGTTGTTGTCTAAATGTACAAGTTGGATGTCGTATTGCAGCCTATGCTTCAGGAACTAGGAAAGCAAAATCCTCAACTTTTAAGATCTATACAGGAGCACGATCAAGAGTTCCTTCAATTAATCAATGAACCTGTGGATGGTTCTGACGGGTTAGTTGCTTACTGTGTGCTATTTGCCAAGCTAGACTTGGAAGCATTATTTTTATATATTTTCATGAACTCCTAGCATTTCTCCTCTCCAGATCAAAAGATATGTAATTTTCAATTATATTATGGTCAGGTGTAAAAGGATCTTATCATTTTGCTGTCCGAATTCATGTTTTTACTCAAAATCCTAGGGAATAAGGAAGAGAGAAAAGCTGTCTTTGGCTTTGAGATTTGATAGAACTAAGAGGTCAAATCTGCTATGTATGAGTATTTTGAGTGCCTTTCAATGGTTATGTTTTAGGGACATGTTTGATCAGGCTGAGCAAGAGATTCCCCACACAGTTAGTGTCACTCCGGAAGAGCAGGAGGTGATTGAACGGGTACGAGACATCACGTTAACCCTTGTGGCTCTTGGAGTTGCAGCTGATCATGGATATTTTGTAATGTTTGTTAACTGATTTGTCTGCTGATTTGCAGCTGGAGGCAATGGGTTTTGATAGAGCTCTTGTCATTGAAGCTTTTTTGGCTTGTGATCGCAATGAGGAACTGGCCGCAAATTATCTGTTGGAGCATGCAGGAGATTACGAAGATTAAGTGGCAAAATATCTTAGCAGTATTCTTTGGTACACACACCAACAGGTTTTGAACTGTTTTTAGTAACTCTGAGATGGTTTTGTAAAGGAGGTTTTACTTAAATTATTGGATCCAATTGATCTTCCCAATTGGGAAACTTAATTTGTTAGCTTTTCTTTTCATGTACGCTCTGCTCGCAGGATCAAAATACGTTTTCTAGACGCGATTTGTGCATCTCTATGCTGATTTTATGAACTTTCAACTTTGCCAGTTCTTAGAGCATCTTAGGTAATGAGGACTTAAGCCCTCTAATATATACAGTAGGATCTTTTAATCAATGCTTCAAAATATAGATATCAGGATTTAGAACTTGCTTTGAAGTTCACTTTGATGAAACAGCCCCTGCTGTCTTTGGTTTTCATTAAAGATGGCCATGTTTCAATAGGTGAATCATTCATTTCATCAGCTTAACCATTTAATATTTATTTAGTATGTTACAGCAACCTTTACGTCTCACATTGCTTAATTGTACTGTAGAAGACATTTTCTATTAAAAGCTTCGAGTATGTGGCTTAGTCTGTAATATGCGCTATTTAATCAACAATTAAGATTTTACAAAATACATAAATTACCATGGTTAAATAACTAGATCAATTTTATAAATTATGCTTTGAATCATATAATAGTGATGTAATTTTGTAAAATATTATGTTGTACAATTTGAACTTCCGTTTTATTTCCTATTTAATAATTTTTTTTTAAAAAAAAAATGTCAGAGTTTGCACCGCGAGGTTGTTTGATCTTTTACAACATTGCTTGATATATAAAATGGTCTGCCATGCACACTTTCATTTGAAACAATGTAATTCCGTTTCATTTTAATTGCTAGGTATACTAAAAATAATTATTTTAAAATACTTGCTAGTTTTAAAATTCAAAAAATAATTGATTATATTTTTTTCAATTTACCTCGAGTACTTAAAGCTATTCTAAAATATATTATTATTGTATGTTTTTAAAAAATTAATAAAAATATATTAATCAAATTACCATCCCGGATGTACAAATTTTACCTAGCAATTAAAATTTTCTAATAAGTGTCAATCTTATTCTATCAATTAAAATGAAACAGATGAATAGTACTTATGGTACAAATTTCTTTAATTTGAAATTTATTAGGTAATATTGATAACAATAAAGAAAGAAAGCATAATATAATTATAAAAACAAGCCCATATTTATTAGCACACAAATTTGCATCTGAAATATACAGTTAAATAAAATTGTTTACTTCGGATTCATCAACGCAGTGGCATCGTCTTACACATTATCCACATGACAGAAAAGAAGCATCGAAACCCTTGCATCAAGGAACTCCTCTTCCTGCTAAAACATAGTTCAAACTTACTTATCATATTAGTAATTGTAGGCATTCATTCCTTGGGATTGCTCAGAACTCCCTGTCTGGAAACAGAATAGGAGCAACCTGAGACCAGATAAATAAAGCTGCAGTTGCCCACCCGGTCACGATCCTGACCCAGACAGATGGCCACCCAACGTCCACCAATTTTCCACTCTCCCCCACAGAGGTTGACCAACCGGTAAGAAGCATCGCCGAGTACATACTAGCAAGAGAAAATATAAGGTGGAAGAAAGAATAGGAGTACGTGACTGGCTTAGATCTCTCCTTTTCTTCCTCCTCACCGGCCCTGTCCAATGGTAGCAAAGGCTTCCCTGCACCTTCCAACAGAAAAAAAAAACCAGTACAACTAAAAATGATCAACATATTGCTTGGTACAGGAGGAAATATCGAATGCAGCCAATATGCAAACTAAAAAGTAAAAGAAATACACCAGCAACTTGATTCACAATAACAAACTACTTCGCCAAAATCAAGTGACAATGGTACAACTGATTTACAAATAGATCCTACCTCTAAACATATCTATTGGGTCAACTAACTGCTAAATTAGGAGAATAGGTTCGAGTAACTTCCAAAGAATAATATAAAGTTTACCCACACAACCAAGCCTAGAACAAGTACAAGCCACCAGATAACATAAGCACACCAAACTGGACAATGAAAGGTAGAATTAGAGTCCAATAAACTGGAAAACTCTATTAAATCATCAACACAGTCCAGCTCTATCAAATGACAGAAAACTTTATTGACCATATAAAGATTCAAGACTCTATCAGGTTTTAAGGATGCAGTTTGAAGAAAATAACATTATAGTTCGTACCAGTGAGAATGAAAGAGCTGCAACATTTTAATACAGTATAGCCCTCCGAAATAGTGGAAACTAACCTGCACGTGGTGAGCTTGGAGGAGAAAGCAGAGTTGTAGAGGAGCCAGCACGAACAGCAGAGTAGACAACAGATAGAACTGTTGTTAGCAACCCTAGTGCAAGTGTACCACTGGAAACAGCCTTGGAGTGCTTATGTAGACCGTTGCACTCATGATCCCTAGGTTCACTTGCAAGGGCACTGTAGCAAAGGTATGTACAGTACAGAGATAAAACTGATGCAGGTAAAATACTTCCACCAACCTACATTTAGAAAATTTGATCTCAGAGAAAAGGAAAAAGATCCAGAATATGGAATTCAAATTCTGAATGGCAGTAATCTTCGTAGTGAGACAAAGATTTCATTTTCAACAGCTGGTCATTCGGCAGCGAGCTTAAATACCTCCAAATAAACAGATCATGAGCACAGACCTATTCTTCTCTTTGGTAGCAACTCTGACATAGCGTGTTCGGATGATTTAACAGTCGAACGTGTATTCTTTTCCAATGCATCAAATAATGGCAAAAGGTTGCACCTCCAGGAGGGACCTTTTAATATCAAACCAAACTTATTACAACCTTTAGGAGGGGTTTATTTTATTTGTTGGGGGTGGGTGACTTGACGGGAAGGAGACTTAGTGACAGAGATGGTTCTCAGGGAGCTGCCTGGAAAGGTTGCATCATCTCAACACAAAGATTTAGAAATATACCCAGCTATGAGTCATTCAAGATAAAACTATTGGCAAAAGTTAGCTCCAACTCTGATCCTCCTACACCCCCCTCTCCGAAGGAATTGTGTTGCATCTATCTACTTGCTCCTGTTGTTACCTAGATCATCTTGATTAGCTAAAGACGTTATGTTTTCATTAATGATTGTTGCTTAGTATTCTCGTGAGGATTATGGAGGACCAAGTTGCGGATGACCCCAATACGCTAGTTAGCAGCTAAATGTCTTGGTTTAAGCAATTCCACTTAGACCAGACATTTAGGGTGATTCTTCAAAAAAGAAACTGGTTTCCTAGCACAAAAATGTTATATGAACATTAAGGGTGTGTTGGTATGGAGGAAAATATTTCCAAAAAATATTTTCTAATTTTTCCATGTTTGGTTGGTCAAAATGTTTTGGAACACATTTTCTATAAAATGACCACCCTAATGGAAGTAGGAAAAACAAGTCTCATAAGTGACATGCCATGTTCATTGTCTTCCTCCACCCATCCAAGCCCCACCTATTGACCATCCCAACCCCAACCCACCCCCATAGTGTTATATTAAATGCTCTTCAATAATTTTTTTTGGCTTACTTACCAAACATCAGAAAACAAGTAAAAATCCTACTTAGTTTTCAAGAAAACATTTTATAGAAGATATTTTCCATGAAAAACATTTTCCTTCATACCAAACACACCCGAAATTGAAAAAGCCAACAAGCCCGCTAGTTCGAGATACTCTCCAGCTTCAGATAAAATAAGCTGCTCTAAAGATTTAGGACCAAGATTAATATCCTAAAAACAAGCACAACATGCTAGCTTTTTTCAACAAATAACTTTAAGTTCTCCTACTTGTGGGATTAGACTGGATATGTATAAATTGGAAAAAAAAACTAAACTTTAAATTCAAAGATCTTGAAAGAGTAAGCAGGTCGTGTATTAGAGTAGATGGTTAGTAGGTAGTTGAGCGTTGTTTAGTTTCCCTTGTCAGTATTGTTATTGTTACTCTCCTACTATCTTATTCTTTAATTTTATTATTTACCTGTCGTTTACTTTGCTTCAAATCGTGTATTATTTGTTGTTACTATTGTTCTCTTCCCCATTGTATTTCCATACTTGATTTTGATATGTTTTGCTTGAGTTAAGGATCTATCGGAAACAACCTTCACAGGGTAGGGCTAAAATTATAAACACACCACCCTCCCCAGACACCACTTGTGGGATTGCCCCGGATATATTGTTGTTGAAGTAGTAGTTTTCTTTATCAATGAAACTAGCAATACGCCTAACTATTTTCTCCAAATTACTTGGAGTAAACATTTTCTCAAGATTTAAAGAAAGCATAAAAAAGTTCATGAGAAGACCTTCTTGAAGACATGATGAAGAAAATGCTAACATGGAGAGAGATAATGCAGCATATGTTAACATAAAAGCAGAGCTTTCTAGCTCCCATGATTGCAGTAAACTCAAGTACTCAACTACCAAAATTTGCAGATCTGCTTTGTCTAGTAAGCGCACATTTGCAGTATTGCAATCAACACAAATAGAGGTATCAGATGAGAAAAGCAAATGAACATTTATGAAGGTGGCATGTTTGCCAGCAAAATTTAGGGCTAACAACATTTTTAAGAAGAAGTAAGTATCATGCAACAACAAAGGAAATAAATATACAAAACCTACCGATGGATGCAGCGTAACAACAGCAAAGACGAAGATCAATATAAGAGTCATCACTATAAAGAAAGTGTTAAGTCCACAGTCCTGTCCAGATGGAGTGAAAAAGTGGAAGAGCAGTCCGTTGAAGGCAAAGGTAGCCACATAACATACAAGTGAAACCACAAGCAATGCAACATACCTGTAAAACACCACAACAACACAGACAACCAAGAGCAGGAAGAGATTAGAGTGAGGAGAGAACAGCCAAAATAACTACACAATACAGGATAAAACTAACCAGAACTGCTCATCATATCCAACCCATTTGTCATTCCAACTATGCACAAAATCCAACAAGAGCACAACTTGCACAAGTAGAAATAGTCCAGAACCAAACTTGGAAATTGTCTCTGTATCCACAAATAAATACTCATGTGCTACTTCTCAGAAAAAGAAAAAAAACTCAGGTGCAAATCCACGTGTATGGGAAATAGAGTTTGAAACTTTGCATAATAGTTTAACACATCAATTTCAAAAGGACACTAAGAAAAATAGCTCATCTTACCATAGAAGCTGATGATTCCATTTGGAAGGAAAAACATAAATATTACCATGAGGCACCAGCAAATGATTTTCATCATCCAACCACCATGGTGCATACTGTCACGCGGATCTTTCTGGTTCTTTACACCAATCATTAAGATTGCTAAGATGGTGAAAAATAGGAAGTTCCCTAAGCTAACCCGAAGCACAGCATCTGTTTCGAACCACTCTCTGTTTGGTGTCGTGTGAAAACTATTAATCCCTGCAATATAATCAAATGTGTAAAGATTCATGGAAGATTAGACAAGTCACTAAAGATGCGTTTGGTATGAGGGATAAGGGATAACTAATCCAGGGATTAACTTTGGGATGAGTTTTATCTCTCATTTGGTTGGGATAAAATCCCGGAATAGCTTATCCCGGGATTGTAGTATTATATTTATCCCACATTGAGGGTGGGATAACAATCCCGGGATAATTGATCTCGGGAAGATTTGTTTCCCAACCAAACAAGTCAGAGTAAAACTACAATATCAACCAAACTATATGAAAATCAAGGCTGTGGACTTGAGGGTCGTTTGGTATGAGGGATAAGGAATAATATTCCGGGATAAAATCTTGCAGCATTTGGCTAGAAGTATTAGTTAGTCTCGGGATTATTTATCCCACCATTTATACCATAATTATGGGATAAGTTATCCCATATATATGGTGGATAACTAATCCCGTGGGATACCCCAATCCATGGGATAACTTTGTCTATCCCATTCCCATATCAAATGACCCCTTAATGTGCTACAAATAAGCTCAAAATATCACCTCAACTAGTTAACTGGGGCTGAAAGGGACAGTAGGGAGTGAGAAAGAGACACACACAATACACACACACACAAAAAGAAAAAAAAAAAACCTACTACTTAATGATCAGACATTAGTACACAAAAGCTTGCCAAAGCTTCACTACTAAACAAATAGTTGAAGAGTCACAAGGTCGAGACCAGGAAAAAAATAAGGAAAGCAAAGCCATCAACCCAGAAGAGTTTCTGGCCATTTTCGTCCATTAAACATGTAATTTGCTTTTTACTTTCATTTATTTTCCAAAAAAAAGTTTCCTGATAGGTTAACAAACAACAAACTAGCTCTGTTTTACATTTTTAGTTTTAACTACTTCACTTCTAAAATCCTTAGCAGTATGGGACGCTACCAGACCATTATAACCTTTGAGGAAGATTCCCGTAAAAAAAATTATCCAGTTTTCACTACCTTGCTTTCATTACTTTTCAAGAAGATAATATGGAAGATGGCAAATTAATTATAACAGCTCTTCTGCTTCAAATGTTACCTAAGCTTGCGGATGCACACAACTATGCGGGGTCTTCCATTCTTCATGATCTTACAACATTCCTAAATGCAATTGACAGTTTGCATTGCATTTACAATTATCACAGAGGTAATTTTTCCAGGTCAAATTGACATGTCTTAGAATCAAATCATGGGTTGACTTGTTCTACCAATTCAAGATGTTATCTTGTCCGAAAAATAATTAATTTTGATTAGTAGAGGAGACTACAAAAGGCTTGAATGGAAGTTCTTAAAAGAAGGCCTTAATTGGCACCACAAGAAGAATCAAATTACTAGAAAATTCTTGTTATGGATACAAATTTGATTTGGTATTCTGTAGTTTAAAATGAGTATGGACTTACATTCCGGTAAAGTCACTCACTTGCCGAATTAATGAGATAGATTGGACTTGAAACTTTGGGAACTGAATTAGATGAAGATACTTGCAGCCAATCTCACTGAAGGTCAACAGAACAATTAACCATTTGTACATCAGGGGACCAAAGATAGATTTGAAGTTAAAATGATACACTGTATAGAGAGTGAGCAGATAGTTGAAATGGAAGAAGACAAAGAGAGGCCACTGATTCAAGTTCATCGCGTTAATCAGTGAAGGAAATTACATCACTGCCTCTTGTCTAACTCGAGTTGTCACCAACGGATTCAGTTCAAATTTGACCATTCGCAGCAGTCTGAAATCTACATTAGTCCTTTATGTTTAATGGACTTACAGTAACCATTTTAGCCTCTTTGTGCATTAGTTTAAGAATCATTTATGCCCACATAGTTATAATTATTAGGATCAACTTAGGAGTCAGGACGAGTGATCTTAAACTTGCAAGACCAATTTGCCAACAGTCAAAGGTAGAAATGCAGAGATGAAAGCCATAGCATACAACAGAAGAAAGATCTGATAAGTTAAAAAGCTCATGTATCAAAATTGAAAAGAGAAAAAAAGAACAAAATTTTACATGGTATTTTCTCCATAAGAGGGGCAGCAACCTCCCTAAGAATCCACGAGACAATGAGTGACAAAGCAAAAAGACCGCAATAGGCAATCCTGGCAGAACGCCGGCTGATCCCCGACACTACCGTACGGCAAGCGTCACAAGCGCACGCCGCACAGCATGACGCAAGGCAAGAAGCTGCCCACATCTTCACCAAATTCTAGCTCCTCTCAAGGATTTTCCAATAGCAAACCCTGAAACCCCAAAATTAAACCTTTGTCATCCTTTTTTCTTCTTCTTTTTTCCCCTCCTTTGCACACGAGAAAATCAATAAATAAATTGAACCACAATTCATGTAGTAATAATAAAGAGAGAGACAGGTACATTAACCAGAGGAGATCATCTTTCTAGTAAACCCTAAGTAAAAGAATTAAGAAAAGCGGCAAATGAACCGTCAATCGATTATCAATTTGTGTAACTAGTATGGAAGAGAAAGTTCATAGGATGATTTACCGAGAGCTTGTTACGCCGGAGAACGGAGACGAGGATGATCGCTAAAACGACTAACACAGGAACTTTCTTCTTACGACTTGAAAGCTCTTCGTAGACCAATACCAAAGAAAAAGAATAAAGAAGATGCCTCTTGTTGTGTTGGATGACGAATGGGTCTCTGGAGGGGTGGGTGGGGCTCTCCACGCGCCGAATTGCACAGACAGCCGATTTGAGTATCCTGTTTAATACATAGCCACCTCCTAAATTTTTGTAACTTTAGCCTTTCCGAAATCAATTTCAATTTTCATATTAATATAATATTTAGCTGGTTAAGACCTAATTTTAGACATGTTCTCTAGGCTAAAGTTTGAACATTAGATATTTAATTTTTTTAATTTGAAATTTGGTTAAATAGTTCCAAAACTTCAGATACACATATTTAAAGTTTAAACTATCAAACATAACTTTTAAGTTTAAAGATATTAATAATATGTTAAAATGAAAGATAACTTTTGTAGCTAGTCTTCATTCCTATTAATACTTTTATATTGTTTTCAACAATACTTATTTAATTTAAATTTCAAAATCACTTCTACAAGATTATAATAATAGTGAATTTTAGATGATGTATTATTTTACTGCATGAAATATCTCTTCTTTATTTTGATATGCTTAATAACAGAATTTTTTTTTCCTATTTTCAGTCATATGTATATTTATTTATTTATTTAGAAAAAGGTGATTAAAAAAATTAAATATCTTAAATAGTACGATAGAAATTTTTATCATCCATGCTAAGTGATATAACAGCGGAAACTATTTATAAAATAATCATATTTAGAATCTATATTTAAAAAATAATAAAAAATTATCCATTTTGTAATTTACTTTAAATTTATAAGTTTAATTGAGTTTTGAAATTTCATAATATAAATTTGAAGTTGGATTTCGTAAAAGTGTAACGCAAACTCAAAACATCAAAGGAGGAGGAGGAAGAGAAAGATGCTATGAGTGAATACATTTATCAATTTTCTAAATTACTTTAGGTTAAGGATGTGATGAGATAAATGAATTTTTCATATTTGAGAAGTTTCAAATTTATTTTTTAGAAATAAAAAACTCCTTGCGAATCAATACTTCTCCAACTTATACGATATGAATCTAAATTAACCAATTTAATAAATTTTAAAGCGCATAATTATATCTAATATTGTGATATTATGTGTGAGTGAGAGAGAGAGTTGTGATATTAAAATAATATGCCAATAATCACATCTTCTAAGATGTTAATCAGGTACCAACACTAACATTTTGAAAAGACCACATAACACTCTAATTTAGCAAAATGCATGGATGCCTTACCTTCTAAATTATCATTTGAGATCTTTTAATTGTTGTTGGATTTCTTTGATGATTAAATATCAAAGATAAGGTGATTTGGATTGTAAAATAATAAAAAATAAAATAGAGGAAAGTGAAATTTAAAAAGTTATTTTTTAAAAGTGAATTGTGTCCCTTATTGACGAAGAAAGCAAGACTTATGTGCTTATATATAAAAATATATTTTCTAACTAATAAAGAGTTGAAAAGAGAATCTCTCCTTGCGTTGTTGTTGCTTGACTTTGAAATTTTTTTTTTGTCAATTAATTTCCTTTTTTTCAATATTAAATCAGGTGAGTTTAATTTAATTGGCAAAACTTAGTTTTCCCAGCTGTTATTATGAATTTAAAATTCGCAATCAAACAAATATCCTCTTTTCCGAACACATACCTTTGCATCTGTTAGTGGCTATAAATCTCAGAGATTTTGCCTCATTTTTAGATATAGAAAACGTAGATAGAACAATAATAATAATCTTCTTCCCCTCATTTCTGCATTATTTTTTCAAACAAAATAAGTGTCGTGTGATTTACTACGATATTTTTTGAGTTTATTGAATTTCTACAATTTCTATTGTTAATATTGTAAAATAATATTTCATTCTATACTGGGAGAAATTAATTCAAAACTTTAGATAATTATGAAAAAATTAAATACCTTAAAAAAATATAGTTTTATGTTAGACTCGAAACTTATATTTTCTAATACTTTTTGTAATTGTTCTGCATTTCTAAATTACTGATTTCAACAGTGAAATAACAATGGATTATCCAAACAGCTTTTGCCACGTCACCAATTTTTTTCCTCGATCAATATTGGCTAGCTAAATTTACGCCTGCTAATACGCATAAATTGCTCTCTAACTTCATTTACTAAATATGTAACATGTC
Source organism: Datura wrightii (assembly GCA_035772735.1). Classification (NCBI taxonomy): domain Eukaryota; kingdom Viridiplantae; phylum Streptophyta; class Magnoliopsida; order Solanales; family Solanaceae; genus Datura; species Datura wrightii. The sequence goes on along the minus strand of JASDFA010000010.1, from coordinate 177,587,394 downwards.
GCGTAAGGATACATGGAGAGCACCACGGGATATACATACAGGATGCTAAAACGAAGATCCGACCCTTGGAAGATCCAAGGGTCAAAATATAAAACGGATAAACACCAATTATATTCCAAAGCTTCACCAACACCGAACCAAAATAAATCCCAAAACTGATTACGATTATAAAGTGCCCATCTCTCCCTACGCGTAAAATCGCAATTTCATTCTCTCTCTCTCTTTCCTCCTTATGCTCTTAACATCGAGAAAGTGCGTGGCCGCTCCGTGTTGTCGTCGGCACCTCTCCTCTCATTGAGGGAGCTCGACTCTTACATTGCCGGCGATAGACTATTCGTGTGAAATCAGGATTATTTTACTCTTTTCAATCATTATCATATAACGAAAACGACAATTTGCTTCAACCCGCGTATTTGCTCCGATCGATTCGACTGCTGCTGTCGTTCGTTTTTCTTCTATTGTAAGTATCGTCCTTTTCATATTTAGATCTCTCGCGTGTGTATGTATGTGTTTCTGTTAACCTGCATTGGCTTGTTCTTCTGAGCAGCCGGATGATTTTGCAGATCTGATGTGCCTTTGTTTTGTTTTTTCTTCCGTATGATTTTGAGCTCTCCGTTAATTTGATTATTCCTTGTATTCGTCAATTTGCAATTTCGGGAACTTCTGATTTTAGGTTTTGAGTTGTTCGATTGACTGACACGATTATAATTAGTGTATTAAATTAAGATCCATGGGATTATAGTGATTCTATGGAATTAAGATTATTGGATTTACGGAAATCTTTGTCCTCTATTTGGAGATAAATATGTGAATTCCTAAATAATGAGGTTTGCAGGAGTAATTGCTTCACAGTTTGCACAAGCAAGGTGTTAAAATCGTGTTCAAATTAACCTTTTAACGTGAACATATTTGAAGTCTCAGTGAATGATACATTACATGCACTGCAATAATGCTTTAGCTGTAACTTCTGTTGACTCTACTTTCTCACAAAACCAACCCGCTGAATTACTGCTGGAGAACATGTTACAAGGAAGTTTGAATTTCTGGTATTGGCTTCATCACTCTCAAACATAGAGAGACGTTAGCTAGATCTGCGTTTTTGTTTTTCTTTTCCGTAATGGTTCCATCATGCACTTTGTTATCATCTTAGCATAGTTTAACTGGTGAAGGATGTAATGGTGGGGCAGAATCTCTTTGAGTCATTTCCATAATTTGACAGTGATATGACTCAAGTCCAAGTAGCTGCAGGAGTCACTGTAGATGTTATGTGAGATAATATTTGGAATGCCTGAATAATGTCACCTAATTGCACATATCATCTCAATTATGAACATTGTTTCTGGAAAGAGATGGTTTCATTTGAACATTTGTGGGTGCTAGAATCCAGAACTTTCAGCTACTATAGAGTTTATTTTATTTTTGGCCGGCACATGCTTATTCTATATTGATCAGTACTGACGGTATTGCTTCATTTGATGTATTTAGGCATGTTAATGAACCTCCCTCTTCCTTTAAACTAGATGGTGTTTGGAACCGCACTTGGTAAAATAGATCTTGAACCAAGTAAAATACAAATGAATCTCATTTAGAACATGTATATCTAAGAGTGATCAAAAGCTAATAGAGCAAATAATTATCTCTTATCCTGTCTTCTCCCTATTGTTGTTCGTCCTTATTTCGTACTTTAAATATCTATCTTTCCCCTGGTCTGATTCCATATACAAAAAATTAGCATATGTAACCAGTTTTGGTATAAGGACAAAATACATAAGCATGCCAATTTGTTGTCAGTCTTGTATTTCCCATTTACTTTATTTCCACCATCTCCATTTCTGTATTTCATGCTTTTGTCATAAACTATTCATTCTGTTTTAGTTATTACATTACAGCTCAGTTGTATTGTCTACAAACAATTAGGGTTTGCTTGAGATGAACCTACCAGGCAGTTGTATAAGTACACAAACCATGTTGTTTTTACCCGCATTCTTTCTCTTCCTTCCCTCGTGTTGTTACTTGGGGTGAGTGTCATTGTATATAGATTTTTCATTTCTGTCTGCAATCGGCGAACACTTCTGGGTGAATTATGCTTTCTTTTGCCACTCTTAATATTAACCATGTTGAATTGGTAGGTGCAGGAATTGTGGTCGGCTGCCAAAGGTTATCTGTCTAAGTTATGGCTCTTGACAGCGTAATAACTTCTCCTCATAGGAGGTCACAGTCACAGACAGCATTTTCATCTACTGATCAAAAGAAGAGTCAATACTCCCGAAGTAATGAGCTTGGGAGCTGTTCAACAGTACTTCAGCGCCATCAGTTCCTTCTAACTGCACTTGGTCTCCTAGCTTTTCTCTGCACCATCTATCTTTACTTTGCAGTCACTCTAGGGGCTGGTGACTCCTGTTCTGGCTTGGCAGGGACTCAAAAAGCAGCATGTTATGTGAAGCACGGGAAAGCACACATGGGGAAAGGAAAACTCAAGTTCTTTTAGCAAAATTGATGGCTGCTGGCTAATATTTTAGTATATGATATTTCTTTTTCTTCTGAGAGGCAGAAGCGCTGTCCAAAGTGTTCCCTGAGGTTCTTTGGGTCTATTGGGTGATGATCATTAGTTTGATTGTATTCTTAAAGATGTATAATTTGGTTTAGGGTAACTGTTAGACATCCGTGAATGGTTAATCTCTATTGGGACGAACTCAACTCATGGATGTTGGTGAGGCCCGGCAGACTGTTAAGTAGCATTTCTTCTGGACAATAAACCTAAAGACTCTGATTATGAATGTATGGTAAAGATAGCATTATTAGGTGCAAATGAAAGAACAAAAAAATCAATAGCAAAATTATCATTCCTTGAGACTTCTAGTACCCCGTGGCCGACAGCTTGTTTGTCTGTTGACATCACTCCATCCTTTGCTTGTGAGTTAGGCTTTTATAAATACTTTAAAGTACTTTTTCGTTAGATCATAAGTTCTTGTACTATTAACGTGTCATGCCCTTCTGGCTTGGGACTATGAAGTTGAATCTTTCAGGGCGTTGCTCATTTTATTTTAAACAATTTAGATCGGTGGTTTAGTAGTTGCGGGTCCGACGAAGCATTTTCTTCTATTACAGGTGAGATGTAACCGTCGAGACGCTTACACGCAATCTTCACAAATTTTTAAATTATTAATATTTTATAAATTAATATAAGAAAAATGAATAATAATAATAATAATAATAATAATGATGATAATAATTGTAGAAAATTTAAGAAAATATAAAATATGTGAAAATGTATATATAAAACATTTCATCTTAAAATATTAATTAAAATTAATAATTGATTAACATAAAATAATTAAAACTACTCCTCTTAAAAGATTAATTAGATTTTTTTAAAAAAAATTGAGAAAAAATTTATAAAATTACTTGTAAAATAAGAAACATGAAAAGGAACCTAAACCATCAACACTAGAACAAACTGAATGATATGCGTTTGTTTTTTGTTTTTGTTCCGTAGTTTGCATGTTGATTATTTTTCTTTTTACTCAATGAAATAGGAAGGGGAAAAATAAAAAATAGCGCTAACAATAAAAAATATTTAAAATTTTAAATTTTTTAACTTCTTAATAAAGATTTAAAACACACCCAAACGATTCGTTGTTTGAGTTCAGTATCTCAACTATCACTCTTTGCTTACAAAAATATATCTAAACACTGACTGAATCAAGCGTGTGTTTTTAGTCTCTGTCACGCGTGTAACATTTTATTTTTGCATAAAAATTCGTCTACATGGCTAATAACACATACAATTACCGACTAATCTTTCTTTTTTTTAAAATATTTTTTTTAAGTTATCAACTTTAAAATTCCTCCTCTTCTTCACTTCTACTTCAAAATCGTAGATTTCTTCTTCTTTAAACTTTCCCCTTCTTCTTCATCTTTCTTCAATTTATTTTTCATTTTTTAATTTTAGGATAGATCAAAAATTGAAAGTGAGTTTCAACAAACATAATAATATAAGAGTTTTTGTAAAATACCCCGGGAGAGAAAATTAGAGAAGGATGGTACGTTGAAACAACTTTAAATGGATTATCATTCCAGTGATCAATTCGTTGCAAAGAGCAGCTTTTCGGACCTAAGAGCGACCTAACTAATTTCTACAAGTAGTGTAATAATAATTTTATTTTTGTTATGTGGAATTTTGATACACGTGGAGTATCATTTGAAAATTTTTAAAAATAAAATAGCAAGTGCAGTACACACGAGAAATATAAATGTCAAGGCACATTTCTATAAGCAAGAGGTGATAGTCCACATAGTAAACTCAAAACAATGAATAGTTTAGATACTGAATTCAAAAAACAGAAATAATTTGATTAAATTTTTGAACCTTTACTCTAAAATTTAATAACAAGTTAAAAATTTATGTTTTTGATATAATTTTAAAAATGTGTTTTTGATGATTATAATTTTAATTAAAAAAGAATTTCACAGTTTAAACTCAAAAATAAAAATTTACGCAACACCTAAATATATGCCTAAACTAATAAAATTTATATCTCATTAACACTTTCATACCTACAGATCGCTCCCATACATTACTACACCTCGTACCAAAACTCGCTCTAAAAACACCTTTTTTAAAACATTAGAGTTGCTTGGCAGTAACTCATCCAGGACTTCTCCAAAAGAGATGTGGTCATGAGAAAATACTTTTCTCAATATGTTTAAATTTTTATATATATATATTTAATTGATAAATTTTTTAGAAAAAGCGTAGATTCATAAAGTGTAAGTTTCAGAATTTAGAGTATAAATTTTGGGTGTAAAAATGCAAGTTTCTGATATTAAATTTAATTTTTATTATTTTAAAAGTATTTTTGCTATATATAATATTTTTATTATTGGTGTAATGATATTTATACTTTATGCTATCATATTTTCATATTGTAGTGCTTTTTTTTTTCTAAAATATATCAATAATAAAAGCAACTCTCATAGAAAATGGCGTTATAAATAATCTTTTTAGACGATTATGCCTAAAAATGATATGATAGAAATTTCATGCCCCTATGTTTCCGAGACAATATTTATCCTTATTCTTCTTTGAAATATATATAAATAATAATCAGCGCAAATATTATTTGAGAGTGAGAAGAACTACAGAAGATCGATGATGAAGTAGATGATGATTTTATTTTAAAGATTATCTCGACTATTATCATTTTTTGTTGTTATTATCTTCTCAAATAATAATTAAATTTTTTTATATTATTAAAATTTATTTTTATTTATTTACAGAATTATTGAAAAATTTATTTTATTGCTTATTTTTTTAATAATAAAATTATAAAATTAAAGATAAATAAAATATATGCCTTGTTGATCTATGAGACTTACGCCCCGTGTGTCGAACCTTACGCTTCATCCTATGCTATGTGCTTATCCAGATTATTTTTTCAAATTCATTAAAAGTTATACAACTAATTAATAGAATATCATGATAAAGTAAACACTTTATTTAATATTTCTTAAAGGAGTGTGCAAAATTCATTGTCCACCAATAAAAATGAATGGAGGATAATTCATTTCTAATTTTACTTGATAGGTGTCCTACTTAAGGGGCAAAGTGCATGGAGATCTTATTTTTACGTATTTAACCTGTGTTTGTTTTATAAAAATTTTTGTACATGTACCCCTTTATAATAACTCCAAATACATTTTGTGAGGAGTTAGTCTTAACAAAGTTTACTTTCAAACATTTTAATAAAGTCTAAACTTTCAAACTATATGAGATGTCATATAATTGAAATTTCAGATGCATACAGTTGAAGTTAAATAATTTTTTATCTAATTTCCGTCATTTTGATTGTACTTCAGTTATATATATATGAACTTGAGACTGATATGACCGAATTTCAACTATATATTTTAATTTTTTCAAATCTAATTTGAGACGCAAACGTATTAAATAGCAATATCAAAACAGATCATCCTCGTAAAATCAACCAGATGGCAAAAGCCCATCTGAGCCCAACTAAACTTAATCAGACAAGCCCATCAAGGTCCGATACGGAAAGCTGGAGCCCATAAATTGGCAGTTCTCCCGACTTAGACACGCAACAACCGCTCCGTGTTCTTTTCATTTCCGTAAATCAAAAAAAGGGATCTTTCTTCTCCAATCTACTACTGGAAGCTGTAATTACTGATCTCATTTTTCGCATTTCCCTATTCTCACTCCACTGATACTAAAATTCTTCATCAAATTTGTATACTTTTGTTTTAATCCATGGCGGATTCCTTCCGGCTCCAACACCATAAACTTGAATACAAGCGTTTGGTTCCATCCTTCCTGTTTTCTCATCACACTCTTCTTACTCTTCTCTGGGCTGTTGGATTTATTCTGATCGTCGTTTGGCAAAGGACTGCAGTGGAACGGCTTCTGATATATCGAGGTTTGGCACCACCTTCCAGGCCCATCCCTAAGCTACGGCCTCTAGTCTTCAATCTCTCCGATTTCGGAGCTGTCGGCGATGGCGTCACCATAAACACAAAGGCATTCGAGAGGGCAATTTCTGAAATCCGGAAGCGAGGTGGGGGCCAGCTCAATGTCCAGCCTGGTCATTGGCTTACGGCGCCGTTTAATCTCACAAGTCACATGACGCTCTTCCTCGCTGAAAATGCGGTTATTCTTGGAATTGATGTAAGTGCTCTATACGTAATCGATTTCGTTTTCAGTTTCCCTGAACATGTAGAAAAGAACTTGAACTAAACTGTTTGAAAAAGATTCCCTTTTTAATTCAGTCAGATGCATTGCGTGTTCAAATTTATCCTTTAATACTATGATTATTGAAAATTTAGTCACTAATTTTAGCAAACAAAGGAGTCATTTTCGTTGTACTTCAAGTTCCAGTTCCAATTGAAAGCCTGATATTCACCCCTTTAATGTACATTGATGGGATTTGGATAACAGCTATAGGATTGCGTGTAAATCAACATGCAATATAATGGTGGACGTTCACGACCCAGAAGTGGTATCAAGTGTAAAGCTAAAAAGAGTATTATTTACTGCAAAGCTCTGTGCAGTTTTGTGTTACTCAAGGATACTGCGGAATTGTAATAGGAGATATCTAGTTGTGAAGATATATGATAGGGTTTTGTACAGGTCCTAATATTTATTTGTCCTTGAGTATGCTTAATTAGGCATGAACCTACCCTTTCCATTCCTATACTAACGACAAGCGCAAGCTTACCACCATTCCTGTACCGTCTTCTTATTTTAGCATTGAGGCATAATTCTATCCATTTATGACAGGTGTAACTGCATTTGTTTTTCCCTAGATACATCACTTCCTCGTGCACATGCATATAAAACAGGCATTTTGTTAGATCTGGTCTTGTTCCTTACTCTTCTATAGCATCTTCTTATGCATGTACATACGCATCAGCATTTCTTTGGTGTCTGCCGTGGTCATATGCAAATCTATTCTATTTATATGCAGTAAGTAATGTCATAAAGTCAACAGAAAGTATAATCTCTGAGGATTTATTTAACTCATGGTTAGTTTTGGCTCGTGATAGGTGGCTACGATTGTGTCTAGAATCTAGATGGTTGTCTGCCTATAGACTCAACCGTCGCTTGACTTTTGGGCAAACTTAGATGTGAGATCTTGTTTCTATTCATGTCTGAAAGTTAATTTGCTATTTGATAGTTTTGAATTGATTGCCTTTTGAAGCTTTTAAGAATAGGTTCATTAATTTCCTTCTTCTGGAAGTAACTTCCAAGTATGTTCCTTTGCCACATCCAACAATTATTAGGTCAATTTTGAAATAACATTATAGGCAAGTATGCTTGGTTGAAGGTGATACACATACTGCTCCTAATTTATAAAGTTTTAAACGCATGCAACAGGATGAGAGCTATTGGCCACTACTGCCTCCTTTGCCATCATATGGATATGGAAGAGAACGCCGTGGCCCACGTTATGGAAGTTTAATCCATGGGCAAAATCTTAAGGATGTTGTCATAACTGGTAAAGTAATAATATCATATAAAAAAAGCAGTAATGTAGTACTTTTATTATCCCTTCAGTTTTGAATTGGTGCTACTTTTTGTCACTTAGTAGGAATTACGGTAAATCACTATATGATTGAAGATTTCCCAAGTTATTAGTGTGACTGTTAATGACTTAATGCTGGTGAGGAGGACCTAGTCCTCTTGAAGATTTGGACACAACACTACGTTATTAAGTTGTCAAATGTTTCCAATATTTCTTGTGTACAAATAAGGTTAAAAGTTTAAACTAGTAAAACTACTACAAAAAAGTATGTACATTCTTCTTTCATGCATGCTGTTCCGCCACATGTTCTTTAGGTCTAGCTGTGCTTTTAGAGTCTGTTATAGAGTTAATTAGTTATGTATCTTGTTTTCCGATACTTGCTAGTTTCCTCTGCAAATGTTTCTCATATAGCGAGTTAGTGACAAGCTCCCCAAACAAAGTACATATTCAAATGTGATTCTGTAAAGGTGATTGAGAATAGTGCAAACATTTCTTTGATTGATTAAACAATTGTGCAACAGGGCATAATGGTACCATTAATGGACAAGGCCGGTCATGGTGGGAGAAATACCGCAAAAATCTTCTGAATTACACCAGGGGCCCACTTCTTCAACTCCTGTGGTCAAGAGATATTCACATTTCTGATGTTACATTTCGGGATTCTCCATTTTGGACTCTTCACCCTTATGACTGCCAAAATGTTGTTATAAAAAATGTAACTATTCTTGCTCCCTTGACTGAAGCCCCAAACACTGATGGCATAGACCCTGGTGAGTTCGCCTTATTCCTTTTAAATTGTACTTGGAGTTTGTTCTTCATGCTTTTCTTCATCACTTGGCTTGTAACTGTAAGTTGGACGTTGGCTTTTTTCCCCTTCATCACTTCCCATTTAAATGCTCGCATTGACCTGCTCTGTAGGCATTCTATAGGAGTACTTTTAAATGCTTATGTATGCTCTATAAATTGCTTTTTCCTCAAAAAGTTCACTCGTGCAATATCAAGAATAGTTGTCAAGAGTTCTATAGGAAGTGCTGTACAGGAATACTTTTAAATGCTTATATATGCTCTGCAGAAGTCAATTTTTTGTCAAAAAGTTAACTCGTGCAATATCAAGAATAGTTGCAATAAATCTGCTCTATCTCATCCACAGCCTCTTTTCCTTCCAAAACTAATGGATTCGGGGCAAGTGTATGAAAATACCTAGGTCATGATTTATGTGCATGTACCAGCAGATTCTACAAGTTTCATTGACCACAAATTTCTTTAAAAAAAGAACTGCTTATACATTCTTGTAATATTTATTGTTTGGTTGTATCTTCGATGTGTTTACTGAAGACTCTGCTTCTATTTGTAATAAAAGGATAACCGATGTATCATCTCACTCTAAATACAGAATCTTAAGTGTGAAATGGGTCATCCTTTTTGGGAAAGAGAGACTGGTGGGGTCCAAGGCGGACCCACGTAGAAGCTTGGGGGTGCATGCACCCGTTAACTTCGGAAAAAGTTATGTATATAAATGCGTATATATATTGAGAAACCATTAGATATTAAATTGTGCACCCCAAAAGCTGAAAGTGCTTGGTGGCATGCTGGTACGCAGGAGTAATACCCTGCTTGAGACACGGGTGCGAGTCCCTGTAGCATCATTTTGAACAGTTTTTATTTTAAAACATCTGCTTTTGCACTTAAAGAAAAAATTAAAACACACAAATAATTGAGCTAAGAATCGAACTTGCATCATTTTAATACATTTTGCGCAATCTTAACCATTAAGCTATATCTCTCAATTATTTCATTTGTGCTAAAGTTTTCTTTTTTATAGTCATATTGGACCTATATACTTGTATTTTCACTGCTCGCTATCAGTGACCAGTCCGACACGGTATCCCTCAGTCGTCATTAAAATTTTTACTGACTTTTTATATTAAGATAATGGTACCCCAACCGTCTTCAAACTCTGGGTTCGCCTCCAAGTGGGGTTATAAAAACTGAAACACTCAAGGTCTTTTGTACATGTATTGGATAGTGCATTTTTTTTTGTGTCTTGTCTTGTAAGACAAAAATATTGAGCTGATGGATCTTATGCAGATTCATGTGTGGGTATGGTGATAGAAGATAGTTATATAAGCGTGGGGGATGATGGAGTCGCAATCAAGAGTGGCTGGGATCAGTATGGAATTGCATATTCCCGCCCGTCTTCCAATATCACTATTCGTAACCTCATAGTGCGCTCAATGATTAGGTAATAATTGTTTCCGTTTGAGTTGTGCGTCTTTTTTGGTTCTTAATGTCAGACTGACTTGCTCATTATCAACAGTGCTGGAGTATCAATTGGAAGTGAAATGTCTGGTGGAGTGTCAAATATAATAATAGAGAATCTCCTTGTATGGGACTCAAAAAGAGGAATAAGAATTAAAACTAGCCCTGGTAGGGGTGGTCATATCCGACATGTTATCTACCGCAACCTGACCCTACAGAATGTTCGTGTGGGCATTGTAATTAAGACCGACTACAATGAGCATCCTGATGAAGGCTATGATCCAAAAGCTCTTCCAGTTATTGAGGATATAAGCTTTACTGGTATTCGTGGGCAAGGAGTTCGTATACCAGCACGTATTTATGGGAGCCCTGAGATTCCTGTTCAGAATATTACTTTTCAGGACATGTCTGTAGGAATTACATACAAGAAGAAGCGCATCTTCCAATGTTCTTTTGTTCAAGGACGTGTTATTGGAAAAATCTTCCCTACTCCATGTGAGAATCTTGATTGGTATGATGATGGAGGAAAACTACTTAGGCAATCAACAAACAAGAATACGAAGGACTTGGATTATGATGGTTGAGATGAAGGTGCTTTATTCCCTCAATGAAGATGTTGGTACTATCAGCTGATGGCTCGTTGCCAGCGACATTTGATCTTCTAGGTCCTCCAAATACACAGTCAAATGCTGGGAAGTTAGAGCATGTTAAAAAATGTTTGCAGTTGTTACACTAGATTTGCAAGAATGATACCAACCTGGAGAGTTTTAAGAGTTGGACTTTACCCCAATCTCCCTGAAAAGGGTACTAGTTTGATTTGCGAGGCTACGACGAGTGAAAGTAGCTCCAGTGCCACAGTACAATGCTGGTTGTTTGTGCCTATGCCGCTAGTACAGGGGCACAAAATTCATTGCTAAGGATGAAGGTCGATGTCAATTCTGGGAGAAAACACACGGAGGCTTGGAGAGTGGGGACATCAAGAGACGTGCCCTACAATCTGATTCATATATTTTGTATACTTGGTGTAATCCTCTGGTAATTTTGTAATGCTGGGTTGTGGAAAAACATAGTGTAGATGGTCTTTGTACATAAACTTCAGTTCCATTAAAATATGGGAGCACCCATTTGATGGAGTACATAAACAATTATTATACACACACTTGTCCCTCAAATCATTATTTTTACTTTCTAAGAAAGATTATTCCTCGTCTCAAATTTAGTTCAGATGGGTGGTTTCTTCATGTGTTTCCCATAGGCATTCAATTACCATTGAGAATCCAATTTTCTAGTATGCTGTACTATTTCAAAGCATACTTAAATTTTATCACAATTTATTAGCAACAGTTACGATAAGAACGACATTTTCCGAACAGTAATTTGTATAGCTGTATTGACAATTTTTAACCAAGTTAATGCACTTTTATATAAACGGGAAATGAAAAGGACAAGTAGAGATGGATAAATAAGCAATTTTATACTGTAAATAATTTTCTAATAACTCAACCCAGATGACCCCTTAATTCATCTACAAAGCGCTTGTTATCCTACAAAGACACAAGGCTAAAAAGTTTTCCAGTGAAGAGCAGAATTGGAATGATACCCATATGAAATGGGAGGACAATTTTTATTTTACAGTGAATTGATACAGCAGCTCTCATATACATCCTCGAAAAAGACAAATAGGGGGTCTCAACAATCATAATATATCAAGTAACCGTCATATCTTAGACTATGTTTAGTTCTTTAAGCCATGCAGTATGTAATGGGCATGGATCTGGTTTCCCTTCTGCGATTGCCTTCTCAGAGAGTGAATAGAACCATCCGTTTCTCCATTTGAACTACACAGGGGATCAGATAAATGGGATGGTTAAAGCGCAGGGTTCAAAATGTAATGTCAATCAAAAAATCTAAATTTCTTACCTCCTTGACAGCCGTTGGGAAATGTGCAACTGCTCGAGAGTAAGCGCAGAGCCTATCCTCCATGGCGTCTTCAAAAACTAGACCTTTCTCTGCAGCTGCTGCAGCCGCAAGCTCAGCAATCAGTTTAGACACCTGAAAGCAGCGAACCTAGTTAATAACATCCTGTCATCTACAGTATCATCTGTACTAGCTGATAACATTTAGAAAGCAAGTGAACCATCCAACTTTCAGTTCCTCCTATTACTAGTATGCTTGACTATGACCAAATTGGACATGGAAAGCCACATTAGTTTGGGAAAGGATAAAAAAGAAGGAAAAGCAAACAAATAGGTGATGTTGGGACCCAACCAGATAGCTGGTATTTGCCTTTCCATGTTGAAGGCAACTTGAGTTGATATAACTGGAACAATAACTTCCACGAGCGCATTTATCCCCGTCATATACAATGTATATTTGGTTTAAATAGTGACATCATGTATTTGAAGATCCACAAATTACTATAGAGTGGAATAAGTTCAATTGCTTTGGTATCAAGCAACAATTATGGTAATTACACAATAGAAACAAAGTTGACGAGCAGCAAAACCAGTTTCTCTTGATACACTACATACATGTAAGTCACCAATACCATGAATATAATCAACAAGCAGTGTTTTAGTAGTCAATTCTATTTCAACTTGTGAAATAATCCCATGTGTGAGACCTCTCAGTTGCACACATGCCGGATTATCCTATCAAAGGGAAAATAAGCTGAAAAGTGAATTTAAGTATCAGTAGTTACTCGAGGGATGCTATTAATTCATACAAGGAGTCTCTACTTAGGGTATAGCAACACAAAAGTAATACCAATTAGTGTCTGTGTTCTCTGTCCCTCTCACTTAAAACAAGATAGCCTCTTCTTTTAAAAAAAAAATAAAAATTCTGAGACTAACAGTAGTCTCTTTGGAGTTATAAGGTGAGGGTAGTTATTCTAACACTTGAAACAAGATAAACAAACCTTTCAAAAACAAATTAAAAGTGCATAGGTTAAAAGGGTTTCAAAGATGAGTCACTCGCCTCGGAGCGGTACTCTTTTTCAACAGCTCCAACTGTTGCTCCAGGATGGCGAGCTCCAACAAGCATGAAAGCACATATCCATATAAGCTTCTCCAGCATTTGCTTCTGAAAAGGCTCCTTCTCAAGTACCTAGTTTTCACAAAAAGCAAAATAAGATATAGATCTGAGTAATGGTCTATTAGATGCCACTATTAGGTGCAGTGTTGAAAGATGAATAATGGACATCCTGGACCTTGTCAGCTAGCAGGTGAAAATTTCACGACTATACTCTGCAAGTTACAAAATGAAATAAAATGAAATGGGTCTCCAATCATTTGCATCGATTTTGTATCACCTTTCAATGTGAATTAGCTAAGCAGCGTCTCCTTTTAGTCCACACTGTTTACCCTTTTCCTTTTATGAAATACAAGGAGAGAAGTATACTTTCAGCAGCATTTAGTATTAAACTGTTGAATAACAAGACTCGAATAGTCCAATGGAGGAAAGCGAGTCTGGCTCAATATGGAGGAAAATATTGAGGCAATGTTATTATGTCGAAGTCCTCAAAATAAAAGACAGTAACTTAGACAAACCCTATTCCAATTAACAAGAACTTAAAATTACTCTTCCAGCCAACCTCCAATAGCATCAAACGGGAACTTTTCACGGCATGATATTATAAGGTTACACCGAGCAAACTAAACCATGTGAAGTTCATGCTTTACCTTGCAAGAGAGTCCTCCGCCGTGCAATCTTGCAGCCACTGCAGAAGCCCATTTTCCATAAGCTGCAGTCAATCCTTCTGGATTCGTATCAGTTCTCCCATCAGTTGGGGGTTCACCAAGCTTTGATACTGCAAAATATGCCAAAACTTGGTCTGCATCACCGAGGCCTTTATTTTGGAACCAAGGCTCCAGCATCCCATTCTGGAAAAACACCAAATCTGCTACATCAAGATTTATTACGGGTCACATCATCCATTAAGCATAAGTAAATGTAAACTACACCCTAGGGAAAAAACTAAGAAAACAGGAAACAATGCACTATGTATTCATGAAAAAAGGAAATAATGCACTGTCCATTCATGCAAAAAAAAGGAAATAATAATGTCTATATATGAGACACAAACCAAATATCACATAAACAAAACTACAATTGTTGTGGAGCGACAGATGACAGCTAAAATTTCAAATTAAAATGTTATTTCATACATAATCTTGATAGCAGACTGCAAATATTGTTTGACGTTTGTCATGCTCTGCCTAATGAACAAATTCAAGTCCAACATTTGAAACCAGAAATTTAAGGCAGCCCAAAGCTCAGCTTCAATTGAAGCAAGTAGTCAACCGATATTAACAACTAGAGCATAACACCTCTCACAAATAAATTATAGTGTAGCATGTGGTAAATGGAGCTGTGGATGGTAGTACTCCTTCCATTTCAAATTATGTGAACCTATTTGACTGGGCACAGAGTTTAAGAAAGAAGCTTTTCTTTTTGAAACTTGTAGTCTTAAACATATTGTAACATTTGTTCTACTACCTCAAATCGGTCTGCCATTAACCTAAAACATATAATTGACAATTTGAAGTTGCACATTATCCCTTCTTTCGTGCAATGGATCCTGTGGAAATAGGGTTGCTAAATTTATCTTAGGGGGTTGACATGACATTACAGCTCTTGTACTCAGTGATGAGTTCGAGCCAAACCCACCCCAATTTTAAGAAGGCTGGAAAGAATGTCCACCGAGTTCATACTTTTGAAATTTACGGTCTTAAATATGCTATAACTTTGTTCTAACTATCTAAAATAAACAACAACAACATGCCCAGGGAAATTTCATAAATGGGGTCTAGGGAGGGTAGTGTGAGCCTTACACATGCCTTGTAAAGGCAGAGATGCTATTTCGGATAGATCTTCTCAACAAAACTAGGTAAAATGAGAAGTCTAAATTAAATTGTTTTCAAATTTAGGAAAGGGTCTCTTTATTTAACACTAAAAAGTAAATATGTTCACATTAAATTAAACAGGGGAGCACTAACACTACAGAGTAACAGTGTAATTGATGGAAATTCCACCATACCGCTCCAACGAGATTTAGGAGTAGCTTCAAGTACAGCTTCAAGATCATCATTCCTGGTGCAAACTAAGATTGGACCGGCAAAATCACTAGGTACAGGTTCACCCCTTTTAACCAAAACATCATCTCCATTACCCAAATCCTGTAAAGCTCTCCCCACACGTCCACCTCCGACTATGATGGCAGGAGTTACCTTTGTGGCCATGTTGGCTGAGGTTGATAATGATGCTCCAATTTTGAAATTCGGGTTGATTCTTGAAGTGGGTTTTTTGTAGTGGTGCCAAAATGTTGAGCTAGAGAGGGTGACTGCGTTCGTCATTGCTGCCTTCATGGTGCACAATTTCTGGGGCCATGGCTTCTTATACTACTATTAATGCAAAAAATGGGTCAAGAAGAGAGCCACTCGTTTTCACTTACGATCCAGGAATTTTATCACTTTATCAGTGGCAGTGGCGTAGGTGGTAGAAGGAAATTGGGATCCGGTTTGATGCAGCCAATTCTAGTCGGGCATCTATTCAGATTGCTAGTTGTTGGGCTTGGCTCAGACCGCAAATCTATTGGAATGGTAGTGATTGGACTTTAGTGAGTTTTAAGGCCCAAACCAACCTGGGTTTTCTGGAAGCTTGGACTTACATATGCCACCTGTTTTCTTTCATTTACTGGCCGAAATCCGCATGGATCCTATTTTGGGACCAACCACTGAAACAATATTCGTAATGTATAAAAATTAAAAATCTATTTATTTTGAGATAACTTCAAATATATAATATCATGTAAAATATTTAAATTTAACTAATTTTATCTGTACTTTATACATATATGGCTAAACTTAATCATTTTTAATTAGAGTTCATGCATATATAACTGAAGTTTAGTCGTTTTTATTTGAACTTTAGATAGAAATACCTAATCTTCGCTCATACAAAACTTCAAGCATTTTGTCTGAACTTCAGATACCACATGTCTAAAGTTATTACAAAAGATTCGCACCCTCAGCCGATACGCTGGACGTCGACCGGCACTCAGATCACTTTCATGATCCAAGCGAACCCTTGACCTGGCTTAGTATTAGTTAGAAAAAAATAAAGTATAGCGGAAGTAATAACCGCAACGGGCTAAGTAAAATGAAGTAAGATTTAATTAACTGAAACCAAAATCAAGGTTATAAAGTAACATTATTAACTCAACTCTAACTCTATCTATGAAGCCCCTAATAACTAAAGACGGGTGTCGGGACAAAGCTCCCACGTCTACCTCAAACTCTATAAAATAAAATACTCAAAACTGAGACTCTCCGAAAATAAAAGGCCTCACCAACAGCTGAATGATAGTAACGTCCTAGCGCTGCATCTGCTGCTGATCCAGTCGACCTGAGTCTGCATCATAATAAGATGCAACGTCAAATGGCGTAAGTACGTGAAATATACGGTATGTAATAAGATTGAATGAAACAACAGTTAAGCAAGAGTATATGAACTTGAAAGAATAAACTGGCCAAAATAGTATGACTGAAACTGAAGCTCTGAATGATGCATAAAACACAATATGATCAATATATAAAATAGTTATGCAATAAAACTGTGCATCAAAACAAATGCAAAATTTAAACTTGGATGGAAGTTTCTCATAACCGACACCATCATGAATGAGTACATGATGCCAATTGTTTCGATCAAGTTGGCAGAGTCGCTTAAAGCCTTGCCAGGGCAGAGAACGATCACAATATGTGGATCCATAACTCAAGTCCTTACCAGAAATTACCTTTGGGGAGTCACCTGAACCAACGACATGATCCTATCCTACACTGGCCACATAGTTTTAGGACTTTAGAATTATCTGAACTCTTTACCCACCTCAGTGCTAAATAATCATTCCAAAACATATGCTCATATATTTATGCCTATCTGAGGCATTTTAAAAGTATCATTATAAAGCACTTTAGCTATAAATATAATGAATATTTGAAAATCTCTTTAGAGCCTTTTGCTCAAAACATTCTTAAAAACTTGGGAGACCTTATGCTCCAAACATCTCTTGAGTTTCAAAACATGACTTCACTTTAGCTTTAAAAATCATGCTTAAAATCATATTTTCTATCTCAAAAATCTCTTTATGCATACTCTCTTTTAAAATATGCTCAACTTTGTGACAACAATGCATTTACTTTAAAACACAATGCATTTACTTAAAATAATGCCCTTTTAAAATCATGACTTTATGCCATTAGGTTCATGAGAAAAGAGACATGAACCAACCTCAATCAACAATCAACAGTAGAATAATGACCAGCAATCAAAAGAATGGGATCAAAATCACTAATCAAGAGATACAATAGATAGAACTCAATATGAAAAATTCAACATATTATATAGGGAAGAAGACAATTCAAGAATGTAGCCAAAATCCTAACTTCAATCTCAATGAATTCTTGCATAGATGTAAGGCATAAGAATGATTAGAAATGCTCACTTTAGGTAGCTTCATATACTTGGAAAGTTAAGCTTACATTCAAGTTTGAAGAAACCAAGGTTGGAGAAAAAGGCTTCCTAGCTTGCTCAATGAACTAGAGAGCTAATGATCTTGAATTCACGTTGTAATAGAAGGAATAGGGGTTTAGACTAATTAAACCCTTAAGTATACTCTTTATGTATCCCCAAAATAATTTGGTTTAACAGATAAAAACATAAAAGTTTACCAAATTACCCTTGGAACTCGTCTGCAATTTCTCTCGCCCAGTAACGATTGGTCGTACACAAGTCTCATGGTCATTCAGGCCCCTTGGTGAGTTTCTGATCATTAACTGACGAACGGATAGGACTGCTCATTGGTTGAGGCCACGAGTTGTCCCATGACTCGTGGTCACTAAACCAACTTTGCTCACTTTCTGATTCTCCTTGTCACGGACGAATCTCATGACCCGTAATTCCTTACCACGATCCGTCATTTGTCATCGTGACTCGTCACATTATTCATTGCATCTAGAACCCAAAAACTCAGACTTCTCACCACGAGTTTGACCATGACTCATTGTTCCATCTAACGAGCTGTCCTAAGACTCGTTCTGTGATAAGTTGCAGTTTTTTCTATTGGTTTCTACTTCAAGTCTAGGGTCTAATCTTAGGGACTTTTGAGGGTTGTTACAAAAATAGGTAGACATACAAAAATTTTTTAAAAAGCCGGGTATATGTTAAATAGAGGCGTCTAAATAAGATACACCATAAAAAATTTTCTTATTTACTTTATCATTTTAATTTATATGATCCAATTTAACCCGACAAGAGAAAATAAAATTCTAAAACTATGATCTTAAATATAACATTTCATTTGTATGATTATAATTTTTAAGCTTATGATCTTTAAATGACATAATATTTATATGACTATAAATTTTTTTTTCAATTTAGAGTAAATAAAATATTCAAGTGAAAATTCTTTCAAAAGATCATTCGTTTTTTATAGATTACAAAAAAAGTACTGTCATTCATTTTAAAAGGGGAGCATTAATCTTTCAAAATATTTGAAACCATTGCACTTATATACAAATTAGTCAAGACGTTTCGGGCGTTGTTCGGGTCCAATGTGAAGAATACTGTATTATTTATTATATATTCTGTGTAGTGAATAGATTTATTTGTTATTTCATTTTAAAATTTAGTTTTTAATAATAAATAAGTGTCACGGAATTTTTATGAAAGGCGAAGAGAATTAAATGGTACTTTCTCAGTTTCAATTTATTTGTCTGATTTTGACTTAACATGAAATTTTAAAAAGTAAAGAAGATTTTTGAATTTTGTAATCTTAAACTAAAAATATATCGAATTTATCAAAATAATTTTTAAACGGATCAAAAAGCTAAAGGTAATTATTTTAAACTATTTGTTATTTTGAAGTTCAAAATAGAATTAATAATTATTAATTTTGAAAATACAAATATTTCAATTATAAATATATAACTTATATTGATATCGTCGAGGTTAAATTAAAAAATGAAAGAACTTATTTAAAAGATCATGAGTTCAAATGGACCCATATTTTTACACTAATGTTATGATAATTTATACGAAAAAATAGCAAAATTTTAATGGGCCTTTGTTTTTTGTTTTTTAAACTTTTGGATTACATGAAATGGTCAAATGACCAAATTACCCCCTCAACAAGTAGACATATTGACGGTCTGCTATTCACTCTTATTAGCAAATAATTCCATCTATATAAATTCACTAAATTACTCATATTTTATTATTTCAATATATTTAAATCGTAGAACAATTGAACATTATTTATAATTAATTATTCACATAAAAAATCAACATCATTATATTCCTATGGTGACTTATAAATGTCTCTCTATATCAACAAGTTTCTTGTGATATATTAAATTTTCAATAAACTTTTATCAATATTTCAAATTAATCTTAAAATCGTTTGGTGAATCTCTTTTCTCTTAAAAAAAAAGTAAAATTCATATAATTTTTTCCTCTTCGAACTCTAGAATCATGTTGGATATACTTATAACTTATTTGGTCAAGTTTTTTGGAGGTCAAAAGTACTTATTTTTAAAAAATGAGGTGTTTGGCCAAGCTTTTGAAAATAATTGCTTTTAAGGAGTAATAGAAGCTATTTTTTAGAAGCTAAAAAAATAATTTCTTCCCAAAAACACTTTTCAGAAAAATATACTTAGAAGCAATTTTCAAAAGTTTGGTCAAATACGAATTGTTGCTCAAAAATACTTTTTAAATTTATTCGCCAAATACAAATTGCTTCTTATTAAAAGTACTTTTTTAATAAGTACTTTTCAAAGTAAGTTGATTTTAGAAACCTGGGCAAATAACCTATAAGACCATCTCCAACATATCTCTATTTTTTGCTCCAAACTCTAAATTTGAAGTAAAAAATAGAGTTTTCCTCTCCAGCCCATCTCTATTTAGAACAGTGTAACTCCAAATTTGGAGTTGTACTATTCATCAACCTCTATTTTTTGGTTTGAATAAAATATTATTATTTGTAATCATTAACACTTTTAATTTAACATAATATAAATTGTAAAACCGTTAATTAAATCTATAATATTTGTAGTTATATTTCTATGTAATATTTTTATTATATTAATTTTAAATTTAAATTAATATATATTTTTTATAAAATAATTTTTGTATATAATATTATTAAAAACACAAGTTAATTTTATTATAATTTATAATTGTATTAAAAATATAACCACCATAAAAATTAAATGTATAAATATAATATAATGTTAATAAATAACACAATGTACTTTAAATAATAGGACAATAAATATTCAGTAAAGTCGTGATTAACATGCATCAAAATTTTAAAAATACAATACATAATATAATAATTTAGAAAATTACAAAAATAATGTAGTAATCTGGCAGGCCTCCAGATCCACCAACATTAGAAAAACAATTATTGAATGGGCCAGAGAATTATCGTGGCTGTGATTGTGGTTGTTGAAATTGTTGACTTCTTTTATCCATTATTCGTCTTTTTTCTTGTTGTATAAATTCATGAACATTTAGATCACTAATAAAATCTAAATTTGTCATTAAGATTTTATTTTTCTATCTTGCACTTCTCTGCCTTGTTGCCTAGCTGCAGATGATTACATCAACTTCTCAACAAGCCGATTATTTTTTGATTGGACAATTTTCACAGAAAGGAAAGATCTTCATTGTTTTTTCTTTTTATTTTAGCTTTCTTTACCCCATTCGGTCGTTCGGATGATATGAAATCACCTGCAAAATCCTTATTTAAATTAGGGCAAAAGGGTAAATATATCCCTCAACTTTGTGATTTAGAGTGGATATACCCCTCATTAAAAAAGTGGTGCATATATGCCTTCACTGTTTAACAAATGGTGTGTATATACCCTCGTCGTCTAGCAAATGATGCATATTTACCCTTTTCATTAACTGACCTATATTTACTGAATTTTAAAAAAAATTTAAACTTGTTTGTAAATTTCAAAAATGCCACGTGACTTTAAACAATTAGCTCAGTTATTTTTTTACCCCTCTAGACCTGATTCAAATAAAAAAAAGCCTCAATCCCTCTATTACGCAGTTATAAAATGAGTTTAGAACGAATCTGAATAAAAGAGGAATTGAATTATTTTTAATTGAGTCGAGTCTGGAGGGGTAAAAAAATGAGTAAGGTAACTTTTTAAAGTCATGTGACATTTTTAAAATTAAAAACCCAGTTTTAAATTTTTTAAAATTCAGTCTGTTAACTAAAAATGACAAATATACACCATTTATTAGACGAAAAGGTTATATATCCATCATTTGTTAAACGTCAAGGACATATATGCACCACTTTTTAAACGAGGGGTATATATACACTAAATCGCAAACTTGAGGGGTATATTTGCCCTTTTACCCTGTAAATTAAGTGAAAATATGATAAGTTAGGAGAGTAGGAGTCTCAGACTCTGATGATATAAAAGAAGAGCCATCTCTTCAAACTTTTTTCTTTCCGATATCAATATCTTTAAATTTTTTAAAATCCTTCATCATATCCCATACATGATCAAATTTAAAATCTTTTTTTATAATTTGAATATTGCTTACTTAGAGATTTTACTTGATTAGTTTATAAAAAATTGAAGAAAATTCTTAAGTAAATATATATATATATAAATAAATTATAAATAATTACAAAATAAATACTCACAGTTTTTGTATTTGAAGCACCACTAAGATGCAAATTTTTAACTTGTCGTAGACAACTATTTAATGATATTGCATATAAAATAATATATTAAATAATTATATAAAAAAAATATGAAATTATATAGAGTGATTATGTAGAAAAAAGAAGTAATAATTTATTTTATGAATTAAAAAAATATAGTAAATAAAATAAAATTAATATTATAATATTAAAGAGGGGAAAGAATAAAAAAAATATTTATTTTAAAATAAAAAATAAAATAATAGGTCGGAGTTAATTTTCTCAAATTTAATTTTCTTTTATTTTAAATAAAAAATAGAGTTGCGGTTTGAAGATTCTGTTATTATGTAATTGTTGTATGATTGCTTATAAACATCTAAATTATAATCATTAGCTCAATATTGTAAAGTATAAAAGTGTGTTTAGCTCTGTCATCACGTCCCTGGCAAAAAGGGTTATGATGAGAGTCACATAATTAATGGAAATGAGCCGTCATTTTCTTGATCACCAAAAGGTTAAAAAAATAAAATAATTGCTACGTTCCTATTTTTTATTAGTTAGATATATTAAAAATAATTATTTTAAAATTTTAAAAAATATATTTTTTTAACTTTATTTTTATTATTTAAATCACTTTAATATGTAAAAAAATAATTAATATATTTTTAAAAAATACTTATTAATTAATAAAGTTATATTAGTCAAATTACAACTCATATTAATTTTTCATAAAAATATGCAAACTTTATTCTAATAAATAAAAAAAAGTTGGGGGAGTATAATTTTTTATTAAGAGTGAAGTTTTACAAAAAATATAAAATATTTAAAAATAACTATTTTTATGATATATGATAATTAAAAAGAAAATCGAGGGAGTATATTCACAAGATCTGCAGCTGAATTTTATTTGCTTCATAAATTTGTTTCAGACAAACGTACGGCAGTACATATATTCAAATCTGCTTCGCGGCAGTACTCAAATCAGCAGCCGACAAAACTCCGGCGGTGGGCCCATAAACTCCGCCGTCGATTGGGGGAAAGTACATGTCATCCTATTGACAAGACAAGACCCAATCAAGTTTCCTAATTTTACCGTTGGAGAATTGATATCCCAATTCCAACGTGTTTGAAAGCCCCAATGCCCAAAATTTTTTCAAATTCAAATTTTTCCATCAATGGCCTTTGGCTGCAAACACAAGATAAAGCATATCTAACCACTTCCCTGCCCTTTCCTTTAAAGCTTAGCAACAATAAAGTGCTCCACAACAGAACAAGCAATCAAGAATCCTATTTATATTACCCTGTGGTTCTGCTCTTTTTCCCAAATTGGGTTCAAAATGTCTGGTTTCAAGAAAATTACAAACCCACTTCGTTCTTCAAATTCATACAATTCCCTTTATGATAATCCCTTGAATGAGCTCGGACAAAACCGTAGCTGCAGCAAAGGCAGCAGCACTACAGGAGAAGCACTGGGTGTTCATTTGCTTCAGAACCAACTAGTTATATCTGATAACAAAGAGAATGCCGCACCTGAAAAATCCAATCTTTGTGACAAGGAAAATGCTTTACCGTTTGATTGGACTAGTAAGGTTGTGAATAACCAGTTTTCATTAGCCCCGAGGTCTGATGTGAAGCCATCTTCACTTCAGCTATGCATACAAAAAAATGAACCAGATTCCAAGATTGGGTTGAAAATTTGGGAACATGCTGATACAGAGACGCCAAATTCTGGTAACATTTGGGATTATTCTGATTCTGAGGCTGCTCCAGTTTCTTCTTGGTCTATACTTCCTAATAGGTTTGTATCTGCCTTCCATTTTGGGTTAAAAATCAGTTATTTGCTTATGACCATCCAGGTATAAGCGATATTAGTATTTTTTTTTGGCAGGTCATTGTTGTACAGGCCTTTGCCTATAGACATTGGAAGATGTACTTGTCTGATAGTGAAGGAAGCATCTCCAGAAAGCAGGGATGGAGGGACTTTTTACTCGCTTTATACAAATGTAAGGCTTCTTTCACTACTTTCTTTAAGCTTGTTTAAAACCTGTAGCAATAAGTATTTTCTG
This sequence comes from Datura wrightii, assembly GCA_035772735.1. Taxonomy (NCBI): domain Eukaryota; kingdom Viridiplantae; phylum Streptophyta; class Magnoliopsida; order Solanales; family Solanaceae; genus Datura; species Datura wrightii. The sequence goes on along the minus strand of JASDFA010000010.1, from coordinate 177,563,302 downwards.
CAATTCAATTCTTTGGTCGTAATAAGAGGCGAAGCCAAGATTTCAACTTTATGGGTTCTGAATTCTAGGATGGGGATATCATGTGTTAATTGGTAACTGGGTTCTAATTTCTAAATGCAAATAAGGTGTTTGAACTAAAGCTAACGGCTCGGCTGAACCCGCACATCAGGCTTCTAACTCCCTCTGGTCGTAGTTCTTTGTTCATATGAATCTCTTTTCCTGAAAGATAAGTCATTATGATACACTCGGAATGATGAAGAGGGAATTCCAAGTTACAACTAATTGGAAATTGTGGATAGGTAAGTGGCAACACATTTACAGTTTATTCCCAATTTCAAATACAGAAGAGATTGGATGAGATTTAACTTATGGAGAGAGACAGTAGACCACAAATTTTCTTTAGTATAGAAGGCGAGAATAGAAAGAGAACTAATGAGAGACAATTTTCTACAATTTTACCTTGATGAAGACCACCAGTGGCTGAAAAAGATTTATCTCAAACCAGAAAATAGTGCTTTACATTCTGTATCATTCACTTGGTAACATATCTGTGAAAACTCGGTTACTCAACTCTGAAATACCAGTGGTTTTTCAGGTTAGTGCACTCTGCTTTTTTGCTGAAAGCATTCATCTCTGTCATAGTTATGCATTAACTTTGTGCTTTTAAAGTATCTATTGACTTTGATGTCAATTATCTGATATCTCATACTGCAGTTTTTGAACCGCATATTGACATTATGTTTAATGGTACTTGAATTCCTATTTTGAGCAACTCTGATTGAGTTTGTGCAAAGTTTCACCAATGTTGGAGTCTGGGTACAATAGGATATTACATTACTGTAACCACAGAAATATGAATATTATGAAACAAGATGGATGTTTGTATCATCATACTGGATAGTTTCTATAAAAGATTTACTTATAAACTATAATATAAATCAACAACCAATTATGTATTGAAAACAGACTCTGTGATTTCAAACAACAGCTTCCTAACTCCATCAAGGTATCTAGCTATCTGTCATAGAATCAATAATGTTAACTAATAGGTTGCTAGGAATGTGGAAGTCACTAGGTATTCTGCTATAGTGTGGGTTCTTTGGAAAATTGTTGCTATTACTAAATATCAGGCAAATCTTGTGCTTTCTACAAGTCATTTGAAGCAAGAAACTCTAGTGCACATAGCATCCCAAGCGTTGTGCTAGACTTGAAAGTTCTCATTTGTATAGTTACATTTTTTAAGTACTTATTTTGACAATGTTTCTTCTTACTTTGAAATTCTGTCAACACCAAGCTGGTTTTTTATCCATTGTTCAACATTTGTGATTTTTGCTGCTTCTGATGGAGTCATCAAACAATTGTTTTGGAACTACTGCATCAATATTCAGTTAACATCTTTTCCTTTTTTTGGATCAAAGACAAGTGCGGAAGTGTTTATCTCACCCACTGCTAGTATTCTTTTTTCGACAGTCCTGAATGGCGGTCCAAATTTCACGAGGAACTTTATTGTTTGCTAGATCTTTTTTTTCTCTTGCCACGTGGAACTTGTATTCAAAATCTTGTCACCCAAATTTCCTCAAGACGCATTGTGTGTTGAATTAGTAGACAGCTAATGTTGAACTCTCAAAACTCTTGCATATTCCAGTTTCATTCAGAGCTTTAATTAGTTAAATCCTTGTCTATCGTCATCTTCTGGTTCATGACTTCACCTTTTGGTGTCTGCAAAAAAAGTTTTTTTCGTTAATGGGAGGGAGCAGCAGGTTCTGTTAATGGTTGAGAGCTATGCTAGATTGCTACTGCAGAACCTGTTTGGGAAATTGGTTTTTGAACCAATGTGTTTTCTCAGAACATTGACACCTGTACTGATATCTATTTCCTGTGTCTTATGTAAACATGAAGGAGGGGCAGGGACGTCAGAATCGGAAACTTGCCATAGCTCATCACAGAAGGCGTAATGGAAAAACTGAGTTTGTAGTTGCTCAAAACACAAAGGGAATATGGGGAAAATCTGATGACAGTTTGATTGGACATGTAACTGCTAATCTACTGGGATCAAAATACCACATATGGGATCAGGTATATTTTCTTTTAACACTATGGTTAATGGCATCCTTTCTGGGAGATATGCTTGACTAACTAATTCTTGCTGCTGCATAACTGATTTATTTCAGGGCCGTCCTAATTCCACAATGAAACAATCAAAATTGCTGGGCGTTGTAACGTAAGCTTTGTCTCTCTAATTCCCATCCAACAAGTGGCACTCAGACCATAGTAATAAAACAATCATAAGGCTTCTCCCCTGTTGTCCACAGATTCATGCCTACCATCGCGACTTGGACAGGGAGCTACAGAAGGATGAAAGCATGCATACCAAAACACCAATCCATGCAGTTAAAAAGTACAACTCAGGTGAGGATTGTTGCCAAAAATATGACAGGTCACATAAAAGAAATTCATAAGTACGTTCATAGAGCTCAAATTAAGTTTGCTGCTCTGGGTACAGCACATCAATGGACTACCCACAGACTGGGAGCAACATACGGACAAAGTGAATCAGTTGTTTTCAAAGATTCCTCATTACAATAAGGTACAAGTATTTGTTTTGAATAGCCGTTTGAATTTTTTTTGAGTTGATTCCTCATTTTTAGCCTATCTCATTACGAATTATTTGGTACATGTAGGTCTCAAGACAGTACGAGTTAGACTTTAGAGATAGAGGAAGGGCAGGACTCCGAATCCAGAGCTCGGTTAAGAATTTTCAGCTGACTATGGAGGTAATAAGTTCATCAGAGTACCTTAACAATATAAAACATATACAATCAGACCTCTCTTTAATAGTCATCCTATAACAACATTTTGCTATAGTTTTCTTTAAAACCGACTTTCATACAGTCATAACTTATCTATAATAGCATCTCACTATAGCAATCAAAATATATCCGTACAAATCATCCTGTATTCATGCTTATAACTTCTTGTGTTATGATTGTTAATAGAAGAACGGAAGGCAAACAATTTTACAACTTGGTAGAGTGGGGAAAGCCAAGTATGTGATGGACTACAGGTATTTTAATATCCTGGTTTTTAGTACTACTTCAAGCGGAGTATTTTAGGCAATTCGACAGCTACAACAAAAATTATCCAAATGAGCAATCCAATCAAGTAACATTAATAACTTGAAATTTTCGTGTTGATAACAGGTACCCGTTGACAGGTTATCAAGCGTTTTGCTTATGTTTGGCATCTATTGATTCAAAGCTGTGCTGCACACTGTAAATGGAATCTCCAGACTCTTTTAGTGTTCAACCTCTGAACAGCAAGTCACTGATTTGACCAAGTGCAGTTCTGCAATTATTTCACCAAGATGTCGCGCGAATAGAGAAGTTGTTGAAGGAGATAATAGTATCTTTCTATTCATCTGCCCTTGTTAAATTCCTTCATACACTTGTGGTGGAAGATTTTGTACAAGCACCCAATTAAGAGTCCGCATGGATGGACTTATAAATTATTACTTATAAGCCAAAAATCATAAGTTAAGATTTCTAACTTATGACTTTTGACTTATTTTTAGTATTTCGGATTACAAACACGTTTCTATCTTATCCAAACACTAAAAAAATACTTAAAATTAATTTTGGCTTAAAAACACTTCAAATAAGCCAATGCAAACAAACAGACTCTTAACAAACAGACATGTTCTGCTCAATGAAATACAGCACTGTTCATTTTAATTGTTTGTCTTGAAATGAAAGAAACCTGGACATAAAGAGGTAACAACAGTCTTTGTATTATTCAAGCACTCATAACTTAACAAAGAATGTTTATCGCTGTCTCTATCTACATAATAATGAACCAAATACAATTAATATTGGGAAAAAAAATATATTAATAGTCATCAAACAACATACTGGGAAAAAAAAAAATTTACCCTCATTCTCAGCTCACCTCTTTAAAGGAAATTATCTGCCTTGATTTTCCTTTTTATGTTTATCCTCACCAATCACTCCTTTAACTTAAAAATAGTATTCACAAATAATCGGTATATCTCACTTCCACAGTTATTAAGTAATACTTCTTAGTTCCTTAGGGTAATTAATTAAGCTCCCGCTAGCAATCAAGCTCACACTGAAACATGGGCAATGTTAAAGAATCCAAGTCACCAAAAATAATATCATGCTCCTCAATGAAGCTACTCGATTCTTGGCAATCAAAGTACGTCTGAATATCATCGGGGAAGCTCCGCCGCGGCCTGTCTGGCTCCGGCGGAGTTTCCGGGCAGTCAGCTGCCGATGATGTTCTTTCGAGCATTTCCTTGAACTTTGAAGACTGCAGCAATAGTCCTAGTGCAGATGAAGCCGCGGCTCCGCCAGCTGATTGCGGCAGAGCCGCGGAGGCTGCTTGTTGCTGCTGGTGGAGGAAGCTAAAATTCATATCTTCATTGGTGTTAGGCGTGAGATGAATGTCATCAGAGTTAGGGTTAGGGTTTGGTTCTAGGTGGTTAATGGAAATATTATTTGTTTGGTCAGAGGGACGCAGCCACTTAATGTAACGGCTAAGGTCAAAGTTTGTAACGGCGTTTAGTCCACGGTATTCTATAGCTGCCATATCATATGCGGTTGCTGCTTCCTCTTGAGTAGCTGCATGATTTACAGGGAACAAGTGAGAAAAATTGAGAAATTCGTAAGAACACAAAATTAGCACGACTAAAATTTGAACTTTGATGCAATTTTTGAATTAACCTTTATTAGTACGTTAGAAACTCTTGTAGTATTAACGAAAATTAAATACTACACCAAAATACAAAAAACGGTCCTTTAAATTTGAACTAAACCTGTTTCTATTTGAATACCAAATGTGTCAATTACACATTTCTCACTGTCCGTGTTTCACACCTCTTTTGAACGTGTGACATGCACATACAGTGTTCTTGATGTGGGTCCCAATGATGGTGTCAATGGAATGAGGAAGAAAATAAACAGACTTCCAATTAGTATCATGGGTTTTTCTATAAATCAATCACCTTTATGAATCACCCACTGACTTGATTATTCCGAAGAAAAAAAGTTATAACCTAAATCTTGAATCTTTGTTGGTGCCAATAATTTCAGAATGAAGATCTAAAATTGCTATTTTTCATAAACCACAAACGCAGCAGCCCTTAAAATCATAAACCCACCAATTAAGTTCCAAAAATTTCCTCAGATTACCCACAAAATCAAGAAAGATGATTCGCACAAATGCCGCTAAAATGTGGTTATTAATTTTTTGCTCTTAATTTTGTAGTCTTTAATTTTTATTTTTTGACATTTTAAGTGACAAAAAAAATAATTAAAAATTCTCATAACAGCAAAAAATAAAAATAAAAAATTTGCAAGGCATAAATAAAATTTGCTAGGCATAAATTTTTATCAAAATTATACATTAAGGCATAAATTTGCACAGGTTTACCTTATGCCTGCCAGACATAAGTTAAGTAACATGACTTATGTCTGGTAGACAGAAAGTCATGTTATTGAACTTGTGACTACTTCTACCCATAGACACAAGTTCAATAAAATGAAATTATGCCCATCAAACATAAGTTAAGTAACATAAACTTCTGGCCATAGACATAAGTTCAATAACATGAAACTATATTTTGGGCATAAGTTCAGTAGAGAACTTGTGCTTATAGAAAAAAGTTCATGCAATTGAACTTCTGTATACTTAACTTATGCCTTCTAGGGCTAATCTATGTCTTGCGACTTTTTTTTGTTTTAAATTTTTTTTAAAAAACTTAAGGGTGTTTTTATATCCTTTTTATTATATTAAAACGCTAAAGAACAAAAATTTAAAGACCACTAATTTAAGGTATATAAAAATTAAAAATCATCTCAAAATAAGGACAATTAACGCAAAAACTCAAAAAGATTTAAGAGAATAAACCAAACCGGATCCAAGAATAACCCAATTAGGGACCACTGACTTGATAGATTTCTTAAGGCGCGGATGGTGGATTAAATGGAGATGAAGTTTAGTACTTCGTCGTATAGGGAAGGTTTTGATTCGCGGACTAAGTTATTGTAGAAATATAATTTTGGAATTATGATTCTTGAACTAAATTATATCACCTTAAGAGGTTGTGTGGTAGCTGGTTAGAGTTATGCAAATATTAGTAGTGCACGAATTAGTTAAAGGAAAATTTATGTATTATTTTATATGTTTATTAGTTATGTAGAATTTAATAATACATGTATTAGTTATTCACCTTTATTTATTCCATTTTCTATTCTGTACAAAATAATATAAAACTTCTCTTATAACTTATACATATATTAATTATGCGAGTTTTAAATTATAAATAAAATATCATATTAACTTTATACATATAAAATTTAACTCCTAACCATCTACCAAACATAATATCACTTATCAAGAATTTAATTCTTGCATAACACACCTTTAAGTCAGCTACCAAACAACCCTGATAGTCTCCAGGTGGGATAAAATAGGATCATGTATAATGGAATAAAAGTGGGTATCCAGGATTAAATTTATATTTCATATAATTATTGCCTAGTATTTTTTTTCCTTAGGTCAAAAGCTTTTTAATTTAGTTGTTTGGGGTCAATCTATGTGGCATTTTTGCCATGACAGTATGTGTGAACTACACGCATTTTACTTTGTAGTTTATTTGAGCAAAACGTGTCTAAATGACAAGTTTGATTAGAGAGTCAGCATTCAAAATGGAAATAATACTGTCATTAATATTTATTTATTTATTTAGAAGCTTTCACCCTTTTGTTTCTTCGATAATTCAAATCTATAGTCTCAGGATTGAACGTGAAAAAGTGTTTATTATTCAAACAACACTCTCTTGAAAAATAAAAATAAGTCCAATTCAGGTGGCATCCAACAATATATGTACATATGCAAAAAATTATTTTTACTTTATCTATCCACTACACTAAATTTAACTCTGTATGTGATTTTATCTTTCGAACAAAAAGACAAGGGAGAAGGAAAAAACAAAACAAGAAAATGTTTAGGGCCTTGGGGGCATTTTTGGGAATGAGCCGATTATAATATATGTATTAAATTGAAGAAACTTATTTGCATGACAAATTGGGTGAGATGTTGAAAAAATGGGGCATGGGTTGTGAAATCTTAAATAGCAGACCTAGCAGTTGAAAGTTGGTGATCTATATACCCAACCACCAACTATATTTAATTTTTTTTGTTCCTTCTCTAATCTAACTTCTTAACTATTTTGCCTCTCTTATTTGACTTATTTTCTGCTTCCATGCCCATGAACTTTACGGCTATAGTAATAATGTTAAAGAAGCCAATATTCATTTGGCAATATTAATACTGACAAAGAAGTTCATGCATCTAGAGTACCACACGTAGTGACATGTGCCAAATCATGCTTATTTCTTAAAGTGTATTTTAAGAATAAATGAGATAACACTTAGGGTTGGTTTAGGGGCAATTGCTTTTTGAAAACGATGTTTTTGCAAAGGTCATTTAGGTAAGCGACCAAAATATACTAATTTTGGAGCACTACTGATCTCAACTTTTGCAAATCTTAATTGAACTTTAATTCGTCTTATTCTAACTAATTAATTTTACCACCAAATTAATGATGAAGGGATTGGAAGAAAATTCTAGCAGATAAAGACAGTAAATACACTACAACTTTTAACTAACAAGACGTGTTAGTAAGAATCTCCTATGTACGTACCATAGGTTCCAAGGTAGAGATATTTGTTGCCAAACACCCTTCCAATTCGAGCCTCCCATCTTCCATTGTGGTGGTGTCTACAAATCCAAAGTAAATCATAATTAGTCAAAATCAAAATATTCGGTGATTGCTTCTCATCTATCTAAGCAGGAGCGGAGGGAGAGGGTTTTGTCTACAAATTCGATCGAATCTAATAGCTTTGATTCAATCTTTTCAAAACTTCATTGAATATGCACAAAATTAATTAGAACTTTGCAACTTAAAAAGATAAAAGGTTAAAACTAATTATAAGCTTCCAACCACATGTGGATGAGGAGGTATTGCAAGTACATGAATGGAAGAAACGTGAAGCATTTAAGAAGAGAGGAGCTGTTCAACGTCAATATCATGAATATACGACACATTTAGATGGCACAGTAGCATGAAGGATGGGAAGATGAAGACTCATAAACAGCCCACGGTGTAGAGCGGCAATGATGGGCAACTTACAACTTAAGTATTAAAAAAAAGAACAAGAAAAACTTATATTCCCTCTGTTTCTTTTTAGTTGACAGGTATATTAAAAATAATTATTTTTAAAATAATTTTTAATTTTAAAATTTACTAAAGAATTGAATACATTTTTACAACTTTAAGCTTAGTACTTAGGTCACTTTAGAATATGAAAAGAATGATTATTGTATATTTTCAAAAAGTATCTATCAAGTAATAGAGTTATATTAGTTAAATTGCAATCTCTATTTACTAAAAAGAAATAGAAGGAGCATCATGTAATAAAGAATATATACCGATAATGATTCATTACAATAATAATTTTTTTTTACATTTTAAGTACTAAAGGTAAAATTGGAGAAAAATATAATTAATTACCTTTTAAATTTTAAAACTAACAAGTATTTTAAAACTATTTTTAATACCTAAAAAATTAAAATGAAATGAAAAAAATATTATAATAGGTAAAAATAACTTGATAGCGCTAAAAAAATCCTTACAAAAATCTCACTACTAAGCATGTTTTTGCTATGAAAATGAACATTTAATTACCTTGCTACGCCTCTATATTTTGATACTCCCCTTGAAAACCCACTACTTTTTCTGCAAACATATCATGAATAAAATATAATTATTAATTAACTAAGTAATAAAAACATGAAGTAATAAACCATTATTTAGTTTGGATGTTACTATATTTATATATGTACCTTCTCAAAGAACCAATGTACTCTTCTTTTGATAGACCTTCCATTTCCTTTAGCTCCTTTTCGTACGCCGTGACCTGTTTTATTAGATATAGAGTCGAATTCAAAATTTAAAATTAATAAATTAATATGTAATAATAAATAAATTTTTTAATTACATATTTAATGAATTTTTAAATAAATATGGAAATGTTATTAATGGGCTAAAAATAGAGGTGGGAGTCAAAATTACAGGGAAATTAAGGATGGTGTCTTGACCCCAGTATTTCAACGCCGCCAAATCATATGCATGTGCAGCTGCTTCTTCATCATCATAAGCTCCTGAGAAAATATAACATAAATAAATAATCTCAAATTTCATTTGACAAATGGACACATTGTGTGGGTTAATAAATTGGTGGGCTAAAGTTATTGAAAATGAATAAGATAATACTGAAATAAATAAATAAATTACAGTAGAGGGATAAAGGTTAGAAACTAACCCAAATAGACTGCATTTTAATCGGATAAGCACGATTTGCGCCGGCGCAACCAAAAGAAAACTTCCGTCAGTAATGTAGTTGAACAACAACATATCTAATACTAACTGATCTCTAAATAGGTCAATTACCAAAAAAGAAATAGAAAAAAGGGGGAAAACTATGAATTAACGTACCTTGTCTTCCTTTTTTGTTCTGCGATTCGTTCCAGCAATTTTTATCCCATAAATGAGCTTCATATCGGCCGGTCCACCGGTGCCTGTTAATTAATTAACGATCAGAATTAACATTAATTAGTCTGAAAATTAACTGTAATGGAAGAAATTATTGGTAGAGAAAATAAAATACCGAGTGACTCCTCTGTATATGGAGCTACGTTGAGGTGGAGAATCTCTGGGAACGCTCTTGCGCGTTCGTTTCGGTTTGCCAATGGCATTGTTATCAGTTTTGTTGCTCGAAGAAGAAGAAGTAGCAGCAGCATTCTTCTGATTCGACTTTGATGTTTTCGCCATGAAATTAAAACTTGAAAAAAAACAGGGATCGTATAAATTAGGAAAAAATTGGGTTCTCCTCCAATAAGAAAGGGGGATATATATATATATATATATAAAAAATAATGCTGAAGAGAAGGATCGAGGAATAAAGAAGGTGGCAAAATAGAGGAGGAAAGCCGGCGGTGCAGCAGGCCCTGAACCTATTTTGTGTTTGTCCTCACTACTACCCTTTCTTTCTCTCTCTCTGTGTGTATGTATGTATATTCTTCAGATTGGATTTGGCCTTTCCGCTTTTTCTGCCTTGATTTATACTATATTGTTTTACTCAATCAGACTTCCCTCCTCCTATTTTATTCATTCATTTTCTTTTTTTTTCCTATTTTAATTTTTCATACCCCTCTCTCTAATTTTAGGTTTAAAATTAGGAGCTGCCTTTTTGTTTCCCAAAATATGTCTGTCTATATATATCCTCTTTTTTATTTATCTTTTCCTTATTGATAGTACTATTTATTTCCTTCTTGATCTATAAAATAATTTTGGAAAAAAATACATGTAGGAAGATTTATACTTTACCGTGTTAGACTAGTTTTTAAAGTTGAATTAAAGCTTAATTTTGTTTCTTATGATGATATCAAAATAGAGTTATGACCATTCAATTTTTGATGTACTTGATGTTGGATTGTTATATTATTTCGTCAGTGCTTCGAATGGTCAATTATGAGCGTAAGGGATTGTTGAAGTCCCAAATTGATCTCTTCATGTAATTTTGAAAAAGCGTCATCTTATAATTTAGGGTTGTTTAGTTTAGCTTAAAAGCTGATCAAATAAGTTTATAAGTATTTTTTTAATTTTTTGTAGTGTTTGATTTAAAAAAAATATTTAAAAAAATTGAAATGCGCTTTAAAAAAGGCAAACACCAACTTTTTCAATATATTTATCTTTTATCCCATAATATTTTTCTAATTCCAATAATATTCTCAAGCAAATAAAACTCTATAACTCATTCTCTTCTTCTCTTTCTTTCCCTCCGGCCGCATTTCTTAACAACACATTCTCTTCTTCTCTTTCTTTCCTTGCAACGACATCTCTTTGTTATTTCTCTTAGTTCATCTTTTTCATCATTTTCCACTTTTTACATTTTAATGAAGTGTTTTCCGCCGTTTTAATATATTTATGTCTCTTTTTAAATTTTTTGTTTTTTTCCTCATTTAATGGTGAACTCTATTTATAACCTCACTCGTTTATAGTTTAAAAATAAAAACGTAGAATTAGTTTTTAATTTTATTAAGCAAAACAAAGACACTCAAATTTTTGACAATCTTCTTTTTTGTGCATATTAGAAAAAAATAATTAAAAATCTGAAAAAAAAAATTGAGGTAGTATTAATTCATTAAATTATTATATTCGATTTTACAAATAAAAAATAGAACTATATTCCTAGGGAGATTCGCCTAATTTTATTCAAATTATATATTTTAAAAATTTAAAATAACATAAAGAATTAATTTATATTAAAGATAAATAAATAAATATAAATTAATTTAAATTTTAATTATTTTAGAAATAAAAATATCATAGTAATTAGCTTTTTACAGTGTTAACATCTTTAAGTGCATTTCATTTATTTGACCAAAAATAAGTGTTTAACAACACTTATAACCAAACACATCAATAACTTTATTTCAACTTCAACACTTTTATCTAACACACATAATTGTTTATTAATAAAATAAATTTTAGCACTTTAAAAGTACTTTAAATATATATATTTAAAAGCCACTTTTTTCCAACTAAATCAAACGGACTCTTACTTTTTTGGTATTGATTTAAATTTAAAATTCATTTCTTATTACTGCATGAACAACCCATACCTCATACTCTCTCTATTTTAATATAAATATTTTTTTAAAAATATAAAAATATATTTTAATGTTATTTTCTTTCAAAATTGCCCTTTTCTTTAATAGATTTTCATTAACTATCTCTAATGTTTTTTAAAAAGAATTACTCCCCTTATTCTATTTTAATTTCTAGAATAATATTTGTACACCTATTAAGAAAAAATTAATAAGGATAATAATTTGACTAATATAACCCTATTAATTTTGTGAAAAATACAATAATAACTCTTTTCACATTTTAAAATGATTTTAAGTACTAAAGGTAGAATTGAAAAAACATGATTAATTATTTCTTGAATTTTGGAACTAACAAATATTTTGAAATAACTATTTTTAATATATCTAGCAGTTAAAATGAAACTAAAGTAATATAATATTAATAAGTTATACTTTAAGTAAGTAATTCTTTTAGGGGGTATGCCACAAATACCAGAAATTTATTAACTTTGAAATAAATGGGAGTATTTGATTTTAAAAAATAAGCAAAGGGAAAAAAATCATTTCATTTTTTATGGCAAAAAGTGGATTATGAGTCGCAAGAAATGGTAATTTTTTTTGGAACAGTAAATTTGAAATATTCAAGAGTATCAAAAATCGAAATAGATTGATCATTCTACGACGGTCCAATTAACATCTTTATTGTTTCAGTTCGCTTTTTTACTAAATTTAGTTCGTTTAGTTTTCCTTTAAAAATTTTCTCACACTTTCTTGATTTACTTTTGTTTATTTACAATATTAAAATATTATATATATCTTTTTAAAATAAATAAATATATCATTATTATTTTAATATGTTAACTTAATTAATTATTTATTATTTAAATTAAATCTATTAATATGAATATTAAAATAAAATAATAAATTATTTTTTATTTTTTAAAAAACGTGCAAAATCCAAAATAAATATATAAAAGTGAAGGCAGAGAGAGTACCATTTTGTGTGAAAGAAAAAACAATATCATCCAAAGTGGATCAAAATGAATAATGATCATTCTGAAACAAAATGCAAGAAGCATGAAAATATGAGGACTAATTTTGATATAATAATAAAAAGAAAGTAACAAAAATATTAAGATGCATTAATCAGAGTTGGTTGTAGAGTTCGGGTATGTAAGTAAAGTAGGAGCACCTACTTAACTAGCCACTCTTTATTAGTAATTCCGTATGGCTCCTGAATTATTAAATTATGGTTTAATGGCTTAATAAATCTCTAATTAACCAAGATTGTTATGGGGGCCACTTGGTTTCCTATTAATATAGGTTTGATATTATGTACCAGTCCTATCCTAAGCTGGGCCTATAAAGTTAGCTTAACAAACTTTACATAGTTTCTGGAAAAAAAAAAAGTAAAATATATTGATAAACTTGTAAATTTATTACTATATTTCACTTAAACATTTGAAATACGATATGTTTTAATTGAATTGTCTGAACACATGATAAAATATTTTATTAGCTCGAATTCTAGCAAAGCTTGTACGCGTGTTCTCAAATATCCTTTACATAGACAATTTAATCACTTAAAATATATCACCTTCTTTAATTATAATTGATACATAATAACCTTAATAAGTCGTAAAATCACAGGTCTATTCCTATCGAGATAATGATGAGATTATTTGCATTTTTGCTTCTATTTGTAGTGGCCTTTAATGTATGCCTCTTATAAAATAAAATTGTTATATGACACATATTTATATTTTTATATCATAATATTTTACAAATTATATTCGAACATAATTTCAATTTTAAAAAAAATTATCCATTGTTGAAGGACAAAAATAAAAATGGGCATAAATTTAAAACACAACCCATGAGATTCACGCTCTCCAAACTCAACTGCAAGGAAGTTTGTCTAATTTGGGCTCTTTTTATGACCATATATGGCCCATTAGCAAAAGTCGGCCCACTACAAGCGATATTTGTGGGTGGTCAAACGGATCATTAATGCTGGCGTTATTAGCCACGTCCCTTTAATAAGCAGACCAAAAAAAGGAGCAGTGGTCATTTAAGTAGACGTTTAAGTGAAATGCCTAACTATTCTCTAGGGTTTCCCAAATTCTCTCTCTCTCTCTCTCTCTCTCTCTCTCTCTCTCTCTCCCAATAAGTATAATGTTTTAAAATAAATATATTTTTAATTCCAACATTTCTATTTTATACTTAATGACACTCTCTTCTATAAATGAAATGGCATGTTTAACTATTACTAAATTTAGATGGTATCTTTTGATATATTATATATACTTTTGATTTAAGATAACAAAATAAGAAAACATTTTTATTTTTTATTTTAATTAAGTATATAGTTTATCTAGCCAAGTTTCTAGAGCTGGTGAAGTAAGGGTGACAAAATAGTTTCAAAACTAAAAAAAAATGACATAAGTTTTAATTATTAAGTAGATGTTACAATTTTAAAATTAGTGTTAAAGACACTAATTTCAAAAAGCCTCAAGTTTTATTATTTACACAAAGTCTCTATCTCCCCCTTACCTCTATTCACCTCATTCCTGCCCACGCCACCCCACCCCTCCTCTCCGCACTCCCTCGCCTCATCCTCCCCCTCTCCCTCGTCCCCGCCATCATTACCTCCCTTTCCTCCTCCACCACCACCACCTCCTTCGCCATTCTTGTTACCCCTCCTTCTTTATTGTCGCCACCACCACCTCCACCAACTCCTCCTCCGCTTCATTTGCCGTCGCCATCGTTGCATATTTAGGATTTTGATTTTGCAACAACAGATGCAACAAGTGCTAAAATAGATGCAACAACTGCTAAAACATATTCAGCAGTTGCATATTTTTCAGCAGTTGCTGCATTATTTTCAACACTTGTTGCATATTTTTCAGCAACTGCTGAAACAACTGTAACAGTTGTTGTTTTCTGCAGAAAATTTTCAATGCTTGAAAAAATATATATTTTCAAGCTCATAACCAGAGCGAAAACAAAAAACTCGTAAAAATAAGAGAAAAAAAAAGAGAATAAGAATAACAGTAAAAAAAGATGAACACAATGATGATGGTGGTGGCGGTAACAGTAGCGGCGGCAACAACAACGAAATAGACAGAGGAGGAGGAGGAGGAGGAAGAAGAAGAAGAAGAAGAAGAAGAAGAAGAAGAAGAAGAAGAAGAAGAGAAAGATGAAAGTGATACGAAAAAATAAAAAAAGAGGAGAAATTTAAATTTTGAAATTGAAAATTTAGGACGGATTTTTTTTTTAAAGTTATCAAAATTCTAATTTACACCCAAAATTTTTTAATCACTCTAATTACATTTACTTTTTAGTTAATAACAGTTGACCAAGTCAATGTTATCTTTTTTAATTTCAAGACTTATTTGTGACCTCCCACTCAATTTTCTCAAGTTTCTAGAAAGTCCAAAATATTTATTTTAGAGAGTGGTGTTTGTTTGGGCTAGCTTTTAGGAAGAAAAAAATACGGTACTTTTGAGTAGTAAAAAAACTTGAAAGGGTTCATTCGCATAAATACTCTTATTTTAGGTGGCTTTTAATTTTTTTCTATAAATTTATGATTTTCAATGTTTGTTCTTTGACACTTTACGTGAAAAAATATGATAAAAAATAACCTTAACATTAAAAAAAATCGCAAGGCGTAAGTTTTTGCCCAATTTATATATTAAGCCATAAATTCACGATGCTTTAAGGCATAATCTTAATTTATATCTTGATGCATAAATTCACATAAGTTATGTCTCAAGCCATAAATTAAATAGTATGAACTTGTGCCTGAGGGGCAGAAGTTCGATAGCATGAACTTTTGCCTTGGGACAGAAATTCGCTTGTGTGTACTAACTGCCTTTGGCAGAAATTCAATTGCACGAATTTCTACCCTTAGGCACAAGTTCAATAATTAATTTTTGCCCTGGGTAGAAATTTAATTGCATGAATTTCTGCCTCTAGGCACAATTTCAATAACATGAATTTATGCCTTGAACTGAACTTGTGGCCCAAGACACAAGTTCAGTACGAAATTTGTGTTAGGGGCAAAAATTAATGCAATTGAACTTCTGTATATTGAACTTGTGTCTTAGGACAGAAATTCAGTAGCGTAAACTTCTGTGTACTAAGGTAACTTATGTCTTGTGAATTATTTTTGCATAATGAATTTTGTTTATCTTGCGATTTTTAAAAAAATATTAGAGGTAATTTTGTCCCATTTTCGTTACTTAAAATATTGAAGAACAAAAATTAAAGACCACCAATTTAAGAAACAAAAATTAAAAATCATCTCAAAATTGAAACAGACCAATAAAAAATCTTATTAAAAACAAGATTACTTTTTTCAAGAAAGACTTTTGAAATCTTGACCAAATACAAATTCCAACTCTAATATTTACAAAAATATTTTTAAAATTAAGAAGCCAAAATATATTATTATTTTTTAAAATATCTTTTTAAAAATATTTTTCGAATTAAACATATTTTGGAAGCCTCATCAAACAGGCTATATAACAGAGAGAATACTACTGAATATTGCACTAAATATTTTTTCCTTCAATATATACTTCACGTAGTTTTCGTTTCGAAATTGCCATCTTTCTACTTTTTGCTTATTTATTGTTGAATTATCTTCTTATTTTTACTTAAATCCAATATATTTTATGTATTTACTGCTGAATTTCAACAATTTTCTCTTAAATTTTATCCATATGAAATTTTAGATATTTATCTAAAATTCTTTTGAACTATAAAGTAAATAAACATATAAAAAAAATTTAAAAATTAAATACATACAAATTTAATAATGGTGTTCAAATAAGATATCCATAACATTTTGTCTCGTTAATTTGTAAGTTTTATAGGAATTTAAGTTATGTCTCTTACGACATTACTTGTAGGTTCTGAAATTGAACTTTTGGCTCACTCAATATAAGTTTTTTAGGAACTAATTTATGCCTTTTATGACCGAACTTGTGAATTTTAAACTGAACTTTTGTCTTGATCCATATAAGTTATGTGATAATTAAGTGACATAACTTGTGATGCCTTTTAAGGCATAATTTATATTATATTATGACCCAAAGATATAAATTTTATGTCAAATGAAAATTATTTGTTATTTCAGTATTAGTGATATTTTGGACAACTTTTTTTATTACTTAAACTATTAAAAAATAAAAATTAAATACTACAAATTTGTCGAACAGAAAAAAACCCATCCAAAATAGAATATTTATGCAAATGACCCATCAATTTATGGTTAGTGGATCGAACCCGCTAGGCCAAGACAACAATATTGCTATTTGAACTGATTTATCTGTGCAAAATTCTTGATAAATTTTAGATCGTTTAAAATTTCTAAAAAATATATTTTTTATTTCTTTAAAATCTATTTCATTGTCATACTACAATCACAAATGACATTATTTCAAACTCGATACCATTTGAAGTAAAAATATCGATATCATTCAAGAAAATTGTTAGATCATTTCAAATCTTTAAAGATTTCATTGTCCATATTGTAATCAAATAACATCATCTCAAACTCTAATTTTGATAGCTACCATTTGAAGTAAAAACATTGACATTAATTGAGCAAATTCTAGATCAATGTATGTGATTAATGAAAAAAGGCGGACTCACGTGAAAGGGGAGGGCGCACATGCACTCATTAATTTCAAAAAAATTATGTATATATGTGTGTATATACATACATATATACATACATATATACATCTTGACACATGCACATATATTTTATTAGGTATTTTAAGACACAAAAACAAATTGTGTATACCGGTCTAAATGGTTAGCTTCTCATCTTGACTTGAAGGAATTGGGTTCAAATCTCGTTTCTTGCTTTCCAGTGAAGTTCTCAATCATCACTTCACAAGGCAGACTTTATCTAACTAAAGTTATTTAGTTTAATAAAATTATCATATAATGCGACATTGCATGATGTGCTTTATTTAACTAAAATGCATATGTTTTTGGTGGTGTTTTTATCATCTTCAAATTCGGAGTCTATCTCTGTTAGTGAATGTGAATTTAACCCATCAGCCCAAGACAACATCATTTCTCTATGGACTGATTTTCCTATATAGGATTCTTGACAAATTTTAGATCATTTAAAATCTTTAAGAAACGCACCTTTCATTTCTTTAAAATCTATTTTATAATTTATGCTGCAATAACAAATGAAATTATCTCAAACCTTTATATTGATAGTGCTACCTTTTAAAGCAAAAATATCTACATCATTTGGGGGAGAAATGTTAGATCGTTGCAAATCTTTAAGAGATGTTATTTCATTGTCTATACTGTAATCACAAATGAAATCATCTCAAACTCTAGCTTGATAGCTATTGTTTGAAGCAAAAACATTGATATCAATAGAGGCAAATTTTAGATCAATTTTAAATCTTTAAGAAACGTTACTTTGTTGTTCATATTGTATCACGAACAACATCATCTCAAACTCTAGCTTGATAGATCCATTTAAGTAAAAACGTCGACATAATTCAGAATAAATTTTCATAAAAAATAGAGATATTTTTGAATTTAAGTTTTAATGAGACGTAAATTAAAGTTAACTGCCTAAATTAAACTGAGGAAATGAGATCTCTTGACCTTTTACAATTTGAATTAAAGAAAATGACCTTCTTAGATCTCTTATGCGTAAAAATGATGATATCTTATGTTTAAAAATGACGATCTCTTGTAAAAAGGCCAAAAAATTATAAAAAACTAAGAAATTATTTCTCCCAATTAAATCTAAGTAATAACAAGAAAAAAATAATAATTAATTCATTACAATTGGTTAGATTACACTATAATATTAAAAATGTTATTTACAAATCAGTGTATGTAATGTTTCTTTAAAATATTAATATCTGTCTGAAATGTGAAATTTACTAATCACATTAATTTAAATTCATATCATAAAAGCTTATAAAAAAAATTCTTTGTCTATTCTCATAATTCGAATTTAAAATTTCTAATTAAAAGCAGAGAGATGCATTTATTTCACTCCACCACACCCACCCTTCAGGGTCGATTTCATGTATAAAAACTGGGGCACGTGAATCCGTGATCTCTTCGTAAAACTTGATATCTTATGTATATGTATTTAAAAATTGGTATAATATTATATGCTGACAGTCATGTTACAAGAAGGGTAGATGATGCACTTAATTGAAGATTAAGTTATTTACCTTGAGTATTTAAAATTAAATCTGAGTGAATATATTTTAATGATGCACCCATACGGTAGGAACCCTAAAATTGCCACTGCAACCGTTAATTCCTTAATTGTATCAGCAGGTAAGTTGAACCTTCTCATAAAAAGGTAGATGAGGTATTCAAAGGTAGGTCTGATTTGTTTGTCTGAGAGGTAAAAAGCAAAATGAAAAAATAAAAAATAAGAGGTAAAAAGGAACTACTAGGAAGAACCAAAAATTTGATTGGATGATAGGGACTTTTTATTTACGACTTATAAAATTATGGATTTAATTGGTAAAAGAAAACAAGAAGGGAAAAACAATTAGGAGGACTCGAACAGGGACAGAAAAATATATTTTTCTCCTCGCAAATGAAAAAACTTTGAATATGTGCAAACCGAGGGAAGAAAGACATAAAAAAAGCTTATATTCTTCTCTTCATGTCTTCTTCTTTTACTTGATTTTTCATTTGCCGTTGACTCTGCAAACTACTTTCATTTTTGATCTGGATCTTACTTGCTTATGAAATCACTGAATAATGGGCCAAGAAGATGAACTTCCATTAGAGGGGCAATTTCACAAAGTCAAGAGCCAAAAAGATAGAATCTTGGAACTAATTTTGAAGCCATATTACTGGTTAAGAATGCTATGTGATGAATTCCACTGGAGCTTTGTGTCAGGTGTGGTTATTATTTATGGTATTAATCAAGGAGTGAGTTTAGGTCTCAGCAAGATTAGTACCCAGTATTACATGAAGGATGAGCAAAAGCTACAGCCTTCTGAAGCTCAAATTTATTCTGGAATAATTCAAATTCCTTGGATTGTGAAGCCCCTTTGGGGCCTTTTAACAGATACACTTCCAATTATTGGATACAGGAGAAGGCCATACTTCATTCTTGCTGGTATGTTTCAAGAATGTATTTTTAGGTGGCAATAAGAGTTAATTTTTACCATCTATTTCTCAAGAAAATTACTCATATCTGTTGTATTTGTGTGTATCTGCCTTATTTCGTGTTTCTTGAAGTGAATCATCATCATCTTTGACTGTCCCATTTATTTCTTGTCCTTTGTGATTTCCTTTTCTATTTGTATATATCTTTCTGTTTTCATGTTTCTTTTAGTTGGTAATTCTCTGCCATTATTTCCTGTCCTTTTTTTTCTTTTTATGATTTCCAAATTCGAAAATTAAGCTATGAACGTTTTGGTTTGTTTGCTCAGACCAATAGCTTCTGAATGGAAATGTCGAAATCACATGTCTCCCCTTAACTTATATAGGAATACTGGCCTTTTCCCAATTCAATTTCTTCAGAACTTCTCCTTTGTGACTTAGAGTGGCGACAATAAAAATAAACTGTAGCTTCTCTTTAAGTATTAGCAAAGTGACCAACTAAAGGTTAAACGTGGCTATTCACGTAAAATCCTTGGCCAAGTGGGTCTTTTTTGATAGCAGACGAAGCCTCATTCAGTCGAGCTTTTAATCTATATAACATAACA
The DNA here is from genome assembly GCA_035772735.1 of Datura wrightii. Lineage (NCBI taxonomy): Eukaryota > Viridiplantae > Streptophyta > Magnoliopsida > Solanales > Solanaceae > Datura > Datura wrightii. The sequence continues at coordinate 177,542,837 of JASDFA010000010.1, read as the reverse complement.
ACAACAACAACAAACACAATGTATTCCCACAAGTAGGGTCTAAGGAAGGTAGAGTGTACAGACCTTACCTTTACCTTTTACCTCTACCTTTGAGAAGGGAGAGAGGCTGTTTCTGAATACCCTCGGCTGGGCACACAGTGAGAAAGAGGCAATAGCAGCATATAGGAACAACAACAAGATAATATGATACTAAAAAAGATAATAACATACTAACAACAAATAGCGATAGAAATCTAAATATAGGAAAGAAAAAAATAATACTAAACTCTGGGAAGGAGAACGAAATATGTCTGACCACTAACTAATCTTCTACCCTCATTCTCGCCCTTCACACCTTCCTATCAAGGGTCCCATATCCTACCTAATCACCTTATCTCAATATTTCTTAGGCCTACCTTTACCTCTCTTTAAGACGACTATGACCAACCTCTCATATCTCCTAACCGCGGCGTCTGCACCTCTCCTCTTCACATATCGGAACCATCTCAGCTTCACTTTTTGCAACTTATCTTCCATGGGAACCACTCCTATCTTATCCTGAATATCTTCATTCCTAATTTTATCTCTCCTCATATGTCCATACATCCACCTTAAGCATCCTCATCTCTATCGCTCGCATCTTGTGGACTAGCCAACACTTCGACCCATATATCATACTCAGTATAGCCACCACTCGGTAGAATTTACCTTTAAGTTTAGGTGGTACATTCTTGTCACACAGAATGCCGGATGCTAGCCTCTATTTCATCCACCCTGCCCCAATGTGATGAGTGACATCATCGTCAATCTCCCCATTTGCTTGGATCACTGACCCCAGATACTTGAAACTTATTCTCTTAGGGATGGCCTGTGTGTCAAGCATTGGGTCCATGTCTGCTTCATAAGACACGTCACTGAACTTGCACTCCAAGTATTCAATTTTGGTCCTACTAAACTTAAAACCTTTGTATACATACCTCCAGCCTAGTGTTAACTCCCCCTTGCATCTCATCATGGGTTAACTAAGCCTTAGTCTTCATTGGCTAACTTTCCATTAACTGTGGTAACAAAGGGATATTCAAACTTTTTTATTGCTGCCACTCTTAGGCAGTTTGACTTATTTAAAAGTCTGAGCAAGAAAATATTTGTTGGCAATGTTATGTAAACCAGCTTAACAATCTTGAATGCTAAAATATTTGATTGCTTACTGTCATCATAGCAAATCTAGTTATATGGAAGTTGTTGTGTTTCTGCTAAAAATTGTATTGCATTTCTTGGTGTATCTGTACTTCTGTTGGGATGATTTCATCTAAGCAAAGAAACATGGAAATAAATCTGCAGGAAAAATCTGCTTAAGACACTGCATTTGACCAGCAGCAAAGAAAATGTAGGGAAAGGAAACAAGACTGTTGCTGAAGGAAGATAAATTTTTTGATGCTTAAGGAATACGTATAGATTACAAGATGACACTGATTCCATAAATAGGAAAGAATGGAATGGATATAGAGGATTCCTATTTTTCCTTAAAAGGCGTATTATATAGTGTTGGAATGAAATAAGCCCAAATAGAAGGGAATGGATACAGAGGATTCATATAGTTGACCTCATTTAGGTTATCGAGGCATAGTTGACTGATACACTTTAGTTGATTTGAAGAATTATAGTATTCCATTTCCAGACATCAAGTAGTCAAATAACAGACTAAAAAATAATCCTTTTGACTTACCTCTCTTTATTCTCTAGGTTTGTTTGGTGCTTTTGCTATGCTCAGTCTGTCACTCAACCACAAATTACAACTTGCATCTGCTTTGTTGTGCCTAACGGGAGCCAGTGCAGCGCAAGCAGTAGCAGATGTTACTATTGATGCGTGTGTGACCGAGAACAGCATAAGCCACCCTTCTCTTGCGAGCGACATGCAAAGCTTGTGTGGAGTGAGCTCTTCAGTGGGGCAACTGATTGGGTTCACTATCAGTGGATTTTTGGTTCATCTAATTGGATCTAAGGTTTGTTACTTTGTTATCTCTGACTTATTTCCATCATTGTCGATGGACTATTGCTTCTGCTTTAATTTTCCTTTTGCTATTTGGTTAATCATTTATCAAGCCTGAGGAATTGTTCTTGATTTTCCAATGAATCTTCTTGGATTTTTTTCCCCGTTCGATGAAACCACTGGATATTATTCAGATATATTGGTTTGATAATAATATCAAAATTAAGATACTATGTACATTCAAATTTGGGGCAGTGTGTATCCATAAGAATTTATGGCTTCATTAATCTTTTTGGTGGCGTAAGTTAATGCTACTGCTGCTGCCTGAGTATCCTGAATTACTGGTCATAGCTTTTTGTTGCTTGTATTTCCTTGTCTCCTGATAGATGTTATCTGGCAGGGGGTGTTCGGAGTTTTAAGCATTCCAGCTGCACTGGTCATTTTGGTAGGAATGATGCTGCACGAACCCTTTAAACACAATGTTGCATACAGGCAGGTATATTTGACCTTGTAGTGCCCTTTTTGAAGTTTAGGGAGCTTCTTGATCTTTGCACTTGTTTTATTAAAGTATGTTTTTGCAACAGGTAGGTCAAAAGTTCTTGTATGCTTGTAAGGCTATGTGGATGGCACTGAAATGTGAGACTGTGTGGAGGCCATGTCTATACATGTACATTTCTCTTGCATTAAGTTTGCATATTCACGAGGGAATGTTTTACTGGTATACAGATGCAAAGGGTGGCCCATTGTTCTCAAAGGTATTTGAACTTTATCTTTTCAACGTTGTTTGGCAACAACCTTGTTATTCAAAATGATTCAAGACCTGACTTATCTTGCTCATGATTTCACAAATCCTTTATTTATTACTTACGCAGTTGAGAAACTAACATCTTAACCACAGTATATTAATCCATTTTAACATATATGCAGGAGATTGTAGGGACCATATCCTCTGTCGGGGCCGTAGGCTATCTTCTTGGAGTTCTCCTTTACCAGAATGCTTTTAGAAACCATCCTTTTCGTTTCGTACTTTTTTGGTCTCAGCTATTATATGGTGCTTCAGGACTGCTAGATTTAATATTGGTATCACGAGTAAACTTGCAGTTTGGCATCCCTGATTTTGCTGTTGCTGTAAGCGATGCAGCAATTTCTCATATGATTGGGCGTCTCAGATGGATGCCTCTTCTTGTACTCAGTTCAAAGCTTTGTCCTTCTGGCATTGAAGGAACGTTCTTCGCATTGCTAATGTCAATTGATCATGTTGGCAGTCTCACAGCATCCTGGGCTGGAGGCCTTTTACTTCACACCTTGAATGTCACAAGAACTCAATTTGACAACCTTTGGATAGCAATAGTAATCCGGAGCTTTTCGAGAATCCTTCCAATTGGCATTCTGTTTTTGGTGCCAAGCAGTGATCCCAGCTCTTCTATTCTACCAACTGAGATGTTGAAGATAGAAAAGGGTGACTATAACTCAAAAAAAGGCGATAATAACTTGGGCACTCAAAAACTGGAGATGGCTCCACTAATGACCAATGTCGATCAGCATTTAGTGGATTCATGAGTGCAATGACAGGGTAAACATACTCTCATCATTCTGGTGTCACAATGTGTTTTGTCTCTCCGCTGCTATTTTTGTAGCAGCATGATAGAGATTTTACAAGAAAGATGGATCTACAAAGATTGCAGACCAAGCAAAGTTATATTTATCTGGTACGGCTTTAGCTTAGTTTGATGTTACAAATAACCTTGTAATATTTTTTTTTAAAGTGCTTGTAGTATCAAGTTTTACGGTGGCTGCAAGCCTACCACAACCCTCTTCCTTTATCCGATGGGGATTCATATAGCCGATCCTAATTTGTTTGGCATGACGCATAATTGTTGTTGTTGCTTGTAATATCAAGGAATCCAACTCAAGAATTGAAATGTGCTAATATGGTTTGCTGTGGCGTTGTTGTGATTTCGAGGAGAAAAAGGAATCATTTTGTTGCTGGTGGGCTTGAGATTAACCACTTTAAAATCTCATTTTATCTCTTACTGTCCTTAAAAAAGAATATTATATGTTCATTTTCCTTACCTAAGGACAGGCTCGGTTGTCGAGACATTCTATTGTGGGCCTGATGTCTGTTTTTATATGCTTGTAAAGAATATGCCAATTTGTATTATTTGCTGTCAATATTGTTGATTCTGACGAGATAATTGAGCATCAATATTTTCTGAGTCACACAAAACAAAATTTCATTATCTTCTTCTCTTTGTACACAGAACCTAGCAGTGTTTGTTGTCATAGAAAAGTCTGTCTGCATACAGTAGTTTCATTTCCATGAAACAATCTTGTAGTCAATATACTGTTTTCACAGTTTATAAAATGATTGGAAGTGTTACACCATGAAGAGAAGTTTATGGGATATTTTACACTTAATTAAACAGTCTTAGCAATAACTGTCACCCATAATATCTGTAATCTTCCTGGATAGATAAAGCTCAAATAGTTATCTATGTTAAGCAAAACAGTAAAGATATCACCGCCAATGAGTCATTATTGGCCGTCATCTACATGAAACTGCAGGTTTCTTTTGCAAATCCAACTTGTGACTGCTTTGTATCATATATGACCCTAGTGTTCCTCTGCTGAAAATTTCCAATAATTCCAATCTCATCTTCATATTGGAGGCTTGCCAGAGCCAAACAGACCTGAGATGCATCACTCTTCACAAAATAGAAAACCCCAGCAACATCCACTTCCATCTCGGCACCACCCTCAAAATACATTTTAATGGTGGGAACGTTCACTTCTTCATATGTAGAGAGTTCAAAGCAAGTGTCAAGAATTGAATAACCTGGTGCTGAAGGGTACCCTGAAAATTGTTTCAAGAACTCAGCCTTGACAGCTTTGTAAATGGAAGGAGGGAGCCTTGTAATGACCGTGCCCGAATCAATGAGAAATCCACTTTTGCCAAAACTCGAATCTTGAACAGCAACCCCACCAACAGTCATCCCAGTTAGATTGAGGAAATAGAAGCTAAAAAGCTGTGGATTTGGAACCATTTTAGTGTAAGAGATTGGGGTAGAGTTCTTGAAAACTGAAGCATTGCCCCCAAAGACTAGTGAACCAGAGGACTCTGCCTCAGTTGAAGGCAAACAATAGGAGAAAACACCTCCAAACACACCAGAAGTTTGAGATATTAAAGAAAGATCACTCCTTCCAAGTCCCATAAGACCTGAAGCTAAACCAAACAGGCCTCTATTGTTCCTCCCACACCCGAAAACAAAATTGTCAACTGAACTGCTTCCAAGAACCAAATGATCCTGGCCAAGCTCACCTTTAGTGTAGGATCCATCTCCATAACTTACAAGGTAATTACAAGTTTGTGAATTAGCCCCACATAATCCTGAATTCCCGGTTGCAGATTCAAGAGACTGACAGGCTGATGAATTGCATGCAACTGATCGAAAAGAAGGAGAAATAGAGGGGTTGAAAAGAGGTTCTGGTTGATTGTAACACAATCTACAAGGTTGGCATTGAACCCAAGTTAGATCACTTCCTGTGTCCACAATAACTGTCATGTTTCGACCGCCTAATGTCACAGTGACAATGTAATTCAGAGTCTGCAGTGTGACACCTGAACCGATAGGAATTTGAGTAGTGGTCTGTGATAAAGCCTCAACATGTTGAGAACTGACATTCTTGATATGGGATTGTATAGAACGAACTCGAATATCATCAGCTAGCAATCTTTTCTGCAGCCTTTTGTTCAAGTCACCTCTTGATCTAAAGCAGTAATCTTTGTGCTTCATTTCCAGTATTATTGCTCCATTTTCACTTCCTGGAAAACCACAGATGATAATATTTTATATTAAACAAAATTGTTCACACACTGTTTAGTCTATAGGGATTGGAGAAACAGCAAAAAGTAGCTGAGTTTATGATAGCAGATCCCAAGAAAGAGTTTGATAAATTAACAACCACTAGTACTAAGATGATACAAAAGATGACTATCTCAATATACATATACACAATGTTTTTTTTGCAATAGACTTACTTGATTTTTGAGATGAACAACTTGGCTCATTATGGTTGTGCTGTATCTTTTGAAGTGTTTTGAGTGGGAGAAATAGTTCCTCATCTCCATGACCAAATGCTCCTACAAAAAGCAGAGCAAATACAATGGAATATTGACAAAGTGACATTGTTTTTTTCTTTTTTTAAAAAAAAATTTAAAGATGAACATACACACAACAAAGGTTTATAATAGCTATGGAGCAAGTTAGAAGGAGGAGAAAAGAGCAGAGAGAATGAGATTCTTAGGAAATGGAGTTAGGCATGAGAACAAAAGGAGGGGGTGCTGGAGAAAAAGGACCCCACAAATGCATGAGAAATTATTGGGAATTCACGTGCAGATACTTAGGGGGAGGAAAAAAGAAAGTGATTTTTGTTAGGAGTTTGTGTGTTTTGTGGACAATGGGGTTAGGGAGACTTAGTTTTCATTGTGAATCAGAAATCAATAATTTTTTTTTGGTTGGTCCAAAGACATCTCATGGATAAGGACTCTACCCTTTAGAGGGAATCAACTGTCACAACTTACATAAACGTACAGTACTACTGCATACAAAGCTAACATGATTTTTGGGTGGACACCATTTGGGGGCTCGCTTATGTCCAAACGGGCTTATGTTGCTCGAGCTCTTTAAAAGTGTACGTAAGGTGGAAGTTCAATTCTTCAAAAATAATATGTTTTTGAAAGATTCTATACAGGCGAGTTAGATGACATTTTTGAAGAATCGGAGCAATAGAAACTCTAAATAATTTGGACATAATAAAAAACTATACGAGTGTATAATATTTTTGAAAGGTGAGCAACATATATAGCTTAGGGCAATTATAGTCTGTGGGTAGTTTTTACTACAAATTTTCCTCGTATGAATAGGCAAAAATTGATTGCCAAACTTGTAGTTGTAGCTATTTATTGTTTCCATTGAAGTTATTAAATTTGTTACATCAAGTAATTCATTGGTTATCAATCAATACTAATTACTATAAAAGGTCACATTAAATTGTTTAATCAAACTTTTAAAATCAGTTTTTGAAAAGTATTTTTTGTTAAAAGTATTTTTGAAAAACTATTATTGGATAGTAACTATTTGTGTTTGATCCATCATTGTTTAAAAATACTTTTATCAATATTACACCAGCAATTTGTGATTATCCAAGATTCTAAAAATGTTTATGAGAAATTTTTTTATTTCTTCAGCTTTTAGAAAATATTTTTCGTTGCTCAAAAACCTTTTTTTTTTTCATTCTAAATACTTTGTCAAATACTTCGATTCTTTAGAATAAGTTTTTCCTAAAAAAAAAATTCAAAAATTTAGCCAAACAAATTACAAATAAAGAGTATCCTCAAAACCTCATATATTAATCTCATTAAAGCAAAGTATTAGGATTGTAAACAACAAAATATATAGTAGATTTTCTTGCATCAAATTGACCCCCAGTCAAAATAACTACCAACTTTTAATTGATTTGCACCTTTTTTTTTCTTCTTGCCATTCCAAATCAAGTGAATTGAGTCTAAATCCAGATCAGTTTTTAAACTGTAGTTCCATTTCTATTAAATTATAGTCCACTCCCCCCCACCCCACCTCAACTATATAGATTTCAACGGGAGAAATGATTTTTTAGCCTTTTATAAATATATTTCTTTTTAGTTTTAGGGTTTTTTTTTTATAAGAGATTTACATTTTTATACATTAAAAATCTGAAAAAATCATTTTTTTATATTCAAATTATAAAAGAATAAAAAATTTCATTTTCTGGACCCCAATAGGACACATAATATTACTATCATTAAAAAAGAAATGAAAGCAAATAAAGCTGTACCATATAATAATAAAACTTGACAACTTGAAAGATGTCTACATTACTTAAATCAACTTGCAATATACAAATCATACAAGTTTCTTTTTTCTCCCCCTTTAAATAGCGGTGTGAGTTCACGAGTTTGAACATGCTATTATTTTAATTATTATATATGTACAATATATATAATAATATAGTTGCTGTAATAAACTCCTGCTACGTGAGAAGTTCGGAGAAGGGTGGACCACAAAGGTCTATTGTACGCAACTTTATTTATTTTTGCAAGAAATTATTTCCACAGCTCGAACTCATGACAGTGGTGGAGTCACCTTATGCGATGGGGGTGTCCATTGACATCCCTTTGTTGGAAAATTACACCATTTAGCTAGGTTAAAATTTCAGTTTTACGTACAAATACTGAATGTTGACTCCCCTTATTTTTTACGTGTCTACTTCTTTTTATATTTTGATACCCCTCAATAAAATTTCTGGTTTCGCTATTATTCATAACCTACTAATCACATTACAACAATTTTACCAATTACATCAATTCTTTTTTATTTTTTATTATTATTATTTTCCAATCAGGCCTATTTACCATCATGGGAGGCTCGGGATACATTTCACAGTTAGCAATTGAACATTTCCGTACTCATTGCCTGGCCTAAAATTCAAGAGACAGTATCATTTTGCTTTTATTATGATATCACTTTGACTATAGTCCCCGTCTACTTATTTCCTGTTCGCTTGTAGCGGTTGATTAGATTAAATCGATTAAAATATTTTCATAACTCATAATTATATCAATTAATTATGATCTCTCGAATGTTTTATTCTTTAATCAGCTTTTTCAATCAACAACTTCCTAATCCTAACTAATTAATTGCTAGCATTTTGGATGCATCTATAAGTTCCTATTCTATCGTTTTAATTAGAGATTGACAAAATCAACTTATAAAATTATGCTTCATTTAACTTATCTAAGTTTAAGAGGGTTAATGATTTTTTAAATTATTAATCTAGTCTATTTTTATCCGTTTAATTTGATTTATTTTAAAATTAGATTGATATGCAGTTCATATTGACCAATAATAAACTGTCTAAATAATTTTTTATATATTTTTTATTTATTATGTTATATATAGTCATAGTATAAGAAGAAAAAAAATTACCAAATACTCAAAAAATTTATAAGAAAAAAAAATAAAGAATTAAAAACTTAATTGAATGAATTGAGTTATGACTTATGATCCAATTTTTAGCTCATTTCAATTAAACCGTTTTAATTTAAATAACTTTTGACGAATTAATAACTAATTCATTTATTAACTCAACCGACTCAATTAACCCATCCGTGAGTTATAACAACTTATATCTTGGCAAAGTCGTTCTGATTTTACTTCATTAAAAAGAAATTACTTACTAAATAATTATCCTAAAAGGAAAACTAGTAAAATTATCTGGTCAATAAAACAGAAGAAAACGTGCACAAGTAATTATATGACCTGGTAAATTTGAGGGGAATCAATGGCCCACTCGGAGAGGCTTTACGTTTTCGTAGCCCATTTTAGTGGCCCTGTAAGGGTGAGTAATGGGCCATTTGCACGAATGACTTCTAATTTGAGATATAGTCTGTAATATTGGAAAACTTACATAATAGTCCCTTCAGATTAAATTATTTATTATTCGCTATTTTTTTATATTCATATTTCATTAATTAATTATAAAAGATATTTAGTCTTGTAATTCTTCATAATACCATTATTTATTCACTATTTTTTTTATTTTCATATTTCGTTAATTAATTATAAAAAAATATCCAGTCTTGCAATTCTTCATAATACCATCATGGTATATCTATACAATGTTATAGTATCACTGAGAATGAACGATCCTTTAGAAATACACCATACTCATCCAATTTATCTCTTTCAACTTGGATCCCATGAAGCAAACCTTGAAAAGTTTTAACATAAGCAGGAGGGATTTGCATATTTTCATATAATGTCACGGTATCACTAAAGATTGAGCAGTCTTTCAGGGATACACTCCTTAATCATGCATGATACCATCACAATATATTCATATACTGCCATAGTATCTTATGTGTGAAACACCTATGAATTCATAATTGGGTATGGAATGTAATTATTTTTGGCCAATTAGTTATTTCGGATAATCAGTATGAAATGATCCATTTTGATATCATTAGTTTAGTTTTTGGTCTATTTTGTGTATTTTTTCTTTAATTTTTACTCTTCAACAATTTAAATAATTAAAAATTGGTTGAAAATATTTTTGATACTGAAAAGAAAATATCTCAGGATACAAATTATGTCTTATAAGGCAAAAAAGAGTTTTAAGTCACAATTCGCAAGGCACAAGTTATGTCTTACAAGACATAAATTCAGTTTCAGAATGTTATACTTTAACAAGTTCACAACCAAAAGTCATGTCTTGTAAGTCATAACTTAGTTTCTGTAGAACTTATGCCTACAGAGGTATAAGTTCAATTTCATAATGCACAAAGTTATGCCTTAAGAAGCATAACTTAATCCTACTAAACTTTTGTTGGACAAGGCAAAAAATCACTAAACTTATATCTTGTGAATTATATACTACATAATTTATGTCAGACAAGACAAATAAGTTGTCTTAACTTTTGTCTTGCGAAATTAATTCATAGTTAACGATACGATGATTCATAATTTTTCATTAAATGAGAAGCAGAGGCAAAATTAAAGACTATTGATTTAAAGGGCAAAAATTAAAGACCACCTCGTAATAGGGGTAATTCATACAAAAATTTGTTGAGGAATTGGATTGCTCCCATAAAATTTTGAGTTTTAGTCGATCAGATTCATTATTTGCTTTTATAATCGATATATATATGTTACATATTTGCCAAAGATGACCTACGTACTTTCCTAAAAGATATCTGTATAAAAATTTTAAATTCTTTTCCAGTACATATTTTTACTTAGGGTATATGTGCTATTTGGAAATGTAGTCTGTATGAGCTAGCTTATTATAATTGTCGATTCTAAATTTGAATAAAAAAAAAAAATAGCAACAAATTAACAGTTAATATAAAATTAATTAATTTATGATTTGAATATGTGAAGACTCGTATATTATTCGAAATTGATGCAAATAGCAATAATAGTAGTAATAGTTGTTGTATGTGCAATTTGGCATTTCAACGAGTTTATGATCAGTCTAGAAATATCTGTTTAGTTTCTCCTCAACTTGGTAAGGGGCAAGTAGGCCAACTTGGTTTACTTTGGCCCAGCAGTCATGTTAAGCATCGTTCCTTTTTTTTTTTTTTTTTTTCCTGTCTCGTTAAATCTTATTAATTGCTTAGACCACGTGATACGTGCTTCCATATATATATATATTTTATATATATATATATATATTCTATTTCTTTATTATTTTTTTATTTGAATTTATTTAACTAATTTAATTTAATATGAAATTTAAATTATTTCAATAAAATTGTTTTTTCAACTCCCTTTCCATTTCTAAAATTGTAATATAAGTACATCAAGAGTGATTGTTATTTCAAATATTCTTTATAAAATGCATAATGTAATATAATTTAATCTTCAATTTTTGGCTTCATTTGTTTGCATTTAAGAAGGTCTAAATCTAAATGGTTTTGATTTTAGATCATTAAATACATTTGTTTTTATTAAGATTTAATTACCTTTTGGTCTGAATAAGTCTTAATCATTATAATTTGAAACAAAGTTTTAATATCATTAAGAGATATGTTTGTGCTCATAATTTTCACAGTCACTCTGTTCAAAATCATTTATCACCATCATCACTATTACCATCGTCAACCACCTCTACCACCATTGTCAACAGTCATTATTATCACCAATTACCCTTGACATCACAATAACCAATGACAACCGTCATTGGTGTTAACCACTATCATCAATCCTTACTACCAGCCACCTTTACCATCACAATAAGCATCGCCACCAGCCACCAATCATCACCAAAACATCGTCAACCACCACGCATTTTTCAGCCACCAACATTAACACCTCCAACTACTAAAATCAACTAACTTTACCATCACAACCACCACTACCAACCATCATCATCATCTCAGTCACACAATGCTAACTAACTCTATCATTACAATTACCATCACTATCACCATGACAATTACTAACCACTAACACCAATCATTACCACAATCATCACTAAAAATCATCTCCCACCATCACTAATGAACATAAATATTTATTTTTTATCAGATAATAAATTTATCTATTAAATTAATATTTAATTATTTTTTATTTAAATTATATATTTACTATATTTACAAATAAATAAAATATGCATATTCAAATATTGAAAAACAAACAGTCTTAACCATTTAATATTTAAATCTGTATATAATATTTTATCATTCAAATATGTATTTAGATCCAAATAGTTCAATCTTAATAAAAATAAATAATGCCCAATTCTAAAAATTTTAAATACAAAGAAAGTATTTGAAATCTAAGGCTAAATGCCTACTTAAACAAATTTCTACGATTTTTATTTTTTTTTAAAAATTTTAGCATTAAATCAAATAATTTTACATAAATTAAAATTAAAAAAGCATAAAAATATATTTAGATTAATTTATTTTTAATATTTATTTATAATTTAAAATAATAAAAATATTAAAAATTCTAATTTATAACTTTTAACTGGAAAAGAGGCCACACAAAACCTGCCTTAAATCAACAGTCAAACGAAATTGAGGTGTAAAATGGCTCATGATTGGTCTTAAAAAGACAGCGCGTGAGTTATAAAGCCGCCGTAATATGAAAGGAAAGAGTTAGGAAGTAGGTAGGCGCGTGTTTATTTCATCATCCAAAACTCGACAAAAGATATATTAAAAAACTAAAAAGCAATCGTCCAAAACATTATCCACAAACGCAACAGATCCAACATATCCAATTCAGCATCTTACGTGTCATCCACCGTTAGATTCCTCCACGTGTCACTTTTGACCACTATCGCAGCCGTTCCCACTAGCCGAAAACCGAACCTTCCCGAATTTGTGCCCCGTCACGCATTTTATCCAAAACACCTCACGTGACTCCAGCGCACTCTACATTACAATTTTACAAGACCCTCTAATTGACACGTGTTATTTTTTCTTTTTTGAATAATATAGTCGGAGCTTCATTTTATTTATATTGTTATTTATATAAGTAATTAAAATTATCAAGGGAAGTAGTAAAAACGAACATTGATTTCTCTTCTCTTCTTCATTCATAGAGCTTAAGATATTTAGGTTGGACCAAAATATGGTTCAATTGATGAGAACCGCCATGGAAGAGTCGCCGGAGTTTCAGTGGCATAAGGGGAAAACGGCGTCGGTGAAGCTGGAATTCGAGGATGCTTTGGATGAAGCACACGGCCCACTCAACAAGCGATCAAAACTTTCCTCTTCTCTCCAAGTCCGTTCTCTTCTCTTTTGCCTTTTTTTTTTCTTTACATATTCACAAATTTCCTACACATGCTTTTTGCTAATTTTGTTTGTGCTTGGATTGAGAGTGTGTAAATATAGAAAGGTGTAGCAGATCAAAGTGATAAAGTTTAATACTACAAATAAGGGCAATTAATAGGATGTTAAGATTAAAGATTTAAGTTAATTAATTGAGCAGGTGACTTACCATTTACTATAGATTATCAATCAATGCTTATTAAATAGAGTTACTTGCAGTTTCCTGTTAAGTTACTTGATGGTGTAAATAAGTCTTACACAGTCCGTGCTTAGAACTTAAACTCAAAAGATTTAGGATTTAAAGAGTGAGTATTTATATAGAAGATGTAACAGATCAAAGAGGTGTGTCAGTTTATTGGTTGAATTGGGTATAAGTAGTAGAGTTATGTTTATTGATAGATTATTACTAGCTAGCCTTTCTATACTGCTTCCGAAGTTTATTGTATGATTAGCTTATCTGAGTGGGTGATTGTTTTTCCTACAGCAGCAATTGGTTGTAGGATCTGATGGTTTCCCAGTACCACCTTCGCAGTACAACCCGCTGGATGAGCCTAGTCCATTAGGTTTGAGGCTGAGGAAGAGCCCATCACTGTTGGATTTGATCCAGATGAAGCTTTCTCAGGGGAACAGCCCCAAGGCGAGAAATCATGGGATGAAGGAGCAGAAGGGGAACTCTGGAACTATTGAAAAGCTCAAGGCCTCAAACTTTCCTGCCACAGTTCTGAGAATTGGGAGCTGGGAGGTAATATTGATGTTTTTAGTTTTTAGGTATAATTTGTAATCTTAATCTACAAATTGCAGTTTAGAAGTGCTAGAAGTGATTGGAACTCTGTTGTGTCTGCAGTATAAGTCAAGATATGAAGGGGATCTAGTGGCAAAATGTTACTTTGCAAAGCATAAACTTGTTTGGGAAGTCCTTGACGGTGGTCTCAAGAATAAGATAGAAATCCAGTGGTCGGACATTATGGGTTTGAAGGCAAGTTATCCTGATGATGGACCTGGAACTTTAGATGTAGTGGTAAGTGGTGATGGGCCATCTCTTTTGTTGTTATCATTCTGAAACAATTTCCTGCCACTGAATTGGCGAATGTACTTCCGCAGTACTTTAATTATTACTCTAAAGGTGATGAAAATACTAAAGGGTTTCTTATGTTGCAGCTATCAAGACAACCTCTATTCTTCAGGGAGACGAATCCACAACCTAGGAAACACACTCTCTGGCAAGCAACATCTGATTTTACTGGAGGGCAGGCTGGTATACACAAGTATGTTTCTGGTCTTATTTTTACTTGTTTGCAATTTATTTTTGCTCAGTTTATGCACCAGCACTCATAGTAGTTGCCTTTACTAATTTGACCTTGTTTTCTTGGGACGCTGATTCCTCAAGTATTCAGCCGTTGCCTTTTTTTAATAGCCGTGGGGTTCGTGTTACCTGCTACCTCTCACCAGCCCACAAGTACTCATCAATTGCCTTTTTTAAATAACCAGGTGTCTGGATTACCTGGTAGATTCCACCAATACAGATACTAGGTTATTCTGTCTCCAAGACTTGGACAGTTAGGAAAATTACCTGGTGTTTGTGCCTCAGCTTGGACTTAAACCTGAGACTTCATGGTTCCCGACACCTTATTGACCGCTCTCATTGACCGCTAGACCACAACCTCACGTACCTAATCTGTTGCTTATTCTACCCATTTGCTAGAAGTGTGTACACATGCGTGCGTGAATGAAAATTCTGTCCTAAAGTGAGTCATTCTTGCTATATTTAGAGTTCTCAGAGCTTTGCGGTTTATCACGACCTTCTTTGGTGTTTCCACCCTCTTAATATCTTGAAATTTCTCCGGTAGCATTGTTCTACCTCTATTTACTCTATAAAGTTAGAAATTATCTTCTTTTATGGTGTAGTGACTGTATTTTGCATGTGATCAACACTGGGTAGATAAAGATTTTCACTTTTTCTTTTGTTTATTTGTTGAATATCTCTTAAGAGCATTATTAGGAATTGAAACGTTGAGTTTGTCCTTAGCAAGTTCCTAGGATACCAGGGCACTAGAGGGTTTAGGGAAAATGACTAAAAGGATGCCTAAACTATGACTGGATTTGCTGTAACAAATCTAAATTTTGCGGGAAACCTATTACTCCCCTGGACTATTTTGAACTAAAATATATACCTCTCTAGATGGTGAGGTGTCACAGAGGGTGTAGTTCACTCTCTTTGAGAGTGAGAAATAGAAACAAATTAAAATATTTCAAAAATATTTTTCTCAATATGTTTATCATTAAATATATATATATTATTTAATTCTTTTTCTTAATCTTCAACCTATAAATCATTAACAATACCTTTTCAGAAATATCAAGCAAAAACGGCATTAAAATGGATTATTCATGAATTGGGTTTTGAAAAGACTGAATTTTATAAATTAGGATCTAACCAGGAAAAATGGCATTATGTAAATTTTATGAAAAAATAAACTTCTGTGGATCTAAAGACTCTTACCACATTGAAATATACTCATTCCCACAAAGTGCAGCCTGATTTGACCGTCCATTTAAAGGTCAAGTGGAGTGTCTCTATCAGAATTAATGGAGGTCTAGAGCCAAATTTTTCTCTAAAAAATTATCAATCTTTCCCGCTAGTTACCCATCACCAGAAAACTTTCATTAAAGCACCGCTAAAGCCATCATCAAACCAAAATTATCAGCTTTATTGTACCACAGAGAAACTGCTATCAAACTATCACCTGTTCAAATTTTCCCCAAAAATTAATCTTCAGTCCAAATTAGCAATAACAAAACTAAAATAAAGGAATAAAAATGTAAGGTATAAGATTAAAAAATAGAATACAAAAGAGAGAATGAGAAGTCAATATGATTTCTGGATTTTCGCTGGAAAAAACAAAGGGAGGGATTTTTAAGCAAAGGAGGAAAATGCTGGTGAATAAGAAAATTACTAGAAAAATATTTTTAAATTGTGATATATACAAGTGCTGATGAGTGTACATTACCCGGTTAACTCAAATTTTGGACATCTAACGAGGTATATATGTTAGTTCAAAATAGTTCAGCGGGTAATAGTAGTTTAGGTGTTATTTTAGCCACATTTTCTCCCAGGATTTATATGCATAAATTTTTTTTTTCCCTTTTATAAAAAGTAGTTACAACTGTATTACAGCTTGAATACTACAAGCGAAGATCTTTTACACAAGAACTGAAGTCTTCATGGTCTCTCTGGCCGTGAGAGATTATGAAGTAGAAATTATCCGAGGCTTTATAAATTATACAAATTCGTCAATCTGTTTAAAAAGATTGTTCAATTCATTCCACGAGGGAAAGTATGGAATCCGACTATATCACCTCACTTTTCCATTTTCATCTGGATTTATGTTTCTTCTTCTAATTTAGCCCAAATTTAATGTCCCACAGTTTGTGTTTAGAGGGCGTTAGTGGGGTCATTTCAGCTGCATTCTCGTAGCATACAAGTAGAATTACAAGAGGCTACATAGAGGAGGACCAGAGAAAGTTTAGATCCTCTCAAGTCCGCATAGTATGACCCATACTTTTGATGATTTGACACTATTGAAAACTAATTCCTCCCAAGTATCATCATAGGTTTCTGATAATGTGTAAAAGAAATGCATAAACAAATAATGCAAAATGGCATACTTTATATTTTAATCGGCCAAGAATTAGGTGTAATATCAGTATTTGTAAGAAGTTTCAATGGTTGATTCACAATTTTAATGTCTATGTAATAAGCTTTCTTTTCTCCTTCGATTATAATCTACCTATATAATAACCTAATGTTGGCCTGATTCATGTTGGCTAAAGTGAATTCGATGAGACTAAAAGGTAATATATTTTCTCCAATATTTGATGGTTTAGGGTCCCCTTTCTGTAAAAAACAAAACAAAATAATAAATGGGTCTTGGAATCTGCCTCTCCCTTGAGGCTGGGATAAACCTCAGCTGCAGCCCCTAACCCCCATTTTTTGGGGTAGCAGTCGTCCGGATTGGCCTTCTTTCATTTACTTATAACTAGTTGTATGAACTTGACATGATGGTACTGCTGTTTCTTGGCATTCTTAATAAGGCGTTAGACCTATTTGGGCTTGCAATTCTGGCATTTCCTTTATTATTTTGTCAATGTGGTTTACTTTTGATGTTAAAACTCCTCCTCCATTCTTAGTTGTTTTTTTCATTTGTTTGTAGGCGACATTACTTACAGTGTGCACAAGGCTTGTTAGGAAAGCATTTTGAAAAGCTTATTCAATGCGATCCCCGTCTTAACTTCCTAAGTCGACAACCAGAGATTACACTGGATTCTTCACATTTCGAATCCAGAATTTCAGTATTTGAAGAGCCAAATGTATCCGACTCGGAAGTTTACCTGAATAATGAGAGAAGTACCACCTTTCTGAACTTGCATGGTGCCGCTTCACCTTCAGGAGTCCATTGTTCTTCTTCAAATGAAGAGCAAGATTTTATTAGTAGACGATTGGAAAACATTCATCCAGAAACACCTTCACCATGCTCAGGTAAATTATATATTAATGCTCTCTTGGACACTGAGCTTTTCGAGAAGTTCGATTCTTCTGCTTGGTGCATCATATTCTTTTCTTCTTTATTTATCTTAATTTTATGTTCCTTGGTGGAAGGAGTGTTCTGGTGGTTCCTTTTCTGCTGCTACAGTTTTCATTCGTTTGTTGAAATTAGTTTTTAAGCATATCTTGAGAATATTTAAGCATATCTTGAGAATATTTAAGCAATTGTGGTAATCAAGACCATCGACAGATCCAAATTACTACAGTCCAGGCTTTATTGCTTGTGCATAATCGCGATGTACCAGCTGATCCTGAATCAGTATAATTGCTTTTCCAAATATTAATGTCTGTTGTTAAGGCTTGCTGTTCGTGAATTGTCTTTTAATTAGTTGTACTGTCATTTAACCTGCAGTGATGGATACAAGGGCAATTCAAGATGTTATGAGTAGAGATATGGAGCAATTGAAAGCTTTTGCTAACCTAGATCAGCTCCGAGTGCCTGGTCTTCATCCTTCCATGTCGATGAAAGATTTAGTGAGCCACTTTGAACAACGTCTCTCTGAGCAGGGAACGTCTGAAGTTATGAACCTGTCCAGTGATGAACGGCAAAGCTTGCAGATTCTGGAAGACATCTCGAGGTGCTTGTTAAGTGACACTCAAAATATGCCAGCATCAGATGAGAAATCCCTCATGGCAAGAGTCAATTCTCTGTGCTGTCTTCTTCAGAAGGATCCTGCAATAGATCATAAGAGTGAGAATTATGGTGATGTTGCAGTTGGAGGGAAGAGAAGTGATGAATTGATCAGTTTCTTTCCCACAGCAACAAGTGGAAAGAAGGTTGAAGATCCTCCTCCTACATTAGAGGATAAATCAAATGATCCAGCTCCGTCAATGTCAAGAAAAGACTCGATAGGGGATCTGTTACTGAATCTGCCAAGAATTGCATCGCTGCCTCAGTTTTTGTTCAATATCTATGAAGATTCCGATTACCAAGCTAGATAGAATCTGCTTAGTTTATGACCATTCAGAAAAGATGGCTAAGTTACTTTTGTATATAGCAGGTATAGCGTCCTCCAAGACACTGTTAGCTGCAGTGTCTAGTACTCTAGTTTAGTATTTGACTTGTAATCAAAGCCCTTCTTAGATGTTGTGCAGTTCGTATATAATCATCTTCTGTTCTAGTTTGTGCAATATACAGTACTCTCCAATTCGTCTGACTAGTTTCTCAGTGACATTATTTTCATCATTTTGCATTAAAATTTCAGTGGAGATGCTGGGGTCGGTCCATCAATTTGGGCCAACTTGATCCACTCTCCAGAAATCTCAAGTGAGGAAATCTTAGGAGAGCCGCCACTAACAAAGATGCATCTAACTGGTGTTTCAACAAACAGGATTTTACTTGGAACAAGATAGCTTTGTAATCTCGTATCAAAAACTTTGGCTGTTTGGCAAAAAGGCTAAAGGGTGATAGCGAAATTTCTAATCAACTGATTTCAAATGAACTTGAATCTTGATAGCAAGATTATAAGTAGTTGAAAGCCAGATTTCAAATGAAACTTGAATCTTGATCGCAAGATTTTGAATCTACTTATCGTTCATAGCGAGATTTCGAATCAACTTACAGTATATTTTAATACAACTATCGATTTGTACTGTTGCCATTCACAATAAAATGCGTAATATTGTTGAGAGATGGAGACGAGCCGAAATGTAAGAAGGTTTGAGGACATGGTCCACTTAGCCCATCACACTATTAGATCAAATGAAAGGAAGTACCAACATACTAGCATCTTACACAAAGGAGTAGTTTTTTTAAACAGTAAATAATATTGCGAAATACACTGGCGGCATTCGCAGATATACATCTATTTTACATCTTGAAAGCACAACAACAACAATATCCTTCTTCTATGTCTGTCCTATTATTGTCTAAACGAAATCTACAAAAGAATAAAGAAACCAACTAATTACGAATCACCTGTACCGTCGTCATCAATATCATCGTTCTCCTGAATCATGTTCATAAGCACATTTATCTGGCTTTGCAACATAGCATTTTGCCTCTCTACATCGGCGCGCTTGCTTCTTTCTTCAAGCAGCTGTATTTGCAGATGTTCCAGGCATTGAGCATCTGCTTCTAACTGTTCGTTCAGACCATCGATTTCACGATCCTGCACCATTATCACATGCTTACTGTTTTTGTTGAATTTAAACTGGGCAAAAACAGGCCACAAAGATTAGAAAGCAAACAAATGGTAATTTTGAGAACATCACCTTTCTATTCATTTCCTGTAGAGCAATTCTTCGCATACTTTCAACAACGTCCACATTTACAAGCTTCCGTCTCTTTCCAGCAAGCCAACCTTTGGGGTAGCATGCAGCATCAAAGTCTGGTGGTGGTAGCAAGGTTTCAGTTGACGGCCTTCGACCATTTGCGTTATTAACCGGTTCCAATGGTTCAAATAGCGCCTTTCTACGCTCGGAAAGTTCAGTAGAGGGCTGGGATTCCTGCATCTTTTCATCAACTGAAGATTCTTCTTGCTTTTGAGGTGTTTCATCAGCTTTAGCAGTTACTTGGTTGTCCATGTTCTTCACACTGCCTACTAGGTGAAGTATTTTCTCAGCATGAAGAATGTATAATACAAAATATGAATTGCGTGAACTGTGTGTAGATTGGGCTTATAGTCATCACTCTATTATCTTTGCGGAGCATGACATGCAATAGGACTATAATTTCAAAAGCATATTCTCCAAAAGATCATCACAACTATAGTATGTTCAGAAATTGTTGACTGGTTCAAGTTCAAATTTCACGAGCCACTCTTGTGTACATAAACAATATATTCCGAAAGCCAATCCGAGACACTGGTATTATAGCATTTTAATCGGTTACTTTCCCTTGCTCCATTGCTCCTCTTTCCCTGATTTTTAGAGATTTAACAAAAGTGGTACAAAGATTTGACAAAGGTCCGATATGCCTAGCCCATCATTTAAATAACATGTTGCTGGAAATGCTACTCCAACTTAGAAAACTTCCACATACAAAACTCAAGAGCTCACTAACTACTAATCTTCTCCGGTTGATCAGGGAAGAAACAAGTCTTCTATTTGACAATCATTCTGGAAAACACTGTTAAACAAGAGGCGAATTCAGAATTTAAATTTTTTGGGTTCGAGTTTGAGATTGTACCTCAACCCATTTGTTTTGAGCTCTGTAATTATGGATGATTATATAGTCTTTGTGTAGTCTTTTTTTAAATATAATATATTACCTTTCTCAGAAAGAAAGAAAAAAGGATCCTTTTTTCTTTTTAATCGGACAATTCACAGCTAACGTCTTTCTAAAGCTGTATAAGTCATCTCCAAACGCACCTTGAAGAATTTCCAAATAAATTAAAGGTCCACTAAGGGGAAACAAACATGTGTAGATTTAAACAAAAATGAATACAAAGTCAACAATGCAGCAGGGCCAGGCCCAGGCCCAGTCACCACAAGATTCGTGTGGAAAAGAGTAGCCTTTCAAATATAAAATATGATTACGGGGCAAATTCCTGCAATTTTGCAGAAGAACCATGTAATGAATTTAATACTCATTTCAACGGTATACTAAAAATAATTGTTTCAGATATCTTTTTTATTCAAAGATCAAACTTAGCAATGACGTGTCGGCAAAGTCGTCACCGAATTTATCCTCTACCCCCAACCTCCTATGTCCCAACAATCAAAGAAGATTTCCGATCAAACCATTCTCCATAGCTTACAACACAATAGTTTTGGTCCAAATTCTGTATTTTGTCTTAAGAAAATTCATTGTATATATGTACTATTTTTATTTTTTTTTAAATTTAGAATGATGACTAGAATCCCAAAACTCATAAATTTCAAATCCCTGTGTTTCCTAGTCATTTACAGAAAGAGATCTAGCACTGTACTGCAAGCAACCCACAACGAATCGACTCCATTTTCAAACTTAATCCCCTCAATAAATCACTGTAGATACATGCAATCAACAAGCTTATATACTAGTAGTAATATTCAGTTGATCGAAATTAATTGACCGAGAAAATAAATATATATATTCAACGCAAAGGGGAAGAGAAGAGAAGAAGTACCAGATCGTTTCCTAGACTTCCATAAAACAGGAGTTGAAGAAACTGGTGAAAATCCCTCAAGAATTCCTTCCATCTTCTGCTCCATATATAACTTTCAAAAACAGAGAGATAAATAAAGGAAAAATCTTATCCTTTTTCTTCTTTGAAAGAAAAAAAATTGTCTAAGCTACAAAAAGAAAGAGAGAGAGAATTGATAGCGTAAGAATGGAACTTAGTGTTGGTTGTCGTTGTAGGTGTGAGCAAGAAACGTTTATTACCCACCTATTTCAATACAAGTATTTGAGGCCCCTTTTTTGGAACAAATAGAGAAGATATGGTTTGGAAAGAAGCATAGAGGGTGACGAATTCATCAACGGACCTGATTTTGTTGTTCTTTTGTTTTCGACGGTGATGTTTGGTTTCTTGTTTCGTGTTCCTAATCCATGCCGGACCCCACACCTGGGTTTTTCTTTTTTGGTTTCGAGTTGGGACAAAATTGTTACCTGGGTTTTTGTGATTTCTCTTAAAACACCCGTCGTCAACGGAGTCCAACAATTTAACCAAAAGGAATTAAAGTTTTTGTTTGAGGATAATTTTAAATTTTTATTATTTAAATAAAATTAAATAAAAATATTATAATATTTTTTAAAAAATTCACATGACAAAAGAATTTCTTTAATGCATAAATTCGCCTAAAAGACAGAAATTTATATTATTAAAATATAAATTAAATTTCTATTCAAGACACAAATTTAATAGACAGAAGGTTATGCTATTGAACATCTGTCTTGAGTCACAAGTTTCTTATTGAATTTATGGCCCAAAACATAAATTTGTATCAATACATAAGTTCATACTATTTAATTTATGTCATGAAATATAAATCAAGCAAATATTTATGTCTTGCAAATCTTTTCTTGTCTTGCTAATATTTTTAGATTTTTTGCTGTTAATGTTATTTCTAATTTTTTTTATTACTTAAATATTAAAAAATAAAAATTAAAGATCATCTCAATATAAGAGTATTTGTGCGAATTAGCCAAAGGAATATGCTAGTCTACTCTCCATGGTTTGCTTCGGGGAGGGAGATGGACTGGGCCTGCTTGTCAGGTCCTTTAACCCAAGATGATGCATTGGCCTTGGGCCTTCTTATTCTCTTTGCTTATTTTGGATTGACGTGTACGGAAGGTGTGTTAAAGTAATGAGAAGAACTCCTAAAATTGAAACAAGGGAATATAATAAACTAAGAATTTGGGTCCTGTCATATCTCGGGGCTTCGTCTGAGATAGATTTTCTGGCCGGGGGGCCGCGTCTATCTCTCTCAACAATTTAATTATGCACCCCACACCACATTATCCGTCTGACAAGGAAAGCTTTGGAGCAATAATAAAATCATATAAACACAAATTCGTATAATAAAATCAATCACTGATGCTTGTGAATATCACACTCCTTGAGATGTGATGGTCCTTTCCTGAAAAATACTTTGGGATCGGGCCACTACCACCGTATAGAAATTAAAGCCACACAACGAGGAGGAAAGAATAGCATATGATATGAATTCATCATCTTAACTGACGCTCCTATTATATATTCAGAAACTGTTCCTCCGTCAAGAGTCATTGTATACCTTGCAAGTTCCCAGTTTAATTGTTCCCTCATTCACAATGCTTAGTTTAGCTATATATGTAACTTCACATAATCTCTACCCATGAGGAGGGGGCCCTATTTGTCACCCCACCCTCCTATATGTACAGTTCCACGAACTATACCCTAATTCCTTTACAAAAAAAAAACAATGGGAGCACTTTCATGCCAAAATTACAAAATTTAAGCCCCCCTCCCAAAACAATTTTGAGGAAAACCAACACCACTATGTTTCACCTAAAGCGCAAGGTATGCAAGGAGGATCTTTTGACTGGTCTGGTGGTGTGATAATCTGCAGGCAGTGGTCATGAAATACATGCCCGCATGGAAGAACAGCAACGGCTGGTGGAATAGCAGGCCGAGTAAAAGGGCCTTCAGGATTGAACGCCACATCCCTCTTGCATAACCGGCACTTCTCTCCAACGGGTTGACCTGGTTCCTCCAATCCTGCTAAAAAATTCCAACCCATTATCACTATGCTGTAAAAAATGAGTACATTATTTATATCTTCGCACAGAAATACAAACAATAAATATTCACTCTTACGACTTGAAATACAATCAAAGGGAGAAAGCGGCTGAGCGTATGTATGGCTGTCCACAATGCGCTGTTTCTAACTACAAACTTTCAGTTAAAATTATGAAGAGAAGATCCGGTTCAAGTCATTCATACAAGGGAGCAAGCGGCTGGGTGTTTGGCTGTCCACAATGGTCTGTTTCTTACTAAAACTCTCAGTTAAAATTATGAAGAGAAGACCCGGTGTTCGAGTCATTCATAGCTCCAAAATAGCAAAACTGAATCACACTCTCTATGAAAATAGATGGGAGTATATAAAACACTCAACATGTGACAAAGCTAAGTTGGCATCCATGACACGGTTCGAAGAACATCTAAATACTGATGTTCTTCTTTAGCACAAATGATTTATACATCAAAAGAGCTGCACCAGTATATGCACCAGATTCTCTCAACTCATGTAGGGTGGGTTGCCTGCAGCTATGACGGAGAAACATAGGTTGATCTTTTGGTGTCACCTTTTGGGTGTTGTGTACATAATGTTTATGAAATCGAAAAGGAAGTAAATTACTGAAAAAATGCAGTGCTGTGTACATAATGTGTTTATATAATTCACATAACAGTTCAAGAAACTTTGCACTTGTTTTGATGTAATGACTTCACAATTCAACTACTAAAATACATATCATACGACACATTTATTAGTGTAACTAAGCACTTGTACCCATCCATATTCCGAATCCTATAATTTAGATGACAAATCCAACATATAAATACATATTGTACTGTATACCTGCACCTGGGCTGTCCATGTAACTTAGGTCTTAGCCACACGAGGAGAATGAGGCAAAAGACCTCTTGAGAGTTGAAAGTCTTGAATAAAGTATCTTTAAGTAAGTTAAAGATAATTAAGTGCATCGGGGATAATGTTTAAAACATTGGGGGCCAAGTATTATAAAACATCTGAAAATTTCACATAACCCGTTTCAAATAATGAAATTCCAAATTTTGGTTCCCTCTCTTCTCTCACTCTATCTTCTCTCTCCTTCTCTCTTTGTTCATCCTCCTTCCTACTTTTCTCCTTACTTTATCTTCTCTACAATTTCTTCATTTTCTCCTTCTCTTCTTCTGTGTTCTCGTCTTTCTCTTCTTCTTGTTTTTGTAATTCTTGTGAAGATTTGTGAAAAAAAATTTGTAACACTAGAGGGGATTATGCAGCCCGTCCAAAACAGCCAAGAATTATTTAAATAACTTGAGAACAATTTCAGGCTGTTTAATTGAAAATCAGGAAGTTGTTTAGATATCCTGAGAATTATTTAAACCACTAGGAAATATTTAAACACCCATTAGTTACTTGGAGGCAGAGGACGAGGAGAAGGCTGGTGCCGAAGGATGGGGCAGAAGAGAGTGGGAGAGGGATAGAGTAGGGAGAAATTGTGTAAATAAGAAAATACTGGGGTTCTCAAAATATGTTTCATTAACACATTAAAAAAGAGACCTTCCCATTTCTTAAGACTTGAATCTTTGACACTCAAATACAAGACTCAAAAGTCTCTTATAAGTTTTTGCTTCTAGTCACATCTATGGTGTCAAAACTTGTAATTTGTTGCGACACAACAATGATGTAGTATTCGACATAAATAATGCAGCGATGAGTGATTCAAGCCCAGAGTAGGAGACAAAAAAACTGGCATTCCCCTATGAACTCATGGAAATGCCAAAAAACAATCAAGTTGTATACATATCCGTGGTGAAGAAACAGATGTATATTGTTTCCTAGACCTACGAAACAAACCACGTGAAAAGGGAAAGCACCAGAAACAGTATCTTGTATATCAAAGGCTAACAAACTACATTACAAAAATACAGAAAATAGAAGCATGTGAGAAGCTTGAGATACCTTGCCCCTTTGCACGGCGAGAAGGAAGAGAAGGAGAAGATACAGGAACTGGAGCATTAGTGATTGGCCTCTGATGTGCTATCAGCTGTTGATTGCTATGTTGAGCCAGTGTTCTCCTTCGCTGAAGCATCGGAGCAGTTGGAGGGGCTCCACTTGCTCTTCTTTTAAGGGAAGTGCGGCCATGAATATATGAAGCCTGAGGGGCCACATCAATCTTTGAAATTGGAACGCCATGACCTTGGTGTAGCAAATGTAACGAGAGCACAAATCAGGAATCAGCACATTTTGGTTCTAAAATATGCATGCAACCAAAGATGCAAAAGAGAGATATTGTCAATGAAATAGCAACACTAGAGAGTTCCTTATATTGGGTTTTGTGGCATACCAGCATGATATGGGAGTCCATTAACATTGTAGTTGGCTGGTGAACCACCCTGAAGCCGACCTAGATGACATCAGAACAATCTCTTCAGATGTTACATAGAGGTGTAAAATGTGCATGCCACCAAAGATGCAAAAGATAGATACGGTCAATGAAATAGCAACACCAGAGAGTTCCTTAGATTGGGTTTTGTGGCATACCAGCATGATACAGGAGTCCACTAACATTGTAGTTGGATGGTGAACCACCCTGAGGCCGACCTAGATGACATCAGAACAATCTCTTCAGAGGTTACATAGAGGTCAGATTACTCCGAATACATAGAAAAGAAAACTGGAGCATTTATCTGATAAGAACAAAGTTAGTAGATACCCATAGCCAAAGGGGGTTGAAGAAGTTCAGCTGGGTTCATATTAGGTCCATGATCTTGAGACTGATATGAGTTACCTACAAGTGATTGCCAAAGAAGAAAACATAAAATGAGAAAAGCACCAAACGAAAAGTACAATGTGAACTCAAGCTCTGCAATGTTCTAAAATTTCTGAGATACATGGATTCATTTAAGAGTATGTATCCAGTATGGGATAGTGGAAGTATCTGGAAGGGGTGCATCCTTTTTTAGTGTATTCAATACCTACACCCATTCTACATGAGTACATCAAAGCATATCAAAGATCCATGTAACACCACCGAATCTGCCACACTATTTCAAAAAGTCCAAATTGGTATAAATAAAGTCAACCACTTTGGCTAAAGGACATAATCATCATCCTCATTTCTAATTATCATCTTCCACTTTATTTTTCTAAGCTTAATCAGAGACCATTATAATTCACTTTACAGTGCCTGACTAAAGATTTCATGGAAACTTAACATATTTCTCGATTCTTTTTTTCGTTTTGAAAGGTTAGCTATTTTTCTGGCTTCTTTTTCATCCTATAAACTCATTTTTAAAAATGAAGTGACACCCTCTTCATTGAAAATACATATGCAATCCAAAATAGTTCCGACATGATTTACCCGTTCTAATTTGCTGGATGCCACCCGTCCCAGCAAGAACACCTTCTTGAGTAGCTTGAGAAATAGCCCCGTCATTAAGCTGGACACCTAACCTCTTAGGAAATTGATTGCCGGGGGCAGGTTGGATGCCACTCCATCCCGCATTTTGAGCTCTCATTCCTTCAGGAAATAGGTTATTCGCCCAAGGACGAGGAACATTAACAAAAGATTGCTGACCTGAAGAAATTTGATTGTAGCAGAGTTAGGCACCACAGTAAGTCAACAACCAGCAGCTGAAGTAGACTAAGAGGCAATTTATAGAATCCATGAGGACAAGAGTAAAAGTATATAAGAGAAACTCAAAATACCCGTGCATGTAGCCGTGAAATGAAAAAGGAGAACACCTAATCAAACTCACATGTTGATAGCTCACATCCTCTCACCCTATTCATGAAAAATTTGGCTATAGAGTCTTAGGCAGAACCAACTTTATGACCTTATATAGGCCTATAATTTGTCAACACATCAGATCAGCTATTTTACAACCCATATACACAACTCTGCAAAAGATAGTACTCGGTCAGCTACAAGACCACCAAGAAATAGAGTGCACAATTACAACCTCATCAACCCCCCACTTCCATAGAAGAAGTTGAATGCCATCAATGTTTCAATTTATGTCTTTTACTTTCATTTTAGTTTGTTTCAGAAAAAAATTAATATGTAGCAAGTAACCATATTCCAACATTCCATTTTACTCATAATGATAGCAAGTAACCATACTCCAACTTCCCATTTTACTCATAATGACACTTTCTAATAGGAATGACGTGACATATTTAACACTACAAGATTCAAAAGGTATTTTTGGTATGTCTACACACCTTCGATTTAAGATTACAAGATTGAGAAGCTTTCTTTGCATTCTTAAATCTTCGTGTCCAATCAAAATAGACACACAAATGAATTGTCTTTTGCTATTATGTTTTTGGTGTAAACAAATATATTCAGATGACAGTGCTACTACCATTGATGTTCTGGCCTCAATGTAGAGGTAGATCAGTATAGCTACTGGATTACATCTGTACATATAGTTTCAGCACAATCCATGTACTGTTTTGTTCACGTATATGAATATATATATAAATAGTTACCAATTTAAAAGAAATACACACACAAAATGCTAACAACTTAGATACCATGACTGATGAAGATTTTACACATACAATTAAAACCGAATGACTGAAATGGAGAAGTATTACGGAGTGTTATGTGATAGAATAATGACTACCAAAGTGAAAGGTAAGTTTTATAGAACTGTTCTAAGACTAGCAACTGCCACTTAAGTCCAACATATTCACAGGATGTGTTGCAGAAATCCGGATGCTTTGAAAGATGTGCAATCATACAAAATTAGATAAATGCCCACATTCGCCAAAAGGTCCAATAGCACCAAATTGAGGATACAATGAGAGGTCGCTTGACAAAGTTCGGTCATGTTCCACGTACACCTACCGATGCACCGGTTTGTAGGTGAAATATGCACCAGTTTGATGGAGTGAAATTATGGTGGGTGAAGGTGTAAAAAAGGGACGAGGTAGACCCAGAATCACATAAAATGAAGTCTCCTCGAAAGACCTACAATCCTTGGAACCAATAAAGACTTAGCTAAAGATTGGGTACAATGGAGGAAAACGATCCATATTAGGTGATATCTTTTAGTTGGGAATAATTTTTAGTCTAGTTAGTACATTAATTTTTGGACATATTGCTTTTCTAGGAGTGATTTGACCTTATCATAGATTTATATAGCAGTAATATAGAGAACCTTTAATATTTATCATTATTATTAATTTTATGTATTTCAGCTTATTTTTCACTTTCATTTTTATTCAGTATGATGATGATATGAGTTGAGGTTAAATGGAGAAACGTGGTCGATGAGACTCTGTTGCTATACTGTAAAAGTACTCTTCGTACTGTCATTGTAGTTTATCTTGTTATGAGCAAAAGTAAGTAAGAACTCGAGCAGAGCCCATATTGACTCACAATCAACCAACATTCTAATAGGCCTTACAATTGTCGCTGAGATCCCATATTCTTATATCTAACTCCAGCAAGTGCAAGGACAAGCTAAGGCTCGACTCAGGTTTATAGAAAAGTTGCAACTTATGGAGACCAAACCACCAACTTATCAAAATCCCAAATCCACAATCCATTACCACAGCTCCACCATCAATTCACCCCCACCCAAAACCAAAAAAAGTAGTGCACCATTTTTGAGATGCACCAAATAAAAAGAAAAGAAAAGGGAAAAAGAGTTTCAATTTTTGGGCAGTTAGGAACCTTGTTTTTTCAGTTGTCCACTAGGATACACACCTTATGCAAACATATATGCATGGAAGTGAAAGGAGAACCCTAAAAGTGTGTCCAACACAAGTACTTAAGAATGATTATGTTTCAATGTGGGACTTAGTGGCTATGTCCAAAGCCCGATGGATCAGCTTCCCAATCTAAATTAACGAAATATCACTGCAGCCATTCCATGAGCAGAATACTACAACTTGGTTGAGTTCAACACCCCAATAGACACGCAACCCACACCACCTCCAAAAAATGAAGAGGAAAAGACTCTCCAAAGGATAAATGTCCGGAAAACACGCATAGGAAAGAACTCTCGTTAGAGCTTCTACTTTCTATAGGACTTCCGCATGAAAGTTCAGTACTTTTTAAAATGGAAAACCATCAACAGCTTGAGTTGCACCCAATGAAGATGGTAGTAGCTTTTATTTTTATGAAGAATGAAGATGGTATAAGCTTTCATGGACAAACAACCCAAACAAACTTCATAAGAAGATCAATTGATTCTAGTATGGTTGTAACACCTCTGCACACCCACCTCCCTGTTACAAAAATGAGATAAGCTTTTATGGAGATACAATGCAAACATTTAGGGAGATGCAATGCAAACACTGCGTCTATGCTAGACTCGTCCTATACCTCTTTCTTGAAGAAACTTAAAAGCAATCTGGAACTTGTAGAGATCCTGGCAGTGTAGGTTCCTGATCTACTTCTGGAGAAGATTCACGAACTTCACTTTTAGGTGAAGAATTATTTAAATCCAGAAATATTTGACACCACTCAAAACTAAAGTTTTTTAAGATGATTATGTTAACAAGGTAGTAGACAACATCATTTCATGGAGCAAACTCCTCATGCAGCACAAACAACCTATGGATAACATAATCCACATACTGATACGACTTGAAATATGCCCTCGTTCCTACAGCTCCCACTAGATCCTTTAGTTCTTTACACACTGTTTCCATTGTGTTTCCATTTCTCGTAGCATTTTGTTCACACTGCATCACTAAGACATTTCCTCTTCATCTATATGTCTGAAAATGCGACTTAAAAGAATCCCATTGGAAGACGAGACTTTTCACATTCAAAGAAGGTAATTCTATCAGCCAAGTCAATTTTATTTGCACAAATTCTTTAAAATGAGGTTATCAGACTCTCCATAGTCATGTTTGTTTGATTAAGGGTCCAAACATTTACCAGGACCCTGGAAGCTGCCAACTCAGAACATATATGGCAAGAAAAACAACAAGGTGAGCCTGTTACAGGAATATTTTTGGAACTCTGATACAGTAAGCAGAAACAATCAGTTCTCATTTTTGACAAACAGTTATTTCAGTCGTCATGCACATACACCAACACCCTTTGCCTCAAATCAAAAGTCACCAACTTTGAAATAAAATGTCATCTTCTACTAAAGAAAACAGGATCAAGAAAGACAGTTGTAAGCAAATGTCAGCATAAGCTAATGGTAAAGTACGAAATGAATAAATTCATAACTGGTAAATTCAGGAAACAGAAATAGAAATTCATAAACACACCTGAATGGTCTTGCCTCACTCTAACGCCGCCATGACCAAGAATAGGAGATCCCATGAAATATTGATTCCTGGAAATGTTTGTGTACGGGTTGCTCTGCTGCCTAATAGTTGGTTGAGCTGCTACCCTAACAAGTTGAGCAGACTCAGCAGCTGCTGGCATTCTGCCAAATCCTAGATGAGGGTGTAAAGTTGAATTGCTGCTAAATGGCAAAGGAGGAGGAGGCAAACCACCTTGGGCATACTTGAGAGGATCAGGTTCAGGGAATCTGACATCAGCTTTACCAACAGCACCTAAATTCCTGGTGTTAGATGAGTTGAGTCGCGCATCTGGTGTTACGTACATAAATGGAGGTACACTGATTCTAGAGCCTGGAGCAAGCACACCCAAATTCCTGGATGAATTTGGCAAACCACCACTATCATGCTGGAAATTTGCAGTACCACCAGGAACACCATGAATTAAACTTGGGAAATTTCTTCTTATTTGTGGGACACTAGAATTGTTAGTTTGTGGTAAAACAGCTTCCTCCAGTCTGCTGCTGACCTCTTTGCTGCTGAATCTATGGCTTGATCTATCCTCTATATTACTTCCTATTCCAAGGGTCAGAAAACTACCATCAACATTTCCTGGTGAAGGAACAGGAACAGGATTGACATTGGCATCATTATGAATTCCTATTCCGCCAATGCTTTTAGTATTCTGCATGTTATACCCTACACCCAAAGGACTTATACTTGCCTGGAAGCTATTTTGACTAATACCTGTTGCTCCACTGCTATGCATAGGCATAAAATTCATGCTGGCCCCAGGATTCTGGATTCCCCTGGACAAGACACCTTCATTCATGAGACTATCTGAGGTCAGCGTGTTGTTATTCATATTCGGATGGTTTATCTCTGCACTATTTTCCATGCAATGTGGCATTTCTGATTCACTGGAAAAGCTGGGTGAAATATTTCTGACATTCATCAAATTCGGTTCAAGATGGCGATGATGCAAGGGATTGAGATTCATCTCATCAACATTTCCTGGAAGAGGACAGACCGCAGGTGGAGATACAAAAGGGGAGGATGTGACATTAGCCCCTGAACTGAACCCACCTTGGGTAACACCGCTATAACCAGAAGCTCCACTTTGTCGGATGCTGAGGGAAAGATCATCAACAGCACGCAATGAAGAGGGGTCTGGCAGGTTCTCTGTTTTATCATATCCCATTGAGTAGCTTGAATCTGACCAACTAAATCAAGAGGTAAGCTTAACTATTCCCATTCACATAAAGATATCTACTTCATAAACTAGAGGAGATGGCAAAGAGAAAGAAACACATAATAAAATTATACTTAAATGCTCCTTCAGTCTCTTCATGACTGGAGCTGATGTTGTAAAATTGCACATAGAACAAAACAAATCTAAACTATTCTAGAGATGAACCAGTGGAGCAAACTTTTGGGGTGGGGGGAGTTCCACCTTGGTGTCAAAGAACATAGTACTTTAGACAGAAAGCGAACATCATGATTCTGAGCAATTTAGAGCAATCACATTTTCACCAGACTGGCAAAGCAATAAAACAAGAACAGGCTGAGAATACACAAAAAAATGAAATTCCATCACACATTCCCATATATGAAAGGCTGCCAAAAAAGGGGGATGCAATTCACAAAATTCTCAAGAGAAACTATAGAATAAAGAGTGCCAAACTCTGTGAGTCATTTTCATTTGTCAAGGCCTATTAAGGCTCCCTTCATATACTTCTGTGATTGACCGCTGTTCCAAATTGAGATATACGCAAAGACAACTTTCTGATATGCCGATCACGGCAAGTAAAGGTTAACTACTTAGAGCAGTCGATTACACTTAATGTGATCCCACCCCAGCCTCCCGGGACAGAAAGAAATATAAATCAAGAAGAACTAGAATATCATCAAAAGTCCCAAATAAAAAATAAAAAATAAAAATAAAAAACAAGGAAATCAAACCGACATACAGAGAGAGCTCTACCCAGAGACAGCAGAAAAATTTTCTACCCAGTAAGCACAACACACAATCGCCTCCATTGCCTACTCTTACGCTTTATAAACCCTAAATGCCATTTCGCTTCAGTCCAGAAGAGTAAAACCTAGAAATGGGAGGAAAACCGACACCCATAAATTCCTCTTTGTGATTATTACATGAATCCAATAACGGAAGGTCGCACAATCCAAACAGTACTACTAGTCTTTACCATCAGAAATGATCACAGAGAAGTATTCACGCCACATTAATTACAAACCCAACCGAACCAATTCATTTTATTCTTCTTTGCAGAAATCAAAAATTAAAACAAAAGATTTATTCAAGAACTTTATAGCTATATCAACAAGAAGAAGAGATTCAAATTAAGGGATAAATATTGATATCTGTACGAACTCGCCTGTGGGTTCAGAAGAATTCTAACCGGTGATGAATTGTATCTGATCGGAAAACTTTTTCAAAAGTGAGAAATTTTAGAGAGAGAGAGAGAGAGAAGGGGGGGTTTTAGAGGGAGAGAGTGGTGGTGGTAGGGTGTTGTAATGAGGGAGGTGCATGTATGTAATATATATGTATTGTGTGTGCGTGTGTGTTTTTTGGCGCTTATAGGGCTCTATAAAGAGTTTTTTAAAGGGGTTCGGTGTGGGACCCATATGTTCTTTTTGCTCTATGACACGTGGACTGGAAAAGCTTTGAACTGCCCAGATGACGTGGCATTGTTGCTCAAATGTGACTATGTGAGTCTTTTTTGTGTGTTATATATACCTGGGGCTTATCGTCTTTTTGTGTTAAAACGTGAGGGCAGTTTTGGAATTGAAGTAAATTGGAATATAACATGGCGTACTTAAAACGCACTGCGTCCACGGCTAGTTAGATATACTAGATAATTAAGTTTGGATTATAATCTGTTAAAAAATTATACATACTATTAAAATAACTGAGTGAAATTATTCTTCATAAACCAAACTCAAAACACTTAAGCTTTTCAAGTACTGATGAGTTTTATTAGTTTTCAATTTAGAATTTATAAGTTTTATCCAAATTAGTTCAAACTTTCAACTTAGGATAAGCCAAATTAACCTGACAATTAATATATAGTCTGCTTACTCCGTCTAGTTGATTTCGCTATTTATGAAATTTTTCATGAATAAATTATATTTTTATAGAAAATTTTGATATTCTTATAGGCTTTTGACTCGTTCTAGCGGAAGGATCACTGGAATTAAAAGTTGGGTAGTGGTTTTAACTTTGCGATTGTCCTTTGGCATTAATGGTTTGCAATTTTCAAAGAGGGAAAAGAAAGAAGCAAATAGTAAGGGGAAAGAAGAGAGAAAATCCAAAAGGAGACAAGACAAAGGCAAAGACATTTCGAGTCTTTGGCCATGGCCCCACTTCACCAAAAAAAAAATTATTATTATTATTATTATTATCCCTTGCACCGCACAAGTGAGATTCAAGAACAGGACAACATTACAATGTTAGTAATGTATTGTCAGCAGTGAGACGTCAACACCCTCGTGTCTATCCTACGTCTGTTGTCAAGTCTTCGCTGCAAAGGAAGTGGGGGTTGAGTTGGATTGTCAAAAACTCAAAAAGTAGATAACATCTTGTTTTCTTTTACTCCATGGGGTTGAACTTGCAGATGTTTAATGTTCGACAAAGATTTCAAAATAGTTGTTTAAGTGTTAAGACTAATAGGCAAAGAAATAAAAACTTTAAAGGTGGAATTCGTTTCAAAAAGAAAATATAAAAGAGAAAATCGTTAGGAATCTAAACAATTCCTGGATTTGATATTAAACTATCAAGTGGATGGCAATATACCCCCATACGGCTGCCAGGACTCTTCTCTCCACCAGTGAGAAACACGTTTCTCCTCAACACACGGAAAAAAAAGTATAGAAATAATTCGAAGACCCCACAAAAATTAGGTCCCAATTCTGAAATCTATGTAGAGATGGCAATAAGAGGACAAATAATGCGAATGGATATAGTAAAAGCAATCTTGCAAACGGAAAAGGAATATTCAGAAAGCATAAATAAGTGTTGCAACTTGCAAGTCCCCTTCAGCAGGTTCAATTTACAAATCCATAATGGAAAGAATTTTATTCTTCTGTAGGAACTTCATTATCTCCTCTTTAACGTCTTTTCACAATTTGCCAAATAAGTTACTCCTACAAAATGGACTATACTCTAAAAATAAAAGAAGAAAGATTAATTAACTTAGGAAGAGAGCAAAATTGGATATCATAATTCTATGCAGCTGAATAACAATGGCCCAACTTCATCCCCAAGATTATTATTGTAGCATCATGAGCCTTCCGCGGCTAATTCTCAGAAACTACACCACTACTCTTCTTTTAGATGTTGCTGGCTGTTACAGAAGAAAATGCATCCCAATGATGCCACAAGCCCCACGAGGTAACCAGCTATAGCTCCATAAGTCACACAAATAGGCCATTCCTACATACATGCAATACCAATTGCCCGTGAATGAGAACATAACCACTTACTAAAACATTTTCCAACCCCGTCTAGAGGTCCGCGAAATAGGAAAACGTGATTTTTCCAGAAAGAGCATAATCAAAATATTAAAAGGATCTTTCCCTGAAGTTCTAAAAGCAGGAAAAGAAAATGCATATGAAGAAATTAGCAATCAAGCACCAATATAACAAGTGAGTCGATAATAACTGTGGCCTTTTTAACTGGTAGTAAATGCAGATTAATCAAGCAGAGGGATTACACAAGAAATATATACATTTAACAGGTGCAGCTGCACGAGCTAGTACATCTAATAAATAGTAATAGAAAATCACCAAGACTAACAAGAACTAAGACACAACTTGATATAAACAAATGTGTGAAACATTTCTGGTATAAAACTGCTATTTTTTCCATTCATCTGACACTTAAATGATGTAAGATCTGATGAAAATTTTTAGCAAGGAAAAACATAATGGACATTATGATGGAAGATGCACTCATGTTGTGACATTGTTAATTAGCTTATATTTTATCTTGCACAAGCATACCTCAAGCAAGAAAAAAGGTTCAAATTTCATATCTCTAATTCACGTAAATCCTCAACCAACAAAAACATAATAGGAGGGCATAACACCAAAAGGTGAAACAACATGACTGCAAAATAAATGAATTTGGTTGGGATATCTTGGGAACTCCTTGAATCAGGTTATAATACGAGCTGTCTTAGTTTACTTATACTCTTAGCGTGGAACATGGAAATTTTGTTAATAAAGCAGGCTTAAGTGGTGTTCTTACTTGAGCAAAGAATTTTACAGGAGCAATGCAATCTGATCTTACCCTGACAAAAAGGAGCCACATAGCGGCAACCTTTTCTCTTCTCACCTTTTGATCACTTTGTCTTTTCCATTCATACTGGCATAGCAGGATATAATACTTCATTATGGTAAATGAAACATTAGCTTAGTCTCTTTATAAATAAATCATCTAGCAGATACCCAACACCTCTCATGCAAAAATATGGTTCACTTCAAAGTGTCCAGAACAACACAAACAGGTTACCGGCATATGTGTGTGTCTTCCATAAGGGTGAGTGAATCTGGGAAGTGACGAGGTGGAAACCTCTACAAGGAAGCACAAAAAGAATGATACAAGAACAGGCTAAACAACTTCACAGAACCTTCATGCTATCAAGCAAATAAGCAAATCGAACCACCAGAAAGATAGTGTGCAACAAATGAGCTTCAAGGTTTGATTGATTTCTATTAATATCCACTCCTTGAAAAACTCTATTTCTTTCTAACCAAAATCACCACTGCAGAAAATTAGGAATGGATATCAGATGCTTTGCTGGGTATCCTGCTTTTATATGTGCAAGGTTCATTAACGTGAGCAAGGTTCGTTGAGGTGGCTCTACTTTTCTTAAAAAGAATCCATAGAAGAATTAGTTAAAAGGGAATATAATATAAACAAGATCATGTGGAGCAACTTTTATATGTCTTTCTATTGCAAGACCATCAAAAGATCCTTCTGTGGACTACTGAAGCTGTAGTGAATGCAATTAATGCATCTGAAATTCAAATAATCTGTAGAATGAAATGGACTACAATCTCTATGTTGTGAACCTCAAGTCCTTGACAAACAGGTAACATACCTGCCATGGGCTTTCCCAATCAAGTGGCATTGGCCAAGCACCAAACCACGCTCCAATAACAGCTCCATGAGCAGGTAGACAGATCATATAGTCTGTGGACTCATTTGCCCTGCAAAAACGAACATATTGAATAAGATCTAGGATAGCTCTTAGATATAAATATCAAATGCCCATAGACTGAGGAAATGGAAATTACTTTGTTCTAGCAAATATTCGGTGCCAATCAGTCCATGATGAGCCAAAAACACAAGCCGCTGGTACAAACTGCCAAACCAACATTTAATAAATTTATGTATCCCCAGAAAAGAATTTTAGAAAAATAAAAACAGCTAAACCAACATAGGAGAAAAAATGTCAAGGACAAAATACCAAGGCTACATCACATTAACATGTAACCTAAGAGGTCAAAGTATCTTATCATTTCATCAGCTTTCTGAATGCAATAATTCCCAGGATTTCCCTGCTGACTTTTCTTTTCTTTTTCCTTTCCTAAATACATCGACCAGATTCTCTGTAAGCATGAGATGAATCCACTAAACTATAACTATTGTAATCTTCTTGGTAGCTTATTAATCCACAGAAATCTTTTCATGCAGCAAATTGCAAGTCCTAGCTGTTAACACTTACAGTGAGTAGTGACATCAGAAGTGACCAATTAAAGGTCTTGGGGAAATACCTGTGATAATACAGGACCAAAGACTAGTTAGGATAAGAAGTACTGCATTTAAGAAGCTATAATAAAGAGAAAGTAATAGAAAACCATTATATTTTGCATTTTACAAAGTCCCAGTTGAGGTTGGATAGGACAGCACAAAATGACTCCTACATTATCTGAGACAAAAACTCAAAACTAATCTGGCATTTTTGTGAAACATAGAGAGGTTTTAACATGTCTGATGACCATGATCTTCAGAGGCAGATCCAAGATTTGAAATCAATGAGATCGAGTTCGGGATTCTACAACAGCTCATTTATACTTATTTAGTGATTTTTTTAACACATATTCAGGGTTCGAGCCAAAGCTACTAGGTTTGGAAGAACCCATAACTCACACTCTACATCCGCCTCTGATGATCATGCAAGAACATTGTCATTATCTATGTTCTATGATAGATCAGCTCTATTTTATCATCCAACCTCAACTATGGCTTCATGTTTCAGTGTCATTATAAAAGCATAGAAACACATGTACAGGATTACATACTCAAAACCAACAGGTGCTCCTAATATAGTAGCTCCCACTGCATTTACTACGGCCCCTACAAACATTATATAAGATAATTCATGAATAATACTAAATAATATTAGACAAGTGACATTGATAATATAGTACCAATAACAGAGTCAACCGACCGGCAGGAACCGCTAGCAAGCCTCGTCCTACAGCTTTGAGGTACTGTGATGAAGCCACAAAAGAAATCGAATCAATTACAGTTAACACAGTGTGTAAATTGAGAAAATAAATTCAAATAAAAGAAGTCGAGAAATAGGGATTTAGGGATTACAGAGCATTGGCTCCTATCATGCCGAAGGTGACTGTAAAGAAGAATCAGTACTGGGGCCACAAACACCTGAGAAACTAAATTCGAATCGAGATAAGGAACATGTAAGAATACAAACAACAGAGAGCGACGGCAGATGATATTATAATGCTTTCGGATTGCGAGAAACATACCGAAATCAGACGAAGAGTTAGCGATGGATGCGTGATGAGATCGAGGGAGTAGATGTGATCAGCAACCCAGAAAGCTAAACCTAACCCTACTCCACATATCAGATGAAGAGTAAGAGCTTTCAATGGTGATACAGACAATAATATCGCATTTCCGCGTTTTGGATCATTCTTCTTCTTGTCCATCTTCGTGTTCCTCAATTCTGGAAGCAAACCGAAAACTATTCTCTTCTTCACTCGTTGAAACTAAAAAGAGAACTCGGGAAAAAAATTAATTAATTAATTAATTAAATCACAGGAGAGAAATTTGGGCTAAGCATTCGGGCTAAGTTTCAAGAGAGCTTTAACCGTGTACATCTGGATTAGTTAGACACTTTGACCGCTCCTTTTTACTCAATACTATACCATGTGTGGCATATATTGCTCCTTCCGTTTCAAAATAATGAATATTTTTAGTTTGAAAATATTTTTAAAAAGAAATTTACTTATTTTTAAAAATTATAAAATAATTTTACCTACTTATTATTAATAAATATTTTTAAAAAATTATAAGTGTTTAGTATTTTTTAGTCGTGTAAAATTCTTTTTATTTAAATAAGAGTAAAAATTTAAAAGAACACTATTAATATATTTTTAATTATATAAAACACCACTTATTTAAAAAAAAATTAATTAAAATACTAATTATTTCGAAACGAAAAAAATAACAACTAATCAAATGAAATGAGGACAAAATTACAAATACAAAAAAAAAAAAAAAGGGGGTTTGAAGTAATACGAATTACGAAATGGTCGCATTATTAATTAGTAGGTAAGAAGAAAGAGTAGGATTGATTATCATTTCGTAGAATAAAGTAGCACTAAGTATTGTTAAGCAACACCAAGTATGAATAATTAATGTTAAGTAAGATTAAATATTATTGAGTATATAAAAATAGCATTATACGTGTTAAATATAATTATAACAACGTTTAATAGCAATAAGTAAGAGGAAGAAGAGTAGGAGGAGAACATTAAGTGGCATTAAGTAAGGAGGAGGAGAACCGGAGAAGCGTTGTTAGCAGGAATAAGTTAAGTTAAATAACAAAAATATAATTGTTTCTTTGTGCGAAGACTTCCTTTGAGATTAACTCATCATGGCAAACCCCTCAAAATTTATATTAAAATAGATCAAAAAATATATTTATCTTTGTGTGGGCGTGTGTTTCTTTTATTTTTTTCACACAAAGATATATAAGAATTAAAGAATATTTTTTGTAATTTAAAAAAATAAAAGATACAATTTTGTTATATAAGCATACAAATTTTAATTTCATAAATTGAATAATCCTAATATAAATATTTTTTGTTATATTTTAATATTCTTCATGTCATATAATATTGAACACGTTCTTTTTTACGTAATGAACGGATAATTATTATTTATTTTTACTAAAAGCCCATGTATACTTTAAATCGATAAAGGATAAAGAATATTAATTTTTTATCTTGCCTTGTTCTAATCATTTTTAGTATTTGGAATTACATACAAATAGATTTTAGTCTTCCAACTCAAATAGATTTGATTTCAAGTATCATCATTGAAAATTTTTAGACATAATCAAATAATTTATTATACTTTAAATATGCGTTTGGACATGCGATTTCATCTCATGATTTAAAATCATGAGACGAAATTTCAATTTCTCAAAAAAAAAACTTGATTAAATTTTCAAATCATGAGATGAACTTTTTTAAATATAAAATTTGATCCACAAATTTATATTTTATAAAAAAAATACCGTTATTTTATATTTATCAACCCTTTATTTCATATGTAAATAAAATTTGTTGTTGGTATTATTACTCTTATCAACCTTTGGCAACCATGTGGGAGGATTATATTGAAGAGTAGTACACTACTACTCATGTTTCAATTTTATGTTTTATTGAACTAAAGTTCGATTAATAAATATATATATTTTTTAGAATGATTTTGTAATAGTGTATTATGCTTTGTTAAGAATTTTTTACTTATTTGGTAAGATTTTATAAGAATTACGAAAACTTTAATAGTTTTCAAGACTTGTGGGATTTTATGTTCATGAAAAAAAAAATATAACGTAAGAATTTTAAATTGCATGTCCAAATAAAACTTCAATTTCATCTCATATGATTTCACATCATGATTTCATCTTATAAATATATAAGTGAATTACATTTCAATCACTTCCTTAATTTTATTTTTAATTACAGAAAAGGAATTTATATTTCAAGAAATTTGATTTTTTTTATTCATTTAATCGATTCATGATTTTGTTTTATATTTAAATTTAATAAACTTTATAGTAAAACAAAGAAGGAAATTCAATTTAAAATAACAAAGAGGGCAAAAAATGAAATAAATAACTTAATATTATAATTTCATTAATGAACTCTTATGATTTCAATTTTAATGACCTCTTATAATTTCATTAGTTGAATTATTAAGACAGTTACATTTTTATGATAGAAGAATTTTTCTTTTGAGTAATAGTAATTGAAGACTATACAGACTTTTTTTCTTCATTAATAAAAAATCAAAAAAGTTATGAGACTTTTAAACATTTTTCAACAAATAATATGAAACGTTAAGTATAATTAATATTTTATTTTTATAATAATATAAATTTAAAAATTAAGTGTATATACAAGAGAAAAGAAACAAAGTGGTTTTTTTTTCCAAGTAGGTAGAACTATGGAAGAAAATGAGAAGTTAGAGGTCATGCATTTTCTTAGTTAAAGTACAATGGAAGAAAATTAAAAGAGCAAAAGAAAAAATTATTGTTTGATTTTATAATATATAAAATGTGCACAAGTAATTCAAAGTCAATATGAAATATGCATAAGTAATTCAAAATTTTTTTTATTACAATAAAATAAATTTTTTTTACTTCAAATAATTACTGGACCCTTACTTTAAAGAAAATTGTAACTTTTTTTTGCAGGATCTCAGGACAGTTGACCTCTTTGATCATTAAATGAGTCATTCTCTTCAACTATGTGTGCTTCTTCTTCTTCTTCTTCTTAGTTCACTCATTTATATAGTAAAAGTTTAAAAAAAACATATTATTATTTGAAGTTAAATAAAATAATTTAAGAATAAATCATTCTTCAAAACTTTAGAAGATGATCAGTTTATCAAGAATTACCTAATGCCTTAGCAAGTCCTCTTACTCACTTTCACATGAGGAGCCGTAAAAGAGCAAAATAACTTTAGATGTCATAAATTTAATAATAACATGATAGTTTAAAAGAAAATGCTTATCATTGACTAATAAAAATGTTGTTTCTGTTAATGAACAAGAAACTTTAAACTACTCAATTTTTTTTAAAAAAACAAGAAGATAATATGAAGCAACATATGCGACAAATGATATTCATCTAAACAAAAAATTCAATAGAAGTCTAAATATAGTACTTGAAAATAGCAACATATATATGATATATCATTAAAGCCTAAATGTTAAAAATCACAATTATTAATAGTCCGTAAAATCTATGTTATGATTGCAATACAAATAAAATAAACTATGACAAAAATGAAATACAATAATTCAAATCATAATATATTCACCCATGACTTTTTACAAGAAAATATATTTGCCAATTCAAATTAGCTAAATAATATATATATATACACACACACATATATACATGAAATTAAATATAAAGGTGAATGAATTAGTAAGTGCATTAGTAGATAATATGTATACTCAATAATAAATAATTTAAATTTTTTGAAAAATCACATATTAAAAATTATTGTAGGCGATATGTGTAGAGTTTTAAGTAGCAAATCTTTTGCAATTTTTTTTTTTTTTTTTTTGACTTGAAGCTATGCAAATACTACTTCAATGATAATTAATATTAATTAAAAAATTGTATTGTGCCTCTCTCATGTTTAAAGAATGGATGGTTTTTGGTCGGTGATCAGATCTCGGAATGTATCTCCTATTATCAGTTTTGCCTCATTTGTTTTTACTCAATCAAAATATTTATTTTAATTATTCAGATTATAATAATTAAATATGTTTTATCTTCTTTAATATTATAATCATCTCCTATTATCAGTCCAAATAGAACAACAAAGGGGGCCTGGACAGCTAATTGGGAGTAACTCTAAATCTACAATTAAATAGTGTCGCTAATTAGGCAACATATATAGTTTATTAGCACTTGAAAAGTATATAGTAATTCACTGTACACTGTTCTTTAACAACACAATGCAACATCATACTAACTTACTCTTATAGGTATTGCATTTTTATGGGACATGGATCAAGAAAATGAGGCAAAGATCAACAAAGAATGTGGTGTCATGAATGTGATGATTTCAGTTTTGAATTTTGGCTATAGAAAATTTTTTGATAGGGAACG
Source organism: Datura wrightii (assembly GCA_035772735.1). Lineage (NCBI taxonomy): Eukaryota > Viridiplantae > Streptophyta > Magnoliopsida > Solanales > Solanaceae > Datura > Datura wrightii. The sequence continues at coordinate 177,499,301 of JASDFA010000010.1, read as the reverse complement.
CTTTCTGTCAAATGAAGCTCTACACGAATCGAATCTAAATTAATCGAACTTTACTACAGATATCAAACACCAAATAAAAAAAAAATTAAGGCAAATTACAAATGATACTAATAATCACAATGTATATTTCTAAACCATAGCTAGCAAGGAGTAAGAATTTTTGATTTTTTTTTTAAAAGAAGACATGAAAGCTCGATTTTACTTAAATTAAGATCACATCGAAAAACAAGTGAATGCTAATTTTATGGTAAAAATATATTCGTATTCGATGTTTACATCATATCAATAGATATATAATATATGTTTGATAATAAATTGTTATCACTTAATAATGGTTAATTAATATTATATTTTAATATTTAAAATTACATAAATATGATAAATTAATATAATTGGGTTAATTAACGACAAGTGCAAATAAATATTCACTTTAAATTTTAATTTAGCACAAGAAAAAAAAAATTAAACTTAAGTAATTCTTTTTTCCCCTTCTTCGACATGTATCGTCACGGTGCGTCCAGATTGACCACAACATTAGAGCCACATGCAACAGCCTAACAATTTTTTAGTTTTTGCCTAAAGCAGTGCATGTGACAAATATATACTGCCATTATATTCATATCTGTCAAAATGCATATATTCACCACTCATTTCCATGTACTGCATTAAAAACAGAAAAATATATATGCTACCATATTTATATTTAGTACTACATTCTCATAGACTTACCACCAACACTTTAAACTGAAAAAAGAAAAAAAAAGAAGAAAAAAAGTAGGAATTTCTAAGTTTTTATATTTTTATTTATCAAAAATACGTACGTTGTTAAAGACCACATGACCGTTATTCCAGTTAGCAGCATTTTTGCCAACTTGCTTCTTTTGTGTTCCTCTCTTTCAAAGAAACGCGGCTCTTAGCACTTGTTGTTCCTCATACTATATATTATTACTATATATCAATATATAAAAAGAAAAATAAAAGGATTAACCTAAATGCGAAAAACTCAACCTTTTATCCCAAACTTGTTTTTGTAAACCCTAATTTCCTTTACCCATTTGCCTGTGTAATACATATCAAAATCCAACTTAAAGTTGGATTTTTTTCCTTTTCAGATTGCCCTAATCTTAATAGTCACTCCCAAGATTTTCCTAATATCTTCATTTTATATTTTTGTTTGGATTGTGAGGCAATTGAAGTTCAATTTTATAGGTGAAAGAAGGGGAATTTAGTGCAGCAAGAGAATGGAGATAAAGAAAGAAGGTAAAGAAGTTGAAGGGAAGATGGAGGTAAAGAGTGTGAATGAATTTGGTGATGGGGTTGCATGGTACAGAGGAGCAATGGTGGGGAAAGGAAGTTTTGGGTGTGTTTATTTGGCTACTTTGAAGAACCCCAGATTGAATTATAGCTACTTTCCTTCAGTTATGGCTGTGAAATCTGCTGAGGTCTCTGCTTCGGGTTCAATTCAGAAGGAGAGGGAGGTTCTCAACAACATCAAGGGTTGTCCCTACGTAATTCGATGCTTCGGCGATGAGACTACCACGGGTCAGAATGGCGCTATGGTTTATAACTTGTTGTTGGAGTATGGTTCTGGTGGAACCCTAGCTGAGAGGATCAACAAATCAGGGTGCAAAGGATTGTCTGAATTTGAGGTAAGGAACCACACGAGATCTATGCTCAGAGGGTTGCTTTATATTCATGCCATTGGTTATGTTCATTGCGATATGAAGCCTGATAATGTCTTGCTTGTGCCGAATTCTAGCGGGGGAAGTACTGAATTTAAGGCTAAGATTGGTGATTTAGGGTTGGCTAAGAGAGAAAACCAGAGCAAGAAGAGGAGGTTGGAGCCTTACTGGAGGGGTACTCCAATGTATTTGTCGCCCGAAGCTGTTGCTGATAACGTACAGGAGTGTCCTGCTGATGTTTGGGCTTTAGGGTGTATTGTGCTTGAGATGTTAACTGGAAAACCTCCATGGGATAGGGAAGACGATGTGGATGCTGCGGATGTCCTTAGGAAGATCGGGGGAGGGAACGAATTGCCTAGAATTCCAGGAAACTTATCGAAGGAGGCAAAAGATTTCTTGAAGGGTTGTTTTGTTAGGAACCCTAGGTATAGATGGACTGCTGAGATGCTGTTGAATCATCCATTTGTTGACGGATTAATTGATGATGAAGGAGTTGAACGACCACAGGAGGTTGAGGATATAAATGTAGTTGATTCTATTCTCCTAGTTACTGAAAGTGATGATGAATTCACCTATTACTCAGAAGATTGGAGCTATGCATCTGAAGATGATTCCCTTGGTTACTGGTCTGAGGAAGATTATGAGGACATAGAGGATGAGATGACATCTTATTTTGCCGAAGAAGGGATATTTAAAGTAGAAAAAAGTATAACTGTTATAAGCTCCACTATGGATGGTGGTTCTGATCATATAATTGATCCATCAGTTGAGGTCCCTTCCGGGAGTCCATCAAACAATTCGCCGAAATGTCCATTAAGTTTTACCATTCCTGCAGGAGTCTAGCCATAGTTGGCGGAATGGAGGCTTAAGCATTGAATTATACTTTAAATTCATTGATTCGTTACTAGATGTAGCGATGTAGTTTGTATGCAGTTCAAATTGGTTGAGATTAAATGATAAGATCCGTTATTCTTTTTTAATTTGTTGCTTCCAAAGCTCAACCTTTATGTTTTGCTGTTGAAGAACTCTCTAACTGTCTAAGTTTGTGTTTGTTGCTCCATGTTTCTTTCATTCTTTTGGAACAGGCTGAACTTTGACCACTTTGGATGGATGTTTTTGAAGTTGGATGATCTATTAAACCTTTTTGCAGTGTTAAGCTAGACTGCCCTTACATTTCTGATTTGGATGGTTTGCATATCCATAAGAATTTTATATCTTAGCTCAACTTCAACTTGTCCACGATTATGTTTAAGGGACCTAAGCTTTCTATATTGGTCGAAATGATGTACTCTGACTTAAACATTAACAGCAAGCAAGAAACATGTCATCTCTGTTCTGTCATTGGAACTCTTGACTAACCATGTGACTGCAACAGTATTGTAGGATGCTTGCCAGATTATGCTTGTAATCAGAAATCTTGGAACAACTATTGTCTTCTTATCATGAAATTCATGAACCAGCTAACAAACTAGTGAAGATTTCAGTCACCAGTCTATTGAGTCCACTTCTTTCTTACTGGAAGATGGAAATGGTTAGTTCTCATAATTGTCTTATCCGAAATTCATGATCCCGAACCGTATGCTCCTTGATGGGTTTATAACTCGGCCCAGTTTTCCAGGAATCAAAGAGAGTATTTATTTGCACACTTCTGTATTCCTGTCTCTCTGAGATCAGTAATTAAATCCTCTTTGACATTTTAAGTTACCTTTCACCCTGCGGAGAAGGGGAAATCATAGAGGGACATGAGGGAGACCATTGGTAGTTATTAAATTTCTCTTGTTTCATAAAGATAGGGTGTCTGTGGATCAAGTTAACTGGGCAACACCGTGATTCACTGCTAGATGATGTTTGAGACATTAAGTTTTGGTAGTTCAAATTGCAGAAGAAGTCAGAGAAACAATACAGTGAGAAGGGGGGACAATCATATAAACATTGTGCTAAGTGAATAAGGCAAGATTCAACAGATCCTTCAAAACCTTTCAACTGCTAGTAGCCAAACATTTATATCATTTTCAGGGTTAGTTAATCCTGGAATTGGATCTTTTGGTTTTAAATTAATCTGGCTTCATAACGCTAATTAATGTGTCAAATTTATATTTGCATTCTTACTCGTGAATGTGTTCATTGCCAGATGAGGTTTCAGGTCGGAGAAAAGAGTATCTATAGCTGAAGTGGTTTCTGAAGCAGAGGTTGCTTGCAAGCCTGAAAATGAAGAGCTGTTTATGAAGCCAATGCTGATGAAAAGATAACATCACTGTAAGGTATGGTATATAACATTAACATTGAGTGAAGATTAATGTTGATTTTTGTTTCATATGCATCTGCTTTTCATTGGCAGGCATGAGTTACCAAGTCTCAGAAGAACTATTTTTCTCGTGTTATGTACTTGGTTTAGTTGAAGCGAATTGCATTACATTATAAATAATTTAATACTACTAAGATATAACATTCCTGCTATCAATTGTAGTAGTTAAACTGTTGCCATTATTTTGTGTCCAAGAACATAAAAGAAACCCAAGAGTGTAATTTCCACTTGCTTACAATAATTGTAGGGCAGTTTGGTTGTCAGTTCAACTCGGTATTTGAATCAATATTGACCTAAAGATGGCTAAGTGAAGATTAGCTGGATTCCAAGAAAGAGGGTAAAAAGACATCTATATGTCAATATGGAGTCCATGGTCATAGAAAGCGGCTACACATTTTAAATTCAACTACAGATTATTAGCATAATTTCTTTCTGCCTAATTATCTTCCATTTATATGTTTTAAAAAAAAGGAAACTAATATAGGTGATATCTCTGGTCTTTTAAGACGTGATAGGAGGTAGCACTTATCCGGTGAAATACTCACATTATTATTATTATTATTATTGAGAAAGAATACTACTACTAACTGATATAAATTGAGGAGAACCCATGCATAAGTTGGAGTTGAACCCATAGACTAACAAAAATAAAAAAAAAATTGCTCATTTCTTTGGTATAAAGTTTTAGTTGGGAGTAGTGACAACAAAAAAGCAAAGTAATTAACAGAGAGATGATCACGCCATTGTTGAGGATATGTAACAATGCGTTGCAGCTTTAGTTCACTGCTTTATAGCCACTTTACGTATGACATAAGATTTCCAATCCACTAAATAATAATACATTATTCCTCTTAATTAGTCCCTATTTATACTACTACACCTATATCCATTAAAGTTGGAATAAGGAGAGTAATTTCTTGTGATAAAAATGTGTCGCTTGTCCGAGCCTGAAAGCAAACTAATGCACACGTGTCTCATTTTTGAGTCTTATTCAAATCTAATTCGAGCAAACAATTCTAAACTAATATGTTTAAATTCCTGGCATTATTATTATCAATCAATATAATTAGAAAAAATTCATATCTGTGAAATAAAGGGAAAAAAAATCCTGTCATTTCAGTATTTCTCAAGAAAAGAAAAAAAAGATCTTTTGAATTTCAAGTATTTAATTTCACTAATAAAATACAAAGGACTTGCTTCACATTTAGAATTGCACAAAAAAAAAAAAAAATACTATTTATCTAAAAGATGTTTGAAGAAATTTTTTTGAAAAACTTCAACAATGGCTAACTTATTTATTTAAAAAAAATTATGCTAATTAATTAGTTAGACATTTGAAGATAAAAATTCATTTATTTAATTGTAGGGGAATCTAACGTCATCTGAATAATCATTCTGTTGAGAGATTATGGAAGATAACTGAATTATAAGGAAGAGTAAACAGTTTAGTAATTGAAAAATAGTATCATATTCGAAAATAGTCATCTTTTATTAGGAAGGACAAAAACATCTTACGCTTAATAAAAATGCGCAGACCAACTGTTTCAGCTTTTTCAGAATTTTTAGGATATTATCATGAAATTTCACTTAGTTAAAAATTTGAACTACAACATTTTCTTTATGAACTCCTAATATTTTTTTAGTCACCAAAAGAAAAAATTAAACGAAAAAGAAAAGAAAAGGTTTTACTATTTTTATTTTTAGTTTGATTTGAAAAGAATGATATATTTTTTATTTAAAAATAATTTAACTTTACACTTTTTATTTTACTTTAATAAAATAATTTATAAATTATAATCACATAAATATTTAAATTGTCGAGGTAAAAATTACAATCTTAATATAAGTTATTAATAGTATAATGGCAACAACATATTCAATATTGTCTCACAAAATGAGATCTGAATAGAATGTACGCAGACCTTACTTCCACCACAGAAATAGAAGATTGCTTCTAATAGACTCTTCAGCCAATCAATTGTCCAAAGCAAATACAAGTTATTAGAAGTAAATTTAATAATTATGTATAAATATTTAATTATGAACCTACTAACAAAAATTGTTTATAAGTTTGATAACAAATTCAGAATCAATTGCGCCATCTTTATATATAATATATATTTACTTCTCAAATTTTGTAAAATTTTGTAACCAATCATACCAAAGAATAAAATATACTTTAGTCTGGTTTATTTGTCTTTTGGCAGTTTTGGGTGGATTATTTTATTGTGTTTATGTTGTGTATCCTTAATAATTTGAACTGATTTCATAAAAGAACAAAAAAAAAAAAACATTATTATATTTTGTTGAATCGAAAAAACAAACTTTTTAAAGGAGGTAAAATAGATTTATTAATTTTTTAATGATTTAGGTTGATTTTACTATTGAAAATTGTTGGAATTGTTGTTAGAAAGTTATATCTTAAATTTAAAGTTATTTTAAGTTGATTTAAATCAATTTTGAAGTTAAAGTGTGTTATGACTTTCAATACATATTATGGTGTTCGTCAACATTTCAGTCATAAATATTATAAAATATTGTAACGATCTATCAGAATTTGGTCACAAAATCCTGATAAATAATCATAATTTATTGTTAAGACAAATTTTGATCAATATTAATCACTCTTAAAATTAGTCTTAAAAAGATAAACAGTCATTGCAAATATATTTTAAATTTTAAGTCCAAAATCGAATCCCACATAGAATTAAGATTTAGCTATAATTATTCAATATCATTAAGAAAATAAGTTCAAACAATTTTATGAGTTTTAAAGATTAATATTTCTACGATAACTACCTAACTAAAAAGTAATAAAGCAATAAAATTATCAGCCAATTAAATAAAATGAATTCATTTCAGTTAAAGAGGTCTAGAATTATGATTTTCCTAATTGTGGGATTTATTCTTGCTACGATAGTTATAATTTCATCGAACTAATCTCTATCAAGCACGAATATTTTCTTACCACAAATATTTCTCGATCAAGTGTAGTATTTTTCTACTGTCATTCTTTCAAATGAACTCTGACTAACCAATTAATTTATTCATTTACATCGCGTCAAAACTTTGTTATATCTAACCTTCACTCTAAATCTCATAATGCTTTCAAATGACATTGCTCAACTATAACCTAATCTCATAGTAGAACAATAAGATATAAAACCACACCGTTAATCGAGGACCCTTTAATTAACTACCTCAATGCATAGCTGAACAAATAAAGATAAAAACAACTCGATTATAAAAAACTGTCACAAAAATTCATCCGCAAAAGATTTCATTAAAATCCTAAATAGACAAGTAGCTGCTCATAAAAGTATATGAAAACATAATACTAAAATTCATGACCAACAATGATAAACAAAAAGAAGAAAGAAAAAACTTGTTGCCAAGTTTTTCTCTTTGCTCCACGGCGTCTCCTTGCTCTCTTTTTAAAGTCGAATTCCCCCTTAAAAATCGTGCTTAAAGACTATTTATAAGTATAAAATTTATTTTCCATATAAAATAATCAAATCCAAAATAAATTTTAAAAAAATAAAAAATTTGAAATTGGGCTGACGCGGGAAGCGCCGGGTAAGGCCAATTTTTCAGTGAGCAATTTGCATGCTTCGGCTTGTCTTGACATTGGCATATTTTTACACCGTTTAATTTATATTACATTAGAAGTATAATATTGAGCATCAAATAGTATATTCAATAGTAAAAAAAAAGTTAAAATATAAAATAAATAATAACTGAATATATAAATATATATTAGTCTAACATCAAACATCAAGTAAAAAATTCTGACAATTTTCAGGAACGTAGTTTCAATATTTGACATGAAAGTAATTTTTCCAAGGCTGTTTGTTAATCTTATTTCTTCATATCACATGTAAACTCCTCGGATTTAATGCAAATCCCACATTTTAGACGGAGCAAGTTACATAAATATAAAAAAATAAGTTTTAAAATTTATTTTTTAAATATTTTATATATATATATATATCTTATAAATGAGGATAAATACTTTAAATATGACATTGTTCCTATAATTAGAATATATATTCTAGAAAATTAAAAATTATATAATTAAAAAAAATAAAATTTTAAATAAATTCTATTTATGTAATTCTTTAAAATAGTTATAACTTTTGTAATTATTATTTTTAAAAGTGGTATTTATGTAAAATGCCTTTTAGATGAAGCGCAGGCCCAATTTCATGACTCATGCGGCTCAATGCTGGCCCAAGCCCACAACGCAATCCATCTATTTAAGTCCAGATAGCAAACACCTCATCACCTTCCCGCGCTCTCCAGAATTTTCTGGTAAGTCTCGACTCGTAAGTCATAACCAACTTTTCAAAATCAGAACTCTCTGGTGCAATCAAGTTCTTTCTCCCTCTTCTCCACAACGTGTACCCTTTCCCGAACCCAGTAGAACTTTTGCCAATACCTTATATATATCCCACATCACCATCCCTTTTCAATAACGAAAATAATCAAGAACAATAAAGTCTCTCTCAGAAAAAAAAAGAAAAAAAGAACTATTCGTTTCTAGAAAATCTTCACATTCCAGTGATTAATGGCGAAATCTGAAGGTAAAGCTATTGGCATTGATCTTGGCACGACTTACAGTTGTGTTGGGGTCTGGCAAAATGATCGTGTAGAGATAATCCCAAACGATCAAGGCAACCGGACTACCCCATCCTACGTTGCCTTCACAGATACAGAGCGGCTCATAGGTGATGCTGCCAAGAACCAGGTGGCGATGAACCCTCAGAACACCGTCTTCGATGCTAAACGTTTAATTGGTCGGAGATTCTCCGACCCTTCTGTCCAGAGTGACATGAGGCACTGGCCGTTTAAGGTGGTTCCTGGCCCTGCTGACAAGCCCATGATCGTCGTTCAGTACAAAGGCGAAGAGAAACAGTTCTCTCCCGAGGAGATCTCGTCTATGGTTTTGACGAAGATGAAGGAAGTGGCGGAGTCCTTCTTGGGGAGCACTGTCAAGAACGCTGTGGTTACTGTTCCTGCATACTTCAATGATTCTCAAAGGCAGGCTACTAAAGATGCAGGGGCTATTTCTGGGCTTAATGTGATGAGGATAATTAACGAGCCTACTGCTGCTGCAATTGCTTATGGTTTGGATAAGAAGGCGTCGCGTAGTGGCGAAAAGAATGTTTTGATCTTTGATCTTGGTGGTGGAACTTTTGATGTTTCGTTATTGACTATTGAGGAAGGGATATTTGAAGTTAAGGCCACTGCAGGGGATACACATTTGGGTGGTGAAGATTTTGACAATAGACTTGTCAATCACTTTGTGCAGGAGTTCAAGAGGAAGCACAAGAAGGACATTAGCGGCAACCCCAGGGCTCTAAGGCGATTGAGAACCGCCTGTGAAAGGGCGAAGAGGACCCTGTCATCGACTGCTCAGACAACGATTGAGATTGATTCCCTATATGAAGGGATCGATTTCTATGCTACGATAACGAGGGCAAGATTTGAGGAGATGAACATGGATCTCTTCAGGAAGTGTATGGAACCTGTGGAGAAATGTTTGAGGGATGCCAAGATTGACAAGAGTCATGTTCATGATGTGGTTCTTGTTGGTGGCTCCACTAGGATCCCAAAAGTTCAGCAATTGTTGCAAGATTTTTTCAATGGTAAGGAGCTGTGCAAGAGTATCAATCCTGATGAGGCAGTGGCTTACGGTGCTGCTGTACAAGCTGCAATTTTGAGTGGAGAAGGTGACCAGAAAGTTCAAGATTTACTGCTCCTTGATGTCACACCTCTCAGTCTTGGTCTTGAAACTGCTGGTGGTGTGATGACAGTGTTGATTCCAAGAAACACTACCATTCCCACGAAGAAAGAACAGATATTTTCAACCTACTCAGATAACCAACCAGGTGTGCTCATTCAGGTGTATGAAGGAGAAAGGCCTATGACTAAAGACAACAACCTCCTCGGGAAATTTGAGCTCCAGGGTATTCCTCCAGCACCAAGAGGAGTGCCTCAGATCAATGTCTGTTTTGATATTGATGCTAACGGTATACTCAACGTGTCAGCTGAGGATAAGACTGCTGGGGTGAAGAACAAGATCACAATTACAAATGATAAAGGAAGGTTAAGCAAGGAAGAAATTGAGAGGATGGTTCAAGAAGCAGAGAGGTACAAGGCAGAGGATGAGTCCATGAAGAAAAAGGTCGAGGCGAAGAACTCATTGGAGAATTATGCCTACAACATGAGGAATACAGTGAGGGATGAGAAATTCTCGGGGAAATTGGATCCATCTGAAAAGCAGAAGATTGAGAAGGCTGTGGATGAGACAATTGACTGGTTGGATCGGAACCAATTGGCTGAAGTAGATGAATTTGAGGATAAATTGAAGGAGTTGGAGAACTTGTGCAATCCAATAATTTCAAAGATGTACCAAGGTGGTGTTGGTGGAGATGTGCCTATGGGAGGCAGTGCTAGCACTGGAGCTGCTAATGGTCCAGGGCCTAAAATTGAAGAAGTGGATTAAAGATGATATGTTAATATTCACTACACTTGTGTACTAGTTTGGTTACTGCTTTGAGTCAGTAGATACTTGTTGAGTGTGAGAAAACAATTACTATGACAGCTGTGTAACCTCTATGTTTTTCTAAATAAAACTCATTTTTCATCTTAATCTGAGTTCTAGTTGAGCTGAATAGTTACCTCGAGAGGTTTTCACTTTTCCCTATCAATTAGGCTCCAGTTGTATGAACAAAAGCACATTACTTTGAAGCATTACTGTATCAGACAACAATTAGTCTCCATCTTATCTTTAAAAGACAGGTCCACAACTGCAGCAAAACTAAAAAGCAGATTCCAAACGCTTTAACTATAAGATAACACATTCTCTTATACAAGTAATGATCGATTATGCAGACGCAGACTGTTTTATCTTATCCTCTCTTCCCTAACGCGATTACGCAATTGCTTTAGATTCAGACTTCAAAAGGTAGACAGTATCAGCTGCCTAAGTTTTTCAAGTGATTGTTCTTGAAGATATACTTTTCCTGATGTGTATCACATTGGACAATCAGTGAATAATGCTATCCTCAATTTGGATACTTCCAAGTTTGTTAAGCATTGAGGATCCTACTTAGCATGAAATATAGAAATGTGTTACACATGGATGATCAATTAATCATGGATTATATCTTAATTTGGATAATTATGTTAAAAACTCGAGTTTCTATTGAGCATAAAACAGTTTACTTTTCCCTTCAAATGCGCTACAGCTAGGTTATTCATATGCACAAAAAAGGGAGAATTTTGACATATTCTATACAAAGGTGAATGAAGATCAAAGGAAAAGGATAATGGAACAAAAATTGAGATAAAGCAACTTAACACCCCCTAGAAGAAGATCCTATATAACAACCTCTTATACTATCAAGAGTAGCCATAGCTTGCATTGGTCTAAAACTAAGTAGTTCATCATTGGACACTCTCTCCCCATCTCCTAATTCACTACTTTTGCTATTTTAATTCTCTCCTTTTCCAACAGGCTATACAGAAAGGGAAAGACTAGTGAGACCAATAAAGACAATGAAGATTGCTTTCTTTCCTTGTCTCGCTATCCTGTTATGCATTCTAACAGTAACAAGCAGAGCTTCTGAAATTTCCCATATGTCAAAATACAGAGATGTTCATGTCTCTAAACATCTTGTTAGTGCACCCGAAAGAAACAGTGAGAGTGCAACGGATACAAGTGACAACACCAATAAGTTTGAGTTGGCAACCAAGAATTTTATACAAGATGTTGAGAAAAATCAGAGAGGAAAGGGATCGAATGGGGGTGGAAGTATTGTTCGTCAGCCACGTACTTCAGCTGTAACACTTAAGCGGCCCTCCATCCCTATGTCAACTAATCATGTCATTTTCAGCTTGCTTCTTCACCTGGTTTTGCACTTTGTCATTCCCTAAGATGTTCTAAAAGATAGGACAAGCATTTTCTTTCTTATCTCAGCTATTCCTATTGCTGATTTAACTTGTGACTTCCTGAATGTATCATTCTGTTGGTTTGTTTTGCTAGTCCTAGAGTTGTATGTTTCAGTGAACAACTGTCTCATGTAACATGCTAAGATTGTGATGCAGCACACGAGGCTTTCTTCATCTTCCTCTCCCTCCATATTTGTTTGCATCTGTGTGTCGCAGCAAAAATATGATCAAATAGTCATGCTGAATTAGTCAGAGCCAATAACTGTTTTAGTAACCGACCAAGTGCAGTGATAGTATCAGATTTGCTGCTACTTGACGTCACACCTCGCAGTCTTGGTATTGAAACTGCTGGTGGAGCGATGACAGTGTTAACTCCGAGAAACACTACCATTCCAACAAAGAAAAGAACAGATCTTTTCGACCTACCCGGACAATCAATCAGGTGTATAAAGGAGAGAGGCCTATGACTAAAGGCAACAACCTTCTTTGGAAATTTGAGCTCAAGGGTATTCCTCCAGCACCAAGAGGAGTACCTCATATCAATGATTGTTTTAACATTGATGCTAATGGCAGTCTCAACGTGTCAGCTGAGGACAAAGACTGCTGGTGTGAAGAACAAGACCACAATTACAAATGATACAGGGTGGTTAAGCAAAGAAGAAATTGAGAGGATGGTTCAAGAAGCAGAGAGGTACAAGGAAGATCATGAGGCCATGAAGAAAAAGGTCGAGGTCGAAGAACTTATTGGAGAATAATGCCTGCAACATGAGGAATACAGTGAGGGATGAGACAATCTCAGGTAAATTGGATCCATCTGACAAGCAGAAGATTGAGAAGACTGTGGACGAGACAATTGACTGGCTTGACAGGAACCAATTGGCTGAAGTAGAGGAGTTTGAAGATAAATTGAAGGAGTTGGATAACTTGTGCAATCCAATAATTTCAGGTGGTGATGTACCTATGGGAGGAAATGTTGACACTGGAGCTGTTTATGACAAAGGAGATCTGCAGATAGTGGTCCAGGGCCTAAGATTGAGGAAGTGGATTAAAGATGATATGTTACTCTGCTAGACATTTTTGTTTCAATGATCTACTTAGACAGTAAATATGTTTCTTTGTTGTTGCTGTGTCTAGAATTAGTATGAGACAACAATTACTATGACAACTATGTTGAGCTCGACCTATGTTTTTCTAAATAAAGTCTCTTGTTTTTACTTTTTCCAACCCTTTGGAGAGGTTTGGGCAAACATACCTATTCTTGCTTCTTATCTGCAATTTCTTACAGTATCTTGATTAGCTGGTGCAGCACAATTAGGCAAACCGATAACTGAGTTAAAGATGAACTCAAGAACCACCTTGAGAGGTTTTCATTTTCTCCCTCTAATTAGGCAAGTTTGCATGAGGCCCTACATGCATGATCTATGAGAAAACTTCAGTTAGACTCTTTGAACACTTTGGTTATAAGAAAAAAAAAGGAGGGTATCATATTCTCTTGAATGGAATTTAGGATATAAATAGATTCGCCTAACACCTTCAACTGTCAATATATTTCATCTCACCTATCACAAGCATCAAGACATAACAACAAATGTGCGATGCTTTTTAATGGTCTTATCTGAAAAACCAGAACAACAAATGTTCCAACATGAAAAAGAAGATTCCAAATGCTTAAATTGAGGACAGAACTATTTTGGTCCCATCTCTGGGATTGGGTCAATGGAGATTAAAGGGAAAGGGAAGGAATCAAATTGAGCCAAAGCAACAATAACACCACCAGGAAGAAGATCCTATATAACAACCTCTTAATACTCATCAAGGGTAGCCATAGCCTTTGGTCTAAAGCTAAATAGTTCATCATCATTGAACACTCTCCATCACCTATATCCCCTACTTTTGCTATTTTCTCCTTTTCCAAATTTAAACAGTTGTTCAGAAAAGGAGAGACCAGAGAAACCAATAAAGACAATGAAGATTGCTTTCTTTCCTTGTTTAGTTATCCTCTTATGCACTCTAGCAGTAACAAGCAGGGCGTCAGAAACTTCTCACACGCTGAAAGACGGAGGTGTCCATGTTTCGAAACATCTTGCTAGTGCACCAGAAAGAAGCAGTGAGCGTGCTGTTGCAGACATAAGTGGCAACACTACTAAGTTTGAGTTAGCAAACAAGGATTTTATATCAGATGTTGAGAAAAATCAGAGAGGAAGGGGGGCAAATGGGGGTGGAAGTATTGCTCGTCAGCCACGTACTCTTGATAAAAATTCAGCTTTAACAATTAAACGGCCCTCTATCTCCTTGTCAACTACTTGTGTCATTTCTGGCTTGCCTCTTCTCCTGGTTCTGTGCTTTGTCATTCCCTAAGATATTCGGAGAAACAGGTCAGACATTTTTCATTCTCTTTTCAGGTATCCTCATTGTGGTTGTGACTTGTGACTTGGTGTGTTATTCTGTTGGTTTGTTTTGGTAGAGTTGTATGTCTATTAGTGAACAGCTGTGTCGGTGTAACATGCTACAGATTGATGATGAATCATATCAGTCTTTCTGATCATCTCTCGCGTTTATTTTCCTCTCCCTCCTTATTTGTTTGCATCTGTGCGTATTTCAGCAAAAATATGAACATACACATGAAGTAACGAGAACCAAGAACTATTTTACTAACAGATCAAGCACAGTGATAGTACTAGATTTCCAGATCGTATAAAAAAGATATTCAAGAATATTAGCAAATAAAAGATAGTCAAGCTAAGCCATCCGCGCTTCCCATCTAGTGCTACAATCCTACAGAACAGAGCAGCTGGAAATTTTGATACCAAGTTCTCTTAGACAAGTTTAGAGGAAGTTCATTCAGGCTTCTTCTATGTCAGGGGACAGAATTGTGCAACCAGTACATATACAGTGTCATTAAAAATTGCTCAATGGGTTGTTCCTTAGTGTCAAATCGAGCCATGATTTTATGTAATATTAAACAGAGGATCCTATGTGTATGTAGCTGTAATAAACAGGAAGAACACACAACTTCTTGTACAGTCTGCTTAAGTCTGGTGTATCATGTATGCAATACAAATCATTCTCTAGCATTAACGATGCTCTCAAGTTCTTTGCCAGTCAAGCTGTCGTAAACATGTTGCCACATTTAAGGAAGTGAAAAAAATAAATTAAGGCCCCTCTCACAGGCACAAAACACTAGCAGTATATCTTGAGTTTATAATCCATGCGTCATAGAAGCAGAAATAAAACTGATGTCCAGGGAAACAAAAAGGAAATAAAGAACAACCTCCAATGAAAAAACAAAAGGAGTCTGTTTTACACGTCCAGCATTGTAAGTCTAGAATCAAAGCAGAACAAGAACTTTGGCTTCTTTGGCTTCTTTCAAATGTCATACAAAAACTTCTCGAAAAGTTTCATGTGTTGTGCTTGCAGCGAGATGGCAACTGATTGACTGCCATCATTGGTCGGACTTGGCAATATAAAGCTTAAGCCTTCATAAGCAATACCACCAGGTCCCATAAATATTGGCCTACCCCAGCCAAAATCAGCATCATGGATTGGCAGCCTAGACCAGCTAGTTATTCCTAAATTCGGGCACTTAAATGTATGTGCACCACGAACGAGTGCCTTCAAGTCAGGCTGCAATTCCAAATAATCAAGAGCTGATCTTAAGTAGTCGTTGTCCATTATAGCCAATTGATCATGAATTTTACTGGCTGCATACCAAATAGGCTTCGATTGGAGATCACCAGCAACTGCAATAGGAGTGGAAGTGAATATCACATTACCAAAATAGCCAGGTGGGAGAGAAGGCCGGAGCCTTGCACGCCCATCAGTTGCTATGTACAACTTCGTTTCTTGATCCTGAGTGAGTCCTCGTGCCATACAAGTGGAGCGCCACACATGTCCTGCCAACATCTCATAGGAGCTGTAGTTAACGGTATTTCCATCTTCTTTGGACTTGGCTTTGAGGGCATTGATTTGGTCGCGCGTTAGTTTGAAGATGGCCACACTCGTTTCAGGAACAGTTTCTGAGTTGGGGGCATTTTCTGCAGTTACCTTGAGAGTGGGAGGTGGCTGATACTCAATGTGGGGGAACTGAGGCTGAGGTGGATCACGAGCACGGAGGAGTGTCCGGTCAATGAAAGGTGGGATGGTGAGGTCCAGGCCACGAGCCATATCAGACCATGTGTTGATGAAGTGAAGACCAGAAGCTCCATCTGCTGCGTGATGTTGCATGCCCACACCAAGGGAAACTCCCCCACATTTAAAATGTGTTATCTGTTCAACAGATTGATATATCAATTCAAGTAATCATACAAAAAATTGCAGAAAAATCCCAAGTCAAAACAGAAAACAGAGAAAATTAGGGTGCAATCAAACAAGATAAATTAGTGGTAACTTATCTTCAATCCAAACTAATATACATAGTTTGATAATATAGGCATGACGTAACACTTGGGATATGTTTTGTGATAAGGAAAATATTACTATTCATGAAAAATGTCTATTATCTTAATTTAAATAATTTTTCAATGTTTTGGTTGGAATATCATTAATAGTTTGGTAACAGAGGAGTTAATGTTGTCATTATGGTTAACTGTCTACATCACATCTCTCGAACTACGACTCTGGACCCGGTTAACACAAGATATTTTGTACACCGAAATGCCTTTTTTTTGCCCTTTGCCCTTGGTTGGAATAAAAATTGTTGCACAGTAACTATACTAGGTGTAAATAAAGATAAGTATTGAATGAATGTGGTAAGAATAGGGAAGAAATTAAGGACGAAAATACAAAATCATCATAGAAGCAAAGACCCGGGAAAATTTTTTAGATGTACAGAAAATGACAGGTGGCAGCAAGGGGTAGGGGAGAGAGAAGCGAATGCAGAAACATGATATATGGATACATCAACTCTAGCAATTTTCAAATAGATCAGGATTGTTGGATGACTAAAATGTAGTCGGTGAATCTCCTAGGTATATCGATATGTATAGTACTCAAAGCCTCCTAAATTCATCCAATCTTGACTTCCAAAAATAGTCAATTCTGATTGTTTTTCACTTCGTATGTCTATCAAAATTAAATTAAACTATAGAAAATTATCTGAATACTAACTAGTTGTTGACATAAGTCTAGTACAAGAATGCAGTATATGAAATTGTTGAGTCTATACATTCTGCTTCTTATCATTTTTTCATGTGCGAGGGATGGGATGATTAAGATCACAAATTCTTCCCTATTCTTATCATTCAACCAAGTTTTTACAAGTTCTTATTTGTACTCGGTCTCAATTTATGCAGACTCAATTTGATTGATAACAAAAAAGAAAAAGAAAATCAATTTTTTTTAATAAAAACTTGTAATCTTAATCATGACATGAATTTTTTGTGGTTATAAAAATATGTCACTAAGAATAAGATAAAAATTATATTTAAATTACTTTTATATATAGTAATGCATCTTTCTTTTTAAAACAATTAATAATAGTAATAACAATAAAAAGATTAGAAGAAGAGAAATTTTGACCACTAATGTGATTTCTCTTGTGTACCCTTGGCAGTTGGAGCGATTTTATTGTGGAATTTAAAATCTGCAGCCTCACCAGGAATTGAGGCTAAAAGTCAATCCTGGCATTCAACTTTCAACAACTCTTCTACTCCCTTCGAACTTTAAAATTATGAATTTAGGGGACGTTTCGTTAACGGATAAGGCTCAACTTAATATATGAATAATTTGGTTATTCATGTATTAATTTTATACATTGTTTGATTTTTAAATAGGATAAGAGAGTTATTTATGTATACAATGTTTGGTTGATAGGTTTCAAATGTCGTATAAAAGTTATTAATGTATTAATTTTATACAATGGTTGGTTATGTTTTAGTAAATTTACATAATTAATTCTCACAGAAAATCTATGTATAATTTTATGCAGGATAGAAGATAGAATAAATTATATGGGTATTAGTTATATATAGATCAACATAATAAATTATATAACAAGTACTATAGTTGTTTATTTCCAACATGACTTTATTATTAATGTATTTCCTTTTCAAATCTGTTTTGAAATGTTTTGTTTGAGAAAATTTTAGTAGCTTAGTTAGTTGCTAACTGAATTTTAACTTGCTATTCCATCACCCATTTCTCTTTTCCTATATTAATACTCTTTCCATTTCTTCCAAAACAAGGGGTGTTTCACTTTTTCATTTTATTTCAAAATAAATGATGTTTTATATATTTAAATTACATTAATGATATTCTTCTTAAGGGTGTATACAAGTTAAAAACATCACTTGTTTTAAATTAAAGAAAATAAAAAATACTTTATTTGAGCCAAATATCTGTAGAAAAATAGTCTTTCTGTCTTCACAATGTCATAATCAAATCTGTATACACACTGTCACACTGTATTCTCTTAATTTCACTTATAAAATTATGCATTATAAGTACTATAATTGTTTAGCTAATAATATAATGAAAAAATATATTTTAAAATATGAGTTAAAATACACATAATTTTAATCTTAAGATGAAAAATTCATAAATTGAGACAGTATGAAATAGTAAGAAAAAGGAAAGTAGGACAGGAAAAGAGGGATTAGAAACTTAAAAGGGGTTTCGCATTTAGGCAATTATGGTAGAGACACATAAGTAGTCATGGTGACCAAAAACGTACCTGCAACACTAAGAGAGCATAAGATTGGATTCCTTGGGAGTAATCAACGGCTGGGATAAGCCGTCGGAGCTCCAACGTCGGGGCAAAATCACCAAAATCATCCACCACTCCATCAGACTCAGCTTCCACAAAAAGCACCCCTTGGCCCTTACAATCAATCTCAATACGGCCATCTTCGTCCCTGCACAGCCTCCCAGCCATCGGATAAAACGGCACCAGAGCTCTGCTTAGAGCCTCCTTAAGCACCTTTCCGTCAAAGAAATTTGGGGATCCCGTCGGCCTGTAGAAATAGACACTCGGCGTGTGGAAATTAGGCACCACCAAATCCACGTTAGAGTTCCACAGCCTCAGTTGCGGCGTCTCCGTCGCCGGCTGCACCATCGTCGATTCTCTCACCTCGATCTTCATAGTTGCTCAATCAACTTTGTTTTCTGCTCTCTGAAAATCAAAGCCCAACAACTTAAATAACGGATCGAAATTACACTGTGAATGTGATCGGCCACCTACTTTCCATGTTACTCCATCAGTGCCTATATCTAGCATTTAATTCTAGTTTTACCTGAATCCTCTGCCTCATAAAATGAAATACACATAAATCAATAAAAATTAAATTACCTTGTAAAAGAGGAGGTGCAGATAATGTAGTTGAGCTTTTTGCCTTTATGTAGTGGGTGGCGATATGGTTGGGAGTGGGTTGAGAAATATAAATCAACAGAAATGATGAAAAGCAGGAGTTTCTTATATAGTAATGGGGGAGATGCTACTTATTATTTCAGAGTTTTTTTTTTTTCCTTGGAAAAAATGGTCTATATTTTAAGGTTGCAAATGAGACTTCACCTACCGCGCCTGTCTGACGTGACTAATTCCATTAACGTGCTGGTAAGCGGTGGAATTGAAATTTATTATGTTGTGGTTTTACTAATTTGATATGATATTTAGTATGTATTTTTAAAATTTTTGATATTTATAAAAGTATATTGAAATACTGTATCGAAATATATAGTTGTATATAAAATTATATATATTATTATAATATTAATAAATTAATAATATATTATTAATATAAAATTAATTATTTAGATATTTAAAATTTTGATTATTCTTTTTTGATTGAAACATCATTTTTGATTCATTGATTAACGAAGAGAATTGCTTATACTTTCTTTTAATTTTTTTTTTTACATATATAGAATATTAGTATGATATAATTGAGATATTTCTTAAAAAATTAAAATTATAATTCTTTATTATATAAAAGGAAAAAGCTCAGATATGCCATCAAACTTTAAGAAAAGGTTCATCTATGTCATTTGTTAATATAGTTAGGTTCGTTTACGTCACTACAGTTATTCAAAGGGGTCATTTATGTCATTATTTGTTAATAGATTCAATACCTAATTTTTCAATATTAAATTATACACGTAATAATATTTAAGTGGCAACGTCACTTAAAAAATCCACCTATTAAACTATCCATACAGCCTAAAACTATCGGATCAATGCCCAAAAAAACCCACCCATATTTTAATCCGATCCATCATTATTTAATTTAATTCTTTCTCAATCAATTTCACTACCCGATAAAACACTATCAAAGATCTAACCCCCAGCTATTTTCTTCATCCGTCTTTTTTTGAACATCTCTTTCACGAAGATGGGAAGAAAGTTTTCACTTAAATATAACTCTTCAATACAACTAAGCTAATGCAGGTCTCTTTCTTCTCTCTTTTTTTTTTTTTAAAAGTTTGCTGCCTGATATTCCAATTTGTATTGAAGCTAAAACCTGAATTTTTTGATTAAAACATAAAAAATATTGAAAAAAATTAAGTTTATCAAAATAGCCAGTGGTTTAGACCACGTAATAATCCAAGCTATGACTAATTATGTTTTAAATATATATAATGTAGTTTTAAATAATTGAATACGGGATCCGTTTATTTGTGGTATGAAAAAGAAAAATAATTAAACCCAAATTATTATTATTGAAATCTCCAAGTAGCAAGTACACTACCTACCCAAAAAAGGTTTAAAAAAATGGAAAAAAATGTGGTAGAGAGAGTAGGTGAGATGGTGACCTAAACATTGACTGACCAAAATTCCAGAAAGTCTCTAACTCAGCATTTAAAAAAGATAAAGATCAAAATTACAAGTGGGTATGTACTCATAGAGGTGATGAGTTGGTTGATTAGGTGTCTTTCAGGGAGTCATAAATTTAAAGTTTTTCGTATATTTTATCGCTTGAGTTGATCACAACGACTTTATTTTTTAATATAATTTATAAATTATTATATTTGAGTCATAATTTATTTTTTTAGTAAATACATAAAAATATAATTTATTTAAAAAATATGCCCAAACTAAAAGCAATAATTATTTTAAAAAAATACCCTAACTCATTAATTTATGCATACATATAAAGGTCATCATAGGAAATTGTGTCTCTCGCAAATCTTCGGAGTATGGAACAAGTCCGTATGTGGGGCTATCACGGAGTTGGTGAACTCTTACTTTTTAGTTGGATTGGGTCAGCTCCGAAAAATTCGTCAAATAAATTTTTAAAGTTATATAGTTTTTTAAAATTAAAAAATTAATTATAATTTTTTTAATTTAATAAATATAAATTTATTAATTAAAAAATAAATATATATTATTTATTAAATGATAAAAATATATGTATATCACTTTTTTAATTGAAGAATATATCTGTTCTAAATTATAAAATTATAAAGAATATATTTAAATTTCTTTTTTTACTTATAATAATAAATAATGGTGTATGAATTTATCTGCAGGCAATTCAAATAATTCAGCGAATGTGTTAACTTCTATTGAGGTTGAAATATATGGAAAGAAAAGTTAATTGGATTAATAAATCCGTACTTAATATAGGGTTTTTGTTAAAAAAAATGTAATCTTAATCATAGATACTAAAAGTAATATGTATTCTCACTCATTTGGTGATTTATATTCTTCAGATAAAAAATTTCACCAAGTGCTCATTTTTCTGCTTTCCTTTCCACATGCTTATCTTAACGCTTTAAATTCAAGGATAAGTCAAATTTCTCCCTGATTTTTTTTTAATTTAATATTTGATATTTATTTTATATTTTAATTAATATGAATTTGTTTTGAAATTTTTATATTAAAAAATAAAAAACGCTTTTTATAAGGACGATTTTATATTAAAACGTGGTGATTTTAGTTTTTCTCACACGGCACTCTTTTGAAAGAAAAAGAAAAGATTTAATTTGCTAAAAAAATATGATTTAATTTGCTTTTATACCCACGTAATCCACGTTGAAAATTTATTTTGCATCGTACTCGAGAAATCATATGAATGATTATGAACAGCTTATTTGACGGTAATCTTTATGTTTTTCTTTATTTAAAATTAATTCAAATTTATGCTCAATAAAATTAATTAATTCAACAGAAAGT
This sequence comes from Datura wrightii, assembly GCA_035772735.1. NCBI lineage: Eukaryota > Viridiplantae > Streptophyta > Magnoliopsida > Solanales > Solanaceae > Datura > Datura wrightii. The sequence goes on along the minus strand of JASDFA010000010.1, from coordinate 177,477,250 downwards.
GCTTCAGCATATTTTACTCTTCCCTGTCATTTAAGTGCTACTTTAACTTTTTTTATGCCTATTAAAAAGGTAAAAAAAAAATACTAAATATAATTTGCTAAATTATTTTTATTTATTACATTATTTTTTAAAAACATATTAAAAATAATTATTTCTTTAGTATTATGAGTATAGTTAAAAACACATGCCAGCGGTGAGTTTAAATTCCTAATATATTGAGATAATTTTTTAAAATTAAAATGACATTTAAAATAGAACAGAGGAGTGTCATGAATTATTCCATTTTTTAAACTTGAACACAAAATCTCTCATTAATAAAAAAGAGATTTCAGTTGGGTAGGGTGAAGGAATTTTTTTCTTGCAAAATACTTTTTCAAATAAATAAGTAATGTTTTACTTATTTTTTGTTTACAGTATATAAATATAAATTATTACCTTAAAAGTATTATATATAATTTAGATAAATATTATAAAAATTAAATGAGAGTGATTGGCATATGGAAGTTGCAGCGGTGAAGATAAAGATGAGATTAGGGTTGTGTCTCGATTGATTCGGTTTTGAAAGTTATTTGTTCTACTTATCGGTTATTCTTTTATTGATATGCTAAACTGTTAAAGAACAGATAAGATATCAGTGAATTAGTTATTGATCCTTATAGATTTAGTTATTGGTTTAACTGTTAAGATCTCATACGAAAAATCTCATAAGTCATAAGCATGTTTAGCTAGAAAAAAAAATAAGTGAAAAGAAAAAGGGCATACAGAATTAACCCAATCAAAGCAATCAACTTTAATTTAAATTTGAATAACATCCCTTTCATCTTTTCATCGACATCAAATTAGGATACTTTTTATATTGAAGGCTAAAATTATAATTTAATAAATTATTATCGGATTATCGGTTCGCCCGTTAGAAAAAATGGTCAAATCTATCACAAAACTAATAACCCAATAATTTAAGACAATAAATATATGTTCAAACTGTTAAATCAATAATCTTAGTTATTAATTTAATAACTCAATTATCAATTCGAGTTTTCTTAATGAAATATATTATAAGGTGGGGAAAAAGACAAAATAATATAGAATGTTATTTGTGAGGTGGCGAAAAATCCTTTTGTCATTTTTATTTTTATTTAATCAATAGAAAAGGAAAATTTAAAACCGCAATCCCTTTTGGGGGTCAAATACTCCGATCTCTACTGTAGGTATCAAAAAAGAATGAGAAAACCCGAAAAAGAGTAAAAAAGAACACAACCTTCGATACAATAAATAGAATAAAACCATATCGAGATCCTAATTATACAACTTTAATATGATATCCTTGAAACGTGGATTCAAAATTAATGACCATACTAAACACACACATCATATCTTGTTTTAATTACCAACTAGGTCTACTATCCTTTTCCCCGATTACTTTTTCTACACCTTACTTTACTTAATATGCAACTAATGTCCCGTCCACTTTAACCTACCTACTCTTTGAAGCAGATAATTTTTTTTTTTTTTTTTTTTTTAAAGGAATTTAATCAAGATCAGCCACAATTCAAAGATGAAAATATTAAATATGATGGATTATGGATTATGGATATATAATGGCACCTTTTGTCAAAGTGCTCCACTTTCCTCAATAATACCAATTAGAGGATAATGCTTCGTCAATGACAAAATTAAAAATTTAATATGCATGATATAATTTTTTTTAATTAAAAATATTTAATTAATCATTCTTCAATATACGTAGTTACGGGACTTTATACTGATAATATGACGTTTAAAATTTTATACCTCTTAGTATTAGGTGTGTGATATGTAGGAATATATTCCTCTATTGTCTAACCTCATTACTACCTTTTTATTTTTTGCCAATCAATAATGGGACCAATGGACCATGTTTAATACCTTAACACTTATATTGCTGAGTCAAAATGTGCTTAATTCAAAACTTGACTTCTTTAAATTCATTCTTTTTTAATTGACTAACATTATTCCCAAATATTGGATCATAATGTCAAAAGTTGTTAGTTGCCTCTTTGTTTTAAACTCACTCTAAAATTCCACAAATAAAAATAAATTCTGTCTTCTTGAAAATGACTTCTCGCTAAACGTATATATATTTGTCTATTTATTCGGCAGTCAGATATAGATTATAGTCGTTGAAATTGCAAGAATTCATACTTCAAATGAGTTAGTTTTTAATATTTATTTTTGTTTTTCAATGATTGAATTTACGCCTAGTGAGTTATAAGTAATTGAATCATTCCCAAGAATATTTCTATTTTGAGGTGTTATTTAATTTTTATCTCTCAAATTTGTGATATATTATTCGAAATGGTATTTAACCTCGTGCCTGGGGCATGAGGTGGTATACTAGTATATAGATATACTATGATGGTATCATAGAGGACTGAGGATTGTCTTACTGGAGGACTGAAAAAGACTCCAATGATACCATTGCATTATATAAATATATTATGATGGTATCATTTTGTACTAAAACAGACCTCAATGATACTACAATATTGTATAAGTATATTGTGATGGTATCATAGAGGGTTGAATAATATCTCATTGAAGAACTGAACAGACCCCAATGATACCGTGACAGTATATAGATATATTATGATGGTATCATGAAGGACTAATGAGTCTCACTGAAGGACTGGAGCAAACCTCATTGATACCATACCAGTATATAAATATGTTGTGACGGTATCATAGAGGACTGAGGAGTGTTTCACTAAAAGACTGAAGCAAACCTCAATGATACCATGACAGTATATAGATATATTATGATGGTACTACTGAAGACTGAGAAGTTTCTCACTGAAAAATCGAAGCAGACTTTAATGATATCATGCTAGTATAAATATACTACGATGATATCATGGAGGACAAATGAGTATATTGGTGAAGGATAGAAGAAGATCTCAATAATAACAATATATGGATGTATTGTGATGGTATCATTGAGGACTGAAGCAAACTTGAATGATACCATAACTTTACATAGGTATATTGTGATGGTGTCATTGAAGACCGAGGAGTATCTCGCTGAAGGACTTAAGTAGACGTAAATGATACGATGACAATATATCTGTATACTGCCACGGTATATAGATATATTATATAAGTATACTGTAATGGGATCATGAAGGGCTAAGGAGTGTCTTATTGAAGAACTAAAGCACACCTTAGTGATGCCATGACGATACATAGATATATTGTGATGGTATAATGGATAACTGAGGAGTCTTATTGAACGACTAAAGCACTCCTCAATGATACCACACTAGCATATAGATATATTGTGATGGTATCATTGAGAACTAAAGCAGACCTAGATGATACCATGACAGTATATAGACATACTATGATTGTATCACTAACGACTGAGGATTTTCTCCATATAGGACTAAAGCCGACCTTAATTATTCTATGCTAGTATATAGATATACTGTGATGGGATCATGGAGTACTAAAGAATGCTTCATTGAAAAACTGGAGTAGTCCTCCATGATACCATGTCAGTATATATATACTGTGATGGTATCATGGAGCACTGAAGAGTGTTTATTAGAGGACTAGAGGATACTTCAATTGTATAAAAAAAATTAAAAAGTAGAATAAAAAAGACAAAAAAATAAATGAAATTATATTATGAAAAAAAATATTTTTTTAAAGATAAAATAAAAATAAAAAAAATAACGTGAAAAAAGAAAAGAAAAAAAGAAAAATATGGAATCAAATTTGAGGAAAAGAATTAACAAAATAAGAGAAAAATGATAAAGAATAAAAAAAAACGAGAAAAAAAAAGAGTAGAGAAATAAAAATTTGAACAATGGAAAAAAGGAGCCAAATTTGAGCATGAACTTAGAGTACGGTGAAAAAAATTAAAAATAATGATTTGAATTTTTTTTATTAATTTTAATTTTAATAAATAAGCTAGTGCTTTTAGTATTTTCTGTAAATTACTTCTTGTTGTAATTAAATTATTTAATTTTTCTATATTTTTATTAGTCTAAATATAGTTAGCTACTGCATTTATTTTTTATTAAAAAAGTAAAATAAAAAAATAAAAAGAATAGACCAAAAATAGTAACAAAAACTTAAATTAATTTTAAAAAAATAAATTAAAAAAAGAGAGAGAAAAAGAAATAAATTAATACCTTGATAGTGACAGGTAAGAGACAAAAAAAAAAAGGTGTAGTGATGACGTCAGTCCAAAAAAAAAGAAAAATTAAATAGAATATTTTGTATAATTATTTTGGAAGACATTAAAAATAAAGAGACGTGTTTATATAAATATTTTACTTTTTATGAACAACTAGGTAAGTTTTCCTATAATTTAAGGCAGACATTACTGGATTGCCTCCAATAGGTAATGGATTCTAGGAATGGGCCTACAATAATAGTACTTGCTAACCAGCAGCCCAATCTTTGCTTTGTGGACTATACGCAAATGTGCCTCTTTTGGTCCATCATTTAATTCTCTCTACTATTTAAAAGAAATTGTTTGCAAATATAATTCAAGAAACTGGCAAAATATTAAACTTTAATCTAATTTCTATAAATTTTTATATTATGATTTAAATTTTTCTGATAAATACTTTAATTTACTCAAAAGAGATAAATTATAAGAAAATTATGCAAGCAAGGATTATTGACAGAATAGCTATCTCTTAAAAAAAAAAAAAAGCTATGAAAATTTGAACTTGGAAAACATATTCTGTTTCAATATTATAATGTTTGGTTTGTCAAAAAAAATTTTAAAATATTCTTTTAGTAGAATAAGTTTGAGAAAAGCAACTTTTTTCGTAAAAATAAAAAAAAATAAATTTTACAAATGACATTTCATATTATCTTCTCTCCAATCTTTCGGTGCACCCCACCCTCACATTTCTATACCCCACCCCAGCTCCTCTGGTGTTTGCATAATATATAAATTCTTTTGAGATAAATATAAAAAATAAATAAGAAAATTATTTATGTTTTGTAAAGAAATAGATCTCGAGCCTTACGCAACTCTAAAAGCTAATTTTTAAGGAAAGAATTGTCAAAGTCCATATAAACAAACTATCACTCCATTCCCAACTAACGTAAAACTCTAACACCCTTCTTCACATTTAGGTTCAATAGGAACATGAACCGAAAGTTCAAATAAAAATAAACCTAACTTTAATATCATATAAAAAAAAATGAATCGTGAACCTTAACTCTAACTTCAAAATGAAAATTGATTAATTTGGACTTTTATAGAGCAAAACGGCAGCAAGCAGCTTTCATGGATTAATATCTTTGGGTTGGTTGATAATTATATGTTTGTGTTCTGTCTTGTCTTTTTGTTAAAATTTAATTTAAATATATAGCATGCATTTTCTGAATTGAAAAATTCAACTTTGACTAATTTTTTCTCGAAAATATGTCATGGAACAATGCATGCATTCTCTCTCTTAAATTTATAAAAGTATATGACTACGACTTGTTCAAGAAAGAAATAAATATTTATATGAATTTATAAATTATTTTATTAAAAATAAATTTAAAAAATTTAAATTTAATTTATTTCTAAATTAAAAATTATAAGAAAAGTCCGCCACGAAAATTAGGACGGTGCACAATATTTGTCTTCAGGGTTGAAGGAACATATTTTATTTATAAACTAACAAACCTTTGAATGCTCTCTACAATCTCCATAATTTCTCTCACCACAAGAAAATATATGATAGAACACTCCTATTTATAATACTATGACCAAATTAAATCGGGATTAGAAAATCTACTCCTATATGATTCTGACAAACAAATTATAACTAGAAACAAATTAAATAATTATCAAATATCAAATTCTAAATAAACTTTGTTTCCAACTTTGAATTATTCTTCCAACATTCTCTCGTAATTCAAAGTTGTATACTCCAGTCTTTTGTTGTAGTGCTATTGGAGCACTTCTTTTCAATCTTTCAGTTTCTTATTTGTGTTAGAACACTTCTCTTCAACTTTCGATTGTTGATACACTTCTCATCAATCATCAATTGTTGACGCACCTATTTTCATTCAATTGTTAGAGCACTTCTCTCCAACTTTCAATAATTGATGCATTTCTTATCAACATTCAATTGCTCGAGCACTTTCTCTTCAACTTTCATTGTTGGAAAACCTCTCTCTAACTTTGCATTTCTTTCCAACTCATGTTTTTTTTTCTTGGCTGTGTTGGAGCATTTCGCTCCAACTTCCAATAGCTGATGCACTTCTCTTCAAACTTCAATTGTTGAAGTAATTCTCTTCAATTTTCAAATGTTGGAGCACTGGTCTCCAACTCTCAATTGTTTGAGCAATTCTCTCCAACTCTTTTTTCCCCTCACTTTCTCTCCCTTTTAGAGAACAACTTCTTCATTTTGTGCCATGTTTGCTTACACCTATTTATACTGGCAATCTTTTCGCTAATTCTTGTCAACATGATTGTTTTTTCATGCATACATCATTGACCCAACTTTTGCTACTATAATCATTGGTTAGACGTTTTCTTAGCATAATCATTGGTCAGATGGGTGACATATATTGGCTAGCTTCCTCCGTCGACAGCGGAAGCTATTTGATTCTCTACCAATATCGTAGAAGCTCTGATACCAATTTGAAGAAAAATATTTTATTTATAAACTGACAAACCTTTGAATGCTCTATACAATCTCCATAATTTCCCCGCCACAAGAAAATATATGATAGAATACGCCTATTTATAATATTAGAAGATCAAATTAGATTGAGACTAGAAAATTATTTCTATATGACTTTGGCAAATAAATTCTAACCAGACATGAATTAAATAACTATAATATCAAATCCTAAACAAACTTGATTTCCTACAACTTTGAATTATTCTTCCAACAAGGGAAAAAATTTCGAAAAAACATATGTGAGGGTTAACATTATGTTTGAGGTTCTTTTTATTGGAAAAATATTGGAAATCACAAAAAAAAAAAAAAAAATTAGCTTGAGGTATGTCTATGATATTGCTTTTAAGAATATTTTAATGATTAAGATGTATCCCTTTAAAATTTAACAAGCTCTTTTAATATAAAATTAAAAATAGAAAAACTAACAAAGATTGTTAGAAAAAAGTCTAGAACTCAAGATACAAAGAAATAGAAATTTGTTTGTTAGGTTTTCTCTTGGTTACTATTGCCAAACAATAGGGAAAGAATATATAGACTAAAATTTGAATGAGGTCTAACACTGAGTTGGATGCAACAATAAATTAAAGCCATTGAGGCTATTGAGTTACGATCAATCGAGGAATAGAATAAATAAGAAGTTTCGCTGGATTTTAATAAATAAGAGCCCATTTCTAACCCTAAGTATAAGAGCCCATTCCTAACCCTAAGTGTGGAGGGTCAGTCTTTGAGCCAGGTTTTGATTAATGCGTCGAATTTGATGTCTTATAAACTACGAATCAGATTTAGATAAAATAATATTAAACTAATGAATAATTGGTATAGTTTAGAAACTTCTATGAATTAAGAATTCTTTTATAAGCTCAAGGTCTTATTTATCATATTACACTTGCACAATCTTTGTCATCGTGATTTTAAGTCAGTTGCGTGTTCGATATTAATGAGTGCTTTAGAAATTTGTCACAATTTCATGAAACATATCTTCTCTTTATTTTTCATGTCTTCACCAATCAACTGTATTCTGCAGAGTAATTCAGCACCTATAAAGGACATGATAATGAATTAATTAAGAGTTTATACTTTGTCCCCACTTTTCTTGTAAATTTATACTATATACACACCATAATATATCATAGAGGGACATATTTTATAGTGCACAAAATTAAACAACAATTTATTATTATCGAAGTTGAACCTATTTCATGAGATCTCCAATCACATACAATGTATTACCATCGTGTTTGATATCTCATTCTCATTGAAACTTCACTTAAAAATATTTTCAAGATTTGGTCAGAGAATTGATCAAATTCACTTGATCTAAATATAATTTATGAATATAATTTCATCTCGTATTAGTTGTTCCATGACTTTATGTCTCAAATAAATGCGACTTTTTCTAATATCAAGAAATTTATTTTCCACTACAGCTAATATTGCTTGACAATTACAATATATATAAATATGTTAATTTTCTTTCAATACGAATACTTGCTAAGAAGTTACTTAACCACTCAACTTCATTATCAGTCAACTCCAAAACAACATATTATATTTAGCTGATTGACACATATAATGAATTTTGAAATTTATTTATACTCCTCTAATACAACCATTATATATATATCAACGACCTAATAGAGAACATAACATACACTGCAATATTTATTATTATTATTATCATTTGATTTACACTTATTTGTATTTCTATCTAATTGACTTATATTTGAGATACAGTAAAGGGTTGTATCAAATGCAAGTTGCAACAAGTGTGATTGGATATATATATATGAGTTGGGATATTTGTAAAAGATATATCGATGAGCTAACGTATATATAACATATTAAATTAGCAAATGGAATCTAATATCACTATCTCTACGGAACACAAAACTTGTACATTGGCTATGAGAGACTGTCTTTCTTGATCAATTGAATGATATTTTTCAAAATATTTTTAAATATTACAATATTTTATATAATTATTAATTAAATATATAAATTTTATTTTAAAATTTATATTAAATAATAAAGAGTCAATTCAATATACCTTAAAATAGAGAGAATATTTTTTTTCTTCAGTAAATTATTATTTTCCATATAATGTCAGCATCCTTAGAGACTAGAGCCAAAGAAAAAAAAATATCAATGTCCATTACTGACAGCAGAGATATTATATTATATTAAACAACAATTTATTCGCCATCAACTACTTTGTTACATTTTTTTTTTCCTTTTTGGATTTTTAGCAATTTATCTGTTAATTTAGGATGTGGTGCCAAAGGTATCAATCAGTGTTCACTTTCACATTATTGGTGCAAGATACTCCCTACCAAAAAAAGAAAAATGAAAAAGAATGATAAAAGAAAACTAGTGGAACTTATAACAAATTCGATATAATATAATTTTTCATTTATCTAACTTCTTAAAAGATTTTCTCATATCCATTTTTGTTTTGATCGAAGACCCCTTCACCAACCTATACATATCTAATATATACACATTTCCGCAACGTAGACAAAATAACGTGTGGACCAATATTGGATAGACTATATTTGAGTTCTAATATCATATTAAAAATTAAATATTAAATCTAATATAATTTTAAAATCTAACCCATAAGATAATGTAATAAATGAAAGGTGGTGTGATTGAGGAGAAATAAGGTCACATATGGATCTCTTCAGTTGGATTTCGAAAGTTATCGATTTGTAAAATTGTTAAAAAATTGTTAAAATATTGATTAATTAGCTATTGATTCAATTATTGGGTTAATCATTAAAATCTCACACGAAAAATTCAAGAAGCCGTAAGTATGTTTAGTTAGAAAAAAATGAATGAAATGAGAAAGAACATATAGAACTAACCCAACTAAAATAATCAACTTTAGTCTAGATTTCAATAACATCTCATTCATTTGTCATGACATTCAGTTCATCTTTTTACTAAGAAACGGTCAAACTAATAACTCAATATAACTTGAAATAGTAAATCAATAATAAAATTATTAAATTAATAATTTAAATTACTAATAAGTATTATTATTGATTTAATCGCTAGAGAAAGGAGGGAGCGAAGAAGCAAGTGAATGGGTCCCTCTCACTAGGAACAAGCACGTTATCTTTGCATATATTGCCACGTATGTTAATAATAATAATAATGAGAAGCGTGTCTGCGGTTGCGGTGCAGCAGATATACATTATCCAGTAGTAAAAAGTAAAAAGATGTGGCTAAATCCACCGACGGCTAACCTCCAATCTTCACTGTTTACAAAACGTGCCTACTGTACTGGATGTGCAGACCGCAGAGCCAGCCACATTGTTATGACTTGGAAACACCTCATATGCTCTCTCTCCCTACATTTTCATCTCTTTTGTCTCTTCACATATGCACAAAATTTTTAACATCAAATAAATATACTCACAACGAAACAAATATGATAGTAATATATGAAAACTCACTTTAGTTAACGAAAAATGTTTGATATTTTGAAAATAATTAAAACAAATCAATTAGGATAAAAGATTAAGTGAATATCAATTAAATCTAAAAAGATAATTCAGTCAAAACACGATTTAAGCGGATGAAGAAGAGGCATATACTCTGAAGAGAGAAGATACCAAAAAGAGACCAAATATGAAACAGTTACTCCTAAAAAATTTGGATAAGATCAAAAACCACTGGGCCGACATGGGCCTCACCTTTTTCTCTCTCTCCTCACGTCTTTTACACCACTCGAATAAAATTAAAACCGCTCCGAGACAGACACGTCACCTCGATAAAAGCGACTGACACGTCACCCTCTATATCCACCAACATTATCACCTTAAAAAAAATATTAATCACCACACCATTCTCTTTTTTGTTATATTTTTGTGCTTATATATACTGAAAGAACACCCATTCTTCTTTCTTACTTTCATTTATATTCCCTTGTTGACCCTTTTTAACTACGTTTATTCGCCATAAAAACAGTCTCATTCCTATTTGGGTTTTGAAATTGTTAGCAATCAATTTCAGTGACATTAGATATTTGTGTAATCTATATAAAGATCGCTAGATTTTGTGGTTGAGTATAACACATACAGTTTCGTTTTAATTGAAATCTACAATGGCTACTGCTATGGGAATGGTGGGGAGTATTGGGGGTTGTGGGGCAGCCTCTGCATCTCTGTTTCGTTTGAGGAACTCAGGGAAGAAGAAGACCAAGACCAACAACAACAAAAATGGGTTTAGGGTTTCTTGTGTTTATTCATCCTCTGCCGTGGTGGATCCGTACAAGACCTTGAGGATTCAACGCGGTGCCTCTGAATCTGAAGTCAGAAAGGCCTTTAGAAAGCTTGCTCTTCAGGTACTTATTTCTTATCCCCTTCAAATCCCGCGTCCAAATGTTTGATTTATTTAAATATATATGCTTTTATTGTTTCAATGGTGTTCAAACCCCAGATTGGAATGCTTCTGCGAAATTATTGCAGTTTTTTGTTGGTATTGAGTAATTAACATGAGGTGTTTAATTGGATTACAGTATCACCCGGACGTATGCAGAGGGAACAATTGTGATGTCCAATTTCACCAAATCAATGAAGCATACGATGTAAGTTTTTCTACATATTGTTTACATCTTAAGTGTGATTCATTTAATTTTTGTTTTTCTGCTTTTGGGTAAAGCTATCTTGATAGTATTAAGTGTTGCTCAATTAGGCTTGAATGATAATAAAACAAAGTGATGGACCCATAACTTGCAGAGCTTGTATGGAATATGACTCTTTGCATAAACCAAAGGCTTTACTTGTGACCCTTTGCCCACAAACAAATGCTTTAGTTGGTATCACTGACTTCACCTGATGGTCTTTCTGACCAATAAAATTAGCTAACGTAGTGAAGTCTTTTTCACTGAATTTGAAAGATGTCTCTTACTTGTTGTCGGGTCACTATCCAAATTAATTAGCTTTGGATATTAATTAGCTTCTTTAGATATGACTCGTACCTTAATTGGCATCAAATATGAGCTTTGGATGCAGCCCATCTCGACTTGCTAGACCTCGAATTCCCTTAGTATTGGGGACAAAGTTCTTGTATTGCTCTTTTTCTTTCCCCCTCCCCTTATGTGTGTGTCTTTGTGGTGCAGGTTGTGATGAATAACTTGAGAGGTGGAACAAGAGTAGAGATGGAGATGATTGAGGAGTATGATGATAACGATGAGTCAATGAGAGTAACGAATGAAGCAGATTGGGATCTATGGGAAGAGTGGATGGGATGGGAAGGTGCTGGCATTCGTGATTATACATCCCACATTAATCCTTACATCTGATTCACATCTTATTAGTTGAAAACCCAAATTTCAAAACCCACCCATTTTCTTGAAATCAAGAATGGATTGAGGTCTCTCTGTACATATTCAATATTAGGAAGTAGAGGGAGTTCTTTTATTTATATTTGGGACTCCCTCTTTGTTTGTTCTTATTAACTGTTAAGCGTCTCATTGATAAATAAAAAGATCAAGTTTCTTATTATCATTAGGACAAACCGTGCTGTGAACTTTGTAGCATCAACTACGTCGATGACGCCTATGTGGGCGGGCTTATGTCAGATGGCAAACAATCACAATTTATTCAAGTTAGAAATGCATAAAGATTAGGCCGACAACTGCGCAGGATTTAGCACATCAGGCATTCGGACGTTAAACTTAATCTTTTATTATTTTAATAATATATATTTTTATTATTATTGATATAAGGATATTTATATGGTATGTTTTAATGTTATATCAATATTATCATAAATAGTTTTATAAATTATTTCTACCAAAAATAAATAGGATAGTTTTGTAATATTAGCTTATATATTACTGGGGAAAACTTATAGATGCAGAGATTGATGATGATTTTATTTTAAAAAATATTTTGGCTCTTATTATTTTAAGTTGCTGTTTTTTTTTAAAATAATAATTACAATTTTTTAATATTATTAGTGATCTATTTAAATATATCAGCAAAATTATAAGAATATTTATTTTTTTAATAATAAAATTATAAAATTAAAACTATATAAAATATATATCTCATATGTCAGCTTTTTAAGACACTGATCCCATCGACCCTAAAGGAAATACAATGAAAAAGTCGCGCAAAAAATTCGTTAGTTACAAATTTTAGCATCATAGATGAGTATTAGTATTTATCCGAGAACATAATATATGCCCATAATATATTATCATATATAACTCGTATATTTAAGCGCAAAACGACAGATTCCAACGTGAAAGTTGAGAGATGCCCCCTTTGGTAAGTAAAATCTTCTAATTACCAATAAAAAGTTGATAGATGTTAATTCTCTTTTAACTTCAGCATGTTCAACACCAACATACTTGGGAAGATAAATAAAAACACATACTACGTTTTCCGGTTGTGATTGGTTTTGTATGCAATATATGGTTCATATTACACAAGTTTGTCCAAAAAGAGGCATTTATATTGGGTCCTTTGGGAACAGCATGCACCTAACTCAAAAGCCTGAGGGATCTTGGCAGGGGAAACCTGATTGAAGTAACTGTTTTCATTATTTAGTTGAGGACGAACCAGCAGAGAGCCTCTCACTCCGTGCCTTATCAGCTTTCTCCAGATAATCTTGGTGAGATTGATGCTTGGAGCCTTCCAAAGGAAAAGGAGAAGAAAAACAGATTCATCAGCTTTTCAAACTTCCTGTTATCCACAGATGAAGGAGCACGAATGTATCTTACGACAATGATTGCTCCCCAGCAGATAAAAAGGTTAAGAGAAGTACAACAAATGGACGAACACATTGTGTATCTTCCTTTCTCAACAGAGCAAGTATCACAAAAGAAAAGCAAAAGGAGGAAAGGGGAAAGGGTAAGAAAGCTTTGGAAAGGGTCATACGGCAAGTGAGTAACAAAAGAACTCTTCTTACGATCAGCAATCAACACGTTAGGACATTATTCACTGATTTATTATTTCTTTATCTATTTCTTTATATTTGAATACTCGCATCCAGCAAAAAAGAAATTCACATGAAAAGAACACGTCCATAAGATGTACAATATTTCATCAAAGTTGGTTCCAGAAGCTGAATTGGCCATTTGAAGTAAATGTACTCCATACAAATAGATGAAGGAAATAGTGACCTAGCATAATCATTGACGAATGTGATCGGGTAACCACTTTGGATGGCATTCTGCTTGTAGCAACTATTAGGATTCATATATAGCTTGTACATGGCAGCCACAGGCAATGCCGCCTTCTTGTGTAGTTGGCCTTGCTTAGAGCGGAAGTGAATAAAGTAGGCTCATTCTTTGGTTTATAAAGATCTTTTAGTAACCGAAGGTGAGGTAGTCTGCTTGCATCCAATTCCTTTTATATCTTTAGTATCTTTTAGTTGTCAATTAATGTAACAATTATAGCTAGGTGCATTCAAATTTCAATAGATTGACCTAAACAAATCCCACAACAAGAAAAACCATAAACAGACAAAATCCATAATAATCTGTTGTATCAGCACACTCCATAGCATACAGAACCTAGAAATCACAAAATGAAACAAAATCTTTTTATGAAGCCTAAATGAAACACAACGTTATAACTACGAACCTCTACATAACTATTTAGCTCGGATGAGGGTCGTGCGGCTATACCAACAATCTTTTTTCATGAGATGAAGTTTGTTAGAACCACTATTGAGTGAAATTATATGGCATCTGTTTCTCATGAGTTCTCTTACTATATACACATCCACTTTGCCAGTTTCACTTGATTAAGTAAAATGGAGTGGGTTCCTCACATTTAGGCCTTATTTAGAGTGAATAACAGTCCAGACTCGTGGAGCGGAGAAGGATACAGGGGTGGGTACATTAACTGCCAATTTTCAAACCGTGCACCCACTAGCACTCGGGGATTTCTTAGCTATCAAAAAAAAAAAGTATGTGTTGCCCTTATATTTTCATTTAAGCATATACCTGTTTCTCCTGACATAGACATATCCTAACAGATTCTATCCATAAGGAAATCAAAGACAACCCCAAAGATTCCTCCCTAACCACCACCAAAAAGAGAAATTGACTGGTGTTTCAGGTCTTCTTAGCCAAGAGGACACTTTAATCTTACTTTAGAGGCCCGAATGCTTATCATTCTTGCCTTCCAAACTTCTTTATATTGAGGATTGAGTAACCATAATAGATTGGAAACCTGAGACCCATAATCTTTCCTAGGAACAACTTCTATGACAATAGGCATAAAGACATGATTCTTTTTATTGGGGTGATAACTTAGAAAAGACAAATTGTCAATCTTTTCTTTCATATTGGGAAAGATACGGTCGGGAGATGCGTTAAAAGTAAGACTTGAAATATATTATTTATCTGTACTTTGTTAATGGGATAAGAATTCGCAGTGGGACGTTCGAGTGATAAGGTGTTGCGACGGGGCTTCCTCAAGGTCATTCGGAACCACTTTAAGGTTTTTTATTGACCATAGCAACACAATGTTCGGTAGTGAGAAAAGAATTCCTATGTTTTATCTTCTTGTGGAGCACACTTGAGGTAACATCTGTTTGATGTGAAGCAACAAAATATGCAACAGCTGATGGCTCAAGACCAACACTTTTTTGCTCGTTCCAACAGCTTTAGCACATGGAAACAGTCAACAGGGCCATTATTTGCCTTATTGCAATAAACAAGCAAGATATGTGGTAATTAGTGCCAATTTTTATTTTGTTTACCGGTAAAGTGAAGAGACCAGTATTATGAGCAATAAGTAATACATAACGAGGCAAAATCCACAGCAGAGGAGAAAACGGGTGACATTGTTACTGAATCAGAGATTACCTAATCTCACAATAACTTATAATCTCTCTATCTTTTGAGGCATTTTTGCATTATAAACTACACTAGAGTAACTATTTGAACTTTGTTTGATGCTTGTTACAGGAGAATCCTCAGAATCCTCTTTTTTGCTTTTCATGTTGTAGTAGTCTCAGATCAGTAGCAGGGTTCCAAATAGAAGGGAATCAGATTCAAAGGGAGTAATTTGGATGGCACAAAATTCAACTTCCTACAGAGAAGTAGCCCGAATGGAGCAATTGGATATTAAGGATTCATACATCAACCCAACTAGTTTGAGATGAAGCCATATTGTTTGTTGATGAATATGGCGTTGAGCAAAGACAAGATTTGATCTTTTTGGTGATTGATTTGAGGGGTGAGAGACCAGTGGAAGTAGGAAATGTCAAAGTCCTTCACAAAAATACGTTATCTTTGATGATACGGATTCTGGGAACCCAAGAGTGTGGCCCATGAAGTAGGTAGAAAACCATGAGGTCTCAGTTCAAATCCCTAGCTAGGTGATTTATTTTCATCTATTCCAGCCTTGATAGATTGAATTACTTGAGCTAGTAGGTGGTAGGAGGTAGCAGGTACCCTGTGGATTATAAAAGAATATGGACTCCGGGCAACCATGGTAAGTTAAATCTCTTAGATCAGTAGTAGAGTAAGGAATAAATGGGACTCAGATTCAAGGGAAGCAAACTGGATGGAAGAAAAATTGCAACATAGTGGGACAATTAGATATCAGCATTTACACTAATTAATTGTTGCTAATATTCAGTGACTTGGTAACCTGGTGAAATATAAAGAGAAGAAGAATGACGAACCTCGGGTCATGAAGTACCAGGGAACACCGAAGAGGACGCCGATGATGGCGATGCCACCTAAGACGTGTTTCTTCTCACCGCTATATAAGTAATGCTCCAATTTGGCCCTGAACCCTCCTTCTCCGCCATTCATCTTCTTCGTCTCACTTCCCACATTCTTCTCCATTTGTTGCCCTTTTTCCTTTCTCTCTGTTTTTTTTTTTTTTTTTTTTTTGCTTTAATAAACCCTTAAACCCTATCGATTTTCTTTTGCTAATGTGTTTCATTTCGAGTTCGAGCAGGCGGCACCCCTTCTGTAGCTGCACGTGTTGACTTGCTCGTGGTGCAACGCTTCATCTTTTTTTATTTTCTTTTTAATTTTTTTTAATTATTATTACTATTATTATTTTTCTTGCTTTTTCATTCTTGTATCCGAGTTCGACTAATTTAAATTTTTATGGGGTAGAACTCATTCAGGGATTGCTCTCCCCACTAAATTTTTTTTCATACTCAATATTCATAATTGATATTTCTACTTAAGAGAGAAACAACTCTATCCACTTCACGACATTCTTTAACGACATTATTACTATTATTATTATTGTCAGGTATATTTACAAAGTGGTAATTATTTCCAATATACTAATTGGCGCAAATATACATCTTCTAAGTGCTAATATAGAGAAAAATAGCAATAAATCAATTACCTCCATCTCAATTTATATAGTTTACCCTATTTTTCTTAGTTTAACTCAAAAAAATAATTATCTCATTTTATAAATAGTAAAATTTTAATTTAATATTTACTTTTACTCAAAGAGATGCTTGTAGTAAAAATAATATAATATGTTTAAGATCATATAATTTAAAAGTTATTGTTAACATATTTTTCACACTTTTAATTAATATCATAAATTTCAAAATCATTTTAATATTTTTAAATTTTGTATTCAATTAAACTAGGACACGGTAGAATGATAAAAATTAATCTCACTTTGAACTCTTAACAGGAGAACTTGGGAATGAAAAACTTTTCGCTTTAGCTATCAATAGAAAAATATAGTTAATATCTAAAGGGAAAACGCATAAAATACCTCGTGCACTTTTTCACTAAAATTAGTTTAATACTATAACTTTACGAATAATTATTTATTTCCTTATTTTTATGTAAAGTGAATTTAATTCCTTCTTACAAATGCAAAACCAATTTTATGAGGAGCAGTGTATTACAAACGCCACCATGTCATATATCATGTCAGAATCTAATTTGTTTTTTTTTTTTTGCTCTATTTTCTTTCTTTTCATGACCCTTTTCCACTTTCATCGTCTTCTTCCATTTCTCTAAATGTCTCTTCAATTCTTTTTACTCCCACGGACAACCAACCATCCACTATTCTCTTTACTTCGATTAATATTCCATCATTTTCTCTGATCTCTTTCTCGCTCTTTTTTTTTTAAAACTTTCATTCACCATCATTCAAAGCTTTCATCAACGTAATTAAACCCATCACCACCAACGCACCAAAGAATCACAATATATTATCCCAACAAAATATCTCTTTTGAAATATCAGTAATTTTCTTAATCACAAAAAAATAGGAGGAAAAAAAGAAGATAAAAATACTCCAGCACAATCCGATTGAAATAAGCAGAACAAAATAAATTACCTTGTCGGAAAAAATGGTGCCGAAAAATGCGAATCTTTTCAACTAACTGAGGATTTTCCCTTAACCTCTAATCTATCTCATTTCCTTTTGTTCTCCTTCTTTGTGTTAATTAGCACCAAATTCATTGATATATATATATATATATATATTTTTTTTAACTGAAATATAATGTAAGAAGGAGAATAATTTTGATTAATAATTCATTACCTACCGGCCCTCAAACTTGCTTTGTTGGAAATTTCAGCGAATATGGTGAAAAAAATGTATATATATTAGTGAAGGTAGAATTGAAATTATGATATTGTAAAGGAAATGGGGAGAAGAAAGATGGATCGAAGACAAACATGAAAAAGGAGGAAATGAAAAATGAAAAAAGAACAAGAAAATCTAAAATGAAAAATATTTTTAGTAAAATAATTACTTGCAGTGAATTTTATATAATTCAATAGGAAGATGACAAGTGTTTAATTTTTTATAGTTTTTAATACCTTTTTCTTCTTCTCACGTGCTTTAAGGCAATTGATATCACATTCTCTATTAGATAATCCGTAAGGGGGTATTAAATTCACTTTGAATAAAATTAGGGAATATATAATTATTCGTAAAGTTATATTGTTAAACTTAGTTTAGTGAACAAGTCCGGAGCGGATATAAATTAGCAAAGTATTTATGAAATAGTCACACGCAATTGGATCAGAACATTGCCATCATTGAAAAAAAAGAAAATCAAATTGACTTAAAAGTGGAACCTGACATTTTATCACATGTCGAGGCTTCACACTTTCATCTTTTTTTCCCTCTTATCTTTTTCTCAGCTTCCATTTCCTTTTGTCCATAGCAAAAACTGAAAAATGGGCCTGGTCTAATTGGTTTTGGGCTGAGAGCTATGGCACCCAATTGTAAAATCCAGCGGCTCATGTAGATTTGAGCTAATCGATTCTCATTTGCTCCACTACTTCCACAACAGTTGATAACAGTAGAAGGAACATGGAGATTTTCTTACCTGTAGCTGACAAATAATGAGGTTGCTCTCTCTTGCACGAAGACTCTACAGTGCTCGTCCCTTCGCTTTTAACCATAAAATCGGCTATCAGCATACTTTGTTATTTTTTGCTCTGCCAGAATCAAGGCTCCATTTCTTTGGGGCATTTCGTCAACCATTTGTCAGACACTGTTCTACTTTACCGCCCAAGCCCCCTTTCTTTAGCTCCGGCAATTTCACTAGCTATGAAATAATCGATTTCGATAAGTGTGTGGACACATTGCGTGAAAGATCTCATATTGATGTTCGCGAATTTGTTGGGATTGTACAGAAGGCCAGTGATTTTGGTTCCGGAGATGAAGCCATGTTGTTTCTTGATGAATGCGGGGTTAAGCCAAACCAAGACTTGGTCTTTTTGGTGATTTGGGAGTTGAGAGATCAGTGGAAGTTAGCTTATTTTCTATTCAAATGGGGTGAGAAATGCAAATGCCTTCACGAAAATACACGTTGTTTGATGATATGGATTCTGGGCAACCATGCTAAATTCAGTACTGCTTGGTCTTTGATCCGAGATCTTCTTCAGATGTCAACAAATATTCAACAAGCGGTCCTCATCATGATTGATAGGTAAAAAGCTAATCCTTTTCTTTCCCCTTTCCATGTTTTTGAGGCATACAATTGTTTGAACTAATTCATTTTGTTGCAGAGTAACCTTTGTAGCACGATTTCTTATAATTTTTGTGAGTTCATCTACATAATTGCTCAGAAGTCATTATTTAACCACCAACAACAAAATACCCAGTATAATCTGCCTAGGAGGAGTCTAGGGAGGGTAGAGTGTATTACCCTATCTTGTGAGACTAGGAAGTTTGTTTCCAATAGATCCTCAGCTCAAGGAGAGAAGAAAAAGAAACAGTAATAACAACAACAAGATAATAAGATAAGTGGAGAAAAAGAAACAATCAGGTAATACTAGCTATCAAAGAATAAGCAAACATAAAAATAATACTAATACTCCTGATGCGGTAAATGTAATACACTCGGTAACCTACTAACCATCTATCCTGATACTCGACCGCCACACCCTTTTATCAACGGTCAAGTCCTCGGTGAGCTGAAATTGCGTCATATCCTGCTTAATCACCTCTACCCGAGACTTCTTAGGCCTACCTCTCCCTCTCCTCAGGCCCACCACGGCCAGCCATTTATTAACCATACGTTGAATTTAAGCATCATTTTATTGATATCAGTAGTCTCACCAAGAAATATTACTCTATAATTTGCTCTATCTAGCTAGAAAAGTTGTTTCATAGTTTCAGTTGGCCTAGTCAATCTTGTTTTTCAGAGTTAAGGAACTACCTATATAGAGATATTCCCAAAAAATTACCGAGGAAAATGCTCTGCTATAGTTTGACTAAGATGATAAATTGCTTGAGATGTTGTTTGACATTGTAGTTCATAATATTCCAACAGATATGCTGCTGCCAATAATGCTGGTAAAGCTATACAAACATTCCAGATTTTGGAGAAATTCAGTATATCTCCTGATCAGAGAACATTCCTGATGTTCTTGAATATTCTCTGTAAGCATGGTTTTATTGAAGAAGCTGAAGAATTCATGCTTATCAATAAGAAGTTCTTCCCCTTGGAAATTGATGGCTTTAACATTATTCTCAATGGATGGTGCAATATAGTGGTTGATATATTTGAATCCAAAAGAATATGGCGAGAAATGACCAAGTGTTGTATTGAACCTAATGGTACTTCATATACTCACATGATTTCCTGCTTCTCCAAGGTTAGAAATTTGTTCGATTCACTCAGACTTTATGATGAAATGCAGAAACGGGGCTGGATTCCAGGCCTGGAGGTGTATAATGCATTGATATATGTACTGACTTGTGAGAATTGCGTGAAGGAAGCTCTTAAGATTATTGACAAGCTGAAACATATGGGCCTGCGTCCTGATTCTAGTACATACAACTTAATGATATGTCCTCTATGTGAATCATCCAAGTTGGGTGAGGCAAGAAATATATTAGCTCTAATGGAGGAAGACAATATCAGTCCAACTATTGAAACGTACCATGCATTTCTTGCAAGTGCGAGTCTAGACGAAGCTTTTGAAGTTCTTAACATTATGAGAAAAACTGGAGTTGCTCCAAACAGGGATACTTTTCTGTTAGTTCTTGATAGGTTTTTGAAGTTGAAGCAGCCTGAAAATGCAATGAAGATATGGGTGGAGATGAGGCAGTATGAGGTAGTGCCCGAGTCTGCACATTATTCTCTTTTGGTGGGAGGACTTCTCGAGTGCAGGTTGTTTTCCAAGGCGAGAGAGTTGTATGCAGAGATGAAATCCAACGGAATTGATGAACCAGGTCTCCAAAAGTTCTTACAGTCAACTGGTCCAAGAGGACAAGGAGATGTGTCATATCCTGAACATACTAAAAAAGGGAAACTGATGAAACACGGGAGACATAAGGTGATCCGAAGTGAAAAAGGTAGAAGGTAATAAAATGATGGTTAAAGGATTGTAGCTCATCCAAGCCTGAAGGATACCTTTAGAAGTTACACATAGACCTTTAATAGGTCCAGGATACATAAATTTGTCATGCTGGGATCAGGTTGGCAACGGCCTTGGTTGCTTCTATGGAGAATGGGTTACAAGCCCATTTAGCCAAACTGTTCTCTAGATGGTTCATAAAGCTGCCCTGAGTGGCCTAGTAGGGATGTGTTTTGGAGGACATGCAGAGCTAATTACATGTGGCATGCCAAAACAAGAGAGTTCCAAGATCATCTTTGCATTGCCAAAATCTATTACATTGTCAACCTTGGCATTGCTTTGCTCTTCATGGTTCATCAACATCTGAGACGACATCCATGCCCCTCATCTCGGTGACATTTGTGTGCTCATTACTTGATCTCGTTTCAGTAACTGATGCCAGCACCGCGACCACGTCTTTGGTTCGTGGGTCTTGTATAATCCAAGAAAGGAGGTCAAACCGGTGTAGATAAAAGACATCGGGTGAATTATGTAGCTTGTTATATTGAGAAAGGAGGTCAAACCGGTGTAGATAAAAGACATCGGGTGAATTATGTAGCTTGTTATATTGAGAAGGAGGTCAAACCGGTGTAGATAAAAGACATCGGGTGAATTATGTAGCTTGTTATATTGAAAGTAGCTATATTATTATCTATGCTCTCCTAACGGGTTCTTTGATATATGGAGTTAACAACAAGGAGCTGCACATCTATTTTACGCGGACAGACTTCTCATTGCTTTTGAGAATATATGGTGCAGATTGCGGTATTAGCGGAATCGAGAAAGCTGAAATCCCTTGTAGTGTAATTTGCTTAATATCCCCTGCAAGGCATTTCATCAAGAAAATTGCAAAGATGAGTTGAAGTATTAATTTCATCTCTGCAACTTGCAGCGTGATTGAAAGTAATTTTGTTCTATCATACTCATTGAATGTGATTGGGTCCCTCCCGCTTGCATTATTCAAATGGCATTACAACAACGACACACCATGTAATCTCGAGGATGATGTGTATACAAATTGTACTCCTGTTTTGAAAAATAAAATATTATTTTTAATAGACCTCGATTTATTTCTAGTCCTTTTTCATCGAATAATAGCCCTACTTTTGGGAAGAAAATCAAATATATACATCATAACTTTATAGAACAAGTTGAACAATTATTATTTACTCCCATAAAAAATGACAGAGAATGGAAAGTACTCTAGATAACGGTCATCTATTTGCTTTGGGTCCATATATAATAGTGGCATCGGGCCAAGTACAGTCAAAAAAGTAGGACTTTCTCAGCTGGCTCTGCTTCTTCAACCAATCGCGTCCAGCTCAGAGTCACTGTCAGTTTGGCCTATCGACATCTCTCTCAACATGGATCTCTCTGTTCCCTTCTTCCTCTTCCTCGCCGCCGTCGCCACCACCACCGTCAATGCTACAGACCACATCGTCGGAGGTAACAAAGGCTGGAACCCCGGAATCAACTACACCCTCTGGGCCAACAACCAAACCTTCTATGCTGGTGACTATATCTGTACGTATCACACTGCAAACATTGATAAATACTATAAACATATTTTACTCTTTGTTAGTACTGGTATTTCTCTAACTTTTCTCTCTATATGTATATATGTCGCAGCATTTAGGTACCAGAAGACGCAGTACAATGTGTTCTTAGTGAATCAGACTGGATATGATAACTGCACAATAGAGGGCGCATTTGGAAATTGGACCAGCGGAAAGGACTTCATTATGCTGAATAAAACCCAGAGGTACTACTTCATTTGTGGCACGGGCGGTTGCCTTAACGGCATGAAAGTTTCGGTGGTCGTTCATCCTCTTCCGTCGTCTCCTCCGATGTCAGCCGTAGCCGCGGAGCATTCCTCCTCCAAAGAATCTGCAGCTCCGATGGCGGCGCGTGGTTTTGGGGCACTACTGGTTACGAGCTTCGCTTTTTTTGGATTGACATTATGCGGTTCAGTTTGGATCTAGCAAGTTCTAGTCCTTTTAGTTTGAGATTGTTCTGTTGAATTCTGAGACTACCACAACCAGAAGTGTAATTGTGTGTATCTGCCCATTTTGAATTTTTTAATCTGTCATTATTCATTCACCAATTGTTTTCTTCTTGCTAGTGTCATCCTTAAATTGTGCCCTGAACTTTACCATTAAAATGGTCAAATTAAGAAGAAGAAATCTGAGGACAGAAAAACACAGGGAAAAAAAGAAAACCACTCATTACATTACATCACACGCTCTAAGCCGGACAATTACATAATTGTTATTTGAGAAATGCTTTCTCAACTACCCAGAAAGAGTGAGATTTCCATTAAAAGATAATTATACTGGGGAGGCATAGATATCTTGTTCTCTTCACCGAGATTCAAGTCTACTGCAGTATAATATTTACCGATCCAACAGTAATATTATTGACTTGTCCCATTCAGAGTACAACAACCCAACAATGTCGTATGCGGTATGATTTCAAAAGTTCAAAGCTCTGTCAAAAAATATTTTTTCCTTAAACATAAAATTACTCTCTTTTTATATAGTGAGTTAGTTAAGACTTACAATATTTTTCTTTGTCTCAACTCACTCTTTCACTGTACTATAATATTTTTTCACACTTCTAACGAATTAGAAAAAAATGAAGTAATAATATAAATAAATTATGAGAGGATTATAATTTAGAGGTTACATGAATTACGAAACATAATAAGATATAATATGTGAGAATAAAGATATAGTGCTTATGCGAAGAAATAATAATTACTCAGAAAAAAGAAGAAGCTACTTATAGGAGTTGCTTTCCGCAAATGTCCCCTTTTTAAGTTACCATTTACCTTTTGTGCCTATTTTTATAAAGATATAAAAGTTATATATTAGATTGTTGCCTGACGTTTATAATAACTTATAAAATTTTAAATTATAATATAATATTTTTTTTAAAATAAAAATTTTAATTTATTCAAAAAGGATTTTTAAATTGTAAGGTAAAAAGTTTATAATTTATCAAAGTACTAAAACTAGGATCATTTACTAAATAAAAAAGGGTTAAAAATGTTCGAATCGTATTAACAATGATTCAAAAACGCCTCTTTTCACATATTGGATTCAATTTGCCTTTTTTTATTTATTTATTACCTATTGAATTAAAAATATCCTAAATATAATAGAAATGGGTTAAAAATGCTCTTCTTCTACCTATTAGATTAAATTTACCTTCAAATTAGAGATTTTCTTATATAGTACCTCTATTATTTAATATTATTCATATAATTATATTACTTTTCATTTTTCTAAAGCTAACAGATTTTTTTAATACACTTTTAGCAGATTATTTATTTAATGAAAACAAGTGAAAAAATTAAATGAGTGATTTTTTAATTTTTTTAATATAGCACGTAGATGAAGAAAAAATAGGGAAAAACTCGAGAAAAGAAGAAAAAAAATAATTATTTTTTAACAGGGAAATATTTATTTATCTGTCTCTTATCCATTGCAAACTATCCCAGAACTAACTTCGAATGGTTTGTGAAAAATTTGAGGCTATTTATCGTTAGATCAACTAGTTTATTAATAAAATTAAAATATAATATATATAACATAAAATATATAATTTATGCATTTTATATATTTTAGTTGGCCGAATGATTTAGACTGAGATGGTTTTTAAGGGCGTGACGAGGAAAGATATAGATGTTTCATTGCAGAGGTGTGAAGGGTTGGTTATGAATGATTTCAGGAGAGGTAGAGATAGCAGTGGCGTAGCTATAGTATTCCAAGGGTGGTTAGGCGAACACCATTTTTGTCAAAAAATTATACTTTGTATAGAGATAAAATAATACTTTAAATGGTAATATATTACATTTTAAATGCCATTAACACAACTTGACGATGCAGTCTAGCGGTGAAGGGTGTTTTGGTAAAGCCTTGTTTGGCGATTGCGTAGGATCGAATCCCATCAGCTGCTAAATATAATTTCAAAATGCATTTAAACATATCAAATGAGGTAATAAAATCTTCTTCGTCTACTTTAAATGTCGGTGAACATTTCTCACCTTAAAATAAATAAATTTTATTTATTTAAAAACTTAAGTAAAATATTGTGTAGTTTGATTTTAAAATTTTTGATATATCTCCATATGTAGTTTGATTTTAAACTTTTGATGCACCCATATATTAAAAAATTCATTTATTTATTAAAATCTTGAACAACTTTCGTGAAATTTCTGGTCATGTCACTGAGAGATAGGTCGAAAGTATTGAGGAGAGATAGTTAAACAAGACATGACATCGTTTCAACTTTCTGAGAATATGACCTTGGATAGGAGGTTATGGATAATACAAATTAAAGTAGAGGGTTAGTCGGTAGTAAATTGTTGTATTACTTATACTTCCAACTAGTTGTCGACTTGTCGTAGTACTACCTTGTACTTTCTATTTGTTGTTTCTTGTACTTCAATTATCATATTAATTTGTTGTAGTTAGTTCAATATACTTTATTTAGGGATGGCAATGGGGATGGGGGTGGGGGTGGGGGTGGGTGCGGTGCAGATACAGGGCAAACTCACAAAGATTTCAACCCACCGCACCACACCGCATAATATAATTTGATATTTTTAATTCGTTTTACCCTGCCCCACTTAAACCCGCACCGCATATAACTTTACTTTCCTAATTATGACTTTACTTTTCTGCTTTTAAACTTCCTATTTAAATATTTTTTTTTAATGGCATGTTACTTGTGAAAGATGATGCAGGTTATTGTCATTCAACTTTTAACAATTGATAATAAACTGAAAATATAATTCTTTTTAAAAACAAATACGAACACTAACCCCCTCGAAGTTTTTTATAGAAAAACACATGCGAACAGTAACCACAAGAGGCAACTTTGGAATAATATAGAAAATTTATCATTTAAATCAATACTTTTTGGGGTCTTTAAAATTATTCAAAAAAAATAGTAAATTATGAGGTGGGTTTATACGGTACGGGTTGAAAATAAAAAAAAATTTGTTATGAGGGCGGATGGTTGAAGTCTTCGCAGATTAGTGTCAAATCATAAGAGAAAAAGAAATGCAGTTTAGAGGGGTTAAAACTAGAGAAAGAAATTCTTAAAAATGATAATCAAATGAAACGCATTTTGAAATAAGAGCTCTAATGTGTCAAGAACAAAAAATATTTCTCAAAAGAATTACTATTAAACCTGCATATATAACCCATATAAACTCGCAACATGCCCGCCCCACATTAATTTTAAAAAAATTATTTTAACCCGCCCCACGCCTGCAAAGCCTAAAACCCGCTCCGCTTCGCATAACATCAAACCCGTCCCACCCCACACCCACCACGCTCCATTGTCATCCCTAACTTTATCATGCTTTTTATAATATTTTGTCATAGCTCCTTCATTGTCATTATTTCCTTTTTCATTTTTTAATGTCATTATCTCCTTTTTCGAACTGTTTTGAACTGTTTTTTTTTTAAGCCCATGGTCTATTTGAAATAGCCTCTTTACCTCCAAGGTATGGATAGAATCAGCATACACTTTACCCTTTTTAAATTTTACTTTAAAAGATTACACTGAATATATTACTGTTATAAACGACGGAATGGTAGTAAGTCCGTAACTATCCCAACCATTAATGTGATAGCTACCCTATGTTGAACAAGTCTCAAGCCTAGACTTGTCTTTTCTCTCTGTTGAAATTCTATTCATTTAAGAGAAAATGACCCTTATCCACTAGCAGAAAGTTTCAGGACATTAACTTAATTGTTGGGTACCTAACTTGAAAATCCTATATTATTATGAGATTAATTAGACTCAATGAATATCAAGAAAGGATTAAGTAATATAATTAAGGCAAATTATCAAATACCATGTTGGAGATAAGAGAATTAAAAATGTGATAGAATATTAATTTGAAAATCTCAATAGTCCTGCTAATGAATGATTACAGAATCTCAAGAAATTCTTTTACCAAGACAAAAAAATTTGGAAGTCCATCTACCAACTCTTGCTTCCTACCAAATTATTCCAAATTCAATTTAAAGTAAACAATAAAACTCCAATATGCATACAAGTATCATCAAAAATAAAAAATAAAAAAAATAATCAGCTTAAAAGATTTTAAGTAACTAATTAATTAGATTTGTTTCAATGTCCTAATCACTGTTTAATTTAAGCTAATACACAATATATTTAGATGTCATTTGACATTCTTTTTCCAAGGATGAGAAGATAGCACATCTACAAGTCAAATTTGAAATTTCATTATCAATAATAAAAATATATTTAGCGAATATTGCTCACCTAAGGCATTCCATCACCCTATAAAAAGTCTTAAATATTTATTTAATACAAAAACAATATTTTCTGCAAATAATAATAAGCAATTATGTATAAATTTGATTTAGTTCGATTTTAAAAATCTAGAGTCTTTTTTCCCCATTCACACTCCTCGCAAATTTGAAGGAAAAAAAAAAAAAAAAGAAGCTACTGTAAAATATTTTGGAATTAAGAAGTTAGGTAATAGAGTTTCTTTTAGAATTTATTGTGTATTAGTGGTCCTGTCTGGTCCTGGCTAAACAAAATTGTACACCAAACAGGAAGTAATTGAAGAACTGCCTTAAATAGGTGAGAT
Organism: Datura wrightii; assembly: GCA_035772735.1. Lineage (NCBI taxonomy): Eukaryota > Viridiplantae > Streptophyta > Magnoliopsida > Solanales > Solanaceae > Datura > Datura wrightii. Next base: position 177,449,106 of record JASDFA010000010.1, on the reverse strand, counting down.
TTTTATGAAGTGGACCAACCTGTCATCATGAAAAAGGGATATATTCAAATTAAGTCAAAGTAGAAGCTAATAATGTCTTCTGTTTTCCCTCCATTTACAACTTCCTTTACCAAAATGAGATGTTTTCTGCTAAAAGGAATTTGAAACTTTAGGAAATCAGTAACAAAGTTCAGCTGCAAAATGGTTAGGATGGTCTGCAACATAATTTCAAAAACATTCATCATATTTACATAAAAAACAACTGATTCTCAACATACACACTTGTGAAAATTTCTCTACATGGACAAGTAATAAATAAAAGGAACCTATTCTGCGTAACTCTTCTGTCGTCTCCTTGATCTGCTGAACGTTCTCGATGGTGGGGAAGGGGAGAATTCGAAAGGGAGGGATGGTAACTCCATCTCACCTTTCAAAATCTTAACAATGTCACTAATGTCAGGCCGCAATTCAGGCATTTTCTGTAAGCAAGCAAGTGCCAAGTTAATGCAGAGACTTGCTTGGTCTTTGTTGTAGTCATCTTTTAGTCTCTCATCAACAAGTTCTAACACATTTCCAGCATGAGCTAGCTGTTTACACCAACTTATCAAATTTGCTTTCTCGAGTTTCATAGGTGAATTAAGGACATGTAGAGGCCTCCTGCCAGAAACAATAACAAGGATAAGAACTCCAAAGCTGTATATATCAGCCTTCTCCATTAAGTAGCCACACCCTCCATATTCTGGTGCAACATAGCACAATGTACCTCTCATGCTCGTCGTGCTGCTCAATTCTCGACTGAAAAGATCACCACTCCACATGTCACTACCCATAGAACGTGAATGCTTTCTCTTCCAACCTTTTCTAAAACTGAATTCTCCATCTGGATCATCTCCATTCTGGTCCTGCAACCCGAATGTTCTCTTTCTCTTGAATCGAAAGCGTTTACCAATATCAAAATGCGGAATCTTGAATCTCTTTTTACAGTAACTTTCTAGCTTCTTGGCCTTCTTACTCTTCTTGCTTAGTTCATCAAGATGCTCTTCTTTCCACCACTCTTTCATCTTCCTGGGCTTCTTGTTACACGTTTTCCCCTTTATCTCCTCCTCAGCCTCTTTCTTGGGAATTTCCGACTCTTGTTCTTGTAATGTGGTTTCTTGCACTTCCTCAAATTTACTCTGAGATGCTGAAATATCCAAATTGGTTTTCTGGGGAGAGCATTTCTTCTCCAAGACCCACTCAGGATTAGTTGATGGGCAAATCTGGCTTCCAATCCACTCCATTACATAATCTTTGCTGCATAATTCACCACTACCATCCTGTCTCCACCACCAATCTTTACCCCATTGTTTGATATTTCTTGCTTTATCATCTCCACCACCCAAGTTCAACTCTTTCCTATGATCAATACTGCTAAGCTCCTCTTCATAACTTGCCACACCATTTTCAGCAACTGAAACTTCCTTTCCCTTGCCATTCCTAGTTGTGGCGTCACTCTCATTAAAGAAACTCAAATTTTGGGTAACAGAATTCAAGCCAAAGGGTCTAATATTTTGGAAGCTTTTACTGCCTTTGGAAGAAGAAGAAGCTTGTAAAGCCATAGCAAAATCTACCTCATCTTGACTCTCCATAGGTGTCCCAATTGGAGTTGGAGTCTCAGTGCCTGTAGTCATTGCCCCTAAATTCCCAGAAAGGTCTTGACTTTTCCACAGCTCCTGGCTCTTCCCCAATTCTTGACTGAACAAATCCACACCAAATTCCTCCTCAAGCTTCAATCTTGACAACCCAAAATCAGACAGCTTAGCCCTGTACTCTGAATCAAGCAGCACATTGCTAGGCTTAACATCCCCATGAATCACTGGGGGGTCACATTCAAGGTGCAAGAATGCCAATGCTCTAGCAACATCAAGAATGGCATCAAACCTTCTAGCCCAGTTCATACACAAATTTGACTCAGAAAAAAGGGATTCTTGCAAACTTCTGTTGGGCATATATTCATAAACTACAAGTCTTTTACTTTTCTCCACACAATAACCAAGAAGGGAAACTACAAGAGGAGATTTTATCCCACCAAGAATTTGAAGCTCATTCTGAAACTCCCTCTCACTCTGGAATGAACCAGAGTCCAGTAACTTGACAGCAACCAATTTCCCATCTTTAAGAATTCCCCTGAATACAGTTCCAGATCCCCCTTTTCCAATAGAAGTGGAATCACTAAAACCTTCAGTAGCTGTCTTTAGCTCTTTGTAACTGAACCTGTGGAGCTTAACAAGGGGCGTATTGGAATCAAAAGGATTAGTACGAGAACGGTGCACCAGAGAGTACCAAAGATAGTAAAGAAAATAAAGAATGGCAAACAAGATTATGAGGGAAGCTAAGGTTGTAATAATGAGGAAAATTATGCTTGTCATGGGTCTAGGATTTGAAGGAATTGGCTGTCTTGAAGTCATTGTTTCTCTAGTTTAAGGTTCTCAACTCACTTGGGGGCAGAGAGAATTTCAAGAAATGGAGAAGAAAGTTGAGGACTTGCTAGGTTCAAGAGGTTTTAGTTAAGTTCATTTTAAAAAAAGGGGAAATGATGGATTTGCTTTACAGTTGGGATAATCATTTGAGGATTAATATAATGTCTTAAATGGTGTTTTGATGGAATAGTATATAAATAGTACTACTATAGGAGAACAAATTATAAAAGAGTCTTGAATTTTTGTTTGTTACTAGTACTATTTTAATGATGCAAGTTTGAGTTGAAGTTTGAGGGATGATAATGATTAAAAAAGCAGAGGGGAATTAGTGAAAGTCATTTTCCTTGGTTAAATAATGGGGCAGCTGTGGGGAGACCCAGAAGGCCAGAACTGCTTTTGACTAGTAAGAAAAGAAGAATTTGCAGTATCAAAGGGAAAAGTGTTTGTGTTGTTTTGGAGTATAGTGCTCTCACTGCAGGTTCTGGTTTATTTGTTTATTTTAGTTTGCAGGAAATTGTGGCCACCTGGGTTGTGTGGAGAGTTTTTTTTTTCTTTTTTCTTTTTAAAAAAAAAATTGAAATGGTTCGAGATATTCTTGTATTTATTTTGAATTGTTATATTATTTTTTATACTTTATGAAGTTTCAATCGAGTAGCTGTACCTGTTTAAAACTAGTATTTGAAACCTCTCCGACTGTTGATTAAGCTTTGATGATATTACTTTAATTAAGTTGGATTAAATATATAAAAATTATTTTTTTAAAAAAAAATTAGAGGATAAAAAGTTTTTTTAGCAAATATATATAAAAAATGATATGGTCAATGATATGGAGGATGTGTCATTAATTCTTCTGATACAGATATCTTGTGTCATTCACGTTCGAGCAAGTGAGAAATACGCTTTGAAGAGGGGTTTAATATATATTAACTTTAAACATGTACAAGTGTTTGGAAGAAACTTCACGTATATAAATGGATATGATAATCTAAAATAAATATAAAAATCTTCCAAAATCATTTTAACTAAGTAAACACTGCTAAAAAGTTATTAATTTTCATTAACGTCTATTACGAAGTACCTAAATTAAAATCTTATATTTCAAATGACATTCCGGTGAAAAGGGTATGTGGGGAATTCACATTATATAATTCAAATCTTAATTGGATTAATTTTTTTTTATTTTTAAAAAAACTTAGGAGTATTAAAAAATAGTAATGACAAAAGTGGAGGCTTTAAAGGTAGAGCCTTTTGAAGTAACATATAAATCCAACTTTAAATCTTTGATAAAGAGAGTCTGTTTATTAAAAAGTGCTTTCCCTCTAATAATAATTAATAATAATAAAGTGAAACGACGACTTAAGCAGATATTGAGTGAGACAAGAAAGGGAAAAACAGCTATGCATGCTTATAAGGTTATTGTAATACCATTATAGCAAATTAAAAGCGCCTTTTCAACATTTTCAAAAGAGCATGAATTTTAAGAAAGCAAACAAAAATTCTGAATTTTAAGGTTTTATATTAAAATATATAAAACATATTAAACTATTTTATAATTTTATAATTTAAATATGCTGTATGAAAATTTTAAATTGAAAACTTGTTACTTTTTTTTTTATTATGAAAAAGAAAAGTAATTTGAAAGAACGAAGTAACTTTGAGGGTCGTTTGGTATGAACACAAGTAATGCAGGAATTGCTAATACAAGAATTATAATGATATAACATGTATTGTTTTTGATTTAAAACTCTATAAAAATCTTCTTTACAATTATATCCTTGAATTTTTGTATAAAGAAATCTAGGAAAAGGGATTGAGAGTAGTCTAGTCATTTAGGGGACTTATCCAGAGATTCTTTATAAGGAATTGGTTATCTCTTTGTTTCCCTGCACTACTAAAAATATAGAATTTTTTTACCGAAAATTGGTGGGAAATTTGTGTTATAAAATATGATTTTCCCACTCGTTTCCCACCGAACCAGTTCACTAGAAAAAACATGGTGGGAAACAGACTTTCACTGAAGTAGTGGGAAACTTCATGTTTTTTCATGTGAAAATACTATTATTTTTTCTTTCTCACCGATATCAGTGAGAATAATCATTTAATATTTTTTATTCAAAAATTTCAATGAGAAAATAGTAATTTTTTAGTAGTATTGGTATAAGATATAAGAGCAAGGGATCACCCAACGAATGGACGAGCTCAAAGGGGGGAGGGAGGCAAGAACCATGCTTTCAGTGACCTAACCCAACCCAATCCAGTCGGAATCTTATCTGAACTGCGAGGTAATACACTCTATAATATATAAATGATCCATATATTAAATTATATTGAGTAACCAAATAATATATTAATTAAATTAAATTTTAATTTAAATATTATTCTAACTAGTACAGCACACTAAACAGGTCCAAGATAGAATTTTCTTTGCAGATCTTTATGATTTTAGGTTGATGAGGGAGCCAGGCACTTTAGGTGGTAATACAGTGATAATTATGGCGCCCACACTCTTCAAGTCTGAAATTCCAAAAAATGCATGAGTCTTTTTTCATTTATTCTCATTGGTTATAACTTATAAGTCATAGTACAGTAATGCAACCACGTATGGCCAAATTAATAAAGTGAAAGATAAAAAAGTTATTTCATAGTACTGGAAGGGTTAAAACGCTTTTTAATAAAGATAATTTTATATCAAAAACTCAAATTCAAGACATGTGTCAAGGAGGAAGAAGTATTCACCACAATTCTTGTTGATATATCTCCTTCAACTATATAATTTGTTTGTTCCATTCTTAAACTAATGGTAGAAAAAAAGATTTGGAGATCATAGCTATAGAGAAGTGGAAAAAAGAATGTCAGAATTAGGCTAAAATTAGCATTGGATCCATGAAAGTTGTAGTGAAAACAGAAAAAAAAAGTAAAAGAAACAAAACTATGATATTTGAGGGTGAAAAAGAGAAAAAGAAAAAGATGATGGGTTATAATTGGATATCCAAAAAGAGAAACAAATGGGAACCTAATGCATGCAGATGCATTGTCTCCTTATCTTATTCTTTAATTTTGTCTATGTATTGTGCACCTCTCCATCTGCCTATGCCCATTTTATTTTGCTTTCCAAGCAAAGCAACTTTACTATACTATGCTATTATTTTACTGATTGACTTGATATGTCTTTATCAAGTCAGTTTCGATCCGTAATATTATTCGTTTTGAATTTAAATTTATATAATTTTAAATCTAAAGCTTATATTTTTATACATTCAAATATTTTTTCGTATTTTATTAATGTGAAATTCGCCTGGAATGCTATAAAATCACACTCTCGGTACGTATTACTAGTTGGTTGATCCATTTGTATTATTTTATCATATGCATATATAAGAAGTAATGTATTGTTTTGTTTTTTTTGTTTTGTTGTGGAAATGTAAAAATAATGTGGCCATGTGTACCAAGGATGGCTTGGGCTTGATGAAGACACACATGTAGTGGTAGGCAAAATGGCAAAATCCAACACACCACCCTTGAGTAAGATGTGTCATTTTGCTGCCTTTGCAAAATAAATAAACAAATTTATGTGTAATATATTGATATAGCGCTTGAAAATTAATTTGAAATTGAAAGTAAAAACTTTAAAACTATTACTCCCTTCACCTATAATAGACGGAGATTTACCTTCACTATCGTTCATGATTTTGTATACTACGTTATATATATATATATATATGATTAAGTTTATTTTTATGTATATATGGATGTAGGTGTTATAGACTTCTTTATGTGTTTACTTTATTATATTTAGAATACAGATATAAAATAGGAATTTTGTTGCATAACATCATCTTCTTGGTTAAAAAATGGAATAATAAAAAGATATGATCCTGAAAATGGTATTGAATTCAGAGTTGCTTAGACAGTAGTAAGAAGGGGTGTTCATTCTTTGGGTAAAAAACGAATCAAATCGATTAAATAAATCAATTTTTATTTGGTTTGATTTTATATTTTTAAAAATTGATAATATTTGATTTGATTTTGATTTTGTTTAAAATAACTGAAGAAATAGTCGAATCGAACCCGATAAGTATATATATATTTATATATATATATATATATAAGAACAACAAGTATACAACCTAAAGAAAAATAAGAAGGTCTATATTGGGTCCGAACCCAATAAAATAATAAATAAGATTTCAACATTATGGTCATTGTTGAGCTATTTCACTTTCCCCAAAACCTAAAAAAATAGCGCAGTGGGTCATTTGGTCTTTGATTCATGACGGTGTGGTGATGTTTCTCTGACGAAAAGTTCAATTGAGGAATATGATTGTTTTTGCCTCTATGAGTTTTGTTTATTTTTTTGTTGGAAAGTTGAATTGAGGAAGCAGAGTTCATGTTTTGCAATTAAATAACAAAACTAATCAATACATTACATTCAAGGTTACTGTTTTGAAAAAAATATTTACTTAATCTAATACTTTAAAAATTGTGTTAGGTATACAAAATTTTGGGTTATTGTTTTCTGTAATGAAAAGATTAAAACAACCAACTACAAGAAGTACTGTGTTATGCCTAATGTTGGTATTGTTTTGCTAGTTTTTCATGCAATGTACAAGTACCATTTGGTTCATATACATACCAAATTATGATTATTCTTTCATCTATTCATTCTAGTAATGTAGTTTCTTCATTGTTCGTGTAGTTCTATTATTCGTTTCTGTTATTTTCGTGTATGAGGAATAACCGAACCAAACCGAACTGAAACCGGTAACAACCAAACGATAAATATATATTTTAATTGATTTGGTTTGATTTTAATAATTTTAAAATCGATAAATTTAATTTGATTTTGACCAATGACCGAACCAAACCGACCCGTAAACAGCCCCAGTAGTAAGCAAGCAAAAGAACATATGTACCAATTGGCATATGGGACCATTTTCACCAGCAAGAGACAGTTATATTATATATAGCTTTATTTCTTCTTGACAATTACTAGCTAGCTACTCTTCACTTTTTGTCTTCAAAAGATAAATTCTCTTCTTTTTGTTTGATGTAAAATCATTTGTCTAGTCCTATTCACAGAAATTTGCACGAGCAAACATTTTGCCTTTTGCTTTATGCTTTACCCTTCTGGGAACAGTCACAAACAGAGGCTTCTAATGATGATATTCTTAAATAAGTTTCCTCCACCCAGAGAGAGATTCCAAGTACAAAGTCTCAAATGTAGTATTTCATTTTCGAGTAAAATCTCAACTTATAAAAATTTGAATTGATGGAAGCTATTGAAAATTAAAATTAGTCCAGCTATACATTTCTTCTTCTTTTTCTGGTCATTTTACCGACGAAAACCATGTTGAGAAAAATGAGATAAAATTAGGAATGAAGATATTTAGGACAAGGTAAGAACGGCCTCCGTAGTGGACAAAATGAGAAAAACAAGATTGAGATAATTTAGGCATGTGAAAAGGAGAGGTGTAGAAGCCCCATTGAGAGCTTAATACTGATGGGTTTAAAGAGAGGTAGAAGTAGATCTATAAGTACTGGGAAGAGACGATCAGACGGGATATGACACATCTTCAACTTACCAAAAGACATGACACTTATATAGAAGGGTATGAAGGTCTCGAATTAGAGCAAAAGACTAGTAGATAGTGGATCATTGCCTCGCTTTATGTTAGGATAAGCTTGGAGGCAGTTTGGTGCTTCGTATTTGTTTCTCCTTTAATACCAATAGTATTAGCAGTGTTTGCACAATTTTTTATCCCTCAATTTCTGTTATTACCAGTTGTTTACTGTGCTTTGGTTATTACATTATTTTGTTACTATTATTGTTCCTTTATTTTTTTTTAAAATGAATGCTATGTAATCCTCTTCTATATGTTATGTCTTGTTAACTTATGGATGTCTTTTGATATGTGTTACCTGAATCGAGAATCTTTCAAAAACAATTTCTCTGTCCCTAAGAAGTAGGAGTAAGATCTATATATAATCTACTCTCTCCGGCCCTATTTGTTAGATTATTACCATTAAGATACAAATTAAATCCCCTTCTAATTTACGGAAAACTGGGTAAGGACTTTTAGACTTTGTCTGCAGATTTCATAGAACACAGTAATCTTGAGCTCAGAATACTATATTTGTAATTAAAAATTCATTTAATATGCATAGATAATTTATCAAATATTCAGTAAGACGCGTTTTCAAATCCATAAACTCAAAATCTTAGAATGAGATGAGAAAATGAATTCACAGGGTGCAAGGGTCGACTATTAGAATTAGAAGTAAAGCAAGATTTAAGTTTGAAGGTGGGCATAGTTTCTGAATAGCTCTACCTATAACAGCTAACTCGAGAGGATAAGAAACACTTGCATCACATGTTTGAAGCTTTGGCAAAGCTGAAAAATATGGATGACTGATCTTTTAGAAGAACCCGTGGGTTACCCTGTTCAACCTGTAAAGCAAAAAAAGGAATGATGAGGATAATGAAACCATAAACAAATGATGAGGCAGAATTAGGTCGTTAAGAATAATGTCTGACCATTTTGCCGCCCTTCTTTCCAGATAAGTATAATAACAGCTAGTTGTGTCATAGTTTTTAAACATAGGCAAGCTTGTCAAGACAGTAAGTTTACCAGAAATCCTCTATCCAAAATCAGGATACTGTCCATGTTCAAAACTGTGGAAATGCGATGGGCAATTGTGATAACCGTCGTTCCCTGGCATTCAGTGGCTAGAGTTTTCTGTAGTTTTGAAGTTGTTTCAGTGTCCACATTCGCTGTGCATTCATCCAAGCAAAGCACCTGCACAAATGTGTATAACTGTCAGTACTCTCTCATATCTTGTACACAACCTCTGCAGTAATTCCATTTACATATTTTTACGACCTTGCAGGACTTGAGGAGAGCACGTGCTAGACAGATTAGCTGCTTTTGGCCAACAGAAAATGCTGCTCCAGATCCTTTTAGTTGAACATCCAGTCCACCTGCTGCTTCTACCTCCTCCTTGACGTGGCATTTCTCTAGGACATTCCAGATCTCAAAATCCCTCTTCTCTTGCAATGGATCTAGATTTTTCCTGAGATGTTAATTATGCAGATATGTAAGGGAAGCCATATTGCTAACCAATCATCATTAATATAATCACATGCTTTGGCCAGTACCGGTGTTACAAAAGGTAAAAAGGAAGGGAATGTTCTAAGACGATAAGCCTAAAGAAGTCGTAACAAATGTCTCTCTATGTCAATTACCTTATTGATCCTTCAAACAAGAAAGGAGCCTGGGGAACAACAGCAAAGCTTGAACGAAGATATCTGACAGAAACACCAGCAATGTTTACCCCATCAACCATGATAGATCCTCCACATGTTGGGTAGAGTCGAAATAGGGCACTCAAAATACTTGATTTTCCTGCACCTGTTCTTCCAATTATACCAGCCTGATAGGTACCAGGGCAACCTTTAATATCAATGGAATCTGGAGGAACTAACACTTGAAGAAAAGAAATATAAAATATCATATCACTTGAATCCCATCCCTCCTAGTCATGCCTTGACATACAGATTTTGACACTTCTGATCATCTTGATATCTTCAAAGAAAGGATTCATGACATCGCCCTAGTGCTAGAAAACTCTCCAAGAAATCCAAACAGAAGTATAATCAACTTTACAAATTGCACAAGTTAAGTTTTGTTAGCATATTCATCACGACATTTAAGGGTTGGATAATCCGGATGATAAACTAGGCAACTGGTGCAAATTAGAACAATGCTGTTAACTATTACGTTGCTCAAAACTAACATAAGTATCACTAACCATTAATGACAGGAGAATCCGGATAATGTAAACACCAATATAGTTAGTGAATTAGCTTTATCTTCACACAAGGTTCCTGTCTAAAGTGTCAGTGAAGCTATTTTCATTTTAATTGCAATGAATACAGGGAATCATACAATTGGCCTGGTGACTTAATATACAAGTAACATCACAGGTCTGCTGAAGCGCTTGTCATTATGTAAAACAAAGAACTTACAATTACTTAATTCCAACCATCACCTCTCTTGGATAGTTTTATGCCATCTTATAGGCGAAAATTCAAATTCTCAACTAAAGGATATGGTAGATATTATCCAAGGTAGACAAACAGACCTGTGTTCCCCCAGCAATAGTGAAAGAAACACCACATAAGGCAGGAGGCAGTTGTGGCTTGTACTTAAGAGTCACATTGACGAAATTGATCTCCCCTTGATGTGGCCATTGTGCATGTAACTGATAACCTCCAATATCCTCTTCTTGAGGAGCATCCATATACTACAGAATGGGGAGTAAGAAGGAATTCTCAATTTGTTTGATAAAAGCTTTTATGGATGTATCTCAATTTAGTCACCTGTAGTATCCTCTCAACAGAAACCATCTCTTTCTCTGTTTCTGTGAAACTTGTTAAGAAGCTTCCAAGTAAAGATACAATTGGAGCTGCATATGAGAGAGCCAAGCCAACCTGTTCACATAGAATCGGTACATCAAATTCAGAGAAGATTATGATTGCTTTACAGTAAAAGGTCGAGCAAAAGAATCACTTAAAAACTTACCAACCCTGGAGTACCTAAATTGACGGGGAGGTATTCATGAGAACCAATAACTGACATCACTGCAATGAATGAGACGATAAATGCTGCCAGCAACTGAAAAATTTAAACCTTTCAGTATCAACTATACCGTCTAGTATCATGACAACATCAATTTTTGAGTATTATGTTATTCCGTACACAAATGAGAAATGCGCACATGCCAAAGTTCACACGTCACAATTGTCAAACTTAAGAAAATGATGACACAAAAATCAGTAGTAGTTACCCTAACGTGGTACTGACAGTGCAAGACATACCTGAAGCCGCAGGGAGAGCCACAAACTTGCTGTTACTTCTGAATACGAAGTCCTCTGATATGTCATCAGATGCTTATTAAATTTGAGTAGAAAAAGATCCTGCCCAACAACAGAGTTTGTTTGAATTTCTGAATGGAGAAACACAGAGGTTCCAATGAATTCTCCTTGGAGAAGTTGGAATACAGAGCATTCAGAAAGATAGTTTCCACACATAGGATAGCAATGGGTCTTTCTGTCTGGCAATAAGAGGAGGCCAGAAAGTGCTCTTTATGATGCTGTTTATAGAGCAAGGGAAAAATACATACCCTAGTCGTGTGATGTACAAGGGAAAAATTACTAAGCTACTGCCTTTTAGCATTCACTGCAACCTTACTGTTCCTCTATAGAATAGGGGTGTTACACCTGAAATCTATATGAATATGCTGAAATTATGGAAGGACAGGATAAACGAAAAAACAAACATAAGGAAGAAATTTTACTTGTGATCATCTGCTGTCAAAAATATGCATTTTTTCAAAAGAAAGATAATATGTGTTCACCGTCCTATCAAAATCAGATTTATCTAAAAGTTTGTCATCATATAATGCTAAAACTATCAGAAATCCATGGTAAGAGCAGAAAGCATAACTGTTGGACTAGAATTTAGTAGGGAGAATTTAGTCAACAGAAACTTCTTAAAGTAATTCTTCCCTGTGATCAAAGATGTGATTCATCCCACAAGGTGAATCACTCAAAAGTTCTTTCAAGAGAGCACAAATGGATAAAGCACAAGTGCAAGCTTCCATTGAACAGGGAAAAGAATTTATATCCTATGGAAAGAAAACACAGAGATGCTCCTATGAGAGTGAAGTCATTTAAATTTTATAAACAGGATACAATTACCTCACATTTGAAGCCTCTTATTGTTGATGATCCATCCAGAGTCTCCGTAAAGGATGCATATATAGGTGATCGAGATACACTGTCTAGTCTACGCAACTCACGTGATGTTGACCTGTAATACAGCTGAGGATCTTTATTTCAGTTATTCTGTCAAATCAAAGTATGGGAAAGTGAAACTACCTATCCAGTGGCAAAGTTTTGCATTCCGCATCAAAATATTTCATATGGGATTTTGTGAAAAAGGTCATTTAGTTAACCTTTATTGATATTCAAGCAATGTGGAATAATAGCATGACTTCTCAGCTTATGCTAAACATAAAAAGAGAAACAAAAAGAGATCCAAAGAGAAACTTTGATTGTTTTACAATGTTCATGTTTTAAGCTGCATGAGTAGGTTAAAAGATGCAATATACTGCAAAATTTCTATAAATGATTAAATATGCTACAAAGCGATGCTTCTATTGCAGTAAATGGTACTTTAATATTTGTTGAGGAAGTATGTGGGACATCTTCAACACCCCCCTCACACCAAGGGCTAGACATTTGGAGCGTGGCAATTTTAATGTGGGGGCTCAACATTGTAAATGAGATTGAGATGGATCCTACTCTTATACCATGTAAAGAAATGGATCTTGAAAAAGCTAGCCCAAGAGGTGAGGATTGCCCAAGCCATATTAAAGAGACTACCCATCCCTTAAAGGGCCGATGTGGGACCCTTCACAAATATCAATGTAAAACATAACTTGTTCAAATAGGAGAAGTGACTCCTGTTCTCTTATCCAGATGATGAAAAAGAGTCCTTCCAAGCTTGGACTAACCAGTGCATTTATATATAAAGGAGTACCAATAAGATATATATCGAAATTTCCCAGATATTATGTACTACAGTCTACACCAGTGGACAGGTGCCTGTGCTCTATGTGGGTCTGTCTTTGATAATCAGTGAGATGTATAGAAATTTTGAAACTTACCTGTAGTTTTCTGTAGATGTACCAGAAAGGCATTAAAAGAAACAAAAACATGACCTGCATAAATGCATAACCTATTAGAAGCAGATATTCTAACAAGCAAAAAGTGAACTGCAGTTTTTCAAAAAATAGAAAAAAAGGAACCCTGGAAAGTTCTGCAACAAGGACTAGCTAACCTGCACGTATGATAGAACTACAGCAATCCCCAAGATACCAACAAAATTAGCCAGCAGAATGTTGAGAATAAAGGGAAGAGAATCGTCAATAGTGTAGAGATCTGAGGACAGTCTGCATACTCCAGTCAGTACACATTACATAATGTAGAAAGAACAATTATTTCTTAGTGGATCTGATGTACCTGTTTATAATTCTTCCAGTTGGGTTCACATCAAAGAAGCTAATAGGTGCACTCATAAGCTTCTCTAATAATTGATCATGCACCTTAACAGCGGCACGTAGCCCACCAAATGCAAATGAAAATGCTCTCACTAAGGTTAGCAAGGAATTTGCCAGACAGAAAAGAGAGAGTATAGCCTGCGACATCAATAAAACAATCAAGCTAACTGGTAAAATTAGTCAACCATATGGGTAAACATGAGCTGTATATCATCAGAGAGGCATGGTGCCTTCTCCAAATTCCACCTTTTTCATTTGAGAGAACAGGCAGAGGAGGGGGTGAAACTAGAAATGGTAGTACTAGCTTTAGTGTCGAAAATGATGCTAAAATGAATTTCACTCTTTCTTCACAAACGAAGTTACTGCTTTTGAGATTGGGCCCAATAGAATTTTCTAAGAAATACGTTCCTTGGAATCTTGAAATGAGAGATGAGTAGGAGAAAACAATATATTAAGTGAAGACAGAGCTCTTCAACATTCTTTCATCTTCAGGAAAGTCTTACGACAATACTTAAAAATTTCCAACAATAAAGATGGAGAAAGAAAATGACTTGGTGAGGATCTACACAATTTAATTAATTGGCTAGTTACCAGGTAAAAAGTCGTCGAATATGGTTTCTGGTTTCTTCCACTTGCATCAACCCAATATGAGAGCCACATGTCATTTCCATTACGAGAAGCTTGCATCAAAACCGCAGAGAGGCATGTTAAAACTGTGATGAACCAACCAGCAAAAACAGCATAGCTCCTGCAAGACATAAAATGATGAAATCATCAAACTAAAAAAATTATTATAGGCAGGATCTTTCCACAAAAAGTCTAATAGAGCCTATGCTGCTCGGACTCTTCAAAGATACAGCCGGATCCTCCAAAAGTAGTGCATTTTTGGAGGATCTGACAGGGGTGCGGCAACATTTTTGGAGAATACAAGCAAGAGCTACATGGATAGTGAGGATTTATATGCCAACTACAACTATCTAGGGATTGAAGTGTAATTGTTGTTATTGTCGTTGTAGAATAATTTTCATGCTAAAACAAAACGACAACTCACTTGTATACAATGACTTCGACTTTTCCTTCTTTCCGAGCCTCTGATTCATCAGTCACTTGATTTCCATCAGGAGTACATATAAAATCACCGTCTGAAATTTTCTGCTGGATCTCACTAGAAATATTTGGTCTTTTATCCCGCTGTTGAACTGTAGAACAACTGCTAACTTCATCAATTGTTGAGAATGCTACAACATCAGAGGGACAAAACTCAATTGGATTTCCCACCCACTGCACATGTCCTTTATCCATCACAATTACCAAGTCTGCAGCAGAAATTGCCTGTAAAGTAAAAGAATAGATTAGTATATGGAAGACAACCACTACTTTAGATATCTTAAATGAATGTTCCTCTGTATTGCCCAACATCTAGTCAATTTATTAACAAAGATGTTAGCTGTGCCAAAATTACAGCATCTTTCCTGATTATAAATGCATTTCTAGTTCTTTCTTGACCAAGAGATTACAAAACAGAAATGCACCTTTTTCTAATTACTGATGCATTTCCAGTTCTTTTTTACCTAGAGTTCTGAAAATGCCAATACACAAATAGTAAATTGCTTCATCAACATAATTTTGGTGCATGAATCAACATCACTCACCTTGAGACATACATATCATGATATTAATACTTGAATTTCATGTCATTAGAGAGAAAAGAAGAATAACATTGCATGTATAGATTTTCCAGAAATGCACAGGGATCAATTGAAGTAAATTTTAATCAGATCTTACACTTGAGATAGAGATCCTTGTTCAAATGAGACATTTTCGTTTAATACAGGAACTAACTATTACCATTACGTACTTGACTACAATTGGGAATTAAGAAACAATTGTTCTGTAATTTCAATCAGTATAGCTGGATATAGGAAAAAACCCATTACACTGAAGATAGAACAACACAAAACTCATAGCATGACAAAGATACATTAATGTGCATTATCCAGCTCAATGAGCAATGTCAACTAGTCCTTTATTAAAGCAAGGTGGCTCGTACTTGCAAATACAATGAGCTGTGGAAAACAAAATGGCTTGTATCCATATACAAAGGTAGTCCCAAATTATCTCCATAGCGATTATAAAACTGCCTTCACTCATTACTTAATAGAAGTTCCTATCATAATTCTTCTAATTACTTTCTTTATAATCTTTGATGTGAACTGGAATTTCAGCATTTCTAGTAAGAGAATAAACAACTTACAAATGAGTTCAAAAAGCTCCTACAGTCCTACTAGGAGCCCATTTGGTTTAGCTGAAAAAAAATGGCTTTTAAATATAAGTGTTTAAAGCGCTTTTTAAGTGCTGAAACTTATTTTATAAATAATCAGTTATATGTTTGGATAAAAGTGCTGAAACTGAAAAAAAGTTATTGATGTGTTTGCTATATAAGTGCAGTTAAACACTTATTTTTGGTCAAATGACTGAAATTCCCTTAAAGCGGTTAACACTATAAAAAGTAAATTACTTTGATATTTTTATTTCTAAAATAATTAAATTTTAAATTAATTTATTTTTTTATATTTATTTTTAATATAAACTAATTATTTATGTTATTTTTAATTTTTAAAATATATAATTTGAATAAAATTAGGCAAATTTCCCCTTTTACTTTTTATTAGGAAAGAAAGAGAAGAAGAGAAAGATTTGCTAGGTTTTATTTGCTTGAGGTATTTTTGGAATTATGAAAATAGTATTGAGGAAAAAAAGGTAAATATATTGGTCAAACATGAATCACGTATAAGCCAAAAAATGAAAAGTTATGTAAGCCAAACACTCCAAAAAGTTAAAAAGTACTTATAAGCTTAACCAAACAGGCTCTAGATCCAACAGAAAAGGGAAGTTGGTGAATGAAAACCTGAATGTTATGTGTGCAAAGGATGCGTGTCTGCTGATTCATTGGAGGGCCAAGAATTGCATTATGTAGAATTGAACAACCGACATGTGAATCAACTGCACTGAGGATATCATCAAGCAGGTATATTTCCGGATCATGATAAACAGCTCTGTCAGATACAGAAAAGTTGTCAGAAGATCACACAATTCAGTACTCACAGCCACTAGACAAGTACCTTGGCAATTTGAAGAGAGAATCACATCACCTGGCAAGTGCAAGACGAGCTCTCTGTCCACCAGATAAGTTAAATCCTTTTTCTCCAACAAAGGCCATATCACCTCCTGGCATTCTGGAAATATCGAAGTCCAAGGAACAAGCTCGTAATACTTCTGAGTATCTGCTCCCATCAAAATCCAGAAGCTTCTGTTAAGTAGTGACTCAATAAAACTTCAGACATTGCATTTCAAGGGTCCAAGGCATACAAAATATCATCTCCAAGAACATCGAGGTTAACCAGAAGAATGGGGACTTTGGAAATGCAAAACTGAGAACTAACAACTGAATGCAACTGAAACTATCCAAACGAATTCTTATTGTTTCGTCAAAATGTAAGGAAAGAGACCTCCTTGGATCGTACTCTCTCCCGAACAAAATGTTATCACGTACAGTTCCTGAGAGAAGCCAAGCAACCTGAAAACAGGTAAACTATGCGATCACGAGTGCTATATAACACATCAAATCTAACAGCAGTTTGTTTGCACCTGTGGAACATATGCTATGGAACCATTATGGTACACAGATCCGTTGATTAGCCTCGTTTCCCCCAAAATCAAATTCAGCAAGGATGATTTCCCTGACCCAACCTGCAAACAAGTTATTCATAATAAGTGAAAATAGATCTGCTTGAAAGTAATCTTGCAGAGTAAAATCATTAGATAACATTATATCAAGCAAATCAGTGCATCGCATGCTACACCCATTTCAGATGCTGGAAAAGGGAGGTATAGCTTTTCACTGTACTGCATTATTGCACCAACCATAGTTTCTTTCCCTACAGTTAAACCCACCAAACTCTGTACTAAGGTGAATTAAAGTAAAGAAAGTGCCTGCAGGTAGTAACAGTATAGAAAGATCACACAGATATAAATCCAGAATTACTTTCCTGCATTTATAATCACATCTCCAACTTCATCTAACAGGACAATAACAATTCCAAACATATTATCCATTTCCAAGACACAGTGTGCAAATATCAAATATATCTTGATTCAAAATGTTATATCGTCTAATTTGTTTTTTCTGCATCAACTTATGAAATGTCATTGGATAACCCAAAAGTTTGTGAATGGTAAAAAGGGAACACTAAATTGAAAAACATAGAAAAAAGCGTTAAGATGTTCAATTCATGTCAGGCAGGCTGGTCCAAATTTTCTTACATCTATAAAATAAATTATTTTTAACAGTATCAAGCAGAGTTCCACCTCTCCAACTACTGCAACCAGTAAACCTTTCGGAATAAGAAGATTAACAGGATCCAAAACCAAATGTATTTCCTTCTGGTCACTGCTCGACCATGTGCAAGATGCATCATGGATGACAACAGCCACATCTTGCAATTCGTTCTGCTTACTAGAGCAAGAGAAAACCGAACAATTGCTTGGTTGTTCCATGTTTGGCTCCTGCTCAAAACAGGATAAATACTTGCATAACCTCCTGGAAGATATAATAGCCTGCAAAAAAAAAAAGTGAATGATATTACAGAATAAAGGAGGATAATTTCTCAAAGAAAAGAATTTTCGGAACTTACATCAATTAACCCATTGATGACCCAAGGAAATGAATTTAATGGAGAAATCAAGTTGTTAAACAGTGCGACACAAGTAAAAACCTGCAATATTAACCAAACAATTGGGAATATATGATTATAAAAAATGGCTAAAGTAAGCAAGTACTTTATAATCTGTCATTGTACCGTTGCTGCATCAAGTTGATGGCCCATCAAAGTATACAGTCCAAACGTGAAAAATGAGAAAAGTGTTGGTGTTGTTGCCCAGAAGAAAACACACCAGGAATCCAAGTATTTCCTAGTCTAACATGAAAAGTCTTAAGTTTAACATATAAATCATATGGCTCATGCTATCAAGTATATTGTACTAGAAAGAAGAAGAATATTATCTCACCGAAAGGTATTTCACTTCTTCTGATCTCGTCTTCATCAGCCTACTTGCAAAAAGTAGCTCCCAACCATACATTTTCAAAGTGCGTATATGTGTTAAAATCTCCGCTGTCATTCTAATCCTGCAAAAAGGAATGGACAATAGATTGTAACAAATATAGAGGATGTTAATTACATAAACTCAAAAGACATAACTCATCCCTTCTTTTGTAATTTTTATTGAAAAAACCGGCACGTGATATTCACATCCGAGACATTTCACTCCTTCCCACTCTAAGAACAAACAACCGTCTTCTAAATATTTATCTTCAACAAGTAGAACCATCAGCTTGACTCTGAAAAAGAATCCAACCAGCACTTTCCTATTTGTGAAGGAACAAGATGGATTGTTAAGAAAGACCCTGGTAATGAGGACAGCGTCAACCTAAGTATGGAAAGTCAACAGCTTAAAGGAAAGTCTCTTTTAAACCATCTGATTTTTAGTAAGCTAATTTTTCCTTACATGACAATACTTCCAGAAACTGTTGCTGATTAAGTATGTACAGACCTTTTAACTGGTCCAGCATTTAGGCTGGATCATAACTTCTGCATGAATTTAAGCAAGTGGAACTATATTCGATCTTCAAAATTATCCCTGGGCTCTGGTTCGATTCTTCTTAAACCAGCCATATAAAATGATGTGATAAGACCACAATCCAAGACAGCTCGACTTTGTGAAGGAAAAAACTGTCTCAACCTGTTCATTTATGTCATACAATACTTCCTTACCAGCAACCATCTGGTATCTTTAGTTGCTATCTGATCTAACATCCAACCAAAGTAAATGGCTTGAATGTGTGGTTGCATTTTATTTTTTTTTTAAAACTAGTATTGATATCTGGTTGCATATTAAACCTATCTGTTCTCATATATATGTCTCCCTTTACCACACATCAATTTTGATTTCTGTAAGCCAACCAAACACTTGATACTTCAGAAAAAAAGGCAATTTCTTGACAAAGTAAATAAAATCACCGATAAGATGTGAACCGTTGCTTAGTTTCAGTAAAATAACATCACTGATTGACTCTACTTAATTTTAGTAAACAATCTAGAGCAACTACAGATCACCAGAAAAAAAAACTGCAAAAGGAATGTGATCATACTCAGGTAGTCAAACTACAAACTCTCTGCCAAGTGTAGAAAAGAAATTAGTAAAATTCTAATTATCAAACGTGGGCACCAATAGCACTTTCTCTTTCCAATAAATGAATGAACATACATCATTTTTTTTTCATATGAAATGTTTAAATAATGAATGAAACACACTTTTTTTTTCTGATTAACAAATGTTTAAATAATTAATGAACATACTTTTTTTCTGATAAGAAATGTTTAAATAATGAATGAACATACATTTCAGGAATGAATAAAAGAGAAAAGAAGATAAACAATAAGAAAAGGAGAACTGAAACCAAAATAATTGCCCCATATGAGATGATATACCAAAATGAACTCCAGCAAGGCTCAAAGAGTTGCTGGCATATACCTTTCATCCTTTTGCTTCATCATGCTCTTTGTAGCTTTTGCAATTACATTTGCGATCCACTTATTAACTGCATAAAATAAGACTTGTCAAGCCTTCTCTAGAATTGGGTAAACCATTAAGACTTTGGCATATCAAGAACTACCTTATCAACCTTTAAGTCAAACTAGGACAAGGTCTTAAACTACAGTGACTACTGATTTATTACTGATGCTGATGTGCTATATAAGTTAAAAAACATAAACTGCTTCTAAAACTAAGGTCTAAACCTTCATCAACCTCTCATCCAGGAAAACTTATCTGCAAACCACCGTATGTTTGAGCCAAAGCACAAGAATATCAATGACATTTTCTAGATACAACATCAGTATTTATCACTTACAGAATCTCCAAAAAATAAGCAAGTTATCCATATTTCCATCAGACCATCTTAAGACATGTAGTTGCATCTGTCATATTATATGGGCTTCGTACTTAGGAAACACACTGATACTAAATTGTCAATCAATTTTGCAGCATATTCAACTCTATATCAGAGTCATCCAGTACCTGGTATTAGCAAGATTGTTATAGCTATTCCAGAAAGAAATGCAAACTTGACTTGTTTATACAGCAGATAGAGAGCAATTCCAATCTGCAATGGCAAACTAATGCATTTTATGATTAATAGATCTGGTGACCAAGGAAAAGGTAAAAGGACAACATCAAAGCTGGGAAACTTCATTCTTGATTTTATAAGAGGTCTCATCATTTCATAGAAACAGAGTACTAGATGTTATCTCGAAATATGATTCATCACATTTCACATAGGCACACTTTGTCATGAGAAGGCTTAGTGAGATCATCATAGATCTTTAAAAAGTCCTCTATTTTTCTTGAGTAGATGCACTTAACAACTAAAGAAACAAGAAGAGAAAAGGAAAAAAGAAAAATACAAACGAACAGATGCTTTCTCTATATTAAACACATATTACAGTTTGTTCAACATTTTGCATAGCAGGATCAATCCCTTATAGCAACAATTCATCATTATCTATCCCCAAATTAACATTAGGATAAGAATTGTGAATTTAATAGTGGCATCATCAAATAAAATACATGAATATACAGCCGCGAATATGCAGAGAGAGAGAGTAAGAAAAAAGGGTAAACACAAATCTGAAAGTTACAGATTCATCAACACAAATATGAACCCATCATATCAAATTTTAATTGAATTAAGTAAAACGCATAGTGAATAAATAGCACAATATCCAAAATTTAGACAACACTATTGTGTACAGTGAGCTACTGATAAAAGAATCTTTTTGTACAGCCAGCATATATACATCAATTCATAAATTTTGCTAGCCATGCTAACTTTTTAATTGAATTTTCATATATCATGGCTTTCAAGTTACCTATTGAAAGACAATAAGTGAATCTTTATGATTAACTGAACTATGAGGATGATTTTAACTGGTTACAACTTCCCGAGACATTTTTCTTCTTTTTGTCATCAGTGCAAATGACAAATTGCTATTAGAAAAATTTCTCAAGAATGTTCGGCATAGATTTAGGAAACACAAGTAGGTTTCAAATATGCACCGAAAAGAATTAGGCGTCAGAGAGTCGCAAACAGTATGTTAAAACTTAAAAGGAACGAAAGGCATTCTCAGAACCTCGACAGCCTAGATTTCGTACAAACCTCAGATGTTTGTTTTCCGTCTCACCAGTGACTGCTGTTAAAGATTCCCCAAGCATAAAAGAGACTGTTAACCAAACATCAAATACATATATATGGTCTGAGGTGCAGATATGACTAGGGTCATATAAAAGCCTACAATTAGAAAGTCATTCAAAGGGAACCATAACATAAATTCAAGGAAACAAAATTGGAATTGCCATATGGCACTAATCATGACAAAATGTCAAACATATACCTGAAATTTTTTTTACACGCCTTCCTAGTTCATAAAAATGGAAATTTCGGTGCACAACAGAAATTGTACTGCACACAATATTTTATGATGCTAATATCCATCAACCTAATAATGTTAAATTGGAGCAACTGAATCCATTTGGAAGCATCCGCTACCGTAAATGATGGTGCAACATGGCCTTGTAAATGATGTAGTCATGTAGATTCCATGTTATATATGATCAGGGCTTTGCACACTTAGTAATTTTGAAGGCACTATCTTAGTGTTGTTATACCATGTATAAAATATCATTATTTATAAAAAAGAAAAGCATCCACTACTGCGTGAATCAAACCTTTACTTAGATCTTTCGAATACTGATCATGAGAAGATTAGCAAGAAAAAGGAAGTTATATTCATCTACATTTTAAATATCTTTTTTATTTTTGGGAGTGTGAGTGGGGGGGAACCAACCAATTACATTGTTACTGATCTTCTCGGTATAGAAAATACTAACCTCCACATGTCATGAAAACTGTTACACAGGTTCGCAATTCGATCTGCATCCACGGACATGAATGTCTGAATCTCTCCTTCAGAAAATTTTGATCTCTCGGCCAAACTAACAGAAAGACACTTGAAAAGAAAAATGGCATTGTTAGTCACCAATATCTTGTAGATATAAAACTCTTGCTTAGAGCTGAAGTTTGAAAACTCAGCAGAAGCCCCTTTAGGTTTTAAAAAGTGGTAGTCACATGGACATGCCTATAAAGAACAAAGGTCAATATATCACTTTACCCTATGACCATTATACTTCAAAAATAGAAAAGATAAATGGCAAGGCACTCCCCACCTGGATTGCCTAGGTTTTGGAAATAGGACTTGGCCCTCCTACCTAGTCTTAGGTTTGAAGACTGGTAGAACACCTTTTACATGGAACAAAATTATCCAATGTATTATTTTTCTCATTAGTCACTCTAGACAACAACAATTAGTATAACAACACCACTCAAATCATTGACAATCATACTCTACTATCTGAAATGCTCAAAACTCCTGATGTACTTGCTTTAACGGAACACTTACTGGGTGTCAATATTTTCATTTTAGGACAAACATATTCTGAGTTTGCAAATACCCAGATGGAAATAATCTGAATGAAGAAAATATAAAGAATTTCTAGTCCTTTTTTGGCATAATATTGGCGGTGAATTTATAAGAGTAACATGGTAAAAAAGGATTCACATCACTAGCACCAACTTGTTTGTGACAGAAGCGTAGTTGTTATTGTAAACCAGTTTAGGCTTTTAAACGACAAAAATCATTCAGTTGAGAACAAAGGAAAATAATAACATTTTTTCAGTTGGAATAGGCATCTCTAATTCTTCAGACCTAAAAGAGCTAAGACCGAGTATCTAAAAGCTAAATATCTACATTCATTTCACTAGAAAACGATGAAAAAAAATACCCTCCTCATTTGACAAGAAAGAAGCACATGACACTGTCCAAATCTAAAGATGCTATTTAAATACCACTTTACATCTAGATGATCTAGTGAAAATTACTCATGATATATAGCACAAAATGAACATATCCAAATAAAAAGATAAATAGTATGATCCAAAGATGCAATATGGATCCAATAAGACAGCTGTAATGTGGCTATAGAACAGATTGTTCAAGATAATGAAGAAGGAACTCATAATGGCACATTGTTGATAAAGAAGATTCACCTTTCCATAAATAAGACTCATGATACTGGATCTTAGCTTGAGCTTGAGCTTTGAAAGATGAAACGTATATTGTGTATCAAGAAACGATCTGCAGCATTACACAGAGAGCTTTTGAGACATAGACAGCGTCATAAATCAGAGCCTAATATTGACTTACAACATAAGTTATACAACTAAGAAGGTCAGACAAATTCGAGAAAGACACGTTGCATGCTAGCTAATATGAAAAATATTCAGAATATAGATAACTAAATCAGGTTGTAAGCTTGCCACAATAAGAATACATTTCCAGGAGAGAAAATGTGAGATGGGAAGAACTACAATTAAAATCCACTTTCCACTTCCCATTTCCCAATACAGAATTATTCCAAAACTCAAGTTCAAAAGGGAAAAACTAAAGCAAATTCTAACAAGAGTTGGAGATGCAGAGATAGAGCGTGAAATGGTCCCCTCACAAAAGAAGTTGATAAGAGCAAATTTTAAAGTAAAAGTCTACATCTATCCAAGACCCAATATGTTCACATCTTTGTCCTACCATGGAAATGGCATCTATTCAAAGACTCACAAGAAAATATATGAACACGTCCCTTCCTAGAAACTAAAGCAGTTAGATATGTAGATTGTAACAACCTAATACCATGAAGATATAACTTGAAATCTCAAATGCTGATAAACGAGTAACACAGAATTCACAGTTGTCTCTTCTTCTTTTTTGCGTGTGTGCAAGACAAATTGGATGTCAGAATTCTGTCACTAACTAAATTTCTGATACAAAGTTACCAAGAATAACACATAGTTTGAGAAGAACTTGAAAGAAGCCGAAACATATCAAAACTTTAACTTAAAATGAATTCCAGAAACGAAGAGTAACAGTTACTTCAAGACAGAAGAAAGGCCCAAGGATAGTGCAAGAATATAGCCATCATAGTCTCTTGAACCTGTTGATAAAGAGTACGAACACCAGTCACAAAGTGTCATGCGATCTTAAGAATGTTCAGGAAGAACCAATGAACAGTCATGAAGAAATCTGGCACACTTGCCAAATGAATAGTTAATTGATCAATGCTAAATTGAGTTCGATGATATACAAAATTAAAGTTAAATATTGTCAATAACACTGTTAGACAGGAAGATGCTATGGTCCTTTTAAAGGAAAAGAAAGCAAGTATCTCAACTAAAAAGCTACACTTCAATGATTAACAGAGAGAGAACATCTTCAATAAAAAGCCAAAAGAGGACATGCAGCAACTGAATGGGGACAAGATTGATCATTCTGAAAATTTAACAGCACAGGTACTAATATGAGGTTAGAATAAATCCTATCGTGGCATTATGTTGATCGACACGAGAAATCATTCTGAAACTTCTGATAGCATATATGTAAAACAAGGTTATACTCCCTCCATTTCAATTTAATTGTCCTATTTTCCTTTTTAGTCCGCTTCAAAAAGAATGCCTCTTTCCTTTTTTTGGAAACTCTTAATTTCAATTTTTCACATGGCATGTCGAAGGGCCACAGGATTAAAGAACATTTGGGTACATCCTACGTATCTTTAGTTTAAGAACACAAGATTTAGAAGTCTTCTTTACTTGATTAAACTCCCTGTCCAGTCAAAACCAAACAAATAAATTGAAAAGGAGGGAGTAATTAACTCTTGTAGAGGATTAGTTTATATCAGCTGAAAAGCAAGGGAAAGCAAGTCTTGGAATATTAAAGGCTCGAAAACCAAGTGAGAAATATCACTTTTCCAGTGAAAAATATGAATAACATTCATTAGATTCAGAATCTGAACAATACTGTATTTAAAAAAAAAAGAAGAAATATTGGTATATGTAAACCTTGCTGTAGAAAGCGAATCAACTTATTTAGAAGCATTGGACCCGCAAAACCGAGACAGTCATTAAGCACCTACAAAATCAAGAAATATTACTAACAACTTTTGAATCTATTACTGGTAATGTTTTACAAGATAAAAAAGGTACTAACAAATCCAGCACTTTATTTTTCAATAAAGAATACATCATCAAATTCATATATTGGTCTTGAGATATAAATAGCCCCTATAATTTAAAGAAAATTTGCATACGATGCCACGTAAACAGAACACCAAAAACTTGTGGTATGCAATATAAAAAGTTAGTCACCTAAAAGCAGAACATACTTTCATCAGTTACCAGCTTGCATTATGCAGAAGTTCTTTGGAATAAACCTTTATGGAATCAGTAGGCAGTTCATTTGTCCTTTCCAATTGACTCAGATTGTCTATCGGAAAAGGATTTGATTTGGTTATATAGAGTTGTTTCAAGTATCTTTAGAGAATAAACTGTCTATAACAGTGGATAGCTGGTCAAAGATGTGTCCCCTCAAAATCAAAGTACAATAGAAAAAGATAATTCTGTATTAATTAACACTAGAACAGGAAATGCTATCATTTACAGAAAGTGTTCTAAAAGTTCATAAATTGAGGGACCAAAAGTTCATAAGTTCAACAAATTGACATGTCTCTTGAATTGAGAATTGAAGTGTTAGAATATTACATGAATATGTGTTTAGAGTCATTGTACCGGAAAATAATGGAGAATGTTTTATAGGATACCTTAGGATATTCTGTATTTAATTATAGAATATTTACTACCTCATTAGTATAGGGATTAACTACTTCCGATATTTATATGCAGCCTAAGACTCTTATATAAGGAGCATAATCCTTCCTTGACCTCAAAATTAAAACCAGAATGCCACAAAGATGTGATTACAGTGAGATTTTGAGTGTTTCTAACAGGAATTTGGGATTGGGAACTGTTGAGCTGTGGTTATTTTCGGACAAGGGGGGGTAGAAGTTCTAAAATTGGGAATTGAAAATGAACCATTGCACCTTCTAAAATTCTTGTGGGGTTACATTTAGCACGAAATTTCAGTCACAATGTAGTATCCTGCAATTTTCACTATCCTTGCAGAACTATAACTAAGAATGATAGTCTCTAGCATGTATCTCTCTAAATCAAGTTTCTGGTGTAATAAATGCATAATTTTGGATTTAGCTGGTCAGACCTAAAAAGGATAGAGAAAATTAAGCAAGTTGACAAAAAGAACAGCAACATACACAGGAAGCATGACGTTGAGATTTTACAGCATCAAATCAATGTATATGCATCCAGTAGTATAGTCACAACTTCTCATCAATGAGATTGTCAGAGAAGCATCATCTTGGTGACATGGACACGTTGGTTCTTCTCTATTTTTCCGAGACTAACATAAAGTTGTCACAATATATTACCTTCAGAAGACCTAGACGGAAATATTGCCATCCATATGCACGACATATTGTTTTGATTAATGAAGGATGAGAATATTCATTTCTTTGTTGAGCTTTCCAGCATGTCGACAGCAAAGTGTGGCAGGATGAAGGATCCATATCAATGGGTAGCTCAAGTAAATCTTCAAAGTCAAGCTGCCTTTTGACTCCGCATTCCATTACGGGTTTGATAGATTTGAATGCTATCAGATCCCAGCAATTGCATATAATACCCTTTGACTAATATCCAATGAAAACCATCTTTCCAAGATTAGGATAAACAGAAGGAAGAACAGAAAGGAAAAATGTTATAGGCAACCAATGCTTGTGTGCAAAGTAAAAAAGAAGATGGATTCCATGTCTCTTAACAGAGGGAGAATACAGAATTTTTGACTTCTTTTTAAAAAAAAAAAAAAGAATGGAAAATCTGACATATCCAAAGTGGTAAAACTGGTGTCAGTGTTTTCATATAACACATATCATGATTGAATTCAATAAAAATAGCATGAAATCTCTCATACAATGAATGGAAAAGATATACATACCGCTCCTCCAGAGCTACCTTGACCAGCGTCCATTTTACTTGGCAGAAGTAATTCCTCCTCCATGCAACTGTTTATTTCGCAATTAATCATGAAGTGATTATTGAACTAAAAAAAGAAACAGATGAATGTACTACCTACTGGATAAATGAACTTTAAGGGACAAATCAGTGTTTGATCAATATAATTGAAATTTCAAAATCTGACAAAGTATTGCCAGATCATATTGTCACATCAAGAAAACCTAATAAAAAATATATATGAGATGAATCCAGGTAGATGAAAAGGCAAGAACTTCTATGAATCTGCATGGATAATATCATCCAAAACAATGTAGGTAAATAGAAAGGAGACTTTTATGCAAGACAATTATTGCGTACATGTTATAATTTAGAAAGCTCAGAGAGTCGAAGCAAAAGCTGGTTGAATACATAAAATCTGGATGTAAATTCATAATAACTTAGCAAAGTGATAGAGGATTGGAATACTATGTTTTATGATTCCATTTTGGATTACAAATAATAGGTCATTCCATTAATCGATCTGCATACCCAGAGCCAAGCTCCAAGCTCCATTTCATTTTGTCATTCGTTCTCAAATACGACACTTAAAATAAACTTGCTCAGAGAGCAAGGTATTACACTAAAATTCATTGCATTTGATTGTGTTCATTTCAAGAAAAGATATCTTTCATTTATTTTTAATTTTTTTTGCATTCACTGATTAATGCTGTTAGCATATATGTTATCCATAATCATCAACAGCACACAAAGTTCTAATTTCTCAAAATTAAACAGCCATCTCTCCTACTGGGATGACTCACTTCTTCTTTTTTTGGCTTCTCATCTCTCAGGTAGCTTCTAATCTTTATGTAGATGCTCAATGCGGTTACTCACACTACACTAGGAGGCTAGAAACACAGATTACAGAACCATTGTTACAATTACATAATGCCAAAAACAAGAAGAGGAAATTACCTACTACTCTGAGGCCTTGCTGTACTTCTGGTAATATTAATCAAAACTCCAAAACTTATATCCACTAAAGCAGTGAAGCTTTCTTTAAGACTCAGTAGAACCTGTAACAGCAAAATCATATTCGTCTCTTTCAACATTCAGCTGTCTGCAGAATTTAGATGATAAATGCGTGCAGCAAAGCAAGATAAGTATCAAGAGTCGAACATGGACAATTGTTCAAGACCAATAAAGCCTCCTCCTGAACAGATATTTTCTCTCACATAAGATGTTGGTTCAGAGACCTTAGGGTGTATATCCATGAAGACCAAAAAGATTCATAAGATAATCACCTTTAGCTTCAGTTTACTGTAAAGAATATACTAATCTGCTTTGGCGTTAGAGTCAGTGGTAACCCATAACCTGCCGCATACTTGTTAAATATATCACTAGACAAGCCTACAAAAAACATTTTTAGCAGAATCCAATGTCAATGCACAACAAGTACCAGTGCCCAACAAATACATGAATTTGAGTTAAATGTAATAAACAGTAGCTCAACACATTCCTCAGGAATAAAAAAATTAAAACCTGATTCTGAAGTGCAACAACATCCAGCATATTACTTGTAGGAGAATTTCTAAAACCGATCCATGCATGTACAAATACATAAAAATTGAAATTTTGGAGAAAGTAAATTTCACAGATTCAATAAGTCCATCATTCTAAGAAACTCGCTGCAGAGAAAACCATATAAATTTTTCTGTGAATTACAAGTTATACCTGAAGAGAAGAAAAATCTCTTTGTAAATGCGGTACTAAAAGAAGAAATCTCAACATCCACCAAACACATAAGATGGGGTTGCAGCAAACAACATAGCAGTACCCACACTTCAAGACCAGCAAAATGGTAGCCTGAAAAAGTATGCCTGATGAGAAATGGGAGTCATTGCAAACAAATTCATAATGTGATAGAGAAGTGCAAAGCTCACCCAAACTGAGAATTGTGAGAACCTGAAGAGCCATTCATGATATTGAACATGAGAACTGTCTAGCATCTTTTTGATTAGCAAAACCATGTCAAAGAGCGCCATGCTTGCACCCAAAGCAGGTATAAGATGCAAGGAAACCTTTACAAGAATGGATACCTGTTTGATCCCTGTAGACCATTAGCCCATGAAACACCTCATGAAGGAAAATATTAGGCCAACTATAGAGAGTGAAGACTTCCATGGAAATAATTTGCATAAATTACGAGTCAAAAAGAGCAGTTAATAAGTTAGGAGAACGCAAAACATGAAATAAGGCAATTCATATCTAGATTGAAAAGAGCAATCATAAATAAATAAGAAAAATACTACTTGTCTTCTTTAAGTTAATCAAACTCCATAAAGCACCAAGAAAGAGCATGCAAAGTACAATTATGTAAAACAAATTGGCTCCAAGTAGTCCAACCAAATAGGAAGACACCCTATATTCTTCGCTCAAACATGTAAACACAAACTAAACCCTCAGTCTTCTACACAGGGTCTTGAACCCTATCAAAGACAGTCGTTTATTTCCTTGCATATAATCAAAAGATAAATGACATGAACAGATAAAAGACATGAACACTTCCCTAGGTGCATTTCCATCTCTAGCCTTCTTATGTGCCAAAATTGCATTTTCACCTCTAGCCTTCTTATGTGCCACAATCCTATGTGATTTAGAAACTTGTAAGAACTACAACTGCCAAGCCACATGACAGCAATGAATGGAGAAAGATAACATTGTTACACTTCTCCTAGCACAAAACACCAAAACCTGATAGGTAAAAGCAATTATGTGCGGTCGATAACTAAATCTGCAGCTATAGCTCAATAACAATATGTGCTTCTGTCTTGATATGAGAGCCAAAAATAGCGCCTGAATTTTTTGGTCAATTTCCTACTGCAACAATCTATAATTGCATGTTCCTGGCTATACCATGCTTTCTACACAGCCAGAATATAGCACTAATAACCTTCTTTATGATGAAGTATTCATTAACCTACATAAAACTCCTATATTTGTACACCTTTGGTGTCCGGGCTAACCTACATAAAAATTATTCAATGATTGAATCTCCAGAAACTGATAGCCGTTCAGGAAAAGGAGAACTATGATGGTCATTACTAGTTTGAACCTAATGAATTTTGATAACTCATCAACATACGAGTACCCCGCCTGTGCCCCATCTCTTGCATACTTTAGTCCAATCACTTTTGTCCCCAAAATGTCCTGCTTTTTGCAAGTCTTCAAAACCATTTACCTTTAATAAGAAAACTAAGAAAACTCAGTTGGACCTCCGACTGCAAAATTGGATATGTTTACCATCACAAACACAGTTCCACAATATATGTAAGCTACAGTAAAACTAGTTTCTTCAACAGTTAGGAGTTTGATGACAAACTCAGATTGATGATTATCCAACTCAAAAACCCATGGACAAAAGATATTCTGACCCTTCCTTCTCCAAGAAGTACAGACAGAGGCTGCAGAGTTTGCAATCAGATACAAGACATATTAAGATGCATTTCCAATTAAGTGCTTTACTTCCCAATATGGATCATGGCAAATGAAATCTACTTTCCTAAATGGAATGGCTACACTTATTATATAATCAATGCCATGCAATGTCCTACTTTTACAGACCGATTATCCATTGCCTCACTTTTAAACCCTCCATAAAGCGTTCAATCATTTAAATTCTAAATTAGAAAACTATACTGATGCAATGCGCTTCTCTTTCTCTTCTTTTATTTTTTTGAATAAAAACAAAATGTGTAGTAAAACTTGAATATCTAATTTAGGTGGGGTGGTGAAAGGAAACAACTTCTCTTGCAATGAAAATGCAGCATACCCTATTTCCATCTTTGACACTCCTTTTACCAGCTCCTATAGCAGCAACAAGGACAATAGTCAAGATATTAGCTCCAAAACCTAATACTGTGAATATGGTTAAGGTAATGAACAATAACTACAACTGGTATAACTTTCTTGGCATAGAAAGAAACATAGATTTAAGGATATAAGTTGCTGAAACACCGTGAAACTCCGTCGTTATTCCATATCTGACCTCACCCAGAAATAAAAATAGAAGTCATCAGAATTATGAGAACAATAGCACAATCGTAAGGTACAAAAGGTAGCAAGATATAAAACATGATTTTCCATCTCTACTAACAGGAAGTGTGAAAAAGATTTAAGTGTTATTCAATTTCCCTCACTCTCTCGACATTAAGTAGGATTGTTGATTGCTTCTTTCGATTGCAGAAGTATATAGGATGTTTCGCACAGAATGTACTTGTCGTTTCTTGCTTTGAACACCTTAACAATACAAAGGTGTTGCTGAGGTTCAAGAAAAAGAGTAATTTCCAAAGTTTCAGAACGATATTACAACCAGGAAGCAGATTATGCAAGTACCAGACAGAACCCTGAACACTTGCAAAGGAAATCCCAACAAAAAACAAGAAGAAAACTTTTCATAAAATTAAAGATAATTAATTGTTCTATAAAAATAAAAGAAATAGCAGCTAAGATTGTGGCCCAGTGGTGAATGAAGTGGATGAGAAGTACGAGGTCTCATGTTCAAACTTCACAAGAGACAAAAAGAGGCTAGTTAATTTGTTTCCATCTGTTTTAGCCGTGGACAGCTTTAAGTGGACACCACGGTTAATAAAAAAAAAAGAAATAAACAAAAAAGGAGAAAGTAGGAATGGACAATCCATTGCAGAAAACTACTGAAATTGCCAAAGAGGATGTTTGTAGTAGGACACTGTCCAACAAGCCAAGAATGTGACTGCCTTCTTGCTTTGGAACGCTTAGTCATAACAAGTAAAAGAGTTATTCCCAAAGAACCACACAGAATCTTGAACACTTGCAAAAGAAAAAGGACATTGATCGGGAAAAAACAACTATAACTTCCGTAGAAATTTCATTTTTAAGATGCCAGAAAGTAAAAGAATTGCATTCTTGAAAGCAAAATCGTCAAAAGAAAAATTTCAAGAAAAGAGCAGTTGTATAAACTTGAGAAGAAGAAAAAACTGAACAAATTAATAATTAATTAGTGAAATTAGAGGAAGGCAAATAGTACTATAAACATACGTATGGAGATTCAGGGCAAACACGCTTCATCAACTCCATTGAAAGGGGAGAGGGAATTGAACGGTCGAATTGGAAAGGAAAATATGGCAGAGTGGTGCATGGAGGAAAGACTTATATAAAAATTAAAAATAAAAAAAGTTGGCAAATCCCATGCGGGTCGGGTTTTTTGATCATTTTGTCCAATTCCCGCAACTTTGCTCGTTGTTTACTTGCCTTCCACATGCCCTCTGAATCTTCTCTCTATTCCTTTTTTTTTTTTAACTGTAAGCTTTATGGGTATGGGGGACTTATTAAAGCTGAGGATACCAAAATATAAAACCTTTTTTTAAGGCAAACAGATCCAAAGCTCCCGACTTTAAACAACTGCCTTTATTTTGTTTTTCGGCTAATGTTGCTTTATGTCAATCAGTCTTCTTTTATTTTAAAATAGATTAATTTTACGAAAAAAAATCATATTTACTTTTGTACTTTTAGAAAAATAATTTTATTTATTTTTCATCATAATTTATCCTTATCATTCAACTTTATACACATATAATTAGGGGTGTTCACAGTTTGGTAAAAAATCAAATCAAACCGTACTCCAAACCAAACCGATTAAAAAAAAATGACATTTGATTTGAATTGATTTGGTTTGGTTTTAAATTTTAAAAACTGATATATTTAGTTTGGTTTTCTTTCTACTAAAAAAAGCCCGAAGAAATAACCAAATCAAATCAAACCGATAAATTTTATACATAAATTTTATAGTTATTTAAATATATGATATTAGTTTTTTATAAATAATTGTAAATATTTTATACCTTTTAATCATTAATTTGGTTTTAGTATATTTTTTTCACATGAACCACGATACTTTTAAATTTTATTTTTTAAAAAATATGTTCAAACTCAACACTCTTAGTCTAATTATCTATATATGGTGTGGCATATTGCCGATTTTTAATTTTCTTTGCTAAGACATCCAGCTACTTTTCTATTGTTTACACCTTTGATTTTTGAAAGGTTGACCATTCTATTTAAAATGTACATTGTTTCTGTGTAAATATTAAACATGTTAAGTGGAAGAACCTTTACAGTTATGCAACTTAAACATGATAAAACTTTGAATTAGTATTGAAAAATAATAGAAAATTCAGATATATTCATCTTATGATAGTAGAGAGAAATTTGTTCATTCATATCTTTGTTGTTTTACTATTATCAATTTATTATTAGCTAGTTATAAATCGAAAAATTAAACCAAATCGATGGTTTTTATTTTATTTTATTTGATTTGATTTTAGAAATTAAAAAATCAACTAAATTAGTTTGATTTTGATTTTAATTTTAATTAAAAATCGATTCAAAATAGAACAATGAACACCCCTACATATTACCATTCAACTTTATTCACTTTAATGACAAAATTTATTGAGTTCATAAAAAGAGATATTCTTTCAAAATTGTTCTACTCAAAATAACAAATATATTTCTTCATCAACATCTTTAACTTAAAGAGAGAAATTTGGGTAAAAGACTTGTCTGGGTTATGTTTATAGTTTATATAAATAATCAAATATTGCATAATTGATGTTATATTGTTAAAAAAATAAATAAGTGAGTATTCTTTAAGAGGTGATTTTCACCTGTGATAACTAAAAACTAATTAATAATTAAATTTTATCAACAAGGACTGAATCAGGTAAAATCCTTATAAAAAGAGTAAATAAAATCAGAAAGCCAAAAAACAAATCCACTATGAGAGGGTGCAAATAGCTTTTGGAGTGGATCTTTTACAGATTCTTCGTGGTGACGTCACTATTCCACCAGCCAAGAAGAGCCTGTGTCTACATGTTAGCATCAACTCTAGGTAAAGGAAACAATGTTAGATTTAACTTTAAGATAGCATTAACTTTTATGTCACCTAAAAAGCAAGGAAAGTAAAAGGTCAATTGCCTTTTTTTATAAAAAAAATAGAAAAAAAAAAACTAACTTTCCGTTGAAAATGTGAATTATTTTCATTTGGATTCACCAAATTGAAGGATACTGAAAAACTTAATTAGCTGTATATGCAGCAACCTTGCTGAAGAAAACAAATCAAGTTATCGAGAAGCAAGAGACCTGCAAAAGTTATAGTGTCATTCGTTACAATGCCCTGTACGGTTTTGGAGAATCATAACTTCATTGCTAAGGTTAAGGGAAGATGGAAGTACAAGTATGATGGGGGAAGATCTTTCCCTATTTTCTCCCATCATCCTTTAGTTTCGTTGCCCTTACTCTACTCTGTTATCCCAAGACTTACTATATCACATCAAACGAGTACCAAAAATCAAACCAAAATAGAAATCTAAACACACAATACGAGCATCAAGAAAACGCTTACTACGCCTTCCAAGACTAGCAAATGATTAGGGGGAACAAGGATTGCACAACCCGGTGAAATCCAGGAAGTTGTATATATCTCAAGTGTCTCGAAAAAGCACCATTGCAGGACCAAAAGTTGAATCCACATAAACAAGTCTTCATTTAATTATACAGAAAGGACACTATAATCCATGTTATGATGACTAATGCTTTCAGCTACGAGTCTATGACGGTATTCACATGACCAGCAAGGAATTTAGGAAGGTTAAACCGCCAAAAGCACTTCTAAGCCAAAGAAATACAAATATTAATTTAGTGAGTTTTCAACTAGCTCCAGGGTCAAGAACGGGTAGCCGGCAATGTAGACTGATTGCCTTATCAGTTTGGTGTGTGCCTGGGATGAAGAACTGAAATACGACTGTTAAGCAAGCACCCTGCTGACCAATCCCATAGAAAGCGCAATCGGGCTTCGCAAAATGACACTGAAGACTCTTGAAGAAATGATTTACGCTCACTTGCACTGTCATTGCATCTCCTCTCTGAAGTGCTATTCTTGTCCTTGACTGAGCACTCAAATTTTGATCATCTGTTGGACTCTGTGCTTGTTCTCCTATAACTGAAAGCTTTCGAAACTCAGCACCAAGTGTAATTAGGGTAGTAGAAACTTGCAGATGGAGATCACCATACTTGCTTATAGAAACATTAAGCACATCACCAACTTGTTTCATTTTTTCCACAAAGTTCTGTAACTGGTGCATGTCCGGGACTTGTATAAGGGTCTGAGGCAAATCTTGGGCCATATCAAGGGCTGCTTGTAATTCGAGTACATCAGACCTTGACAAGGGCTTAGAGATGGGCACATCTTGAATAACAGCAGACTTGTAACCTTTCGTCTCAAAAGTGAGAAAAGGCATTGGTTGTTGAGAATGAGGAGGGAGCTTTTTAACCAGCTTGATTTGGATGCGATTAGGGGCGCTGTTTCCACCATGAACTCCACTGTCACTGGCACTGAACTCGGTGTAAATACTAATGATGCTATGAAGGGCTCGATGCAGAAGAACGAGGTCAATAGTAAAAGAAATCCGATCATCATTTTGGCTAGAAATGCGATACTCATCAAAGAGTGCTTCTTTGCGGAATTGAGCAATGCATTGGATGCCATCACCATTAAGGAGGTTATGAAGGAAGTATATGTGGTCTCTCGTAACATAGAGGTGACAGATCTTTCCAATTTTTTCAAAGGCTGGCAGGAACCTCTTGTCCAGGAGGTTGACACCATTGTCTGTTAGAAACGCCTTGAACTTCATTTAGTTCAATAAACACTACAAGGAAATTCGGTAACGCCCAGATTACTGCAAGACCAAGCAATCTCCTCTGGATTTATCAAAAGTTGAGCTCAAGTGCTCAACAAGCTCTCTTTTTCTTTAAAGGGATTCAGAAAAAAACTGCAGATGCAGAGAGGTTTTTAGCTGTCCAAAACTAGCTTGAGTTCAAGGTTTAATTCATAGATATAAAAGTAGAGCTTTTATGCTTACTGCGTCTAAAGAATTAATGAACTCAGTTAGTCATAACATCACAGAGTATACAACTATACATGCACTAAAATCATTAAACGGCATTGGGAATAAAATTTAACCAGAATACGAATTATACAGCACAGACCACATTGCGCAAGCTACACCGCAAGGTAAAATCAACAATCTAGGAGCCTTAGAATTCAATTAAGACCTCAGAAACGTCAATCAGAAGCACAAGTAGTCGATTGTGAATACCAGCAAATAGATGAAATATCACGGAGAATTGATCAACGATTAGATTTCATTTCAAAAGAGAGAGGTAGGGAGGGAGGGAGGGAGAAACATACCAGATCGACGAGGAATTCGGGCAGTTAGGGTTTTGGAGCGCTTTGCCTCTTTTCCTTTTCACAAATGGCGGGAGAATTGAAGCGGGGCAAATGAGGACCTGTTTCTGACTTTTTCCATTCAAGAAGTGAAATGGTTAAAAGTGCACCTCATTTGTTTACGCTTAAAACAAGTTATTAATATTCAGATTTTAGCGTCTATTTATTTCTTAGATCTAAATCTTAATAATTCGTATCTTAATCACTAAAAGTATTTTTTTTTTTAAATCACTTAATAGATTTGAATATATCTAAATAATTAAAATCTATAATAAAATTTTAATATTATTTAAAAAAAAATTACAAAAATGACAAGCAATTCATCATTATTCTATAAATTCACTATTAATGCACCTTTATCAACTATCATCACCCACCACCCCCGACCACCGTCATCATCCATAACCACCACTGCCACCAATTACGTAAGTCAGTTTCACCTCACATTAACTATCACTTACCATCATCATCATCAACCATCATTATAACCACCACCCACCGTTATGACAATCACAACAACTAGTCATTATTGTATTTCGTCAACCATCATCATCATTCGTCACAACCATTAGCTATCACTATCGCCCACCAGACCACCACAATTATTAGTTACCACCACCAACTATCATGATCAACAATCACTGTTAATCACCACTGTCAGTCACCATCACCACTAGCTACTACCCAGAATTACCACCATCACCCGACATAATCCCCAATGTCATATAGTTTTTAAAATATTTTATTGATATAATTTTAGAGTAATTTAGTATTTTATTTATATTTATTAATATTTAAATAAAGATAAACTTTATATATCTAAATGTTAAAAAAATAAACAACCTTAATTATTGTATTTAGATCTTAATAATATTTAAATATATCTTCAAATTAAGACATTGAAATATTAATGCACATTCTAATATTCTGACACCTCAATCTGAATGGTAATCAATGAGGTCACCCAGCTTAAACTTTTCCTAGATGATAAAAGTATGAAAGTAGTATCAACTCTACTTTTTTTCATAGTAAAAATAGTATATCAATTAGCATTCTATTTTATGACTTTTTTTCCTGTTTAAAACAAGATGGCTGGCAAATATGTTCAAATCTGCATGTACAGACCTATATAGTTTGATACTTTTACTACTCATTTTATCCTTTTCAAGGTGCATTAAGGTAGTAAAACAACTTAAACACACCAAGTCAATGTAAAAAGGTAAGTGAAGTAAGGCACAAAATTTATCAGCTCTTTCGACTTCTCAGGTCCAAAGAGTTGCTGAATTTTGTTATAGATAGGAAGAGCAGAGTCGCTGTAAATGAAGCCAAAACTAGTATATGTATTATATCAACACAGTTATAAATGTCATTGTTCTATAATCATTATAAACAAGAAGAGTTTTCAGACGCCCTTAGACTACAAGGGCAGATAGTAAATACGTTAATTACAGAGAGAGAATTTTTATTTAGTTTTTTCTTCAATGCAGTGAACTCTGGACAGAGACTCTTCAAATGCATTTAGAGCTACTTTATAATGATCTAGGGAAATCACCCCTTCTTCCACGACTTGTAATGCACTTCTATACAACTGGCTAAACCATTGAACCTGTTCAGTAGTCTCGGTAGAACTGGATTCAAGATCTGATGCACATAATCGTTTGTAATCCTTTTTCCACCGTGATAAAATGTACTTTGAAGGGATCTCTTCCACGCCATTAAAGTTCAGTACACACAATGCGTGCCTGCACAAATATCCATAGAAGTTGAAGCAGCTACAAATGCAACGAACTTCGGCTGCTGCTTTGTTGTACAGAACTTCATAATCCCGTATCTCTCTCCTATTTCCCTCTTCCAAAACACGCTCCTTCACCAAAAATATTACCACCTGCCCATCAACATGTAACTGTGTTGTACTAAAACAAGAATACATATCCTCTACCTCTAACTGAAATCTTTTGAAGATCTCTCTAGTGTACACTTTTGAAAGCTGCAACTCAAATGAACATCTTGTTTTGAGTTCAGGGTTTGAGTTTCTCGACTCCATATCTGCAAGCGCTTCTTCCTTAAACTTTTTCTGCAAAGCTAATTCATATTTGTCAAGAAACTCTTTTAGAGGAGTTTGCTTGTGCACGTATTTATCGAAAAAAGCAGTCAATGTTTCATTCGACCTGGCAGTGGCCATTCCAGCAAAGAAAGTGTCTTTCAGATAAACTGGAGCCCATTTAGCTCGGTCATTGTACAATGAACAAAGCCATTCATGATCGCCCACTCCAAATCTTTGGATCATAAATCTCCATGCTGCTTCGAAATCAAATGGCTTTAGACCCTCATATATTGTTTTAATCAATGCCTTCCGAATAACATCATAGTTACGCAATCCTCCCAACTTTTCTGGAACTTTCCTCATGATGTGTGATAAAGCAAAACGATGAAGAGACCTCGGGAACACCTCAGAGATTGCGGCCTCCAAAACCTTGCATCTTTCTGTAATAATTGTTTGAGGGAAACGTCCAAGAGAGCAGGTGACCCAAGCTTTGAACACCCAAACATAAGAGGCCTTAGTCTCACCTGCAAGCAGGCCACAGCCCAGCGAAATTGATTGCCCATGGTGATTTGTGCCCACAAATGCCACAAGAGGGATCTCATATTTGTTGGACAAATATGAGTTATCAATATAGATCACATCAACAAAGTAAGCATATGCCGCCCTTGACCTGGCATCAATCCAGAACACGTTCCTCAACTGCCCTTCGTCATTCAGGTCCATCAAGTAAAAGAAGTTTGGATTTGTCAATTGCATGCGGCAGAAATAATTATACATAGCTTGTGTGTCTCCTTTTCTTAAGTTCAGCTTATCATTGCAATCAGATGAGGTTTTGCACCGCCTTGCACTAAAATTGCCATTACTATTTGCACCTGCATCAATCACAAGTGCCCGGTATAACTTGATTGTTCGCACTTCAGCATTACAGTTTGAATCCAACTTCTTGTTTCCAGCACCTGTTTTCTTGATAGACTTGTATGCTTTTGTACCTAACGAATGATTGTGTTCAAGAGCAACTTCAAGTACTCTCCATCTTTTGGAGTCCACCATTCTCATCCTCATCATTGCAGGACAACCAGTTCTAGTTTCCTTGCGCAGCCGGTTTACATCTTTGATCCTCTTGAAGCCCTGGCTACTGCAGCATAGCACTGCACCATACTTTTCCCTGCTATTTCTTTTGAACCAAGAATTTTTTACTCTAACACGAAAACCAACCTCCCTGGCATAACAATTATAGTAGTTGTAAGCATCATCATACGATTCAAACTCCATTCCTACCGCTGGGGCAACAAATTCCTTCTGACCATCAGTAGCACAATTTTGATCATCTAACCCATCTGACTCTATTGGCCCACTATTTTGAACAAATAATTCTTCTGACTCAATTTGCTCACTGTTCTGGTCATCTAACCCATCTGATTCTATTTCTTGAAACCTCCCACTGTCTTGCCCAGTAACATCTTGCTCACTATCAAGAGAAGCTTCTTCCATCTGAAATTGAGATGTATCCAATAAATTAGAAATATTAGCAAACTAAACTTCTACTTAGAGAGCAAATTCACATAAATGGCCATCAGATTATTTGCTTGTAATAATGAACAGCTTGGTTATATCACAAGCAATCTCAAACTTTTTATCAAGTAGCACTACATGGCATGCTAACAGTAAAACAACAAGTACAAGACCGAAAAGATTCCAACTCCTTCTCATGTAGGCACACCAAATACGATTATGATTACAGAATACACTGTAGAACCACACATTCTTGACATTTGAAACCCCCAATAAACAGTTGGTTTTGCCTACAGAAAGGAAACTCTGAGTAAAGAAATATGAATATAAAGGAAAATGTAAAAACTTCTAACTGTTCAATTCAAAAATACTACCCCAATCAAGTGAAGAGTTCAGTAAGAGACCATTTCAACAAATGCGCCCCACTTCCTATGATCTGTCAGGAACATCTTCAATCTTAAAAATATAAATTTCAGAATGATGCAGTGCAGAGTGCACTCGATAACTATTATCTGTTAGAAAGAATAACTATCAAGTTTTCTAATAATCTACTAAACTTAAACTCAAAGGGCTAATAATGTGGTCCACTCTAATTATTAGCTGTTAGATAGATCAATCACCAAGTTCCCCAATTTATTTTGACTGCTGTAATCACTAATCAGAGAGTAAAAACAATTAATTTATCACATAAATTGAAGAACTAAAAACGCGAAATAAGATTATAGTTTCGCATCTTTCTGGTCTTAAATTTTCTTTTCTTTTCATGAGAAAATTGAATCGTAATAGTCAAAGACAGATTACCCATAGCACCACAATCATGGAGCCATTATCACACGGAAGAGTTAATGTTTATATTCGAAGAAGTATAACAAGTCAAAGGCGGTGCTTTCATTATCCAGTACCAGTGGAAACAGAGTAGCATTTGTACAATTCCTATTCCACCATCAAAATAAATTATTGTGAAACTGGACTTTGATCTTCTCCAAAAGTGCAAGAAAATGTGAACTAGGAGAAAATAAGGGGACTTACAAATCAATTTCGCCGGAGAATTAGCCGGAGAGGTGCGGGCTCGCAGCTGAGTGAAACTGCCGTCAGATTCCCTATGAAACTACTGTCGCGTCATTTCAGTTTGGGCCCGAAATCTATCGAATTTGGGTCATTAGGTGTTTTTTGGGCTTCGAAAGGCTTGAGGAGAATTTGATCCTAAGAACCAAGTCAACAGTCCAAACATTTTTGACCCGCAAATTTCAGTAAAAATTTCGTGAGGCATTCTATTTTAATCACCCTATTTAATTGGCATCTGCTGTGTGATTTATTTAAAGGCGTACCTAGAATTTAAATGGTGGCACACCATCAAAGGCAGATATTGCGTGATTTAATTAAATGCTTTATCAAAACACGTTAAACACATATAAAATTTAATATATCTGAATAAATATAATTTTTAATTTAAAAAAAAATTAACACAACTCAATTGAAATATGTTGGATCCTTTTAGATATTATGTACTTACCATTTTTTTAAGTATTTTTGTGTACATTAGTTAGTTCTTTACTAATGCAATATAATTTCGTAAATATAATAAATTCTGAGTATTTTATTATTATCTAAAATGATGATATTGATAATTAGAGTTGTTAAAATAGGCTGATCCAATTAGAAGGTTAGCGATTGTAATAGCGTAGTCCAATTAAAAGGTAAATGATGAAATTAAATTATTAAATATGACATAATTTTTATAATGTAGTTTAAAGATATTATCGTTCAAATATTATATATTATTATATTACTACTAGCTAAATATTTTGAAAAATAAAAATAAATACACATTAAATGATGGTATCAAAATAGAATATCTGTACACTTCATCCTAAATTTTATGAAAGAAATATATGCCATGCCATGCCATTATCGAGAAATCTAAAATAAAGAATCAAATTTATATTGACTCTAAATGTATTCAAGACTCGTCCAAGCTAAAAGATACATGATGAAAATACATTATTATATATGACACAGTTAAAAAGAGAAAATTAATTAATTGATAAAAATAAATCAAACGGATGATTACGAATAAGTTTTTTTTTCTTTTTAAACTTTAGAATAATTCGCAACCGCTATAATCTCTGTCCCTCGGATGAGCACTTTGTGGTGAGCACTCTGTGTAAACCCCTACTGTGTAATAGACTGCAAACCAGGCAAACCCTATGTGATGGGCTCGACTCAGAAGGCACTGAGGGGGATTAAATCCGGATCCCTCAAAACCAGCTGAACCACACCCTTGAATGCTGAGTATGAATAAGTTGAATAGGAAATTATATCACTTTTTTATGTATTTTGTTGCGCATTGAATAGTTATTTTCTACTTTACTTGTTCTATACAATTTTGTAAATTTAATAAATTTCGAATGCTTTATAATCTAAAATGATCACATTGATAAGTGACAACATCAGAAGAGTAAAAATGCACAAATCTATTCTTTTTTGTTAATCAATGTGAAAGCATTATATTATAATTGTAAATATAGCTTGATTTCAAAGCAAAAGGGGAAAAAAAAACTTGATAATAAGTAATGATTTATCTTCAGTATACAGAAATTAGTCTACTATATATACAAAAATAAAATCAATTTTAAATATAAATACATAATATAATTTTTCGATGTATTCCTTTAGCTCTGACCATGTTGTCACCTTCAATTAATATTTTTCAAAAACTCCCAACATTTAATCCTGAAAAAGAAAATAGCCAACATTTAATCCGGGTCCTTTCATCAAAATTTCTACACATGAAGCAACAGGTATGATTAAAAAAAAATTATAAAAATAACGCGTCAGTAGACATCATTCTAAATACATCAAAAAAATTAGTGTAATTAACTGCACAAATTTATATGTTTCGCCAATATTTTCTAAATCAAACCTCTTGTTATATATGACCAACACATTCGATCAATTTTGCGGAGTTTCCTCGCATATAGTGGATATAAATTCAATGCAAAGGGCAAAATGATCTGCCCTAACTGCAAAATGATAGGAGACGGAAATTGACTATTTTTAGACCGTCTTGAAGGTGAAGGACGATGATTTTTTGTTTTCATGTCCTTCACTTTTGGGATCTCCAAAAATTGATCAATTCTCATCAATCATTGCACAATTGGGGCATTCATTTTGCGCTTTAACATTGAATTTGATTTGACTAATCTAAGATTGATGAGAATATAAAAAAGAAGACGTCTCTATTTATAGGTATAAGTTTTCAACATAAGCAAAACCATTTTTAATTTAGATATACTCGAATTAAATTAGCTACCAAATTTAAATAAGATAGTCTTCTTGAATTAATATTACAATCCAAAT
Organism: Datura wrightii; assembly: GCA_035772735.1. Taxonomy (NCBI): domain Eukaryota; kingdom Viridiplantae; phylum Streptophyta; class Magnoliopsida; order Solanales; family Solanaceae; genus Datura; species Datura wrightii. The sequence goes on along the minus strand of JASDFA010000010.1, from coordinate 177,405,244 downwards.
GTCACACTGTCTGAAAGTCTTTTCTACCCCTATGTATATGTCTTTGTTACTCCACTTACCTTCTTATTTTCAAACAAATAATATAATTCTAAACTCCTTATTTAAAATGTGTTAGTGTAGTTACCAATTTTTAAAGTATTTTTTTTGGTATATTAATTAGTTTTTTACTTTACTTGTCCAATACAATTTCATAAATATGATAAATTTTGAGTGCTTTACTAATATCCAAAAAATGACAAGACTGACAACGTCATAGGGGTAAAAATGCACATAACTATTTCATTTCTGTTACTCAATGTGAAAGCATTTGATTGCGAGTTTGTGACCTGATTTTGCCAATGAATTAGTTCTTTCTTACTTTAGATCTCCAATACATGATAAAAATATTCTTTTACTATTTTATTCTTATTATTAAATTAATCATTTTTGAAACTTTTTGAAGTATTAATAGTTACATACTCAGATTTGAATCTCAAAGCACAATTAATAAGGATAACTTCGAAAGATAGACATAGGATCATATTGGAGACTTCATTTCAAGTTTGGCTTCATATTATTAACTTCCTTTGTGGTTTATGATATTTAGAATAAAGTAATTTTTCATGTTCCACGAAAAATTCTGACAGTCCTGATTGTTTTAATGGAAACTTTGACTAATTCGAATCGCATGTTGTGGGGTTCGTTATAATGACAACTTCCAACAAGATTTTCTTCATACTCGAAACTCTAACCGAAACCTCTGATTAAATATGGAGGGACCCCATCCATCCCAATTCCCACCGCAACCCATGTGGTGACAATTCTGATTGATTTCATTTATGTTGTGTATTAAATATGGATATGAATATAAAGCGATGTAAAATTATGGCATCCATCGTGCTACATCAAACTGCCCGAAATCTAGATAACACAGCTTCTTTCACACTGGAATATTAAGATAAGGCGATTGAATAAAGTTGTGGATCAACTGATTGTTCTAAACAAGGATTCAAGCTATGGCGGCTTTAGAGATGGATTCTCTAGTCAGAAATTCAGGAACAGCGACGAAGGAAACGTGGCTATAGGGGAGAAACTAATCGCAACGACTTAATTAATATTTACCTAAGGGAAGAGTTCAGAAGTTCGCAACATACATTCCACAGTGAACCTTAGCCTAGGCCTAAACCGTTTGAAATATTAGAGTCATGTCATCATACTGCTTTAGTAGCTATTCACGGGCGATTACAAACTTGTGATCCCAACAAAATGCACTAACATCTGCCACTTTCTCTTAAGCTGACAAGATTGCACACTTGATACTTCGATGAAAAGTTATTTCTGCTTCTTGGACGGCTCATTCCTAGTCTGTTTTGGTTCAGCCGTTCGCTTGGTGGTCTTCTTCCCCTTCGATTGTGTTTTACTAGAAAGCTTCTGATCCTTTCCCTGTTCATCCCCACTAGCATCATTGTCGTCATCATCATCATCACTTTCCTCTAGTTTTCTTTTTGCAGCCGCATTTGTTCCTCTAGTTTGATTCTTTTTACCACCAACTTTTCCTTTGGAGCTCCTGTTTTGTTTTGCTCTTACAGAAGGCTTCTTTAGACCTTCATCACTATCATTTTCATCATCCTCACTGTTGCTTTCCTTCGACTTCTTGTTAGTAGAAGCTCGCTTAGTATTTCTCCCCCGCTGCTTCACCTTTGACTTTCCAGCTGCTGCCTCTTCAATTTCTGGCTCTTCATCTTGATCATCACTATCGTTATGCTCAACTCTCTGAACTTTGCCCTGTTGCTGTTTACCTGCCGCTTTTGCAGATTCAGCACCCGTATTCTTTTGTAAGTCTGGCACAAACGCTGATGTCTAGGATTTAAAAAAAGAAAAAAGAATGTGTCTTTATCTAGATCACACTTGAAACAGTTGCACCAGAGAAATAGCGTTAGAGAGCCATACCCTGCCACCTGCCGTGATAAATTCTATTTTCTTCCCTGCAAAACACAATTTTCTGTCAATGTTTTTCATGTAGAAAAAACTAAAATTGCAAGTATATAAAAAGCTGCAGAACTTTAAAACTAAAATCATTCCAGAAGAATGAGCAAAAGATAGCAGATCTTTTTTCTTTACAAGTACGCAAAACTATTTAATATATAGTCGGGCGGTTACAAAACAAAGCAGAAAATCTACTTCACAGCAATGTGGATATGATGAGCAAATGATGAGAATAACCAGAACCCAACCAGGAGTAGCTTAAAGGTGAGGAGCCAAACCATCAACAAAGGCCTTGCCAGGTTTCTTTTCCCGGGAATGGAAAATCCAATTAGTAGGATACTGACTACTATCTGCCCCGACTTCAACAGCTTTTTGGATGACCTGTGTACACACAATTCTTTGTCAAAATGAGGATGCATCCGGAAAACTATCTCACCATTAACTTTTCCAGGCTTTTTGCCCCATCGGTAATGAAACAACCATTCAGAAGGGAAGCGGCTGCAATCAGCATCCACTTCAACCGCAAATTCTGTAACCTAGAAGTATCATCTCCAATAGCTAGCCATGAGGAAAGCATTCTTACACAAATCATAAGTGATCGCAACAGCCAGTTTAAGAAAGATGACCTACCTCGTTAATGCACTTCATCAATGTTGCACAGTCCTCTTTGGATATGCTTGAAGCAGACTGCATAGGATGGATTCTTGCCTGTCAAAAGAAACTTGACAAAGTTAATTACAAATCACAAATATTTCCAATTGGAGCTTTCTTTTATTTGGTCAACTTAACAAGAGAAAGAAAAATTCTGCTAGCAACATCAGTCTGTCTCCAAACACCTTGAATTGCTTACAGCGAAAATGAAGAGACAATTTTGTCCATATATTAAACAAAAAAAGTAACTAGACTTAGAATGAGCAAATAAGCAAACAAAATTTGTAACTTGCTGGAAAACATAAAGCTAAGAAACTCAAAATTCTTGAATTATGGCCAAGAGCTGAAGCACACGCACCTGATATAGCACTTCGTCTGCAATCCAGTTGCCAATTCCTGAAATAAAACTCTGCAGAAGCAACAGCAGGAAAAAGATTTATAGTGCCAACTAGAAACATGGCTAAAACTCCTAATGAATTTAAGAGGGATATGGCTTTTTCTCTGTCCTTTTAAAAAGATACTGTTTATTAAACTCTTCTTATACAGCAAAGGAGTTTCAATTATATGCTACTGAATCTAACTTTTACTACATGCTGGTTCCTAATGTTTAGCTGGAGAATAATGGTTGTCCAGAGTAGGAAAGCAACAGATATATAGATATCTTTTCACGCATTAAAGCATTAATAGATAGATGTCACCGCTGAGATGATACGCAGGATCCTTTAAGCAGTTGATGAGCAAAATTAACTTTATATTAGTAGGCAGTGATACGAAGTTATAAGCATTGTGCTTGCCACCTGAAATTCAGATGTAGCTATCCTATAAAACAAGCCCAAATTTTCTGTCAACATATCTTCCCCAGTTCCAAATCCAAATCAATTTTTATTGTCTCTTTCCTCTGAATTAAGTTTATACTAGTAGGAAGTGATATGAATCAAGTTATAAGCACTGTGCTTGCACCTGAAATTCAGATGAAGTTATCCTACAAAACAAGCCCAAATTTTCTGTCAACATATCTTCCCCAGTTCCAAATCTGAATGACTTTTTATTGCCTCTTTCCTCTGAGATCCCCATACCAAGTTATTTCACCTGAAATACTACTATAACCCCTCTGCCAAACTGATTGTGTCTGTAAGTACAAGAATTCAGGGGATGCCAAATGAAGTGGTAATTTTCAAATTACTGAATTGTTTGCTGTGGGAGATCCAAAAGTTATTGTCTCGGTTGATTAGCTTACAATTTGTCAAAAGCCCTACAACAGGACTGGTTGAGAAGCTTCTGTTTTGTTTTTCAAGTTGCATATCTAGCAAATGAAACCCAATTTAAAGTCCTTTTCTACCCCATAGAAGCTGATTAGGTCTCCAAAACCCAACATATATACCCAGTTTGCACACACCTCAACCTATGCTGCTTGGACTGTCCAAAAATATTGTCATACCTGTCTCGGATCGGATCCTCCAAAAATGTACTACTTTGGAGGTTCCAACATGTATATTTTTGAAGAATCCGAGCAACACAGACCTCGACTATGCCATTGTATATCTGCTAACTCCCACCAGCACAGGTACCAGATAACTCTAAGCACAAAGGCTTAGGCAAATGGGAACAAATCACTTAGTATTTTTTTGTCTGTGTTGGGAGTTGAACTCTGATTTCCAAGATTTACACCCCTTCATTGACTACTAGGCACAACTTTGGGTGCCTTTGACACCAGTGTTATCAAAAGTGAAAAGCGCAAAAAAGCTCTAAGGTCCATTGGAGCTTTAAGCGCAAAGCGCAAATAAAGTGTGGGCTTTAATGAGAAAAGGCGCAAATGGAGAAAACATACAAATATTTATATATTTAGTTCAAGACTAATAATTATAAGCATGAATAACAAATATATGGACAAAGAAATTGAATTTTTTAAGGATAAAATGAAATATCAATTGTTTAGTGTCGCCTCCTCAGGAAACACTCATTTGCAAGGAAAGTTAGTCTTAGAGCCTTGACGATGACACTAAAGCGCACATTAAGCGAGGCAAAGCGCTCAAGGTGTTTTTAGCCTTGCTTCAGGGCTTAAGTGCGCCTTTGACAACACTGTTTGACACAGAGGTGAATCTTATATTTGCTAAGGAACTTTAGTTAATCCACTTGAAGTTTCCTTTCACTTGAGTAACAGCTCATATAGGAATTTCATTTGGTTCAACATTACACACTTCCTTTTTTTCTGTTTATAATCAAGAATGTGTTTTGACTCTTAAAATGGGTTTGATTTCATTATAGTACATGTTAATTAACTCAAATCATTTTGTTAAAACAAATAAATTAAGCAAAGCAATCGGATTTAATTTAAACCTTCAAAGATAGGGGTAATGCTGCACACATACCACCCTCCCCAGATCCCATAGTGGGATTGCACTAGGTATGTTGTTGTTGGTTGGATTTAATTTATAGACTTGTTAATTAAACTGAAATGTTTTTGTTAAAACAAATAAATAAAGGAAAAACAAGAACAACCAAAGGAACTAATAGGAAGGAGCAAACAACAGAATGGGCACTACCCTGGATTATATAGTTAATCAATAGTAAAGAATCTTTTTTTCTTTTTGAAATGGTAATGATTATATAAATAAAACAGCACAAAGAATGTGTCGAGTAAACTGTACAAGTCAGCAAAAGCATAAGAAAAAGAAAAGAAAAAAGTATGGCCCTCTTAAACTTTTAGAAGGATTCTAGAAATCCCAACAGAGTTTCTGGCTCATTAGCATACTCCAATTTACACAAACAATGAATCAACAGAAGATAATCAAACTTGCTTCTCTGTACTGATTTGAATTTTTGAAATAAGTAGAGATTGAGTGGTGGTCTTTTGAAGTAGACTAGTATTCGACTTCTGATACATCTGTTTGGATGGATATGCCTTCATCCTAAAATTTTGCATTTCTTACTACGTCAATTAAAATATGTGTTTTAAAGAATTTCTTTTTGACCATTTCCCAAAAGTTAATAACCTTAGTCACAGAGAAGTAAAAAATGGTTTCTAACCTGGTCAAGTAATAAAGCCTTAATGCCAATCTTCTTCTTGCTTAAAGCTTTACAGAACTCGTCTACAGTCATTGGCTCCAACAGCGCATCAGGACCAAGCTCAGATATTGGAGGAACAGAAACAGGCTGCAAGGACAAATTCATTGGGAGATAACATTCAAGATTTTTGTTCAACGGGAAGTACGCACGGATTGGAGATAATATCATCTTACATTCTCCACTGAACGAACCCTAGCAAACCGCCTCTTATCAGTAAATGAAAGCTCCAAACCATCATCCAACTACAAAAGTTTGAAAGGTGTCCACGTTTATCAGTAGCTACATTCATGTGCCAGTTTGATCTCTAAAAGAATGGCAAAGGAGATAAAGGAGCAAAATAAATAGATGACGAGCAAAAGGGAGAAGCAGAAGATGATTCTGAAATCATCAATACTTAGTATTTTAACCGCAAAGAGAACTAATGCAATCTACAGCAAATATATTATGACATAATGACCATCAAAATGTCCTCACCATCTCAGCCTTGTCACAAGTTATTTCCATTCACAACCAAAGGCTTCAATCCACTTTTCTTTAACATACAGAAGTAGGACCCCAAAAATGCAAAATTATTTTTCATGGTCCATCTAGTCCTATTTTCCAGTTAAATGAGTTAGATAACTAATACATCAAGGTGGTTGATTTAAATGTCACTAGTCCTAAATGATGAGGGAAATTGACTTACAAGAAAACTACATTAATTTGCCCATATGATAGTCGGTCATAGTACAATAAAGATTTTAAGTGGGTTCGCTTGGACTATGTTGTGTATGAATGATCTTTTATATTTCAAGAGGGGTAGAGAAGGTAAAAGAAACCTCGTACAGAACAGAAATGGTTCTAAATTTTGTGCATTGAGGAATTTCATGCATCATTGTTTACAAAGGGTGCAAACATGCTTCTACATCCACATTCACTAACTCCATCTGAGCCTGAAAATCACCTCAGACCATTATCCTAATATGAATCTACTGTTAACTTTATAGTTATAAATGTATGTTACAATTTTTGTTAGCACTAGCAATTAAAAAAGAAGACACATAGATTAACTTGTTATAAAGAGTAAACTTACCTCAAGGAAAACCTTTGAATACTTGGAAGGCCACTCGTCATCGTCAGTTACCGCAGACCTAGGACAATATTACATTTGTGATAAGTGCTGAAGATGAATTCATTCTTTTCTTCGAACAATATCACACATTAGATGAGAAGCTAATTTAACATTGGCAATTCTTTGAGCAGTCCATTAATTGAACCTTTTTCGAGAGCATTTTTTTTTCTTCAGATAAGTAAACGAGAATTGCATAATTTGGGTAGACACTTGTGACCCTTAACCATTTATTGTTCATCAGTTTGCAAAACAAATAGCTTTACATGCTTGACCAGCACAACGTGACATTAAAGCTCACCGTTTATATTTTGTTACTGCAACTCCCTTGATATATATAGCACCCGCCATTCCTGACAATAGTTGTATAAAATATTAGAGATCAAATAAACAAACTAAGCAACAGAAATGCTATAATTTCCAATCTGATAGCTTGACAGTCTATTCTGTTGTAGAGATAAAATCTAGAATCCCTCTAAGGAAGGCAGAGTTAAAACATGTGAGACATGACTATGAGAACTTCATCAATAGCTTAATGCTAAAAGATATTTGTGCCTCAGAGGAATTTGATTGGGCCCTCCTTAAAAGGAACTTGCAGTAACAACCACAAAATAACTTTTTTTTTAAAAAAATAACTATGGTGTACAGGGCCAGCTTGAGAGCACCTCGACTAATTCCACGAGATACGTGCCACCTCCCACCAGCAACAGGTACCAAGTAACTCTGTCCACCAAGGACAGAACAGATGGGAAGGAATCACTTAGTTTTTTATGTCTCTACTGAGGTTTGAACCCGAGACCTCATGGTTCTCACCCACTTCATTGACCACTAAGCCACACCCTTGGGTGCACAACCACAACATAACTTGGGACTAAAAGAAGATCATACCAAACCAATCAGCAAGTAAATTGCCTAAGCATGACTCTACACTAGTCTAAGATTTGGAATAATTGA